>OU026129.1:5000000-6250000 GCA_907269095.1 Blastobasis adustella
GTTTTGCTGAATAGAGGCAGTATTCTATTGTATTAATATTCTATTCACAGTCACATAGTAAACACAGTCGCACAAGTTTGTTCTTAATAACTATCTAACCAGCGAGAAGTATGGCTCACTTCGAGACAGAGTAGCTCAAACTAGTGAAATGCCGTTTGAAGCAAACTGTATGCAGCCCCTGTGTGGCCTTAAGTTTGTCTACGATAAAATATACAAACCTATAGGTAGTCAGATGCACCTCGGCTTGAATCTGAGGACTGACTGATTAATCAAGGCTCAACTCAACCCATAGACAGCTAGAGCTGCCGTTTGATTACAATATGAAGTACACATTGACTTATATTTCAGTATATGTATTGAAGTATTTGAAAGTACACAGCTTTTTAATGATAGATAGCTACATAGCTATTCTACTTCCTACAAATAAATAGATACAAAAGTTTGTAAGGATGTATGGACGTTTGGATGTTTGTTACTGCTCCTTAATGCAAAAACGTTGAACGGATTTTGATGAAATTTGGCAGTAATATAGCTTATAGCCCAGAAAACCAAAAGTTATTCCGAAAATCCAGCGAGAACGAATCTTCAACGTTTAAAAACGTAAACCTACTAATCATCTATAATAATCCTTTTGCCTTTAATATCCATCATGTTCCAGGATTTGGCAAAGCAGATAATTAAAGTTTTAAAACCTAAAGAAGAAAGATGCCAGCTGACATGTTTGACCTTGTTAACAGGGGAACTGACCAGATTACACCTACCTACTAATAATATAGGTTACTGATAAAGTATCAGCTTCCTCTCTTCGATGCAGATGTACTTTCTATCAGATGAATCGTCTGACTGTGTACCTCCCTGAGTAATAAAAATAAATAAAGGACTGTTAAAACTTATCTCGAGAATAGTATGTAGATGAGACGGGAATAAATACATAAATAATAAATATGATTGGACAAATTCTATAGCCCCAAAAAAGCAAAGCTTGTGCTATGTGTGTTAAATAGCCGATAAACTACTTACATAACTTTTTTAAATTATATATATTTATTATAAGTACATACTACACCCATACCCGTAACAGAAATTAAATATATAAATATAATAAAATTAAAATTCATCATTTCAATAGAAATTTGAATGATAAATCCTGCATCCTTGCATGGCAGACTATTGTTTAACTAATGTTAACCAAATGAACCACTCAGATCGTTCAGGTCGAATATATCGACGTCGGCGGTAAATTTTGTACAACGAGAGCGCAACCGGGACATAGCGCCGGAATGATGAAGATGATGATGATGACGTAAATTATGCACATTCGCTAGTTCTTCTTAGTACTAATTCGCATAATTAATCATTAATTAGTAGTTTACTGTCTCACCCATAACTAGTACCTATAGTAAATATAAAAATTGGTCCACAACTACGAAGTCGCGAACAAAAGCTAATTTTCCACTCATTTTACGAAAATAAAGTTGCCGAGAGCTCTAATGTTGCTTAAACGCCTTTGGTTTTATAATTGTATAAAAATGGCAAACAAAAATACATTAGCTGATTAAACTTTGCCAAGATTTTCGTTGAATAAAGTTGAGAACGATTAAAACTTTCGCAATTTCAAAGTTTTTTATTTTTCTATGCAGCGTAATAAATATGATACCTATCGCATTTAATTGCGAAGTTCAGTTCTGAGCTTAGCATTAATTATGAGTATTTACTGGCTGTAGGTTTGTGAATATTTTGAAGTTAACGTTTTCTTTGTGTGCATTGTACGAGTACCTATTAAGCAAGATTGACATTTGTAAAGTACTCGATAAGGTAAATATTCCTCGAGCCATTATTGTTGGTATTTTTTAGGAGCCGTCGGTGTTCCATTGCAGGGCAACGGCCTCTCTCCCATTTTTCCATTTAGACCTATTTCTTGCCAGGTCTCTCCACTCTTTCGCATGCGCCCCTAATTTGTCGTGCCATCTTTTCGAGGCCGATCACAACGTCTTTTTGCTTTAGGTTGTTGGTATTATAATTTCAAATAATAGCACTTTTTATACATATACCACTAACGTGCCAAACAAACTTACGGCTTCTTGATGGTAAGCAGTCACCACAGCCTATGATAATGATGAGCGATAATTATCTTTTTGGCTATTTGGTGACAGATCGCAAGAGAGAAACGATAACAGCCTGTCGAATATAATTCCAATTTCGTGTATTTAGCTTCGTTCCACAAAACCTCAGGACCCAAATGAATTATTACTGAGTAATAAGGTAGTGTATTCAGGATGTACAGTCATTCAACTAATTTATATCTCCCAACCTTATGATAACCCATATGACAATATAGAGTCTGCTAATTAGTTGTATGACTACTTAGGTATACACTTTGCCTGTAGCTGACAGCGCTGCCCTGCGACTGAAAAGACAGGCATTTGAATAGCAGCGACCGCTACTAGAATCGCAAGCAGTACCAGGCAAAAGTAAATGCTATAAAAGTGTGGTGTCTTTTAAGCGGATTTTGGACGAAATACCTTCTTGTCTTGTTCATCTGACGTCGCTATTTAAAATTTTTGCGGCTAGAAGTAGTCGCGACACAGTCACATGCATTGGAAAGCCTGCATACTATACAAACTTTACACTTTGACCCGCAACCTGCTCGCCGGGTCACCGGATCTCGGCTGCCAGCGGGGCTATTGTCTAACTCAGTTGGCATCTGAGTTTGACATTAGATAATTCTACACTACGTCATCTAAGTTGGCTACTGGCTATAGCGTCTACAAAATTAAAGCAGTGTGCATTATTATATGTCAAATTCAATTGTCCACTGAGATAGCCAATAGCCCTGCAGGTCGCGACATTTCTAAATGGCGTCCTTATATCCGTCAAACACAATAATAAAATAAATCTGTTGACTTTTGTATTTTTACCAATTTAGAAACGTTTCTATGAGGCTTCATTGAGAGCAAAATTGACCAGTCACAGAGTCGTATTAACCGCAGTGCGTTCACGTAAGAACGAAGCAAGAATAACAAGAGATGTATGAAAATAGTTGTTGATATATGCGAGATTAGGGAGTTGTGTCAGAACAGAGCAAAGTGGCGGTCCATAGTCACTACCTACCCCACCTGTGGGACACAGGCGTAAGCTTTATGAGTATGTGAGTTCACGTGTCATAGAGCTGCTGACGCTTGTCTGCATCTCTGATGTAGACTGTGGTAACGCAACCATTTTTATCAACTTTCGCATTTAAATTTCAATAGAATAGGAAGACCTGAAGGATGAACCCTGAGGAACCTACAATGGTACAATCAAAGTCAATTGTGCCAATTAGGTATTTTAAAATTTCTACTTTTTCGCTGTAAAGCTAACACCCGTTTTCAAACTCAAATTAAGCATTTAGGTAATCTAGGAAACTCTTATCTTAAGCAATGGCCAATTGGTCTATTTCACAGAACCTCTTTATCTAGGCAATCTGTGTTGGTAAACTGTAGAGTGCCACAAACTTTTCTGAACCGGTGACGGCATCGCTGTTGTCGACAACAAAGTGACATTTTGGTTTTAGGCGATTCCTGTGTTTAGTGAAAACGGGCATAAGTAACGCTACTTTGCTTAGACTAGTAATAAATAATAATGATAAATATGCTTGGACAAATTCACTCAACGCCATCTAACCCCAAAGTAAGCAAAGCTTGTGTTATGGGTGATAGATAACTGAGAAACTAAATATATACTTTATTTTTAAATACATACTTATTATAAGTACATACTACACCCAGACCCGTAACATAAATTAAAATTCATCTTTTCAATTTCTGCTCGGCCGGGAATCGAACCCGGGACTCTGCGTGGCGACCGGCATGTTAACCAACTGAACCACTCAGGTCGACAAGTATTGTTTATGAATACGGGTGTTAAAATCAGTTCATCCGTTCAAATACACACCCAGAATAAATAAACCCTCTTTTCAAGCTTCAATAGTTAGTGTACAGTTTCCTCCGTAATCGATAACCGCAAACCAGTCCTGACGCATACAGTGCGATAAACTGAAGATTTATGGCTGACATCAAGCAATGTCATTGCCACGACACGAAACCGCAAAACCTTTGATACAATGTCAAGTATTACATTATCTCTTTAATCTAAATAACTGAACGTAACCCCTGTAGTTTGTTTATCGTTTCAAACTATACGAGAATAAGATCGAGGCGTGCAAAAAAGACATCCAAGCCGTTATATAACGACTAAGCCTACCCATCATCTCGCTTACGAGTCGGATACTTTAACCACGCGGCCACCGACGCTCCGACATACTAAGCCACTTTCTGTTGGTAGAGTATTATTGGAATAATGTAGGAAACAACAATATATTATGATTTAATTTGTCCTGTTTACTGTATATTCTGACCTCTTCAATTGGTTGAGTGGCAATTAATTTATAACAATATTCAATTCAATTATTTATTTGCGTTAAATATGGTACATACATTACAGGCCTTATAGTATAAATAACATTGAATCACATATTTAGTCATATAAGAAGCGACATGCAAAATATATTGTATGTTAATTATATAAAAGGAATTTAGGTAAACTTATAAAATAAACTCTTAACTGGCCTCTTAAGTTCAAAAAGGTTCTTCATCAACCAGTTATTCTAAGCTCTTTTGAATTTATGTATTGGTACTTCTCTTATATCGTTAGGTCTTTTATTAGAAATTTTTATACACATACTAGGACAATTTTTTTTTAATAGTGTTGACTGCGGTTACGTACTCATTACAAGCCTTTGCTGCCTGGTACTTCTAGGATATATTTCTTTTGCGGTTGCGAATAACTCTTTGTTACATTTCACGAAATAGCAATTTGTTACATTTCAATAAATTAATTTATAACTACAAATTATGTTACTTCATGCGCATTTGGCGCTTAACGTGATTATTTACATCAGATATAGACTCAGAGCTTTGCGAAGCATTTGCATCCGTTATTCATGAAATGTTTACATTGTTGCTTTGAAATTTGGGGAGTTGGTCTCTAATTAAGACATTAGATTGTATTGCTCTGTGCTTTGTATACCTAAAGGATCTGTCTGAAAATATTACACATTTAGGTTTGAACCTATATTTACGAAGTACAAACAGACACCTCCGCCAGGCACGGTGGCCAGGTGTCATCGTCGGCATCGCTGGTAACGTCGTTAAGGATGCTTGCCAACAAACTCACCACCAAGGATGCCGAAGACCGAGGGAAGTGGATTAGGAGAAGTAGGAAGGCGGGCTTCGGGCTCTCGTGCGCGAGAGCACAACCCGGAATAACGTCTTAACGATGATGATGATGATTTACGAGCTACAAACCTGTTTCAGTCATATATTTAGGATATTTTCTCTTCGAGTTTCAGTAATCATTAGGCACTCAGGCAAACATTTTATTAGGTGATACTCTGACTCAGAGGAGTCCGCCTGGGTGAGTAAGTATGACCACCTTATCTATTTCGGCCGCCAAGCAATAATTAGTTACAATTCCGGTTTAGAGGATAAGATGGCCAGCGCAATTACAGGCAAGAGACATTTCTTCTAAGTTCTCACAGCGACAACGCATCTGCGGTTCTGCATTTTTGTTGCCAGCAACCTAAATGCGTGAATCGTAGATGTTATGGGCGACAGTTACCGCTTACCATCAGGTGGGCTGTCTTGTTGCCACTGCGTAGTTAAAAGAAAAATCATGCATCAATTTCCTGGTTGTAACTTCGCGCGCGAAGGCTCGAGGTCCACCTTGACCATGATCTAGAATTTGACAGATCTGTTAATTGCAGGGCCCGACTACCATATGACCTCCGTGACCTTATAAACACGGAAGACTAACCAGATTGGATAATGGTTATACATTCAGTCGCCTGAATATGCAGGTTTCATCACGATGTTTTCCCTCACAGTAAGAGCATCGGACAGTGTTCAACTAATGTACTATAACTATATCTCAGACAAGAGTTATTGGCATATGGCGGCACTGGGGTTCGAACCCAGTACCTCTTGCTTGTGAGTCAGACCTTTACCACCACGCCACCGAAGCTCCGTTATGTCTAATGCAAATTCATTTTGTTTGGTTTGTGTATGTGTATGAATAAAGGTTTGAAAGCGCTTGCGAACGTTCTTTTAATACAATATAATTTTAAATTCAATTATAGGAGTCTTTGGAGGATTAAATCGTATCCTTCTCAATTAATAGGATGTCGGTTTTTTTTACTACAAATCTTGTGATTGTGACGTGACGTCACGTTTGGAGGCTTAGCACGTCAAGCGTGTGTTCCAGTATTAGATTAGACCTACAAAATATTACTTTCGTAAAAATACATCTCATAACTTTAGCTTCCACACACCGAAATACATTGATTACGGCCATAATTGCTGATAAGTGGTAAATGTGGGTAAAATCGATTATGTCTGGGTTTCACCCCATTTATCCCTTTTGGTAGGTATCGCCATTCACATTAAGTGACTTGCAATTTGTAAAGTTAGATAATGGTGTCCATTACACATGATATCCATTAGTAACTTGAATATTTTTTCTTTTTATACTAGAGGTACTTACGTCATTTCGATCACTTGTCAGTAAATCATTGGTCAAGTTACAATGGTCATGACTCTATTTGAATTGCAAATGGTTTATTATAATATTGTTTCACTAAAGGCCGACGATGAAGCAATATGGATGTAGATAGGTACAAGTATATAGTACTTGGTAATCGCCTATGTTTCATCTTAACTAGTTTTTAGCCAATCAGCATCGTCCAAATAGAGATAAGAAAGAAATTTGCCAATTCCTAAGTTTAGTAAAAAGGCAAGTAAGTGTGCTTAAATGTAGGTTAATCTGGGACATAATGCGGTACCTACGTTCAAATTATACTCAACTTTCTTACTTACCAAATACATTAGGTTTGTCATTTGAAAATAAATTCAGCTTTTCATCGCAACGCTTACGCACTGAATCACAAATACAGATCTCCACTTGTGAACTAAATATCAACTCTGTTTTTTACTTTTTTATTTATTTAGAAACTATGTTGCACAAATTACAGCAATTGGCGGACTTAAAGCCAGTTTGGCGGTTTGTTGCCAGACTTTTGGAAAAATACCTTAAACTAGGTATTAAAAGTTATATGAAATATGGTTATTATTTGAAAGGCCTGAACTGACATCCTTACTGTATTACCTCTTTTTAAAAAAAAGTGCGATACAAGCTGAAAAGAGGATATTTTTCAAAAGTCAACCAACAAACTTAGAGTCGATTTTTTATGGTCCTTCTCTGTTTTATTATTTAAATTGAACGGTCAAAAATACAATCAAAATCTTTGAAATAAGTAAGCTCAATACGAGGCGTCATTGTCTTAACGATGAATTGTTCCACTCGGTCGACAAAGCAAATTGAATTCAATTGGGCAAATTTGTTTCTAATTGCGATAGACGAAATTAAATCGGGCGTAGTGATTTTATAAACGAAGTCTAGAACGGCAAACGAATGTATTTTGGCAGTAATTAGTATTAAAATAGTCTCTCTCTTATACTCTTATACTATATTATTAACTTATACGCCAGAAAAACATTGGAAACCCCCAGTCTAAGTAACTATACGTATTTATTTACAAATTATTTCTAAACTTCTCAACCGATTAGTTTAATGAAATTTTATTTATTTTATTTACTTAAGGAAAACCAACAGCATTGATTACAATATAAAATAATACTGGTAAATACAGCTAAGAACCAAGCCAAGCAGCATTTCAAATAAAAAAAATTGAATCGAAAGCGGTCCATCCGTTCGCAAGCTACGATGCTAAAGACATACACATACACACACGTCAATTTTCCCCTCTTTTCTTGTCGAGGGTGAAAAAGGCTTAATGTATACGGGTACAAAGAGACTTTTATGCGACATCTGTTAACACGGTGTGTTACTCACTCGTGTTTCATGTAAAGCGACTAGTATTTGCGAATAAAGCGATAAATATCAAAGACATTGGACATAGAGCCATAGAAGGAGTCTACTCACAGCTGAAGTCACAATATATATTTTGTTTCCTTAATTATGCATATAACGTGTCTAAAAGGGATGGCTATAAGTTGTCAAATACCACTCCATAACCATTGCTATTGTCAAATTTTGTGGCCTTGGCCATCTATCTTTTTCTTTAATAACGATTCATTTGTATAGAGTGGTAGTGTATATTCTCTATAGGTCGAGACTCTATCTATGATCTATATCCAATATCTTAGAGGTATATCATGGGGTATGTTTGGTTAAGCCAAATGTGGATAGACTCTATCTAAAAGTCAAGTCTTGGGAAATTTTAAGATTAATTGATACTGACCTTGTTGTGGATTGTTGTTGTTGTTGTTGCACTTTGTTGTGTGTATGTGTTGTGTTCATTATGTAATCAGTTTTGCTTAATTGTTGATTTTGATCAATTTTATAATTTTCCAAGTCGCTTGACTCTTTAGACAGAGTCTATCATCTTTATCATCCGAGCGGTCAGTCTCGACTTCTGTCAGGGTCTGATTTCCTGCTCTATCTCCACACCTTCGCCCGGTCTGTTATGATATCAATGTAGAATTCTTCACCCTAGGAAGGTACTAAACTAGCAGCAGTAGTAGAAGGTTGCGACTGTTGTTGATAAGTCCAATTTAGTAATGCTATGCGGAAAATTATGTGCAGTTTGCGGCAACTTGAAGTCAGTTGAAAATTATTGCTGGCCATTAAATTTTCTTCGTAATTAAGGCGTGTTAAGTCAGACACGAATTTTTGTCGTTAATGGGTGATTTTGATGTTAGAAGAGTTAAATAAATTTTAAGTAGTTGGTAGCAAAACAATTAAAATCTACCGTCACCGTGTGCCAAGCTGCTCCAGAAACTGTTCTTCGAGTCTCTGGGTCTCCAGCGGAAGACTTTGGCCAACTTCACTTTGTCAAGGATATTAGGAGGCACACATAACGAGTAACGAAATTCATACCTGAAATTCGACTAGGCTAAAAGTACCATATGGTAATCCATCCATTTCCCGTGCGTTGCTTAATTTTGGTGTTCAATCTTGCAAGCATGCTGCCATAAGAACAGGAACAAAAATATAACTGTAGGGATATTAATTCTTAAGTTCCAACCTTTAAAGAATATATTTGTATATCATCATTACAAAGGCGTGTAGGGTCCGGCTGATTTGAATATATCAACATGCCCCTCACAGTTGACGTACAAAACAACAATATTGTCAAGACATGGTTTTTTGTCTACTATATCTGTTTAGAAATAGTGTAAAAACATACTCTTGGCGTTATTGCCCCGTTATGCTCTCGCGCTCGAGGGCCCGTGGTCCGTCTTGACCATGATCCAGTATTTGACAGATCACGTAATTACAGTGGAGCGACTGCCATCTGACCTCTGTAACCCTGCTACTACGGGAACCGGACCGGATTGGATCATGGTTACACATTCAGTCGCCTGAATGTCCAGGTGCAGGAGACGTCACTCTCCTTATTTATTTATTTTTATGACAGCATTGTTATCCTAGGTAACCGTGCCTGCGTAAACTTTGCCCGAGATTTCCATTTACTACGACAAGGTTGCATGCCATTCGTGCTCGGATGAAATTACCAGTGAAACTACTCGTGAGACACATATGTACCTTATCGGACTGCGAAATACAAGCGGTATCCACAAACAATGAACAATATACAACATATCGATGAAAGTAAGCTTAATATTTTATCGCTGATCTAATTAAGGAATGTCCGTAATGAAATATGTGAGGGTAGGTTAACGAAGGGCATGATTACGCCGCGATTACGGCCCGACACGCACGGCTCTATGCGCACATTTTAATTTGAATTTTAAGGGCGTAATTTAATTTGTATTTCCTAGGTCTACATGCCATAGGTCCGTGCACTTGATGCCCGTTCTTTGTTCGTTTTTACGAACGAACGAACGAGTAGGTAAACAGTCCATCTGGGGGTCATATAAGCGTTTCATTGGTCGGCAGTGGTGTCCGGCAGACTAGAATGGCACTAACCCCTTACACTCATGGGTGTCGTACAAGGCGAATAATGTTTTCGAGGCAAAAAAAAAGTCTCTATAGGCTGGAAAATGGGCAGCAGCGTTTTCCATTATTATATTTATAACACTGCGATCCCCAACCCGTCTGCCAAGTGTGGAGATAATGACAATAAACTTCCCTTTGGTGGGAGAGGCCCTAAGTGCTGGAGTTGGCTGTTATGGGCTGTGATAAGGATGATTATGATTCATATTAGAGTACCACAAACTTATCTGGTCCGGTGACCAATACTGGAACAAAGTGACGCCATTTTGAATTGTCATGTCAACAACTGCGTCGCTGTAGATAAGTTTGTGACAAATTAATATGAATTATGTTATTATGAAACGCTAAAGTGGCCTTTTTAGACACCCTGATGTAGAGCGGTAACTGTCACCCATCATAACTACTACGATTTATTCACTTAGGCTTCACTAGGCTTCGCTAGGCAAGCACATATTTTTAGGAATTTTAGCGTCATGCTATCTCATTAATTGAATGACGTCTCCCACAAATACCTACTGTCCTTTGATATAATTGATTAATAATACATTTTTATATGTAAGAGGAAAGGAAGTGCCCTCGCCAAGGCGAGCAACACCTTCCTCTAAGCGTTTCCTCAAATTTTCAGACCCTCATCATCTTTGATCTAGATAAAGTCAGATTGCTCAAATTTTCAGGATAAGACGTTGCTAAGTCTGCTGACTTATAAAATAGATAAAGCTTAATCTGTATAGCTTTTATACTTTGTATTTTATTAGCATCTAAAATACATTTATTTCGAAACTGACTGACTCACAGACTGAGTACTGACTCCTCATCAAACCCCCCAAAATTTCAGCTCAATTGGAAACCGGGAAAAAGATCAAATTAACTTACATGATTACGAACAGATATGGGGACATGTGGAACTAAACAAAAGCTTGTAAAACAGACTCTGTATCGCTGCAAAGCGGGAGTGTTCCCAGAAGGCTGGTGGCATTACCTTTCTAAACGGTTTGACTGACTGGTGGCGTTACCCCTCTGAATTGTTTGACTTTTAAGTTCAAGCATACTCTATACTCGGCTAAATAGATATCTCTTGGACCACATTTTTAGCGGTAGGCCCTCTAGGTCCCAACGTTTAACCCCAATGGCCTAGAGAGGGATGCATATCTGCGGCGCTTAAGGCTTTTGTCATAATTTACTAAATCAACATTGATTGATAACATAGGCTTTTGTAAGCATCATTCGGATTGTGGTACGGTGAACGTTTGCCGTTTTTCCTTTCTATGGATGCAATTGTGATTCATTGGCATTTGAAACGTCGAAATTGGATATGACCAAATAGCGTGAAGAGATACGAGCGTTATGTGGCCGGATTTAATTTATTGTTGGCGCTTACGTCATAAATGAGTAGTTTAAAAGCTGTATTTTCATATTTGCATGGAATTCATGTACGGATCCTTTAAATGGTCTTTACAAAGTTTTACTGCACTGCGCGTTTGTATTTTTGAAAGGTCTTCATAACAAAAATAAATTTAAAAACCCACAATATCGCAATCATCACAGTACAGTCGAGTTTGTAAAATGCATAAAAGTCACGTTAGAAGCTGCTTGCAACTTCTTTTTATATTGGTAAGGCGTTCAGACTCCGCTTTTGGTCTGTTATCGGCTGACATAGGTATATTTGATACCTACATCTTTTCCACTAACTTATCACCATGGTTTAGGAATAATGGTATCCTTATTTTTTATTCGCAAGTTAGTTCAGCTATGATATATGTATTTTTCCTACGGAAAAAGCATTATCAAGGGGGTTTATTTGTGGGGTCCGACTCGTACCCGGAAGTACCGGTTTCGAACCCCAATCCCGCCAAGTACCAATGACCCTTTCCGAGGTATATACATTAGTTGAACACTAACTGATGCTCTTAAGGTGAGGGAAAACGTCGTGAAAACGATCGATGTAACCTGCACAATCAGATGACTTGTTTTGTAAGTATGAGCTAATCTGGTCAAGTTCCCCTATTAACAGGGTCACGGAGGTCAGGTGGCACTCGCTCCACTGTAATTACCTGATCCGCCAAATCCAGATCGTTATCAATTCAAACCCCGGGCCCACGCGCGTGTGAGCACTTCCGGGATATTTGACTTTTTTAATTTTAATAAAGACATCAGCAACACCAGGATTGCTACCAATGCGTTACCCGTGTCATATTGAACGATCCCATGTCATAGTCAAAAGGAAACACTGCCTGGAAGCTCATTCTACATCCAACACCAAGATGATTTAATTAAAACACTTGCGTATATTTTTAAGGGCCCACCGGACGGACTAGGTATGTGCCTAGGTATGAAGGCACCTATGTTGTTTTGTTTTGATATAAATAGATACCTTCCATTACATCAGCATATTCTCATGAATCGTGCACTAAGCTCGTGCAACAATAACTTAGATGCGTTTTTTTCGCTTTGGCGATATGCCTTTGGCATTTTACCAGTTTCTGCGGAACTTCGCACTATCACGCGAGAATGGATATCCTTGCAAATTGCTTGAAATGGAAACGCTGTATAAAAGACCTTGGATTTAAGTGACCTATTTTACAGTAGCCAAAACTAGTGATTAATTTGAGCTTGAGTAACTAACTTATTTGAATTTAAGAGCCATAACGACTTCTGCAAAGCACCAGGCTGTAAGACATTATAGTAACATGTAGGTAAGTACTGATTGTACAACGAGGAAAGCAAGAAAGTATAGGCAGATATTGTATCTGTCGCGTATAAACGATTCGATTAGGTTTTGTTTGATTGATTGAACTATTCTTTAATGCACCAAAACAATATTTATAAAAATATGAATTAAAACAAATGTGCTAGTCCAAAGGATGTGGTAACTGCTGACCATACCTACACCATAAGCAGGCTATAAGCTTGTTTGATAGGTGCATATATAAAATAGCTGGTTCGATCCGCTGTGCCGCCGCATTAATTTTTTATCAGAATTATCTACTTACATTAGTTGATCACTAACCGTATGCTCTTACGAGGAAAAACATCGTGAGGAAATCTACATATTCAGGCCATTGTTTGTGTAACCATGATCCAGTCTGGTCAGGTTTAGGTGGTAATAGGGCTAAGGATGGCAATCGCTCCACTGTAATGGCCTTATCTGCCAAAATCCTGGATCACGGTCAAGGCGGACCCCAGGCTGCGCGCCAGAGCACAACCAAAACTATAACGCCAAGTTGATTATTTTTTTACGAGTATTATATAAAATAGCTTGTGTGCCTTAGCCTATGATAGCTGGCTACCTTATCCTTCAAACTGGAACACTACCACGTAGGCAGTGATCTGTGAAGCCTGAAGAAGCTGCCTCGGTGTTGCAATACAAAAGTTTTAAAAGACTACACTGTGAAAGCCGCACAGAAAAACGAAAATTGCAAAGTAACAAGGCAACTTTCTAGACTTTTTTAATTTTAATTTAATATGAAATGAAATCTCTTTATGCAAAGAAAAAAACTAAAATGTTACTTTCCGAATATAGTTTCTGCCGTGTTAAAGCCTATTAGCTACCTCTAATATAGGTAAGTATAATAGGACCACGATAAGTCCGTATTGACTGACAATAGTTAAAATTATAAAGTGTGGATATGGCAATAATCTGGGGATAATCTGTCCTTGTCAGTTCGTCTTGTAAACATTCAGTTATTTGGTCACTATTAGCTTGAACTTGTACTTTTAGTTTGCCTAATTAATTAAACATGCTGAAAATTACCTTCCGCAAATCCTTTTTAATTGTTTTGCCTATTATTTAATAATATTTTTCATAACTCACCAAAATAAACAATCCTACAGAAATCAAATTGTTTGTTATGACTTTGAATGACGTTCTATGACGTTTAAAAAATTTGGAATAAGTTGCCTTGATTCGGACTTAGCGTGGTCTTAATATGCTTCATTTATATGAAGTTTACAATATGTAATAGTTCTAGTGTTGTTAGAAATACCTTTATTACTAATCACCGACGCAAAAACGGGGGCGTTAAAAATTTCAATTCTGTGTGTGTGTCAGTCGCGTCCAAGTTCCAAAGCACCGATTTCGATGAAGATTTTTCTAAGAAACTGTTTAATCGAAATGGGTCTTATCTGTGGCATTATTTTAGTTCAATGTAGATTTTGTAGTGCAGCCCCCTACAAGGTTTTTACTTTGTAAAACGACTTTTTAACAAACATAAATGATTTATCAACTTTGATCAGTACTAAGATGAAAAGGTCTCCTAATTTGGAAATGTCGCCCTTTCTTATGATATTTATTCCACAAGGGCAGTACTTCGTTTTCTACAGCTCAATGACTTTAAATTTAATTTTTACGTAAATTAGGAATACGAGAGTTAAGAAAGTTTACTCGTCTAGCATTTTGCACAATTTTAGCCTCTGTGAACAGTTCAGTGGAGTCAGTCTCGAGGGAAATCATATAATTGGGGAGGTTGGAACCAGAGTGATCTAAGTGACATTTTTATTCATATTGAGTTTAATACACTATATCAACTGTGTGCTATAGCAACGTGTAATAGAGGTGGGCAACGCATTGGCGATACTGTTGGTGTTGCTAATGTCTATAGGCAGTGGTGACCACATTCCATCAGGTGACCCGTTTGCCTGTTTGCCTACCGTTTGACATAAAACAAAACTATGGCACACAGAAAAATTAAATTTTCAGTACCACACTGATCTAAGTGTTCTAAGTAAAAATGTAAAAATATTACTACTTAGGTCACTCTGGTTCCAACCTCGCCAATTATGGGCGTCTATGGCGTCAATAGACGATTTATTTATTTCAGATTTCAATCTCTCAAACGTTCTAAGCAAGTTAGCTTTTCTCTACAAGAATGATTGATTCTACTTGAGATAAGTCGTGTGTTTTCTCAAAGGATTTCAGTGGGTATCGCCTTTGAGTAATGTGCAAAGAGGGTTACAGATGGTCAGAGTGGGGTGGCGTCATTAGCAGCTGGCAAATATCACTAAATCCATGCAGACTCAATTTATTAAACATTTGCCTAAAGGGTTTTATTACGTTATTGCTACTGTAATAATATCAGGCGTTATTATTTGTGTTTCGTCTATCATAATCACAAGTTCTTTGTTTATCGTCAATCTGATGATTATTCACTAAGTACATAATAACTTATACTTTTTTAGTGGTTTTACCAGGTACAATATGAGATATAGAAAGGGGTAGAAGCGTCGGAAATGATTTGTATGCGAAGACAATAGACGAAAAATGGAATGGAAGAAATGAATTCGGCATGCTGGCTTCAGTAGAAAGTCCTATTATAATAATTGTGTTTCTTACTGTTATTTAGACTTGTAATTCTTTACTGTTAAAATATATTAATTGGCTTAATACAGCTTTAGCATTATCGTCGTTGGCAACTGGTTGAGTAGCAAGATTAAATTACCATCATCACATCCCGTAAGAGTCCACTGCAGAACTTAGAGCTTCTCCAGAGAAAGGGGAGGTTATTGTCATAATCTCCACGCTTGGCAGGCGGGTTGGAGATCGCAAACATTAGTCGCCTCGTACTACACCCCCGAGTGTAAGGGGGTGTAAGTTGTGTTTCTTTATTATAGTTTCCCTTGTACCTACTTCCCCCTTTATTATAGTTCCTTTACACGTACTGCGGCGAACCCCAAAAGGAGGGCTTAAGTATGTGTCCTTACGGCACACTACGAAAAGAGTCTCCACCACCTTTAATGTGGAGGAGGCTTGAGTATAACTTTGAACTAGTACTGTAATGTGATAAGTAATAAGTATAACTTCCATAATAATAGTAGGAAGTAATAACTACCGCTAACCGACCAAGTCAGGTACTTATTGTAAGTGAGTCGGACTTATGTTTATTCAACGCATTAGGCGGGTAAGGTGAATTGATGAGAAATACATAAATCATTGCCAGATGTGTGGTAATGGGTAAAATAAATACGTACGGATTAAGAAAACGGAAGTGTATCAAGGTTAGATTTTGGTGTGAGTAAAGGTTTACTTCTGAGCATTGGAAATGTGACTAATAAGAGCGTCCGTGGCTGAGCGGTTAGGGTATCCGGGTCGTAAACGAGAGGTACCAAGTTCGAATCCCACTGCGGTCATGTACCAATGACTCTTGTCTGAGTTATGTACATTAGTTGAATTGCTCTGCAAAGTTGATGCTCTTTCGGTGAGGGAAAACATCGTGATGAAACCTGCACATTTAGGCGACAGAATGTGTAACCATGATACAATCTGGCCAGGTTCCCCTGGTATCAGGGTCACGGAGGTCAGATGGCAGTCGCTCCACTGTAATTATCTGTTCTGCCAAATCCTAGAGCATGGTCAAGACAGACCCCAGGCCCTCGAGCACGAGAGCAAAACCGGGACATTAACGCCAAGATGATTTTTTTTTTATATTGTGAATGTGACGTATGGCTACGGCGACTCTCGCTGGGTCGCGTATATGGAAATGCTGCTTCAGTACGTCCCGACGGGCTAAGACGAACTGAGTTAGCATTTCTAAACGATAAACCGGTGTAAATGCTACTCGAATACATCTCAGACGGTGACTACTGCAGTAGGATTGAAATATACTAGGAACCCCACATAGGCTGCAGGATTGAAATTTACTAGGAATATAGGTTGTAAGACTTTCTTGGGCATTCACTACACTTTCACTACACATATTATCGGATAAAAACAATACTAACCGTGGTAACAAACAATACAATGTGTAGTGAATGTGTACTAGGAATCCTAGATAGGCTGCAGGATTGAAATGTACTAGATACTAACTAGGAAGGTAAAGCTTGCGTACGTAATAGAGAGAGATTTCTAGTAGTTGACGCACAACATATTCGTAGAAAATCTAACGTCATACGGCTCCCGATGCAGATCTTGTTGTGTTTAGATTTAGATAAGTCCACCAAAGTGACGTAAATACGGGCAACATACGTACCACAAATTACAGGTATAGCTTCTTGTAGCAGTATCCATGGACCAACCAAGCAGCTCGCAGAAACAACGAGTTGGCAAGATTGTCATGCTCATGTGTCAACTGTCAAATCAACATCGCGCCAACAGAGTGTTTTATCGACCACGCTTATACCACGCTTCAATACAAGATACAGCAACTTGGTTATAATAGTAGTTTATGCAACTGTCATATAAAAGGGGGTATTACCTAACGTTAATACCTAATTATATGCAGTTGCATACACTACTTTATCTACACTCATATTTTCATGTTAAAATTTCGTACCTAAATTTTTTTTAACTTTGCTGGAAGTAACTGCGAGTCAGTTCTATTGTATCTACGCGTCGAGGATATCAAGCGGCGGGAAATTCACTTCACTACTTTCACATTTATCTATTAATTTGCTTCAAACAAAAAAAACATTCACAAACACAAATTACAACAATTAGAAAAAATATTCTGTTTAGCGGGAAAATAATTCCAAATGTACACAATCACAACCACAGACTATGAACTGATCACAAATATAAACAGGAATTTTGAATTTGTTGAAGACATTTAGGTATTCAGCCTACATTTCGCCGCGTCCCGGCGCCCGACAAAAATTTAAAAAAGAAAAGTGTTGCATAATGATTAAAAAGTTATTTTTCGATACAGCTGTAAGGAAAATAGTATGGGAAATGCTGTATCGAAAAGTAATTTTTTAAAATTTTATAGGCTGGCGTGAAAAAAGTGTATCCTTAAACAACTGTTTTCGAATATGTAATTGGAACATTACGCTATGAGTGTAGATAAAAATATAAAAAATACAAATTTGTATAGGCACTCTTTGTCTCAAGTCCACACCGAAAAATAAATAGTCAAAGATAAGGAATGAGATTATTTAACACACCCCAATTTTAAGGTACCAATCAACATTTTATTTTATTTATAATAAAATGTTAATTGGTACCTTAAATTTTTTATATTTTTATTTGTTTTACGCTTTACTTTGTTACAGAAATTCACAGCAGTACTTACTTCAAACTTTACACACGCCATCCCTACTTATGCCATTCATGTGCAAATAAATTTGTAGCTATGGTCCAGAAAGATAAAAGTGCAGCCTACTTCCACTGCTCGACGGAAAGACAGGGGATATCCTGATATTCCTGGAAGGATTCAAGCAAGGTGTCCCATCAAAGGAGGACCGTCAGAAATGTATTGACCCCAGCCTAATGACCAATAATCGTTTAGCGATATGTCATTGGAAAACATTTTTAATTGTCTGCAACTTTTACTATGGCAATAACTCTCGAATCATTGTAGGAAAAAAGTTATGTCATATAGGCCGAATTTTCTAGTATAAAATGAAGTTTATTGTAAAAATTGTAGAAAATTAAAAATTCTTTCGAATGACATATAGTTCAACGTTATTGGTCATGTAGGCAGGGTTGTTCGGACCTCCTTTGAAAGTCGATGTGCAAAACACGATCCCTATTTATTTTAAAAACAATAAAATATTAATAAGGAATACGGAATACAGAGTAGTATTAAAAATAATGAACCATGTTCTAAATACATTTATTAATACCTACTACTAATGAAACTCTTATTCTTAGACAGACGGTGGGAACGGACTTAGTTTTATTCTAAGTAAAAAAGATGTGATACATATATTAGTTCCTAGCCTTCCTTTAGTATCCGTTTCACATTGACAAACAGAAGGATAACCACTGGCTCCCCATGCGGGTCGTCCAGTGACCATTATATTCGTAAGCCCGTAAACTAAATTTTAAAATGTGTCGACTACGTATTTTGTATATTTCGCCGTGAGAGTAACGATCTGGTGAGGGTCGCGTAATCTTTGGATGCAAGTCACGTAAATATGTCAACAGCCCGCACCAGGCCACTACCTGAGTCTCCTTGACAATTTGTTCAGTTGTCGGCGTCTCCCAGCTTATCAGTATCACTACATTTTAAAACAAAGTAACATGCCGCTACTGTCTGTCCGTTCGCAATAAACTCTAAAACTACTTGACGGATTTTCATGCAGTTTTCACCAATAGACAGAGTGATTCATGAGGATGGCGTAGGTGAATAATTTGTTAAGGTTACTACTCGAGCAAAGCCATGGCGGATCGCTTATTAAAAATGTCTTTAATTTATACTTACAGTGAAAATATTATAAAACATCTAAGTTTTTGTTAAGAATGTTTTTGATCAAGATCGATGTTAAAATATTGTACTACGAAAATACTCGATTAAATGTGGTGTCAGTCGGATCTGGAGAATGTTTAAATAGTTTTAGGGACCCAGCGGAAGACCTTGTTCAACGTCGGTTTGCCAACGGTATTAGGTGGTGAACCTAACGATTGGCGAAAGCGTCAGTGCTGAAGGGTTAGTGATAATAAATCATCATCATCATCATCTTGGCCTTTTCCTTCACCGTAAGACCATCGGTTAGTATTCAACTAATGTCTCTACATAATTCAGAAAACGAGTCATTGATAAATGGCGGCAGTAGGATTCGAACCGAATTACTATCAGTGATGATGAATACTAATGTAATATTTGTGCAGCGGTAATTAAAATAAGAATAACGTTCGCAATTTAATACGCGAAGCCTCTACGAGCAATTCGAGTTGCAACATTGTAGTTGACTACAAAACCCTCTGTAACCTTTGCTTGAAAATAAATGCATGCAACTAGGTCGTCTAATTAGCCCCTGTATGGTTTCTCTCCTTGCGAGTTACATTCCGGTTTGAGGGGTGCGCGAGTGGGGTAATTACCTACAACAGGCATATCAACGTAGTTCTGTGCACGGAAATATTGCGTATGAACTGTGGATGTAGGTACGTGGATACCTATAGGAGTAGGTACATACGATCCTCTTATCAGGCTGGTAGAAAAATACTTAATCCACTTTTTATCAAGCTCTACGTAGTCTGCACGTAACAACTTAAAACGTCACTCTTTTACATTCTTTCATGTAGTTCTTCAAGAACAGTAAAGTAGTGGCAAAATAGGGCCCCGGTTTCGTTCCCGAGAATTATATTTTATGTGCACATTATTATTACTGACAAATTTCTTTAAAATATCAGTAGTTGTTGCGTGAAAGAGTAACAAACATCCATCCAAACATCCTTTCAAACTTTCGCATTTATAATGTTAGTAGGATTAGTAAATTAGAATGCGAATGCTTTTCCAAAAGTTTGTAAGAACGAATGTTTGAATGGATGTTTGTTACTCTTTCACGCTAAAACTACATTTTGGATGCATTTTGCAGTGGAGTAATAACACATATACACATTTGTATTATAATTTATCAAGGAACCCTGCTTCAACATTATGTTCTTAATTGATGTTTAAGAAAGACGCGGGCAAAAGTTAGTAATAGGTATTATAATACTTTGTCGCACCACCGGCCTCGAAAATTCGTTCATCCCTTTCTTGACAACTCTGTGCGATACGTATGCTCTAGGGAATCTCTCCAAAGTTGTACTGTTATTCAGTGTGTGTATGTGTGTGTGACCGCAGCAGAAGTTTC
This sequence comes from Blastobasis adustella, assembly GCA_907269095.1. Classification (NCBI taxonomy): domain Eukaryota; kingdom Metazoa; phylum Arthropoda; class Insecta; order Lepidoptera; family Blastobasidae; genus Blastobasis; species Blastobasis adustella. Next base: position 5,020,584 of record OU026129.1, read on the forward strand.
TCCAACCCAAAGGGTCTTTTGTTGCTTTTGACAACTGCTATCAGCAATAGCAGCAACCAGGATGGCTTAACGTGTATTTAGAAATACGAATTCTGTGGATTAAGTTAGGTAATTCTTATATAGGATTGCTTGGACTAAAAGAAAAGTGGATATTTGGTGTAAATTATTTATTTAACTTACGTAGGTATGTAATTTTTTAAAATATCGCGGCTACAATTAAATCGAACCATTAGTAACAGCAGCAGGATACCAAAAACATGCCAAACTGTCATTGAGCTGCGATTGCGATACAATTACAATTTGATCGAGCCATTAGTAAATTAGCGGACTCGACGCCCTGTACATTCGCGCGTACTGTGAGACCTTAAAAAGGCAACCAAATAGTATCGCAATGCAATACACCCAAACACTAAATACACAAAGTCATTTTCAATCCCATGCCAAGGTTTATCTTAAACTGGCGATGTACGTTTGCAAATAAAATAGACTGAAGCTGAATTTAATGGACCGCGCTGCAACTTATAGGTCTGAAGGCATCCGCCTGTTTACTTTGTAAGTAAGATGATGTTTTCATTACCTTCCCACTTTGTAGCTTCCCTTGGGAGCTATCCTAAAGCCGCTTTGACGTTTATAAGCGATCTGTCGTTCCACAGGGTGAGATTAACAGGAAAGGGATACCTTTTAACCATTCAGTAGCTGCGTACAAGTAAAAAAGTAAGAAAAAAATAAAAATATTTATTTCCACTAAACACATAAATTGAGTACTCTTTTTCGGTAGGCTCTGCACTAAGATATTATCTTGTGTCGCAGTTTTTTCATATAGTTGTTTTCATATTTTATTGACGTTGACGTTTTCATTACCCTCCCACTTTGTAGATTCCCTTGGGAGCTGTCGCAAAGCCGTTTTGACGTTTTTAGGCGATATGTCCTTATACAGGCTGAGATTAACAAAAAGGGATACCTTTTAAGTATTCAGTAGCCGTGTAGAAAATGCTTTCAGTGTTTTCATATTTTATTCCTGAAGTTTTGTAGGCATTTAATCGCCACTCGGCACCTTACCATGAGTAAGTACAGACCATGGAAAAAATTAAAAAAAAATAGAACCACAGTATCTACCGACCTACTTATCTGTGAAATGGTAAAATTAGGACGTACGGTCGCCAGGTTTAAATGTCATTCGATTCTCACTGTCTATCGTGTCTAACACACGACATGATGACGACGTTCCTATGCGACTGTGGCGACAAATGTCAGTTGACAGTTGGTTGATCTGTATGTTCTTTTCATAATCTAAGGCCCACTTGCGCCTAAACTCTGGGTTAAATCATTAACATGGGTATTTAATGGGGGTTTAATGCATTGATCTTTTATTTCACTGCTAAAATTGTACCTGCAGAAATTAATTCAGAGTCAAGTAACCCAAGTTTTGAACGAATGGTGAATGATTTTAGTGTACTTTTCTGTCTCGTTCCACAGTGATTTCTATACCACAATAAAAAGGCTATTCCTTTATTTCACATTTGTTGACATAGTCATTTTTGACATCACTAACACTAACTGAGCTAGTTGATTAACCCTGGTACATCGTTGTACGTACAACCTAAACTCTTGCTCGTGCAATATATGGGGAATCACGTTATAGTCCCGCAAGTGGGGTAAAGGGGGTAGAAGTAGAATTGGACTCTGAGCTAACCATGATAACCCAGTTTAACACAAGTGGGCCTAAGGGCTTACGAGCTGCTGACGATCAGATTCCAATAAAATAAAATAGTCCCAGGTTCGGATTTCAATTATTACAAATAACTAGTTCACTTTATTGCCATATGCGGACAACTTAAACGTAACGCATTATATAAACTCAGACAGAATTCGGATGGCTAGTGTGTAAGAGGTCATATTCGTTTTTGTACCTCGTCAAAACAGATAATTACTTTTGCTCTATCCTGTATTTTACACAGCCCTAGGCGATCGTAGTCATGCATACATATTATGTTTCTTCTATTGATTACATGTAAATTTACATGCAAATGTCGAGTTTAGGTACTCGTCTCCATCTGACTTCAAAGTAAGGAGCTTGTATGGGATAACACTGACTAGCCGAAACTCATAGACGGTAACATCGACAAGGGAAGTATGAAAGACTCGTCAAAGGATACGAGACTCCAATGAAACTGTAGCTGAGCTTTTTCTTTAAAGAAGGAGGCAAACGAGCAAGAAGCTCACCTGATGGTAAATGGTAGTGTGTTAATTAACTGCACTACATAGTGCAGTATAACAAACATACTCACAAAGTTGTGTATCAGACGATTTTCAAAATAATTCAGTCTCTAAAGACATTACATATCTAACTACCTTTCGACGCATTGTACCAGAAATGCAAATGACCATACCTACACGTAAATTACCGTATTTTTAAGTACTACGTGTAAGGTTCTAACTAACTACTAGACCGTCTCTCGGTATCCACGGAACACGAAGGTTCGAAAGCATCTTTTTCGCTCGTATTATTCGAAAATGAAATAAGCTCCAGACAGTATTTCCTTAGGACCCGAGATCTTTTGAAAAGTATTATGCCAACGCACTGGTGATGCTCGTGTTCCTAATGTCCTTAGGCGGTAGTGACAACTTTCAATCAGGTAGCCCGCTGCTGGCCTGTTTTTTCGCATGATACACTTATCCCAAGGCGTATACTTTACCGTTTAAATACAAGAAATCGCAAAGAAAATTTTAGATGGTAAATCTTTCGTTTAAATTTCAACAATATTCATTCTAGATTCAAATTTAAAAGCTACTTCACCATAGCTCTAGCAGCACTAACATTGTCGAGTTTAAAAACTTTGCAACATTTACAATACTTAACTGTAACTAACGGAAACTTTAACCAAGAAATATCCATTTTAATTTGTTGCTGGTACAGGCGCCGCCCTGTATTGGATACTTTATCTTCCAGTCAAGAGGAATAAATTAATGAAACCTGAACAGCAGCTAACTAGTAGACCATTAACGCAATCAGTTTACGATAAAAAAAAAGGGGATTAAACTTGCTTTGATGTTACAATTTGGACCGTTTATTACTGCATGCGATCTGAGATCGAAATAACACCGACATATTATTATGTCGAAAAATCTGCGACAAAGTTTGCATATGAATTAAACTCAGATATTTCCCAAACTGATTTAGTGGCATAAGGCGCTGTTCTAATTGGCAATTGTCGTGCAACCATTGTCCCATGGCATAGGAGACCTTATAACCGCCCGACGCACAACCGTTGCCAATTAAGACAGCACCTAATGGCTAGCAGAGAGCTCGACCCCAGTGCCGTCATGTACAAAGGACTTATTCTGAAATATGTACATTAGTTGAATACCTGCTGCTCTTACTGTGAGGGAAAACACCGCGGGGAAACCTGCACATTCAGGCGATTGAGTGTGTAACCATGGTCCAATCTAATGAGGTTCTTCTGTTTAAATCAAGGAGGTCAGACGGCAGTTGTTCTACATCGTCAAAGCGGAACCCGGCCCCTCGCGCACAATATGACAACCGGTATATTGACGCCAAGATCAAAGTTAATGACAAATCAATTTATTCACAGTTGATCGGTCGAGCTTTTTTTATAACCTTAACCGTAACAAATCTGCAATACAAAAACAAAGATGATTTTAAGTTACTAGCGACTTTATCCGCATAGACCACTTTAGGTATACGTTGTCTCGGTAATTGTTCTTACCTTTTTTACACAGATAACTAAGTTTCATAACTATGCGCGGAACAAATCTTGCGCGGAGAAAACTTGCCGTTATCTATGGAAATGGAAATTGTCTTTCTATTTCCTTAACCGAGTTTCATTCGGCATATTCCCGGTTTAAGAGGACACCTTTAATAACTGTTGAGGTGATATAAACCAACCAGTTTCAATAGTTGATCTCTTGTTTACTTTATATGTGCGTCTTATGTCATGTGTTATTTAGCATCCTAATGCTAGAATAGTTTAGACAGCTAATTGTATAAATAAAAAAAATAAAAATCAATCGTTATTCCGTGAATCCTGTGCTTTTATTGCTAAAAACCCTTAATGGTAGCAGAGCTTAAACACGTGAAGTGGAATTATACAATATTTTCCGGAAACACGGCATCCAGCTCGGATTCGTAATGTCAACCGAAAAAACACCGGCCCGCACGGCCCGCAATGGCGCCTCAAAAACAATGGCTAACGCAAATTCTTCGGGATTAAGCATAAATTCTGAGAAGCTTACTGGAATTTCGAACTATGGAACATGGAAGTTCCTTATGAACATGTATTTAATTCACGAAGACTTGTGGAACTGCATCATCGAGTCTGAACAAAATGGCGGTTTGCTGATGGTCGCCGATGAGCGCAAGCAGCAGCGGGCGCTAGCCAAGATCTGCTTAGTGGTGCAGCCAACAGCGTTCTCGCACGTCAGAAACGCCACAAGTGGTTTTGAAGCATAACCCTGTATCAACATGGGAGGTGGATTTCATGGCAAAATTTTAAAACTCAACACCCAGTTGTGTTGGCTCTGCGTTGTCATTTAGCAGGCAGTCAGAAGAGTCAGAATTCCAAACTGCCATTACCTATTTTACCTATATTTCTGCGTTATTAGTAAACTATTCTATTTACAACACAACACTACCTGCTGTAATATTCCTGTCTCAATTTCTGTAAAGGTTGCCTGGAAGAGATCGCTTGTAGCGATAAGGCCGCCTTTGCTCATATGTGTTCCTGTTACTGTAACTAATTGATACTGTTATGTTTTGTGAGCAATAAAGTGTTTATCTATCTATCTATCTATATATTTTTGTAAATGTAATTTCGTTGTTGACAGTACGGATTATGTTCCAGTAAAAATACAGTTAGAAGCTAGCTGTACCGGTAATAACTAGTAGCTAGCTTTCGTTCGTAAAGTAATTTCCTTTAAATAACTAGTTGCCATTTGGAAAATCCCGAGAGCTAAAGGAAAGTTACGCTCTTAGCTCTTCATATGTCCAGAGGAAACATAAAGGTACTTAACTCAATCTGACGAAGGAACTGAGTAGTTAATAGTTTAGTTACTTAGCTACGTCCGTCCGTCGCATTGGGTGACAGCTTATGACGAGAAATCTTGTATTTTGAAAAATATATATACCTAATCTTTTTGGCATCTAAATTGTACCTACATGACCATCCGTTTTAATTAACGATAACTATTACCACATAGATAACTCAAGAAAAAGCTACGAAAAAGAATGCGACTGTTTTAAATTTGCATAATTTCATCAAAATAAATAAAAATATGAAAATGAGTAAATGTTTTCGCTTGTAACTTTTATCTACTTGTAATTTGCTGTTGGTGTTCTGAATAAAGGAAAAGGAAAATAGGTAAATTTGTACTCTGAGTTTTAACTGCTTAGAGGTAATACGGAGTATTGATCTACTTATAACTGCAGTACACTTGTTACAAGGCGAATCACACTGTAGTAACCTGGTTGATTTTTTTTTTTTTTGCGCCTATCGTAAAGGGAAATGGGCACCCTCCGGTATAGCGGTTGGGACGGAGGAGATAAACTCTCATGAGTACCAGCCGGCCGGCCGGACTGGTTATGCACGACTCGCCAAAAAAGACCTAGGCGCATACGTACTAAACACCCCTGAGAGCACCTGTAGCCGGGAAGGCTTTTCAGGTTTCATCGGTACGGGGTGCGCTCAGCGTCACTCCTTACGGAGCGTACACTGGAGAAATTATAGCGAGACCCCAGATGGGGGTCCCGCTGCTGTGGACTGGGATTGGGGGCCTACGGGGTCCGCTGAAACGGCAGAGAGGGGCTGTGTCGGGTCGACCTGAGCCTCCAGAAGGAGGTTCAGAGCGCTCGACAGGACGTCGGAGGGGTCCGTGAGGACGTGTCTCAATGACGAGGGAGCTCGCGTGAGCGAAGGCGGGGGATGCGTATGTCAACACCGGTCGGATGCACACCTCTCGAGTTTGCTGTCTATCGGTTCCCAGGAAGCACACGAGTCCCCGCAGTCACCGATTGATCGAAAAAGAGTCTGTGCGAACTGTTTCGCATTTTAACTCTGCGCTGTTTGCCGATAATCTAGTGAATATTAAAAAAATAATTGTAATGTTCTCTGAAAATGTTACCTAAGTAATAAGTAGTTTGTATAGTAGTTTTATTACCTACGTTGTATAACGCATAAGTTTTTAACTATAATGTTGTACAAAAAATGAATGATTAATAAATAAAAATAATAAAATAAAATAAAATACCGTTCAGCCATATTTGCCTGAAGGAAAGAGAATCCATACATTTCACGATTACAATATTAGTAAGAATTCGAGCATTTACGCAACCTCTGATAAAATGCGTAAAAAAAAATATTTTTGACACACTGCCTTGTTTACGAATCCGATAAGTTTTGTCTGAGGTAGCCCCATTAATATTTCTATGACCGCCATATACATTCCATTGAACTACCATTTGGTCGTTTCCTAGTATGATTTCAACTCGATTGTGGACTTAAATGGCAGTCTAATGGCAGGTTTTAGAAGGCGACACCAATACCTATTTAACAGAGACTTAATTATAACTCTATTATCACGCTATTGATAGTAGTTTTTGCAAAATATCCAATTCGTCAAAATACAAAATACGCAATTTAGTCACAATTAAACATCTATAGCATATGAGTTAAATAAAATTAACAGACTTGATTATAATGATCAGGGAACATAATGCAGGTACCGTGTTCCAATGTTCCATTTCTTAGCCGTACGCATTATAAAGGTTGAACCAAAGCGGCTCGTGCGAATAGCTGGAAGATCAGGACATAAGGATGAACCGCCCAGATCGCGTATCCCGATGGCGGAAAGGGGCCGGTGGAATGAGGTCGTGCAACTACAGTATAACAAAAGTTTAGTTATTTGTAGCTTCTTCTTTCTCAGATTAACTTACTGTTAAGTCTGATGGATTGATGAAACAGAACAACTTCATTCTTTTACTTCATAATTGATTTACTATGGGTCCCATTTACTTGAGTGTCGGGTATTGACCCCGGCAGAGTACTGGTTGTGAGGTCAACCAAGCAGGGTCTCATTTGGCCGTTAGATTCTCAGAGATAGTGCATATAACACAATTTGTAGTGACAGGAACTATGTAGTTGAGTTTAGTTTGTCTATAATTGCTGATTTGCATTATGGGCGCGAGCTATATATCGAGTTATCTAGACTGAACAAATTACTCATACAAAAATAACCCCGATGGTATTTCGTTCTTGTACAACTTTTTATTGATTGATGAGAGATCGAAAGAGGCCGTGATAGCCTCAACTAGCACGTGAAAGACATGCTCCAAGACCAAAGGTCCTCATGTTTTATAAAACGGTTTGATGAATGAAAAAGTGTTTAAAACGTAGTGGAGAATATTTCGAAAAGCAGTACCTGTATATATTAACTTACATGTAAATGAGCAACGCAAAACTTTTACGTATAAAAGTCAAAATGCTAGATAAAATATAAGTAACATGTTATTTTCATTAATATAAGCCGTTCTGTTGCAAAATTACGACAAAACTTACCTACAAAACGACAAAGCCAGCAAAGAGCATAAACTTTGTCATAATTTACACATTAATCGCAGACTTTGCGCCTTTACTTCGAGGTATTTTTTGGTTGCAACTGCTGTCGTGCTAACATCGAGACATTGGCGTGAATGTGCCATATTTTTTCCACTAACTAAAGAAACGTCTAAAGAAAGGTTTTCTAGAATTTTTAAGCCACTTTACGCTATTAAAGTGTATGAAATGCTTGGGTATCGTGCTGAAGTAAGTATGTATAGGACTAATAAAAGTGATATAAACGACACAAACCTAAATAGAAATTCGAACATGGTGTGCGATTTTTTATACGAATACAACCGATTACAACATTTATTTCTCTCAGTAAGCCAGGTAGCTGGTTGTAACTGTTATTCTAGAGTGTAATAACTTTTTTAACATTTGGTTATTTTACCTGTTCATAGGTTTGTGGGATTAAGTAACGGGATTTTAATTTACTATTAATTTTGCGTACCAGCATTTTAGACATAAAATAAATTAATCAATTCTACTAAATCGCGTATTCTACTAAATAGGCTGACTGACCAATTAAAAAATTGCAAGAGTCGAAATCATCGTCGTAGGATGGTTTTTATTATCGAATTAATAATTAAAATAAAAATTCAAAAGAAGAAAAATTGTGTTGTATGATGGAATGAATTTCATTTATGATTGCCCAAATTAATATAATTACTATTCGGTGCTGTCAACTCTGGAAACACCCGGATATTATTAAAAAAATTGACAACATCATTAAGAATACTTTGGCTGTAATTTTGAATATAAATTTAGAAGAGCGAGGGTGGTCACAGGCTTCTCTTCCAGTGCTTATGGGAGGCCTAGGCATAAGGTCGATTTCCGGTGTTGCCGGATAAATAAGTTACTTGGACGATGTCAGGAACGCATGGCTGTCAGCCTGCAAAAACTCGGACCCGCCCATGACTCTCTCTTCGCAGAGGCTATGGGATGGGCCACTCTGCGAGCAAGTACGAAATAATCTCCTTCATACGTGCATAAGCTCCGCGGATTGTGCCCGTTTCGCCGTTGCTGAGTGGGAATCCGGTTTGTGGCTACAAGTCCTTCCTTCGGCGAACACTGGAATTTTAGTAGATAACTCCTTCTTTAGAATTGCTGCGTCACTTTATTTGGGTGCTTCCTGCTGTGCTCCACACCACTGCTAGTGCGGCGTTGCGTTGATCGGCTCGGTCACCACGGTTTATCGTGTATCGGAGTGCTGGACGATTTTCTCGCCACACTAGCCTCAACGATATCATTCGACGGGCCTTTACTAGCGTCAAATTTGCGGCCGTATTAGAACCTGGCGGCCTCATGCGTGACGATGGTAAAATGCCTGATGGAATGACCCTGGTTCCGTGGAAGTTGGAAAGGCCTTTGGTGTGGGACGCTACAGGCGTCGACACCCTTGTGAAGGCTCACATCTTTCTAGAACACAGGCTAGGGCTGGAGCGGCGGCGGAATCCGCTGAAGCCCTCAAAAGGCTCAAATATAGTAATCTCGACAGTGGTTATTTATTTGAGCCTTTTGGGGTAGAAACACTTTTAGATTAACCTAGTTTTAGTTAGTTAAGTTTTGTTATATTGTATAAATAGATGTATCAAAGTTGTATGTTTATAACTGTGAAATAAAATCTCATACAATTGTCATTCATAAATGTGCGTAATAAAAATTTAATGACTTTTTTTTTGTTAAAACGTAGTCAAATAATATTATTTAGGTACACAGTAAGCTATTTAGGGACTGTTAAACAAGCTCAAATCAGAGAGATCACAAATAAAGATCCGTGGGCACTATTTTTTAAACGCTTGCGTGCTCTACCTATGTCTTCATACTCGTAGTAAGTTGCTAGAGACAGGCATTACAAGAGCCGAGCGCTCGCGTAACAGCGTGCGTATCAAAAATCGGGCCTTAAAATGAGATCAATTCAATTAAGATGAAAATCAATTTAGTTTGTTCAGTCACCTACATTTTGTAACTACCGGGCAACTATTTCAACTCCATCGCCATCACTAACCGCTATCACCACTACCAAAACTAGGTACCAAGAAAGCAAGGGCAGATTGCTCAACATGAGTTTTTAAATCCTTAAAGTTAAAATGTCCTTCAATTTTCCATTTTTCGTTTTTATAATTAAAACTGAACGTCCGTGCCGTAAACTTAAAAGGAGAAAATGAGCTTTCCTGACGTTATAAGAGAGCTTTTTCTAGCAACACGTAGTAGGTTTAGGCTTTAAATGAACTTCACTTTCACAGAATTAAAAATATTGTAAACTTAATTTAAGCGACGTTCTAATTAATCACGTTTCCATTCATAATCATACATTTTAAGTCAGAAGCGGATAGTAGCGGGTTTTATATTTTCGGAATACTTTAATTAAGGTAAATGTTTTAAGCTGTGCTATTTCGCAGATTAACTTACTGTTAAGTCTGATGGATTGATGAAACAGAATAACTTCATTCTTTTACTTCATAATTGATTTACTATAAGTCCCATTTACTTGAGTTTCGGATATTGACCCCGGCAGAGTACTGGTTGTGAGGTCAACCAAGCAGGGTCTCATTTGGCCGTTGGATTCTCAGAGATAGTGCATATAACACAATTTGTAGTGACAGGAACTATGTAGTTGAGTTTAGTTTGTCTATAATTGCTGATTTGCATTATGGGCGCGAGCTATATATCGAGTATCTAGAGTTATCTAGACTGAACAAATTACTCATACAAAAAAAACCCCGATGGTATTTCGTTCTTGTACAACTTTTTATTGATTGATGAGAGATTTGACATTTACGAGACCGAAAGAGGCCGTGATAGCCTCAACCAGCACGTGAAAGACATGCTCCAAGACCAAAGGTCCTCATGTTATAATAAACGGTTTGATGAATGAAAAAGTGTTTAAAACGTAGTGGAGAATATTTCGAAAAGCAGTACCTGTATATATTAACTTACATGTAAATGAGCAACGCAAAACTTTTACGTATAAAAGTCAAAATGCTAGATAAAATATAAGTAACATGTTATTTTCATTAATATAAGCCGTTCTGTTGTAAAATTACGACAAAACTTACCTACAAAACGACAAAGCCAGCAAAGAGCATAAACTTTGTCATAATTTACACATTAATCGCAGACTTTGCGCCTTTACTTCGAGGTATTTTTTGTTTGCAACTGCTGTCGTGCTAACATCGAGGCATTGGCGTGAATGTGCCATATTTTTTCCACTAACTAAAGGAACGTCTAAAGAAAGGTTTTCTAGAAATTATTAAAGTGTATGAAATGCTTGGGTATCGTGCTGAAGTAAGTATGTATGAGACTAATAAAAGTGATATAAACGACACAAACCTAAATAGAAATTCGAACATGGTGTGCGATTTTTTATACGAATACAACCGATTACAACATTTATTTCTCTCAGTAAGCCAGGTAGCTGGTTGTAACTGTTATTCTAGAGTGTAATAACTTTTTTATTATTTGGTTATTTTACCTGTTCATAGGTTTGTGGGATTAAGTAACAGGATTTTAATTTACTATTAATTTTGCGTACCAGCATTTTAGCCATAAAATAAATTAATGAATTCTAGGAAAAGATGGTGTCACTTTGAACCCCGCGTCAGAGGTTGGTTGTTATAACACAAGGAGCAACAATCATACGTAAAATAAGGCTTTCATTAAAAACTAAATCAGGTTCCCCAAAACAATAATATTATTTTCCAATTTAATCCAAAATCTTTTGGGATACTACGAACTTTTTTAGTTCTATCCGCCTCCAAAATAGCTGCTGCTTTTTCCACGTTTACTGTTTTTATATACGTCCTTATCCTAAAAAAACAAACATACGAATTACAAATTATATCTTTCGTCAGAAAGCCTTGCGAGGTTGGAATAACACAACCTGCCCCGAGGAAATGTCACTTTTAGCCCCAATACCGAAACTAGTATTTCAAAGTCAAACAGTAAAACGCAAATACATATAACTGTATAAACCTAGATCCATTGAAAACAGTAAGAATTGGGTTAATAATTTCACTACATACACAATGTTACTATGCTCTGTCTAATTGTGACAGCTCACTACTTTTTGGTCTTTGGCTCACGCCTATGAAGTGTGGTTTTTTTTTTCGGTAAAATGTACTACGGATAATGTTGTTCTCCATAGACGGATACCGCTCACTTAGTGAAGTACCACGAAAGACGAACAACAACAGACTACACACAGAATAAAATTACATTCAGGTAATTTTTGTATCTAAATTCTTCTTTCTTGTTTCATTTCACGCTAAGAGCCCTTTCACAACAACGATTTCGACTCGCGCGTATTCTACTAAATAGGCTGACTGACCAATTAAAAAATTGCAAGAGTCGAAATCATCGTCGTAAGATGGTTTTTATTATCGAATTAATCAATTATTAATTCAAAAGAAAAAAAATTGTGTTGTATGATGGGATGAATTTCATTTATGATTGCCCAAATTAATATAATTACTATTCGGTGCTGTCAACTCTGGAAACACCCGGATATTATTAAAAAAATTGACAACATCATTAAGAATACTTTGGCTGTAATTTTGAATATAAATTTAGAAGAGCGAGGGTGGTCACAGGCTTCTCTTCCAGTGCTTATGGGAGGCCTAGGCATAAGGTCGACTTCCGGTGTTGCCGGATAAATAAGTTACTTGGATGATGTCAGGAACGCATGGCTGTCAGCCTGCAAAAACTCGGACCCGCCCATGACTCTCTCTTCGCAGAGGCTATGGGATGGGCAGCTCTGCGAGCAAGTACGAAATAATCTCCTTCATACGTGCGTAAGCTCCGCGGATCGTGCCCATTTCGCCGTTGCTGAGTGGGAATCCGGTTTGTGGCTACAAGTCCTTCCTTCGGCGAACACTGGAATTTTAATAGATAACTCCTCTTTTAGAATTGCTGCGTCACTTCATTTGGGTGCTTCCTGCTGTGCTCCACACCACTGCTAGTGCGGCGTTGCGTTGATCGGCTCGGTCACCACGGTTTATCGTGTATCGGAGTGCTGGACGATTTTCTCGCCACACTAGCCTCAACGATATCATTCGTCGGGCCTTTACTAGCGCCAAATTTGCGGCCGTATTAGAACCTGGCGGCCTCATGCGTGACGATGGTAAAATGCCTGATGGAATGACCCTGGTTCCGCGGAAGTTGGAAAGGCCTTTGGTGTGGGACGCTACAGGCGTCGACACCCTTGCGCCTTCACATCTTTCTAGAACACAGGGTAGGGCTGGAGCGGCGGCGGAATCCGCTGAAGCCCTCAAATGGCTTAAATATAGTAATCTCGACAGTGGTTATTTATTTGAGTCTTTTGTGGTAGAAACACTTTTAGATTAACCTAGTTCTAGTTTGTTAAGTTTTGTTATATTTTATAAACAGATGTATCAAAGTTGTATGTTTATAACTATGAAATAAAATCTCATATAATTGTCATTCATAAATGTACGTAAAAAATTTTTTATGAAAATATATTTTAATTCATACTCGTAATAAGTTGCTAGAGACAGGCATTACAAGAGCCGAGCGCTTGCGTAGAAGCGCGCGTATCAAAAAACGGGCCTCAAAATGAAATCAATTCAATTGAGATGAAAATAAATTTAGTTTGTTCAGTTACCTACATTTTGTAACTACCAAGCAACTATTTCAACTCCATCACCATCACTAACCGCTATCACCACTACCATAACTAGGTACCAAGAAATCTAGGGTAGATTGCTCAACATGAGTTTTTAAATCCTTAAAGTAAAAATGTCCTTCAATTTTCCATTTTTCGTTTTTATAATTAAAACTGAACGTCCGTGCCGTAAACTTAAAAGGAGAAACTGAGCTTTCCTGACGTTACAAGAGAGCTTTTTCTAGCAACACGTAGTAGGTTTAGGCTTTAAATGAACTGTACTTTCACAGAATTAAAAATATTGTGAACTTAATTTAAGCGACGTTCTAATTAATCACGTTTCCATTCATAATCATACATTTTAAGTCAGTAGCGGATAGTAGCGGGTTTAATATTTTCGTAATACTTTAATTAAGGTAAATGTTTGAAGCTGTGCTATTACTGTAAAAATGTAAACCTTTGCTGAGATTTTAAAAAATTGTACCCGCTAGGGACACAGAGACTGGTTGAACAGTCTCGAGAGCCGATTTGCACCTTATAACAGTTTTTAACAGAACAAAAAACCCGTTATAACCGCCTTAATGGTTCTGTGGCCACCTTCCCTTTCCATTATCAGATCATCTGACTGATACCATAATTTTGAATTTTCGCCTAACACATGTATAAAAGTTCCAATTCATTTGATTACCGGGAAGTGGGTCAAATACTGTGTACGTTATATTTAACAAGGCAGTGGGAACCTTGGCATTCTATATTGAACCACTTCCTGGTACTGGATTGAATTGAAAACGTATATAGGTAAGTCAGAATTTGTAACCATTATCCAATCTGGTCAGGTTCCCCTGGTAGCAGGGTCACGGAGTTCAGATGGCAGTCGCTCCACTGTAATTACCTGATCTGCCAAATCCTGGATCATGGTCGAGGCGGACCCTGGGCCCTCGTGCGCGAGAGCATAACCGGGACATTAACGCCAAGATAATTTTATTTTATAGGTAAGTCAGATGATAATGCAATATTATTTTATGTTATCAGTGAGCTGATGTGATGATGGAGATGTCTAGGCCACTCAAAACAACTCTTAAATAATACAATGCAACTCTATCGTGTTTTGGGCTCGTTGTATTTATCTTGACAACGACTCTTGGAACTTTATTTCCAGATCAGGATCTGATGATGTACTCAGATAGTGAAAAATTTTAAAAAGTTAATAAATCAGTTAATTTTTTTACGCTTATAATAGATAGGCATAATGTCTGAAGCTGGTATGGAAAATCGTATAACACAAGCTTGGGAAGCAATTATGATAACATTTTGGAAAGGATTAAATATCGGTCCTTGGCAAGCGGCAAGTTATTGCCAACGATCTTTAAACTTTATTTATTTTATTTTATTTTATTTTATTGTATTTGGATGTCTCACAGCTTACAACAATAAGATTAGTACAATAGCATAATTTCCATCAGCCATTTACGAGACACCACAGATAAATTTCACAAATTGTTTAAAATCTATTCGATCTGTTAAATACTCTTTTCTAAATTCAGTATAAATACAGTAGCAACCCTAGTGAGTCGGGAAGTTTACGTCATAATTTTCGAGGACGACAGGAGTGGACCTTCAGTTATTTCTCTATTTTGTGCTTTTACCTTGCACAGGTCGGAAGTTTTGTGGTCGTGGACGGAATTTTAACAAGCGGCAAGCCTGTAATTACACATTTTGTGTGATGTTACCGAGTTTCGGAACAGTCGCAGTCGCATGCATTCAGGGGAATTTATTATAAGTACCTGTTTTAAAAGTTACAACGCGTACCTATAATATATTTGTTGTTATCGAGTTAGGGGTATGAAATAATTAAGGAAACAAAACACTGACTGAACAACAACACAACAAAACTGTTTACTGACAAACTGATAGCAAACAGGTACTACTGAAACAAAACTCAGTCAGAAAGCAGTCTAACTAACTTTCGAGTGATAGAACTTGAACTTTATAATTATCATTTCCCAAACATTACTTTATCATTTTACTAGTGGACTCGGCGCGACTTCGTTCGCGTACATCTACTTTACCCCTACCTATCCTTTTTTTTCTCATGTCTAGCTTCTTCATGAATCACTCAATATTCTATTGATGTACACCGCATAAAATCCGTTGCGTAGTTTAAAAGATCTAAGCAAACATAGGTACATAGGGGCAGATGACGGAAAGCGACTTTGTTTTATAATATGTAACGAAAGATTTAAAAGAAGAGAAAATTAAAAGAGCATTATCTCTCTCTTTCTAATATACAGTTATAGTACGTATATATTTATTGTATTCATTATTATTTATAGTATTTGTGTATTATTAATTATAGTATTTGGTTTACTTGTGCGCAAATGCTGACTTACGGTTTGTTTGACTCCAAGGTTTGCTGGTAGAAAACTCAACTGTTGAGTTAAGCTCGCCTTTGTACTTAAGTTACCTTCTGTTAATTTGTATTTATTATTTTGTGGACAATTAAGAATAAAGAAAAATTAAATCTAGATTAACAAACCTTTTAATTACTTTATATTTCATTTAATCGATGCTCTTAGGGTGAGCGAAAACACCGTGATGAGACCTGCACTTTCAGACGACTGAATGTGGGACCATGATCCAATGTAGTCAGCTTTCCTAAACAGGGTCATATAGTACAGATGGCCGTCGCTCCACTGGTCTGCTACATCGTAGATGAGGCGGATCAGGTGTCCTATTTATATAAACGATATTGACGCCAAGATAATTATAAAAACTTAAATATCTTGACATAGTATGCGCGACAACGTAACAATTAAAAAAAAGCACTTGGCATTCCTCAAACTACTTACCTAAGGATCTTACTCGCACCTTGCAGACGACATATCTACCTGACGGACAGTCCCCGCCACCACGTTCGCGACAGCATTAAAGTCTTTACTGTCATTAAATTAAGGTAGGTTTTAGTATTCGGGACACAGCCTTCACACGGCCGATACGTGAGTGGAAACTAGTGTAAAATAAGGGAACACAATGTATTGGACCCATTACCCGCAGTTATATGCCACTTAACACCATTTATACGCCGCGCAGTACATTAGAGACTGCAATAAAGTCTTCAGGGTTCCATACGTAAAAATCTGCAATAAAGTCGTCAGGGTTCCATACGTAAAAATCTTGCCAGAGTGGTGCGGTTTAAAGTCAAGATTGAGGATTGTGATCCTTACTTACATAAAAATAATATTTTTTGCATTACCATGACATTGTTACTATTCAAATTTAAGACGATATCCTTGTGAGTTACTAATGTTATGAAATGTAAAATAACATAATGTAATTTTCATAGTTACAAAAATAAATCTAATCTAATCTAATGTCCCGGTTGAGATCTCGCGCACGTGGGCCCGGGGTTCGCCTTGACCATGATCAAGAATTTGGCAGATCAGATAATTACCGTGGAGCGACTACCTACTGACATCCTAAATCTGCTACCAGGGGTAACTAATCATGTACATATTCAGTCACGATGTTTTCCGTCCTGATCCTTACGTAGGTACATTATGAAACAAAGTCCCTCTGCCTGTCTGCGTGTTCGCGATAAACTCAAGAACTACTAAACCGATTCTCATGCGGTTTTCACCAATAGACAGTGTGATTCATGAGGAAGGTTTAATAAAGCTGTTAAAGTGCTTCGACTACCCTTGCGAAGTCTGGGTTTACGTCAATAGTATAAAATAAATTAAGTCGCTTTCCGCGTCTGTCTGTCAGTATATTCTCTTTTTGGTGCGGTTTTCACTATAATTTAAAAAATTACTTTAGGAAGGTTTATATTAGAGATGCAACGAATACGAATATCCGTATTCGCCGAATAAATTTCCATGATTAAACGGACTTACAACGAATATAAAAAGCAGAACCCTTTGTGGTTTAATTCCTTTGATCTAAAGACTTAAATACATATAACCCATCTTTGGCAGTCGGGTAAAAAGGGATTTGTCAGATAAATCGACAGGTAGACAGACAATAGTTTAAGTAAGTATATTAATTTCTTTTTGGCTTTTATTTTCCTCTTTTAACCGTGGTCCCACTGCTATGACTCATAGTGGATCCACGAGTTTTATTCCCCGTAGACCTATTGCTCCAGAATGGGACTACGGGTAATTGAAATAAAACTGTCTTCAGCCACAGTCCCTACCTTTGTTCTAACTGCATTGCAAACTTAAAACGATTCTTGTGGTGCTTTCCGACCATCTCATTGGTCACCGAATGTTTGACTATGGCAAGCCCACTGCCTCTTCAGCTTGCTAACTCTGTAGTACTTTGTTGTGTTTTTTATCCTTCAGGGAGACTATAAGCATAGGGCTTTCCATGGCACGCTGAGCGACCCAGTATTGTAGGTAGGTGCTTACACAGAAGATACCTATTTACACAAGCCTTATAACTTAAGCAGTACCTACAGGCTAAACTTTTGAGGTGGTCCAGTGAACAAGCCCATACAAAAAAAAATTATCTTCAGTTGTAGATAAATGAAATGAATGAAATGAAAAATTCTTGTGGAAACTTCACTGGCTAACGTGTGAATTATTCTCTTATATTGTAAGCTGTTTGTTTTCCTTAATAAAGAAAATAAAAATAAAAATAAAATAACAAAACAAAAACAGAGGAAAAAAGAAGAGTCTAAATTATCCTAAATTGTCTTCAGTTGATGAGCAGTTGACGAGTAGAGTGCGACTGTAAGACCTGTACCTATGAGCTGGTTCATGACAGAGACCAGCAAAGGTACTGCAAAAACAATACATGTTAACTGTGCTCTTTATACAAAAAATAATTATTGCAGTTGCGACAATGCCCTAGACCAACACAATACAATCTACAACGCTATATCATCGATGCTTTTATATTTTATTGGCGCAACTGAAAAGAGGTAGGTATTTCACCCAGTGAGTTATGGTTGGTTTTATAGCATTGTAAGTGCAGTTTCCAAGCGATGCACAGTGAATTGATACAAAACTGTATTCAGATACATTTTTTATGTTATACGGCAGAAGAGTCGAAGAGTGGAAGAATAGGGGCCTTTGCCCAGCAGTGGGATGATTAAGGCTAATATAAATATAAATATACGGCAGATGCATGCGAGCCACCTGATGGAAAGTGTTCACTGCCGCCTATGGACATTGGCAAAACAAGGGGCGCTACCAATGCGTTGCACCCGTAAATATACCTCTCATATTTACGTACCTCTTGAACGATCCCATGTCATAGTCCAAAGGAGACACTGTGGCTGGGACATACAAAAAGTTTACTGAAACAATAAAAAGATTTATAATGCCTAACTTAATCTCGGGCGGAATCTATACCAATACCAGTGCATGGGACTGATGCCACTTCAGCGAGACGTGCGTGAGACATGGAGATTCAATATCTCCGAACCTGATTACCGCTGCATTGGAAGATGTTATCAAACTATTAAATAAACTTTAACATAGGAACATAGACATAGTGTAGGTACTCTATTTGCAATAACAATGATTAGTTTTGAAGTAAAGTAATTGTAGTTTATGCAACTCGCATATAAAATATGTAATTAAAACATGAATATCTGTTAGTGATAATACATTCGTAAATATTGTTACGCCAATCTATAAAGGAAAGGGCTGTGTGCAGGAATGCGTCCACTATCGAGGTATTAAAATCAATGCCAAACAATTAAGCTACTCGAACGTATTATGGACCAGCGACTTCGACAGGAATGTTCCTTGTCGGTATGCTAATATGGCTTCAGGCCGGGCTGCAGCACCACGGATCCAATCTTTGCCCTCAGAGTCCTCCAGGAGTCTCATTGCAGTAGAAATCAACCTCTGCATTACGCATTTCTCGATCTGCAGAGGGCTTTGGACAGTATCCCTCGGGAGATAATGTTGTGGGCTCTGAGATCAAAGCCTGTGCCCGGAGCGTACATTACTATTATGCAGGATATGTATGCCAATACCGTCATCGTCAAAACCATCGTAGGCAATACTAATCCCTTCCCGATTACTGAAGGTGTTCACCAGGGTTCTGTGCTGCGCCCTTACTTGTTTTGCATTGTGCTCGATGCCCTCTCAGCGGAAATTCAGGACATGCCTCCTTGGCTTATGAAGTACGCTGATGACATTGTACTGGCGAGCAAGCTCAGGCAGGATCTTGAGACCAGAGTAAACACGTGGAAGGATGTGCTAGAAAACCGTGGTTTGAAGTTGAATGTCGCCGAAACGGAGTATATGGCCAGCTGCAGCGCAGATCCCGAAACCATCCTTGTAGGTAACGAAGCTGTCAATAGAACAGATTAATCTAAATACCTCGGATCTATGATGCACGAGTCCGGCGATATCGGCCCCGATATCAAGTCCCGAATCTCTGCAGCTTCGGCCAAATGGCGGGAACTCACGGCAGTCACCTGTGACCCTAAAATCCCTGTAAAGCTCAAAGGGCTTATATACACAAGTATAATTAGACCGGTGATCCTCTAGGGTTGTGAGACATGGCCGGCGCTGACGAAATACGTTCGCGAACTCCACACCAACGAAATGAAAATGCTGCGGTGGAAGTGCGGAGTTACGCGACTAGATCGAGTACGTAACGAGTACATCCGTGGCAGCCTTGGCGTAAGGGATATCGCAGATAAGATCGAGGAGGCTCGTTTGCGTTGGTTTGGTCACGTGTTGCGTAGGCCTCACGGATACGTAGGAAATAGGTGCCTGAATCTGCCGGTATCAGAAAAGAAGCCCCGTGGGCGATCCAAGAAGCGATGGATGGACATCGCTGAGTCGAATGCGAGAGCCAACGGCTTACGACGAGAGGATACCGAAAACCGGACGAAGTGGAGAAGATTGAGAAGGGAAACGGACCTTGGCAGAGGCCGGGATAAGCGCTAGGACGATGATGATGATCTGTTAGTGATAATAGTTTAACACGAGTCTTTTAAATACATATAGTTGCATATACTTTCTTATCTACACTCATACTTTTCTGTTATTTTGTACCGATAATTTTCTCAACTTTGCTGGAAGTAAGCTGCGAGTTATTTCTAATGCCGCGTCGAGGATATTAAGCGGCGTAAAATTCACTTACTACTTTTACATTTATCTATTTATTTGCATCAAACAAGAAAAAACATGTTTATGTAATGGCATAGTTCGGTATCCAGCCAATTAACCGCGCCCGACAAGAAATTAAAAAAAAAGTATTGCTTAATGATTAAAAAGTTATTTTAGGATACAGCTGTAAAACTGTATGGAAAATGCTATATATAAAATGTTCATCCTTAGACGACAGCTTTCGAGTATGTAATTGTAACATTAAGCTATGCTATCTTTACTTATGGACGTTTACATTATCAGAAGTATCACACTTGATGCAGACCTCTTAAAAATCTTTTCACACCCCACTTTAAGAACTCCACATCGTAAGCACCTTCCAGGAAGCTACAATCATACGTAGTATAATAAGTATGTAATATAAGGGTCCTCTGTGAAGGCTCGGTATGTGACCCTTTTTTGCCACCGAAGATACATATCCATATACATATATATATAACGTCGCAACTCACACCTTATTTCCTTTATCCTTAGCCAATTCGAGTCGGGAGTTAACTCAGTGGTTCAGTCGACCTATTATTATTAGATATATTATTATTTTTAATTTCATTAATCAGTTATTATACCTAGTCGAGCGATTAATTAAATAAATAAAATAAATAAACATGTTTGGACAATTCACACAGCGCCATCTTGTCTCCAAGAAAGCAAAGCTTGTGTTTTGGGTGCCAGAAAACTGATAAACTGCTTATTTACTACTTACTAGTGGACCCGGCGCGACTTCGTTCGCTTACACCTACTTTACCCTTTTTTCTTACTTACAAACCTTCTTGAATCACTATATCTATTGTTGAAAACCACCTTAAAATTCGTTGCGTAGTTTAATAGATCTCTGCGTAGAAAGATAATTGTTTCGTCAAACGATAATGAAAAACGAAAAGGAGATCAGATTGATCTTATCTTCGTATTCATGGTTGCCAAAGCACATAAGCACACATCAACATGTTGGCAATTTATACATTCAATCGTTTTAGGGAGCATGTCTATCGCCATTTAGGGCTCATTAATTCATCTCATTGGAACCTAAATATCCTCCGACGTGAGAAAAGACTGCTATCAATCGATAGCAAGCGAGACCGACGCCCTAACGTGCCCTCGGAGCACGGAGCTGGTCCTGAACACCTGAGTGGGAATATGGACCTGAATCGCCCGAATGCAAGTTAACTCGCCACTCTGCCACCACGGCACGTGACTTCTCTATGATAATGATATATGGCAATGCGAGTTGACCCCTTCAAAACGAGCTATTGTCGACTCATCCCGCCCCCCAGAAAAAATCCAATGGGTCAAGCAGACTCCAGCCCGCCTCACATTTTGCTGATCGTAATATTGGAACCTTATCTATGAAATTCGCGTTTTTTTCTCAAGTATTTATTTGCTCAAATATTTTTTTATTAGATATAACATATGAAAATTAATACTTGATTTCGAAAATAGAGTATGTTTAGACGCCGAGAAGTGCCTAAAATTAAATTCAATATATTTTCTTAAGTTTTTATAACGGTATGAAAATGTCGTCAGTTTTGCCACTTAAACTAGGTGTAATTTTAAGAAGAGGGTAGATTGCCCAACAAAATGTTATGCACCAGTTAGTATACCTACAAAGTTTCATTGTAATTGGATTTGAGATTCCCAATAAAATGAAAAATTTGCTAGAATTAAATTTATAGTTTCCTTAATTTTCGACACACAAAACGCCAATTTCATAGGTAAAAACCTAATATTATCATGCGGAACATTTTTTGTCAGGTATTTTTACTTTACACCCTACATTAGGCACCAGCCTAATGCATTCTTTAGTTTACGACTGCCCATACACAACGTTGTAACTAAAAATGTAACTTGGTTTTAGTGACTCCATGAATACTGTATGAGATCAGTGTGGCAGGTGCCAGAGTGCTATTTTATTCCCCCTCTGAGCCTGTAGGATGGAATAAATCAATAGAAATCAGGGCCTTATTTGATTCGGTATCCAGACGGTTCTCAAACTTCGATTAGCGGTACGTGGATGAGAACTTTTTAATGCATTTACAGGTAACGCGTTGTGAATAACGATTTATGGGCTTTCGGATGCGTTAGATTGTAATGGATCTGAATAACTTATAGCGTTCAGTATTGAGAGTATTGAAAGATAAAAATAGTAAGAAATAAGTTTTTATAGTAGTATGCTTACTTATAAATATATATCATGTTGATAAAAAAGCATTTGTCCGCCATGTCAGCAGGTGGTCACGATGTGGACGTTGGCGTAGCATTACATATAAATGTAAAAGGTTGTAAACAATGTTTGTTAGTCGGCCGTGTTGTGTCCGGCAGAACCGAATAATCTAGTCTAGAGTCTCCGTAAGGTGGAGAATGGGCAGAAGCGTTTTCCATGGTTAAATTTATAACACTGCAATCTCCAACTCGCCTGCCATACGTGGCGATTATGGCAATGACCTCCCCTGTCGTGGGAGAGACCCTTAGTCCTGCTGTGGGCTGTTATGGACTGTAATGATGATGATGTTTGTTAGATACTCTTTCATGAAAATACTATAAGGATATTGATGACATTTTGCAATATCATTATACCTAACGTTATATCCCAGAATGACATTACCAAATTATACTCAAAAAATCTAATTACCTAATAACAAACCTTGAAACCTTGAGAACAGCAAATGCCAAACTCTGACGAAACCTAAATGAACTTGGATCTCAGTAACAGACCAACCAATTCGCTGCCTTGTGAAAGGAATACTAATTCCCATTAAGCAATTCAGCAGTGAAAGAGGAAACCACCAGTTCCTGTTCGGACAAAAAACTAATCAGGGAAATAGAACTCTAGTCGTCGAAATCTTTTTTGTAATATTGACGCTTCGATTTAAAACTTCTGGTACTTACTGTTGCTAACATTGAGTTAAGTTATAATCATCATCATGGCGTGCATGTCCCGATTGTGCTCTCGCGTACGAGGGTCCGGGGTCCGCCTTGTGACGATGCCGAAGATGGAGCATGCCCGTCTTGGAACAGCCTATTCACTCCAGCCTTGAAGGCATTCTGATTATATTGATCAGGAAACACACTCGCAGGTAACGCGTTCCACTCCTTAGCCGTACGCATTTTAAAGGTCGAGCCAAAGCGGCTCGTGCGGATAGCTGGAATAATCACGACATAAGGATGAAGTGCTCGCCCAGATCGCGACTCCCGATGGCGGAAAGGGCCCGGCGGAATGAGGTCGTGCAGCTGCTTCGCACACTCTCCGAAATGTAACCTGTAGAAAACCGACAGACGCGCAACCCTACGCCGGTGTTCGAGGCTCTGCAGCCTAGCCTCAACCAACTACGGGTCACAAATTATCTTCTTTGCACGTTTTTCCACCGAATCCAAAGCCGCCAGTTGATATTTGGGTGATCCATCCCAGAGGTGGCAGCAGTACTCCATGCAGGATCGGACTTGTGCTTGATATAACTGAAGCAACTGCTTTGAAGTAAAGTACCGCCTAACCTTCGAGAGGACACCAAGCTTTTTTGCTGCAGTCTTTGCCTTGGATTCGATGTACTGACCGAAGTTGAGATTTGCAGATAGCTTAACGCCAATAAGCTGTAGGTTGTCGGTAATTTCCACAGGAACATCCCGAAAAGTTGGAGTCAGATGGAATGGACTCCTTTTGGCGGAAAACAAACTCGCCTGTGTTTTGGTTTCGTTGAACGCCACCAGATTGGCTTCACAGATCAGAGACTGCCTTGAGAGCTTTGTCCAAACGATCAACCATAGCCTCTCGACAAGACTGAATATCGTCCCTGCTGGCTTTTGCCTCTGACAGATATCTATCCGTTACTGTGCTGTCATCTGCGTACACAAATGTACCTTTTACAAGCAGATTGTCAATATGCAGCAAGAATAAAGTAGCGGACAGTACCGATCCCTGAGGATCTCCCGCGTCGATAGCCTGAAGATTAGACGAGTAGCCATCGATAACTACACGGATAGAACGTCCACTCAGAAAATCCGATATCCAGGTGCAAAAGCCAGCAGTAATACCAAATGAAGGAAGCCTGCTTAGAAGGCCCCCATGCCAAACTCTGTCAAAGGCCTTGGAGATATCAAGAGACACAGCAAGGGCACTCCATAATTGCGTGGTATACACCAGTAGACCGACTACTGCGGAATCCGTACTTGTGATCGCTGAGGAGATTTCCTTAAGATGCGCAAGGAGTTTGTTATTCAGTGCACGTTCCATAATCTTACAGAGTATGGAAGTGACCAAAATAGGGCGGTAGTTGGCAGGGTCGGCGCGGCTGCCTTTTTTGGACTCGGGCTGCACATTGGCAAGCTTCCACGACTTGGGTAGAATACCAGTCTCAAGTGAGTTCACGTCCAGACTCCGCAGGATTTTTAAAATTTCTTTCTTATGTATTTGTACCTCTGCCATAACACAGTCAGCACGGGGTGAGATAGGTGGTGTTTTTCCTGCAGTATCCAAAGCAAATTTGTTTCTCTTCAGCAGCATGGGCCAATGTTCCGTCTGGCTTCAGCAACGGCGGCAACGAAGATTGGCTGAAATAAGATTCGACCGCTTTTGCCAAAGACCAAAACGCCTTACTCCCAGGAGGGTAAGAAGCCAGTTTGGCGCCAATCCGGCTTATGTGGTCGAATCGAGCCCTGCGTAGCGTCCTTTTGCAAGACTTGGCGGCGAGGTTAAAGGCTCTCTTCAGTTTGCGAGTATCCGGAGACATATGCGCTCGAGCCTCAGCCCAGGCAGAGTATGCCGCCTGCTTCAGCACTTCAGCGCGACTGCACTCAGCACTAAACCATGGACGAGACCCGCCGTTCATCGCTACGTCAGAATACGGAATAAAGTACTCTATACCCTGCCGCATAACCGCGGTAACGGCTTCAGCCTCCCGCCAAGGATAGGATAAAAAGAAGTGGCGCATCTCATCCCAATCTGCTGACTCGTATCGCCACACCCGTCGGGGGTTGCATGGGGTTTGCTCGGGCGGGAAATAAAACGATACAGATTTCACCAGACAGTGATCGGATGTACCCAGCGGTGCAGACACCGATACTGAATGCTTGTCCGGATCTGTTGTCAGCAGAAGGTCTAAGCAATTGGGAGTCAATATCAGGTACCCTCGTGGCACAGTTTATCAGCTGGGTGAGATCTAGCGACAGAGCTAGTTTACGCGCCTCTCTTCCAGCATGATTAGTCACCAGGTATGGGAAAAGCCACGCTTGGTGGTGGGCATTGAAATCCCCCAGAATGACTAACTGCGCCGCGGGGTAACGCTCCCTCGCTTCATCCGCCACTTCTATGAGATGGTCACAAAATCGAGTTGTCTCCTGATCCCCGCTGCGATCGATAAACGCAGGCATACAGGATTTGCACTTGACCTGTATCCACCAGCAACCATAAAATTGAGAAACTAGCCCCCTCAAAGCTCCTTAGACGCCGAATGCAGATGTCTTCGCGAGCGTACACACAGACTCCGGCACAAGGTACAAACCTGTGCTCGAGAGTATACCCTGGGTCGCTGAGGTACGCCGCGTCAGCCGGTCTGATCTGCGTCTCTGTGAGGAACAGCAGCTGCGGTTTTTCAGTCTCAAGGTGGTAGTGGACTGCATCGAGATTTAAGTGCAGGCCTCGGATGTTAGTGAGGTGCACTTTGAGTGGGAGGGAGTGCAGCCGCTGTTTATCGTTTCTCTTTTTATTGTACATCATTTTGAGTGTGAAGAGGTTGTTGTATGAGGATAGCAGTTGGACGAGGTAGCGCTCCGCCTACCAGCTAACATGCTCACCAAAACCGCACGGGAAGGTGCCTGACGCGGAGACCGCGGGGACGCCCTAACCCCCCCAGATTGGCTACCTGGCCCTCCCATCCGGTCGCCAACCGACAAGGTAGAGCAATCTAGAATTTTTCGTAAGATGGCGGGGCAGCCTTTCACTGGTGGCTAACCAGCTACTTGGGCCCCCTACCATCTAAGGTCGGCCAGCGGCGGCACCGTGCTTCGGATCCCGCTGCCCTCCGAAGCCAGGCACCCGGTACGGGAGTGGTGAGCATCAAGAGAAAAACGGTTACGCAGAGCGACTACAACTGTCCAGACCCATCTTCCTAGATGGCTACTCCAGACATCGCAACGGAACACGGCTGGGCCGCTTGGCGCCGCATTCGTCTGGAGGGTGGTGACCAGCCACGGCCGAAGCCTACCACCGGAGAGACTGCTGTCCATTTCGCACTACCCGGGGATCACGTGTAGGGTACCTAGAGTCATGAAGCCCAAAGTGAGCTTCGCCTACGGACGTGGACAGCATTGATCATTGATTGATTGAATTACAGTGGAGCGACTGCCATCCGACCTCCATGACCCTGCTACCAGGGGAAACTGACCATGGTCGATCATGGTTACACATCCAGTTAAGTAATAATATGTTCTCCAAAAACATCTTATACAAACCCTTTACAACATTAATTATTTTTGACAAAGTATTTTACTAAATCTAATTGAATTATGTTATGAAACGAAGTTATGAAAAGTTTTACGTGGTCGCCATCACGGAAGTGCTGACCATGGTGTTGCAAATGTCCATAGGCTGTGGTAACGGCTTACCATCAGCCCGTAAGCTTGTTTGCCACCAAAATAAGCAATATGTAGTTTACAAGACTACCACCTAGTCCAAACATTATAAATTTTGTACATTAGCGCAATCAGTCCACTATAACTTTCAATATTTTCTCGGTTTTTCCATTATCACATGAAAATACACATTAAGTATATTGTGTTAGTGTTTATTTTCCAGCTATTGGAAGTCAAGATGGATGTAAGCTTAAACGACATCCGCAAATAGACTGATGGTTTCTCCCATATCTATTCCAATCTACAGGCCAACACACTGCCCCTCAGACAGGCTGTACGCAAGTCATAAATCTTCAAAGGCGGCTATTACAGTCCGTTACAGCGTTGTATACATTGCAAACAATGGTTCGCTTATCAGTGATGGTGCACGCATCGGTCGATGTAGATTACGCAGAACCTAGTACAAAGGGATTATGTGTGGTATGTATGTATGTATGTATGTAAACTCTTTATTGCGAATAACTACATAAAGAACAATAATAAAAGAAAATAAATATACATTGCAAAGGCTGGCTTATCCCAAAATGGGATTTCTTCCAGCTAACCTTACCTTGGATAGTCCGAAATGAGCTATTTAACGAGCGGTTGTAGCAATATCGAGTATTGTGCAAATTTTAAGTTAACTACAATTAAATACTATGTACCATATACATATACTATAAAATATATAATATATATCTAATATACTATAAATATATAATAATTCAAATAAAATAAAGCTCTATTGAATACTGAGAAAGTGCTTTTTCAAATGTTCCTTGAAGGAGCCAGGTCTCAGGCTTCAGTCAGGTACTATTATTTACATAACGTTAATATATGCGTATATGTCTACATACATAAATAGGGTGTGAGTGTGTATGTATATACACACTCACACCCTACAGACTATCGAATGCCACAAGATACGATCCTGACACACCTCTTTTACCTGTAGGTACAACATACAAAAATTTAAATAAGATGCACATACTTAAAATTGTCAGATTGATCACATGATCAACATATTCAGCACAGCTAGCTATCACCGACTTCTTCGAGGCATTTCAGAAAAATATCAGGTAAAGCCTGGAGAGGAAACATCTAATGAAGTCCATGTTCCCACCTACTCTGCAGACTTCGCCAGAACCTGTTATAGCCTCGCAGAACTCGGATACCTATGCATAAGCCGTTATAGAAATATAACATACTATGTCTATCTCCGATAGGATTTTCTCGGGTTCGGATTTATTTCCATTTCGTAGAACAAATATTTGTAATCTCAAATTCTAGAAAACAGTATTTTCAAAATGATTACAAGTGAATCAGAATAATCAACCACTGAATACTTACAAAGGGACGCAATCACTCCAATGTAGGCAACGTGAATAAGTTTTTCTCAGTCACTCGTTTGATATGAACATTGAATTCGTATTGAAAGCAATATGACAAAGGGTCCATTACATTCTTTCTGGGAGCTACTTATTTTTCCCAAAGAATGAATAGCGGCGTTACAATGCGTACCGTCCTTTGTTAATTTAATGATCTATTCAGATACCCTGAAGATGATAAAGGTCAATACTATCAATCAAATGCAGAATCTTAAAGTTATTTACGTTTTGCTTTCAGTTTTCTATAAATGTGGCCATAAAAAATGCAAACAGAGTCATAGAAAGCCAAATAACTACAGTCTACGAATGTCCAAATTATAGCGGCTTATTACACTAGCTTAAGCTCACAGTGACATCACACTTTCGTAACTCACGACACAATAACCCAGCCGACTTTATGTCGGACAACACCCAACAAAGTTTCCATAATATACTCAATATTTCCTAAACTACTGAATAGATTTTAATGAAACAAAGCTAAACACGATCTCGATTAAACTGGCTCCGAAAGACAACCGCATCAAAATCGGTTTAGTTAGCTACGATGCAAAGCCAGACACATACCTTCACACACACAGGCACTCACGCCAAAATCATTACACCCCTATTTTTTCGTCGAGGGTTATCCGACTTTTTCTGTCGGTTAGGTTACCAAGTACATACAATGCTTAATAGGGACGCCTCTTGTCGCATATTGTGGTTCATATTCAGTGGCAAATGTTAGTCCGTCCGCTTGGGTAGGCCTCCCACAAGTTGGACGGACGACCTGATAAAGATCGCAGGTACCAGCTGGATGCGGTAGGCACAGGACCGGTCTTTGTGGAGATCTCTGGGGGAGGCCTATGTCCAGCAGTGGGCGTCTTTCGGCTGATATGATGATGATGATGATGTTAGTCCGCTACTTTGCATACGCTCGTGGATGCTCAGCAAAACTCTTTGAGCACGACCTTTAGTGCGCGTTTATCGACTAATTAAGCAGTATGGTGATAGCCGGTACCATCATTCTCATCATTATGAGTCTTTGTACCTTCATAACGTGGGAGACACATAAAAATAATCCCTATGACTGGAGATAAATTCCCGAACGATACTTAATCTTAACATATAATAAACCTCCCAGTAATAATAATAATTGTTATATTTTTCTTTGATATATCTTTTGCTTTTGTGTGTGCGATAAAGAGTTTTTACTTACTTACTTTACCTCCCTCCAAGTCTAGGCATACTGATTGAGCCATTAATAGACCCTCGCTTGTCACGTTGAGGAATGACTTTTCTTGGCTCTTATACGCAGGCTCATATCGGTAAAAGAAGTAGCAAATTGGACAAAAACAGCTCAATTTACTCTATAAGAAGGCCTATCACTAAAACTTACTACTTTGGAAATTTAATTTAGATGTTATTCATTATTAATAATTAGTTAATTATTATTAATTTTTTGTTATTAATTATTTAATTTAAAATTAAGTTAGTTTAGATATTTAACTTACTTAATTCGAAGTAAAATGTCCAATGTTCTCTATTAGTAGATACATCAGCAGGGTATAGTGGATAGATTCGTTCATCATTATCATCATCATCATCATATCAGCCAGAAGACGCCCACTGCTGGGCAATGGCCGCCCCCAGAGATCTCCACAAAGGCCGGTCCTGTGCCTTCCGCATCCAGCTGGTACCTACGATCTTTACCAGGTCATCGGTCTACCTTGTGGGAGGCCAACCCACGCTGCGTCTTCCGGTACGTGGTCTCCACTCGACCTCGACTCGAGATTCATTCATGGCGACGTGCAATAGACTTGGCTGTTCTACAGTAAAAGGTTCACTTTTAAAAAAAATATGTGGCTCCGGCTATATTTGCGACGCGTTACTTACGCTAGAGCTACGCAATCCTGTCTGTTGTTGCGTAAACGTTTATACAATTTTGGATTCTGCACTAATGACAGAAAGCTTATTTTGTAATCTTTCCACGAACCGCGTACATGCACCGTCCGAAAGTGCAGCCGCAGTCACCGCGTAGTATCATGCGGCGAACATGACTTGTCATCGCGTACCGTCCGCGCAGCTACCGCGTAGCCTCCGCGCTACTATCGTGTCTGTCTTCACATTTCGTTGGGCTACACGCTGCACAAAGCTATTTGGTCACTTTTCGGTGACTTCGGTGGGTGATACATGGTATTGCAAACGTCGATAGGCTGCTGTGACTGCTTAACACCTTAGTGGTATAAAAAAAACTTCGCGTACGCGGTAAGACGGTTGCTATGCGTACGTGGTTTGTAAGCGTAGACTTGTAAACAGCCCTAAAGCGATAGCTTGACCTTAGGACGCGACTCCAGTGCACGTGATCGGTAGTGAAGCGATAACGGTTCGGAAATAACCTTTATCCATAGGCGGGCAGAATAATTACCAGAGTTCAATTTCAATGTCCTTGACATTTATTTGTGGAACCTAAGTCTACTTACCTACCCATCATATTCTGTTGATGACAATGGTTTGCACGCAGCGTGCGCTGGTTTTGTGTAAGGAAAATAGGTAAACTCATCATCATCATATCAACCGAAAGACGCCCACTACCTATCTAAGGGAGGTGGAGGGTGGGAGGCCTACCCACACTGCTACTTCGCTCTATCGTAGCTCTTGGGGGTAGAGCGACAATTATGTGACCTCCAAACAGTTAGTACTAGTACTTACCGATTCTGTGCCTCCAAGTCCAACGTTTTGTATACGGCTACCTTACGGTCAATACAAATACAGTGCATACTTACCGATGCTCTGGCGGTTGCGGAATTATAGCCTTACGCCTTTTTTCGTGGTGGTAGTAAAGGTCACTTGGCCGTGTGTTATCCGGCAGAGTAGAATAGCACCAACCCCTTACACTCGTAGGTGTCGTACAAGGTGACTAGTGTTTTCGAGGCAAAAGATCTAATCTCCGTAGGCTGGAAAATGGGCAGCAGCGTTTTCCATTTTTATATTTATGTTAATGCGATCTCCAACCCGTCGGCCAAACGTGGAGATTAAGGCAATAACCTCCCGTTTCGTGGGCGAGGCCCTTAGACCTGTAGTGGACTGTTATGGGCTGTAGATGATGATGAGGGAAATACACTAGCATTAACAATTATTACTTTGACAATCTTTAAATACCGAAGCCTGTTCTCACCTTGTCGCTAATTACTATGCAAGGCATAAAACCCCCACGTTCATCAGGCAACGTGATCGGATTACAGTCCGCAAACTCTTCGGACCGAAAACGAAGTATCAGAACCTGACAACATCAGCGAATGGCACGCAAATGAGGTGTAGTGTCAGAAAGTTTTAAAGTTACATTCTTTCTTTATGTAATACCTATGGGCTTAGTATGATGTGACTTTCTAAGCAGAAGAACCATTTTGCTTAATATTTAAATTAGTTTTTAATTTTGCTTAGTTTTTAAGAAGCTGCTATTATTAACTTGGGTAAACTCCCAACGCCATATTGTGAATGTTATAAAGCGGCTGTTTCGAACCAAATGTGTACTGTATTATTGTCAATGGCATTGCAAACAGCTGAAGATAAATTGAAGTAAAGAATACAATATACAAGAGAACCTCGAATTGTTAATATAAAGGGGTGCTGTATGTATGTGCTCGTGATAACAAACAATTTTATTGATATCGCAACACTGATATCGCAAAAACAATCAGCTGTTCAAACAAAATTAAAAACTAATTCTGCCAAAATGTAGCTGATATTTTTTTCGCGCTTTCCGGCTTGGTGTCGTAGTAAAAGTTTTTTGTTATCATGAGCTCATGAATACGGTAGTACCTACCCCTTGATATTATCAATATGAGTTCACACTGTAAATTAATATCGCGCAATTTACCTATTGTTTACGAATTGCATACAAATCTTCTTAAAAGCTGCTATTCCTGTCATATAAAATTATGCAGACCCTTGTTATATAATATAGCATCTAACATAAATGAATCAATGAATGAATGGATTAATCGATGTACAACACAATCGCTTTTCTACCTATTCGCGATTCTACATAATATGGATTCCGCACAACTGATATTCAACACTTTATTGTATAAATACAGGATACATTCGGGACATATCGGCAGCAACAGAGAAAATACAAAAAAAAAATATATATATAGTTAAAATTAAATATATATATCAGTTATAACCGGAGGAAGGAAGGAAATAAGATGTTCTTCGCAAATAAAGCTTAAGATGTCTAAGCTATCTGTGCTGTCAGCTTAAGAAGAGTGATGTAGTGGCCCACCGAGGGCACTGAGAACTCCCAGGCCCCAGGCTGGGACAAATTGGTACCAAGGTTCTAATAAATAAAATATACAGTGCGAGACTCACCAACTGGGACGTCGCCTAATCCGATTACGTCATACGCGCCCTCCATAAGAATTTGTAGAGATGCTTCAACTCCACGAGTTAAGTAAGGAAAAGTAAACATAATGTATCATAGCGGTCAATATCACATATAAAGGTACGCAGTAGGAAACCCGAAAATATTTTTAAAATATGGAAAGGAAAATCCAAACTTACGTTACAAATGCCAAAGTAACTTTGTCTGTCCGTCTGTTAAGTTATATTTATTACAACACAAAAACACTCACGCCCATATCCCATAGAGGTAGGTAAAGACTATCGGGTGCCATGAGCTACGATATCAAAGACTGAATTATCGTGGCCTGGAGCTAATGGTCGGAGGTGAAGGATGTCAATTGTGATCCGAAAATGTCTGTAAAGTGTTAGGGGCATGTCTATATGACCATCAAATTAAGACGTGCCATCTATACGGCATCGACTTTTCGCGTAGGATTTGCGCGTCACGAAGATGAAGATGCTGCGGTAGACGTGCGGAATTTCACGCAAAGACCGCATCCGAAACCCTCACATTCGCGCTTGCTTTCACACCCGTGTCATCGCAGATAAGCTACAAGAGTGCCGTCTTTAATGATATGGCCACGCCACGTCCGTCCGGCACGGGAAAAAGAGGTCAGCCCAGGAAATTATGGCTGTTAACCGTAGGTGCGTTGTCGCTGTATGGTCTAAGATAAAAATGCCTGTAAATGTGCTGGCTTATCCTTCAAATCCGAAAACAATAATTCGAGTATTGTTTCTTGGCGGCGAAAATCGATAAGGTGGTGGTACTCACCCAGGCGGACTCCTCAGGCTTGACAGAGTCCTACCATCTGATAAAATATATGATGGTGAGTGTCTTCCATAATATAGTGTAACTTTATTAAATGTGAACGACACAAGGAGGTCTATTACACCCCAGGAGGTAAATCAAATTATCTTTCCTTATCCGAATATTGACAGCGTCGTCGAGGAAAGGTACAAAGAATCCATTAAAAGGAAATAATAAAAGAAAAATGATTTCCTTTTGTAGATTTGTCAAACCAAAAAAGTATCTGCTTGTCACCGCAGGAAATTTAAGAGATGCCATCGTCACCGGTGTCTGCGTCTTTTGTTTAAATTGTACGATTTGTCAGTAAAACTCCATTTCAAAATTAAATCGCACAACGTTGTTTCTTTTCATAGTTTAACGGTTTTTAGTTTGTAGTTTTAAGTTGAAAAATTTGTTGCAATTATTTAGTGGATTGACAATCGTATTATGCATAGGTATCAGTGGTAAAATACCCTTTAAATTCTCCTTGTTGATTTCAATTGTCTTTTAATTTGTTAGTGCTGCCGAGAATAATGGACGTATGACACATTTAGGCTTCGCTGGGATACGACGCACCTGCATTTCGAAGAAATGAAATCTACGTAATCTACGTTTCATCATATCAGCAAGAAGACGCCCACTGCTGGGCATAGGCCTCCCCCAAAGATCTTTACAAAGGCCGGTCCTGTGCTTTCCGCATCCAGCTGGTACCTGCGATCCTTACCAGGTCGTCAGTCCACCTTGTGGAAGGCCTACCCACGCTGCGTCTTCCGGCACGTGGTCGCCACTCGAGAACTTTACTGCCCCATCGGCCATCTGTTCTTCGAGCTATGTGCCCTGCCCACTGCCACTTCAATCTACGTTCAGGTAGTTTGAAAGTACAAGTAGTTCTTTGGCACCATCAAAGTTTAAAAAGTTAAAAAATCAGGTAGATACTTTAGTATTTGAAGTTATTTCACAAAATGATTAAAAATAAATGAATAATTTTCCGGCCGACTTGAACCTTGAACCTTGATTTTACTTTTTAAGGTTTTTCTTCATGGATTTAAAATATTTCAGCATTTTCTTTATACAGCTAGAGAAATAGCCAAGATATTTTCAACACCGCCATAGCCATTAAAACTTTTTAATTTAAAATTAATTGAAACATAGTCGTAAAATTAACTAGCGGTAAATAATTCCGGTTAGGCTTATAGAATCTGTTTTCTAGGAACGATGTTGTTCTTTGAATCAAGATGTTATTGTACTGTATCTTCTTTATGACCACAGGTAATGTATCATATAATTGTCATTTGATATCACACTTATAAACAATGTATTTTATATAGGTGTTTCACTTGCATGAAACTCCTGTTCCATCCCATTAAATTTAAGTTTATTTATTGATAACCATTGTTACGTGTCAAAAAATTACATTGTTTCACAATACCGCAATAATTCGTAATTATTGTCATTCATAACATAACATTATGCCAAATAATTTTACTTATGTCAAGAGAATGCTTGTTTAATAATAGTAAAATTATAATAAAATAATATAATAATGATATTAAACAAAAAAATATAAACTACGGGATAAAACCGTGAACGGAAACCTTAACCTTTAACCTTGAAAGGAATAAAAAAATATTTTAAATAGTCACTGTTTCAACCGGATAGAAGATGCATTCCTTATATCATCATTAAAACATTTTCATATCCTTCTTGAAGAACTTAAGTTCTCAGTCACTAAGGAAAACCTCTCAGGAATCTCATTTTGCTGCTTAAATATAAGTGGGAGAACATTACTCTAGAAACGCCCAGTACATACTCGTTCACTATGGTAATTATTCCCAAAGATAGTATATTTAATCAGTCCTTTCTTCTTTCAGCTGTATACTTGGCAAATGGTAGTATAGCCCAGAATGATTGCCCGAATAACTGTCCGATCAATTCTAAAGAAATGCTATGCGGCCTCAATGAAAAAGAGGTGACTTATAAAGTGTTTCCCAGCCAATGTGCAATAGATGCTTACAGTTCCTGCCACAACGTTAGTAAGTACTATATATTTTTAAATTTAAAGACCAAGGGTCACAATTCACACACAAATCACACGTCGGTGACAGACTTTACTCTAAGGTCGAATGTAATGATAATAATAATAAATCGTTTATTATTGACTGGACGGCACAACACAGCATACATGAATACAAAAAAAATATCGATAAATTACATAATTGAGACATACAATTATATATAATAATATAATATAATATATAATAATATAGCAATTAAAAAAAAAAATGAAAATCAACACAACACAATCTCAATAATAATGGAGTGCTGAATCCAGATAGATACTTAATTAGCATTGAAATAGAGACATGTGATTTTTATTGTGCAAATAAGAAAAATAAAATGTACGGTCGCGTTCGTATGTGCACTCATCTCATAAGTGCAACCGCACGCATAAGAGCAAGTGTAAAGATCGATTTTAACCCCCGACGAAAATAGAGGGGTGTTATAAGTTTGCCGTTTATAGTTGTGTCTCTGTGTCTTTGTCTATCTTTGCGTCTGTATGTAGCATCGTAGCTCTTAGTAGCGGTTTTCTCTATTTTATAGCCAGTTTAATTTAGCTGGTTTTTAGCTTTGTTTAATTAAAATCAGTTTCGGCTGTTCCAGTTATCCGACTTTTTAGTCGGTAAGGTTTATATTTCTTGTTGTGAGCTCGACAATATTTAACTAAAAGACTGATAAAAGCTAATGCAATTGTACACTGCAAAGTAAACTTTAATATTACTAACGCGCTTCCTGAGATATTAAAATTTCAAAATGCTCAGCTCTTTGAGAGATTTCTCCACTGTGTTCTCAAGTGCTTAATAAAACATCTAGAGCAAGCCCGTTGTTATTTATTTATCTTCTAGTTTATTTGTTTTTGCTAGCGATATCCAGTTTGTTCAGTACATTTTGCCTTTTCAATTTTCCAATTACTACTATCTCCGTGTTTCCGAGCCGTAGGACAAACAAGTAAACAGCAATCATGATTGGATCAGTTTACTCCTTGTATGAAGCATCTGGTGCTACGCGTCCCATGTTTACCACGGCATGTCGGCACGTTTAATCATGAAATCAAATAGGAAATCGTGTGAAATCCACCACGGGACGGTACACGGTGATGGTAAATTTCATTATCTTTCCCGTCCTTTGATGATTAACAGGGAAATAGGGAAACTATCACTGCGTATGTACGACCCCGCGTTACAGGAACCAGGAATAAAAGAAGGAAACTTATCAAATCCCTCTTTTTCGTCGGGGGTTAAAATTGAACTAGAACGTGATTATCGAAAAAGATAATGTGGTATATAAGGCAGTATTGTATTGGCCGAGACCTATATCACGATAAGTAACCTAACCGGCAGAAAAATTCGGATAACCCGCGACCTGACGATATTTGAGTTTAAGTTTACTTAAACTTAAATATCGATATATAAAACCGATTTTAATTAAACAATGCAAAAAATTATCTCGATTAAAGGCTTTCAAATTCGTCCATCCGTTC
Source organism: Blastobasis adustella (assembly GCA_907269095.1). Lineage (NCBI taxonomy): Eukaryota > Metazoa > Arthropoda > Insecta > Lepidoptera > Blastobasidae > Blastobasis > Blastobasis adustella. Next base: position 5,057,646 of record OU026129.1, read on the forward strand.
TGGAGCTACGACGCCACATACAGATACACAAAGCCACAGATTCACACGTCAAACTTACAACACCCCCCTTTTTTCGTCGGGGGTTAAAAAAGGTCATCATGACGTCTCCCTGCATTTGATGTTGTTAGTAAAAATTTTACGCCCTTTGTTCCCTTTCCAAAGTTTAATATCTTTAACCTTCCAGCTTACAAGACAACGCCACTGGAATTCTGTGTCAAGTACGACAAAACTAAACAGACAGGCCGGAGAGAATTCTACGACGACTCCTGTCCTGTGTTCTGTCCAAAACACTACAGGCCAGTGTGTGCTGCGATGAAGTACATGGCGTACAACTACAGGACTTTCGTCAATGGCTGCCACTTGGACATGCTGAATTGTCGTGGAAACGAAGAATTGACTCAAAGTAAGTCCCGACTCAAAGTTACCAGACGGTTGTATTCCTAGCATCGCGTCCCTGGAGACGTATGTCACTCTCAGAACTGTCCGGTGACTCCGGCGTATGGGAATGATAACTGCTACTGAATATTATGTTAAATTTATGAACCGAGTAGATATGGGCGCTTTTATAATTTGTAACGTGACGATATAATCGTGGACGTCCAAGATATAGGGTAGATGTAGCTACACGAGACGTTTCTTATTCTACAGCTTATTTGACTTATCCCTTTCAATACGTGTCCCTTTCATGCCACCTCTCCCCTATATCGTGGACGTCCACGAGAAAATCGTCATGTTACAAATTATAAAAGCGCCCTATGTCGTAAGTAGCCGCAAACACAGTATAAAATAAAGTCTATTCGGACGTCGTGGGCCGTCCGACTAATCTCCTGCACATCCGAATAGCGACTTTATTGTTTTGACTTTATTGATAATGTACCTAACACATTAATTTATATTTCAGCTTACATTGAGGTACCGTTTGAGAACTGTCAACGGCACCTCATGAAGAACATCTTCAAGGAGAGAGTGATTCTGAGCAACTTGTTTGATACCAGGGATTATATGTAGTTGATGATAAGATAGTTAAGTCTGTTTTACAATACAATAAAGTTCATCAATGTTCTTAGAAAGAAAGAAAGAAAACATTTATTGCAGTAGACGCCACGACACGATAATTAGGTACAACATAAAGTACAAATAATATTTGAAAATAAAAATAAAAAATAAAAAGTAAGATAAATTTAATTACCGTTTTAGTCATTCGTTCTGATAATATAATAGTTACTTACTTAATTTTGAGGGCCTGGCGTCCGCCTTGACCACGATCCAGGATTTGGCAGATCAGCTAATTACTTACAGTGGAGCGACTGCCATTTGACCTCCGTGACTCTGTTACCGGGGGAACCTGACTAGATTGGATCATGGTTACACATTCAGTCGCCTGAATGTGCAGGTCTCATCACGATGTTTTCCTCACGGAAAGAGCATCGGTTAGCATTCAACAATAAAAAAAGAGTCATTGGTACATACATAGCCGCAGTAGAACTAGAACCCGGTACCTCTCACTTACAATGCAGATACCTTAACCACTCGGCCACCGACGCTACTAAAATAAATATTGAAATGAGATCAATTTTTGCTCGATGAGGTAAGTCTTTCCTTTGCGCTGTAACTTTAGGTTTGTCAGAAGGCATGTCTACAAGTACCTTAAAGGCCGGCACCATAATCGCTACCTTTTCTCCCCTTAGGTTGCCGTTCTGACAAAAACAAAGGTCCCATTGGCAAAAAAAGTTGAACCAAATCCCAATAGCTACCTCGACGTTATCTATGATCCTTCTAATGCCCGATTTACACTGGTCACGGACAGTGGCAAGTGCCGTGTACAAGTATAGTGGCGAGTGGTGAGCGCCCAGACTGTGACTGTTTACACTACAGCAGTCCAGTGGCATTTCTCTGTCGAAATAGACGAGCAACGTTAAAAAATACGTGCAATTTTGCGCTACAAAATACGAGTATACACTATAGTCGAGGCGAGTCAAATGCCGTGCAGGGGTTGAGCGGGCGAGCGAGGGGTGCACTTGCCACAAATCTACTTGCAAGGCAGCTTGCAATCCAAGTTGACTCACTACTGTTCGATCGATTTACACCACTGTACTTACTCACTGTGCTTGTCAACTATGCTAAACACTTTACCAATGTAAATCGGGCTTAAGAACGGTGCCTCCTACACATTAGTGTTACCAAATAATTTATCACGGCAAGTCGTGTTAAAATTAGTTCGTTTTCTTGCCACGCTTAAACTTGACGCGCAATTTTAGTTTTGAAGCTTAAATACCTACTTCTACGCCAAACGCATTCCTCGAGCGTGGCATTTGTGAGTTTAGTACCTCAGAGAATTTTAAAATTCATTAATTTTAATGAAAAGCCATTAGAATTTGTAATGAACTGGCGATCCTTCACGGCACATTACTATATGTAAAGCGTGTCCTCGTGACGCATTATATCCCATGCATATTAAAATCCGTTGCGTAGTTTAGATGACTTTGTTCATCATATCAGACAGAAGACGCCCATTGCTGGGCATAAGCCTCCCCTACAGATCTCCACAACGGCCGGTCCAGTGCCTATCGCATCATGGTTGTATCTGTGCTCTTTACCAGGTTGTTGGTCTATCTTGTACGAGGCCTACCCACGCTGCGTCTTCCGAGACGTGGTCGACATTCGAGAACCTTACGGCCCAAATCGGATATCGTTCTGCAAGCTATGTGTACATAACTTAGTCGATAATAATAATTATTAATAGGAAATGGAATACAACTAAAACCTTGGTAGGTACATCAGATGCTTTATGAGCCCGGAGCCTAAACTAGTCAAGCCTGTGATATAGGTTTCCGGTGGCCCAAACGCAACAATAACAATTTTTATCCTCCCCCTCTTACGGTGAGGGAAAACATCGTGATGAAACCTGCACATTCAGGCGACTGGATGTGTAACCATGATCCAATCTGGTCAGGTTCCCCTGATAGCAGGGTCATGGAGGTCAGATGGCAGTCGCTCCACTGTAATTACCTGACCTGCCAAATCCTGGATCATGGTCAAGGCGGACCCCGGACTCTCGTTCTCGAGAGCACAACCGGGACATTAACGCCAAGATGATTATTTTTTTTTTTATCCTCCCCCACCACACTGTGGATATAGATGTAATAGAGGCCTTGTGGTGTCCGGCAAAGTAGAATAGCACCAACCCCTTACACTCGTAGGTGTAGTACAAGACGACTAATTCGAGACAAAATATCTAGAGTCTCCGTAGGCTGGAAAATGGGTAGCAGCGTTATCCATTGTTATATTTACAACACAGCGATCTCCAACCCGCCTGCCAAGCGTGGAGATTATAACCTCCCCTTTCGTGGGAGAAGTCCTAAGTCAGCAGTGGACTGTTATGGGCTGTGATTCTGAAGATGCGATAGAGTTGCTCTACGAAGCTGTACTAGCTGATGAGCATTTTATTTATTTACTGCCGGTATATCTTTCCCAAATCCGCATTAATTTCGCGTGTATGGAAATATTCGTCCATCTACACAACCAGCTGCTTCCACGTTTCAGTGTTCATTAGCTCTAATGAATTAGGGTACGGATGGGGCGAAGCCCGAGTTTATGGTCCGGTGTTCACGGCTCAGTAAAACCTCGTCCAGAAGGGTCAAGTCACGTAGTAAATAAAACAATAAAGTGTTTTATCAACAGCTATGTAGGCTCTAGGTGACAATGTATGACGTGACGTAGTATGCGAGAGATTTATGTGAGTAATTTCTGGCGCTATCTAGGGCATAGTGTATGCCTAGCGAAGATTAATTAGTCTAGATAATTAATTGTAATGATTATTTATTGAATGTTGGTAATGGGAGTGTGGTATTAGGAGTCATGTACCGAAATGTAATACATTTAGGTACAGGGATTTAGTAAATGGTGTGGAAAACTTTAGTTAAGGATGTTAAGGGCTTAACACTTTAAGGCTGTAACTAATGACATTTATGGCAAGAACATTTGTTTTTCCTCTTCAGACAGTCGTTCATGTAAGTATACCTATTCCGTAATAATAAACTCTACTCATTACGATGAATGATGTGCCGTAGTTTTAATAAAAACAATTATATTACTAAGTGACAAATGGGCAGCCACTAGCGGTACGCCCATAATATCTAAAGTATTCATATACTTAGGCCTTGTGTAACAAAAATCCAGAACCATAGGTTGCCACTTGCCCATACAATGCCTACATAGTTGTTGGCGGGAGAAATACATAAGGTGTTGGTATACCCATCCAATGCGACTCCTTAATCCTGACACCGTTAAATAATTGACAAACAAAGACCGCACGAGCCGCTTTGGTTCAACCTTTAAAATGAGTACGGCTGAGGAATGGAATACGTTGCCAGCGAATGTATTACCAGATCATTATGTCGAGCATGCTCCATCATCGGCCGCTTCGTCACTTACCACCAGGTGAGATAATAGAGAAACTGGTTTTGAGGAACCAACTTCAAAACTTCCTTTTGTTTCGAAGTTTATTATGTTTTAGATATTGTCGTTTGGTTAATTTTAACTTGGAAGAGTCGGAAGCCTATTGTAAGGCTAACGTCAGATGACTCCATTGTCCAAAGTTGAGTACTCGAGTTACAATACCTAATTGCGTTATGCCTAGCTTCTTCAGTTGATTTTGAGAGCTCACACAGTTCGGATATTGTTTATTTGTTAAATTATTACAATATCAAAGTTCGCAAATATTTCTCTCTCGTTTTGTTTTGCTACTTTGGATGTTCACACAAAGGTAAATTGGAAAACTTTGTTTTGCTTACAGACTAAGAATATAATGAATCTATGTCTAGCTGGATAAATATCCACAAAGTCTTTATGAAAGATAAAGAGACAGCTTTTAATTTAATAGTGAGGAACCGGCGAGCAAAACAGCAAAATTAGGTACATGAAATTAAATTTTACAGGAGCATTCCGAGCAGTAAAAAACTGAAATGGTTTCGATCAAAAACAGTATAATTATAGTATAACGGCCTAAAACCTCCGGTTAAAAAAAAGTATTTTGACCAGAAGCGTAATTATACCGTTTTGTTCGCCAGCGCCAAGTATTAAAATTTGTCTTATCAAAAGTGACGTCGCAGATTTTATGAATTTGTAACATATAAAAATCCATTAAGGGAATCGTAGTCATAATTCGTAGTAGGGTGTCATGCGTAGATTCTTTAGGGTCAAGAATAATTTTCTTGATCATTAGAAAAAGTATTTAACTTATAACAATCGTAACTAGATACTCTTTTATTTTTTTCTGTAAATTAAATAATGGTACGCTTAAATTAATTTGAGAATTCTTTTGATAGGATTTCGAAACTTCGAATCTCCGGCTTACAAAGTAACACCCCTGATTGCTTAGTACGATATAACTTTACCATAATCGCTAGAGGTGGTCGCAATTCCGTTCCGCCGTCCAGACCAATATTACAGTAATAATTCAATATCTATTCGACGCTCATGATGAATTCGATCCCATATTCCTGGACGGTCTCCAAGCCGTGAAACCAATTTCCTTTGTTTGCCTTCGGGACCTAAAAAGGGGCGGGAAATAATGGACGTATAGAAAACTTGTAATTGGCTTTCGTATTTCTCACAGCCACTTCCTTGATTCCCACTGACACTTCAAGGTAATTATTGGGGGATGACAGTAAATAAAGTTGGGCACATTGTTGTGGCGTGGATCGCAGCCGATAGTAGCTATTTTGACCTAGGTAGGGGAGTGTTGGAAAGTGCCGGGGGTAAATTGTTCCGATGCATGTAGCTTCGCGAAGAAAAGACCTATCAAGAAGGTAGAATAAGTTGCAGTTTTGTAATTGGCAGTACTACTCACATTGAGCTTGATTGTAACCAAAAAAAATTTAAAACTGTGAAATAAATAAATAAATATTAAGATAAAAGCGCATCGTAAAACGTCATACCACAGCGCTGTGATGACAGCTATTTTAGATTTTTATTTGTTGCAACGACGACCAAGAGAGTTAGGTCGCTTGGGGTACTTCAATATCACGTTTGTAAATATTTAGGTTGTAGTGTAATATGTAGGTTAGAATATGCACACAAGTAAAACAAAAATATTAAGAAAACAAAAATTAAAGGGCACTCACTACCTATAGCTTTTCCCAAAACGTTTCGTCGTATTTTCAAGTCCTCGTAGTTTAGGACGGATAAAGTTCAAGAGCTTTTCAGGATAAGGTTTAGTAGACTGACAAAACACAAAGTTCATATGTCTAGCTTCTGTATGTTTCTTATATTTTGAATTAGGTATCAACCTTTACAAATTACAAATTAAAACCAAAATCCGGGAGGCTGATAACTTGTTGTGTCGACGAAGATGTGGGCAAAGTCGAGGAATCTCCATTTGACGAGCCAGAAAGGCTGGTTTAGCAGTGGCCATTGGCTCAGCCTGTCAACAAGTTCCCAGTCTCCTCCGGCTGCTATTGGCAGGGGGATTCGTGTGGAAATAGGAGTCTGCTGAGTGGTGATATGAGTCATGTAGTATCCTGGTCACCGACTCTGTTGAAGAAAGATAATTTTGTTACAGCTTGTGGTGCGCTGTGACGTCATAGAATGTTTCCGCTCAATACCTAGCGCACCACTAGGTGGCACACTAGCGTATTCGTACCCCATTTATGATACAGTTGGTTGCTTGTGTTTGTCACACACGTAATTCACTTTGTAAATAGTTTGTATTAAACTTAGGAATCTAAAGGTATACTTAGAATCGTAGGCATGGCTCATGAAGAACATGAGGTTTCTCCAAGAGGACCTTAGCTATTAACACGCCACTTTGACAGATGGACTAGACTTTCATTGCAGGAAAATGTTGAGTCCCATTTTTTATTTGCAGAGGTATAAAACCCATTCGTTCTATTTCGTTGCCAAAATATGGATGTAAAACACTCACTTTTACATACCTCGTCAATCCGCCAAAACAAAAGAACAGATATGAATTCACACCCAGTGTCTCTAATTTTGATTTAATTTAAACGAGTTACTATATAGTTTAATAAGTATTAAATTGAAATGCAGTAATTGTTTACATCCAGAAGCCACCTACTAAATGGGAATATTATAAAAGAATCAGGTAGATTCAGTGTTTTGGAGATAACCAAACGTCCAAACATACAAACTTTTCCTCTTGGACATTCCTATTAGCATAGACCACGATATAGACTTAATTTATATAAAGATGCAGGTCAATTCGTGCAATTTGTTCATCTAGTTGAAACTGCTGCATCATTAAAACGTTACAAGGAAGTTTTTCTCTACCAACGAGAAAGTTGCCTTTACGTGAGACGATCAAAGTTGCACGACGCGACGAGTATCCGAGATTACGAGCTGGGCTAGACTAAGATTTATGCCTGGTTCGTCTTGTGACGATCGTTCATTTTAATTATTGAGTACAGGTAGCAGCTACAATAAGAAGATTAGACATTACTTGTGAGAGTGACAAATAGCTCTTTATAATACCTACAGTATATATATAATAACTACCTAGTTAAAATTACAACGTAGGTTGTTATTATTGTAACTAGGTAGGTAGGCATTTTATTAACTTTTATTCACTACTTTTATAATTTTTTTTTTAGTTCAAATTTGTTTTTGGTCTACAACTACTCCTGTAATAAAGTCATGAGAATAACGTCGATCGTCGGTTCGGATAATAAAATAATCCTTACAAAAATTGCAACTAAATGCAAAATGTTTTAAAACCTTAATGCGAAAAACGTCTAACGTCGGTTCGGATAATAAAATAATCTTTACAAAAACTATAAATAAATGCAAAAATTTTAACACCTTCATCGCTATGTTAATTTTGATTTATACAAATTTTCCTTCCTTACCCACACATGGTGTCTTTTGGACGTTCCGGGGCTGGGGGGCACCTGCTCGGCGTAGGCTGCGGTAGGGAAGGGGTAGGACAGGACAGGGTAGGGGTAGGGTAGGGGACAGGGTTTGGGTAAGGGGTAGGGCAGGGGTAGAATAGGGTAGGGGTAGGATAGGGTGGGGTGGGAGTGGCAACTTATCACATGCAGCATGCGTAATGCACGCTCGCTGAAAAGTCTTTCTGGCGGTTTCGCTCTTTTCCCTCAAATGTGGTTGAATTAGTCGATGGCTGGGCCTAGTGTTATACTCGTGCATGGGTGCTGCCTTGATGGACTGGCTTATTTTTGTTGTAGTTTTAGATGGTTTTTCTTAAGTATACTAGTTATACCTATTTAATATGTCGGGCGCGGTCCAGCTCTGTCTGGCATTGTCGGGCGCGGTCCGGCCGTAGTCGGCGTGGGGTGGGTGTGCTCCGGCCCTGGGGCGGCCAACATGTCACTGTGTGTTTGCTTGCTACTTTCCTACCCCACTCCTTTTCGACGAAGGAAAGTGATATTTAATGTCTTAATCAATAAAGAAATTTTGAGTTTGTGAGTTCGAAAATAGCTTGAAATATGCTTGAAAATATGGGGTTTATTACAAAGGTACCTTTTCTTTCTTTTTTATTTTAGAGGTATTCGTACTGTAGTCAGACCGCTCAACTCATAAACACTAATAATACCTACCAGTTTGTCCAGAGTTTTCAATCTCAGTTTAAGGAAAACTAAGGTGTATTGCCCCCAACAGATAGGTAAATAGGTAGGGCTAAATACCTGTTTGATAAATGGTTGTCTTGAGCTTGAGTGGGTTTGATGGATCGTCGACCAGCGTAAGGTGACCCCTCGGCTGCGGTGACTGCAACTACGGCTAGTACAACGACGATTTTGGACATTCTTGTATTCTGTAATGGTAATTCAGTTCAATTTGTGATGAAGGTTCAGTTGCTTTACCTCATTATCATCATGGCAGTCCAGTGCAGGACATAGACTTCCCGTCATGAGCGCCAATGCACTCTGTCCTCGGCTTGGCGTCCCCAGCCTTCACCTGCTGCCATTTTCCGCAAATCGTCACTCCACCTTGCTTCAGGGTGTTCTCGCTACGCTTTCCGAGAGTTAAATACATTATTATTTAAATAATCTTATAATACAATTGTACTCAAAACACAAGACTAAAAGGCAAGCAAGATATCTGGATCATAATCAACATCATTATATCAGCCGGAAGACGCCCTTTGCTGGGTATAGGCCTCAACCGGTGATCTCCACAAAGGCCGGTCCTATGCTTTCCGGATTCAGCTGGTACCTACGATATTTACCGTATCGGTCATACTGGTGGTAGGCCTACTCACGCTGCGTTTCCCGGTACATGGTCGCCACTCAAGAACTTTACTGAGCTATCGGCCATCTCAAATGTAAGAAAGAGTACAATAGAAATGTACAAAACCACATTTTAACGTAAAGAAAAGTTACGTTATTCTTCGATGTAGCCACCTTTAGCGCAAAGAATTTGCTCTTTCTCAAACGGCTTGAAAATTTTGTCATATCCGATCATTGATATATAAGTATATAGAAGTCTTTGTCCGATGCAATTTTTTTTACAGTTCACAAATAAAATAATCGTGTATGTTTAAAGCACAGTTAATTATTAACTGTGCTTAAAATTCATTATGTTAATTTCTGTATATATTTTGTTAGTGGGTGTGAGATTATAACAAATAAATAAATATGCTTGGACAAATCCATATAGCGCCATCTAGCCCCAAAGTAAGCAAAGCTTGTATTACGGGTGTTAGATAACTGATAAACTACTTATATACATTTTATTTAAATACATACTTATTATACATACGAATAATAAAAAAGTATTTTGATTTAATTGTTTTGTATGACTTGTAGTTTGGACAATATTGTTTTAGATGCTCTACCCCAGATCTCTATCAGATGTTTTAGGTGTGACTTAACTAATGAGTTGTAGATAAGTATGCGTACTATTCGGGAAAAACAACTTACAATTCCGCGCAATGACTCCATAAGCGACGATATTTTTTCTTTGATTTAGTCAATATGTACATGCCAAGTTAATTGGCTATCCAATTATAGTAACAAATGTTTTTCTACATGTTTTTCCTGTATTAGTGTATTATTGATCTTCAAGGATGTATATGGAGGTATGGTCTTATTTTTTGCATTAAAAAATATATGTGCATTTTAGATGTGTTAATTGTCAGTATATTTCCTTGTAGCCATATATGTGAGGTATTTAAGTCTTTTTTCAATAACATTTTGTATGCAAAAACCAAAATAAAACAAACACGTGTCGTCTGCATATAGTTATGTGGGCATGTAAATCTAGAGTCACATATAGTGTTAATATAAATTGTGAACAATAGAGGTCCCAAAATAGAATCTTGGGGAATGCCGTGAGATATTAAGGGGTTACCTTTGAAAATCATTGATTTTTACTATTTAATATCTATTCTGTAAGTAACACTTAAACATGTTCAATGCACTACCACTAATACCAAAATTTTCAAGCTTGTTTATTAGTAGCGAGTGGCTGACCATATCAAACGCCTTCTGAAGGTCAAGAAATACACCTAAAACGATTTTTGGGCTCTATATTTTGTCTGATTTTAGTAATACATTTTAATTAAGCTAAACCCTTAAAATCTAAACGCATTAAAGCATAATCAAGTAGGTATAATAATTAGAGCGTGGGCGGCCGAGCGGTTACAGTATCCGACTAGTAAGCCAGAGGTCCCGGGTTCGAATCCCGCTCCGGCCATGTACCAATGACTATTTTCTGAGTTGAGGAGTACATTAGTTGAATACTAACCGATACTCTTACGGTGAAGGAATACATCGTGATAACCTGCAAATTCAGGCAACTGAATTTGTAACCATGATCGAATCTGGTCAGGTTCCCCTGGTAGCTGTGTCACGAAGGTCAGATGGTAGTCGCTCCGCTGTAATTACCTGATCTGCCAAATCCAGGATCATGGTCAAGGCCGACCCCGGGCCTTCGTCCTCGAGAACACAACCGGGATATTAACGCCAAGATGATTATTTTATTATTAAGTAGGTATAATATATAAAACTTACTTCAGTAATATCAATTTTCGCTAGAAATCGATTAACTCGATAGGAAGACTAGATAACTAACAAATATAATCTAGCAAATAACACTCAAATTTGTGTACTAAAAATAACTCTTCAGCGACACGCGTGTAGTTCTTAACACAAATGTTATTATACTGGTTATCTGGTGAAAGAGATAGCCCTACCCAGTATAAAATAACTGTGAAAGAATATATATATTAAGGTCAGAGAAAAACTGTTTAAGATTGGCATGAGTGGCGTCTTTTGGCGTCGGAGGCCAAGATACTTTTTGGGTCGCTGAGCCAGCGCAGTAAGTAAGTACGGTCGGAGAAAGTACGCAAAGCTAATATCGCTAAGCTAAGATAGCTAGATAAGTTGCTTGCAATCTATCGAATGTTATCGATAGCACTTTTAATCGATAAAACATCTTCATTCAACGTCTAACAGTTGCTATGACACTAACGCCCAGTTTCTGAAACGCTTGTCAATGTTAATCATCGATTCGAACTCTTTCCGTCTTTGTCTACTACACAACAGAGATAAGGATGGAGAATTTTAATTGATTAACACTACATTCATCAACATCACAACCCGTAACAGTCCACTGCAGGACTTAGGGCCTCTCCCACGAAAGGGGAGGTTATTGCCATAATCTCCACGCTTGGCAGGCGGGTTGGAGATCGCAGTGTTTAAATATGGCAATGGAAATTGCTGCTACCCATTTTCCAGACTACGGAGACTCATGATCTTTTGCCTCGAAAACATTAGTCGCCTTGTACGACACCCATGAGTGTAAGGGGTAGAATAGCACCAGCTATTTTACTCTGTCGGACACCACACGGCCAACACTACAATAACGTGGGAGAAACTAGCCGTTAGTTCCAGTTTGCAGTGCTGTAGTGGCAACATAGGTAGTTATAGTGAGGTATCTCATTATTTATCCGGGAAAAAATAGTTGCTTCAACACTCGGGAATACGCCTCTCAGGCATCCTATAAAATATTTATTGGAATCAGCTCAGTCGATTCTCAATGCAGAATAATTTTTAATGGACATTTAAGAGAAGTGTTTCAAGAGAGCGCTACATACATACGTAATTTGATCTAATTTTCAATATTACGCTATTAACGCAAATGCAATTTTGTAGATGTGATCCAGAAACCAACATCTATTTTCGTAGTTTGTCAGATTTTCGTTAATATATATCGTTTTAAAGTTGCACGTAATCTCAAATTCGTATGGAAATCTTAACGAATTCTTGAGTGGAATCCGCAACTCGGCAAGTGTGGAGTAGGATTGTGGAGTTCCCGGCCACGTGGGGCTGATGCAAGCCGATGGGCGAAAGGCTGCAGGTCATTGCTGGATGCAAGCTGAGGGCAGGGTGCATTGACGCTGATTGGGGGAATCCTAAGTCTAACAGTGGACAATATTAGCTAAACGATGATGATAGTCAATGAAAAAAATCAAGAGCAATTATAATATTGGTAGCATCTTATTTACCTTGAATAATATTTTTCAAAAGAAATCTTGATAAAAGGTAATGGTTCGTTATAAAATAAGCACTCTAGTCGTAACGAAAATAATGAGATGATTCGTTTTCTGATTCAAAAGTTTGAACGCTCAAACGTTTTAAGTATCCGGCTAAAGTTGTATTTCGTTTGTTCTGCCTAAGAGGTAGAGTGGTCTATATTTTCGTTTCAATCGAATCGTATGATAATGAGCGTGAAACTACAGCTGGATCTCCTACTTCTAGTAACATGACGCTTTTACTGATATTTACGAATTTCTCAAGTTAAAAACGAAGGGCGAAGTGGAGAAGAATTAGTCAGAAGGAGGACCCTGTTCGATGCCGAACCATTTGGAAGACGATGATGACACAGATGGCAAGTTAAAAAAGAATTTCCACATGCTTGCTTGCAAGTGAACGATGTGGTCTCTGCCTACCCCTTCAGGGAAATGGCGTAACGTTATGTATGTACGTACACACGAATTTTGCAAAATCCAGGACGAGGCAAATATCTTAGTGAACCTTCATTCAACTGCAGGACGACTAGTCGTCTATAGGCCATAAGTCATCCTATATCCTTCTCTACATTCAGCGTCGAACCTTCGAGTGCGATCATTTACCGTTGGGTAGTCGCCCATCCATATCGCGGAAGAAGCCTTCCTACGTGGCGCTTACCCACAATGCTGTAGACTTAGGTTACTGCACCGTAGGTTATCCTACGGTCAACTAAAAACCGCAACAAATAATTTTTGTGCCAGGTTGTGCACGAGGAGCCCAATGTTTTGTGGGTCTCCTAAAAGTCTAGTATCGCAAAGTAGAATTTTTCTTGTACTCGATGATAGGTAAACCTAAGCTTTCTCAGTCTCCTGTCATGTCATCGTTACTCGAAAACCAATTGACTACCTATTTCTACACTAGTTATTCATCAGATAATTCCTAAATGTTCCCGGCTGGTACAATAGCCGGGCAAGCACTCGCAAATAACAATAAATCATTGAAAGCTCACGTTTAATAGAGGTAATCCAGGCATTAATGCCATACAACACCGAGCTCTGATTTCGTGCAAATTGCAAATAAATTCACACACTGGTGCACAATAAGTCCACAGTGTACGCGATGAGGGGTAGTAATTCAACCGAATTAATTTGAGAAGCAGCCAAAGGGCGTTAGGAAATTAAGCATTCCACACTTCAATCTTCGGATCACAGAGACGGCGATAGAATAATGAGGGAGCCGACAAAGCAAAACAGTAGAGGGGGTCAACGATTTTACTGAATGTGGCGGAAAAGAGATAGTAACATACCCAAAATTGAATAAGGAAACCGTGCTGAACAAACGATTACTGACGCCGACATAAATCGTGGTTATTGCCGCTATCAATTTGTTTTGTTGTTGTGTTGTCTTTTCCTATTGAAATACACTTTAAATGTGGTAATATTTTGTGCTTACCTATTAAATTGGCGTTTTTGATGATAAATGAACCAAAAATAACGCCGATTGTACCGAGAGTGCGTTGAAATGTTGGGCCTAAGGGGAAATTTTACTCAGAAATGACATCACGGGCAACTCCGCAACTTTGATACGCTTTATATTTGTAATTTTTTATTTATTTGTAAAAAAATTAAATACGTGTATATTATTTTTTTATAATGTAACTGACGGACTAATAGAATTTAAAAATGTTGACCCAGTCATCATTCTTATTGTTCCCAACATATTAAAGTTCATACTTGATTTTGAAAGTAAAATATGTTTAGATGCCAGTAAGTCCCGAAAATTTAATAAAAAACATTTTCTTAAGGTTTTATAAAGGTTTGAAAATGTCACTTTAATCAGATGTAAGTTTATGAAAAGGACATTTATAGAAATGATTTGGTATGCACCAGTTAGCTTAAAATTGTCTGATTATATCTACGAAGATCTTCGTAATCAGATTGGCTATTTCCAAGAATCTTAAAAATTTGCTTGTAGGAAAATTCATTTTCCCCATACAAAACGCTAATTACATAAGGACCTATGAAAGCAGCGCATGTTAAATTAACACGAAAAATTGAGATACTTAGCTATTTTGTGCGCTAACTATGTGTACAGCTGTACAGCGAATTATGTGTGAATAAATCAAGGCATTGAATTTTATTTTATTTTGTTTTATGTCAGGCAACGGTAGGCAAACAGGCGAGCGGGCCACCTGGAAAGTGGTCACAACTACTTATAGTCATAAACGACATACTAATTTGTAAAATAAATGCGAGTTGCATAATATTTTACCAGTTATTCATATCGTTTTCCTATTAAACCATCCTTTTTTTTTGGCTTCATATGAATACGAATTTTTTCGTAATTATAATAAAAACTTCACAAAATAACCCTATCCAAAAAATATCCGTCACTAGGCCTTACACTGTTGAACCAGTCTCCGGGTCACCAGAGGAAGTCCATGGTCAGCCTCGCTTCGCCAATGCTTATCAATCCATGTTACGCTTATATCTATCCATGCCCACCAAACGTCATCACTTACTTACTTCGATGGTTCAGCGACCCGAAGCGGATCTTGGCCTCCTACACAAGAAATTGCCATTGGTCCCTAACCTGCGCCATTTGTTCCAAGTGAGTTATCTAGAGTTGAAGCAGGTCTTTCCGGACTTCGTCCATCCATCGATACCTGGGCCGTACAACCGGTTGGACGGCCCAGGTATCGACGGATGGACCAAACGTCATTGAAATGAGGTTTATCTTTTTCTATTTCTTTTTTTACACTACGCAATGACGAACGAGCTAGCGGCCCACCCGATGGTAAGCGGTATCTGTTCATTCATTTAGGTTGCAAGCAACAAAAATGTAGAACCGCTGGTGCATTATCGTGCCTCAATGCTTATTTGGCCGATCTCCGATTGAAATTTCAAGGAGGTGACGTTATGTCAGTGTGAGGACTAAAGGCGGGTTTCGACGGTGCGTGATATTGCAGAACCACCACCCACGCACCGTGGGAAGGGTGTCCGTGGTCGTCCGTGGTAGCACAGACGTGTCAAAAACTCATATGAACCGGTGACTGAATGGCGACTGGTTCCAGTATTGGCCACCGGGTCAGATAAGTTTGTGCCACTCCACACGTGGCCGTCCGTGGTCGTCCGCCTTGCGTGAAACCCCACAGGATCACGCACCGTCAAAACCAGCCTTAAGATGAAATCCACATAAATAGATCACGAAAATAGAAACACAAAAAATACATCTTGCAACCAGACCATGGACTATGGAGCGTGCAACCGTTCCGAAATATCGAGGTTAAAATAAGGGACAAACCTGATTAAAGTGACAATTTATGTGCAGTGAATAACCCCTAAAGTCTTAAAACCTACACTGTATTTGAGATGGCTACCACAAGGCTATCTCTACAAGTAGCTACAGCAGCGACTTTCGTAACATAAACTAAAAAAATAAACTGAAATATATCCATAAATGACGTTCCTTCACTAGCATTAGAGAAAAGCTTTTAAACGAGAGCCTTTTCATTTTCAATAACTTGTATTGACAAGGCAAAAAAAAAAATTGCCGCGGGCCCTTTATCCTTAATGCATCCCTGTCAGAAACTCATAACTCAACAGTAATGAAGCTTACATTATGTCGTAGAGTTCGTAACGCAGATGTCAGTTACTCGAAAAGCGACATTGCTCAAATGTGGCCCAACGTACGTATTCATTAAATGACATTCATTGGCATTATTAATATTATAATATTTCATAAGCAGTGCTATATGTATGTGTACTTTTGTTACAGGAGTAGATATACTCTATCTGTCCCGTTTGGATGCGTGGGCAATGTGGACATCAAAACGAGGTAGGATAGCTACTTCTGTCATAAAGCATCAATGCATACTTCATGAGCTAGAAGAGTAGCGTTCATCAAACATATTTGGCGAAATTGACGAAATTTATCATTTGAATTTCTGCCTGTCCGGGAATCGTACCCGGAACCTCGTGCGCGTGGGGCCACTGAACCACTCAGTGATAGTTGAATATGGTATACCTCAACCTGTCCAGTCGTTGATAGTCATCTCTAACAATGTACGCTTATAGGCTAACGAACTTAGGTCCCTTACAAGCTTTTGCCCGCGACTTAGTGCGCGTGGAAATAGCTTTTGTTACAGAGTAGCTTTTGCTTGAGTTATCATTTTAAATCATCTTCGTATTGTATGAATGCTAGTACTACGGGGAGGTCAAGCTGCATATCTGGGTCTACCTACCCGAATTACTACCCAGGTCTTCAAGTCACCAAACTATTAAAACCGAATCAAAGTCCCTTCAGTAGTTTTGCGTTATGCGCCAACAGACAGACAGACAGACAAAAATTTCAAATTGTCATTTACAGCAAAAGCTAAACTGTCATAAAAACGACGAAATCTAGTACCTACGTCATAAAATGGGAAATAAAAACGATTAACTACATCTTCTCCTTATATTATGAAACTTGGTTAAAGCGGAAATATCTACGGAAGCGAAGTCGACAACAAAAGCTAGCATGGACTAATGTGACTTATTTTTCTTGTCGCTTATTGTTCATTATGGCAATGGAAAATGTATGCAATGGTGGGACTGTCCTCTTCGATATTTTATTCATTTATTTCCATACAGTTTTACAGCAATTAAATTTGGTTACAACTGTATCATTTAAATTCGCGATGCCAATACAAAACTGCGGTTTAAAAGTTTGAATATCAAACCATCTAGCAGTATGACAAAAGAGAAAAAAAACTACAGATAGTAAATCCGAGTTAGAGGTCCTTTTGTCAGTCTCCTACCCGTAGTTAGATATTTATGCCTCTAGAATTAAAATAAAAGATAGAGTTGACTCGTTCCTCGGATAAAGGATCTATCCAACAAAGTTATGCAGCCAGATTTCTAGCAAAAATTCCGGGAGGCAGCGGTATCGACAACTTTTCAATTTTTAATCCCCCGCCCCCGCTTTGCAAAATGTCAAAAATTCCGAGTTCACATACGATACGCACGTTCCTTTATTGATTTTATTTATTGACATGGAATCCATTGGTGTGTAATGTATGACCCAAGAAATAAATTGCTGCTGCCAGGGGTGAAGGGGGTACATAGGATCCCTCCGCTCACCATATTTTAAATAAATCTTTAAATTCCCAGTTGGCTACTACAACAAGTTTGGTATCATTTTCTTATAAAATGAAGATGTAGAATTCATTTCCGGTATTTATTTTAATCATTTTCGTAGTAATCTTTTGAATAAATCGCATTAAAGTAAAAAGTTACAATAGAACAGATTAAATGAAGTTCATCGGATCTATGTTCCGAAGTATGATGTCCGAAGTCCCATATCTCTGAAAAAAGTCCGTTTAAAAGTTATTAGCTCTCAAAGCGGAAAAAAATTGTTAATTCTTTTACTTATATGTGATTTATTCAAAATATTACTATAAACATTATTAAAATAAATGCCCGAAATGAATTCTACATATTCATTTTATACGAAAATGATACCAAACTTGCAGTGGTAGCCAACTGGGAACGTATAATTTTTTTTTCAATATGGTGGCCGGAGGGGTCCTTTGTATCCCCCTCATCCCTGGCAGCAGCATTTTTTTCTTGGGGCCCGCGCTAGAAATGCTTAGAATTACTTAAGGAATAAATGTGGTGAAGCCCATAGCTCTATAAATTTTTTTAATGTTCTGTATGGGAGCGATCCAATAGAGCCTCGACTATAGCGACCCAATGTACTTTCGGTATACTATTTTCTCATGAACCACTCTGCCAAGCCCAGCAAACCAGGTGACAAGTGAAAGAGTTACTCGGCGCCCTTCCACCGTATCCTAGCCTTCCACCAATAGCCTCACAATTTTGACAACTTTTATCAGTCGCCTCTATGCTTCGACTGCGTGAGTGTTTTTGCATCGAAAATTTCTAATTTTCGCCACTAAAACTTAGATCAAATCAGATCGCAAAAATATAAAGTGCGTTGTGATTTTTAGTATTAGTGCTCTTTTATAACACGCAATATCTTAAAGTTGAGGACCAGAATTATTTACAAAAATTGTTACACTATTTGAACTAGACAATTTGAAATTCAATCGGGATAAAAAATCGGATAGGGCTGTTTGTGGAACACACGGCCATTGGTTTTAACGAGAGACGGCTATGCTCGCGGGGTGCTCTCATCCACGCCCGGATGTTTTTAAATATTTACAAACGATTCTCAACACCAATGGGGGAGTCGCATGGTTTAAATAATCCGATGGACCCTTGACTAAAAGTGCTTTATCTTGTCCCTTTGAATTTTTAAGCTTAGATTTAATGGCTTTCCTCTCATTTAATTTACCATTTTTCAATGTGAGATACGAGTATAATACTTTGACCCGATCGATTGATGTCATAAAAGTACAAGATCTTTTTTTTTGTATTTTAGCCGGTTCGATACTCGGGTGTGGCAAACGCAATTAAATTCAGAAATCTGTGGACGGAGTTCAAATTATTTTTTAAATCAAAATGAAGTCTTCTTTCAGTAAAATTTTCTACAATATTTCTATAATAATAGTACTTCCCCTCCATAGCCGTGTAACAATTACATTAGATTAATGTAACGTTCCACGTCAAAATCTAACCAAAAATATAAAACTGAAAACAGCCAAATCTAATGCAGAGCATCAACAGGTCTATTATTTGAGACTAAGATTAAAGGAATCGGCTGAGAACTCAGAAAATAGCAATGATTTGAGATTAACGAGCCGACAGCGTACAAGCGGCCCGCATCTCTGATACCTCTGTCACAGAGGACTGTGTCTAGGTCATCCGGTGTGCCCACAAAGCAACTCAAAATAAAATCGAGCGTACGGCTAGCTAGCGATAAACTGTTATAACTTGGAAACTATTGGTCCTAAAACACTTGTTTCTAAAGAGAAATAAAAGTAGGTACTCGTCAACGTCTACATTTCGGATGACAGCTGCTAACCTTAAAACAGGTTATAACTAGGAAACTATTGGGTCCAGGAATGTGTTATAGCTAAAACTAGTTCCTAAAGAGAATTGATAGTTCTCGTCGAGATATATATACATTTTCGATGACAGGTGTCAAACTTAAAACAGTTATAACTCGGAAACTATTTGTCCTGGAACATTAATTCTTAAAGAGAAATGACAGCTGTCAATCTTATAGCAGGTTGTAACTCGGAAACTATTGGTCCAGGAATGTATTATAGCTATAAATTAAAAAAAAACTCTACTGACGCATAGGAGACTCAAGTCCAGCAATGCACTGCGTTGCTAACGTGTGTTGTTATAAGTATTAAGAGTATAAGGTATGCAAATGAGGATAAACTAGATTATTAATTACCCTCATATATAACATATTTTAAAACAGACAGCAGGATTCTCGTATGACAACACAGTATTAGATAAACAGGCCCGCATGACTGGCGACCTAGATAAATCACAATTTCAACCTCTAGAAGTCAACCAGTATAACCAAAATAAACATAATATTATGTTTTATGTCTCCCATTTTCCTCAATGATGATACCACGTTGTAAACAATCTAGAACATTTTTTAAAACCTCGTACATCATTTCTCGTTGAATTAATTATTGTCAAAGACCAAAACCTGAATTTTGCCTTTTTTTTTCCTTTTTTTTTTGGTTTTATAATTGCCCATTATTTATGCGTATCTATATTACATCACATCCACAGCCCATCGCAGACCGATACTGAAGTTGAGCGTCTTCCACATTAGCGGAGGGTAAATATATATCCACATCTGGCCGGCTAGTTGGGAGATGAAGATGGCATGGACACGCGTAATTATCGTGTCGTTGTGTCTATATGCAATAAATGTCTTCTTTCTTTCTTTCTAATTACAACTAGTATATTAATTCGGTCTATTGACTGGAGACCATAAATAATCATCTTGGCGTTAATGTTCCGGTTGGCTCTCGCGCACGAGGGCCCGGCGTGCGTTCGTAGGAGCGTCGGTTAGCATTATACTAATGTACTTATCGGAAGAATGTTATTGTTTCACACACTGCACTACTTACACCTCGTACACACCCTATAACAAATCATACACACACATAAACTATCCCTTCATAACAAATTCGCATGATCGGTATTCATCGGAGGATTGCTTATTAATTCAGAGTTATCGTGTTAATTATGTGATACGTAATGGAGTTATGGGACTAGCCACCTTACGCCCATCGAACAAACACTTTTATTTAATGTCATTCTACCCTCATAAAAAAAAAAAAAAAAAAAAAAAAAATTCTAGTATTGGTCTACAGACTATGCACAACATACCTAACTACTTCAAGAACTGCCCCATTGTTTATACGAGTATTATTCGAACTGTGTTATTTTATTATATATTACCCACACATCAAAATTTGGTGACATCGACGAAATAGCAACGGAACTCGATGACATTCAGGTGGCTAAGTCTTCTACATGCATAGTCGAGGACTGTAAAATGTTTTCTAAAACTTACAATACGTCGCTTAAACTGTTATGCCAAAACATAAGAAGCATAAATTGCAATTGGGATGGTTTTCTCACGCTTCTTGATAGAAGTGACACGGTATGGGATGTGTTGGTACTTACCGAGTGTTGGCTGGCGAATTCTCCCCCCATTCCCACAATGGAGGGATATTGCTTTTCTGCTACAACTCATCACACAACACAAAACGAGGGTGTAGTGGTGTATTACCGTAGCCATTATAATGTAACTTTGGTGGAGTCAAATATAGAAGACGCTAACTGCATCACACTGATCTTGGGTACAGACACCGTTATCGTTTCAATTTATCGCCCACCCGGCGTCCGTAATATTAAGGCATTTTTGGACACTTTAAACGAACACTTAAATCGGTTTTCCTCTTACAAAAACATAATATTAACAGGTGACCTAAATATTGATATCACGGATAACAGTTGTGACTCAAGGGCTACGGAATATCTCACTTTGATGTCCTGCCACGGCATGCTTCCCGCGCACATAATACCTACGCGGAATAACCAATCTTGCCTTGATCATGTGATGTTAAAAACAAAATGTCCCGCACACTGTTTTGTAGCTGACACATCTATAACTGATCACGACACGGTTTTACTGTATCTTCATACCTTTATTAAAAATTACAATACTAAAACACAACGTAAATCAAAAACATCTAAACTAGTCGACTTTGACGCTGTGGAACGGGAGCTACGGAGGGTCGATTTTAACCTTATGTACCGCATGTCCGATGTAGATGGCGCCACCAAATTTCTCATTGACACTCTGAATGGTATTATTTCAGCAAATACTACCATGAAATCAACCCCAAACAGAAAATCTTTACGTAAGCCATGGATGACTGCGGGACTGTTGAGATGTCTAAGAAATAGAGATCATCTGCATGCCAAATTAAAAAAGTCACCTGATGATAATACACTTAGAACCACCTATTCTCGTTATAGAAACTTCTGTTCTTCATTGCTCAGAAAAGCAAAAATTGATTACGATAAGGCACTAATCAGAGAAGCTCAAGGCAATAGTAAAAAGCTTTGGAAAGCTATAAAAAACGTTACCTACTCATCAAACCAAAACGCAAATGCGAGTTGCCTTCTCTCCTCTTTGGATCCCCAGAATAGTGTTAATGAGGTTAACCAGTATTTTGCAAATGTGGGACGAACACTAGCTGAAGGGATAGCGGGTAGGCGGGATCAACAGCGGCAGCGACGGGTGAATGTCACTCCCGCGAGTCCGCACTCCTTTGTTCTGCTGGACGCAGATGAGGCGGAGGTTGAAGGACTGATTTCGGGGTTGAGGAGCGATTGTGCTACTGGAAATGATGGTCTGTCAGGTGTATTCCTAAAAAGATTTAAAAATATTTTGGTACCACCCATCACCTTCCTATGCAATCTCGCGTTCTCTACTGGAATCTTTCCTGATGCATTCAAGGTTGCAGTTGTTACTCCAATCTTTAAGGGTGGTGACAGAGATAGTGTTACAAATTATAGGCCAATTTCCATTCTGCCGACTCTTTCGAAAATCTTGGAAAGGTTATTAAACGGACGGCTGGTCAGATACTTGGAGGGAAATCAATTGTTGTCATCATCTCAATTTGGTTTTCGCTCGGGTATTTCGGCAAGCGACGCAGTACTCAAACTTACTACGCATATTGTTGGTAACCTGGATAAGAAGCAGAAGGTGATTGGTATTTTTCTAGACCTGGCAAAGGCGTTTGACACTATCTCTGTCCCCACACTCATTACCAAATTAGAGGATAGTGGTATCAGGGGCCCTCAACTTGAAATTTTTAGGAGCTATCTTTCAAATAGACGTCAATGTGTCAGGATTGGTGATTGGGTGAGTGGTGAGTTGGGAGCATCCTGTGGTTATGGGGTTCCGCAGGGTAGTATTCTTGGCCCAACTTTATTTTTGATATATATCAACGATCTATGTCAAATCTCTCTTAAAAATGGTAGAATCTTTACATATGCTGACGACACTGCCCTAATATTTCATGGCACAACGTGGGAATCTGTATTTGACTTTGCGCAGGCTGGATTTGATTGTGTCTCGGATTGGTTGGTGGGAAACTTGCTTACTCTAAATGTCGAAAAGACAAAGTATTTAACGTTCTCCTTGTCAAGTCGGAGTATGCCAGATTTCCACAAACTCTCACTATATTCCCACACTTGTCTTGATGCTTCCGAGGGTCAGGGATGCATGTGTCCTGAACTCAAATGTAGTGAAACAATTAAGTACTTGGGTGTTCAGGTTGACAGTCTTCTCTCCTTCCACCCACACATTGACAGCCTTACAACTAGACTTCGAAAATTAATTTTTATATTTAAAGCGCTTAGAGATATTGCAGACCATACAGTACTAAGAATGGTATACCTCGCCCTTGCCCAATCGGTGACCTCTTATTGTGTTGTGTCGTGGGGGGGATGCGACAAAACGTATTTATTGAAACTTGAGCGTGCACAGAGAGCGCTTCTGAAGGTTGGGTGGCGACTTCCATATCGTTTCCCTAGCTTCGATCTTTATAAACATTGCAGGGTTCTCTCAGTCCGCCAACTTTTTATTCTGCAGCTTACTTTGCAGACCCAATCGCAAACTCCATACGATCTTAGCAACCCTCCAACCTCGCGTAGATTTTACACCGTTTGTCCATCGGTACCGACAAATTGCAGTCTGGCCCAACGGAATTTTTACTTCCTTGGAAGTTTTGTGTATAACAAAATAAATAAAATTTTAAATATTCACTCCTTGTGTAAAGCTAAATGTAAGAAAATCCTGATGGGATGGTTGCTTGAGCTGGACTACGATAATACCGAAAAATTAATTGTAACTATAACTTGAAACACACACACACACACACACACACACGCACACACACGCACACACACACACACACAAACAAACATATACACCAAATATAGACTTGTGTTATGAAAATGAATTTAAGTACATACCTATAGGCATATACATAGAATGTAAGTAAGCAAACTTTGTTACAAAAATGCAGGAGGTTAGGAGCCTGGAGATCAGTAACACAGGTTCTTAACCTAGCACAGACTCCAGCTCTCAATGAGTACCTATTTATACTGTTTGTACCAAATTTGTAATATTATATATTGTTGCCTTGTTGAGAGAAATAAACGAATTTTGTATTGTATTGTATTGTATTGTACTTAAGTCATAAAAGAGGCTTTGCTACATGGCCGCAGTGGGATTCGAACCCGATACCTCTCGCTTACGAGTCGGATACCTTAGCCACTAAGAACAAAACAAACAATGCACGCCGATATCGGTAACTAGATGAGTGACCGTTTTGTACTTTCAGGCTAATCGATCTTCAGCACCGCGACCCCTCTACTTGTAAAAGTCGTATGTAGTCTATCGTAGGGTGCCAATATTCTGGGCACCCATATACTGGGCACCTATTGGGTGCTCGCCTTTGACATCCCCAAATATTCGTGAATAATTACGTGAATTTCGTTCACTGCTAAACTCTCCGATCTCCGAGTTTTATTTTTCACTTAGTTCACTGTTTCTTCTGTGACTACCGAAACCAGCCGTACACTACGGGGATCGTCTTTCAAGCTCTCACGGCCACGTTGAAATTGTTTAGACCAAAATTTTATCACAATATCCCCAAATACATTCCACATATGTATGTTGTTTGATTTGCGATGAAGTATTTCCTTCTTTAGTTAGGAATTTAATAACGGCACACTCCTCAATTTTACAAATTTTATTATTTTCCTCCAACTAAAAAAATTATTATGTACCATTTGAAAGACAAGCAATAAAAACAAATGAATACTAGATACTATTTTCAAATATGGAATCTGAGTATAAAAAGATCAAGTGGCCAGTATGATTTTTGTAACTTTATTTAACAAAGTAGATAATATATCAGCTACTCCTCGTAATTTAGTGTATTTTTCGTTTTTGCCTTAGGTATGGATAAAACTGTCTTTTTTTTAAATTGGTATGGAATAGTTACAAAATTAAGCAAGTACACCTTAAAGTACATACATAGAGACAGACGTGCACTAGATTTATAGCCATTATTATTTGCAATAGGAAATACCCATATGTGCCTAATGAATCACTAACAATAAGTTTCATACCTTGTTAATTAATTTGCCTCTAACCTATTAATTTATTTACGGAATAGATAAGTAAGTATTACAATTACTAATAGTGGAATGTATTTAGCAATTATGCATTGTCATGTTATCCTTTAGCAACGTTTTTCCTTTGCAAAAATGTTATTTTATGAAAAACACTAGGAAGGTAAAAATAAAAGAGCCACACCTATGATCAAATTGTGGAGAGCTAGTTTAAACTTGTTTGTAGAAAAACCCGAGAGACAAAAATGCGATTTTAATAGTTTTTGAACACAGCTGCATTTTGAGCGAGCTAGCTTTAGATAATATCAGTCTGGCAGGCTAACGCGCCTTTTACATTTAGCTAAATTCAGAAGCAAAAAGCGTGAGAGCAAGTCAAAGTAGAATGAATTGCTCACCGACTAAGGTTAAAATTTGTACAACATAAGTAATTGTTTACGTCGAAAAGGCGTGCCCCAAAATGGACTTTGAATGAACAATACATACCACTTTGACTTGCTATCACGCTTTTTGATTTTGAATTTAGTTGACTGAGTTTAGCCAGGTGTAATAAGTGCAAAAGCGAACTATAGTGTCCTCCACGAGTAAACCCGACCATCCATTTAGGTGGAGTACTGCCTCCTGCTGAGAACACTGTATGTCCAATCAGTCTTTGATCTTATTTTGTTTTCCAGCGAATTCAACTACTCAGACAATCTACAGTCCGTCAACTTTATTGGCATTCCAATAGCGGCACCTCTCGACGACTTAAACCGATGGACTATAGAAAGCTCGGTCAGAACTCGGACATCTGTATTGTAGTATATTTGTGCGTAGGCTGTCACAGAAATATTACCTACTGTGGCTACTTCGGACAGGATTGAAATCTGCACGATTGGTTTTCTTTATTTTATTTTATTTCCCGTTTTTTTTTGTTTTACTTAAATTAAATTGTCCGCAATGAAGACGCTTGTCAAATAAGAGGAGAATAGCGTTTCATTCACAATCAAATCGACCTACGACTGTAACACCAATCGAATACCAATTGAATTTTATTGGATCTTTATTAGTAGCAGTAAATTAAAAACGTGTCAAACTACGATTGCGATACAATTACAATTCAATCGAGCCATTAGTAAATTTGCAGACACGAGGCCCAGGTCACCTGATGGCAAATGAGACTCCTTCGTGTAATGACAGTCCTTGTTAGCAATAATAAAGGCGAACAGAGCAAAGTTTAATTGAGAAGGGATGTTCGACAATTCCGCTACGACTCATTAAGTTGTTCCGGGGGTAAAAGTTACCCCTCTGTCTAACTTTTGCATTTGAACATTGAAAACAACTAATTAGTCGTACAGGGCATCTCTAAATACAAGGTATTTGGGCCAACAATAGGAAACAAAAGTAGTAAAATTGTAATAGTATAATATCATCATCTGTAATCTCGGGTAGGATAATATCGTAATATACGAGTATATGTAAACTTTTTTTGATACGGCAGGAAAATAGGCAAGCGGGCCACCTGATGGAAAGTGGTCACCGCCACCTATGGACATAAGCAACACCAGGAGAGTTACCAATGCGTTGTCCGCCTCTAAAGCGACCTCTAATATACCTCTTGAACATCCCATGTCATAGACCAAAGGCTAGACTGATGGACTGAAGGCTATGATAATATACCTATCTATCTTCCAGTTTTCAGTCACTCAGGTCAAACTTGATGTTGATGTAGATAGCGACTGAAATAATAATAAAACTGATCTCACAAATACTGGATAATATTTTATAGATCCCTCCGTACAATAATTTAACAGAAATGCATCGGTCGTATATGTGGCCAGAACATACTAAAACTTACTGCAATATTGCATTTGTCTGACTGATGCTAACCTATTGCAGTAATAAAATAGTAGTTTATGCAACTCGCATATCATCATCACAGCTCATAACAGTCCACCGCAGGACTTAGGGCCTCTCTCTCTCCCACGAAAAGAGAAGTTATTGCCATAATCTGCATGCTTGGCAGGCGAGTTGAACATCGCAGTGTTTAAAATATAACAATGAAAAACATTGCTGCCTATTTTACAGCCTATGGAGACTCTTAGATATTTTGCCTCGCATAACTTAACCTTTTGCCTTAACATTATCGCAAACCGCATATAAAAGGGGATATTAACTGTTTTAAAGTTTGGCGAATTATACAAATAAATACCTATGTACGACATTTATGATAAATAATGTTTTTTTTTTTTCAGTATGAGTGATAATAGTTTTTGACACGAGTGTTCTAATACCTAATCATATGTAGTTGCATACACTGTTTTATATACATTAATCATACTTTCATGTTTAAATTTCGTGCCTATAATTTTCTCAACTTTGGTGCTAGTCAGTTTTGTTGTACTTACCCGCCGAGGATATCAAGCGGTGGGAAAATCACTTCACTACTTTCACATTTACGTATTTATTTGCTTCAAACAGGAAAAACATTCATAAACACAAATTACAAGTTTTATAGACTGGGCGGTTTTATAGTTTTGTAGACTGAATTCTGTTAGGAAATTGTCTCAGTTGCAGTAACATTACAATTGCATCGCATGTCAAACGTGTGATTGTTATTCAAATGACAGATGTTGAGTTGCAACTTTACTTAAGTTAAAACTTTTCCACAATACGTTTTCTGGTACTTTAGTTGCATTATGATTGCATTCCTAAGTTGCATCTTTCTTAGTTGTCAAACCGCCTTCAATTCTGTCAACGAAAATGTGTCAAAGGTGTGATCGAACAATGATTTAACTGCAATGTTACTCTGATATTACTGAGATCGAGCTCGGAACTCTTGGAGTTGGAGTTAAACTAAAGTTGCTGCTATACTACTGTCAGATGAAAGTATTTCATCAGACGTAATATTCAATACGATTTTGACAGCGCAAGGCACTGAATTTTTGCTTATTTACGATTATTTCATTCAATAAGAAGATAAAATTGCTAGGAATCCAGTGGATAGATGAAGCGGCGGTGGCGTTCAGTGCAAATCAGACCGAGGTGATGCAGGCAAGACTCGGAAAAGGAACTCGGTCCCTAAATAGGGCTTTCTCTCTTTCTCATTGATACAGCCGCTCCGTACGTTCCTTCGCCAAGAAGACAGGATCGGTAGGACGTAGAGACAAAGGTATGTAACTAGTGTTTGATGCCAATGGGAGGTACGTAGCTCTTTTATGTTTAAAAAATCACTAATAATCTTAAAGGCTATTTAGGCTCCTTATGCTCAAATTTGCGCAATTTCGGCACCCTCGCATTGTCGTAGTCTATCGCTTATTCCTAGTACGGGCAGGTTCAGGTAATTAAAATAATGAGATAATCACTTTGGCGTTAATGTCCCGGCTGTGCTCTCGCTCACGAGTGCCCGGGGTTCGCCTTCACCATGATCCAGGATTTGGCAGATTGCAGTGAAGCAAGTGCCATCTGACCACCGTGACCATGTCAAGGGAAGATTAGATCATGGCTACACATTCAGTTGCCTGAATGTGCAGGTTTCATCACGATGTTTTCCCTCGCCATAAGAGCATCGGTTAACATTCAACTATGGTACATGACCGCAGTGGGATTCGAACCCGATACCTCTCGCTTGCGAGTCGGATACCTTAACCACTTGGCCACCGACGCTCTTTAGGTGTAGTCAGGTTTAGGTCCCTATTTCCTATATATCAAAACCAGCGATGCCGAGCCTCCTTAACGTTATAAGCGATGTCTCTCGCGCCAAGGTTCGGCCTCGGTCGAGTCGCGTAACGCTACACACCCACCGCAGCATTTTCATTTCGTTGGCGTGAAGTAAACGGACGTAGTAAGTCAGCGCCGGTCAAGTCGTGCAGCCATGGAGCACCACAGAGATAATTATTCTCTTGTATAAAGACAAGTTCCTTGAGTTTAGCCCTAGTTGTACTTTTTTCTAGTACTCCTTTCCACGTATTTGCGTAGAACGTCAACTTGAACTCAATATCTAGTCTGTCAGTACGATGACCAGCGGGCATCGAGAGGATATCAAGTACAACACTAAACAACTAAGGCCTCAGGACAGAAACCTGATGAACATCTATAATAAACTGGAAGAGGTTTTATAGACTAAACTAATACCAATAAGTATAAGTGAATATCGTGACACAGTGTGACAGGTGGTTTTTGGCCACCGGCAGCTACCACACTGTAGTAGGTGATGCCAAGAACGACATTGTCAGCCAACCCAGTTCATCTATTGTATTGTATTAGTTCATTATATGCTGCATTATGAACCCAAAACCATTGGTAAAATTATAAACGCTTGCGGCTACCACCATAATGTGGCTCATGCGGCGATGATGCCGTACGAGCCATGTCAAGACAGGAGTGGGTAGAGGAGAGGCGGTTGACAAGCGGCACGGCGGCGTGGCCCGAGCCGAGAGGCGCTGTGCGAAGAATGGTGGACCTGCAATTAGGCCGGGAGCGACAGCAGAGATTTATTCAAAAGCTTTAGAGGGAGAAATCCTAAGCAGCTCATAACAGCCCTATGCTGGAATTACCCACCAGCTATGCACTTTGTACTATATATTTTTGTATTTTGTTTAAAACTGTAATTATCTTTTTAATGTAAATAATGTGTAATATTTCTATTGAAAATAAATATTCTACGTAAGTATTACCTTAGTAATTAGTAATATACCTACTTTTTGTAGTGTAGTTTTGAGTTTAAATTTAATAAAGTTACTTAGCTTATCCATCCACAACAAATTGCGCGCGCAAAGTAGGTGATCATAAAAAAACCTAAACCAAATATAACAATGTTGCTCTATAAAGCGGTAATTAGACAAATGATCTGCTATAGGGCTGTTGATTTCGGTCCTTTACCAAGCAGGTCAAATCAGCAGTTTTAAACTCCTGACAAAATACAGAATTTGTATGCAATACAGACTTGTAAGCTCATTGTCAAAAGGGTATTTCTTTAACGTTTTATGTGGCTTAAAACATAAATAATGGGATTTACTTTTTTTCATACGCTGGGCGAGTTTTAATGTAAAACTCAATAAACATTTGAGTATTGAATATTGAATGTAAGTTCTTTAATGGTGTTTCATAATTTAGTTCCACTTAGGAAAGTAGCCTTTTACAACAGACGGAGGTACTCATTCCCGTGCTCTCCTGAATCTGACTGCACACCTCACTGATAGCGGTGTACCTTTCGGGAAGGTACAGCGGCATAGCCGACCGCCTTTCACAAAATACTCTTGCCGGAATGGCATTTGTTACCCCGGGCCTTGGAGGTCTTGATTCGTAACTGGTTGGTGGTTGGGGCGTCCATGTTGTAAACATATCGTTTTGATATCACCCTCACACTGGTGGTCCTCTCGGGGAGGTATAGCGGCACGGCCGACCACCTTTCAAGAAACAGACCCTTACAGGAAGGGCATCTGTAACCCAGGCCTCGGAGGCCTTGATTCGTAAATGGGGTGTTCATACATTTGTTGGTGTTGTCATATTGGCTCAGTATCACCCTCACAGTGGTGGGCCTGTGAGGAGGTACAACGGCATAGCCGACTGCCTTTAAGGAAACAAACCTGTGCCAAAATGGCATCTGTTGCCCCAGGCCGCAGAGGCCTTGTGGGCGTCCCAGACTGTTGACTCGGCCGTTGGGCGAGAATACGTCACTTGGGACTCAAACGATGACTTAGCAAAATATTGCGATGCATTCAGTAAGACGGACGTTTCGGCTTGCGTGGCCTCCGCCTAATCTGATAACTCGAGTTCTCAATCACTTGAACACGGCAGAGAGAACTTACATACTAATTGCGCCTTAATTAGTACTGGACTCAGTGCGCCTGGGTGCCCTACCTGTGGGCCCGAGCTCTGGAGGAGCTGGTATCAGTAGAGAATCTGAGCGAAAACCTCGCAATTGGGAGACCCTCCCCCACCCACAAGTGGACAAACTGCAAATCTTGGCTTTGAAAAGGAGAGGGGGAGGGGGTTAAGCTACTCAGTGTAGTTTAGAGGAAAGAGACAGAGAGTTATGCCTCTTATAAGTACCTATAGGTACTGGTTACTGAGATGAAACAAACTGTTAATTCAGGAATCTTGCAAACTAATAAATAAATAAAGTAAAAAATAATACTAATTTATTTCAGGCCGATTGACCCATAAATTGCATTACATGGGTAATATGTCTAATAACTTGAATATGCATAATGCAATGACCTGTAATTGTGCCACAGTGTTATCCTTTCCTCCTCCTGAGTAATATTGTCTGCAGAAATATCGAAGTGTATGATTAGGCAGATGTCTTCCTGAGACCAAAAAAAGAGTCAAAGCCGTTCTTCTTGACATGTCATGCAGTGTGCATAAGGAGATGGTGGACAATTAACCAGTTATAGTATAATAGTTTTGTGTCCCACACAGGCACTCTCTTGGGTTGTGGTTTACTCAGAGAAATAGCTATTAGAATCTGCTGCACATAAAGGTTTATCAAATATTCTCATTCAATGGGGCACAATGGCGGAAATATCCACTCGTATGAGAGATACCTACTGTACAGTAGATTGTCTTTTAAAAATAAGGTAGCTATAAATATAGTTGACTCCTGGCCTTCAGGAGGTTTAGGGTAATGTAATGTAAATTAAAAGAAACATTAAAAATAGGGAAATAATTTCTAAATACCAGTCCCTCTAAATCTTGATTTATGGAGAACATGGAGGCACCAACAAGGAGTTTGCTAGAGAATAACCCTTAGACAAGTAGGGAAAACTGGAAGAGGTATATAAATTACTGTCATTAGGTTGGCAGAAAAACAGACTCAGCTCATATTTCATATTGATTTTTACTTTTGGTAAGGTGTTCATTACCTGATTTAAAACTAGAGACTGTTGTGTAGTGATTAACTATTATGTGTAATTACTGTTAAAGTTACTATTGTTTGTAAGGACTTCCCTGATAAGACTCTATAATCGTCAACTTTACATTCTTATTGTAATTGTTAAGGTTACAATTGTTACTGATGTCATTAGCAATATAATTTGTTGATTTTGGGATAACATTTCATAGAAATTTATAAAATTTTATAAGGAATCATGGTACTTGAAACATACTAAAATGTTTTACGTTTCAGAATACCTAAACTAAACATTAAAATTACATATTATATCAGTTATTTGATCACATAGCGTCTGCAATCCTCTTTCACCAGCAGTAATCAAACAAGATTTCACTCAACGCTGTGTGTTTCGAAGAAACATAATATAACTGTTTTGCATTACAACAAAGCAGATATTATGTGTATGAGAAACACACAGCGTTGCAGCAAGGTTCTTGCTGGTGGATCATGAAGACTTCTATGAGGTAAACATGTTATGACAAGTTTCAGCGCGCTTACATGGAATGGGTAACACAAGGAGGTAATATGCGGATTGATTTATATGTTTGCATCATTTATTAAGGTAAAATCTTAGATAGCTTCTTCACTCAACGCTGTGTGTTTCTCATACACATAATATCTGTTTTGTTGTAATGCAAAACAGTTATATTATTGGTTTTAGAAAACGTGTTGTGTATGAGATTTGGGGTTAAAGCCTATGGTAAAGGAAATACTATGTGGGAGACATAAGGCTTCAGTCATCAGCAATAAGAAGCCCCGGGTTCGATTCCCGGCCAGGTAGATATTGAAATGATAAATTTTAATTTCTGTTACGGATCTGACTGTTACAACCCTTTCCAAAAGTAATTCGATTCACAATACGATTTTTTCCTAGGTGTAAAATTAACTGTAAAAAACATTAGAAACACAAAGTTAAGAATTAAAGAACTTGCAGCAGGAGATTTCATTTACATACAAATTATGTGTTTTGTCAGCTATAAATTCCTCATTTGACTAAATATTGCCGAAAATATCGATCAGACTTCAAAAAGAAAAAACATCTTTTTTATATGTAGGTTTAAAAGGCGCAGTGGACAATATGGATAAGTTATTAGTCGCTTCGTATGCTATCCAAGGTTCCCCTAACGCCATACGACCCAAAGGAAACGGATTTAAAAATTGTAAAATCCAAACTATTATTTCATTTTATTTACAAGTTATTTATTTATTCTTATAGGCACTACCTTAGATAACAAAATACATCTTATGCGTAGGTATAGTTATACAATTCAGCAGTGATAACAGCATTGTACATTAGTACAGCATTCTTTAATATGTATACAACAAGCAACAACAAATTAGATGTAAAAAAATAGGAAATAAAATTTAAGTTTTAAGTTTTGACAGAGGTACTTTAAACATGAATTTGAATCTATTTTGTTTAAATATCTATAGTTATACTCTGAACGTAACAGGTCGACTAGCAAATAAGGTAGACACTTTAAATCATCAAATTTGGGCTCAATCTTTAGCAGAATGTCTTCAAAATGAATCGGTTGTCCCAAAATAATTATCGTCGACCGCATGACCGCACATATGAGATGTAAAAAACAAAATATCTACAGAAGTCAGCCACAGCACAACACCTGACTTAGAGCGAAACCATTCATAACCCCAAGTACTGTCACCGGAACGCCACTCTATGTACCACGTCTAATGCGGAAGGCAATAGAAATAACGAAATACAATAATTTTAATCGTGAAGACGATGCGAGTAACAATGGTAGTGGTTCGAGGACTCCTAGCAAGGGCATCGTCGAATCCGAAAGAGGTTGTACAGATATTATACGCATACAACTGCGTCGAAATTTCGAGGTTAAAGACAATCCTAACCTTGGTAACAAACCCGATAATATGTGTGATGAAAGTGTAGTGTTAACCACGAAAGCCTGTAAGAATGAACAGTCATGAGCGACTTTAATAAGGTGTTAATGTTGGGCTTCTTTCATTTGTTTCTGGTGGTATCTGTAATAATAATAATATAAAATATTAGGCACTTATTATATTTGGCTAAAAACAGTCCTCTAAGTGCAAAAGCAAAAAGCGTGAGAGCAAATGAAACTGGAATGTTTTGTTCATAAAATAAGGTCCATTTTTTATTTCCTAGGAATATTTTGTAAAGAAATAGATATTCCTATATAGGAAAATTGCAATAATATATGCCAAAGTATCAAAAAATTTCATGTTCGCGTTTAATTTCAGTATGACTACTGCTATTTAACTAATTCTTGTTTTTGTTGGTTTTCTAATTTTCAGTACAGTTTGCAAGAAAAAAAAGAGTAGGGTAGGTGTAATGCGCTGATTACATTAGACTAAATTCAGTAACTAAATTCAAAAGCAAAAAGCGTAAAAGCAAATCAAAGTGAAATGTATTGCTCATCGTATAAGGTCCATTTTTGTATCACTTATATTATGTTACGTGTCGCTCCGCTTTTCAAAAGCCGTGATATAACGCTTTTTGCTTCTGAATTTAGTTACTGAATTTAGTCAAATGTAATAAGCGCATATGGTAGGTGTAGGGTAGATGTATGGTAGGCGTAAGATAGGTGTAGGGTAGGCGTACGGTAGGCCTACGGTAGGTGTAGGGTAGGGTAACTGTAGAGTAAGGTCGATAGGACGCCACGCGAACGAAGTCGCGCTGGGCCCACTAGTACTATCTATACATGATAGATAACCTCTTACACACCCGTGTTGGGGAGAACGGCCAGTGTCGTTCACCGGTACGCCCGCGCCATCCTAGTTTTGCGACGCTTGTTTGCATGGCACTTAACTATGTGGTACTATAATGTAGGACTTTAATAATACCATACTGATTACCGTATGTTAGACATATTATTTTGTGTCAAATACCTTTATTATATGCCAACATGTTCATTTAAAGAATAAATTGTAATTAAATTATTTGTATATTCTTACTTGTTACGCTCGTTGCTTGCTGCCGTAGGCGACGACGAATAGGACGGCAAGGTACTGAAGTTCGAGCTGCATTGCGATAAGGAGTTACTTCTTATGTTGTAGTAGGTGTTAGAAAAGACGTATTTTCTTCATAATTTGTAAATCAGCTGCAATAAATAGGATACAACCAACATATATGTTTATTAAAGTGTAATTATTTAAATTATAGCCTCGGAACGTTGGTTGCCACCATGTACGAATGATGACTCTTATCCGAGTTATGTAGGAGTTAAACAGTAACCGGTGCTCTTACAGCGAGGGAAAACACCTTGATAAAATCTCTACATGAAGGCGACTGAATGTGTAACTGGGCAGGTTCAGGATCAGATGGCAGTCGCTAAACTGAAATTATCTAATTCGCCAAATTCTGCATCATACTGTACAATCGGGACATTAACGCCAAATTCTGAAGAAATTAATCTAAAATATAGCCGTGTAGTGTCCGGCAGATTAGAATAGCACTAACCCCTTACAAACGTGGATGTCGTACAAGATGACTAATATTTAAGAGGTAAAAGATTTAGAGCCTCTATAGACTGGACAATGAGCAGCAGCATTATTCATTGTTACATTTATAACACTGCGATCTCCAACCTGACTGCCAAGCGTGGAGATTACCTACCCATAACCTCCCTTTTCATGGAAGAGGCACTAAGACCTGCAGTGAACTGTTATGGGCTGTGACGATGAATCAAAAATGATTGTTTTGATGTAACAGAGCTCAGTTTTTACTATTATTTATCTCCAACTTATAGTCCAACTGATCCTTGTAGCGACATCTGTTTGTCCCAAATCTTACTAAATATAAATTGTATGGGATAGTTA
This sequence comes from Blastobasis adustella, assembly GCA_907269095.1. Taxonomy (NCBI): domain Eukaryota; kingdom Metazoa; phylum Arthropoda; class Insecta; order Lepidoptera; family Blastobasidae; genus Blastobasis; species Blastobasis adustella. The sequence continues at coordinate 5,093,462 of OU026129.1, forward strand.
TCCTGTACCTATGCTCATCTGTCACTAATATCGGGTCCTAAAATTGTTTAATACGATGTTTTTTTACGTTGTCGTCTAGGCCGCCGGCGTGTATAGAATTTTCACATAGCTGCAAAATATACTTATGCTTATGTGAACCACAGGTCCCTTCGACCAAAATAAAGAGATGGATGGATGAATAATCCAGTAAACAAATGATGTTATAACATTATTTGAAATCTATGTTTACAGGCAATAATTCAGAATAGCCCAGCGGGGGAAGTGTGACATCTTGGTGGCATTTGTACCTTTCCTATTATTTTCCCAGGGCCTCTTTTTTCTAATGCTTTACCAATAAAGTAATTTCCACTCCCGTTTTTCCCCATACCTTAATTTTGCCAGTAGCGTAATTTCCATTCCCATTTTCCCCGTTCATGACTTTTGTAACAATAAATTTCTCTACTCATCAAATTTATCTTTAGCACATTTCCCCAGTTTTAATTATCAGAACCGTAGACCAGAATAAGGACGCTGGTCACGGGCCGTATTTTTGAACCGTTATGATTACATTTGTATTTGAATTAGCTACCTATATTTTTCACACTCGTAATTTACCACAAGTGTGTAAGAGATAAGTAGCTAATTCGCATCCGAATTCAATTCGAACGGTTCAAAAATATGGCGGCAGGATCAGAACAAAGTCCAGGTCCAGGTCCAGGCGCAGGTCCAGGTGTCGCATTTTTAACCCGTTCTGATTACATTCGTATGCGATTTAGCTACCTATGTTTTTCACACTCATTGCAGTTTATCACAAGTGAGAAAGATATAAGTAGCTAATTCGCATACGAATTCAATTCAAACGGTTTAAATATACGGCGCAAGGACCAGATCAAAGACCAGGACTAGAACAAAGTCCAGGTCCAGGTTCAGATCCACGAGCCGCATTTTTTAACCTTTCTGACTAGATTCGTATGCGAATTTGCTACCTATCTCTTTCAAACTGTGGTAAATTGCACCAAGTGTGATAATACAACGACTAAATAAAGCATTGGCAAAAAATTGCTCTGGGAAAAAAGGGGTTGTCATTTGCTTTCTCAGCCTAAAATTACAATCTTTGCAAATGTCACCACCATCCAGGATGTCATTACAAGTCGTCGTTTCCCTTCAAATATATCAAATTGCCAAATCCTCGGTCAGGTTCCCCTGGTAGCAGGGTCATGGAGGTCAGATGGCAGTCGCTCCACTGTAATTACGTGACCTGCCAAATCCTGGATCATGGTCAAGGCGGACCCCGGGCCTTCGTGTGCGAGATTTTTTTTATAGATGAAGTCAGAAAGGTTCTAAATGTAAAATCCCAGAATGACACTTCATCTCTTTTCTAGAAAGCGGAAGTTTCAACTTCCTCTCATCATGAGTCATGTCACAACCATGAAGATCCCCTGATTCCCGTAATTACTTTAAAACATACGCACTCTTCCTTAAAATACTAAAATGATAAACTCGTTGGGAAAACCCGTAGTGTAGAGTTAAATAAAAGTGCATTCCAACTTCATCACGATCAGTGGACCCAGCGGGGTGGAGCTATCTCTTTCGTCGTCACGCATAATGCGTATTACTGTCTCCCTCTTATTGATGTTTACTACATCGCTGTATTAATTATATAAATGGTCAAAGTCAAAACAACCTGTATGTTGACATTTGTTTGGAAGACTACACGCGTGTCGTCAAACAGTGATTTTTTATACACAAATTTGTAACAGACTATTGATTTTTTGTTAGTTATCGAGTCTTCTAATTGAGTTTTATAAATTTTTAGTGAACAGTGAAATTACTGAAGTATGTTTTATTTATTATATTTTCTTGATTATGCTTTTATTGGTTTCGATAATTTAGTGTAATTTAAATAAACAAATACAATTATGCCAAAATATGGTCAAAACAAAAATTTATTTAAATATGTTTATCACAGTAGGTTCCTATATTAGGAAGAGAGTTTATTATCCAGATAAATAATCCTATTTACCTTTAGATAAGCTTTGACCTCGCACAAAAATACTTTTGACTGATAGGTCCACTAAGCATACTTATTTATTTATGACTAGGTACGGTTCACAATAAATTCTAAACTAGTACAAAGTTCATTAGCTGCGTTTTAAACTATATAAAATGTAGGGAGAAATAATATATTGGTTTATGACTACTGCACGCAGATTTAAGTATTATTTCATGCTCTTGTGGATCTTGTTTGTAAAAAGGTGGTATGCAAATTGGATGGTTGAAGAAAATGGTACCAGTTAATTCATTTGTAATAATGAGCTTTCCAGCGTAATCTCATTGCATTGAATAATCTGATTCCATTTGTTAGATCTACCTAATAATTAGACCGAGCGGACATGACAGTTGGAGGTGTCTCCATTTTTTACTGTATGCAAATTTGCAAGAACGTCTTAGATGAAGAGATTAGTCAAGCAATATCAAAATTATAATTTTCATCCCTGTGCAACGCACTTGAAAAAAAATTCTGAAGTGTAAAAAACGGTCCATCTTTTTCAGTAAGTATACAAATTGTTGTATCAATTAATTTTCTATTCTAGTGTAATTTGGGTCGAGTTAAACTGACCAAACCAATTTCTTGTTAATGATTAACCAAACAATACTTATTATCACAAAAACTCTAAAACTGAGCTACAGGTGTTAGAAATTTCTATCCTTACTTGTGCGTTTTAACTCAGTTCAGATTGAGTTTAGAAGTATAATTATCGTATAGGTATTGTTAGATAAATTATTTTGACCTTAAAAAAATGGTTCGATCAATGTAACAGCGAAATAAAAAGGCACCAATATGCAAATGCCAATAGCAGGTAAAAATTTTCTATATTCTAAAAAATGGGACACCTCCAACTGGAATATCCGACCGGTTTAAATACATATACACCATCATCATTTACCTGCATCTTTCCACTAGGCGTCGTCGCTACAAAGAGTCATTTTCTTCCATTCAACCCTATCACCTCGATAGATACTCACTCCCTCTTCTCGCCAGAATTTCATCATTTACGCAGTCCATCTATCTTTTCTTAGGTCGACCACTACCTTAGTATCCATCCACATCCATATTCATCGCCTTGCTTGTCATGATGATTTTTATCCCTCTGCATAACATGCCCATACCACGCTAGTCAATATACCAATTATAATAAATACTCTTCGACCGAAAGTGCCTGCGAATGTGGAATGAAGCCACAAACCATGGCGCATTTGCTAGTCTGCCCGGCCTGCCCAGACTCCTGTTCGCTCAAAAATCTATTTGAAGCCTCAGACAGTGCCGTTCGCGTTTCTCAATTTTGGACTGGAAAAATATAAAACAAACATTAACTAACCTATTTTATCATTGATACGATAAGAACAATAATAACTCTTCCACAAACTTTCCCCATTTAGATTGTGGATTTAGCTACTTGAAGAGGTTTTTCCTAGTAATAGAGATGTTCAAGAAGGATTTGCAAAGATTTAGGGGTTGGGATAAAGCGAAAAGCGCTGAGCTACTTTTGGTAACTGCTTAGCATGAGGGGTCGTATGCTTGGCAAACAAATTTTAGAGGACAAAAACACGCGAGTTGGCAACTTTTCCTTCTTTTTACATTACTCACACATTTCACATTATATTTACTTTTCCCGAGAATTAAGATAGATAAATTAGCCAACGGCTTACGACGTGAGGATGCCGAAGATCGGGCAAAGTGGAGAAAGCAAAGCAGGAAAGCGGACCCTGGCAGTAGCCGGGATTGACTGCTCGGATGATGATGATGACTTTTCGGGAGAATTTACCAAATATAACATATCAAAATTACAAGTTTCTAAGTTCTCCTCTATAGACTAATTTGGGCTTTCTTCTTATCGTGTCAATTATCAATAGGTTAGTATACGGGCCCATCAGATAATAAATGTCAATGCTACCTGTCTATGTACATGATGTATGGAATTTACTAAACAACACTAGAATAATATGAGCAGCTCTTACGGCTAAACAAATAAGTAAATACCTATGTATACTTTCGGTATTATGTACTAAATGCTGTAAAGAGTGTAGGAACAGTTAGCTAGGTATAGTGCGCAACGTTCAACTGTTCAATAATTAGTAAATTTAACTATAAAATTTAACAAAAGTGCCTTGTTTATTCTGTGCTTATATTGTGGAAATCTACCTTAGTAATTTTGTCCTTATTGCCGATTGTAAATTATTCTAAAATGTGGTCTGGACGAGGATAAACGTTCATGTTCAATAAAAACTAAATGTGTTAACAAAAAAGTTGCACGAGTTAAGAAATCTATACCTATAGGTACCTATCATAAAATCTAAGTAGGTAATTTTTTTCGCCGGTACTACTATTCTGTCAAGACTGAGGAGTCCGCCTGAATAAGTACCACCACATTGTCTGTCGCCTCCAAGCAATAATATTTGGGGTCATGGGGAAAATCATCTTAGTCATCTAAGTGCACCGCTTTCCATCAGATGGGACGTCGTCCTGCCTGCTATCGTTCATTATTGCGTAGTTATATAAAAATCTTGCGTTAAAATTATATTAAAAAGTTATACACCTAAAGATGCTAGCGGTAAATAACGCACATCGGCTTTTTCGGCTTCATAAAGCCCTTCTCTTAGCAATGACAAAAAATATTTTCTTGGCAAACCAGACATCTTGCTTGCCTTTTAATTCGATTATCTATCTAGTGTTTTGAGTACAATAATAAATTTGAATGTATTTAGTTAGGGAGAGTTCTTTAGCGAAAACCAGGGCTCAATATACGTAGTGAGGGCGCGAATTCAAGCAGAGAGACGATTTGCGAAAGGCATCTGGTGGAATTCAGGAGAGTGCGTTGGCGTACCTACATGAGGCTAGCCTTTGTCCAGTATTGGACAAATATAGACTAATGAGGATGGGATAAGGAAGGGATCTAAACCTTTATCGCTAACATAAATTTAAAAAATGGATTCTTGGAAAAAGTAATTGATACGTACATGGCAGCCTTGGGGTTCGGACGTTACGTGGTACGAGTTCGATCCCGTAACCATTAGGCCACCGACGCTCCATAAACCTTCATGGCTTATAATTAATCTAAATTACTATTACAGAAAACAAGAATGGTGTCCAAACTCATCGTTGTACTAGCCGTGGTTGCAGTCGCCGCAGCCCAGAGGTCACCATACGCTGGCAGGCGACCCGTCGGGTACCCCTCCATCGAACCTACTCAGGCTCAACCAGAAAAGGATTTAATAAACAGGTATTTAATATTATTTACCCATATGTTGACGGCAATACATCTTTAGTCCTAAGCATGGAAAGCTCAGGACAAATTGTAAATGTTAATGCGTAGCTGTCTGACTACAGTACGACTACCATTACTATAATAATGGAAGAAATTGTGTACTGTAGCTCATATTTTAAATCTTATTTCAAGTTAGTTAGTAGAGCTTGTCTAAGCTGAAATGACGCGCCCCACTACTTAATTAGTTCATTTCGATGTGTGAGTGCAAATATTAATAACGACACTTCATCAGTGTAGGAATGTCAATCACTGCTCAATCGAACGACGCGTGCTCCTATGTTTGAGTCTCACCGGCAACTGAATGACCAATTACAACGGCATTTGTATATGTATTGCGTCCATATTTTTAATTTGCTTGTGTGCGTTAATGCGATAGTGGGGCGCGTCATTTCAGCTTAGACGAGCTCTACCTTAGTTTTATTTTGTTAGTACCTATTTGGAAATGATTAAGCTGTTAAAATTTGTGCGTTTCCAATATTTGTGAGGATTAATAATGTAATCTTTGTAACGACATTCGATGTTACTCGTACGATATTACAACAAGAGCGTAATGATTATAATAAACGCCTCACTAGACACGAACCAGACATAAATATCTTAGTCTAACCTAGCTCGTAATCTCGAATACTAGTCGCGTCGTGCAACTTTGATCGTCTCACGCAAAGGCAACTTTCTCGTTTGTAGAGAAAAACTCCCTTGTAAATTTTTAATTATGAAGCAGTTTCAACCAGGTGAAAAATTTTGACGAATTGAGCGGCAGCTGTATAGCAATTAGGTCTGTACTGTGGTCTATACTAATATGTATTCGTATTTCAAGGGGAAAAAGTTTGTATATTTATGTTTGGAAGGTTGGACGTTTGGTCATCTCCGAAAACCCTGACTCTTTTACTATCAGGAAGCTATAGTACCACATAATATGCCCGTGCTGATGTTATATGCCCGTATGTCATATACTTACCTGTAAGAGTACTTTTAATCCTAGAAAAATAATTACATTCGGCGAAATAGTTGAATGTTTGCAAAGTTCCGATTTCCGAACTGCGCGTAAGCAAAGTAGCCAAGACTGTCATACTCAAAAAGGTAGACTCGTCAGGCTTGACGTAGAAGTAGTACAGACAGTAGAACACCAAGACATGGAAATTAAAAACCTCTGCAAATAAGCAATTATCTAATTTTCAACACTGCAATATTTAAATCAGCTGTCAGCTGTAATCCCTTTTGGAGAATGTTCTAACAGTAAATGGAGATGTTCTAACAGTAAATAGCTGTAAATGACCAGAAACTGTGATTTTAAATGTACCTCTACTTCCTAAGTATCCAATTGTAATATCGTCATGAAAGGGGTCCAATTACGCTGGCCGCCTTGGTAGTGCGCGACCGAGCGGAAATATTATAAAACTTACAGGCCATAACATTTCTCTATCTTCTACAGAATCAGTAAAGAGGATGTATCCTCTGTAGGGGCTATAGCCCCGCCTTCTACTCAGAGGACTCCTACATCCACACGATTCCCCCTGCCAATAGAAGCCAGAGGAGACTGGCAACTGGTTGAGAGAATCAGCAAAATGCCACAGGAGCACCAGCCTTTCTGGTTCATCAACAGGAGGTACCTAGAGGAGCAACGTAGGCAACCTCAAACATATCAGCAGAGGGTCAATACCTATATCGACCATGGATCCGATGAAGGATTCTTCTTTTACTAAAATTGTAATTGTAAATTGTAATTTGTATAATAACGGACGAAGTTTACAGGCATATTCATTCTCGGAGATTCTGTATTGTTTCCTTCAAATCGCCAAAGATAAAAGATTGAGAAATTTGAATTAGAAAACGGTAAGTACCTTAATTGGTATTTAATTGTTAAGTGGTATTTAATAGAGTAGGTATATGTATAAGTATTTCAAAAAACAAACGGACACTGTTTTAGGAAAGTAAAATACAATATCACTGGAAACTATGTTACGTGTGTTAAATGATTTTCTCAAATAAAATTTGTGAGTACCGTATAACTTTAGGGAATAAAGCAGCTCCATATTGACTGCTCTACTGGTACGGTCACAAATTGCTGTAAAATGCAGCTGAACTCGTTAATGTTAATAAAAACGACGTTTAATATTTCATTCTACAAATTTTTATTTGCCATACAACTGCTACTTTATTGCCCTGCTTCCTAATAAAGGGCGATGTTTTGACATGTTTTATGCGAAATTGACATGGTTTTATGTTTACCGATTCTAGGATATGTATTATAGAAATAGAAATAGAAATAGAAACATTTATTTACACACAATAACACCACAAACACATAACATAATGGCTCAAAGGGGATGAATCACTGACCTCCAAAAAGGTATTTTTGAGGTCAGCGGTTCGACTCCAGAGTCGTAAAATAAACAATTAAAAAAAAGAAGATTAAGAAAAAAAAAGTGACAACAATGCACAAACAATACCATTAATTACAAACAACATGAAATGAGTAAACGACAACTAGACAAACATACATGAATAGATGAAAAATTATGAATAGAACCGTTGCATGTGGATGTGGTGTAGCGTGTAAAAGGGACCTCACTCAGCTTCATGCCCTGGCGGAGACCAGGGCGCTGGTTTTCAGTGAGACCTGCTGAGTGAGGCACGGACGAAGACGTTTTAAATAGATACGACATGTGGAGTGTAAAATACGTGTTTAGTGTAATGTATTGTATGGATGTATTGGCCGCAACGAAGAGTCAAAAATACAAAAACTACTTATGTATCTAACCTATTAGGACTAGAAAATTAAAAAAATAAAAATTGGTAAAAGGTAATTATTGTGTCAGGTGAATATTAATATTATAATTGTATTGGATTTTGTCAAGCTATTGAATAAAGTAAATGTCAATGAAAGTTTTAGAAAAATAATATAATTATGTCAAACTTGCATTTTCGGATATCTTTATCTACCTACCTATGTCTAAGCAAAAACACTAAAGCAACTCACATTAAAATGACTTGGAACATACCTATCAAAGACACTTCTGGTATTGGTAATCCCTTGCACACCCAATGCGAAACGACCCAGCCAACGCCCCGCTGTAAGTCTGCAACCCTTGTGGTAAGTTGAATATTTTATATTTGCTTCTTTTGAATATCCAATAGCTGTACAGCAATAATAATAGCAATTACAGCTGATACTAAAAATATTAGGAATTTATTTCATAACGAACATTACGTCGAAGGCATACGTGAACACATGCTACATATGCGTGGAATATTTGTAAAATATACACCATGCTCTTTTTCAATTAGTATTAAAACCAAGAACGGAGTTTATTATTCAAAACAAGTTAGGCAAAGTCAATACTTCCCATGCGTTTACTGGAATATAATTTTTAATGGATACATAATACAATCAATAACGAATTATTATTCCTGATCAGATGTATTGTCATGGGGCTTACCACAATCTTTCACAAAACCAAGCTCTCTATATTAGGGCAAACTTGTCTGAATAAAATAACATTTGGCGCCTAAACTAAATTTAACAACAGTGACGCCGTCATCAGGCCAGATAAGTTTGTAGCAGCAATAAAACAAGATTGCTTTATGAGGTCATGGTACAGATCAAAGTAAGATTATTATAAGCTTATAATAAGCTTATTTTGTTTTAAACCACTTAGGTGGCAAAGAAGCTTACGGCCTACCTGATGGTAAGCAGTCACTTTTTACTTACTTACTTTTTAAAGTAGAATGAATTGCTCATCGAATAAGGTAAACATTTGTACAACATAAATAATAGTTGACGTCGAAAAGGCGTGACACGAGTAAACCTGGCCATCCTTTTAGGTGGAGTACTGGCTCCTGCTGAGAACACTGTATGTCAAATCAGCCTTTGATCTTATTTTGTTTTCGAGGGAATTCAACGGCTTCTCTCGACAACTTAAACTGATGAACTATAGATAACTCGGTCAGAACTCGGACATCTGTATTGTACTATACTGTCACAGAAATATTACCTACTGTGCCCACTTCGGACAGCATTTTCTCGCATTGAGACATCTGTATTGTACTATACTTTTTTGTCCGCAACGAAGACGCTTGTCAAATAAGAGGAGAATAGCGTTTCATTCACAATCAAATCGAGCTACGACTGTAACACCAATCGATTACCAATCGAATTTTATTGGATTTTTATTCGTAGCAGTAAACTAAAAATGTGTCAAACTACGATTGCGCTGCGGTTGTGATACAATAACAATTCAATCGAGCCATTAGTAAATTTTAAGATACGACGCCCAGGTCTCCTGATGGCAAATGAGACTTTTTCGTGTAATGACAGTCCTTGTTAGCAATAATAAAGGCGAACAGAGCAAAGCTTAATTGAGAAGGGATGGTGCATTTGAACATTGAAAACAACTAATTAGTCGTACAGGGCATCTCTAAATACAAGGTTTTTGGGCCAACAATAGGAAACAAAAGTAGGAAAATTCTAATAGTATAATATCATAATCTGTAATCTCGACGCGGGTATATTAATATCGTAATATATTTGTAATCTTTTTATTTATATCTAAAGATAAACAGGGAAATGGGCCACCTGATGGAAAGTGGTCACTACCGCCTATAGACATAAGCGACACCAGGGCAGTTATCAATGCGTTGTTCGCCTCTGAAGTGACCTCTAATTTACCCCTTGAACGATCCCATGTCATAGACTAAAGGCTAGACTAAAGGGTATACCTATCTACCTTCCAGTTTTCAGTCACTCAGGCCATACTTGATGTTGAGTAGAAGAGGATGTACTATACTATACTACAGTAATAGAGAGCGACTGAAATAATAATAAAACTGATCTCACAAATACTGGATAATATTTTATAGATCCCTCCGTACAATAGTCTGGAAATCTAACAAAAATGCATCGGTCGTATATGTGGCCAGAACATACAAAATCTTACTGCAATGATGATGCTATTGCAGTTATAAAATAGTAGTTTATGCAACTCGCATATCATCATTACAGCCCATAACAGTCCACTGCAGGACTTAGGGCCTCTCTCTCTCTCACGAAAAGGGAGGTTATTTCCAAAATCTCGATGCTTGGCAGGCGGGTTGGAGATCGCAGTGTTTAAAATATAACAATGGAAAACATTGCTGCCCATTTTTCAGCCTATGGAGACTCTTAGATATTTTGCCTCGCATAATTTATCCTTTTGCCTTAACTTTATCGCAACCCGCATATAAAAGGGGACATTAACTGTTTTAAAGTTTGGCGAATTATATAAATAAATACCTATGTACCATATTTATGATAAATAAATAAATAAAAACTTTAAATATGAGTGATAATAGTTTTTGACACGAGTGTTTTAATACCTAATCATATGCAGTTGCATACACTGTTTTATCGACACTCATATTTTCATGTTAATATTTCGTACCTATAATTTTCTCAACTTTGTTGCGAGTCAGTTTTGTTGTACCTACCCATCGAGGATATCAAGCGGCGGGAAAATCACTTCACTACTTTCACATTAACGTATTTATTTGCTTCAAACAGGAAAAACATTCACAAACGCAAATTACAGGTTTTATAGACTGACGTGAAAAAAGTTTATCCTTAAACGACTGTTTTCGAATATGTAATTGGAACATTACACTATGAGTGTTAAAGTTAAAGTAAAGTATATTAACTCGTAAAAAGGTAAAGTATTGCCCGTCTAGGAGTACCTTCAGCTGATTTTGTTACCGAAGCGAATCGATTTAAGGCTCCCCCAAACAGGCGCTATATTATAGCGTAAGTTTTTGCGATAAAGCGTTTCGTATCCTTTCGACACTACTGCGTTTTAAATCGTATCTTATTGTATTATGAATTAAATCGCCTTTGGTAATAGTTCTACTTTATTAGACACATTTTATTAAATTCCAACCGGTTTCGAATTACTTGTCTTCAGGCTAATTTGATACCAGTTGCAATTTAAAAACATTTGTATAATAAAGTGGAACTAGTGTGCAAAATTTGATTTAATTCATAATATACCTGATGTTGTGTTAGTTTTAATTTTGTACTTTTATTTTAAGTTGATGTGTACAATAAGCGGATAAATAAATAAATAATACCTAATGGAGTTCCATCACGAAGTCACAATACAAAGTGTTAAATATATAGGTATATCATTGGTTGTAAAACGTTCTCAGCGATATCTAACTAAAATGGTAGAGCTTGTCTAAGCTGAAATGACGCGCCCCACCACTTAATTAGTTGATTTCGATGTGTAAGTGCAAATATTAATAACGACACTTCATCTGTGTGGGAGCGTCGACTGCTCAATCGAACGACGCGTGCTCCTACGTTTGAGTCTCACCGGCAACTGAATGACCAATTACAACGGCATTTGTATATGTATTGCTTCCATATTTTAAATTTACTTGTGTGCGTTAATGCGATAGTGGGGCGCGTTATTTCAGCTTAGACGAGCTCTAACTGAATTTTATATTAAATAATTCTACACTACGTCATCTACATTAGCCACCGGCTATAGCGTCTAACAAATTCGAGTAGTGTATAATTATTATATGTCAAATTCAGTTGTCCACTGAGATAGTCAATAGCTCTGCTGGTTGGAGAACGCAAGAACGCAAGCGCCATTGTTATATTTCTACGTTTGTATTGCATCGGTGTCTAATTTCGCATGCGCTCTAAAACAAAATGTCCTCTGAACAGATATCGGAATAATCTTAGCATGCGATATTATCGCCTTTATTCAATATTTTTATTGTGATCAACCTTGATCTGACCAGAGATCATTACTTTATTACTCATAGCTCAATATGATGCGCTGTCTGTGTAAATATTTTTATGACTAATTAATTAAACTTTAAACTATTTTGAAGGAAATGTGTACTTAATCAAAGTAAATTAGGAGGCTAAAATTGGGTAATTTTCGGAAGAACTCTGTGTGTAACCGTATTTTCCTTTTCCGAATACTCAGGTCCAACATCATCATCATGATCACAGCCCGTAACAGTCCACTGCAGGACTTACGGCCTCTTCCACGAGAGGGGAGGTTATTGACAAAATCTCCACGCTTGGCAGGCGGATTGGAGATCGCAGTGTTTAAATATAACAATGGAAAATGCTGCTGCCCATTTTCCTGACTACGGAGACTTTTGATCTTATGCCTCGACGTCATCACGATCAGTGGACCCAGTGGCGTGGGGCTGTGATCGCTGTGTTAATTATATAAATGGTCAAAGACTCGAACAACCAGTATGTTGACATTTGTTTTGAAGACTACACGCGTGTCGGAATTTTTTTTTCATAAACAAATTTGTAACAGACTAGTGATTTTTTGTTAGTTGCCGAATCTTCTAATTGAGTTTCATAGAGTTTTAGTAAGCACTGAAATTACTGAAGTAAGTTTTATTTATTATATTTGCTTGATTATGCTTTTAGGGGTTTCGATAATTTAGTGTTATTAAAATAAACAAATAAAAATATGCCAAAAAATTTGTCAAAACAAAAATTTATTAAATTATTTTTATCACAGTAGGTTTTGCTATTAACCTTTAGATAAGCTTTGACCTCGCATAAAAATACTGTTGACTGATAGGTCCACTAAGCATACTTATTTATTTATGTCTAGGTACTGTACATAATAAATTTTAAACTATAACAAAGTTCATTAGCTGCGTTTTAAACTGTATAAAATGTACGGAGAATCATTATTTGGGTTTATGACTAATACACACAAATTTAGGTATTCATTTGATTCTCTTGTGGATCTTGTTTGTTGAAAATTTGGTATGCAAATTGAATGCTTGAAGAATATAGTACCTATTAATTCATAAAAATGTATGTATATCTATAATGATTAGCTTCTCAGCGTATTCTCATTGCATTGAATAATCTCATTCTTAGTAAGTTACCTAATAATTAGACCGGGCGGATATGACATTTGGAGGTGTCCCATTTTTGACACTGAAAATTTGCGAGAACGTCTTAGACGACGAAATTAGTAAGCAATATTAAAATTAGAATTTTCATCCCTGTGCAACGCACTTGAAATATAATTCTGAAATAATATAGCAAAATTACAAGTTTCTAAGTTCTCCTCTATAGACTGATATGGGCCTTCTTCTTATCGTGTCAATTATCAATAGGTTAGTATATGGGACAATCATATAGTAAGTGTCAATGCTACCTGTCTATGTACATGAGGTATGGAATTTACTAATCAACACTAGAATAATATGAGCAGCTCTTACGGCTAAACAAATAAGTAAATACCTATGTATACTTTCGGTATTATGTACTAAATGCTGTAAAGAGTGTAGGAACAGTTAGCTAGGTATAGTGCGCAACGTTCAACTGTTCAATAATGAGTAAATTTAACTATAAAATTTAACAAATGTGCCTTGTTTATTCTGTGCTTGTATAGTGGAAATCTACCTACCTAATTTTGTCCTTATTGCCGATTGTAAATTATTCTAAAATGCGGTCTAGACGAGGAAAAACGTTCATGTTAAATAAAAAACTAAATGTCTCAACAAAAAAGTTGCACGAGTTAAAAAATCTATACCTATAGGTACCTATCATAAAATCTAAGTAGGTAAATTTTATCGCCGGTACTAGGATTCTGTCAAGACTAAGGAATCCGCCTGAATGAGTACCACCACATTGTCTGTCGCCTCCAAGCAATAATATTTGGGGACATGGGGAAAATCATTTTAGTCATCTAAGTGCACCGCTTTCCATCAGATGGGACAACGTTCTGCCTGCTATCGTTCATTATTGCGTAGTTATATAAAAATCTTGCGTTAAAATTATATAAAAAAGTTATACACCTAAAGATGCTTGTGGAAAATAATGCGGATCGGCTATTTTGGCTTCATAGAGCCCTTCTCGTGGGAATGATAAAATATAACTGTTTTGCATTACAACAAAACAGATATTATGTGTATGAGAAACACACAGCGTTGAGCGAAGAAGCTATCTAAGATTTTACCGTAATAAATGATGCAAACATACCAATCAATCCGCATATTACCTCCTTGTGTCACCCATTCCAGCAGCAGTGCGGCTATACTACTTCCATGTAAGCGCGCTGAAACTTGTCATAACATGTTTACCTCATAGTAGTCTTCGTGATCCACCAAGCACACAGCGTTGAGTGAAAACTTGTTTGATTACTGCTGGTGAAAGAGGATTGCAGACGCTATGTGATTAAATAACTAAAATAATATGTAATTTTAATGTTTAATTTAGGTATTCTGAAACGTAAAACATTTTAGTATGTCTCAAATACCACGATTCCTTTTTAAATTTTATAAATTTCTATGAAATGTTATCCCAAAAATCAACAAATTATATTGCTAATGACATCAGCCACAATTGTAACCTTAACAATAACCATAAGAATGTAAAGTTGACTCTTATAGAGTCTTATCAGGGAAGTCCTTACAAACAATAGTAACTTTAACAGTAATTACACATAATAGTTAATCACTTCACAACAGTCTCTGGTTAATGGTAATGAACACCTTACCAAAGTAAAAATCAATGTGAAATCAGAGCTGAGTCTGTTTTTCTGTCAACCTGATGACAGTAAAATTTTTGTACATTATATAACTCTTCCAGTTTTCCCTACTTATCTAAAGGTTATTCTCTAGCAAACTCCTTGTTGGTGCCTCCATGTTCTCCATAAATCAAGATTTAAAGGGACTGGTATTAAGAAATTATTTCCCTATTTTTAATGTTTGTTTTAATTCACATTACATTACCCTAAACCTCCTGAAGGTCAGGAGCTAGCTATATTTCTAGCTACCTTAATTTTAAAGGACAATCTACTGTACAGTAGGTATCTCTCATACGAGTTGGTTATTTCCGACATTGTGCGCCATTAAATGAGAATGTATGATAAACCTTTATGTGCAGCAGATTCTAAAAGCTATTTCTCTGAGTAAACCACAACCCAAGAGAGTGCCTGTGTGGGATACAAAACTATTATATAACTGGTTAATTGTCCACCATCTCCTTATGCACACTGCATGACATGTCAAGAAGAACGGCTTTGACTCTTCTTTTGGTCTCAGGAAGACATCTGCCTAATCATACACTTGGATATTTCTGCAGACAATATTACTCAAGAGGAGGAAAGGATAACACAGTGGCACAAGTTCAGGTCATTGCATTATGCATATTCAAGTTATTAGACATATTACCCATGTAATGCAATTCATGCGTAAATCGGCCTGAAATAAATAATTTTAATTTTTTATTTTTTTTATTTAATAGTTTGCAAGATGCCTGAACTAACAATTTGTTTGCTCTCAGTAAGCAGTACCTATAGGTACTTATGAGACCATAACTCTGTCTCTCTTTCCTCTAAACTACATTGAGTTGCTTCACCCCCTCTTCCTCTCCTTTTCCAAGCCAAGATTTGCAGTTTGTCCACTTGTGGGTGGGGGAGGTACTCCCAATTGCGAGGTTTTCTCTCAGATTCTCTACTGATACCAGCTCCTCCAGAGCTCAGGCCCACAGGTAGGGCATCCAGGCGCACTGAGTTCAGTACTAATTAAGGTGCAATTAATATGTAAGGTCTCTCTGCCGTGTCCAAGAGATTGAGAACTCGCGTTATCAGATTAGGCGGAGGCCACGCAAGCCGAAACTTCCGTCTTACTGAATGCATCGCAATATTTTGCCAAGTCATCGTTTGAGTCCCAAGTGACGTATTCTCGCCCGACGGCTGAGTCAACAGTCTGGGACGCCTACAAGGCCTCTGCGACCTGGGGCAACAGATGCCATTTGGCATACCTCCCCGAGAGGACCACCAGTGTGAGGCTGATGTCAAAACGATATGTTTACAACAATATGGACGCCCCAGTTACGAATCAAGGCCTCCGAGGCCCGGGGCAACAAATGCTATTCCGGCAAGAGTATTTTTTGAAAGGCAGTCGGCTATGCCGCTGTACCTTCCCGAAAGGTACACCGCTATCAGTGAGGTGTGCAGTCAGATTCAGGAGAGCACGGGAATGAGTACCTCTGTCTGTTGTAAAAGGCTACTTTCCTAAGTGGTACTAAATTATGAAACACCATTAAAGAACTTACATTCAATATTCAATACTCAAATGTTTATTGAATTTTACATTAAAACTGTAGCGACATCTATCGCACTACCGCTCAAGTAGGGAAGACTTAACGATACTCACATTACGAGTACACGAACACAAGGTTGGCAAGTATACGCACATAGATTTCCTGCATCGCGCTAACGGAATATGCCAACTCCGCGGCATATATACAACTTCCGACGATCCAATGTCGGACCCTTGGTCCCCTGGTCACAACACCCGGCCAGGTGGGTAATTACCCTTTTCCATCTTCTCCCCATCTTCGCTTGCCAACATTGGCGGCAGCCTTATCCCTACACCCGCCAAAGTGGTGACCCCGACGTGATACCTACGTCTCCCTACCTGACCCCGCAAGCAGCAATCGCATCTTCTCGACCATAGTCGGCACAACGCGTGCTTCCTGGTCGTTCACCCGCAGCATCTCATTGTCCCCACCCAGTCTCGACTCACCGTAGACTTGGGAGCAGCATCGCACCCCAGCAAACCGCAGCATCGCACCCCAGCAAAACCGCAGCACGCAGCATCTCATTGTCCCCACCCAGTCTCGACTCACCGTAGACTTGGGAACAGCATCGCACCCCAATCTCGACTCACTGAGACTCGGGAACAGCATCGCTTCGGCACAGCTCACGCTAGAGCGTCGCCACTACGCACCGCATCACACTTCTCGCTTCAGTATCGACCTCCAGTCTCCGGGGGGGAGTACTGTAGCGACATCTATCGCACTACCGCTCAAGTAGGGAAGACTTAACGATACTCACATTACGAGTACACGAACACAAGGTTGGCAAGTATACGCACATAGATTTCCTGCATCGCGCTAACAAAATATGCCAACTCCGCGGCATATATACAACTTCCGACGATCCAATGTCGAACCCTTGGTCCCCTGGTCACAACACCCGGCCAGGTGGGTAATTACCCTTTTCCACCTTCTCCCCATCTTCGCTTGCCAACATTGGCGGCAGCCTTATCCCTACACCCGCCAAAAAACTCGCCCAGCGTATGAGAAAAATTATATCCCATTATTTATGTTTTAAGCCACATAAAACGTTAAAGAAGTACCCATTTGACAATGAGCTCATAAGTCTGTATTGCATACAAATTCTGTATTTTGTCAGGTGTTTAAAACTGCTGATTTGAACTGCAGCTACATACAATAATGTCCTGCTATATGGACTGATTAGACCAACACCCTCCAACCAATATGCAAACAAAAACGGACAAATTGATTCAGAGAAAATTACAGAGCAAGACAATATCTACATATGTTCCTGGAATGTTAGATCATTGGTAAACGAAACAAGAATGATAGAACTGAGTTATAGCTTGTTAAAATTTAAATGGGATGTTATCGGATTGTCAGAGGTGAAACGGCAAGGGAAAGAAATATTAGAAACTGAAGACTACATTATGATATACTATTGCGAAAAGAGTGGGCGAAATGGAGTTGGATTTCTTGTTAATAAAAAATGGAAGCCTCACATACTTGAGAGTCATAAGACTAGATATGCGCATTGAAAATAAAATAACACATTTAATACAATGTTACGCACCTACAGAAAGCTCCACTTCAGAAGAACTAGAAGTATTTTACAGACATGTACGGACCGCGCTAGAAAATACAGGAAAATTCACTATAGTCATTGGTGATTTTAACTGTGAAATTGGAAAACCGACAGGTGATGATAAAAAAGTGATGGGGTTGTGGGGATTCGGACAGAGAAACGAGAGAGGGAAAATATTGTTACAATTTTGTTTTGAAAACCAGCTCCACGTAACTAACACACTCTTTAAGAAAAACTCTAAACAAAAATGGACTTGGGTATCACCAGACGGCAAAATAAGAAATGAAATAGATTTTATACTGGCTAAGAATTTAAAAGAAATAACAAATAATCAAGTAATTAACACAACGTTTCCAACAGACCACAGATTAGTCAGAATTACCTTATCACGGCAATCTAAGACGACAAAATCACGAGTCTATAAACGCAAAACTCCTGAACTGAACGTCTATGAGCTAGAGTCACTTAAAAGTATATTTGCAAAGGAAATCACCAATAGCATTGACTACGGAAACCTAGATCTGGGATACGTAAAGCTAATCCAAAGCATTAAAAAGTCTATTGACAAACTACCACAACCCAAAAATCAAAAGAAATCATCGCTTTCACTATATGTAGAGAGACTCGTAAATGAAAAAAATAGACTCAAATTAAAAACAAATAAAACACAATCTGAAAAGAAACATGTTAGTGCGCTGTACAAACTAATTAAAAAACAAATAAAGCGAGACTATGAAATGCAACGATTCAAGGTAATCGAAGAGGAGCTACAAAGGAGATCATCTGTTAAAAGAGCACACCTTAGACTGAACACAAAAAAAACAATATTACATCAAATAGAGATCACATAATCAGGACAGCCACAAATTTTTACAGCGAACTCTATGGAAATAACCAGGCCATGGGCGTATAAGTTTGGAAGTTTGAGATAGTGTCCCGCCTTTCTTGAAGAGTGAAGTTCATAGTACGATACAACGCCTAAAAACTGCAAAAAGCCCCGGAAAGGATGGTATCACAAACAACATTCTAAAGGCTATTGTTGACCCTCTTACACCGGTATTAACACAGATTTTCAATAATATCTTTTCACAAAATAAAGTGCTAGAAGAATGGGGAGAATCTATTATAACCCTGCTTTATAAAAAAAGGTGATCCCAACGAATTAGGCAACTACAGACCAATATGTTTGCAGCAAACAGTATATAAGGTCTTCACAACACTAATATTGGATAGAATATCAAAAACTCTAGACAACAACCAACCTAGAGAACAAGCTCTCTTTGGGTCTGCCCTGTCCAAAGACTTCAGAAAGACCTGAGTCCGACGACAATGTAAGCACCCTTGGAATAGTTAGGTTAGCTAAATATTAAAAATGTATCCCTAGATAGTACCTATAATTTATCCTATCCTTATCACTGTATTGTGTAGAAGTAGAACCCCAAGTATTCCACTCCAGGACTGGTTCAGAAATTTAATCTGAAAGTTCCACTGTGTCTGATTTTCCAGTGTCACCCTGTTCTGGTGGGCTATTAGAAAATCGGCAAGATAGACCACTGACGAGACGGTGAGACGCATCTCTACCTCTCTATTATCTAATTGGTTACCGCTGCAAACAGTCGGAGTTCAACCCTCAGGGGGCCGGCTCTCATGAGGCCACATTAACTCTTAGTAATAATTATTACCACAATAAATATTTATTGGGATATGGAAGTAGGCATACATTACTGACTTACTGACTTATCAGTTTAAAATGTATTTCCTCTAAGGTGAAAAAATTTTTTTTTTTTTATTATTATCTTTTATCAAAAAAGATTTGTTATTCCTACAGTACCCAAACTTACTTTGGGTCACTGTACCATCGTAGTAAGTGAATAATAAGTATTCCAAAAATAGAAATTTGCAATCGTTTGATTTATAGGGAAAATTACATAGATTATCGGTTATTATTTTCCATATAAATGGATTGCTTCCAAATGGATTTGTATTTGCCTGCACAACATGTGCATTATTATTTTTTATTGAGTTTTAATCAGTACTTAACTATAATCAGTACTTAACTAACCTAACCAGGTCTGCATACTTCCCAGGAATTTAATAAGAGGTGAAATAGCAGCCTGGCTACATAGATCCTCTGAACTTAGAGGTATACTTATGAAGAAAGCTCTTAACCTTAACTTTGGGCCAAAAGATATGTAACAGAGAACTGAGATTCAGATCGTGCGGGTTAGCCGCCGCCCAATTTACTAGGTCCTGTTTTAATAACGCGTTACTGGTAGACCTTTGTTTGAGAGACCGGGCAAAACTCCATCTGTGATGGCTAAATAGTCTATAGTCTTATAAATGTGAGAGAGTTCTTTTCATAACTCTTCTTAATTTATTTTATACTACTAAAATGACAAACATGCTCACGACCTGATGGTAGCGGGTACAGCAACCCATGAACATTAACAATACCAGGGGCATCACATTGCACAAATCCTGGTGTCGCTTTAGGTATTCAACCTTGTGGTAGTAGATTACATTAGATTTACAATCATACCCTGGCCGGGAAAGATTATGCCTCATCCAAGCCGGTGAGTCAAATTGTTGTAAGAGAGTTAGATCTACAAACCTTTTAATTAGTCTTTAATTCAACTACTTCTTTATCAAATTCTGTACTAATTAGTATATATTGCTGTAATATAAAATCCCATGAGATTTACCAAGAGGTTGTTTGTCATTCTTTCTCATGTTATGTAAACTACTAGCTCCAGGAAGGTTTACTTAATTTTTTTACACTGACTAAGAGTCAAAAGTCCTCTTCTGTGTCACATTTTGTACATATAGTTAGAGGTAACTGTGCAAGATGTTACTAACCTGTCTAATTAGTTATTTAGAAAGACGATGCGCGGGTAGGATATACGGACGATGCGGTGCGCGGAAGCTAGACCTTCATCCGCCTCATCATTGGTTAAAAGACGATGAGGGATGCCCAGCAGGCAGCAACACAGCTTCGTCCGGAGCACCCACCCGGCATTAGTATTTTCGGCATCGACTTACCGATTTTGCACGCTTATTGCACAAAAACACATCGAAAACATAGTTACCAAATTACACAACACCACCAATACATATTTCGCACCGAAATAAGCAATAAAAAACTATTTTTTAAACAAATATAAGATTTTGCATTCATTGCCGGCAAAATCTGTAGACGCTATGAGGTAAACATGTTATGACAAGTTTCAGCGCGCTTACATGGAAGTAGTAAAGCCGCACTGCTGCTGGAATGGGTGATACAAGGAGGTAATATGCGGATTGATTGGTATGTTTGCATCATTTATTAAGGTAAAATCTTAGATAGCTTCTTCACTCAACGCTGTGTGTTTCGAAGAAACATAATATATTTTCTTAGCTAATCAGACATCTTGCTTCCCTTTCAATTCGATTATCTATCTAATGTTTTGAGTACAATAATATATTTGAACGTATTTAGTTAGGGAGAGTTCTTGAGCGAAAACCATGGCTCAATATACGTAGTGAGGGCGCGAATTCTAGTAGAGAGACGATTTGCGAAAGGCATCTGGTGGTATCCAGGAGAGTGCGTTGGCGTACCTACATGAGGGGAGTCTTTGTCCAGTACTGGACAAATATAGACTAATGTGGATGAGATAAGTAAGGGATCTATACCTTTATCGCTAATATAATCTAAAAAAAATGGATTCTTGGAAAATATAATTGGTACCTACATGGCAGCCCTGGGATTCGAATGTTACGGGGTACGAGATTGACCCCATAGCCATTAGGCCACCGACGCTCCATAAACCTTCATGGCTTATAATTGAACTAAATTACCATTACAGAAAACAAGAATGGTGTATAAAAAAGTTATACACCTAAAGATGCTAACGGTAAATAACGCACATCGGCTATTTCGGCTTCATAGAGCCCTTCTCGTGATGATAAAAAATATTTTCTTGGCAAACCAGTCATCTTGCTTGCCTTTTAATTCGATTTTCTATCTAGTGTTTTGAGTACAATAATATATTTGAACGTATTTAGCGAGAGAGAGTTCTTGAGCGAAAACCACGGCTCAATATACGTAGTGAGGGCGCGAATTCAAGTAGAGAGACGATTTGCGGAAGGCATCTGGTGGAATCCAGGAAAGTGCGTTGGCGTACCTGCATGAGGGGAAGCCTTTGTTCAGTACTGGACAAATATAGACTAATTAGGATAAGATAGCGAAGGGATCTAAACCTTTATCGCTAATATAAATTTTAAAAATAGATTCTTTGAAAAAGTAATTGGTACCTACATGGCAGCCCTGGGATTCGAACGTTACGGGGTACGAGTCTGACCCCGTAACCATTAGGCCACCGACGCTCCATAAACCTTCATGGCTTATAATTGAACTAAATTACCATTACAGAAAACAAGAATGGTGTCCAAACTCATCATAGTACTAGCCGTGTTTGCAGTCGCCGCAGCCCAGAGGTCACCATACGCTGGCAAGCGACCCGTCGGGTACCCCTCCATCGAACCTACTCAGGCTCAACCAGAAAATAATTTAATAAACAGGTATTTAATATTATTTACCCATATGTTGAGGGCAATACATCTTTAGTCTTAAGCATGGAAAGCTCAGGACAAATTGTAAATGTTAATGCGTAGCGGTCTGACTACAGTACGACTACCATTACTATAAAAATGGAAGAAATTGTGTACTGTGGCTCATATTTTTAATCTTATTTAAAGTTAGTTAGTAGAGCTTGTCTAAGCTGAAATGACGCGCCCCACTACTTAATTAGTTGATTTCGATGTGTAAGTAAAAATATTAATAACGACACTTCATCTGTGTGGGAGCGTCGACTGCTCAATCGAACGACGCGTGCTCCTACGTTTGAGTCTCACCCGCAACTGAATGACCAATTACAACGGCATTTGTATATGTATTGCGTCCATATTTTAAATTTGCTTGTGTGCGTTAATGCGATAGTTGGCGCATCATTTCAGCTTAGACGAGCTCTACCTTAGTTTTGTTTTGTTAGTTACCTATTTGTAAATTATTAACTTGTAAAATTTGTGCATTTCCAATATTTGTTAGGATTAATAATGTATTATTCAAAACCACATTCGATGTTACTCGTACGACTTTACAACAAGAGCGTAATGATTATAATAAACGCCTCACTAGACACGAACCAGACATAAATATCTTAGTCTAACCTAGCTCGTAATCTCGAATACTAGTCGCGTCGTGCAACTTTGATCGTCTCACGCAAAGGCAACTTTCTCGTTTGTAGAGAAAAACTCCCTTGTAACTTTTTAATTATAAAGCAGTTTCTACCCGGTGAAAAAATTTGACGAATTGAGCGGCAGCTGTATAGCAATTAGGTCTGTACTGTGGTCTATACTAATAGGTATTTAAAGGGGAAAAAGTTTGTATATTTATGTTTGGAAGGTTGGACGTTTGGTCATCTCCGAAAACCCTGACTCTTTTACTATCAGGAAGCTATAGTAGCAAATAATATGCCCGTGCTGATGTTATATGAACGTATGTCATATACTTACTTGTAAGAGTAGTTTAAATCCTACAAAAATCATGACATTCGGCGAAATAGTTGAATATTTGCAAAGTTCCGATTACCAAACTGCGCGCAAGCAAAGTAGTCAAGACTGTCATTCTCAAAAAGGTAGACTCATCAGGCTTGACGACGTCTATTAGGCCGTTTACAATCTCTGATTGGCAGTAGAACACCAAGACATGAAAGTTAAAAACCTCTGCAAATAAGCAATTGGCTAATTTTTAACACTGCAATATTTAAATCAGCTGTCACCTGTAATCCCTTTTGGAGAAGGCTTATGTTCCAACAGTAAATAGCTGTAAATGACCAGAAACTGCGATTTTAAATGTACCTCTACTTCCTAAGTATCCAAATGTAATATCGTCATGAAAGGGGTCCAACTACGCTGGCCGCCTTGGTAGTGCGCGACTGAGCGGAAACATTATAAAAGTTACAGGCCATAATATCTCTCTTTCTTCTACAGAATCGGTAAAGAGGATGTGTCCTCTGAAGGGGCTGTAGCCCCGCCTTCTACTCAGAGTACTCCTACATCTACAGAATTACCCCTGCCAATAGAAGCCAGAGGAGACTGGGAACTGGTTGAGATGCTCAGTAAATTGCCACAGGACGACCAGCCTTTCTGGTTACTCAACAGGAGGTACCTAGAGGAGCAACGCAGGAAACCTCAAACATATCAGCAGAGGGCCAATACCTATATCCACCGTGAATCCGATGAAAGATTAATCTTCTACTAAAATTGTAATTGTAAATTGTAATTTGTATAATAACAGACGAAGTTTACAGGCATATTCATTCTCGGAGAATCTGTATTGTTTCTTTCAAACCGCCAAATATAAGAGATTGAGAAATTTGAATTAGAAAACGGTAAATACCTTAATTGGTATTTAATTGTTAAGCGGTATTTAATAGAGAAGGTATATGTATAAGTATTTCAAAAAACAAACAGACACTGTATTAGGAAAGTAAAATACAATATCACTGGAAACTATCACAGTATATTACAATGTGTTTAATAATTTTCTCAAATTAAATTTGTGAGTACCGTATAACTTTAGGGAATAAACCAGCTCCATATCAACTGCTCTACTGGTACGGTCACAAATTGCTGTAAAATGCAGCTATACTCGTAAATGTTAATAAAAACGACTGTTTTATATTTCATCCTACAAATTTTTATTTGCCACACAACTGCTACTTTATTGCCCAGCTCCCTAATAAAGGGTGATGTTTCGACATGTTTTATGCGAAATTGACATGGTTTTATGTTTACCGACTCTAGGATATGTATTACAGCTGATACTAAAAATTACGTTACAGGCATACGTGAACTCATGCTACTTATGCGTGGAATATTCGAAAAATATACACCATGTTCTTTTTCAATTAGTATTAAAACCAAGAACGGAGTTTATTATTCAAACCAAGTTAGGCAAAGTCAATACTTCGCATGCGTTTACTGGAATATGATTTTTAATGGATACCTAATACAATCAATAACGAATTATTATTCCTGATCAGACGTATTGTCCCATGACAATGCCCCATGGCTTACCATAATCTTTCACAAAACCAAGCTCTCTATGTTAGGGCAAACTTGTCTGACCCGGTGACGAAAACTGGAACTAAGTGTTGCTAATAAAATAACATTTGGCG
Source organism: Blastobasis adustella (assembly GCA_907269095.1). Classification (NCBI taxonomy): domain Eukaryota; kingdom Metazoa; phylum Arthropoda; class Insecta; order Lepidoptera; family Blastobasidae; genus Blastobasis; species Blastobasis adustella. The sequence goes on from OU026129.1 coordinate 5,118,665, forward strand.
CCTATACAATATTTAACAACAGCGACGCCGTCATCGGGCCAGATAAGTTTGTAGCAGCAATAAAACATGATTGCTTTAGAAGGTGTTGGTACGGATCAAAGTAAGATTATTATAAGCTTATAATAAGCTTATTTTTTTTATACCACTAAGGTGGCAAAGAAGCTTACGGCCTACCTGATGGTAAGCAGTCACCGCAGCCTATGGACGTTTGCAATACCAGGGGCATCACCCACGCGTTGCCGACCCCGCAAAAACCTTTTTACCCCTTTCTTGAAGAACTTCAGGGAAAGCCTCTACAGGTAGTTCATTCCACAACCTTAGTGCTCGTGGGAAAAAGTTCCTTTGGAACCGCAGAGTTCGCGACTAGTTTTGCTCCAAGGTGTGAGGATGAACTCCCTGTCGGCATACAGCAGCTTACAACATAGCAAGCAACATATGTCATAACAGATATTATTGTATTCCTATCACGAACAAATTATGTTACAAAATCCCTGGTAGAAAGCATTGTCGCAACTCAACTATTTGCTACCCCTCGATGTCGTACTAACGCTGGTGAACGCTCGCCGTTTTATCGTTTGGTGCACTCCTGTGCACCAACTTTATTAATATATATATATATATATATATATATATATATATATATTTGGAATGACTCCTGGCATCTTTAGAGGTACGGTACTAACTAAACTAAAGAGTATTCAATAATATGTTACTTAAATTATCTATATTCAATAAACCTCTCTCAACTTAATAATATTCTTACTTACAAACTAATAAAACACTTAAAACCTAATTTTAATATCTGTGTTCTTTTAGTGGGGTGTGATCTGCAACTAGGCTAACTTGCGGACCGCGTCCTATTGTTAGAACATAGATATGTGCCATAATAATGTAAGTGTATTGTGCAGACAGCGTCAGAGGCAGCTAGGTGGGGCGGATGGGCCGGAATGATTTGAACAACTAAGATGTACAAGATCCAAACAAATTGATAAGGGCCTACTCAAAATAAATGTCACTAAGATTGGCTGCTTCTGGCACTGACTGTACAAGTACTTACCCCTGTCTTCTTATTTATAAATTATGATTAGTAGTTTGTTAAACTATTTTATAGAAGTTATCAGGTACTAAATACATTTGTATCGAAATTTCCATTATCTAACAATAATTTAATTTAACGTATATAGGTATTACGACGACCATTATTTTCCCTAAAGGTTTTGAAATTATCTGTGGTACACGGTGTTGGTGGCACATTCATAGAGAACTTAGTAAACCCCCACTATGTAATTTTAAGACAAAATGTACCACTGTTTGTTTACCCAAATAAAAAGGAGAAAAAGAAAAAGAAGAAAAACAAAACTTATTTGTAAAAGATTGTGATAAGCCCCGCAATATGTATAATATTACCACCCACTCAAATAATAGGTTCAATAGCCGCATGAGTACATTCAGGGAATGTATCTAAATATAACCACCAATGTGGTGGTATGCCTATCATAACCAGCGGTTACTAGCCCTAGAACCTGATTTTATGCTTGCTATAACTTTACGTGTTATTGGTTGTGTGGGTGGTAATAATGCATTCACATCACCATCAAATTTAAGAGTTGGAGTGTCGCTAATAAAATTACATTTGGCGCCTATACAAAATTTAACAACAGCGACGCCGTCATCGGGCCAGGTAAGTTTGTAGCAGCAATAAAACCAGATTGCTTTAGAAGGTCATGGTTATAAGCTCATTATTTTTTTATACCACTAAGTTGGCAAACAAGTTTACGGCCTGCCTGATGGTAAGCAGTCACCACAGCCTATGGACGTTTGCAATACCAGGGCATCACCCACGCGTTGCCGACCCCGTAAAAACCTTTTAACCCCTTTCTTGAAAAACTCCATGTTGTACTCTCCAGGGAAAACCTCTCCAGGTAGTTCATTCAACAACCTTAGTGTGCGTGGGAGAAAGTTCCTTTGGAACCGCATAGTTCGCGACCTATTTGGCTCCAAGGTGTGAGGATGAACTCCCTGTCGATGGCGAGCGGTGCGATGATAGAATGTAGCTGTAAGCATTATGTCAAATAGTTCTTCAGAACAAACACCGTTGTACAAGCGGTAGAACACACAAAGGGAGGCGAAATCCCTCCGCTGACTCAGCGGCTCAAGACCACTTGTGAGCATGGTATCATCGACAATTCTCACAGCGCGCTTTTGGATCGAGTCACAAGGACCTAGCTGATATGCCGGTGCTCCCGCCCATAGATGGGAGCAATACTCCATGTGGGGTCTGACTTGAGCCTTATATAGGAGAAGCCGTTGTCCCGGCGTGAAGTATTGCTTTGATCTATTAAACACACCGAGCTTTTTAGATGTGAGCTTGACCTTTTCTTCCAAATGACTGCGAAACTGGACGTCACTGGAGATGTCGACACCTAGGATATATATGCTCTTAGATATGGTAAGCGGTGTATCCTGGAACTGAGGAGCTACAACGAATGGAGTTTTCTTGGCGGTGAACGCGCATACTTGTGTGTTAGTGGGGTTAAATTGGACTAGATTTAGTCGTCCTCAATCGGATATATTAGATAAAGTACTCTCGATTTTAGACACATGTACTTTGCGACTTTCCTCCACTATGGCACGACCCGTATAAAAGGCGTCTCCAGTACTGTCATCCGCATAGCAATGAATGCCATCAATGAACAGCATTTAATTGATATAAAGGAGGAACAGAGTTGGAGACAGCACCGAGCCTTGCGGGACACCAGCGTTAATGTCCAAGCTATCGGAGCAACAGCCGTTAACTATGGCTTTAATGCATCTGCTGGACAAAAAGCTAGTTACCCACTTGCGCAATCCCTCGCGAAGCCCGTGCCTCACCTTGACTCTCAACAGCTAAACCCCAACGGTGTGTTAGGTACACTAGAAGATCACCCGTTGAGCGACAATGTCGGAAACCATATTGACGGTCGCTCAAGACATCGTGTTCTTCTATGTAACTAAGGAGCTGTGCGTTTATAACTCGCTCCATCACCTTAGAGAGAAGGGAGGTAATAGCGATAGGCCTGTATTTCGATGGGTCTGATCTGTCGCCGTTTTTGGGCACAAGGTGCACGTGGACAGTCTTGGAGCATGAGAGTGCAAAGAGGCGCGTTAGTACCGGACACAATTCGGGAGCACACACTTTAAGCACCACCGCTGGAATACCATCAGGCCCACTCGACTTTCGAACATCTAGAGAGAGCAGAGCCCGCCTTACCTTTCGCTGAGAAATGGATATTTCAGGCATTGATTTGCCGAATGGCAGGCGGGTCGGCGCCTCCGTCATTCAGTGTCGAGTTTGAGGCAAAGAGAACACCCAGTAAGTTGGCTTTCTCTGTTGCACTGTGGGTCAGGGTACCGTTAGGTTTACGCAGTGGTGGAAAGGACGACTGACTAAAGTTTCCTTCGGCAGCTTTGGCGAGCGACCAGAAAGCCCGGCTACCAGAGGGGTAGCTCGTGAGTCGCTTGCCAATTCTGCTAACGAAGGCGAACTTTGCTCTAGCGATCGCTCTCTTGCTGTTCCTCGAGGCAGCATTTAACTTCCTCTTTGCATCAGCAATATTCGGGTCCCGATTGAGACGAGCAGTGGTCCAAGCTCCGTACGCAGATTGCTTCGCTCGTCGAGCGTCTCTGCATGGCCGATTAAACCACGGTCGTCTCCGCGCCCCAGCAGCAATTAGCAGGTTAGGAATGAAGCAGTCCATACCCGCCAAGATGGTCTCGGCGACTGCGGTGGCAAAGGTATCAGGATCATCCGATGAAAAGCAGAGCTGCCTCCACGGGTACGACGCGTAAAATTCACGCAATCGAATGCAGTCTGCTGACTTGTAGTGCCAGACACGACGCCATCCTGTGGGCCCGGGAGAGTCGGATACTGTACTAGGCAATTATCCGACAAGCCAAGAGGCGCATCCATGGAGATGGAGTACCCACTGAGGCGCGTAGTCAGCAGAAGGTCCAGCAAGAAGCTTGTATGGTCCTCAACATCTGGGATTCTAGAGATCATAGACCGGAGCAAATTCGTGAGCAGACCTTCCCGCATAGTTAGTAGACCGAAAATCGAGCCACTCCGTATGGTGGGTATTAAAATCTCCTAAAACCACTAACTCAGCGAAAGGATACTGCTTGAAGACTTTATTAGTCGTCACTTTCAGGGGCTCAAAAAGCCGCATCGTGTCCGAGTCACCGGCTTCAAGACCGTGTAAACAGCGGCAACAGATATCCTCCCGAATGAACATACACACCCCGGCACGACGCACAAAATTATGCTACCAAGTCACGGTTCCCCATGGAACACTGGAAACCTTACTCACCGACAGTAACACAACACTATTAAAACAGTGTTGTTTAACTGCTGCATTCTGTAAGGTGGAGATACTTCCCCAGCCGGGCAACTTCGATTCGATTCCAGCATGCCCTACCTCTCTTAAAATCTTCCTCTTGAATTACTCTATATAGGGACGACGGCGGGAAGCGACTTTGTTTTATATTATGTATAGAAGCTAGTGAAAGTTAAGCGATCCAATTCTTTCGTAATAGTTTTAGCAATTGCCAATTCCCGCTACAACCTACATTTGTATCATTCTAATTCATACCGCTGTAAAAAGATGAATGAAATCCTCCAGGTCAATCCAGGCTTCTGTCAGCTGATGTTGATGATACCTTACAATGGTTTATGTGCCAGAAGTCGTTTATTTTTTACCGAAGTAAGACGAAGTCGGAGGCAAAAAAAACAAACTAAGCCTTGCCAAAATACGTAAGCACAAAGTAACGTTGAACTACATTTTTTCCGGCAATCAGGCTAACGTGAGAAACTTTCGTAATTATCTTTTCTTTCGAGTAGAACAAAGTTACTGCTGAAAGAAAAACAATTTTGGATCATTAAGTTAATGAATTTTTGTCGGCCTTGTTCGCCAAGTAATCCCTGTTCTGCGGTTTTCATCAAAGTTTACTTTTCAAAATACCATTTTTTACTCAAGATCTTCATTTAAGTGGATTAAATTAAAACTTAAATCGTACCTACTAAAATATAAACAATACAAAAAAAAAATTCAACGCAGAAACGCCAATCGTTTGCATGTGACGTCACTGCAGTAGTCTCATCATCACAGCCCATAACAGTCCACTGCAGTACTAAGGGCCTCTCCCACGAAAGGGGAGGTTATTAGGAGGTATTGCCATAATCTCCATGCTTGGCAGGCGGGTTGGAGATCGCGTGTTATAAATACAACATTTTCCAGCCTACGGAGACTAGAACTTTTGCCTGGAAAACATTAGTCGCCGAACGACACCCACGAGAGGAAGGTTGGTGCTATTCTAATTTGTCAGACACCACACGAACTGCAGTAGTCTAATCACACTCTGAGCCCGCGAAAGTAACTAATTGCATGAGTTACATACAAGTTCATGCAACACCACCTTCTTGTCTCTATACCCACCAGTAGTACTATAAAATTATCATAATTGCTGTAGCTACTATAGGTACTTTAAAACCTGTTTAAAAAATTTAAAACTTGCTATGGTAATCACAGGTTTCGAGCAGTGCGACAGGTTTCCAAGTCATCAATATGACTTCCCTTTTGCCTTCCGTATTTCAATAAGGAAAAGCATTCCACCACGTTCCCGTTTTCGTCCCTTGGGCTTCATAGTTAGATGCTTCGTTTCCCTTTCCAATATAAGTTTGATGGTATTGGATATGGGTGCAGATAGTCAAAATGTCGCGAAAGGTTTTGCTCTCTTTCGGGATCACTCTGTGATTTATAAAATTAGTTTCATTAGTTCTAACCAAAATTAGGTGAAAATTTAGAAAAAAAAGTTTTTGTATTGTTCCGCTAGGATATATAGCACCGGAATAAGGGAGAACAATACGCGGAAACTACAATGAGTTTCAAAATAATCTATTTCATAGATATAAGCCACAATACTCAAAATCCGTTTACTCAAAACCACGGTTCTTGAGTAAAAGTGTAATATCCTTATAATATTACATTAGGTATTAGAATTGATTAGGCTAAGAATCACCACAAGAATCACATCAAGCTAATCTTTTATTTCTATTTATTCTATTTCTACGCAAAAGAAGGACAAACTACAAACATAGCGCATTTATAAAATAAAATTCTACTGACATTATTAAGGTATGATCTGTCCAGACTGACTTGTCTTATTTGATAAACAAACAGTACCCAAAATCCCGGCTTGCCGTATCAATCAAGAAACGTATTCTATGTACAGATATCTTGAATTATATAACAAACATACAGAATGTAAATTTCAACGATTACTGCTGCAAATTATACACTAAAATACATAATATCCTTAACAAGATAAAACAAGTCAGAGTGGACAGATTTTTGGTACCTCTAGTTCAGAAGCACCTACGATAAAATTTCCCTATCAACCACGCCAGAAAACTGTCAGAACCTAATTTAATTCGAACACAAAGAATCTAGGTACTAAATTCGCAGACGTCTGCAGTACCTAAGTAATGAGAAAGGAAATCCGGACAGGATTCCACAGACGTCTGCGATTCATTGCACACCACAATGAGTGCCCTGCTGTAGACATCTCGGCTGTATAATTTCAAAACCTGGTATGGCATCCATCCAAGAAAGAATGGGGCTTTGCAATTTGCACGTTTAGGCACGTTACTAGGCGATTCACATTGCCAAAACGTCAAAAAATAACTTAGAAATAGTATTATATTATCTAACTGTTATATCAAGCAAGGCGCACGACAACTTTAAAAATAAGGGACCCCTTGTTAGGTGTTTAAAGTTGTCAAACAGGCTTAAACGGGGATAAAAAATTGTTAGTAAGTTATAGCCAATGTAAAGGCGTGAGGTGGATGTGCCGCGGTGTGGGGCGGCCAACATCTTACTGTGTGTTTCCTTCCTACTTTCCTACCTACTCCTCTTTGAAAATAGAATTGAATTGAAGCATCGGTGGCTGTGCGGGTACAGGATCCGACTCGTAAGCCAGAGGTCCCGGGTTCGAATCCCGTTCCGGCCATGTACCAATGACTGTTTTCTGAGTTATGTACATTAGTTGAATACTAACCGATGCTCTTACGGTAAGGGAAAACATCGTGATGAAACCTGCACATTCCGGCGACTGGATGTGTAACCATGATCCAATCTGGTCAGGTTCCCCTGATAGTAGAGTCATGGAGGTCAGATGGCTGTCGCTCCACTGAAATTATCTGACCTGCCAAATCTTGGAACATGGTCAAGGCGGATCCCGGGCCCTCGTACGCAAGAGCACAACCGGTACATTAACGCCAAAAGAAGATAGACCTCTTTGACAATTGAATCAGATATTTAATGTCCTACTCAATAAAGAAATTTTGTTTCTGAAAAATATAAATTAAAAAAAAATTTAAGCCAAGAGTATGACATCATTTGACTTAACGCTCATTTCTGTAGAATAGTCTCGGAGCGTAATCTTAAGCTCTTAAAAATACCAACTCGTTTTGGCCTCTCCAGTATTATTTGTCATCCCTTACAAGGTTTCGAAATTGCTTAGCCAATCTGACGTGCCTGGTTCACCGTCTGACAGTGACAAAAATAATCCTCAATTAACTTTATCATAGCGGGGATAACGTTTTAAATCGTTCGCAATTAAGTGTAATGAAAGCAGTGGTGAAGAGGATTGCAATTAGTAACTGTCTCCGCGAGAGGCTTTGCGAAATGCGCTCCTTTGGCGGATTGTGTATTTACCTTTAGCATCCAGTCTAGGGCTGGGATAGGGATGTAACTTATAAGACTTTGCTGTTTCTTGTAAACTTTCATTAAGTTGCGCCTAAGCTATTAATTGAGAATGTTTTCGAAGTTTCAAGGCAAAAGAGGTGAAAGATCAAGTCTCTATGGCCTGGAAAATGGGCAGCAGCGTTTTCCATTGTTATTTTATAACTACCCGGCACGATTTCGTTCGCGTACACCTACCACATTTTTTTGTTGCCTATAAATCTTCCTCTTGAATCGCTCTATCTATTGTTATAAAACGCAGCGTAGTTTAAAAGATCTAAGCGTACCTACATAGATATATAGGGACAGACGGCGGGCAGCGACTTGTTTTTATACTATGGCAACCTCCCCATTCGTGGGAGATACCCTAGGTCCTGCAGTGGACTGTTATGATGATGATGATTATTATTATTATTAAACAGAAACAGGGTGTAAAAAGCCCTCCCCAACTCGAAAGTGCATATTAGCCTTTTTACTTCTTTTAACTTCAAGTGGAAGTAAGTACACAAAAGAGTAAAAAGCCACTTAACATTAAAATGCACATAAAAATAAAAACTCGTCTGTAGGCAAACGGACCGGCTGTGCCCAATCCATCATACACCATGCGAGAACATATGGCGTGAAATAATGGATTCGCATAATTTAGCTCGAGCACAAAATCGAGGCTTGAAAGCATGGGGCTTGTACTTACAAAACATACGTGTTGTGTGACCTACATTAATCAATCACGTATACATGTGCCACAAGGATAATTTGGCACGTGGCCAAAATTAGAACTAACGCCGCCGTCTTGTAAAGCGTCACTTCTGACAGACAACTGGAGTTGATGTTAGACACCCTCTCATCCAAGTACCACATGATCCTTGTAGCACTGTATGGTACAACAATACCACCAACAAAATTTTAACATTTAAAACCATCTTCGAACAGAAAAGAAAAGCATGATGTCAACCCTAGACTATATGCTACTAAGTAGCTAGTGTCGCCAAATCGCAGAATTATCCCCTAACTCCTAATCGATAAGGAGCAGGATGGGAGATAATGACCCCCAAAAGCAAACACCTGTGTAAACTATGAAAACGTAACAAACACGTGTAGGTGCTTATAACTTTTGAGAGTAGCTCTCGATTTTCCTTAGATTCCATGACCAGATCTTGACCTGAAGCCAATGGGACTACTTCAAGTGTATACCTATCAACATCGGCCCACAATATGACGATAACATCGCGAAAAACGAATTAAAAGGTACATTCAGTCGAATTGAGAACCTCCTCCTTTTTTAGTCGGTTAGAAAGAAAAGAGATTTTGGATAAAAGTCTTCCATCGCATTTTAGCGACGATTTACCAAAAATCAAGTACACTTCTAAAGGCGGCATTGTTAGAAGTAGGTATGTCACCCACAATAGCACGATAGTAATGGTATTGAAGGGATTCTTAGAGCAGTCCGAAAGGTCCATTCACGAGAATTTAATTCATTATTCAATACACTTTCATAGGTATTTGCTATCCGGTACACAATAGCTAATGTTAATTAAAACCCAAAATTTATACATAGTTCAAAACTAAGTCGCTTTCCGTCGTCTGTCCCTATGTACGCTTTGATCTTTTAAACTACGCAACGGATTTTAATGCGATTTTCAAAAGGATAGAGTGATTCAAGAGGAAGGTTCTTAGGGTACGATAACACGCGAGCGACAGTCCAGCCAGACCAGTATGCAATAAATTAAAAATTGTATAAAAATCACGAAGTCACTTACCGCTTTACCAATAAGAGTCACAATTGTGTGTGTGACGTAATATAGTCGCGAAATTTTCTTACATACTTTTCATCCCTACGATGGCCTAGCTTCATGATTGGTTATCTAGAAAGGGTGTTATTTCTCAAAATATTGACATCGAAAATATGGTTTCGTTTTAGGTATGTCTACACGCGAAAAAACTGTTGTGTACAAGGGCGAAATGTATTCAATTCATTTATCTGTGTTTATATCATGTATATCACACGGCAGTGTGCCCGCCAAGTTTCGACAAGGAAAGAAAGTATTTAATTTACAAAGGTACTTACTTCTACCCTAACCAACGCTATAAATGGCCTCTTCCGCTCGATAAAGCTCCTCTCGGCTAATCTAAGGGTAGCTGGAAGAAATCCCGTTACGGGATAAGCTCGCCTTTGCATTGTAATACCGTATTTTCTTCTTCAATGTGTTTTAATATTGCAACGATGAGTTTATTTACGTACATACATTTCTGGTTTAACGCTCTAAGATACACCTGCATTGACATAATATACTTACGTCAAAATCTTTGACTTACCAATACATGTATCAAAGTCCAATAGTTCCCAGTCACACTCACTCAAACCATAGAGAGGACTTTCTTTAGATACGTAGGCCATTTCGAAATTTTTTTATCTGAGTTTAAGGTACCTCTGACCTCGTTTAAAACCTTAAAATCAACAAACGTCGATAGCATAGGATTGGGACAATCCACTAAACGTACTGATAACATTTCCATGTGATTCTAGGAACGTTAACCCTTGTTTATAATCATAATACATCTTACCACGAAATGCACATGGCACCAAAGCGACAAAATCATTATCTTGAAAAATTTTCAATAATTCTAATATACAACGTTATGTAAAAAGAATAACAACCAAGTATAAAAATGTTCCAAGTTACACGTTATACAATAGAAACCAATTTTGAAGTTTTTTTAACGCAATTGCAAAATGTTTTATGGAACTTGGCATCCGTGTCGATCTCAACGTTTTTATAGGCAAACCAAAAACCCCGGGCGTCACGTCGCTACCGAAGATTACCCTTTCATATTTCATATTCAGATGGGATATCAGTAGTCATATGCAGGTATAACATGAAGGAGGCGCTAAACCGAAAGAGTGTGGTCCTATAGACTATAATAAAAGCCTTTTACTACGGGGACAAACTATAAAATCGAGAAGAAAATGTCCGCTTTTCCTCATACTTAGTGATCGGATGAGAATGCAATGCAATTTTCTACGGATAGCGATTTGCATAATACTGTGTATGAACTACAGTATATTAAATCCTTATTTAAATACCTAAAGTTGAGTCTGCATCCTTAGGTATTTGTTTATTGAAGCTGTGGTTTAGCGCGATAAACTTGCGAATGCGAAGGACCCCTTGAGGACTTTACTAGGTATATAGATCTACTTTCTGATTTTGGAAATGTGTTTTGAAGAGGAGGAGGAACCTGCCCCAATCTTAAATGAAATGCATGGAGCCGCATGTAATCTACCAACTCGCATCACGCCATGTCATCATCATCTTAACTTGAGCCTCCACCATGCCAGTGCACTCCTTTGCAATCGCGTAGTTTTAATCTTCACGCAGGCGGATTGTAGATCGCAATTTTTAAAATACTAACGATGATAAGGATGATGGTCATATCAGCCGGAAAACACCCACTGCTGGGGAAGTGGGCATAGGCCTCCCCCAGAGATCTCCACAAAGTTCGCGGCGATGTTTTGCCTTTCGCATCCAGCTGGTACTTGCGATTTTTACTAGGTCGTCGGTCCACCTTCCGGGGGGCCTACCGACGTCTTCCGATACGTGGTCGCCACTCGAGAATTTTTCTGCCCCATCGGCATTTGTTCTGGGAGCTTAGTGCCCTACGCACTGCCACTTAAGCTTAGATATATATATCGGTGACCTTGGCATGCTTACCTATCTCCTACTCAAACAAAACCTGCCCATCTTCTATCCTGAACCTTAGTAATGCGTACGGCTACTATGGCTAAGGAATGGAACACGTTGCCTGCCAATGTATTCCCCGAACAGTACAATCTATAAATTAACTCCTTCAAGGCCAGCGAATTGCGTCCTCGGTCGCATCGTTACTTACTTTAGGAATTAGCAACAGCATAGATAGCGGTTATATACTTGCCTAGTATAATGAAGCAAAAATATAAAGAGCAGAATTTATAAAATTTAACAGCCATTTCTTTAGACTCGAATATCTTTCGTTAGCGCAACATTTTCAAAAGCCCCAAACTCGACTTATTTCAGTCACACATTGCTGTTTTAGCGCTTTCTGCTATGCCATTACTGGAGATTGCAAATTTTATAAAATGCTTAATCCCAGAGGAATTGCTAGCTATGAATTTTTAAACGACCCAATTTGAATGTTGAAGAAAATAGAAATGCCCATGCTTGCGCCGTGGGCTTACTCCAGCGTTTCAGACACGAGGGAATATATATTTTATTCCGGTTCATTATACCCGTAGGTATCTGCAACTTTTTGATGCCCAAATTGTGGGTGAGCCTGGTAAATAAATCAATTTGATACCGCTATCAGTATTGAAACTTGATTTTCTCATCGATCGACATTTTAGCTGTTATTACTGGTTGATAAATTACATTTGCTCCGCAACGTTTTCTACTCTGTCCAAATAACAAATGCGAGTATTTTAGCTGTGTTTTTTATCCTCTACTTGTATTTCTTAGTAATATTAATAAAAGGGGCACTACCTATATGAAATAAATATTTTCGATGTGACTCCATAGAATAAGTCTAGGTATGGAAAAAAATAATATTCTTCTTGGCGTCAATAGGCGATCCGCCTTGACCAAGATCCAGATCTGATATTTTTATTTGGCAGACCAGGTAATTACAGCAGAGTAGAGCGACTGCCATCTGACCCCCGGAACCTGACCGCATAAGATCATGGTTACACTTTCAGCCTCGCGATGTTTCCCTTACTGTAAGAGTACATGTACCTCAGGTAAAGTCATTGATGCATGGTGGCACTGCGGATCGAACTCGTTACCTATCGGTTCCGAGACGGAGCCGCTAGCCATTATGCCATCGACGCTCCTCACTATTTATATGTACATGATACAGGGTTACAAAATCCTAACGATACAAGGACAGCAGCAGGGGGGGGGGGGGGGCAGCGATGTGGACGACTATTTAATTTTTTATTATACCTGTAAATATGTTTACCATATGTGTACCTTAATAAACGATATTTATTAACACAAGGAGGTAAATTATGGAGGATAAACACTTCAAATATTGGAATTAAATGGATCGTACCACATCCTTCCTTAGAAATAAGCGGGTATGTTATATGGTAGGTAGTCAGGTAGGGATAAAGTAACGATTTTTTTTTTTATTACTGTTTATTTACCGAACTGTATTTACCTTAAGCTGGGGTCCGGCGAAGTGACAAGAATAAAAGGGGATGTTCAAAAATAATTGTTGATTTTATTATATAGGATACAAGGGAGTTGTGTCAGGAGAGAGCAAAGTGGCGGTCCATAGTCTCTGCCTACCCCACCTGTAGGACATATGTGTAAGTGGGATTTATGTATGATGTATGTGGAACAAATATAGTACCTACTACTACTAACCTCAACACATAATATATTTACATGCGACTTTCCCGTGGGATCTTGTTACTTTATCCCTACCATAGTCAGAAATAATGCAATTTCCTACTAGTAAATTTTTGAAATCCATTCAATAGTTTCGGAGATAATACGCGACAGCGGGACTTTGTTTTAAAATGATATTATTATGTTTTGTTATTATACAGAGCTAGCCATATAAAAGTCACTCCCCTGTAATTATCTGATCTGCCAAATCCTGGATCATGGTCAAGGCGGACCCCAAGGCCTCGTCACAACCGAGACATTAACGCCAAGATATGTTTTTGTATCCGTAACTCTATTAACAGGGGTACCGGACCAAATTGGAGCATAGTTTCGCATTCAGACGCCTGAATGTTCAGGTTTCATCCTTCTTTTTTATCTAAGGTTACATCAAGATGTTTTCTCTTTCTGTAAGCGCATTGCGGTTAGCATTGAACTAATGTGAAATGTCATTGGTACATGGCGGCACAGAGGACCGAAATCGGTAGCTCGGACCTGATAGACATTATACCACCGAAGCTCTAATAGACGATAGGATGGGCTTCATACTGTTTAGTTCAAATGTAAGTCGTAGGCAAAATTTAAAACACGTAGACACTTTACGAGCGAGTTAAAGTAATAGCAGATACGTTTCGCCTGGAGCGATCCAGTCGGTATTATTTATATTTACGAAAGTACATACCCTTAGCAGGTGCTAAGGGCTTAGAGGTCTTCAGTATTTACTTAGTGCTATGATGCTCTGAACATAATACTTGTAAGCTTGATTTAGGATTTGAGGATAAGGTACAATAACCGGCAAAAATATTACTCAACCATTTTGGAGATACATAGACTTCTGTCTACCCAATGGGAAATGGTCACCGTCCTACAGCTCTTTAACCTCAGGAAACCTTAGTATTTCTGAAAATTATGGGCAGCTGTCTCCGGTGTTGTGTATCTGGCGCGAATGTGTATTGACTCACTTTTGACATTTTATTGTAGGTTAGGTATTGTAATTTCTCAAGTTAGTGTTGTGACTAGCCTGGCAATAGGTATCGGCTCACTGAAATGGTACCAAAATTAGGACAGTTGTCAAAAACTAGTGGGTCTACAATGTCAAGTTTTTGCAATATCCTTGCCATGTATAATATAATACATAACTGTCTCCCTGCGTCCAATTCGAATCTTTGCTGAATTATCCCTGTGATAACCCGACCGACCATCCTCGGTAGGATCAGGAAAATAGGACCCAAGAAGTTTTTGAGAAAAGAAAGAAGAAGTCGAAGGTGCTCGATGGTCCGGCACATAAGCAGATCCACAAACGAAGCTCGTTATTATCACAACCAAGAAATAAAACAGGCACTCTATAGAGGCTCTCGCCCTACCAAAAAAAAACCCCAAAAATGTCGAGAAGACTCAAGTGGACTGTACAGCTGATCTGATCTGATCCGACAATTCAAACTGTAGTGATTTCCTGGGACCAGACTTACGTAGCAACTTTTTTCTAATCTGTGACCACACTGTCTTTCTTATTATCAGGCTTCTGGGACTTCTGAAAATATTATCCACCTATATTTTTCGTATTATATTGTAAGTTATTATTTATCTTAAATGTATTTAGGGGTCGGCAGTAAAATAAGAAATGCCTACAATTTCGCCTTGTCCGTCTGTTCGCAGTTCAGATCGCAGCGGCTATTGTTGCTGACTTAGGTCGACAAGGTGAGGTTGACAAAGGTCTTCGGCTGGTGATCCTGAGATTGATTGAACTGTGTCGACAGTGGATTGACACGACGTTACGGTATATACTTACTATAGCTTTATAGAAGCTTTGCCATGGTTTTACATATTAATCACGCCTACAAAGTTGAAAAACATGATCTTTACATTTTTTCGGTAACTTCCTGACACGTAAAAGGGTGGCGAAATTTATGTTTCTCCATTATTTCATTGTGTGAATGTGTTATTTAAATTATTTAAATAAATATATCATAATCATAATAAATTTTATTTGCATGAACACAGTTTTACAATTCAGGTTTTAAATAAAAAAATCCAATGCATTCTGTCTGCATGCAGACGTGCAAATATTAAGTAGGGAAGTACACAAATTTAAAAATGAAAATGTCACAAAATTATAAAGAACGAGTCACAAGTTAGGTAATTAAATGTCATAATAATTTGTAAAAATGTCAATGTCTTAACAATAATAAATTCATAAGCATTCACAATAAAATAAAATCAACAATAAAATGCCACAAAATGTTGCTAAGAACAAATTATGTAAAGAATATCAATCTTTACAGTTATTATCTATATCATACGATGAAGCTAGAGGTTGTTGCATTATGGAGAGCATTATGTTGTAAATAAATGGGCAGCAAGCAATCTTTCCAAAAAGTCCTCAGAAATGCTAGATAATATTATGGAATTACCAAAAAAATGCAAGATAAATTTCGTGAAGTCACCGAGACAAGCATCCGTGAAACGAAACGTATTACATTCTCTTGAACAGTAAAATCCCCAAAATACCCTTGTACGCTGAAAATAATGTGACGTGAAATAAAACATTGCTATTTTGTCTCTCCTTGGCTTAGCACGCCCAATATAATTTCATATTTGTGCCAGAGTATATTGGATAGAGTATAATGAAGTGGAGATTAGAAGAGGACGGTTTAATATACTGCTCTACTCAGTGACAAAAGAGCAGACAGTTTCTAGGCTAGAGTAAACAGGCTGTTGCTCTATGCATGCTTTCATCTAGGCATGCTCCATCTCCATCTCATCTCCGTCATTATTTAGTTTCTCTACAAAAATACAACACCATGCATACGTGTATACATGCCACTACAGTAATACCTCTAAGGAATAAGAGGCTATGCCTGTGATTGCGTTGGGTACGTTATCCTACCCGGAACACAACGATGCAAATAAACATTATGATACACAGACTGACAGAGTCTTACCACCGGTGATTAGTGTCTCACCCTTGTATTCGCATGCTATAGGTTCAAAGCCCGAGATTTACTATGATGGATGTAAGACTGTCTTAAGCAGCATATGCAGTTGAAATTTTAATATGAATATTATTTATTTATTTATTTATTTTATTTAACAGTTTATTGTACACAAGAAATACATAGCAAATAATAGGCAAAGTAATAAATGGCAATGAATTTGATTTTGGGGTAGGTAATACAGTATCAAACAAATGGCATAACATGCAGATATATCCGTGAAATTCATCAACGTG
The DNA here is from genome assembly GCA_907269095.1 of Blastobasis adustella. Lineage (NCBI taxonomy): Eukaryota > Metazoa > Arthropoda > Insecta > Lepidoptera > Blastobasidae > Blastobasis > Blastobasis adustella. The sequence continues at coordinate 5,135,089 of OU026129.1, forward strand.
CACTTCCTTTCAGGCCCGCAGCGTGGGGAATGAAGGCGCGAGCAAAGCCACTGGGAGTTGGAAATATTATTTGTAGTTTTTTTGTATCTCTGTTCAATAGGTAAATATTAAGTGTCGGTGTCGAGTTTTGTGAGTAGGATGTTCGTGTTTCAACTGTAATATCTACGTTCCAAGTTAAATCAAGCGTCGGCGCGCGCATTAGAAATTTATACAATTTTGAAGTGTCATAGCCAGCCCAAGTTATATCACCACAGAATAGATATTCTGTGGTGATATAACTTGGGCCTACCACTAAATCCTTTTCATCAGGCGGGCAATACGCTTGTTTGGCAGCTTAATGGTATCGCTATAAGAAAATACGATAACGTAAAAGCTGATGTTGAGACCCTCAATCTGAAATGAAGATTGTGTAAAGTACTTATTAGAACTTGCCGCAACTTTTCATTTAAATTTCCATTACATTACACATAGGTACATACATTGTAGCTAAGGGCATCATCCCTCAAAAATTGCAAGTTCTGTCCAGGCGTGAGATTTAAAAAGTAGAAATTGTTACTTATAACAAGTAGTATCCATAACAAACTTCTTCAGGTTCAATTTATGCTGCGGCCGCCGGCCGGAGTAACGAACCATTCAAGTAAATGAACCAAAATGTAATACAAAAATACGTCTCAGTCCATTGGGATCAAATAATGAAATGAAATGAAATGAAAGAAATTTATTGATGAACAAGGACACCACATTACAACAATCACATAATTTAAATAGACAATAATCATACAATTAAAAAAACACATATAATATACAGCCAAAGATATTATTGTTACATAAATATTTTATGAAATAGATATATCATGTATTATAGTTCTCTGTGATGCGCCGGGGCGGCGGGGCGCGGGGCGCAAGTACTTAGGTTACAGCCACCCGGCCCTTAGTTTTGACCTGCCACTAGTCTGTGTTCTACCGGCGTGCCGGTCAGCATACGCAACAAAATAAAATAAATATCCACGTAGTCTCAGTGCCTTACAAAAGGCTTACTAGAAATCTTTTGAAATGATAACACTTTTGTTAGTGTAGTTTGGTTAAAAATACACTTACCTGTGTGGATAAGTATTTTATTAACGGGTTGATAATTTTGATCCTTACGCAATTCTTTCTTCGTATTACTTTCTATATTTGAAGATAAAATCTCTTTGTGTTCGTTCTTTCTTTACATGAAACGAGGCATATTTTCGACTTGATGTCAATAAATTCATCCATCCAGCAGAAGCATGACTAGGGAAGTAGACCCTGGTAGATGCTGAGATAGACGCTAAGATGATGATGATGGTCATTTCGTACGTCCTCTTCTGGGGCCCGGTTATTGAATCGATCGCATCCTCGCGAGCGCTCGTCTTGTAATGCCTGTCTCTTCTACCTCTAGCAACGCGAGCGCTCACGTGAATGCGAACTGTTCAAAAATATAGCCCCTGCACGGCTAGCACAAGTGTGCCCGCAACACATCATGTGTTTGTTTTTTTCTCTCAATACTTAGATGATAGAGATAGTGTCTACGTCGTCTTTTCTTGCTTGCGGAGAGCACACCTGTACTAACCGTGCTGGACATAGGCCTCCCCCACGCCTTCCATGTCTACTCTTGTATCCATCGGCTGGATACGAACTTTACAAGGTGGACCAATCTCGAAGGGACAGACCTACACTGTGATTGCCGCTATATGGTTTGACTCGAGTACATTTCCGGTTCCTCGAGCTATATGACCTGCCAATTTTAAATTAAATTTCTTTCGTATTGTAATGCAAAAGGATTGGAAGTTCCCTTCACGCCTGAATTTTTTCTACTCTGTGATATAATGCCAGGTATGAATACTTAATACGTAGACGCATTTCTATCACGTAAAGCACACGAATAAACTGAAACGCTGCTTCCCGTTTCACTGTGAAAAACAAAAAATAACAAACGCCAGCATCCATCACGTATTGCGCACTTAAAAAGTGTCTCTTTTTTCGTCCATATCCGCAGAGCTCAGGAAAAACATGGTGATATTTCGTCGTTGCGTCGGTTCGGGCTCAAATTGCCGCGAAAATCGACACGCCACTGATTAATGGAAGTGACTTGATGCTCGTTTGTTTAGATATCAGATAAAACATGCCTTACGAGCCCTAGATTTGATAACGTGACGGTGTCGGGTTGTGTAATCAATCGCGGGATACTCGTCACGGAGGTCAGATGGCAGTCGCTCCACTGTAATTACCTGATCTGCCAAATCCTGGATCATGGTCAAGGCGGACCCCGGGCCTTCGTGTGCGAGATCACAAACTGGACATTAACGCCACGATTTTTTTATAGATGAAGTCAGTAACATACGTAAAATTCCAGAATTACACTTCATCTCTTTTCTAAAAAGTGGAAGATTCAACTTCCTCTTAATTAATCATGAGTCATGTCACAACCATGAAGATCCCCTGTTTCCCGTTATTACTTTAAAACATACGCATTCTTCCTCAAAATACTAAAAAGATAAACTCGTTGGGAAAACCCGTAGTGTAGAGTTAAATAAAAGTGCACTCCGACGTCATCACGATCAGTGGACCCAGTGGGGTGGGGCTATCTCTTTCGGTGTCACGCATAATGCGTATTACTGTCTCCCTCTTATTGTTGTTTACTACATCGCTGTGTTAATTATATAAATGGTCAAAGACTCGAACAACCAGTGTGGTGACTTTTGGTTGGAAGACTACACGCGTGTCGGAAGAGAGTGTTTTTTTACACACAAATTTGTAATAGACTAGTGATTTTTTGTTAGTTGCCGAGTCTTCTAATTGAGTTTTATAGATTTTTAGTGAATACTGAAATTACTAAAGTAAGTTTTATTTATTATATTTGCTTCATTGTGCTTTTAGGGATTTCGATAATTTAGTGTACTTAATAAAAATAAACAAAAAAATTATGCTTTATGAATTATTTATGTCTAGGTACTGTACATAATAAATTCTAAACTAGTACAAAGTTCATTAGCTGCGTTTTAAACTATATAAAATGTAGAGAAAAATATTATATTGGTTTATGACTACTGCACCCCGATTTATACTCTTGTGGATCTTGTTTGTTGAAAAGTTGGTATGCAAATTGAATGGTTGAAGATACGGTATCAGTTAATTTATTTGTAATAATAAGCTTTCCAGCGTAATCTCATTGCATTGAATAATCTGATTCCATTTGTAAGATCTACCTAATAATTAGACCGAGCGGATATGACAGTTGGAGGTGTCCCCATTTTTTACTGTATGCAAATTTGCGAGAACGTCTTAGATGAAGAGATTAGTCAGCAATATCAAAATTATAATTTTCATCCCTGTGCAACGCACTTGAAATAAAATTTTGAAGTATAAAAAACCCTCAATCTTTTTTAGTGTGCCAATTTGTTGTATCGATTATGTTTCTAGTATAAGTGATAAATATGCGATGCATACTTTCCGCACGCGTAATTCTTGTTACGCGTATTTTCGCAAATGACAATGCCTTATTTATATGTACCAGTGGCGCCTTTTTTTATTCGGCTGTTCATTGGCCAAACCTATTTTTTATTTGTTTATAACATTGAACTAAACAATACTCACAACTATACCTCTAAACTCAGTCTAAACTGAGTTACAGGTGTTAGAAGTTTAAAACATTATAACTGTTAATCTAATTATATTGTTTCTATTGTTACTCAGTTTATGGGTATAGTTGTCATAATAGGTATTGTTTGATAAATAATGCTATTTACCTTTAGATAAGCTTTGACCTCGCAATAAAATACTGTTAACTGATAGGTCCACTAAGAATACTGATTTATTTATGTCTAGGTACTGTACATAATAAATTCTAAACTAGTACAAAGTTCATTAGCTGCGTTTTAAACTATATAAAATGTGGGGAGAAATATAATTATGGTTTATGACTACTACACACAGATTTAGGTATTCATTTTAAGCTCTTGTGGATCTTGTTTGTTGAAAATGTGGTATGCAAATTGAATGGTGGAAGAATATGGTACCCGTTAATTCATTTGTTATAATGAGCTTTTCAGCGTAATCTCATTGCATTGAATAATCTGATTTAGATCTACTTAATAATTAGACCGAGCGGATATGACAGTTGGAGGTGTCCCCATTTTTTACTGTATGCAAATTTGCAAGAACGTCTTAGATGAAGATGAAGATGAAGATTAGTCAGTAATATCAAAATTATAATTTTCATCCCTGTGCACCGCACTTAAAATAAAATTCTAAAGTGTAAAAGGACGGTCCATCTTTTTTAGTAAATATACAAATTGTTGTATCAATTAATTTTCTATTCTAGTGTAGTTGATTTAAGAGGAGTTACACTGACCAAACCAATTTCTTGTTAATGATTAACCAAACAATACTTATTATTAAAAAAACTCTAAAACTGAGCTACAGGAGTTAGATATTTCTATTCTTACTTTTACTATTTCAGGTTGTCATATAGGTATTGTTAGATAACTTATTTTGACCTTAAAAAAATGGGTCGATCAATGTAACAGCGAAATAAAAAGACGCCAATATGCAAATACCAATAGCAGGTAAACATTCACTATATTCTAAAAAATAAGAGGCCTCCGACTGGGATATCCGACCGGTTTAAATACATATACACCATCATAATTTACCTGCATCGTTCCACTAGGCGTGGCCGCTACAAATGGTCATCTTCTTCCATTCAACCCTATCACCTCGTTAGATACTCACTCCCTCTTCTCGCCAGAATTTCATCATTTACTACCTAAGTATCCATCCACATCCATATTCATCGCCTTACTTGTCATGATGACTTTCATCCCTCTGCATAAGATGCCCATACCACCCTAGTCAATATACCAACTATAATAATAACTCTTCCACCGAAAGTGCCTGCGAATGTGGAGTGAAGGTGCATTTGCTAGTCTGCCCGGCCTGCCCAGACTCCTGTTCGCTCAAAAATCTATTTGAAGCTACAGACAGTGCCGTTCGCGTCTCTCAATTTTGGACTGGAAAAATATAAAATAAACATTAACTAACCTATTTTATCATTGATACGATAAGAAGAATAATAACTCTTCCACAAACTTTCCGCATTTTGATTGTGGATTTAGCTACTTGAAGAGGTTTTTCCTAGTAATAGAGATGTTCAAGAAGGATTTGCAAAGATTTAGGGGTTGGGATAAAGCGAAAAGCGCTGAGCTACTTTTGGTAACTGCTTAGCATGAGGGGTCGTATGCTTGGCAAACAAATTTTAGAGGTCTAAAACACGCGAGTGGGCAACTTTTCCTTCATTTTACATTACTCACACATTTCACATTATATTCACATTTACTTTTCGCGAGAATTACGACGTAAAGATGTCGAAGATCGGGCAAAGTGGAGAAAGCAAAGCAGGAAAGCGGACCCTGGCAGTAGCCGGGATTGACCGTTCGGATGATGATGATGACTTATCGGGAGAATTTACCAAATATAATATAGCAAAATTACAAGTTTCTAAGTTCTCCTCTATAGACTGATATGGGCCTTCTTCTTATCGTGTCAATTATCAATAGGTTAGTATATGGGCCAATCAGATAGTAAGTGTCAATGCTACCTGTCTATGTACATGAGGTATGGAATTTACTAAACCTAATAAATACCTATGAATACTTTCGGTATTATGTACTAAATGCTGTAAAGAGTGTAAGAACAGTTAGCTAGGTACAGTACGCAACGTTCAACTGTTCAATAATTAGTAAATTTAATTATAAAATTTAACAAATGTGCCTTGTTTATTCTGTGCATATATTGAGGAAATCTACCTTCCTAATTTTGTCCTTATTGCCGATTGTAAATTATTTTAAAATGTGGCCTGGACGAGGAAAAACGTTCATGTTCAATAACAACTAAATGTGTCAACAAAAAACTCGTGCGAGTTAAGAAATCTATACCTATAGGTACCTATCATAAAATCTAAGAAGGTAAAATTTTTCGCCGGTACTAGGATTCTGTCAAGACTGAGGAGTCCGCCTGAATGAGTACCACCACATTGTCTGTCGCCTCCAAGCAATTATATTTGGGGACATGGGGAAAATCATCTTAGTCATCTAAATGCACCGCTTTCCATCTTACTGCCTGCTATCGTTCATTATTGCGTAGTTATATAAAAATCTTGCGTTAAAATTATACAAAAAAGTTATACACCTAAGATCCTGGCGGTAAATAACGCACATCGGCTATTTCGGCTTCATAGAGCCCTTGTGGGAATGATAAAATATATTTTCTTAGCTAATCAGACATCTTGCTTCCCATTTAATTAGATTATCTACCTAGTTTTTTGAGCACAATAATATATTTGAATGTATTTCGATAGAGATAGTTCTTAAGCGAAAACCTTGGATTAATATACGTAGTGAGGGCGCGAATTCAGGTAGAGAGACGATTTGCGAAAGGCATCTGGTCGAATCCAGGAAATTGCGTTGGCGTACCTACATAAGGTGAAAGCCTTTGTCCAGTACTGGACAAAGATAGACTAATTAGGATGGGATAAGGAAGGGATCTAAACCTTTATCGCTAATATAAATTTAAAAAATGGATTCTTGGAAAAAGTAATTGGTACCTACATGGCAGCCCTGGGATTCGAACGTTACGGGGTACGAGTCTGACCTCGTAACCATTTTTTTTTTATGTTATCCGGCAGACAAACAGGCATGCCAGGGCCACCTGATGGAAAGTGGTCACCACCGTGCTTCCAATGCATTACCATTAGGCCACCGACGCTCCATAAACCTTCATGGCTTACAATTGAACTAAATGACCATTACAGAAAACAAGAATGGTGTCCAAACTCATCGTTGTACTAGCCGTGGTTGCAGTCGCCGCAGCCCAGAGGTCACCATACGCTGGCAGGCGACCCGTCGGGTACCCCTCCATCGAACCTACTGAAGCTCAACCAGAAAACAATTTAATAAACAGGTATTTCATATTATTTACCCATATGTTAAAGGCAATACATCTTTAGTTTTAAGCATGAAAACCTCAGGACAAATTGTAAATGTTAATGCGTAGCGGTCTGACTACAGTACGACTACCATTACTATAAAAATGGAAGAAATTGTGTACTGTAGCTCATATTTTTAATCTTATTTAAAGTTAGTTAGTAGAGCTTGTCTAAGCTGAAATGACGCGCCCCACTACTTACTTACTGAGTGCAAATATTAATAACAACACTTCATCTGTGGGGAGCGTCGACTGCTCAATCGAACGACGCGTGCTCCTACGTTTGAGTCTCACCGGCAACTGAATGACCAATTACAACGGCATTTGTATATGTATTGCGTCCATATTTTAAATTTGCTTGTGTGCGTTAATGCGATAGTTGGCGCATCATTTCAGCTTAGACGAGCTCTACCTTAGTTTTGTTTTGTTAGTACCTATTTGTAAATGATTAACTTGTAAAATTTGTGAATTTCCAATATTTGTTAGGATTAATAATGTATTATTCAAAACCACATTCGATGTTACTCGTACGACTTTACAACAAGAGCGTAATGATTATAATAAACGCCTCACTAGACACGAACCAGACATAAATATCTTAGTCTAACCTAGCTTGCAATCTCGGATACTTGTCACCTCGTGGAACTTTAATCGTCTCACGCAAAGGCAACTTTCTCGTTTGTAGAGAAAAACTCCCTTGTAACTTTTTAATTATAAAGCAGTTTCAACCAGGTGAAAAAATTGGACGAATTGAGCGGCAGCTGTATAGCAATTAGGTCTGTACTGTGGTCTATACTAATAGGTACTCGTATTTCAAGGGGAAAAAGTTTGTATATTTATGTTTGGAAGGTTGGACGTTTGGTCATCTCCGAAAACCCTGACTCTTTTACTATCAGGAAGCTATAGTAGCACATAATATGCCCGTGCTGATGCTATATGCGCGTATGTCATATACTCGTACTTACTTGTAAGACTACTTTTAATCCTAGAAAAATAATAACAGTCTGCGAAGTAGTTAAATATTTGCAGTCCCGATTTCCGAACTGCGCGCAAGCAAAGCAGTCAAGATTGTCATACTCAAAAAGGTAGACTCATCAGTCTTGACGTCGTCCATTAGGCCGTTTATAAACTCTGATTGGCAGTAAAACACCAAGACATAAAAGTTATAAACCTCTGCAAATAAGCAATTGGCAGTCTATTGTCTTTCGTTAACTAATTTTCAACACTGCAATATCTAAATCAGCTGACAGCTGTAATCCCTTTTGGAGAAGGCTTATGTTCTAACAGTAAATAGCTGTAAATGACCAGAAACTGCGATTTTAAATGTATATTTACTTCCTAAGTATCCAACTGTCATATCGTCATGAAAGGGGTCCAACTACGCTGGCCGCCTTGGTAGTGCGCGACTGAACGGAAACATTATATGACTTACAGGCCATAACATCTCTCTTTCTTCTACAGAATCGGTAAAGAGGATGCATCCTCTGAAGGGGCTGCAGCTCCGCCTTCCACTCAGAGGACTCCTACATCCACACGATTCCCCCTGCCAATAGAAGCCAGAGGAGACTGGCAACTGGTTGAGAGGCTCAGCAAAATGCCACAGGAGCACCAGCCTTTCTGGTTCATCAACTGGAGGCACCTAGAGGAGCAACGCAAGCATTATCAAACATATCCGCAGAGGGTCAATACCTTCATCGACCATGGATCCGATGGAGGATTCTTCTTTTAAATTTTAAAATTGTAATTGTTAATTGTAATTTGTAAAATAATGAACGAAGTTTACGGGCATATTCATTCTCCGAGAATCTGTATTGTTTCTTTCAAATCGCCAAAGATAAGAGATTGAGAAATTTGAATTAGAAAACGGTAAATACTTTAATTGGTATTTAATTGTTAAGCGGTATTTAATAGAGTAGGTATATGTATAAGTATTTCAAAAAACAAACAGACACTGTTTTAAGAAAGTAAAATACAATATCACTGGAAACTATCCCAGTATTAATGTGTTTATTGATTTTCTTTAATAAAATTTGTGAGTACCATATAACTTTAGGGAATAAAGCAGCTCCATATCGACTGCTCTACTGGTACGGTCACAAATTGCTGTAAAATGCAGCTGTTCTCGTAAATGTTAATAAAAACGACTGTTTTATATTTCATCCTACAATTTTTTATTTGCCACACAACTGCTACTTTATTGCTCTGCTCCCTAATAAAGGATGATGTTTCGACATGTTTTATGCGAAATTTACATGGTTTTATGTTTACCGACTCTAGGATATGTATTACAGCTGATACTAAAAATATTAGGAATTTATTTCATAACGAACATTACGCCGGGGGCATACGTGAACACATACTACATATGCGTGGAATATTCGTAAAATATACATCATGCTCTTTTTAATTAATATTAAAACCAAGAACGGAGTTTATTATTCAAAACAAGTTAGGCAAAGTCAATACTTCGCATGCGTTTACTGGAATATGATTTTTAATGTATACCTAATACAACCAATAACAAATTATTATTCCTGATCAGATGTATTGTCATGGGGCTTATCACAATCTTTCACAAAACCAAGCTCTCTATGTTAGGGCAAATTTGGCTGACCCGGTGACGAAAACTGGAACTAAGTGTTGCTAATAAAATAACATTTGGCGCCTATACAAAATTTAACAACAGCGACGCCGTCATCGGGCTAGATAAGTTTGTAGCAGTAATAAAACAAGATTGCTTTAGAAGGTCATGGTACGGATCAACGTAAGATTATTATAAGCTTATAATAAGCTTATTTTTTTTTATACCACTAAGGTGGCAAAGAAGCTTACGGCCTACCTAATGGTAAGCAGTCACCACAGCCTATAGACGTTTGCAATACCAGGGGAATTACCCACGCGTTGCCGACCCCGCAAAAACTTTTTTACCTCTTTCTTGAAGAACTCCCTGTTGTACTCTCCAGGGAAAACCTCTACAGGTAGTTCATTTCACAACCTTCGTGCTCGTGGGAAAAAGTTCCTTTGGAACCGCACAGTTCGCGACCAGTTTGGCTCCAAGGTGTGAGGATGAACTCCCTGTCGGCATACAGCAGCTTACAACATAGCAAGCAACATGTGTCATAACAGATATGATTGTATTCCTATCACGAACAAATTATGTTACAATATCCCTGCTAGAAAGCATTGTCGCAACTCAACTATTTGCTACCCCTCGATGTCGTACTAACGCTGGTGAACGCTCGCCGCTTTATCGTTTGGTGCACTCCTGTAACACCAACTTTATTAATATAGATATATTTGGAATGACTCCTGGCATCTTTAGAGGTACGGTACTAACTAAAATATGTCACTTAAATTAACTATATTCAATAGCCTTAAACCTCTCTCAACTTAATAATATTCTTACTTACAAACTAATAAACCGCTCAAAACTTAATTTTAATATCTGTGTTCTGGTAGTGGGGTGTGATCTGCAACTAGGCTAACTAGTTGCGGACCGCGTCCTATTGTTAGAACATATATATGTGCCATAATAATGTAATTGTATTGTGCAGACAGCGTCAGAGGCAGCTAGATGGGGCGGATGGGCCGGAATGATTTGAACAACTAAGATGTACAAGATCCAAACAAATTAATAAGGGCCTACTCAAAATAAATGTCACTGAGATTGGCTGCTTCTGGCACTAACTGTGCAAGTACTTACCTCTGTTTTCTTTTTTTATAAATTATGATTAGTAGTTTGTTAAACTATTTTATAGAAATTGTCAGGCACTAAATACATTTGTATCGAAATTTCCATTACCAAACAAGAAATTAATTTAACGTATATAGTTATTACGACGACCATTCTTTTCCCTAAAGTTTTTGAAATTATCTGTGGTAGACTGTGTTGGTGGCACATTCATAAAGAACTAAGTAAACCCCCACTGTTTAATTTTAGGACAAAATGTACCACTGTTTGTTTACCCAACTAAAAGAAGAAGAAGAAAAACAAAACGTATTGGATTTGTAAAAGATTGTGGTAAGCCCCGCAATATGTAGAATATTACCACCCACTCAAATAATAGGTTCAATAGCCGCATGAGTACATTTAGGGAATGTATCTAAATATAACCACCAATGTGGTGGTATGCCTATCATAACCAGCGGTTAGTAACCCTAGAACCTGATTTTATGCTTGCTATACCTGTATATATTTTTTATGCTTGCTATACTATGCGTGTTATTGGTTGTGTGGGTGGTAATAATGCATTCACATCACCATTCAATTTAAGAGTTGGAGTGTCGCTAATAAAATAACATTTGGCGCCTATACAAAATTTAATAACAGCGACGCCGTCATCGGGCCAGATAAGTTTTTAGCAGCAATAAAACAAGATTGCTTTAGAAGGTCATGGTACGGATCAAAGTAAGAATATTATAAGCTTATAATATATATATTTTTTATTTGCCTGCCTGATGGTAAGCAGTCACCGCAGCCTATGGACGTTTGGAATACCAGGGGCATCACCCACGCGTTGCCGACCTCATAAAAACCTTTTAACCCCTTTTTTTGAAGAACTCCATGTTGTACTCTCCAGGGAAAACCTCTCCAGGTAGTTCATTCCACAACCTTAGTGTGCGTGGGAGAAAGTTCCTTTGGAACCGCATAGTTCGCGACCTATTTGGCTCCAAGGTGTGAGGATGAACTCCCTGTCGATGGCGAGCGGTGCGATGACAGAATGTAGCTGTATGCATCATGTCAAACAGTTCTTCAGAACAAACACCGTTGTACAAGCGGTAAAACACACAAAGGGAGGCGAAATTCCTCCGCTGACTCAGCGGCTCAATACCACTTGTGAGCATGATATCATCGACAATTCTCACAGCGCGCTTTTGGATCGAGTCACAAGGACCAAGCTGATATGCCGGTGCTCCCGCCCATAGATGGGAGCAATACTCCATGTGGGGTCTGACTTGAACCTTATATAGGGGAAGCCGTTGTCCCAGCGTGAAGTATTGCTTTGATCTATTAAACACACCGAGCTTTGTAGATGCGATCTTTACCTTTTCTTGACCAAATGACTGCGAAACTGGACGTCACTGGAGATGTCGACACCTAGGGTAGATATGCTCTTAGAGATGGTAAACGGTGTATCATGGAACTAAGGAGCTACAACGAATGGAATTTTCTTGGCCGTGAACGCGCATACTTGTGTCTTAGTGGGGTTAAATTGGACTAGATTTAGTCGTCCCCAATCGGAGATATTAGATAAAGTACTCTCGATTATAGACACATGTACTTTGCGACTTTCCTCCACTATGGCACGACCCGTATAAAAGGCGTCTCCAGTACTGTCATCCGCATAGCAATGAATGACATCAATGGACAGCATATCATTGATATGAAGGAGGAACAGAGTTGGAGACAGCACCGAGTCTTGCGGGACACCAGCGTTAATGTCCAAGCTATCGGAGCAACAGCCGTCAACTACGGCTTTGATGCATCTGCTAGACAAAGGGCTAGTTACCCACTTGCACAATCCCTCGGGAAGCCCGTATGATGGTAACTTCGATAGAAGACACCTATGCTATACCCGATAGAACGCCTTCGCTATATCTAGGCCAACAGGTAGTGCCTTACCTTGACTCTCAACAGCTAAACCCCAACGGTGTGTTAGGTACTCTAGAAGATCACCCGTTGAGCGACAATGTCGGACACCATATTGACGGTCGCTCAAGAGATCCTGTTCTTCTAGGTAACTGAGGAGCTGTGCGTTTATAACTCGCTCCATCACCTAAGAGAGAAGGGAGGTAATAGCGATAGGCCTGTAATTCGATGGGTCTGATCTGTCGCCTTTTTTGGGCACATGGTGCACGTGGGCAGTCTTCCATGAAGACGGGACTTTCCCAGTGGAGTATGAGAGTACAAAGAGGCGCGTTAGTACCGGACACAATTCGGGAGCACACACTTTAAGCACCACCGCCGGTATACCATCAGGCCCACTCGACTTTCGAACATTTAGAGAGAGCAGAGCTCGCCGTACCTTTCGTTGAGAAATGGATATTACAGACATTGATTTGCCGCACAACGGAATGGTAGGCGGGTCGTTCAGTGTCGAGTTTTAGGCAAAGAGAACACCCAGTAATTTGGCTTTCTCTGTTGCACTGCAGGCCAGGGTACCGTCAGGTTTACGCAGTGGTGGAAAGGACGACTGGCTAAAGTTTCCTTCGGCAGCTTTGGCGAGCGACCAGAAAGCCCGGCTAACACAAACTAAAACAAACTTTCGCTTTGCATCTTCAATATTCGGGTCCCGATTGAGACGAGTAGTGGTCCAAGCTCCTTACACAGATTGCTTCGCTCGTCGAGCTTTTGCATGGCAGATTAAACCACGGTCGTCTCCGCGTCCTAGCAGCAACTAGCGGGTTAGGAATGAAGCAGTCCATATCCGCTAAGATGGTCTCGGCGACTGCGGTGGCACAGGTATCAAGATCATCCGATGAAAAGCAGAGCTGCCTCCACGGGTACGACGCGTAAAATTCACGCAATCCATCCCAGTCTACTGACTTGTAGTGCCAGACACTACAGTCGAGAGTCGGATAGTGTACTAGGCACTTGTGTGCGCACAAGGCAATGATCCGACAAGCCAAGAGGCGCGTGCATCCACGGAGATGGAGTACCCACTGGGGCACGTAGTCAGCAGAAGGTCCAGCAAGGAGCTTGTATGGTCCTCAACATCTGGGATTCTAGTTGGGGAGCGAATCAATTGTGAGAGATCATAGACAAGAGCAAATTCGTGAGCAGACCTTCCCGCGTAGTTAGTAGACCGAGAACCGAGCCACTCCGTATGGTGGGCATTAAAATCTCCTAAAACCACTAACTCAGCGGAAGGATACTACTTGAAGACTTTATCAGCCGTCACTTTCAGGTGCTCAAAAAGTCGCATCGTGTCCGAGTCACCGGCTTCAAGACCGCGTAAACGGCGGCAACAGATATCCTCCCGAATGAACATACACACCCTGGCACGACGCACAAAATTATGCCCTAGGGCGGGGATTAAGAATTCCCTGGGTTCGGGAGCCCGTTCAGCCAGCACGCGATCAGCGGACAGCCGTTTCACTAGGTCTCCCTGACCGCCGCGCCAACACACCGCCCCCGCTCAGCCACGTAACAGCGAATATGAAAGGACGGCCCCTCCACTGCCAAAGTCACGGTTCCCCATGGAACACTGGAAACCTTACTCACCGACAGTAACACAACACTATTTTAATAGTGTTGTTTAACTGCTGCATTCTGTAAGGTGGAGGTACTTCCCCAGCCGGGCAACTTCGATTCGATTGTAGCATGCCCTACCTCTCTTAAAATCTTCCTCTTGAATTACTCTATATAGGGACGACGGCGGGAAGCGCATAGTTAGTAGACCGAGAACCGAGCCACTCCGTATGGTGGGCATTAAAATCTCCTAAAACCACTAACTCAGCGAAAAGATACTGCTTGAAGACTTTATCAGTCATCACTTTCAGGTGCTCAAAAAGTCGCATCGTGTCCGAGTCACCGCCATGAGACCTGTATAGGGCTGCGTAGATACGGGTGTGGCCACCGTAATCCACACGAATCCACATAATCTACAGGTCCCTGTCTTCAAGGCCGTGTAAACGGTGGCAACAGATATCCTCCCGAATGAACATACACACCCCGGCATGAATAAAAATAAACATAGTGATACACAGACTGACAGAGTCCTACCACCGGTGATTAGTGTCTCACCCTTGTATTCGCATGCTATAGGTTCAAAGCCCGAGATTTACTATGATGAATGTAAGACTGTCTTAAGCAGCATATGATTTTGATTTTGATTTGATTTTGGGGTAGGTAATATAGTATCAAACAAATGGCATAACATGCCGATATATCCGTGAAATTCATCAACGTGCACTTCCTTTCAGGCCCGCAGTGTGGGGCATGAAGGCGCGAGCAAAGCCACTGGGAGTTGGAAATATTATTTGTAGTTTTTTTGTGTCTCTGTTCAAAAGGTAAATATTAAGTTTCGGTGTCGAGTTTTGTAAGTAGGATGTTCGTGTTTCAACTGTAATATCTACGTTCCAAGTTAAATCAAGCGTCGCCGCGCACAGTAGAAAATAATACATGTTTGAAGTGTCATCAATAAATATCCCTGTGGTGATATAACTTGGGCCTACCACTAAATCCTTTTCATCAGGCGGGCAATACGCTTGTTTGGCAGCTTAATGGTATAGCTATAAGAAAATACGATAACGTATAAGCTGATGTTGAGACCCTCAATCTGAAATGAAGGTTGTGTAAAGTACTTATTAGACCTTGCCGCAACTTTTCATTAAAATTTCCATTACATTACACATAGGTACATACATTGTAGATAAGGGCATCATCCCTCAAAAATTGCAAGTTCTGTCCAAGCGTGAGATTTAAAAAGTAGAAATTGTTACTTATAACAAGTAGTATCCATAACAAACTTCTTCAGGTTCAATTTATGCTGCGGCCGCCGGCCGGAGTAACGAACCATTCAAGTAAATGAACCAAAATGTAATACAAAAATACGTCTCAGTCCATTGGGATCAAATACAAAAGGCTTGCTAGAAATCTTTTGAAATGATAACACTTTTGTTAGCGTAGTTTGGTTAAAAATACACTTACCTGTGTGGATAAGTATTTTATTAACGAGTTGATAATTTTGATCCTTACGCAATTCTTTCTTCGTATTACTTTCTATATTTGAAGATAAAATCTCTTTGTGTTCGTTCTTTCTTTACATGAAACGAGGCATATTTTCGACTTCATGTCAATAAATTCATCCATTCAGCAGAAGCATGACTAGGGAAGTAGACCCTGGTAGATGCTGAGATAGACGCTAAGATGATGATGATGGTCATTTCGTACGTCCTCTTCTGGGGCCCGGTTATTGAATCGCTCGCATCCTCGCTAGCGCTTGTCTTGTAATGCCTGTCTCTTCTACCTCTAGCAACGCGAGCGCTCACGTGAATGCGAACTGTTCAAAAATATAGCCCCTGCACGGCTAGCACAAGTGTACCCGCAACACATCATCCCCAATAGAGTGTTTGTTTTTTTCTCTCAATACTTAGATGATAGAGCTAGCAGTGTCTACGTCGTCTTTTCTTGCTTGCGGAGAACACACCTGTACTAACCGTGCTGGACATAGGCCTTCCCCACGCCTTCCATGACTACTCTTGTATCCATCGGCTGGATACGAACTTTACAAGGTGGACCAATCTCTAAGGGACAGTCCTACACTGTGATTGCCGCTATATGGTTTGACTCGAGTACATTTCCGGTTCCTCGAGCTATATGACCTGCCAATTATAAATTAAATTTCTTTCGTATTGTAATGCAAAAAGATTGGAAGTTCCCTTCACGCCTGAATTTTTTCTACTCTGTGATATAATGCCAGGTATGAATACTTAATACGTAGACGCATTTCTATCACGTAAAGCACACGAATAAACTGAAACGCTGCTTCCCGTTTCACTGTGAAAAAAACAAAAAATAACAAACACCAGCATCCATCACGTATTGCGCACTTAAAAAGTGTCCCTTTTTTCGTCCATATCCGCAGAGCTCAGGAAAAACATGGTGATATTTCGTCTATGCGTCGGTTCGGGCTCAAATTGCCGCGAAAATCGACACGCCACTGATTAATGGCCGTGACTTGATGCTCGTTTGTTTAGATATCAGATAAAACATGCCTTACGAGCCCTAGATTTGATAACGTGACGGTGTCTGGTTGTGTAATCAATCGCGGGATACTCGTCACGGAGGTCAGATGGCAGTCGCTCCACTGTAATTACCTGATCTGCCAAATCCTGGATCATGGTCAAGGCGGACCCCGGGCCTTCGTTTGCGAGATCACAAACTGGACATTAACGCCACGATTTTTTTATAGATGAAGTCAGAAACATAAATGTTATATACATAAAATTCCAGAATTACACTTCATCTCTTTTCTAAAAAGTGGAAGTTTCAACTTCCTCTTAATTAATCATGAGTCATGTCACAACCATGAAGATCCCCTGTTTCCCGTTATTACTTTAGAACATACGCATTCTTCCTCAAAATACTAAAAAGATAAACTCGTTGGGAAAACCCGTAGTGTAGAGTTAAATAAAAGTGCACTCCGACGTCATCACGATCAGTGGACCCAGTGGGGTGGGGCTATCTCTTTCGGTGTCACGCATAATGCGTATTACTGTCTCCCTCTTATTGTTGTTTACTACATCGCTGTGTTAATTATATAAATGGTCAAAGACTCGAACAACCAGTGTGTTGACATTTGGTTGGAAGACTACACGCGTGTCGGAAAAGAGTGTTTTTTTATACACAAATTTGTAATAGACTAGTGATTTTTTGTTAGTTGCCGAGTCTTCTAATTGAGTTTTATAGATTTTTAGTGAATACTGAAATTACTAAAGTAAGTTTTATTTATTATATTTGCTTTATTGTGCTTTTAGGGATTTCGATAATTTAGTGTAGTTAATTAAAATAAACAAAAAAATGATGCTTTATGAATTATTTATCTAGGTTAGGATTAGTCTAGGTACTGTACATAATAAATTCTAAACTAGTACAAAGTTCATTAGCTGCGTTTTAAACTATATAAAATGTAGGGAAAAATATTATATTGGTTTATGACTACTGCACCCCGATTTAAGTATTATTTTATACTTTTGTGGATCTTGTTTGTTGAAAAGTTGGTATGCAAATTGAATAGTTGAAGAATACGGTACCAGTTAATTTATTTTTAGTAATAAGCTTTCCAGCGTAATCTCATTGCATTGAATTATCTGATTCCATTTGTAAGATCTACCTAATAATTAGACCGAGCGGATATGACAGTTGGAGGTGTCCCCATTTTTTACTGTATGCAAATTTGCGAGAACGTCTTAGATGAAGAGATTAGTCAGCAATATCAAAATTATAATTTTCATCCCTGTTCAACGCACTTGAAATAAAATTTTGAAGTATAAAAAACCCTCAATCTTTTTCAGTGTGCCAATTTGTTGTATCGATTATGTTTCTAGTATAAGTGATAAATATGCGATGCATACTTTCCGCACGCGTAATTCTTGTTACGCGTATTTTCGCAAATGACAATGCCTTATTTATATGTACGAGTGGCGCCTTTTTTTATTCCGCTGTTCATTGGCCAAACCTATTTTTTATTTGTTTATAACATTGAACCAAACAATACTCACAACTATACCTCTAAACTCAGTCTGAACTGAGTTACAGGTGTTAGAAGTTTAAAACATTATAACTCTTAATCTAATTATATTGTTTTTATTGTTACTCAGCTTAGGGGTATAGTTGTCATAATAGGTATTATTTGATAAATAATGCTATTTACCTTTAGATAAGCTTTGACCTCGCATAAAAATACTGTTACTGATAGGTCCACTAAGAATACTGATTCATTTATGTCTAGGTACTGTACATAATAAATTCTAAACTAGTACAAAGTTAATTAGCTGCGTTTTAAACTATATAAAATGTAGGGAGAAATATTATTTTGGTGTATGACTACTACACACAGATTTAGGTATTCATTTTAAGCTCTTGTGGATCTTGTTTGTTGAAAATGTGATATGCAAATTGAATGGTGGAAGAATATGGTACCCGTTAATTCATTTGTTATAATGAGCTTTTCAGCGTAATCTCATTGCATTGAATAACCTGATTTAGATCTACTTAATAATTAGACCGAGAGGATATGACAGTTGGAGGTGTCCCCATTTTTTACTGTATGCAAATTTGCAAGAACGTCTTAGATGAAGATGAAGATGAAGATTAGTCAGTAATATCAAAATTATAATTTTCATCCCTGTGCAACGCACTTAAAATAAAATTCTAAAGTGTAAAAGGACGGTCCATCTTTTTCAGTAAATATACAAATTGTTGTATCAATTAATTTTCTATTCTAGTGTAGTTGATTTAAGTGGAGTTACACTGACCAAACCAATTTCTTGTTAATTATTAACCAAACAATACTTATTATTAAAAAAACTCTAAAACTGAGCTACAGGAGTTAGATATTGCTATCCTTACTTTTACTATTTCAGGTTGTCATATAGGTATTGTTAGATAACTTATTTTGACCTTAAAAAATGGGTCGATCAATGTAACAGCAAAATAAAAAGACGCCAATATGCAAATACCAATAGCAGGTAAACAATCACTATATTCTAAAAAATAAGAGGCCTCCGACTGGGATATCCGACCGGTTTAAATACATATATGTCGGCGCGGGTGCCATCTACTGGCCAACGCCGGCACTTCTATAATATCGATGAAGGACACGCTGCAATGGAGGAATGCTGATCCCAGATTAATACAGATTTCACGACAAATTAGGATTTATTATTTTGTTATTAATAAAGATGAAAATTGTGTTTAATTTAGAATTAATATATAAAATTGATTTTGGTGTAGGTAAATCAATGAAAAATGATTTGATGTGGGTATTTTTGTAATCATGGTTTGGGAAGCTACCCTCGGGTGAGAGAATCGGGATGGTTGTTTTTGGTCGGTGTTAAGAGAATCGCTGAAAAGTATATTGTATTGAATAAAACCAAAGTTGAGTGATTATATGTGTTTATTTAAACAAAATACATAATAACTATGGATCCTACTGAGGACGCGAGTGGCCGAAGCTCGCCTTTACTGCCATCAGGGCGAGCTCACTCCGACATCAGAAGTGGGATAACGACTCCTCCCACCACGCCCACCAGCAGCAGCTGCCACCTGATATTACGCGGACACCAGCTGTCGTGCCAAGTTCATCAAGTCTTGAAGGTATTGTACCTAGTGCAAATACAGAAACCTTGATTGCCTTAGCGACTATCTTAGAGAACTTGACCAAACAACAACAAGAAAATTTGAAAACAAACAACGAATTTCTTGCTAGTATGTTTAATCGAACCCTACAATCCAACCAGCGACCCAGGTTGGCTGATATGTACATCGCTTCGTTCGACCCTGACGGTGACGTACCAGTTCGAGACTGGTGCGACCACGTTGACCGCGCCAAGGAACACTGGAAATTGACAGATTATGAAATTTGCACCAAAATTGCCGGTCTTTTAAAAGGACGCGCTAAGAGTTTAGGAGACACTTGGTTGGTCAAGTCACCAGTTTGGAGTGATATGAGAGATGCACTAATTCAAACTTTCGAACCGGAGGCCAGGTACTCTAACGATATGATTAAATTGCGCAATTTTAGATTTGATATGACTAATCCAGCGGAATCGGTCACAAAAGCATGGAACATATGGAAGCGGATTATAAAGGGCAATAAAGAAAGTGATGCTGTTGAAGCAGTTATAGGATGCATAGACGCCGAGCATATCCGCTTAAAGCTGTTGTCAAGTAAATGTACTACAGTACCAGAGCTCATTTCCGTAATCTCCACTATGAAACCAAGAGAATACAGACAGGGCGAACCTCCAGCTAAGAGATTTCGTCCATCAAAGCCAGTTCGAGAAGACTCTAAGTCTACTTGTTTTAAATGTGGCAAGGTTGGGCACATTCAAACTAATTGCTCGTCTAACAACATTGACGAACCTAAGTCGTTATTAACAGAACCTGTCACTAACAGACGGTCGTTCAAGTGTATATATTGTGATAAAGTTGGTCACTCAGAGGCAAGCTGTTTTAAAAAAAAAGTATGATGAAACTAAAAATGTAAATTTTACCACTTCCCAAGAAAATATTTCAACTCCGATGGTGATGATGATTAATAGTCACAAATTCGTAAGCTTGTTTGACAGCGGATCTGAAGTATCCCTCGTTAGAAAATCTTTAAGTTATTCTTTGCCTGGAAGAAGAGAAGACTGTGTGCTCATGCTAAAAGGATTGGGTACTGGAGTACCTATTGTATCGTGTCAAAAGATTGTAGTCGTTGCTGAGATTACCAATGTTTTCGTTGAAGTTAATTTACATGTAGTGGAAGACCATGAGATACCATGTGAAATATTAGTCGGGTCTGATTTGCTGAAGATACCAGGTTTGTCAGTAAATATTACTAGCAAAGGAGCTTCCCTTTTCAGGACGAATACTGTTATGACTGTTAAAAATGTCTCCAATAAAAACTCAATGGAAATAGATACAGATTTAACCAATTGTGAGCAACTAAAGCAACTAAATGTAGTTTTATCTAAGTATAACGACATTTTTACTACCGATACTCCAAATACCAAGGTGACAACTGGTTGTCTCGAAATTCAGTTGAAGGATCCCAACCGGGTTGTATCCCGAAGACCTTACAGAATGGCTCCGGTAGAACGAGAGAATATTAAAACCATTGTTAATGATTTAATGGCGAAGGGTATCGTTCGTGAAAGCACATCCAACTTTGCCAGTCCCGTGATTCTCGTTAAAAAGAAGAATGGCGATGACCGGATGGTTGTCGATTACAGAGAATTAAATAATAATACTGTTCCTGTTAAATTCCCTCTACCAATTATATCCGATCAAATTGACAAGTTAGCAGGCGCTGTATTTTTCATAAGCTTAGACATGGCACAGGGTTTCCACCAGATACCGGTTGATGAAAACTCCATAAACAAAACTGCTTTCATTACACCAGATGGATTATTTGAGTACACTATGATGCCATTTGGCCTTATGAATGCCCCAGCGATTTACCAACGAGCCATTACGAAAGCGTTGAGGCCATTTATAAATAAGATATTAATATACATTGATGATGTGTTGATTAAATGTAGGACATTTGAAGAAGGCTTAGAAACATTAGATCAAGTTTTATCAGCTTTGCGACAAGCTGGATTTGCAGTCAATACAAACAAATGCAAATTCTTTAAGAAATCCATTGAGTATCTCGGCAATGTCGTATCCAATGGAACCGTCAAACCAGGCCCAAATAAGGTTGCAGCACTTGTGAACTCGCCTGTGCCGCGAACAGTCAAACAAGTTCGCCAATTCTGCGGCTTGGCTAGTTATTTCAGAAGATTTATACCATCATTTTCTACACGACTGATACCATTATACAATCTAACAAAGAATGATGCAAAGTTTTTATGGACTGCTGAATGCGAAAATGCAAGACTTGATATTATAAGACGTTTAACGTCCATTCCGGTACTTACAATTTTTCAGGAGGGTTACCCTATAGAATTGCATACTGATGCAAGCAGCAAGGGCCTCGGTGCGATTCTAATTCAGATCAAGGACGGACGTCAACATGTTGTTGCTTACATGAGTATGAGGACAACTGATGCAGAAAGCCGCTACCATTCGTATGAATTAGAGACATTGGCCATTGTGCGAGCAGTTAAGCATTTCAGGCAGTACCTATATGGACGTGAGTTTACAATCATAACTGATTGTAATGCTATCAAGACTTCAATGAGTAAACATGAATTGTTGCCAAGAATTCATAGATGGTACGCATATTTGCAACATTATAATTTTAAAGTTGAATACAGACAAGGTACCCGAATGCAACATGCTGATTTCTTTAGCCGGAATCCTGTAACTTGTGTAAATCTGGCGAAGACATCTGAATCATGGTTAAAAGTGGAGCAACGACGAGATTCGGATCTTGCTACCATAATAAAGAAAATTGAAAATGGTACAGAAATATTTGATTATCGAGTAAAGGATTCTATGCTATGGCGAAAGCAAACGGAAGACGTTCCTGATCGAACTTGCTGGAAAAAGGTGGTGCCAAAATCTTATCAATGGAGCATTATAAACGCTTTTCACACCGCTCTAAAGCATTTTGGATGGGAGAAAACCTTAGCAAAGCTAAGAGAGGAATACTGGTTTCCCGAAATGAGTAGTACAGTAAGACGGTTTGTTGACAATTGTGTGATTTGCAGAACGAGCAAAGGAACATCAGGTGCTATCCAATCCAGGATGTTCCCCATTGAGAAACAATCCATCCCTTTCCATACAATTCACATCGATATGACAGGAAAATTGACGTCTCGTAAAGGAAAACATGAATATGTAGTTGTTGTTATCGATGCATTTACGAAATTTACACTACTCTCGTACGCAATGGATAAGACATCTCAGTCAATGTTACTTGCATTAAAGAAAGTAATGTCGTTATTTGGGGCACCTAAACAAATAATTAGCGACCAGGATGCCGCTTTCAGGTCAGACTTCGAAGACTATTGTAAACAACATGGAGTTTTCCAGCATTTCATAGCTCCAGGTGTAAGCAGAGGCAATGGCCAGGTGGAGCGGACAATGTCTGTCGTCAAGAATGGATTAACGATCATCCGTAATTATGAAACGAAGGACTGGAAGAAAGCGCTTGATTCGCTTCAGTTAGCCATCAATTGTACAATCAATAAGACTACGAACATTAGTCCACTAAAAGCTTTAACTGGAAGGCAAGGCGCTGTGCCTGTCGAATTGATTTCTTTAATAGATGAATCAAAGGGTACAGTTGATCGCATACAATTGGATCAATATATGCAAGATAAAATGAAGGCTCGCGGTATCGCAGATAAACAACGATTTGACAGGCAAAAGGCTAAAGTACAAAGATTCAATAAAGGTGATGTAGTACTGTTTAAGGTAAACCCAAGGTCACAGATTGGACTTGATTTGAAATATCCAGATGCATATGAGATATGGAAAATTTTGCCACATGACCGCTATCTATTGAAAAGAATTACTAACAGGGGCCGACCTAAGAAGGCGGCACATGATCAACTTCGACTTGCACCCAAACCAGATCAAGGAGCCATGTCGGCGTAAAGTTAAGTATATTTATCTACTTATCTTTTGACCTGCACTCCTACTTTCTAAATGAGTTATGTATGTTATGTTACTATATTCAAGTTCATTATTCATATGAAGTAGTACGTAAGGTTTTGGCGCGAACTGTACGTATACTGTGTCTAATGTTATGGTATGATGTGTATGTTTGGCAAAATGCGCACAGGGGCTGCTATGCCAAGTGTGTGTAATTGCGGACAGGGGCCGCTATAGAATTGATGCCAATATGATGTGGACAGGGGCCGCTAAATTATTGGTGTTAATTCTATAAATGTGGACAGGGGCCACCTTAATGTATAATGTATTGCGTGGACAGGGGCCACCATTGCGTTGTACATGATGAAAACTTTTTAAGCGGACAGGGGCCGCTATAGTATTGATGCCAATGTGATGTGGACAGGGGCCGCTAGATTATTGGTGTCAATGCTATAAATGTGGACAGGGGCCACTTTAATGTATAAAGTATTGCGGGGACAGGGGCCACCATTACTTTATACATTACCTAAACTTTTAAGCGAACAAGGACTACTATTGAAAAATTTGTGAATGGACAGAGCCACCATTTATATAATATTTTTCAGGCCTGAGGACACTAATTGTCTTCGGAAAATGTAACGTATATCATGCGTTTTTATGTCTTTGCCTGTGATTATGTCAGGATAATCGAGCGAAGCTATTTTTGGGTTTTAAGGTATGTCGAGCGCGACTTGCGGCAGAATGGCCGTGTCGGCGCGGGTGCCATCTACTGGCCAACGCCGGCACTTCTATAATATCGATGAAGGACACGCTGCAATGGAGGAATGCTGATCCCAGATTAATACAGATTTCACGACAAATTAGGATTTATTATTTTGTTATTAATAAAGATGAAAATTGTGTTTAATTTAGAATAAATATATAAAATCGATTTTGGTGTAGGTAAATCAATGAAAAATGATTTGATGTGGGTATTTTTGTAATCATGGTTTGGGAAGCTACCCTCGGGTGAGAGAATCGGGATGGTTGTTTTTGGTCGGTGTTAAGAGAATCGCTGAAAAGTATATTGTATGTATGTATGTATGTATGTATGTAATCTCTTTATTGCATCAATTAATAACATTACATCATTATTGTATTGAATAAAACCAAAGTTGAGTGATTATATGTGTTTATTTAAACAAAATACATAATAACTATGGATCCTACTGAGGACGCGAGCGGCCGAAGCTCGCCTTTACTGCCATCAGGGCGAGCTCACTCCGACATATACACCATCATAATTTACCTGCATCGTTCCACTAGGCGTGGCCGCTACAAATGGTCATCTTCTTCCATTCAACCCTATCACCTCGTTAGATACTCACTCCCTCTTCTCGCCAGAATTTCATCATTTACTACCTAAGTATCCATCCACATCCATATTTCACAGACTTTCATCCCTCTGCATAACATGCCCATACCACGCTAGTCAATATACCAATTATAATAATAACTCTTCCACCGAAAGTGCCTGCGAATGTGGAGTGAAGGTGCATTTGCTAGTCTGCCCGGCCTGCCCAGACTCCTGTTCGCTCAAAAATCTATTTGAAGCTACAGACAGTGCCGTTCGCGTCTCTCAATTTTGGACTGGAAAAATATAAAATAAACATTAACTAACCTATTTTATCATTGATACGATAAGAAGAATAATAACTCTTCCACAAACTTTCCCCATTTTGATTGTGGATTTAGCTACTTGAAGAGGTTTTTACCTAGTAATAGAGATGTTCAAGAAGGATTTGCAAAGATTTAGGGGTTGGGATAAAGCGAAAAGCGCTGAGCTACTTTTGGTAACTGCTTAGCATGAGGGGTCGTATGCTTGGCAAACAAATTTTAGAGGTCTAAAACACGCGAGTGGGCAACTTTACTCACACATTTCACATTATATTCACATTTACTTTTCGCGAGAATTTAGATAGATAAATTAGCCAACGGCTTACGACGTAAAGATGCCGATGATCGGGCAAAGTGGAGAAAGCAAAGCAGGAAAGCGGACCCTGGCAGTAGCCGGGATTGACCGTTCGGATGATGATGATGACTTTTCGGGAGAATTTACCAAATATAACATAGCAACATTACAAGTTCCTAAGTTTTCCTCTATAGACTGATATGGGCCTTCTTCTTATCGTGTCAATTATCAATAGGTTAGTATATGGGCCAATCAGATAGTAAGTGTCAATACTACCTGTCTATGTACATGAGGTATGGAATTTACTAAACAACACTAGAATAATATGAGCAGCTCTTACGGCTAAACAAATATGTAAATACCTATGTATACTTTCGGTATTATGTACTAAATGCTGTAAAGAGTGTAAGAACAGTTAGCTAGGTACAGTACGCAACGTTCAACTGTTCAATAATTAGTAAATTTAATTATAAAATTTAACAAATGTGCCTTGTTTATTCTGTGCATATATTGAAGAAATCTACCTTCCTAATTTTGTCCTTATTGCCGATTGTAAATTATTTTATAATGTGGCCTGGACGAGGAAAAACGTTCATGTTCAATAACAACTAAATGTGTCAACAAAAAACTCGTGCGAGTTAAGAAATCTATACCTATAGGTACCTATCATAAAATCTAAGAAGGTAAAATTTTTCGCCGGTACTAGGATTCTGTCCAGACTGAGGAGTCCGCCTGAATGAGTACCACCACATTGTCTGTCGCCTCCAAGCAATTATATTTGGGGACATGGGGAAAATCATCTTAGTCATCTAAGTGCACCGCTTTCCATCAGATGGGACGTCGTCCTGCCTGCTATCGTTCATTATTGCGTAGTTATATAAAAATCTTGCGTTAAAATTATATAAAAAAGTAATACACCTAAAGATGCTGGCGGTAAATAACGCACATCGGCTATTTCGGCTTCATAGAGCCCTTCTCGTGGGAATGATAAAATATATTTTCTTAGCTAATCAGACATATTGCTTCCCATTTAATTCGATTATCTACCTAGTTTTTTGAACACAATAATATATTTGAATGTATTTAGATAGAGATAGTTCTTGAGCGAAAACCTTGGATTAATATACGTAGTGAGGGCGCGAATTCAGGTAGAGAGACGATTTGCGTAAGGCATCTGGTCGAATCTAAGAGATTGCGTTGGCGTACCTACATAAGGTGAAAGCCTTTGTCCAGTACTGGACAAAGATAGACTAATTAGGATGGGATAAGGAAGGGATCTAAACCTTTATCGCTAATATAAATTTAAAAAATGGATTCTTGGAAAAAGTAATTGGTACCTACATAGCAGCCCTGGGATTCCAACGTTACGGGGTACGAGACTGACCCCGTAACCATTTTTTTTTATGTTATCCGGCAGACAAACAGGCATGCCAGGGCCACCTGATGGAAAGTGGTCACCGCCGCCTATGGACATCAGCATCACCAGGGGTGCTTCCAATGCGTTACCATTAGGCCACCGACGCTCCATAAACCTTCATGGCTTACAATTGAACTAAATGACCATTACAGAAAACAAGAATGGTGTCCAAACTCATCGTTGTACTAGCCGTGGTTGCAGTCGCCGCAGCCCAGAGGTCACCATACGCTGGCAGGCGACCCGTCGGGTACCCCTCCATCGAACCTACTGAAGCTCAACCAGAAAACAATTTAATAAACAGGTATTTAATATTATTTACCCATATGTTAAAGGCAATACATCTTTAGTCTCAAGCATGGAAAGCTCAAGACAAATTGTAAATGTTAATGCGTAGCGGTCTGACTACAGTACGACTACCTTTACTATAAAAATGGAAGAAATTGTGTACTGTAGCTCATATTTTCAATCTTATTTCAAGTTAGTTAGTAGAGCTTGTCTAAGCTGAAATGACGCGCCCCACTACTTAATTAGTTGATTTCGATGTGTGAGTGCAAATATTAATAACGACACTTCATCTGTGGGGAGCGTCGACTGCTCAATCAAACGACGCGTGCTCCTACGTTTGAGTCTCACCGGCAACTGAATGACCAATTACAACGGCATTTGTATATGTATTGCGTCCATATTTTAAATTTGTTTGTGTGCGTTAATGCGATAGTTGGCGCATCATTTCAGCTTAGACGAGCTCTACCTTAGTTTTGTTTTGTTAGTACCTATTTGTAAATGATTAACTTGTAAAATTTGTGCATTTCCAATATTTGTTAGGATTAATAATGTATTATTCAAAACCACATTCGATGTTACTCGTACGACTTTACAACAAGAGCGTAATGATTATAATAAACGCCTCACTAGACACGAACCAGACATAAATATCTTAGTCTAACCTAGCTTGCAATCTCGGATACTTGTCACCTCGTGGAACTTTGATCGTCTCACGCAAAGGCAACTTTCTCGTTTTTAGAGAAAAACTCCCTTGTAACTTTTTAATTATAAAGCAGTTTCAACCAGGTGAAAAAATTGGACGAATTGAGAGGCAGCTGTATAGCAATTAGGTCTGTACTGTGGTCTATACTAATAGGTACTCGTATTTCAAGGGGAAAAAGTTTGTATATTTATGTTTGGAAGGTTGGACGTTTGGTCATCTCCGAAAAGCCTGACTCTTTTACTATCAGGAAGCTATAGTAGCACATAATATGCCCGTGCTGATGCTATATGCGCGTATGTCATATACTCGTACTTACTTGTAAGAGTCCTTTAATCCTAGAAAAATAATAACAGTCTGCGAAATAGTTAAATATTTGCAGTCCCGATTTCCGAACTGCGCGCAAGCAAAGCAGTCAAGACTGTCATACTCAAAAAGGTAGACTCATCAGTCTTGAGGTCGTCCATTAAGGATCCCTTTAAGGGAGTAATCCCTTTTGGAGAAGGCTTATGTTCTAACAGTAAATAGCTGTAAAAGCCCAGAAACTGCGATTTTAAATGTACCTTTACTTCCTAAGTATCCAACTGTCATATCGTCATGAACGGGGTCCAACTACGCTGGCCGCCTTGGTAGTGCGCGACTGAACGGAAACATTATATGACTTACAGGCCATAACATCTCTCTTTCTTCTACAGAATCGGTAAAGAGGATGCATCCTCTGAAGGGGCTGCAGCTCCGCCTTCCACTCAGAGGACTCCTACATCCACACGATTCCCCCTGCCAATAGAAGCCAGAGGAGACTGGCAACTGGTTGAGAGGCTCAGCAAAATGCCACAGGAGCACCAGCCTTTCTGGTTCATCAACTGGAGGCACCTAGAGGAGCAACGCAAGAATTATCAAACATATCCGCAGAGGGTCAATACCTTCATCGACCATGGATCCGATGGAGGATTCTTCTTTTAAATTTTTAAATTGTAATTGTATATTGTAATTTGTAAAATAATGAACGAAGTTTACGGGCATATTCATTCTCGGAGAATCTGTATTGTTTTTTTCAAATCGCCAAAGATAAGAGATTGAGAAATTTGAATTAGAAAACGGTAAATACTTTAATTGGTATTTAATTGTTAAGCGGTATTTAATAGAGTAGGTATATGTATAAGTATTTCAAAAAACAAACAGACACTGTTTTAAGAAAGTAAAATACAATATCACTGGAAACTATCACAGTATTAATGTGTTTATTGATTTTCTCTAATAAAATTTGTGAGTACCATATAACTTTAGGGAATAAAGCAACTCCATATCGACTGCTCTACTGGTACGGTCACAAATTGCTGTAAAATGCAGCTGTTCTCGTAAATGTTAATAAAAACGACTGTTTTATATTTCATCCTACAAATTTTTATTTGCCACACAACTGCTACTTTATTGCCCTGCTCCCTAATAAAGGGTGATGTTTCGACATGTTTTATGCGAAATTGACATGGTTTTATGTTTACCGACTCTAGGATATGTATTACAGCTGATATTAAAAATATTAGGAATTTATTTCATATCGAACATTACGCCGGGGGCATACGTGAACACATGCTACATATGCGTGGAATATTCGTAAAATATACATCATGCTCTTTTTCAATTAGTATTAAAACCAAGAACGGAGTTTATTATTCAAGACAAGTTAGGCAAAGTCAATACTTCGCATGCGTTTACTGGAATATGATTTTTAATGGATACCTAATACAACCAATAACAAATTATTATTCCTGATCAGATGTATTGTCATGGGGCTTACCACAATCTTTCACAAAACCAAGCTCTCTATGTTAGGGCAAACTTGGCTGACCCGGTGACGAAAACTGGAACTAAGTGTTGCTAATAAAATAACATTTGGCGCCTATACAAAATTTAACAACAGCGACGCCGTCATCGGGCCAGATAAGTTTGTAGCAGTAATAAAACAAGATTGCTTTAGAAGGTCATGGTACGGATCAACGTAAGATTATTATAAGCTTATAATAAGCTTATTTTTTTTTATACCACTAAGGTGGCAAAGAAGCTTACGGCCTACCTAATGGTAAGCAGTCACCACAGCCTATAGACGTTTGCAATACCAGGGGAATTACCCACGCGTTGCCGACCCCGCAAAAACTTTTTTACCTCTTTCTTGAAGAACTCCCTGTTGTACTCTCCAGGGAAAACCTCTACAGGTAGTTCATTTCACAACCTTAGTGCTCGTGGGAAAAAGTTCCTTTGGAACCGCACAGTTCGCGACCAGTTTGGCTCCAAGGTGTGAGGATGAACTCCCTGTCGGCATACAGCAGCTTACAACATAGCAAGCAACATGTGTCATAACAGATATGATTGTATTCCTATCACGAACAAATTATGTTACAATATCCCTGCTAGAAAGCATTGTCGCAACTCAACTATTTGCTACCCCTCGATGTCGTACTAACGCTGGTGAACGCTCGCCGCTTTATCGTTTGGTGCACTCCTGTAACACCAACTTTATTAATATTGATATATTTGGAATGACTCCTGGCATCTTTAGAGGTACGGTACTAACTAAAATATGTCACTTAAATTAACTATATTCAATAGCCTAAAACCTCTCTCAACTTAATAATATTCTAACTTACAAACTAATAAACCACTCAAAACTTAATTTTAATATCTGTGTTCTGGTAGTGGGGTGTGATCTGCAACTAGGCTAACTAGTTGCGGACCGCGTCCTATTGTTAGAACATATATATGTGCCATAATAATGTAATTGTATTGTGCAGACAGCGTAAGAGGCGGCTAGATGGGGCGGATGGGCCGGAATGATTTGAACAACTAAGATGTACAAGATCCAAACAAATTAATAAGGGCCTACTCAAAATAAATGTCACTGAGATTGGCTGCTTCTGGCACTAACTGTACAAGTACTTACCTCTGTTTTCTTTTTTTATAAATTATGATTAGTAGTTTGTTAAACTGTTTTATAGAAATTGTCAGGCACTAAATACATTTGTATCGAAATTTCCATTACCGAACAAGAAATTAATTTAACGTATATAGGTATTACGACGACCATTCTTTTCCCTAAAGTTTTTGAAATTATCTGTGGTAGACTGTGTTGGTGGCCAATTCATAAAGAACTAAGTAAACCCCCACTGTTTAATTTTAAGACAAAATGTACCACTGTTTGTTTACCCAACTAAAAGAAGAAGAAGAAAAACAAAACTTATTGGATTTGTAAAAGATTGTGGTAAGCCCCGCAATATGTAGAATATTACCACCCACTCAAATAATAGGTTCAATAGCCGCATGAGTACATTTAGGGAATGTATCTAAATATAACCACCAATGTGGTGGTATGCCTATCATAACCAGCGGTTAGTAACCCTAGAACCTGATTTTATGCTTGCTATAACTGTACGTGTTATTGGTTGTGTAGGTGGTAATAATGCATTCACATCACCATTAAATTGAAGAGTTGGAGTGTCACTAATAAAATAACATTTGGCGCCTATACAAAATTTAATAACAGCGACGCCATCATCGGGCCAGATAAGTTTTTAGCAGCAATGAAACAAGATTGCTTTAGAAGGTCATGGTACGGATCATAGTAAGATTATTATAAGCTTATAATATATTTTTTTTTTATTTGCCTGCCTGATGGTAAGCAGTCACCGCAGCCTATGGACGTTTGCAATACCAAGGGCATCCCACGCGTTGCCGACCTCGTAAAAATCCTTTTAACCCCTTTCTTGAAGAACTCCATGTTGTACTCTCCAGGGAAAACCTCTCCAGGTAGTTCATTCCACAACCTTAGTGTGCGTGATAAAAAATTTCCTTTGGAACCGCATAGTTCGCGACCTATTTGGCTCCAAGGTGTGAGGATGAACTCCCTGTCGATGGCGAGCGGTGCGATGATAGAATGTAGCTGTATGCATCATGTCAAACAGTTCTTCAGAACAAACACCGTTGTACAAGCAGTAAAACACACAAAGGGAGGCGAAATTCCTCCGCTGACTCAGCGGCTCAATACCACTTGTGAGCATGATATCCTCGACAATTCTCACAGCGCGCTTTTGGATCGAGTCACAAGGACCAAGCTGATATGCCGGTGCTCCCGCCCATAGATGGGAGCAATACTCCATGTGGGGTCTGACTTGAGCCTTATATAGGGGAAGCCGTTGTCCCGGCGTGAAGTATTGCTTTGATCTATTACGCACACCGAGCTTTTTAGATGCGAGCTTTACCTTTTCTTGATCAAATGACTGCGAAACTGGACGTCACTGGAGATGTCGACACCTAGGGTATATATGCTCTTAGAGATGGTAAGCGGTGTATCATGGAACTAAGGAGCTACAACGAATGGAATTTTCTTGGCCGTGAACGCGCATACTTGTGTCTTAGAGGGGTTAAATTGGACTAGATTTAGTCGTCCCCAATCGGAGATATTAGTGAAAGTACTCTCGATTTTAGACACATGTACTTTGCGACTTTCCTCCACTATGGCACGACCCGTATAAAAGGCGTCTCCAGTACTGTCATTCGCATAGCAATGAATGACATCAATGGACAGCATATCATTTATATGAAGGAGGAACAGAGTTGGAGACAGCACCGAGTCTTGCGGGACACCAGCGTTAATGTCCAAGCTATCGGAGCAACAGCCGTCAACTACGGCTTTGATGCATCTGCTGGAGAAAAGGCTAGTTACCTACTTGCACAATCCCTCGGGAAGCCCGTATGATGGTAACTTCGATAGAAGACACCTATGCCATACCCGATAGAACGCCTTCGCTATATCTGGGCCAACAGCTAGTGCCTCACCTTGACTCTCAACAGCTAAACCCCAACGGTGTGTTAGGTACTCTAGAAGATCACCCGTTGAGCGACAATGTCGGACACCATATTGACGGTCGCTCAAGAGATCCTGTTCTTCTAGGTAACTAAAGAGCTGTGCGTTTATAACTCGCTCCATCACCTAAGAGAGAAGGGAGGTAATAGCGATAGGCCTGTAATTCGATGGGTCTGATCTGTCGCCTTTTTTGGGCACAAGGTGCACGTGGGCAGTCTTCCATGAAGACGGGACTATCCCAGTGGAGTATGAGAGTACAAAGAGGCGCGTTAGTACCGGAAACAATTCGGGAGCACACACTTTAAGCACCACCGCCGGTATACCATCAGGCCCACTCGACTTTCGAACATTTAGAGAGAGCAGAGCTCGCCGTACCTTTCGTTGAGAAATGGATATTACAGGCATTGATTTGCCGCACAACGGAATGGTAGGCGGGTCGTTCAGTGTCGAGTTTTAGGCAAAGAGAACACCCAGTAAGTTGGCTTTCTCTGTTGCACTGCAGGCCAGGGTACCGTCAGGTTTACGCAGTGGTGGAAAGGACGACTGATTAAAGTTTCCTTCGGCAGCTATGGCGAGCGACCAGAAAGCCCGGCTACCAGAGGGGTAGCTCATGAGTCGCTTGCTAATTCTGCTAACGAAGGCGAACTTTGCACTAGCGATCGCTCTCTTGCTGTTCCTCGAGGCAGCATTTAACTTTCGCTTTGCATCTTCAATATTCGGGTCCCGATTGAGACGAGTAGTGGTCCAAGCTCCTTAAGCAGATTGCTTCGCTCGTCGAGCTTTTGCATGGCAGATTAAACCACGGTCGTCTCCGCGTCCTAGCAGCAACTAGCGGGTTAGGAATGAAGCAGTCCATATCCGCTAAGATGGTCTCGGCGACTGCGGTGGCACAGGTATCAAGATCATCCGATGAAAAGCAGAGCTGCCTCCACGGGTACGACGCGTAAAATTCACGCAATTTATCCCAGTCTGCTGACTTGTAGTGCCAGACACTACAGTCGAGAGTCGGATAGTGTACTAGGCACTTGTGTGCGCACAAGGCAATGATCCGACAAGCCAAGAGGCGCATCCACGGAGATGGAGTACCCACTGGGGCACGTAGTCAGCAGAAGGTCCAGCAAGGAGCTTGTATGGTCCTCAACATCTGGGATTATAGTTGTGGAGCGAATCAATTGTGAGAGATCATAGACCAGAGCAAATTCGTGAGCAGACCTTCCCGCATAGTTAGTAGACCGAGAACCGAGCCACTCCGTATGGTGGGCATTAAAATCTCATAAAACCATTAACTCAGCGGAAGGATACTGCTTGAAGACTTTATCAGCCGTCACTTTCAGGTGCTCAAAAAGTCGCATCGTGTCCGAGTCACCGGCTTCAAGGCCGTGTAAACGGCGGCAACAGATATCCTCCCGAATGAACATACACACCCTGGCACGACGCACAAAATTATGCTCGAGCTTGTATCCGGGGTAAGTCAGATATGATGTATCAGCCGGACCGGATATCTGTGTCTCCGTCAGGAAAAGAAAGGCCGGCTGCGCAGACTCAAGGCGTTCATGGACTGCGTTGACATTGCTATGAAGACCCCTAATATTGCAAAAGTCCACCTTCAGAGTGGATGGGGTTGCCGCTGTTAAAACAATTTTTCTTCTTTTCTTGGCTATGTTTAAGGGGATAATTAAAAGTTTAAAGGGTAAACGTTGCTCTGGCAGCAAATAAGCAAATAGGCTGTCATAACTGCCACGCAGTCTGGCAAGTATGCGGTCTGCTGGTGCGGCGGGCGGAAGGGGAAGTCCCCCCCTGACAAAACATCCGAGTCCACTCCGGTCTCCTCCTCCGGCACGAACATTACGCCAGGGACTTTTCGCGAGACTGACAGGTCAGCCTCCCAGGGCGGGGATTAAGAATTCCCTGGGTTCGGGAGGCCGTTCAGCCTGCACGCGATCAGCGGACAGCCGTTTCACTAGGTCTCCCTGACCGCCGCGCCAACACACCGCCCCCGCTCAGCCACGTAACAGCGAATATGAAAGGACGGCCCCTCCACTGCCAAAGTCACGGTTCCCCATGGAACACTGGAAACCTTACTCACCGACAGTAACACAACACTATTAAAATAGTGTTGTTTAACTGCTGCATTCTGTAAGGTGGAGGTACTTCCCCAGCCGGGCAACTTCGATTCGATTCCAGCATGCCCTACCTCTCTTAAAATCTTCCTCTTGAATTACCCTGTATAGGGACGACGGCGGGAAGCGCATAGTTAGTAGACCGAGAACCGAGCCACTCCGTATGGTGGGCATTAAAATCTCCTAAAACCACTAACTCAGCGGAAGGATACTGCTTGAAGACTTTATCAGTCATCACTTTCAGGTGCTCAAAAAGTCGCATCGTGTCCGAGTCACCGCCATGAGACCTGTATAGGGCTGCGTAGATACGGGTGTGGCCACCGTAATCCACACGAATCCACATAATCTACAGGTCCCTGTCTTCAAGGCCGTGTAAACGGCGGCAACACATATCCTCCCGAATGAACATACACACCCCGGCATGAATAAAAATAAACATTGTGATACACAGACTGGCAGAGTCCTACCACCGGTGATTAGTGTCTCACCCTTGTATTCGCATGCTATAGGTTCAAAGCCCGAGATTTACTATGATGAATGTAAGACTGTCTTAAGCAGCATATGCAATTGAAATTTTAATATGAATTTGATTTTGGGGTAGGTTAGGTATCAAACAAATGGCATAACATGCAGATATATCCGTGAAATTCATCAACGTGAACTTCTTTTCAGGCCCGCAGCGTGGGGAATGAAGGCGCGAGCAAAGCCAC
This sequence comes from Blastobasis adustella, assembly GCA_907269095.1. Classification (NCBI taxonomy): domain Eukaryota; kingdom Metazoa; phylum Arthropoda; class Insecta; order Lepidoptera; family Blastobasidae; genus Blastobasis; species Blastobasis adustella. The sequence continues at coordinate 5,170,894 of OU026129.1, forward strand.
TGGGAGTTGGAAATATTATTTGTAGTTTTTTGTGTGTCTCTGTTTAAATAAATATTAAGTTTCGGTGTCGAGTTTTGTAAGTAGGATGTTCGTGTTTCAACTGTAATATCTACGTTCCAAGTTAAATCAAGCGTCGGCGCGCGCATTAGAAATTTATACAATTTTGAAGTGTCATCAATAGATATTCTGTGGTGATATAACTTGGGCCTACCACTAAATCCTTTTCATCAGGCGGGCAATACGCTTGTTTGGCAGCTTAATGGTATAGCTATAAGAAAATACGATAACGTATAAGCTGATGTTGAGACCCTAAATCTGAAATGAAGATTGTGTAAAGTACTTATTAAAACTTGCCGCAACTTTTCATTTAAATTTCCATTACATTACACATAGATACATACATTGTAGATAAGGGCATCATCCCTTAAAAATTGCAAGTTCTGTCTAGGCGTGAGATTTAAAGAATAGAAATTGTTACTTATATCAAGTAGTATCCATAACATACTTCTTCAGGTTCAATTTATGCCGGCCGGAGTAACGAACCATTCAAGTAAATGAACCAAAATGTAATACAGGGTGTCCAGTGGCAGATTTCAAAGTTTGAACAAATGTAGTTTCTGAACGCAACATGTGAGAGGGGCGCGGGGGGCGTCGTTGAAAGCGCAAGCGCTGCGGATTTTTTAGTAGCCATGGAACAGTGGAGTGGAGAGCACCGCGCTTTTGCTGTCGAGGCGTACATTTCGAGTGGTTTTTCGCTGTCTGAAGCACGACGTCGATTTAATTATCATTACGGTATTCGTCGATTGCGTGATGGACCATCGATCAACCTCATTCAGTCATGGGTAGCAAAGTTCAGAGCTACAGGATCAACATTAAATAGACCCAGACCAGGACCTATACCAACGGTAGCCACGGACGAAAATGTTGAACGTGTTATGTTTTCTGTCACTGAAAATCCCCGTTTATCACTTCGTGCACGTTCATCGATATTGGGAATTACGAAATCAAGTTTACAGGTTATAATGCGAAAAAAACTCAAGTTCCATCCGTATAAAATTCAAATCGTTCAAGATTTACACGATTCTGACTTTGCATTAAGAAAAACTTACGCGGAGGAGATGTTGTTGAGATTTCGTACTGCTACTCGGATGGGTAACATATTCTTTAGTGACGAAGCCCACTTTCAGATCGGAGGATATGTGAATAAGCAAAATTTCCGTTACTGGGATGTCCGCAACCCAAGACAAATGCATCAAGAACCTTTACATAAATCTAAAGTTACAGTCTGGTGTGCAATGTCTGCATCTGCCATCATAGGGCCTTATTTCTTTGGAAACCAACGTGGCCAAACTGTAACTGTGAATTCGGAGAGATATACCGAGATGATAAATGACTTTTTTAGACTGGAACTACAGAATAGTCCATACTTCAACCGAAACACGTGGTTCCAGCAGGACGGGGCCACAGCTCATACTGCTAATGTGTCTATGAATGCAGTGCGGCAGTTATTTCAAGAAAAAAACATATCCCGAAACGGCACCATACCGTGGCCACCTAGGTCACCAGATTTAAGCCCATGTGACTTTTTCTTATGGGGATACTTAAAATCCGTTGTTTACAAAACAAATCCGAGCACTGCGACACAACTTAAAGACAATATTCGAGCCGAAATCAGCAGGATCCCCCAGCCTCTCTGTAAACGCGTTTTTGAAAACATGCGTGCTAGACTCGAAGAGTGTGTCAGGCTCGATGGGCGCCATTTGGAGAACGTGGTTTTCAAAAAATGAAATCCGCCTTTGTTGTTTTTAAATTACAATAAACATACTTTGTATTAGAGGTGTAGTTTTTTTTTTACAACTTTTCGAACTTTGAAATCTGCCACTGGACACCCTGTACAAAAATACGTCTCAGTCCATTGGGATCAAATACAAAAGGCTTGCTGGAAATCTTTTGAAATGATAACACTTTTGTTAGTGTAGTTTGGTTAAAAGTACACTTACCTGAGTGGATAAGTATTTTATTAACGGATTGATAGTTTTGATCCTTACGCAATTCTTTCTTCTTATTCTTTCTACTTAGTTCTTTCTTTATATAAAACGAGGCATATTTTCGACTTCATTTCAATAAATTCATCCTTTCAGCAGAAGAATGACTAGGGAAGCAGACCCTGGTAGATGCTGAGATAGACGCTAAGATGATGATGATGGTCATTTCGTACGTCCTCTTCTGGGCCTCTTCAATAACCGGGCTATTGAATCGCTCGCATCCTCGCGAGCGCTCGTCTTGTAATGCCTGTCTCTTCTACCTCTAGCAACGCGAGCGCTCACGTGAATGCGAACGGTTCAAAAATAGAGCCCCTGCACGGCTAGCACAAGTGTGCCCGCGACACATATCGCACCGCGAGAGAGCGTTTGTTTTCTTCTCTCAGTACTAAGATGAAAGAGATAGCAGTGTCTTTTCTTGCTTATCGCGCGCGAGAGCACACTTGTACTGGCCATGCTGGACATAGGCCTCCCGCACGCCTTCCATGTCTACTCTTGTGTCCATCTGCTGTATACGAACTTTACAAGGTGGACCAATCTCGAAGGGACAGTCCTACACTGTGATTGCCGTTATATGGTTTGACTCGAGTACATTTCCGGTTCCTCGAGCTGTGACCTGCCCATTTCAATTTAATTTATTTATTTATTGGAGTACCAACAGCTTATAAGACAAATGAAATACTATGAGTATACTCAGTCAAGCCAATTATAGATATTTCTATCATATTATAATGCAAAAATATTGTCAAGTTCCCTTCACGGCTAAGACAGGCATATTTTTTTCTGCTCTGTGACATAATGCAAGGTATGAATACTTAATAAGCAGACACATTTCTATCACACAAAACACACGAATAAACTGAAACGCTGCTTCCCGTTTCACTGTGAAAAACAAAAAATAACAAACGCCAGCATCCATCACGTATTGCGCACTTAAAAAGTGTCCCTTTTTTCGTCCATATCCGCAGAGCTCAGGAAAAACATGGTGATATTTCGTCGTTGCGTCGGTTCGGGCTCAAATTGCCGCGAAAATCGACACGCCACTGATTAATGGCCGTGACTTGATGCTCGTTTGTTTAGATATCAGATAAAACACGCCTTACGAGCCCTAGATTTGATAACGTGACGGTGTCGGGTTGTGTAATCAATCGCGGGATACTGGACCGTTTTAAATCGGTAACCTTTAAAAAAAATAGGATTTTTTAATCTTTGACCCTCGACGCAAACATAGGGGTTATATAAGATTGAAATATGATTCTGTAAGTCTGTCTGTGGCAGCTATCGAACCGATATGCACCGATGTCGATTAGGTTTTCAAAATTCGGAAACCAGGTAAATCGAGATGGTTCTTTTTAGTTTGTTCAGTTGTTTGTAAACTTTCGAAATGACATGTTGCTCTGGAATCAAAGTCTTACGGAGCCGTTTACCGCTTTTTTTAGATTTACGGTTAGATTTATAATAAAAAAAATAGTATTGCAACGATAGAGTTTAAATAAAGAAATAAAATCAATACCGTAGTCGTCAAGTCGTTACCAGGTGAATCCAAGCTTTTAACACGGTGACGAAACTTGCACATCCAGACGACTGTGTCACCATGATCCAATCTGGTCAGGTTCCCCTGGTATAAGGGTCACGGAGGTCAGATCGCTTAACTGTAATATTGTAATTATTTTTAATAATAGAGCAGGTTAAGTGGATGTTAATTAGGCAGGAGTAATTCATTGAACTTGATATCGAAAAATAATTCGTCGAAGCTACGAGCCGTGGAACTACCGATTATCGATAATATACGAGTATGTTCTTCGAAACAAGGTAACGGTACCAATGCTTTATCGCTAATATCTACCATTGACAGAGTGGCTTGGGTAAAAAATTGCATAATGCACTTGCTAGGCTAATCCGTGGCAGTAGGTATTTAAATCATTACCAAAAATTCAAACTAGGTTAATGTACCTGCAGCATAAGTTTACCTAGATCAGGCAGCAGTCCCCACAAATATGTATAATGTACCTAGTTACATACCAAATGCTGTATACGTTATGTAGGGTCTTGCCCAGACGCTTGGTGGTGTAATACGGTGTCGGGTGTACTTACTGTTATTAGGACTCCTGTTCAAACAACTGTTCAGCACGTTGACACTTTTATTTTCAATTTTTATACATATAATTGATATATTGTTGGGTTTGGCCCTTCAGGCTCTGATTGCTCATGATCCTTGCCTGGAAAATTAGTTAATACTGACTACGTTGTAACTACGTTCTACAAATATTTTAAATCGAATCGAACTTCGATTAGAGTATTTTCTTTTGGGGAAATGATCTCTCGTTTCCTAAATATCCAATTGGTAAAAGAAATGATGGTTTTGGACTAATACAAGGGTATTGGGGTGTGTGTCTGGATTCTTACCGCTGTAACTTTTTGTTTTCCTCTTGTTCAGAATCCAGATGCCACGGGGGTCATTTTTCCATCACATTAGAGTGTTTATTTAGTGGCAAATATTTGATTTTGTACATAAAATATCACATTTTCCAAATAAATGTTTACTATTTATTATATTATTCTTTGTATGTCATATGTTGTCATGCGGACACATTTTATAGTCGGCGGAGATTTTAATCTTTTTTGTGCTCCTCTTATTCTAGATAATTGCTGGATCCAATTCTTCATCATGTCTTCATGAATTATATCCTTGGCTGCCAAACACGAGGTCGTCCGAAAATTATAATCGACCACTTCGGGAACTGGCTGGTTTACTATGAGTACTGGCCATCAAGACTATATCTTCTTCGTGCCAAATGCGTTCTCGAACGTGTTTAAGAAAAGACCCGAGCCTGCGATAGAGAGTGCAGCTGATGAGTGGGCAGAGTTCTCCCAGCCTTCGAACTAGAAGGTGGATCAGTATCATAGCTAGAAGAAGCTATTTTCAGCAACTAAATGAACTACGAGTGACGGGTCAAAGTATGCACGTGGCTGCATAAATCATTATCTTTGAAACTCTCTAACTAATCAGTCTGTCGGGTCAATCTGTAATCTGTACTTTTTCGGCCAGCAGTGAACTCAGTGATCCAGTCTGGACATAGGTTGTGTAGAGCGGACTTTCGTAGGAACTTTCGTGCTTAACCTTTTAAATTTCTTGTTGTTGTAGTTTGTAGTTTCTGGACTGATCGAATATAAACCCATTACCCTGGATATTTGTGTTTCCTTATTAACTGAACCTGGCACTGTCCGTGGGACAGTGTTACGTTACAGTTATTATGGAGAAATATGGATTATGGATTACTAATGAAAAAAAAATATCCTCAAAAATCCTCAACAAAAGACACTTGTTAAATTTTTAATACACAAAGCTAAGCATAAACATTTACAGTCTTCAAATGAGAATCTTTTTAATGTAATCTGCCCGCATACTGTGATATTCGTACTTACCAAATACGAGTAAAGCCTCTATGACTTCAAAGCATCTCGTTATTTCGGAAACCTAATTATGTTTTTGCGACCGTCGATATCCTTGTTTCGCAAAGTGTATCCCTTAAATTTTATATGTTTGATGTTTTCGATAGGCCACTGAGGCTACTCTGAGGTGATCGAATTCAAATCCGACTAATTATTATCATCTATAGATATTCATATTAAAGGTATCTAGAAAAAGTATGGATGTTTGTAAGTTTGTATGTTAGGGGTAATCTGCGAAACTACAGAACCCGCTTTGAAAATTCTTTAAATAGGAAACCAGATTATTCCCCAGTGTCAAAGGGTAATTTTGATCACAAAAAAATAATAGGGTGAATGTTTACAGATATCCGTACTCCACGCGAGTGAAAACCGCGGAAACATTTTGGATGTGTGTCACTTTTGCTTTTTTTATTTTGATGAAACTTGACAGTGTTGTAGCATATATTCCGGAATAACATATAATATACCTACCTACCAATAATTTAATTTATCATCAAAGATGTGGTCCCCGAGGGAACACGGAATAACCAAATTTCCGGGAGCAGTATCTACCATTTGTGTGAGAAAAGCAATATTTTTCAGCAAAAAAAAGCAAAGCTTCGAATTCAGCAATGTTGTAAAACTAAAGGTGTTTGTATTATAAAATAAATAAATTACAGTTTCGTTTACGGTAACCAACGTTTTTGCAACTTATTATAAGGTTATAGCTTAGCCTTTATTTTAATGGTCTGTGTAAATATTTTGTGTATATTAAATATAAGTATTTGTGTTAAACTTAATAAATAAATTGAGGTTGGCATTATTAAAGATAAATATCATATTTAGGGAATCTGATATTTATCTTTCAATCATATGAAGGGATCTCAATTCTAACATTATGAACAACGGACAGCCAATGGGCGATATTTTATATTATATGACTATAATGTCTGACCTTACCGGTCACGCCATGTCGCGAGGTAAGTTATGAAGATTAAAACATTAAAAAGTTATAGTTGTTTTATGTCATAGGTTATAGTTAAGGTATACTTTACCCATTGGTAAGAAATGCGGTGCTACACGGCGTTCCCTCCTTGCCCGCCGCCAGCACTATAGGATGGGGAGGCCGCAGGTGCAGCTAAAACAAACATCCACAGACAGCTAGTGACCGAGCAATATAAATGTTGATTATTAAATATCTACCTACATATTTATTTATTTATTTATAACACTTTATTGTATATTAAAGGAAATTGTAAAAATACAGTTTATAACAATACAGGTACAAGGGCGGCCTCATCGCTGAGAGCGATATCTTTGCCATGCAACCATTTTCACATAAACTGGTGAAAGAATATAAACATTGTAGGCAATGTACAAAATACAATAAGAACATAAACAATAACAACTACTGAGATACATATCCAATAACAAAAATAAATAACTTAAAAATACAATACATAACAATGCCTTTCCCATATCTAGACTCAGACGAAAGGTTTCATTTTTTTGGGTTTGGAGATGTTGCTTCAACCTCCTAGTACTTATTATTACTATTATTTATTTCTATACTTATATTTAATATATATATTTAGGTAGTACAACGCCCGTGGCGTACCTGAAAATTGTCCCACAGAATACCAGCGCTGTGAGTCGCTTCTTGCGCCTAACAGCACATGCTGTGTGGGTACCATTTATGCTGGCCGCCGTGACACCCACAGTAGCATGGGAGGCTACTGATTATTATTAAAGTTTTATATTTAATTTAGTAATGGTTCCTTTGTTCATTATGTATGTATATGTTATTATGTCGTGGTGTGCTATATGTAATATATGTCTTTTATTTCTTTCTATTTTTATAAATTATTGCTACGCGGACGACATGGTTATGCTGAGTGCGTCGATCTGTCGCCTACGTGATTTTCTGAAGGTGTGTGAGTCATACGCAGAAACGCATGGGCCAACAAAGTAAAAAAGAAACAAAACATGGTGTTTGAGGCCGGATCTAAGCGGGCAGTTGAAGTAGCACCCATTGTACTAAATAGATCTCCAATAGAGAGAGTTGAGAGATTTAAATATCTAGAACACATTGGCACGAGGCCTGACGGACAATGAGGATATTGAACGGGAGCGAAGGGTTATACCAGTGATAGCAAATAGGATAGTTCGCAACTTATACATTGTTCACAGCAGGTTAATGTAACTCTGTTTAGAGCCTTTTGTACATCCTTTTACATGAGTAGCCTGTGAACTAATAATAATTGAAAAGCATATGGAGCCCTTCGCGTCAAGCACAATTCTTTTTTTTTAATTTTTTTATTATTATACAGGACATGCATTTGACCGCCATCTCACCTGTTGGTAAGTGACGATGCGTCCGAAGATGGAGCATGCCCGTCTCGGAACAGCCTAATAATGCAATAACAATATACAATAATGCGTTCAGGGTGCTCTTGCGGCTGGGTCGCTACTGCAGTGCTTCAGGCATGTTTGCGGATTCGCGCGTGGACTGTTTCTACGTCACAATGCGCAAGAGCAGCATCCCTGGTCAGCAGAGTGCGGGGCAGCCGCAACAGGATCCTGGCAGTGATCGCAGATAGGCTCGACTGCCCATTCATGTCTCACTGCTGCTTACAACGTGTTGCGAGAAATATTAAATTCACACAATGAGTCTGGTCACTTGAATAAATTAATTAAAAATTAAATTGATTTATGTATTACTTATAATATATAATTTATAAATTGTTAGGACTATAAGGTAAAAAATACTGTCAAGTAGAGTTGGAACTCAATTTGAAAACCTGACGGTCTAGTTTTTCCAAGAACAAACTACAAACAGGCTACATAAAAAATATTTAAAACCCCTTAAATTGTTGTATACCTAGTTTAAAGTTTTCCGAAGTTATTTTTGTTAAAAAACAACTATTAAATATTGGTTTGACAGATTCTGGGCTAACTATTTCAAAGAATATAAATTAAAACAAACGTGACTGGAGTTTAAATCAATTATAATGAGATACCTACTAAAGCATTTTTGAAGAAGTTAATTTATTTTGGCACTATACACTATTCCTCGAAGTTAACATCTACGAAATCGTGGAAAGCTTGTTATTACACGGGTTGTTGTGAAAAATATAAATACTGAAATGTAAACAAAACCGGCAAAGCACCCCGGGTAATACACCAGAATAACAATGGCGTCTTAAAGCTAATAACTTCCCGGATTTTTTATTATAATTCATCTTACTTTTCCCCTGGTAACATTTTTCCATCCGTTCTGTTATAAAAAGGCCGAGGCGCGTCGTTATACCTGATTTAAAATGAATAAAACGGGCGTTACCTTAAAGAAGTCGATTAACCTTTTAGTACTATATCTGTAGGGCGTTTACAGGGCCGGATCTAGGGGCATTGTGTGGAGAAATGGATGTTTACGTAAACCCTACGACTAGGAGTGAAGCAATTTAAGGAAGGTCTGTGTAAATGAACACGTAATGGTCCCAATATAACTGCTTCTCAATCTAACGAGTACTTGAGGGGTGAATAAACACCCCTGAATAGGGTCTAGTATTAAATGGTATTTACCGTGGGATCGTATAATTTCAACAAATCTGAAGACTAATACTCTAGATTAGATTTATTTAAATGTAAGTAACCGGGAAGGATTAGCTGAACGGAAAAAAAGACTAACGAAGAAGTGTTGAAATTAGTGAAAGAGAAGCGAAATTTACTGAAAGTTTTTGAGAATAGGAGGGGGAAAATGCTGGGACATTTAATAAGACATGACAACTGTTTGAGAGTGATAATAGAAGGCAAAGTTGAAGGTAAGAGAGGAAGAGGAATGCCAAGATTGAATATTGAAAGGACGTGAAGGAAAAAGTGAGTTCCGGAGATTATAAAGTGATAAAGAGGTTGGCAGACGGGAGAGAAGAGTGGCGATTACTCCACCAATAAGAGTCTAACTCTTATATATATGATGATGATGAAGTAAGCGGGACCTGAAACGGCAAATACGTTTGCAGACTCGAAAAACCTGAAAGACTAACAGCCGTCTCATGCAAGAGGCTTTAGAAGAGAACTATGTGACCCCTACGTATAAACATTCATAGGTTCGGTGATTCTACCGATACTGTTGCTTTATCGTCTTCCCCTCTTTTAAATATTTTTTTTATAAATACCAAACAGGCATTTGAACTTAATCTCACCAGACGGCGATGCTGCCTCCATTGAAGGAGTCCATATTTTGTACTATAGACATGATTTAACTTTCTGATACGAATTTAAATTATCCACATGCCATAGAATTCCCAAACGTCTGGATAAGGAACTGGCGCGGAAAGTACTTTCTTCTATTCTCAGTGAAAATAAGAAAATATGACGCCTCAAGGCGTAACCTTTATTTAGTAAGACAGCGTCAGTCAAAATAGACCAATAAATCTTTTAGCCAACATTTTACTACGGGAAGGGATCTCAACAAATTGAGAGCTTAAAGCAGTGTAATTTTAATGTTAACATGAAGCTGATGGATGAAGATTGATTGTGTATTTTATTATTTAATAAAAAAGGAAGGTAATAATCCCACCACCGGCGATGAGTTAGAAACGAGTAGAGCTGGAAACTAGAAAACGTTTCCAGTGTTGCATGGGGATTTGGGAAGCCGTGTCTTTTTTATGTAATACGGCAGACAAACATTCATGCGGACCACCTGATGAAAAATGGGTACCGCCGTCTATGGACATCAGCAATATCAGGAGCGCTACCAATACGTTGCCTGCCTCTAAGGAAACCTCTAATATAGTTCTTGAACGATCCCATGTCATAGTCTAAAGGAAACACTGTGGATGACTTTGGCAGTGGAGGGACATTCGAATTTTTACTGCCAGAGCAACGTGTTAAAGAGGTGGGCAACGCATTGGAGATGTATTGCTAATGCCTATAGGCAGCACTGACTCCTTTCCATCAGGTGGCACGCTTGCCTGTTTACCTACCGTAAAACATAAAAAACAAAAAATGCAGAGTTCATTACTTGTTGTGGCAACGAGCGATTAGAGTTAACCACTCGATGTTATGACATATCCTATTACATTTGTCGTCTTCAATTCCCCGGTAATTGTTGCTCACCTGTCAAAAACTCAAGTACTTTCAAGGACGGCCGGACACATGACACTCTTGTAAACATAACTCGGCACTTAAGCAACGGATCGACTTGAAACAAAAAGAGCCCTATGCTCTAAGATATTATCTACATCATTAATCAGTGAAATAATACGCACAGACACTAAAAACACTGAATATCCGCTCGTGAACATGAGCGTAAACAAACCGTGCGAGATACTTGCGACTCACTGACTTTGTAGTTCATTTATGAGCTTACTATTTCGAAGTTCAATCGTAAGGCTATTACAATAGAGGCTCCAACTGTCTTACTATATGGTAAAATGCTTTGGTTTTCTCTAAACCATAGCCAATAAGCATAATCGGTAAAATATGTGACTCGGAATCCTACGAATTTTGCCTCAACAGAATAATCATGTCTGTGGTCTGTGGTATTTTTTATGAGAGAATCCCCGTGTTGATATTGTTAGAAATGCTCATAAAGTAATAGAAATATTGTCTACTTTATCTGACCAACTAAATTTTGTAGAAATAAAATGCCATATTTAAAATATTTTCAAATAATCAAAGTCAGGGATAACAAGAAAGAAAAAGTAACGACCTTTGCCAAAATTGAATTTTGACCTATTGTTTACATTATTTTTGTAGAGATATTTGGTTTTTTCAAATCTAGTATTGCTAAATTATAAACTACAATATAATTTTTATATCCTTTTCATACAAAAATTTTGAAAAAAAAGTGTTTGTAATGTGAAAGAAATTACTATGGAAATAGGAAAAAGTCGCAAATATCGATAGTGATGTAACTCGAAAATGTAATTTTCGATAAAATTATTTATTTAGTTTATTATTAATCATATTTCCATTAGTAATTTTGGCATGCATTTTTAGTATTATTATCTACTAGCGCGACTTCGTCTGCGTGAGCAACTGAACATGGACAAAGTACCTATTTGTAGCATTTAGACATTGTACATATGGTATACGGTGACACAGCCTAGTTATTTTATAGCATGCATTTTCAGTAATATTATTTGTTTTAAGTCATAACAATTAAATAATACAATAAATGCAATTTCTTCGCGAAAGAGGCGCCATCTCTGCTGTATATGGGTCACTACATCGATCGGTCAATAACTCTCTTGAATGGTCTACGGTTGTCAAGACTACTTGTAGCCTCAACGCGACGAGTGATAATATGTGGAAGGTTCCAGAGAGGGCAGAGCAAGTCATCAACTTTAAATTTTGAAGTTTAGGACGAATTACAAAATAACGCGGATTTAATTTTGAATAGATTTTTTTTTTAATTGACGGCGTTGATTACATTTGTATACTAATACAAAGCAATTGTGTTTAGTTTAATAGTAGTTCGTTTTAATTTAAAATTATACCTACATAATGTATTGTTATTATTTAATATCTTCTTTTGACATTTATTTGCTTTCAATAATGAATTTTAATGTGTTAATGGAATTAATTGTTGATATACCTACATGTTTTTGTATTTCAAGTGTTTTATATTCTCTCAAATAATTTTTCGTTTCTAGAACGAAATATTGTACAATTTAGTAAATTAAATAATAGGTACAGGGTACCTAATCTTGTTCTTGTCCGATATGAATGTATTGCCTACACAGTTGTCTTGCCCTCACTGCCCCCGGTCTCCACGCACTTTCACCGCGTCACTGGGTAGCATAAAAAAATTGAACAAAAAAATCGACCGCTGCCACTTCAGCCATTGGACATGTTTTAATGGCGTTTTCTGTTGAGTATTTTGAACTTTGCGATTTCAAACTTTATTGTCGGAAGTAGATTTATATTATGGCAAAACTATTCATTGGTATGGAGGAAGCTCAAGTCCAGTAGTGGACTATTTTTGACAGAGGATGTTGATCATACTTACCTGTAGGTAAATGTTACTCTACTGCCTCGCTCCGGTATGGTCTTTTAGTCTTCTCAGTATGCATCAGAAAACAAGGGGTTATGATAAAAATAAAACATTATATTAAAAAATACATTTAAATTATTTTATTTACGCTAAAACATTCTTATAATTTACAGGTTTCTATAAATCTAATTGACAATCAATTATTATTATTTCTACCATACTATACAATAATTACCATTGTTTGTGATGGTGATAGAACATACATAAATATAACAGATATTTTAAAGCATAGTGCAAATGACGGTCTTATCTGTAACGTGATCTCTTCCAGACAACCTTGATATTATAATAACAATATTGCTAATGACGAATGCATTAGATAGGACAAATACAAACTTTAAATAAATGTTTTCCTAAGTTTCCTGTTAGAAACACCATTGGATAACATTATGATAGTTTAGGCTTACGCCATAGATGACGCTGGCACGGCGAACCCTTCAGTTCAGTCAACTTCAGTCAGTCGGGTGTGTTTTTATAAGAAAAAAAGGCATTCGAACTTAAGCCTCGCGTGAGTGACGGATGTGATTTGAGAAAGGCCAAATATTAATTAATAGTTCTGTTGTTAGTGTATAGCTCTTTGCCAAAATTGTAATTATACTGTAAGGATCTATGTTTTAGACAATATAACAAATATAAAATGGTTTGTATGTGTTTGATTCTAACATAACGAACCACCTCATTAATACCCAGTAATCAGTACTACTACTACTATTCTCACTACTCATACTTATCTAATTTTATAAATTTGTATTTGTATTAATCACCCTTTTTGTGAAAACAGCATGAAAATGCGTTCAGTAGTTTTTGAGTTTATCGCAAACAGACAGGCAGGCGCTCGGCAACAGGGCCACTTGATGGTTGTGTGGTTACCGCCGCCAACGGACATCAGCAACATCAGGGGCGCTACCAATGCGATTCTCGCCTCTAATGGACCCATAATATACACCTAAATACACCTTAAATGAGTTAGGGCTGCTGGGCCAAGGGTGTACCCTGTTGAAGAAGTTAGCCCAAAGAAAAGTCCGCTTTGCTAGTTGGAACCTTAGCTCGCTGACCGGGCGTGCTCATGAGTTGGGCAACGTACTCGCCAGATGTAAGGTGGCAGTGACGTTTCTGCAGGAGACTAGGTGGAGAGGCAACAGGTCCCGTAACATCGGGAGCTTATGACCACGGCCATCATCGCCGCTGCGGTGGAAAAGGTTGTTCGTGGAATGCATCGTGGTAGGTCACCTGGGCATTGGTCCCTTCCCTTAACTGAAAAACGGTTCACTTCCGGAAACCAGCACCATCTTTAAGTATGCTGTAAAGTATGTTATTCTGAATAAAAAAACAGCCGGGAGATAATCTCTAAACTGCTTGGTTCTCCAGCTGTGACGTCATCAACATGGCCTATCCTAAAGTCCTATCAAAGCTGATGTAGGTGTGCCTTAGTTGTGGGTTCTTACCAGATGCCCTGATGAAAACGGTGGTGGTCCCTATAGCCAAGAACAAAACTGGCGACCTGCCGCCGATGAACAACTACCGACCTATCTCGCTCGGCACGGTTGTTGGTAAAATACTGGAGCGTGTTATATAGCCTGAATTAATGAGAAATGTAAGTATTAGTGATGGTCAATTTGGTTTCCGCTTTCTACTCAATATTTCACACTTATCGCATGAATTTTCAAAAGCATTTACTACATTTTTCATTGTTGGGAATGCAAAGTATTCCTAAGTTTCAATTAAATCCTTTGAAAGACAAAAAAAGTGGCATACAAATTATCATCCTCTATTTCACCCCTTTTAGCTGATAAATTTCCAGAAAAGTTGAATTACAGTTTTCATTATATTTTAAAGTTAAGTAGAATAAAGTTTTCTCACTCAACAACATACACTCACTTCCAATAACCCTTTCATCCGAAATTTCTTTTTTTTTTTTTGCCCAACGCAAAGGAAATGGGCACCCTCCGCCATGATACAGTTCATGGGCATCAGGGTCCATGAACTGCATTTCTTCCCTGTAAGAAAACATTTCAAATGTACTCCAAACCAGTGTGTTTTCTATAAATATATATGTCTAAACTAGCAGTCCCCCGCGGCTCTCACCCGCGCGCAGTTCGTATTTTTGTAAACTATCAACTATCTTGAGGGACCTTATTATTTTCCTGGAATAAAAAGTAGCCTACGTCACTTAGGAATAATGTAATTTCCTATAGTAAAAGAATTTTCAAAACCGGTTCAGTAGTTTCGGTCGGAGTTTACCCCCAACAAACCAACTCAAAAACTCACAAACATACAAATATTACCTCTTTATAATATTAGTATATATAGATATTGCAAGAATCGTTTATAACTTACGGCTCATCGGGCTGGACGTCGTCCTTCGGAGCAATCAGCTCGCGGCCGGCATCGTCAAATATGACGATGTTATGTTCACTGTAAGTAATAAAAAAATTAAGACAATCGTATCACTAACAAATTAGTAAAATAATAATATTCAAGAGCTATTTTTACTTACGGCTGGAAGGCATAAGGGCACACGGGCACGATTATATCTTCCAATACTCTTTCGAATATCGGAAGATCGTTCAGAATATCCTCATTTAAATCATCCTGTGAAAAACAAATATATTAGCATATTGTCTGTTGCAAAACGAAACCCTAGCAGAGCATTACCAATGAGAATCACTACATGTAAAATAAAATGAAATCGTTATAAAACACAATAACAATTTATGCAATTGACATAAATATGCTTGAAGATGCTGCTATAAAAGCCTAACCAGTGACCACCACCACACATAAAAAGCTTAAACACACAGGTAACCAGAAATCAATCAACAAAAAACCAATCAAGGCCAAAGCCAAGAATCTCCCCATAGCATAGACAATCCACCACCTTTATAATATTTTTCTACTTATCGTAATAATATTCCAGTTTTGTTCAGTCCTGTGAAAACAAATTATTTCAATATTTTCTCTTCGAACAAAGAAAAGTTTTATTTCCGTCACAAAAAACTATATTAATTGGTAGGCTATCATACCTCATCCTCGTCCTCTGAATAGAGTGGCGGCTCCGACCCAGATTCCTCAAAGTCATCCTCGTCATTGAGTGCCTCCAGAATCTCGTCTGGGTCGGGGCCACCTACATTCCAAACAGCCACCTGGCAAAAATAATGGAAATCACTCGTATCACAAATTTTAAAAGCTTATGTACCTAAATATTGCTATTATTATCGAAAACTCGTTATACAAGGTCACTAAGTACCTATATCACAATAAATATATTTCTCCGAATAAATTCAAGAATATAACAATTCTTATAATCAATACACGCTAATAAAAACTAATTTCAAGTTATCTAACGAAATCTCAAACAATCGATAAAAAGAAAAATGATTTTATTTTATCGATAATATTACCGACATGTGTTACATGAAAATCGCCTATGCTGGCATACGTTTTTGCCACAGATAAAGGAAAATTCCGCGGAAAATGTAATGGCGGCTGAACACGGATCGCCTTGGTTACCTTACTATGAGATAAATAAGCAAATATTACATTATTTCATACAAAACCAATATGATTATTGCACTAAAATATACACACAATATTACTTTATAATCATGCAGCATGTTTAGAGCGTAATTATTTCCGAAATCTGAATTGAAATGAGACCTACTAGTACTGGAAAATACGTTAGCTACTTCGAACGGTCCAAAACGAGTTTTTACCTTACAATTTTCAAATGTTGTTGTCGTTATGTGTGAACAATATAATAAATAACAGAAATAACTTACATTTTCATCCAAAAACTCACTTTTACAATATTTAACTATATAAAACTCTTTGTCACCTGACGAGCGCTTTTGGCGGAAAACTGGGAAAATTTTCATGGATTTGAAACTGGACAAATTTAATCATCAAACCTTTTACACAGACTTATTATATGTCAAAACGTTCAGAAATTATCATAGATTGATTATTTGTATTCGGATACAGGCTTAGATTCAAGACAAATTAGTTATTACCGATTTATTGTCGAGCGGAAAATTTCAAAAACGCGCGCGGCGCGCGTATCCAATTGGTGATCATACTAGCTGACGGAAAGAACTGTCAAATCTCCAATTGGCGATCGGGCTAGGATACGGGTTAATGGAATTCTTTGGAACCACCTTACAAGGGGTCTTACGAAGTCTGCGGAAGGCAGCAAAAATTCTTTACCATCAACGTACCAGCAACAAAGACCAACGTATCTATCAACAGACTCAAGCCTATTTAAATGATGAAAGAAACGTTGAAAGCCGTCCCACAAGAAGAAATTACACCAAGAGAAGAAGTCCTTTTAAGAGATGTAGGGTATAGCGGGGTATCCCGTTCGAATTGGAGCCGCCCGACTGGGGAAGTACCTCCACCTTATAGAATACCGCAGCTAAATGATACTCTTTTAAATAGTATTGTGTTTCTGCCTCTCCAGTGCTCCATGGGGTGGGGATTTGAGGAGGCTTTGGCAGTGGAGGGGCATTTGCCTTTTTGCTGCCAGAGCAACGTGTTATTAAGGTGGGCAATGCATTGGCGATAGTCTTAGTGTTGCTAATGTCTACAGGCAGCGGTGACAACTTCCCATCAGGTGATCCGTTTGCCTGTTTGACTACCGTACGTCATAAAAAAAAGTCGAAATCATGGTCTTACGGTCTGCCCAGGGTAAATATATGTGGCGTAATATTAAACTTGGACCAACACCTTACAATTTGTGAAAAACGCTTCCTCTTATGATCTTGTTCTCTACACCAATTAACATTTTCTTGAGACAACCGCAACTTAGAAAAAAATCGAGACCGGCCGCAGTTGTCCTACTTAGGCGGTGTGTTTGTATGCATACTTTGGACTAACTTTTGAACTCTTTAATAATTGATTTTGTGATTTAGCAAATCTAAAGTAATATAATGTTTCTTTAACTTATTGAAAACAAAATTCTTCATTCTTTTGTGTTCGACTCGTGTTCTATCTTTTCTTTAAGTTCCTCGAATCTTCTACAAGCTGAATGGTAAGTAGCTACCTACCTATCTACTTCGTCGGCAAGGATCATCAACGTTACTTCCCTACATTTTCAAAGCCCAATTACTCTTCTTAATGTGTTTAAGTGGGGTCAGTTTCGGAAATGTTACTTGTGTAGTTTGCAACTAACTAATGAAGCTGTATGGCTCCGGTCTTTGTATACGCTAAAGCGGGCTATTACTTAAGAATTGGGCAACACAAACTGTACAAAGTGGGTGGATTGAAAGAGGATTGCTTTCAAAAGAAAAAAGAGGAAACTAGAGCACGAAAACGAGTTTTCGTGGACAATGTCTACTTCAATTAAGTAAATGTATTTATCATGATTGAAAATGAACGAAATTGACAAATCAAAGAGCCGTATTGAATGCAGTGCGTTCATTTACCAGACGAGCACTGTAAGAACAACAAGTATTGTTTGTAAATATGGGTGTTATATTATGTTAGTCTCTACCTGGCTCGTCAAGTACATTTTTTTTTTTATATTTACAAGGCAAGCATTTGACCGCTATCTCACCTGTTGGTAAGTGACGATGCGGCCGAAGATGAAGCATGCCCGTCTTGGAACAGCCTATTCACTCCAGCCTTGAAGGCATCCAGATTATATTGATCAGGAAACACACTCACAGGCAACGCGTTCCACTCCTTAGCCGTATGCATTATAATGGTCGAGCCAAAGCGGCTTGTGCGGATAGCTGGAATATCCACGACATAAGGATGAAGCGCTCGCCCGGATCGCGTCTCCCGATGGCGGAACGGGTAAGGGTAGGGAATCTTACAACCATGGTACAGGCTTTTCTTAGTTCGGGGCTTGATGGCGCTGTGTTTATAATTCTTCAAAAAAAGTCGGCAACAACGGTTCTCCTGACTTATTTCCTCATTTTGTATCTAATCCAATAGGGCACAAACCTCTCTATTGCACTACGACCATCTTCGAAACATTGTAAAATTCACCAAATCATTCATAATATTCATCAACATCAGCAGCATCATTGTATTATGCTACTCAACTGCCAAAAACCTTTAAATTTACAACTGGGAGCGTACCCTCTATTATTCCGAGTCGTTTCTTGTGCGTACGATCGGGAATAAATATTCCAGTTGTTACTAGCTGGAATTGTCGAGGCTCGAATAAATAATTGGAAGTATTGAAAATAGCTGCACTTTAAACTTATCAGTACCTACTTGACGTCCAGTTTTCAGCGATTTAAATAACACAGCAATAGCAGCAATAGTATGAAACGGATTATCATTGGTCACGCAACACTGGCACGCAAGCAGTCCGGCACATTGCCGATACCAGTATCGTGTGGCTAGAGTACAATAATAATGGACGTTTATTTAATAAACTAGCTTTCGTTCTAGTTCGTCCTTGTAAAGTTCGATTATGCAGTGTTATTTTGGGATAGAAGCTCACTGCAAATAATCAAACTTAGTTTGCTTTTTGTACGAAGGACTAACAAACAGCGGCATTTATTGACTCGACCCGGCTTCGTACTTGAAAGCTTGATGACTTTTATTTGAAAAAAATATTTCTTTATTGCAATTAGGTTCAATATTAAAAAAATTTAGAGTAAGATTTAGAGATTTAGCTCCTGTTAATTTATTTATTCATGCTATATTTTAGGCTATTTTTACTTTCACTGTTAATATTTTATGCGTACTTTATTAAACGATTTTTACTATAGGTACTTTAAAACTTTTATTATTGATTTATTTAGAGTATTTAATAGTAGCAGGCGAATTCAAAAACTATACGATAGTGGACACAAAGACTTAAAATGAAGGATTAAAGATTTATACATTGTAGATCGTGTATTCAAAGCTAAGTTTAGTGTCTAGCTAGAGTAACTCTGCATAAATTATTATTTTGGTGCCCGTATTAGTGCTAATCGGCTTTCAAGACTGTTCAACCAATCAGTCTCTCCTGCTCAGGGTTCCCAGCGGAAGACCTTGGTTAACCTTACTCACGAGACTACAAAGTTTTGTTCAATTTGGTGTGTTCGGGTGAGTACACTTTCCTTGCTAGTGAGCTGATAAATGTAGAACACACAAAGTACAATGGAAGACTTATAATATACCTAAGTCTAGGAGGATATTTCCTTTAACTGTTCAGACGTTGCGGCTCGACCTGGAAATATTATATTTGAAGAAAGTTTTTTTCCGACTATCCTATAACAATTTTTAATGACATTTTTAACTGGTGGTCCAAACGCCAGAGGAAAAACCAGGCCGGGACGAAACGCCTGAACACGCAAAATCTAAACTTTTTAATAGTGTTGCACCACAAATCTGAATACGATATGATGTCACACATCAATTGCTATTAAGTTTTAATTACAAGTGGCTTGATTAGTATATGTTGTAAGCTTGTTGCTGTCAAAATTAGCAAAATTTTTCGAAGAATTATCATATTGAGATGGGACTGTACCAACCACAAAGTTTATCGTTACTGTATCATTGCCGGCTATTTTATGTATGGTGTTTTTTATTCTACGCAGTGACAAACAAGCAGATAGCCCACTTGATGGTAAGCGGTAACTGTCGTTCATATATCTACGATTCATGCATGTAGGTTTCAAGCAATAAAAATGCAGAACCGCAGGTGCGTTGTCACTATGAGAACTAAGATGAAATAACTTATGCCCGTAGGTGCGCTGGCTACCTTATCCCTAAAATCGGAACACAGCAATGCAAGCATTGTTGCTTGGCGGCAGAAATAAATAAGGAGGTGATACTCACCCTGGCGGACTCCTTAGGCTTGACAGAGTCCTACCACCCCATAACCTACTTACTACTACTACTTATAGATGGACCTAGATCAAGTGATAATGGCTGTGATCCGGCTGTGACGATTTTGATGACAGCTAGAAAGCCGTCAGTACATAGTTACTTTTGTAATATTAATTTCCACCTGATAATAGTCGGATAAGTGGTTAAGTGTTATAGTTGGTTGGTTACCAACTATAATAAATACAAATTTTATACCAAACAACTCAACTTAATACTTTTAACAATTGCGTAATTGTAATCGGTTCATAGTCTTTCGTTTTTCAATTTCTGTGCTAAGTTCTACATCAGATCATAAATAAATATGATAGAAAAAGTTTTCTAAAGGTTTTACCCCCTCCCCAGACGAACGTTACTGTGCTGGCACCGACTCCAAAATAATGATGTCTAACTTACTCGTATTGTATGACAAAAAGATTATTTTTGTGATTTAAAGTTGGTTTTGTTTTTTTATAACATTTTTTTGCTGACATATATACATTTCTACCATTCGAATCGCCATCTACCGATAGCCGTATTAAATCTATACCTATCTAGGTATAGAATCGATCAAATGACAATCTTAACTTGTATTTAACTCTACGTTATGTCCACTTAAATAAAATTTAATTGGATTGTAATCAAGTCCGATTAATCAATTTTATTACATCATAGAATAACGGTTTAAGATAGATCCAGAAGATTTCCATGTGATTTTGATTAATTTTATCTTTACATAGTATAAAACAAAGTCGCTTCGCGCCGTATGTATCTATGTACGAGTATGTATATGTACAGGAAATAAAAATACAGTTTATAATGCAAAGGCGAACTTATCCCAAAACGGCATTTCTTCCAGCTGTCTGTATCTACGTAAAATTAGTGCCATAGTCTGAGTGACCACTTAATCCGCCGGAAGACGCCCACTGCTGGGCATAGGCCTCCCCCGAGATCTACACAAAGGCCGGTCTTGTGTCTTCCGCATCCAGCCGGTACCTGCGACCTTTACTAGGTCGTCGGTCCACCTTGTGGGAGACCTACCCACGCTCCTCACTCACTCACTACTTTCCTCAATAACATACAAATAGATGAGTCACAGCCTTTCCTTCTCTATCATTAAACAATGAGTCAGTGGATGTAAGACGATCACAAACTTCGCTTTGTATCGGTCGTTACAGTCAATGTAACTGGCCTTTTTTCTAGCAAATTCCACGCTACTGTTGATCTGATAAGCCGCAAGGTAGTATTGGCCCTTGTGAATAACTAAACTGACCTTGGACCGTTTATTGTGGTAATTTAGGCGAAGCTAGGCTATGCGTGGCTTGTCAACTGTTTGGTAGCATTTAAAATACACCATGTTCTCATGGACAAATTTACAAAAGCTATGCAAAAATAGTCTGTAACTAAAACTGTACGTAATTATAGGTATTGCATTCGATGACAGGATAAAATTTTATCGTTTTTTCTTTTGACAGACGT
Source organism: Blastobasis adustella (assembly GCA_907269095.1). Classification (NCBI taxonomy): domain Eukaryota; kingdom Metazoa; phylum Arthropoda; class Insecta; order Lepidoptera; family Blastobasidae; genus Blastobasis; species Blastobasis adustella. Next base: position 5,192,710 of record OU026129.1, read on the forward strand.
AAGTTCGAGCTCTTAAAAATAATAGACTGTTCGAAAACAAGACCTCTCAAATTTCTCTGTGGCACAACTGGTTGTGCCAAAGGGAATATTATTTCGTCACGGCCTCGCCGTGACACTCGTCGTCTCACGCAGTAAGAAATATCTTTATCTATTAAATGTAGAGCAACCAAAAATTTCAGGTATAGATCTTCTAATGCGTAGTTACAACAAAGAAATAGAAAGCGTTTCATGAGATTGATTTAATTTAATTTAGATTATCTAGTCATCAGGCATCATAACATACATACATACACAACGTCACGCCTTTTTCCCATAGCGGTAGGACATCTGCTTAAAATTAACTTTAAAATAAACTACAATATAGAGCTCAGTAATGTGTCCCGTATATTGATCCCACCTGCCGCAAACGGTCAAGCTACTAGGGCCCAAGGTTAGATCTACAGTTTGATGTAGACATTGAAAAATAATGGCACTTTATTGAAGAACCCCTTACTAAGTCTTACATAACATACCTATCCTCTTGAAGTAAAGTGGGGTCTTCATAGATCATCCTGACAGGCTACATGCCACTGATTTATAGCTGACTAATATACATAATTTTGATCTTCTTTTCCTTATCGAGTCGATGGACTTAACTCCCCCTTACACTTTGTTCGTCCAGTATTCGGCGACGCATACATCATTTGGACTGGCCTCGAGTCCTAAGTTGGGCAAGTTTTAGGACACACCGAGCATGAGGCACTATTTTGATGAACAATAAAGAGAAAAAACTGATGAAACTAGATATTAATATAATAAACAGCTCCAATGTATTTTACTTATTATCCGTCAGAATTTTTTTTTTTTCTTATTCAATGTATTTATTCCGTTCTGTTCCGTAACTGTTCCGCTTAATACAATTCACCTTCCTAGGCGCGTAGCCTGGCGGTTGAGTATCCAACTTGTAAGCGAGAGGTGCCGGATTCGAATCCCGCTGCGGCCAAGTACCAATGAATCTTTTCTGAGTTATGTACATTTGTTGAATTCGAACCGATGCTCTTATGATGAGCAAAACATCGTGATGAAACCTGCAAATTCAGGCAACTAAATTTGTAACCATGATCCAATCTGGTCAGGTTCCCCTGGTAACAGGGTCACGGAGGTCAGATAGTAGTCGCTCCACTGTTATTACCAGATCGCCAAATCCTAAATCACGGTCAAGGCGGACCCCGGGCTCTCGTTCTCAAGAGCACAACCGGGACATTAACGCCAAAATGACTGACAATTCACCTTCCATTTACTCGAAAGTACTTCAGACCGAACGTTTGACCAAATCAACGTTACGTGTTGCTACAATTTACTAAATGCATTTTACACCGTACAACCATTTACTAATGACCAATTGTCTATTCTGCAGTTGCGGCTTACGACGAGAGGATGCCGGAAACCGGGCGAAGTGGAGAAGAATGAGTAAGAAAGCGGACCCTGGCAGAGGCCGGGATAAGCGCTAGGACGATGATGATGAATTGTCTATTCTGCAGGTGATCAAAGGACTTTTTGATTTTGCTCCACTCGTAGTTGGTTTAGAACCGTGAATCGTGAAAATGAGTCTGCATAACAATTCCTAGCAAAATTGTAGATAGTAGATACCTAGGTAAATTTCCAGCATAGGTACCTAGTACCGATACAATTTCACACAAAGATCACAATTTTACGGACATTATTTATTATAAAATTTGTTTACGAGATCTTATTCAATTTTCTACTTCTTCAAGTGTCCAAATTAATCAAAGCGCCCAAAATATTTTTACTATTTATAACACAAATTTACCTATTAATAACGAAAGTATGGACTTAATTATTTCATTATTATTTATCATCATTCCACGCTAAATTCATTTTTGTTTTATGTTGGCGTGCTCTAGTATTAATATTGTTCTAAAAATATAATTGTTTTGATTAATTAGATGACTTGAAGAAGTCGGGCCCGAATTCAAGGTCCCGTGAGTTTATAAAACTAAGGCCCTTCAACACGCAATAAGGGCCACGGCTGTTAGCATATTCCGAGTTTAATAATAAGTAGCTACCCGTGTAACTCTTAGTAACAAGGTCATTTTGGTAAATTGCCAGAAAGCATTTATCAGAGTTAGATTGGTTTCAAACTTACTTGCTCAGTGGTGCATAAATTTTATAGCATAGTTTAGCATAGCAAAGTTTATAGAGTAAACATTTTAGGAAGTTTAATAGTGGTCTTGAATAGTTTTATTACAATAACTTAACTAGTAGGCTTAGTAGAATTAGTTGTTAGTATCTTTGTGATCTTTGGGCGGTCCAGCGGGAATTTTAAGTGAGGCGGTCGAAAAATATTTCGTATAACTTTTAAAACATTTCTTTTTCGCAGATTGGCGGCGATGGCGGGATCGCAGAATCCAGCAGCGTGCCCGTATGTAAAACCCTCTTATAAGAGGCTATATTATATTCATATTCGTTTATTGGTAACTATTAAACTTATTATATTCACAAAATTCCAAAAAAATATTACAGTAGATGTCAGGTTTAAAAATCCCATAATAGCTAAAATAGGTATGCCTTGACCACTCCTCAAATACGGAGATTAGGGTATTTGTGGAAGGATTAGGCAAGGAAAAAGGAATAGGAGTCCCCAATACATGAATAAAATTATTCTCGCGAGAGGTAAAAGGCGTGGAAAATATCCATCGCACAAACGCCAATAAAATCTCCGTGGTATTTCAACAAGCCAATATGGCAAACCATTTCCTGACGAATACTACCTTTCTAGACTAATATTCCCAAGCCCAATCTTTGTGATATCCTAGCTTATGTATATCACAATGCCAAAGTTTTGTACATCAATTACAGCCACTGGCCATGTTACATTGGCTCATATAAAAGTAAATTAGCAGAAATTGAAATATGTTGTACACCTGTATACATTGATTAACACTGTTTACCGATGGCAGTAAATTAGATAAACATATTTTGCCACTGAGGTGTCAAACAAGCTAACGCCCTGCCTGATGGTAAGCAGTCACCGCAGCCTATGGACGTTTGCAATACCAGGGGCGTCACCCACGCGTTGCCGACCCAGTAAAAACCATTTCACCCCTCTGTCGAAGAACTCCATGTTTGTACTCTACAGGGAAAACCTCTCCAAGGAGCTGATTCTACAACCTTTGTGTGTGTGGGAGAAAGTTTCTTTGGAACCGCAATTTCCTGTTGTTGAAATTTTTCCTGTAAATAAAAAATAATCCTAAGCATCGCCTAAGTTTATTGCAATCGGGCGTTTGTTTATACGTCTGGTAACAATAAGTTATCAGAAATATGTTATTTTTTCTCATTTGCGGTTAAATAAGGATATTTCCCATTAAATGAATAATGATCGTGGATGAAGGTGGTACAGCGCCAGTGTCGCACTACGGCCCACAGAAAACCAGCGCTGTAAGACTCCTCGCGGTTCACAGCACAAGCTGAGTGGGACCCTTTTGCACTGGCCGCCGCGACATTACTTTTCTACGTAGGACAATGTATTTCTTTTCGTTTACTCCTTTCTTTGTATTATTATTTTTAGATTTGTTTATTTTTTGTCGTGTCGTGGTGTCTTGTCGCAATAAATGTCTTTGTTCTTATTTTTAAATGATAACACAGTAAACACACTTATTTGTTCACTAAGTTATTTAAATGTACAGTTACGAGTCAGTACTTTAACAGCCCTGAAAAGGCACCTACCTCGTTAAAACATTTGTCATTAAAACTTGTTCCAAGTATTCAAAAGAGGTTCCAGAAGTTGTTACCTGTACCTGAGCGATCATTTAGTTCTATGATAATCAGTCGATATGTTTTTTAGTTCCATGTACCCTTCTTGCATTTTACACAGTCAAAATCTTCGCGTTGCGGGGGCATGTCAAATTTTTTACAAAAATTCGTGTAAATCGAAAAGGGAAGTCGGTGTTCACCATGATAACGCGTCCACACCACAAGGTAAACGAATGTGTATTTAAAGGCCTAAATGTAAAAACGATCACGTTTCTGCCACACAGTCAGGACTGTCAAGACGAATTTATGAAGCATTTAGAATGAATGCCTGGAGGGTCAGCTATGTTTTTCTCTAAGACAACATGCGAGAACGCAAAGTTGAAACGTGACAGATCGAGAACAGGTTGCCTAGCAATGAGTAAATTCCTATCGAAATATTATTCTCTTCCAAAATAACATCCTACATTTCATCTGTTACAGAATTGCACTCCAGGACCTTATACTTTATGAATTCTCTGTATTTCTAGAAGCTCATCGAGCATGCCCCTGCGGCTGGGTCAACAATGGTTTCAAAGAATGTAAATGTGACGGACATCAACAATAAATATTGTACTTCTAAACAGAAAATTCCAGTATTAACGAAGTATTATTACCTACTAGCTGGCCCGGCGCGACTTCATTCGCGTGATGTCCTACCCCCACCATACCCTACCCTAACCTACCCTACACTAGACCCATCCTATCCTACTGCTACCCTACACTTACCCTACGCCTACCCTACACCTACATACCCTTTTCTTAATTACACGCAAACCTTGTCCTGACAATTTCAAAATCCAATAAAATGGCTTTTGCTAAATCGTAATTTATTGCATTCATAGACGAGCGAATAGATTACCAACATACAAACATTGATTTTTATTTAGATATATAACATTTTTAAATTCATGTCGTTTTTTAACTCGATGAAAAAAGAAGGGTGTTATAAGTTGGATGTGTATGCCTACCTATGTATAGGCAAGTATATGGGTGTATGTATCTGTGGCATCGTAGTTGTAGCGAACAGATTTAACGATTTCGATGTGGGTTTCTCTATTTAAACCTTCTACCTTTCTCTATCTGTCTAATATATGTATGTATATGTATGTGTGTATGTATTTACATGTATGTATTTGTATGTATGTATTTGTTTTTAAAGTAGGTATATATGTATGTATAGTATAGGCTTTTATTAATTGAGCATTGTATATGTATTTTTTTTTTGCTACTGTGCACGTCTTAACTGCATTTAATTGTCACGATCTCTGTGCTGTAGGCCTGCTGGAAGAAATTTCTTTATAGAAATAAGTTGGCCTGTTGTGTCTGATATATTCGTGTGTAGTAAAAATCTTGTGTACAATAAATAAATAAAAAAAAAAAAAAAAAAAATCCCAGTTTAATCGAGATGGTTCTTAGCTTTGTTAAGTAGTTTAGGAAATATTTGAGTATGGGTATGTATACCGCCGGCCGGGTGTACCCCGACATTTAATGGTAAATAGTTATTAAAATACAAAATATTTCAGTTTTTCTTCAGATCGATCAAACTGCTTTTGCAGAAGTCTTGACGGTAAGCTGTTACGATATTACGTGAAACTGTATAATAGCGAAGTTGGTAACACGAATTCCATTTTTTTAAAAGGTCGTGGTTTACGTATAAAACCGATTACGTCATCGGACAAAACGTAGGCTGAAAATAGCAAATTACGTTCGAATTTAATGCTTACGCTAGCTGTTTGTCGTGATTGGAGACTGTAAATGTGCCACATTCAGCATGCTCTTTACGCAGGAACGCTATATTACGTAAATCTGTCTGTAGGTGGATCTTTACATTGTCGGCATTGGTGAATTTAATATTACTTGTGGTAGCTGAAGCCATGCTGGTCTGACCTCTTATCTCGACCTCGTGTCTTGTGGCCGCGAAACTATAATCACCCTTATTAATAATGATGTTGGCGTTAATGTCCCGGTTGTGCTCTCGCGCACGAGGGCCCCGGGACCGCTTTGACCATGATCCAGGATTTGACAGATTAGGTAACTACAGTGAAGTGACTGCTATCTAGCCTCCGCAACCCAACTAGCAGGGGCACCTGCCCAGATTGGATACCGGTTACACATTCAGTCGCTTGAATGTGCAGGTTTTATCACGATGTTTTCCATTACCGTAAGAACATCGGTTAGTATTAGTACTCAGAAAAGAGTCATTGGTACGCAGTGGGTATCGAACCCGGTATTTCTCGCTTACGATTCGTAAATCTTAACGACCGACGCTCCCATTATCACTTATTATACTTATGACTGAAGACTTTGACAACGCTTTTCACCTAAAACCTTCGACTCGGATGCCCTAAATAAAACAATAACCGTGTTATTGGGATGGAGACGAAAAAAGGGTTTCCATTAAGGCCTTTCAGTTCCGGAATTTTCGAGTTGGGCGCCGTGAACCATAAAATTAGGCGACGAAAACATCTCCGAAGAAGTCCTGCATTCGAAAGTCGCAAAAACCTTTTTGCTCCCCATTTTACGAGCCTTTCAAGTGAGTAATGCAATGTACATAGATACACTTAGAAGAACAGACCGAATTTGCTTGTCTATCATCAGAATACAATAGCCATGGCACGGCGAAATAAAATTACACAAAAGTTATATATGATTCTTTGTTGATGATGATTCTTTGATGATTTAGGTATGTAACTTCCTTTTTTATTCTATTTTTTATAATTCATTCGCGGTGCCACGCGAATGAATGCAATCCTGACTGACACAGCGTCTGCCATCTAATCTTTCGAAGTGAATAAAGTATCAAATCAAATAATAGGATGAGAATGTTGGCGCCTGTCAATAATATCAGGGCAAAGCTGCGCGACACCCGTCTAGAAGCCAAAGTCCGGTATCTTCGTTCCTATTAGTCAATGAAATTTTTAAACATAGGTTAACCCCGTTGGACTTTACAGTAAGAATGACGGAAACAATTCGAGAATAAAGAATATCCTTGAGCTTAAACTACCCCTAATATTTAATGGAGAGTATTTAGAAAAGTTGTTATACAATTTTTATTTCTAGCCCTAATATTTGATGTGTAACTCAAAACTTTCCTAGTCACCTAACGTAGGTATACCACCTTCAATTAAACTAAATATATACTTAATTATTATACTAACACACCACGGACATTGTCTGCAATAAAATAGTTTCATTTATTTATAGATATATTTAATCGAAATAGGTAACTAAAAGAAAATATTAAAAATAAATGAGAAACGTTGGGGAGCGGTAACTGTCGCCCATAACATCTAGAATTCACTGTGAAGAAGACGTGACTCTTGCCTTTGTGCTGGCTCCCTAGCTTTCAAGCCGGAACTCAATAATGGAAGCCTTTGTTACTTTACGGGAGCAATAGTGGATAAAGTTATGGTAATTCCTCGGGATTGACATAGTGATACCACTTTAGGCGACGCTTAAGTTGGTGTAAGATATTCTCAACAAGAAAAAGCATTGCACCAACACCAACCTTAAGTGAAAACTAAACCGTTAAGTCACTCTTAACCTTATGACACCGATTTTGTGACGCTTATACCTATGCTCAAGAATCCTAAGTTTAGTGCAATCGAGCATAAGTATGTCACGAAATAAATACACCAAAAAACAACAGCAAAGAAGAAAAAGACATTTGCACCATTGCAACTTCTGTTTCTCGTTTCCCAATCAAAGCTGTGAGCATAGGTTTGTAAGTGAGCATGCAATATGAAGTTTCATTGCGTGCCAAATAATCCGGAAAACATGAATCTGCGCTCGCTACATTGCCCGCTGATTTTTCATAACGTGGTACTGTGCAACGTATCGTTCATATGACGACGTCACAAGTGGTGAAGAAATGGGTATTCAAACTGTCTCTTTAGTACAGTAATGCCTCCAGTAAAGTCAAATGTCCATGTTGTGCCTACTACGGTGACAATTAAAGTTGCTGACGACTATACATACCTAGGACAAACCGTTCAGCTGAGTAGGTCCAATTTCAATAAAGAGGTTAGTCGACGAATCCAATTTGGTTGGGTAGCGTTCGGGAAGCTACGCCATATATTTTCGTCCCAATTACCGCAGTGCTTAGAGGTGGCTTTATCCTCTAAGCCGCAATGTCTGATAGGTAAACCAGACAAGCTCTCCGTAGACCAGAGACTGCATAGCACTGTTGTCTGTTGAGTATTTTCAACATCACTGCTATTTCCAATCCTCCTGCAGCAGTGGACTGTTGTGGGCTGTTGATGTGTGGTGTGTTGTTGTAATTACATTCAGTTACCCGTGTTTATTTGAACCTGATAGACTGGTCTAGGAAGGCGGACTCCGGGCCCTCGTTCTCGAGAGCACAACCGGGACATTAATGCCAAGATGATTTTTTTTTTTAGACTAGTCTCGGTCTGCCACGCAGAGGTCCCGGGTTCGATTCCCGGCCGAGCAGAAATTTAAATGAAAATTTTTTATTTCTGTTACAGGTCTAGGTATAATATATATAATAAGTATGTTTTGAAAAAAGTATATAAGAAGTTTGTCAGTTATTTAATACCCATAACACGAGCTTTGCTTACTTTGGGTACTAGCTGGCGCTGTGTGAATTTGTCCAAGCATAGATGATATATTTTCTTATCTATACATATCTTGTAAAAAATTCTCAAAACTGAAAATAGTACGTAATTGAGTGAAGTGAAGTTTTTCTTCTGATTACTTAATGTAAGAACTACGCAGCGCGCGTGACGAAATGCCAATTTCATGTGCAGCAAAATAGCCTTTCTAAAGTTACTTACACCATTCTAAAAACTACACCACTATGGGCAATATTTATAACTTGCACGGTTTGCGTTGTTTTATTTGCAGTGTAAATAGTTGTTCAGCATTTACTCGTGCATAAGTCAGGCAAACGAGTTTATTTTTGAGTGACAACTTATTGTTTCGGACCATGATTAGTTGTAGAGCTGTTCAAGGAAGCATAACAAAAAATATGTTATGCCATACTAAGTTTGAAAACTGTGGTCTCGAAAAACGAATACAGTAAAATATTTATATTTAGGTAATAATAATTTGTAGTTATAAGTTTGGCACGTATCATATAAGTACCTACAGTAAATGTATGTGCTCACGTGGCCATCAGTCTATCTTAACTCCAGACACTGCAACTCCATTTTCTCAATTCAATTCTCCTAAAGAGGATGAAAACCAGCACAACAAGTTATCCGAGCAACTGTTTCTTATGCCTCACAGGACAGGGTTGAAAATGGATTGCCACTAGTTACAGCCTCGTAGAAATGAAGGACCCAAGACTAATTTAGTTTTATAGCTTCGTTGTTGAACTATCGTTGTCTAATAACTCTGAAGAAGATATAATTTTAAGTCACTAGTTCTTGCGTAATGGGACATTTTCAGACAGCTACTTTAATAAGTAAAAAGTACAGTTCGCGCGTGCCTCACTATACTCGTATAGCGTTGCTTAGACAGGATTCTCAAAAGCCTTCCTGGCTATAGGTACACTCAAGGCAGAGTTTAGCTGGTAGACACCTAGCTCTCTTGCGAGTCCAGCATAACCACCCGGCCTACCGCGCTGGTACACATAAGTGTTCTCTGCCTCTCTTCCTCGATAGTCCGAAGGGCAACCTCCATCGTCAGCCAGCCAGCGTCATACTCTTTGCGGTAGGCGTAAAAAAGGAAACAGGATCCTCATATATTGTATTTGGTATCTAACCGAAATTACTCGGAAAGGTGTTTTATGAAAAGATTTTCTGAGAAGACAGCGCAAAATATTTTAATTTTTATACATCTACCGGTCTCGTTTTGATTTATTTTTGAGAATCGTGTCTAATCAACGCCCTTGATTACAATAATTTGAACAACTTTTTCTTTTTATTCGGCTCCCGGAAAAGCTCTTATTGCTAATCGGATTTTTTTCGTTAAAGTCTTGCCTTTTCAAACTTTGAATCGAATTCGGACGGAACACTTGACGAGGAGCTGGAATTATTTAAGGATGATGGGGTTACTGAAATTACTTGGTCGAAGTTTGTCAGTTTTGCCAATAAAAAAGTTTTCACAGCAAATTGAATTACCCAATCAATGAGAGGAGTCTAATTTTCGTTAGATACCCGTAATTGATTGATGGATTAACAGAATTTTGGACTGTTGAATTGGCTCGTGTTGATCTCAAAGTCAAGTTGTTATTACTTCCAGCAATTTAGTAACTTTATCTTCTATTGCTTCATGGCGCTCTTTTATTTTAATTAATGAATCGATCGAAAATATTGGTGTTAATGTCCCGCTTGTGCTCTCGCGCACGAGGGCCTGGGGTCCGCCCTGACCATGGTCCAGAATTTGGCAGATAAGATAATTGCAGAGAAGCGACTGGTATCTGACCTCTGTGACGCTGTTACCATGGGAACCTGGCCAGACTCGGTCATGGTTACACATTTAGTCGCTTGAATGTTTCATCACAATGTTTTCTCTTACCGTTAGGATTTAACTAACGCACATAACTCAGAAAAGAGTCCTTTTTACATGGCCGCAGTGGGATATTAATTAATGAATAATCTGTACAATCAAGAACATCTAGTTGAGGCTAATCGACAAAACTTTATTGATTTTATTTATTGATTTCTTAGGCCGGTGCAGTGCACTGCGCGGCGCACTGGGCGGCGTTTTGCGCGGTGCCACGTCACGGTGACAACCAAAGAAAACGGTGGTGTTATTCCGGTTTTTCAAATTAGGCAACGTTCGCACAAGAGATTTTAAGTTAGGCAACGTTTGCACGAGAGCTTTTTCGACGCTTTTACGCGCGTTATTTTAAACGACTCTCATAATTATGTATGTATGAAGAAGCCATAGAGATTTGTTAGAACCATAGCAAGAAAAACAATGTCAAAACAGTCTCTGTCTGCCACTACAGGAGAAAGGCGTGACAGTATGAATGTATGTCATCCAAAAATTTTTTTTGAAAGAATGAGCTATCTGTCGATAACAATTATGAACGTGACTGTATCTACACCAGAAGTCCGCGGGGCGTCGTATCGGTGTGGGGTTACGTTAGTTAGTTATTACAGTTTTAAGTTAGACAGCTGTCATCCGAAATGTAGATCTCCTCGAGCACTATCAATTCTCTTTAGGAACTAGTGTTCTAGGAGTTATATTTTCAGAGTTATTACAGTTTTAAGTTTGACAGCTATCATCCGAAATGTAGATCTGGACGAGCACTGTCAATTCTCTTTAGGAACTAGTGTTCTAGGAGTAACATTTTCAGAGTTATTACAGTATTAAGTTTGACAGCTGCCATCCGAAATGTAGATCTCGACGAGTATCAGCATTTCTTTTTAGAAACTTGTGGTCTAGATCAAAACATGCCTTATTTATAATTCGGGAGGAACTCAGAAGAAAATGACGAAAGGATCACAAAAGCGAAACAACTACGATAATGTTACAGAATCACAAAAAGGGGAAGGCCTTACGCATCAGCTGTCAAAATTTCTTTGACAAGGTCGAATTCCTATTTCATTCATACGCGTAGAATCTGTACTAAAAAAAGATGACAGATATATGTGTGTAAACTGTGTCACATAAAAAGGAAAAATTTAAACTGTTGGTAAAAAGAAACAGTCAAGTATGACGTCTCATGTTGACATATGCTGACATCGCGCCGCACACTGCACGATGGGGCCAAATTGAAAAAATGTGGACAAAATTCATACAGAACTGACATTGGCTTGGATTGCAGATTTTGCCCCATCATGCAGTGCGCCGCGCGGCGCGCTGCAAAGTGGGACATTTCGCCACCTATCAATGTACTTGCATACAAACTGCTCGGCGTGCAACAAGTTTTGCCACATCGTGCAGTACGCCGCGCGGCGCACCACTTCAATGTGTCTCAGCGCTTAGAAGGAACTTCAACTTTTATACTGTCACTATCACAGAGTTCCAAATATGTAGGTACTTAATTACAAGTTTGTAGTCAATCACGTATGGTTCAAATGCTCATGTAGATGCAAAGTATCAATCTATAATTCATATTAAATCCGCACTAGACGTCGTTAGTCGATTACTATAGCTACGGAAGAATCGGCCTTTGCTCAGCAATAAGATGATACAAGCTACTATCATCATCATTATCACAGCCCTTAACAGTCCCCTGCAAGACTTGGGGCCTCTCCCATGAGAAGGGAGGTTATAGCCGTAATCTCCACGCTTGGCACGCGGGATAGAGATCACAGTATTGTAAATATAAAAATGGAAAACGCTGCAGCCCTTTTTCCAGCCTACTATAGGGAGACTCTAGGTCTTTTGCCTCGAAAATATTAGTCGAATTGTACGACACCCTCGCATGCAACGGGTTACCACACGGCCAGTTAATATGATAGGTAATAATACAGGGACAATATATGAATATAAAGTAGTGTCAAAGTAGCACTGGTTACCCAGTAAGACGGTATATTCGCCTCCATAGCTTAATCCTCGTTACTCACATACAAGTGACCCCTTACAGGTGCCTAATGAGTAGTTCTCGTCCGGTGGTCTAACATAACCTTGGCTTTTTCTGTCCTACTAAGAGTGAGATCTCTTGTGCGTACTTACTGTTTTCGAGCTTCACTATCGTGCTACGACTTACGAGAAACTCAAGAGATTCGATTTTCTACAGGCAGACAACCAGCGAGTTCCTTTCACATTACAGGATCGACTTAATGGTGAAAATTGGCAATTGAGTAAACTTGCATTGGCAGATTAGACTTAGCCAAGTCAAATGTTGAGGTTCAATTGATGATTTACTTTGTAGAAATTAAAAAGTAATATTTTTACAAAGCAAACACTGTTGTAGCATAAAAACACAAAAAATCAGTATTTTAATAACAATAATAAATTTAAGTATTGTCTACAGACATATTACAGACAATACATTTACAGACAATAGCATTACTATCTCATGCCAGCAAAATTTTGCTGCACATTATTAACTCCAGAATTAGATCATTCCTCGATTGGCAGATACCGCAAGAACAGGCGGGATTTGTAAAGGGCAAGGGCACGAGGGAGCAGATTCTGAACCTTAGACTCGTAATCGAAAAGTGTCAGGAATACAACATCCCAACTTTCATCTGCTTCGTAGATTATCAGAAAGTTTTCGATTTTGTGGATTGGTCGAACTTGTGGGTAGTCCTTTCAGAAACCGGTGTTCCTTCCCATCTGATAACGTTGATTCGTAGTCTATATGAGTCTGGCTATGGCACAATAACGCTTGGAAAAGTCACATCAAACCGGTTCAAATTCCGAAAGGGTGTCCGACAGGGTTGCATCATTTCTCCTTTGCTGTTCAATATCTACGGCGAGTTTATAATGCGACGCATTCTCGAAGGCTGGGAGGGTGGCGTCAAGGTAGGCGGAGAGAAGATATCGAACCTTCGCTACGCGGATGACACCACGAACCTAGCATCATCCGAAGCTGAAATGGCAGAGTTCATGACGCGGTTGGAAGCAGTTAGCTTGAGTATGGGTCTAGCTATAAACAAAAACAAAACCAAACTAATGGTGGTCGACCGTTTGGCTACTGTTCAACGCACAAGTCTGTTGCAAGAGTACACGACCGTGGAGCAGTTCCAATACCTCGGCTCTCTTATAACAAATGAAGGTAACAGCGAACCCGAAATTCGACGGCGAATAGGAATTGCCAAATCTGCGATGACTCAACTTGGCAAAATATTTAGAAATAGGAATATCACAAATCGGACAAAAACACACATAGTCCGCACACTGGTTTTCTCCATATTTCTTTATGGAGCGGAGACACGGACTATAAAAGCCGCTGATAGAGCAAGGGTTGACGCGTTCGAGATGTGGTGTTGGCGCCGCTTACTTAGAATTCCATGGACAGCTTTCCGCACTAACGTGTCGGTTTTGAGAGAGCTAAACTTGCAGAATACACAGCGATTATCGTCGATCTGTATGCTGAGAGTGGTGCGCTATTTCGGCCATATCGCCCGTCGGCCCAACGACAATCTGAAACGACTTGTGGTAACGGGAAGGGTAGAAGGCAAGAGACCTAGGGGCCGAAGTCCGAAGAGATGGGCGGACCAAATATCCGAACAACTGGATACATCCGTCAACGTCGCATTACATCAGGCGACTGATCGAACCCGATGGAGACATGCACTTGACAAACTCCGAAGATGTAACGATCCTCAGCAGTGAGGGAACGATCAAGAAGATTGTCTACAGAGCTTGGCACCCATTTAAATCTCTAGCCTTTGTCGGTGAAGTCTACATCATCATCATCATCATCACAGCCCATGACAGTCCACTGCAGGACTTAGGGCTTCTCCCGCGAAAGGGGAGGCCATAATCTCTACGCGTGGCATCGAGTCAGAGACGGCAGTTTTATAAATATAACAATGGAAAATGCTGCTGCCCATTTTCCAGCCTACGGATACTAGATTTTTTGCCTCGAATACATTAGTCGCCTTGTACAACACCCACGACACCCACGAGTATAAGCCACACCGCCAGCCACACCATTATTATCATAAAATGAACTTGGCTCCCATTTTCACATTTATGTTTTTGATGGGAGACTCTTCATAATAGGCTTCCGATTCGAATGTTTCATTGTAGACTGCATTCACCTCTTTACACAGTCTAAAATAAAGTCGCTTTTTGCTAGCTTCTTCTTAACTACGCAACGGATTTTAATGCGGTGTTCACTATCCCTTAGATATTTTCCCAGAAGGTTTATGTGTATACCTTAAGTATATTATAATATAGAAAATTGGAAAACACCCGAGCGAAGCCAGGGCGCGTCGCTAGTTTAATGATTTCATCTGAGTTCCATCACCCGACTGCGACAGAAGGAGGGTTAATTAAAAGTATTAAACAATTTATTTGACCAATGTCAACGTATCTTTATTTGTTCCAATCGAGGATAATGTCACTAAAATTCTTTTGGACAACATCAGTAACCGAATAAATTACCTTTTATAAAAAAACACACACACAAACAAAGTCATTGAAAATAGAATATTATAATGGCCTGAGAAGCAATGGAATTCCCAAGATTGAAATCAACAAGTCGTTCGTTGTTTTTATACAATATTTATTATTTCGTGGTTTACCTTTACAATTCGTAGGTAGAAACAGGCTTTTTAAAGCTTTATTTATCTTACTCGTTTGTTTGTGGAAATTGGCCCCGATGACGAAGTAGGCTTAAGGGACTCATTAATATACCGTGTTTGTTTTTACCAAATTATGCCTATTGGACATGGTACAACCAAGTTTTTTATGTAACCACAGACAAATACTGTTATAAGTTTATAAGTATAGATGTAAGAATACCCTGTATAAGTATTTAAACAACTTTTTTTTTCTTCATCGTCAGAAGTGTTTCAAATGCTTATCGCAATTAGCGATTAGATAATTGATTCGCTCTTGTGTTACGAATCTCTTTTTAGGGAGGGTGAAATTAAAAATAAATCATATAGGCGTTAATGTTCCGGTTATACTCTCGCGCTCTAGGGCCTGGGGTCTGCCTTGACCATGATCCAGGATTTGGACATCAGATAATTACAGTGGAGCAACTGCTACGGGTTATGTAGTATACACAACAGCAGCATAAATTCTATATAGCCTACATATATTAGTAGATATATAATACAGTCCTGAACTTGCTCGCAAGGCCGTGTTTTTTGTCCTCCTTTGCAGACACAGATGCGCAGGCGCCGCCAGTACCTGAGACCATACGACGCGAAGCGTACGTCGCTACTTACCTACACTTGCGTATATTGACGGAGTACATTAAGATTGCTATCTTATACTGTGCCGTGCGGTTATAGTTACCATCTTGGCGTTAATGTTTCGGTTGTGCTCGCGTGTACGAGGGCCCGGGGTCCGCAATGACCATGATCCAGAATTGGGCAGATCAGATGATTACAGTGGAGCGACTGTCATCTGTCCTCCGTGACCCTGGTACCAGGGGAAACTGACTGTGCCGTGAGATGTGTAGGTAATTTTCTCTTCCTATTTTTGAAAAACTCGTCTGGAGTCGAATGGTATTATTTTCGGCATGAAAATGTCTTTACTTTGACGAATGGGGCTGACTTTTCCTATTTTTGAACGGTTCGCTCTCAGTATTGCACATGGTAATTAAAAAATATTGAATTTTTCATGCCGAAAACATAAATTGAAAACCGTTCAACTCTACGCGTGCGGTACAAAAATAGAGCTTCAATTATTTTTTTTTCCGTGCACCATGCGGCCAAATCCCGACTTATTTAGCCACGGTCGGTAGCTAAATCTTAGTTAGATAATTGTTCATTATTAGAATTTTACATGCATTTGACAGTTTTTAGACACCGAATGGAACTTCTTTTGAAATCGAATGGACTTGTAACGAAACGAGTTTCGAACCTTCGAGTGTTTGTCAGAAATCGATTCAACACTAAACCTTAGGTAACATAAATAAATACACAGACCCCAAATGCTAAACAGCCAGATCGATAGACGTCGCAATGACCCATATAGATAGAGATGAAGCGTAAAAACGAGCGGCAGTCGAATGCAATGACTCCTATGCCCGCGATCACGCGATCACGGGCGACGCAAGCTCGCCGCCTTCCATTCCATGTAGAGCTAACAAGGGTAAGAGGCGGCTTTTGTATATAAAAAATTAATTTAAAAAAATATATCTTAACAAGCTTTAATGCCATTCCATGTAAAGCCAACAAGGGTATGAGGCGACTTTTATTTAAAAAAAAGATCCCAAATAAATAATAAAAATTCTTAACAACCTTTTTATCGAGCGGTACAGTATCAATCAAGACCATTCCAAAGAGTCCACACGATGGTGTTATCTTGTTGCGTTCAGTAGTTCCTATGACCACCTTTCGACTCCATCATCAGACCAGCTCCATAGTAATGCTTTGTCATCTAAATTTCAGCTAAATCGGATACCAACCGGTCGTAAAATGGTTTGCCAATTGTGACAGACAACTTACATACATACGGTGCAAGTTAAATAAAAGCTTGTGAAAACAGGAATATCGTGGTCGGAAATTTTATATTAAATAAGGCAAGTAGTTATCGTAGCTACAAAAAATTCAGCCTCAAAGTTTTCCACTCGTTGTGTGCCTCCAAATACCGTTGACGAAGTTAGGTTGACCTAGGTCTTCCGCTGGGGACTCGAAGTCTGATTGAACAATCTCGGTAGTCGATAGGCACTCCATGACGTTAACTATCTTCGTCATCATCAAATGCGAAAGTGTATTAATATAGAGCTTTGGATGTATGAAACATTACTGAACGGATATCGAAAAACATTGGCAGTGTTATTGCTTACACAGAATTTTATCCCCAAAATCAACATTTACGCGGGTAAAGACGCGTACAATAGCTAGAGACAAAAAGTGAACTACTATAATAAATGCGAAAGTTTGTGTTTAGGTATATTTGTTACTGCTTCACGCTAGACGAATCTAGCTGAAACTTCACACTTTCGTAATCATAACTCATAAGCAGACTAACACATACCTAAACCAATTCTCATGTCATTCAAAACTGTTTTCTGTATTCAAAATAGTATAGGAATTTTTCGTAAAACGAAAACAATAATTAGAAATAAGATTCGAGAAAAGTAATTACCTACATTTAAAAAATACGTCACTGTCTCTTTTACTATGGCATTTCCTTATTACAATTAGATTTTTAGATTTTAAATCCTACTAAAGTATACATTTTGTTCGGTCAATGCATACACCCTAGAAACCACTACCGATAAATCCATTTAATACTTACACATTAACTAAACGCACCTCCTACACCTACTAACTTTTTAATTTCCATCGTCACCTAACCAAACACCATTTTCAACCAGTCACTTCTGAACAACTATCAATTCACAAAAGCAATTCCTTGGTCGCTATAACGACCAACAGCCCCTACTGTTTACGAGCCGAAGTCTGCACGAGAAACAGTAACGCACCACCTTCGAAACCAACCGCTCACCCTCGCGCATACTGGCTGGAAACAACAATTCACAATTTAAAAATTGAAACAAAAAATGTGTCTAATAACCACAGAGGAGAAAAGAAAACGTGTTCTCTTTTTAAACTTGCCGCCGTCGTGATTAATTCAAAAACTTTCATATTTAGAACAAAGGACTCGTGCAGCCAGTAACTTTAAAAAAAAATGATTCGCGTTTTGGTGTTCCTACATTTAAGTGCTGCGGTTCTCTCAGCGAGGGACCCGAAGCAGATAACTTTGGCGAGTCAAGGAACTATTGATGGGATGTATATTACGAGATTTCGGACGAGGAAGATTGCCGCCTACATTGGCATACCGTACGCCGAGCCCCCATTGGACTTTAGGCGTTTCCAATCGCCGGATGTAAATGGTCTTCCTAGTTGGGAGGGGGTGAAGAACGCGACCATTTATACCCCTGATTGTATGCAAGTAGATACCAGACAGAAAAAAGAAGAGGCTAACGCGCAAGAAAATGTAGGACGAAAACCGCACAAACATGATGAGCTCTTCCAGAAACTGCTCGAAGATCAACAGAATGAACCAAGGAAGAGGGAATATTCAGAGGATTGCCTGTATCTCAACGTCTATGTACCTGACGGTAAGTTAATTGCAATCATAGTAAATGTCAGTCACGTAGTAGCAAATATTAAACGTTGTCCCTTACAAACGCGAGCCAATTACTAAGCCTCCCGCATCTGTCTGTCTGTCACAGGGTTGTGTCTGTGAGCCGGAATAGGCAGGCGCTTGAGATTTTCGCGGAATACTTGTTACAATCGCTGGACGAATCTGTCTGTACCAATAATGAGAAAAGAGCTTCGACTCGATTTTTATTCCGTAAATACTCAGTTACAAAGTATCTTTCGAAAAATATACAGTATTCTAAAGAGATGTAGGTTAACTAAAATTATTCTAATTCCATAATATGGTGATGTATGATTGTGGGTATGATATACGTTTCCGGTTATTTATTATAAGCATGGAATATTTACATATCCATAATATGATTTGCCCGCATACTATTTGCAAAAAAGTGTTTATTTTTATACGACTAAAGTGGCAAACAAGCCGACGACTCGCCTGATGGTAGCATTTACCGTAGACTATGGAGGAAATTATTTTAATTCACCATTCATAGATATTCATGGGAGCAATTAGTTTTAATTATTATTGTCTAGGGTCTTTTTTCAAGAGGCAAAGAACTTTAAATTGAAATAAAATAAAGAAAAAAGGATTTAGTATTAGTGAAACTAACTTTATTTGAGAGATAATTTTATGGCATTTATTTTTTAATATAATTTCGGCAATGTGGCTGCCGTGACTGACGCGTAGATGGCCCCATCTGGATATCCTATTTTCATACACTTTTAGCACCATACATAGAACCATACAAAAATATTTCTTTACTATAGAAGTCTTGTGGGTTTTATTCGTAAATAACCCATTTTATTGCCAAACTTTTTTACCTAACTTTATCTTTTGAAGATGGGCTAAAACCTATTAGCTATTTTTCTCGTGTGATATTCAGACATCTAGAGCTAACGAGCGAAAGCGCTTGACCTTTTTTCCGAAAACAAACTAACGAATGAAGTGGACAGAAAACTTTTTTTTAAACGTATTTAAAACGTGAAATAATCCCTTCTAATGAAGGGGACATGACTTTTGTTATTCAACATGAGCCCATTACTATTCTACAACGTACACGCTAGCTCTACTGAGCTTTAAGTAAGCTCGTAAGTGATAAGGCATGAATCATATTTCTTCAAGAAATTAAATACCGGTATGATCCTGTTACTTTAGAGAGAGAAGCGTGTCTGTTATTTGCATTCTGAGAGTCGGTGTATGTCTTAGCAAAACGCGCAATCCTCGAAAGCAAGGATGTTGTGTGTATTCGTTACAGACACCGACGATGCGGCGAAGTTTTCTGCATTTGCACAGCGACTAGACTAATTGAATTTTATCTTCCCCTGTCTATTTGTAGGTAATATTACTGCCAGATACATTTACGTAGTTACTTACATAGATAGATTAGATATTTTTTTAAAAGTCATGCATGATAGCTATATGCAGTCACACGAACATAGAAGTGTATTTAATAAATAATAATATTAATTTGCTTGGACGAATTCACACAACGCCATTTGGCCCCAAAGTAAGCAAACCTTATGTTGTGGGTGTTACAAAACTTATAAATTACTAATATAGTTTTTTAAATACATACTTATTATACAAATCTACTATGCCCAGACCCGAAGCAGAAATTAAAATTCAAAATTTATTAAATTTTTAATTAAAGTAAAAATGTTTTATTCTATAAAATAAAACTCTTTTAATTAGGCTTAATATTATATATGCTTTTTGTTCCATTAAGCTAATTTATCAGTTTATGAAATATTGTCGTTTATGTAGATAAGTGAGTAGTGTTTTTTTGCTATGAGATCATCTATTACATACCTATTATTATACTTAGGTGATAAAAGTTGTTTGTAGTGCCAACGGAAGCCGATAGCAGGGTCACGGAGGTCAGATGGCAGTTGCTCCACTGTAATTATCTAATTAGTCAAATCCTGGATCAAGGTCAAAGCGGCCCCCGGGCCCTCGTGCGCCGGAGCACATCAAGATGATTATTAACATTAACAGCATGGCTTCCTTTACATATTGATTTTTTTATGCCAGTGTAATGTAGAGATTGTTGACTCCTACAAACAACCAAGTTCCTCATAATAGTATTCCTCTATCTATAAAATAGTATTTGTTTAGGAAGTCGACAAACTCATGATTATAGAGTAGATACCCTCGCAATCAGAATTCTACTGCCTATTAATTAATAGGACGACAAAAATTAGGGCTATATTAATCCCCTTAGCGTCGATCATCTTTGTGAAGGAACAAGGAAGCTACATTAACGGAATTTTCCATTAATTTAACAAGCCATTGTTTTATTGTATTAAAGGGGAAATTAATATTACCAAAGTACCTATGTACTGGCTTTCTAGCTGTCATCAAAATCGTCACAGATGGTACACAGCCATTTTCACTCGATCTAGGTCCATGTATAAGGCGTAGTAGTAAGTAGGTTATGGGGTGGTAGGACTCTGTCAAGACTAAGGAGTCCACCTGGTGCGTACCATCCAAAAGCAACAATGCTTGCTCTGTTGTGTTTCGGTTTGAATGATAAGGTAGCCAGAGCTATTACAGGCATGAGGCTTTCCATCTTAGTTTTCACAATAACAACGTTTCTGCGGTTCTGCATTTTTATTGGCTGCAACCTAAATATATGAATCATGTTATGGGCAATAGTTGCCGCTTATCGGGTGGGCTGTAAAAAAAACTAGGTTCTAGGCATCAAGTGCCAAGATTCATGAAATCCTGTACACAGCTTGTCTCAGTACAAGTGGGCGCTATAAAAATAAATAAAATAAAATTTTAATTTTTTTTTGAATTTCATTAATTGTATGAAACGAAGTGATTCAGGCGGGATTCTGTTATGCCCTTGATGATTTGAAAATCATGTAACCATTTGTTGGTCAAAGATTTTTAGAACCATTTCAGTACTTTAAGTACATCCAGAGATACTCCTGCAACTACAAGGTAGTGTTACAATATATTATCAACAGATGTTACATATAGTCCAATATTTTCCAAACTACTGAACCAATTTTAATGAAAAAGAGAGCTATTATGATCTTGATTAAACATTCGTTCGGGACTTACGAAGCTGTGAAGCTCATGTCTGCAATTATACTTCCTTGAAGCCGTAACAAGCAATGTAGTCCTTGATGTCAGACTGATAAGAGACGCTTTTCTATACAAGTCTGTCTTGTACAGGTTGTTTGGTGCATTATTTGCCAATAACCTTATCTTAGTCCCCAAGATAGACTCGCACTTGTCCTTGTCGCCTTTCCCCCTGCCCCCCCAGGTAAGCTGTATGTTTTATTATTGAAATGCTTGATTCTGGCTGGATACAATATATGTGCTCTTGTCGTTTGTTTGTTGGTTCGGTTTGTTTAGTTTGGTACTTTGGATTGTCAGTGAGCAGATATTAGACATTATATGCGACTAGAAGGCTCTGGAAGGCTCGCTCGTTTTTTGGTTTGGTGACAACTTATTGACGCTTTTATCGAATCAAAAAACATTTTCTACGTATTTAGTGCGTTTAGTCTTGATGACTGAAAAACAAATGTTCATACCGATTGTCGAATACTAGTTGGATGTGTCCCGATTCATAAATGAGAATTTGTTGTAGATTTAATAGCAAGGGAGAACTGAAAACGATGATCTCAATCGCTTTTAGACATTATCTTAAAGATATAAAGACTACATGTTATCAAAACCTTTTGTCCGTTTTCGTAATTGCAGTTTCGTAATTAGCTACGAAAGGGGAATTACATTTCACTGTATGGTAATTAATTATCAAACTATTTATTTGCTGGTTTTGTAATCGAGTCCTTTAGATTAGGTAAGTTACTTTAATGGCGCATTTGATTAAACATATGACACCTCACACCAAAAACTAAAAGAACAAATAATAACGACAATTTGATCTAATTTTAGAATAGTTTATTATTTTACGTGAATATAATGAACGTCTTCCTCGTCGTCCCATTCCAGAAAAGTTGTGTTATGAAAGATGTGTAGGTACTTTTGAAAGCTTCATACTCCCAAAGTTTAAAAGAGAGAAAATTGTTAGTAATATCGTTGTGAACATCCATCCGGCGACAATAGAAAAGTATATGTTTTACCTTCCCCCTACCTCCCGCAAGACGTCATAGACCGCAGAAGTGAGCACTGAATATGAAGTGTCGTGCCAGTTCGAACCAGGTTGGCGAAAATGCCGAGCGGCGAATCCGAAAGTCGACTATTTCTACTTCTCAGTCACTCACACACAGCATCCGGCCTGCTTTAAAAATGATTTAATGTAATTCCGATGTACGAATCGAATTCACGAAAAAATAGCAATACTAGCCTGACTTCTAGCCACCGCAATTTTTTAAATTTGACGGTACCAATATTACATTTCTTCGTGTAGGCCTCCTTCAATATATTCCATCGTTGTCGGTCTTGTGCTGTTTTCAACCATACCATTCCAACCATTAAATGTTACATTTATAACTAATAATACCTACCTCACTCCTGAGCTACTCACTAACGAGTAGCCTTTATATAAGCCTCGACATTCAAAAGCTTGGGAACTTCCCTTGTGAATCGATGAAATTCACAGGCGATGCCGTGTTAACGTTTATGACGTCGTAACGTTACGTATAGCAATAAGGCAATAAAGCAATATTGTATGAGTGGTAGATAATTATAATTAAGCGTTTGTCTCCCTTTATTGGGAAAACCGTTGAGTTGTATGTAATTTAACTGGTATAGGCAATTCGGAATTCCAAGATCAGAATCGCTAGATCAGAAATCAGTATCGTATTGGATTTGAACAATGGCAATTATTTAGTAACTAATTTAATAATGTACTATTTACTAAGTTTCAGCAAAACGACGGAAAGGACCATATTATATTTCTTTCCAAGACGATTCTAAGAACCTCCCCACCTACTTAGATGTAGTACGAAATGATTTCGTACCTACATGAAGTACTTTTACGGTACTGGCGAACAAACAACAACACAAACCGATAAAAAACTCAATGCAGTATTTGCTTTTGCGCTGTCCTCTAAATTCTGAAGCAAAAAGCACGAGAGCAAATCAAAGTGGAATGTATTACTTAGAAAATGAGGTCCATTTTGTAACTCGTCTTGTATAAACCGGAGCGAAAAATGGACATTATTTTACGAGCAATGCATTCCACTTTGATTCTTTCTCTCTTGCTTGTGTATTTAGACGACTGAATATAGCCAAATGTCATCTTCATCATCTTGGCGTTATGTCACGGTTGCACCGGCACGCGAGGGCCCAGGGTCCTCGTTTAGCCAAATGTAACCGTTTTAGATACGTCTATTTAATATTTTCTTTCATCTAAAACTCATTTACAAACGAGCAAGATGGTAAGTACAACTCAAGTAATTAGGTTTCATGAAACAAATAATATGGCTTAAATGCAGAACCGCAGGCGTGTCGTCACTGTGTTGACTAAACCAGTATGCCTCATGCCTGTAATTAATTAGAAAATAAATAAATAAATAAATATTCGTGGACAAATTCACACAGCGCCATCTAGCCCCAAACTAAGCAAAGCTTGTGCTATGGGTGCTAGATAACTGATAAACTACTTAAATACTTTAATTAGTCTAGCTATTATGAGATTTTATTAGAGTTGCATTTATGAGATTATACAGGTCTTACAGTTACAGTTTCTTTTCGGCATAAATATATTAAGGCTCTTCAGGCTTGACAGAGTTCTGCCACTGGAAAACTGATTACCCTGGCTGATTACCTGCATGTAGGTCGGTAAATCACAGTCTGAAGAACATTAATTTCGGTGTGTGACATGATAATAATAACACAAACAAATCACAGTATTGTATAGTAAACAATAATAAGCAATAAACATGCGAAAGCATACGGGGTCCTTCATTAACCTAGTTTAGGGTAAATCCACCGCACTCCCCTTCGATCTGATAACAAAGTCATTGTGTTTTGCCGCCATGGAGGGACTTTGGTATTGCCATTCTGCTCCACCCATTTTCCCCTGACCGCTGGTATCCCATAAATTAATATTTATATATTCCTTCCTTAGCCTACATCAACTATGATCGGTTACCTGAATTAATTTGAGAGAAACACAGACGAAACTTAATAAAACGCTTACAATGGATTAATAGCAGTTTTATATTTATTTATCACTGGCTTTCGGCTGCACTGAAATCGTTTAAGTTTAATTTTATTTTTTTCCCGAACCACTATAAATGACCTAATGAATGTATTATGAAAGAATTATTGCAAACATAACATGGAAAATTAAATGCATGTCTCTGCATGTCTTATTATTATTTATCGGCAGTGCCTCCATTATACAAATCGATTCTCGAACTTACTTTAGCACAATTTGTATTTAAGATGGTTATTCTAAGATATAATTTACATAACTATGTTTTTTTTATCTTTATTGTTTCATGTTTAATGTTAACATTTTTATTGTTATTACTTTCAGTCAGTTTTTGGCGATACCCATATATTATGTATAAGTAAGTGATTACACCCGCTCAGAATGGGCACAACTTTCAATGCCCACGACCCAATTGTGTCAATCTGGGCTTGTGTCCGAATATCCGTTGGGACTTTATTATGTC
Organism: Blastobasis adustella; assembly: GCA_907269095.1. NCBI lineage: Eukaryota > Metazoa > Arthropoda > Insecta > Lepidoptera > Blastobasidae > Blastobasis > Blastobasis adustella. The sequence continues at coordinate 5,217,768 of OU026129.1, forward strand.
CGGCTTCGTTGCTACGATAATTACAGTCATGTTGTAGTTATTGAAAACTCCAAAATTGTAATGTCCTTTACGTATTTGATGCAAGCTACGCGTGCAGTTCTAAAGTCTGTAAAACAACATTTCCGCGGAATTTTTAATTTTAGCCATACCAAAACTTCTCGAAAATAACATGCTTCACATTATAGGTACATGTCGAAACTAAAGGCCCATTTTGCCATATTATGATGTCACACTTTCTGAAAAATGACCTAACAAATAGCTTACTGAATTAACCGTTTTTTTAGACTAGACAGGCATTTGACCGCCATCTCACATGTTGGTAAGTGACGATTCAGCCGAAGGTCGATTTTACCGAAATATCGGTCATATTGTTTATAATAATATAACCAGTAATTAGCTACAGTTTGCGATCTTTCAAACCGTTACCATGGGAAATTCCGGGATTAAAGTGCTCTCGATATTAATACTTACTGCATCTAAGCACTCAATTGTAAATACCGATCGGTCTTGCTAACCGCGATCATCACTCTTCTCGTCTGTTTGTTCACTAAATCCGTCTAAAGTTCTTAACTTACTTAAGAGTGATACACGAGTAAAGTTGTGTAGTTCATATTTGCGAAATATCGGGGCTTTCTTGCTAGATTTCCGATCCATACTAGATTTCATCCACACCGACTTAACGTAGATTGCCAGACTTTATTCCCAAAGTTTTTTCTTTTCACTACAACATGGGGTTTGTCAAAAGTCCTGTCCACAGGTAGGTACCTCAAAGACCGGCACCGCATCCTTGCAGATGACCTGAACGACGGTGGTCGCGAGTATTTTCAATCAGAAAGACTATGGCTAATCAGAAAGAATCTCCACTAATGTGGACTTGATAACCGGATGTGCTACGTTAACAATTTAATAAGGTCAGATAATATCTTAATTGTCGATTAAAAGGGATCAAATTCTTAAACGCACGTAAGTTGATACTTAAACACAAAACGTGATAGAAAAACAAACCTTAAACGTGTTTAAGAATTTGGAGCGGAGGAAGTGAGCGGTAATGACCAACCCAATAAATAAATTTTGATTTGATTTAATAGTCGAATTCGGCAAAAAACGTATCATAGCTAGGCCATTACATCTTTAACAATATAATCGTCCCTTAACAATAGATATAACACGCAATTTTCCAAAGGAAAGACGTTATTTACATAGGATCCTCAATCTCAAGGCGATGTATTGAACCTCCCAACTAACAAGCATGAAATATGGTATTTTTATCTAGAGAGGCCTCATTTCACAAGCGGGCGCCTCGCCACCGATGTTTGGTCGTATATGGGTATATATCCGATAAAACCTTTTGACAAAAGGTCGTTTGTAATATAAGGGCTTACTTATTGCTTATAAGGAAGGGGATATCAATGGCAGTTTCTTTATAAATGCATGAAATCCCCGCCCGATGTTTAAGGATTCGGAATAGAATATTAGGGAGGTTTTCTTGGAAAATACGAGTAGGGGAAGGTTGTATAGTATCGGACATATTTTAGTTATAACAAATGTGTCTCGGAATTGGAGATATGAATGTCATTTCAATTGATAATTGGGCTTTCGGTAAAAAGTAAGATAACTTTATCGTTAAACGATTTATATCAACAATGTTTTCTGGAACAACTACGCTTTAAAATAATAATCATCATCTTGGCGTTAATGTCCCGGTTGTGCTGTCACAAGTGCCCGGGGTCCGTCTATCCAGAGTTTGGCAGATCAAATAATTATGGTGGAGCGACTGCCATCTGACCTCCGTGACCCTGCTACGAGGGGAACCTGACCAGATTTGATTATCATCATCACGATGTTTCCCTCACCGTAAGATCAGTTCGTATAATTCAATAAATGTACATAACTCAGAAAAGTGTCATTGGTACATGGCCGCAGTGGGATTCTAACTCGGAACCTCTCGCTTACGAGTTGAATACCTTAACCACTCGGTCACCGACGCTCCTAAAATGATATTTTTAAACAATAGTCATTGAGTGATTCGAGCAAGAACACAACCGGGACAATAACGCCAAGATGATAAAAATTAAATATAATCCGCAGTTCCATGACCTCTTTGTATTATCTTCACTACTGTATACCTTGGCATATCTCATCGTTACCCTGCTCTTTTTAACTAGGAGCGCAGAATATAACAGGCGGTGGCCGAATGACTAGCAGATCTGACTCGTATACTAGAGGTACCGAGTTCGATCCTTAGTAACAGTGCATCGCAATTTTGACTTCTAAATTCAGTTTACACTCGCATGAGGAGTGAGTGATTGCATTTCATCTTAGTCCTCACAGTGACAACGCACCTGCGGTTCTGCAATTTGGTTGATGCAATCTAAATGCTATGATTGTAGATGCTATGGGCGACAGTTACTGCTTACCATCAGGTGGGCTGTCAGCTCGTTTGTCACTGCGTAGTATAAAATAAATCTATGCTAAAGTAAAACTGATAGGCGCAGCTTAATGTATCTTTTCTTTGGTGGCAGCAGAGGCTGGGGCCACACACTACATTCATACTAATCATCCGCCTTGATAATATGACTTACGTACCTCATATGCTTATACAATGCTAACTTATTACCTACATCTCCGTATTTTTCGGGTTTTTAGATGGCTGTCATGCTCGGTCTTAGTCATGTTCTGATTTAGTCATGAATTACACCAGATTTTTTTCATTTTCGATATACCTACTCATTTCTTATTTTGTCCTTTCGCGTCACTCCATCTCTGTAGCATGCATTCGTACATCATGTTTGTTATGATTGCCCAACACTGAATTAACAGTACACACGACAGCACCTCAACCTACCTACTGTTTAGACTTTGGACAGTCTCCGGCTTGTACGCCATCGTACAAACCATCCATATTTTATGATGCTATCCCATTTTACACTGGTGGTGGGTAAGTTGATGTACTACCTTCCGTACAACCAAAGTACAACTTAATGATCAGTAGGTAATGATCGTCCTGTAGGTAACGGTAATCAAATATTTTATAGTACCATCATGTTTTAACTCAATTATAGCCCAAAAGTAAAGCTAAAATCATTTAAGCTGTAATCTATTCAAGACCAAAGATCAAATAACATTAAATAACTTTAACGGATGATAAGAAAACATGAAATAGTTTTCAGGGGTTTGTGAACATTTAAACTCGTAACACCAAAAATGCCTCATGCCTGTGTCTATGGTGTGATAGGCAGAGACTATGGACCGTCACTTTGCTCTGTCCTGACACAACTCGCTAATAATAATTTCCAAATCAAAAACCTCAACAAACAAGACTGATTACCTATTCACAATAACTCAGTTCAAAACTTTTGTGAGAGCACGACTGTCACCGAAGTGGTCGCTTCAGGCGTTGATTTGAATTTGCAGAATTCCTCAAAAAGGAAATCACCGAAAGGCAACTTTTGACAACTGGAAATAAAATGAGTGTTCGGTTGTTCATCTTCATCTACCTTATATAAATCTAATATCTACCTTATATAAAGAGCAAGATTTGTTTGTTAAAAATTGAAGAAACAACTTTTTAATTAAAAAATGTACAAACGAAATATTTACAAAACCATAACAAATAAACTAAAACTAAAATGCGATGCGGATGACTTTTTTATTTCAAAATATTTTACTTTTAGTATTAGTTTTAGAAAAAAGTTTTTAAGATTATGAACGATTATAGTTTATCGAAATCAATATTTATATCTAGGTATAATAGGCAAATGGCCGAGGAGAAACTCGAGTATGGAGATTTCTTATTTGAAGTATGTGGGCAGGGCCCCTGTCCCTAAGGTCCCTCCATGTCATTTTTGAAGACGTATCTAAACACATTCCACTCCCTTATGTGGGCTGAAATATTCTGTTCATCCCTTAATCGATTTTAATATTTTTCCATAATAAAAGAGCCCTTGGACACCAAAGTCGTATGGGGTCGACCTGTCGAGTGGGGTAAGAAATAAAAATGATTCCAAAAATATATCACTACATTTAAGGCAATAGTTTTAAATAAAAAATAATATCAAAACTTACCAAGTTTGGGTTCTTCCATAAACGACGCAGCTGAATATCTTTGTAAAATATAGCATAATAAATAGAAATATCGAAAAATATTATTTTTATATTTCGATATTTCAATGTAAGAGAAATCCTAAAAAAGTTCTTTTTCTTAAACCTTTCGAGTGAGGTATCAAATGAAAGGGTTTTCTGTCACCAAAAGAAAAGTGACTTTAATGTCGGTGAAAAGCAAAACTGCCCAGAGGATTTAAGGTAGACCGGCTTATTTTACTTCTAGAACCCACACAAGAGGATATGAAAGTACTATCGCTCCAAAAAGTCAAAGATTGTGTCACTAAAAAAACTTTTTTGTGCCAGGTTGTGCACGGGCCGATCAACGTTTTATGGGTCTCCTAAACCTCTACTAAAGCTACAAAGTGGATTTTTTCTTATTCTGGATGACGTAGGAAAATCTACGATGCCAAGACCGAGCGAATTGGACCCAAGGCTCTGGCAGAAGGGTTGATGCCAGGCTGATGATGATTACCTTTTCCGACACTTCCTAACTCTCCTTTTTCTTTTTTGTGTGATCTAACTTTTTTTTATGCTTCTTATTGACAAACGAGCAGACAGACTACCTGATGGTAAGTAGACTGTCGCCCATAACATCTACAATTCAAACATTTATGTTGCAGATAACAAAAATGCAGAACAGCAGATGCGTTGTTACTGTGATGACTAAGATGAAATGCCTCATGCCTATAACTCTTTTCTTCTACCCATGTTGTGTTTACGAGCGTAGCTATTAAGAAGGCCAAATGACGCCAACTTTCCGAACTCTCATGTGACCCATAAATATTAAAATGAGCCGAAACTCATGCATAAGTACCGTGCGTTCGTGAATTTGAATAAGCCACGCATAGCAATTAACTTTTCGGTACGTGGTCTAATGGATTTCGTAACATGGAACATGATGGCGTAATAATTAAAACAGTAATTCGCATCACTGATGGCAATAAAAATTGTTGCAGGGGCGCCTTATTTTCATGTTGACAATTTGGGGTCGAGGATAAATTTATATGGGAATATAAATAAACATACTATTTCTCACCTCCGATGCTCTTACGGTAAGGAAAAACGTCGTGATGAAACCTGCACATTCAGGCGACTGAATGTGTAACCATGATCCAATCTGGTCAGGTTCCCCAGGTAGCAGGGTCACGGAGATCAGATGGCAGTCGCTCTACTGTAATTTTCTGATCTGCCAAATCCTGAGCATGGTCAAGGCGGACTCTGGGCCCTCGTGCGCGAGAGCACAACCAGGACACTAACGCCAAGATGATTATTATACTCTTTCTCACCTCCCCGTGGGAAATAGGTGCCTAAACCTGAAGATATCAGGTATGTCGGTATCAGGGAAGAAACCTCATGGGCGGCCCAAAAAGCGATGGATTGACATCGCTGAGTCGGATGTGAGAGCCAACGGCCTCCGACGCGAGGATGCCGAAGACCGGGAGAAGTGGAGAAGAACGAGTAGGAATGCGGACCCTGGCAGAGGCCGCAGCAAAAGCTAATACTACAGACTGTATTAAGTTACATCCCTCTCGTGTAGTCGGCAGTATCCGTTATTTGATGCCCGGCTGCCATGTGCTCACGCGAGGCGCGCGAGGACACGGTCAGCGTCCTACGGCTAAGATGATAATAATATAAATTATTGGCATATTAAACAAATTTATTAACCTAGCAAGTGTTTAAAGTAAACAGTGTACTTTTAATTATTTCATTAGCAAAATGCACAAACAAATGTTTATGCAAAATCTGATCTGGGCGATCTGGGAACATGGACAGATATATGGTTAAGTTAGATACTCACAATCAACGTAAAATTCCACAAAGAAACCTATATAATCATTCCTTGAAAGGCTTCAGAGCCAGGTAGGCACAATTGCCGTCGGTAGCTTTTGCAAGTTCGTTATTCGTTATTTTTCAACGCAACCTACCAAGATTACAGAAAAGCTAACATTCCTTCGCAATTACCTGAAATTGTTTCCTGAAAAATGCACCAGTTCTACGTGACCTCTTCATATGGGCTTATTCAGTAGTATTTCTCGTTGCTTTTTACATTTCCAAGGGTCTCAGAGAAATGGTGAAGTAGTGAGTGATGGAAATTAACTATTGTTATGTTCCACGACCAGTTTTCTGTTACGTAAGGCATTTTTATTTATACCTAAGTTAAAAAATGTTTACGTTCAAGTCTAGCTCTTTGTTTGCTTTAAGTTATCTGAAAAGTTGACTTCAACCACGTAATTAAACACTTTAAAGTTTTGTTTTCGGTGTTCTTTACCCGAAGGTAAAATAGAAACCTTAATGCTACGCTGTCTGTCCATCCGTCTATCTGTCCGTCAAATGCCTGTATCTTTAGAACCGTGACAGCCAATTTCATGAAATGCTCACAGAATACTAATGTGGCCATTATAACAACAAATAAAAAAAATTCAAATTTTAAATTTGGGGGGCCTAATACAAGAAATATGCTTTTTTAGCCAGTTTTCAGAGGATTTTTATGATTTTTCTATTCCATATCTTTTAAGTACGGCTATACATGTACTTACAAGCACCTAACTAACTATGATTATATACCTAGTGCTAATACTAAAGTAAAAACGAAACCCAAAAATTATAAAAAAGACGAATTACATGTTGCTTTAGCATCAAAATCTTGGAAAAATCAAATCAAATTCTACGGAACCCTTTGTATGCGAGTTCAACTCGCAAATGGCCGGTTTTCTATTAAAGTTATTTTTGGAGCTTAATCGTCTTGGAACGGAAAGATACGGCATCACAGACATCTGTCTGATAAGACATCGAAAATTTATCAGTAGGTGGCGAAACAGTCTCTTAATATCCCTTGGTATTACGTCATGCACATAAAATATTACCACCCCAAAGATTAGCTCACTTTATTAGGCAGAAAAGTTCCATTCAAGTCAAGGTTAAGGTTTTCCTGGAACTTCTCAGGGGAAATTTAGGTCCGTTATTATTGGCCCAATCATGATTACTTAATTCAGGTGATGAAGGTCACATTATATAGCTTAAAGGCGTTTATTTTTGTACCTCGATACTGAATGCCGTCATAAAATTCGTATAAATAAAAAATAAAAATAAATAATCGAATGTGGAAGAATGGGAGAGAGGCCTTTTCCCTGCAGTGGGACACTTAAGGCTAATAAAAAAAAATCGTGGACAAATTCACACAGTCCTCTTACCTTAAACTAAACAAAGCTTGTACTAAAGGTTCAAGATAACTGATATAATACTTAAACCTTTTAGAGATATATTTATTATACAAATAACACCCAGACAATAAAATTCATCATTTCAATTTCTGCCCAGCCAGGAATCGACCCCGTGACCTCTTGCGTGGCAGATCGGCATGTCGACCACTGAACCACTCAGGTCGTTGTGTGCGTAAGCAGGTGGTCGACGGATATGTTAAAATGTTGTATGCCGGCGATTCTGCGCTGTCCGAAACTTATTAAACTGCAAATGTACTCGTAATTTATGGATAAGTCGTGTCCGGCTAACGGTTTGGTCTGCGGTCCATACTACAGAGTTACACGATATTCATTACACTCCTAATGCACTCTTTGTATTCATTATCATAACCCATAACAGTCCACTGCAGGGCTTAGGGCCACTCCCACGAAATGGGAGGTTATTGCCATAATCTCCATGCTTGGCAGGCGAATTGGAGATCGCAGTGTTATAAATATAACAATGGTAACGCTGTTGCCTGATGCTGTGGCAAGATCATTTGCCGCGAAAACATTAATTAGTCGCCTTATACATACGACACCCGGTCACGAGTGTAAGGGATCGGTGGTATTCTACTCTGCCGGACACCATACTCACCTTTGCCCCTATCTATCCACAATTAAACATGTGCCTATTTTAAGACAATTGCTAGGAAGGGGAACCTGTTTAAATAATGTATTGTGAGAAAAGACATGTGTGATAGAATAATTCAATAAGACTAGCCGTCGAATGCGGCGCCTCGTGGACGTCTTGTACACATAGATATATTACAAAGCTGGAGGGTTTGTCTTTTAGCATTATGTAATACGGCAGATTTCCCAGGAATCTTGTCTAGATTCTTTTTCTTTTGTGTATTTTCAAATCTGCAATTTATCGCCTGCTGAGATTAACAATCATCTTGGGGTTAATGGCCCGGTTGTACTCTTGCGCGCGAGGCCGCTTTCGCCATGATCGAGGATTTGGCAGATCAGGTAATTACAATGGAGCGACTGCCATGTGACCTCCGTGACGCTGTTAACAGTGGAACCTGACCAGATAGGATCATGGCTACACATTAGAGGGCCCACTGAAAACTAGCGTCACGGCGACAGTCGTGACATATGCTGAGTGTGGCCCCATTGCACTCTCCACATGGCACAGGTAACGAGATTAGAGTATCTGTTCTTTTCTTTTTTCGTTTATGTGACTGTTTTTTAATTTTGTGCCGTGTGTCTGAGTGTAATAAATGTGTTTTACTTTACTTTACTTACTTTACTTTACATTTAGTCACTGTGCAGTAAATGTGCAGGTTTTCCCTCACTTTAAGAGCATCGGTTCATTACTTAGAAAAGTCATTGGTGGAAGTTGGGATCGAAGTCTACTAGGCTACCTCTCGCTTACGAGTCGGACTCTTAACCGACGCTCTATCGTAACAGTTTCACTCTAATTCGATGAGCATGTATGATAACAACACATTCCACTGTGAGCCATCGATACAAAATGGATTTACATTTCGAACCTGGCACTCCATAAGTAATATGAAAAACACCTTAATTATGTTACAGAGATACTTTTGTGATATGAGTCACCCTTATCACGTATTAAAAGTAATTACGGAGAGGTTCACAGAATTAAATTTTCTGTTCCTTCGATAGGGAAATAAAGATAGGAGTTACGTGGTTATTAGGACCATTTTCGACAATATTTAAGTAGTATGCAACGCGTGTTGACACTGTGGCACACTCCCATCTGCCATTTAAAGCTGAATGGCAAAAAATTTTAAAATACCGGGGTATCGGCACCCAGTATAATTTTGTTGCGTTTGGTGTCGAGACCCTGGGTCCGTGGGGCCTCGGGGCCCTCTCCTTATACAGAGAACTTTCCAAGAAATTGGTCGACACCATTTGGCAGCTGCCTCGCGCAATGAGGATGCATTGCTATTTAGAGAGGTAGTGCTACCAGCATATTGGGTATGGAAGCATCACGGCAAAAAAAAATACATTTATTATGTTAGTTATTTTTGTTTTTATTTTAGTTGTTTTCGCAAATAAAACAATAAATAAAATAATAATATTATTTTCAAATCAACTAATATTCGCAGACCAAAAAATGGCGTAAGCTAAGTTGGGGAAAAAATAATATTTACCTGTAGTGATTCCGAGTAACTGTAAATTCCCTTTTCCTTTGGTTTAGTAGGCCTTACACGTCAATTCTGTGACTAATAAAATAATTACTATAAAATGAATCCAGCAAAGAACATAATATTGCACGAGATCAAGATCAATCTACGTATAATGTGTAGTAGAAAACGAAATAAAAATAAATAAGGATTTATTTTCTCTCAATCACATCCATCAAAAACTATACATTTCTTTTTGCATACACTACAAATATGCGAGTGAGAGGCAGGAGCCCAAACAAGGTAATCCTTTGTGAAGGGTCTCCTGGCCCCTCCTCTCAGGTCCATTCTATTTTGACGGCAAAGAAGCACATACATAATAAGTAAAAATGATATGTAAGGTATGGCATACAATTATGTCGAATGTGATTATAATATTCCACATCTTTTTACAGATAAAATATGTAATTGGTTTGAAAATCGTCACATATGAGCTTATGACGCTTTGATTCTTAAAAAGTTATCACATCTTTGCTATTTCTTCAAAACCACACATCTTGGTCAAAAAGTATGTCTGGGCGTTCCGCGACTGTCGCAAAAAATCTCCTACTGATAAGATAAATCTTCTATAAATAAAAAATATTCATCTTGGCGTCAATGTCCCTGGTGTGCTCTCGGACCGGGGTCCGCTTTACCATTATCCAGGATTTGGCAGATCAGATTAAACTGCCATCATACCTCCGTGACCCTGCTACCAGAGGAACCTGACCAAATTGGATCATCGTTACACATTCATTCACCTACTAAATAGCTGGTCGTATTGTGTCCGGCAGAGTAGAATAGCACCAACCCCTAACACTCGTTGGTGTCGTACAAGGCGACTAATGTTTTCGAGACAAAAGATCTAGACTTCGTAGATTGGAAAATGGGCAGCAGCTTTTTCCACTGTTTTATTTATTACTGCGATCTCCAACCCGCCTGCCAAGCATGGAGATTATGGCAATAACCTCCGCTTTCGTGGGAGAGGCCCTTAGTCCTGTAGTGGACTGTTATAGGCTGCAATGATGACTAAATAGCTAAATAAACATGGATCAAAGATTTTGACATTAATAGTCTTTTAAAAAAATCTTTTTGCGTTAATCTCCCAGATGTGCTCTCGCGCACGAGGGCCCGAGTTCCGGCTTTACTATAATCCTGGATTTGGCCGATCAGGTAATTACAATGGAGCGACTGCCATCTGACTACCGTGACCCTGCTACCAGGGTAACCTGACCAGATTAGATCAATGTCGCCTGAATGTGCAGGTTTCATCGCGATGTTTTTTCTTACCGTAAGAGCATCGGTTAGCATTTAACTAATGTACATATCTCAGGAAAGAGTCATTGGTACATGGCCGCAGTGGAATCCGAACCCAAAACTTCTCGCTTATGAGTTGGATACTTTGACTATTTAGCCACCGACGCTCCTTTGTGATATGAAAATAAGAATAAAAAATTAATCAAGTGTGAAAATTGAGATTCTCAACAAAGTGTTTTACACGATTGAGTTACTATTAGACTTCACACTGTTTCTCTCCTATTGTAATATATTTTTCCACGTTTTCACATCGGTACGAAGAATTCGGAATTTCCAATTTTCCCGTACAGGTTCCTTACATATTTTTCCGCGCTCAAAGGTGTTAAGTACATTTCGGTGAGTGTGCGAAGTAGTTGCACGACCTCATTCCGCCATCCCCTTTCCGCCATCGGGAGACACGATCCGGGCGAGCGCTTCATCCTTATGTCGTGGACCTTCCAACTATCCGCACGAGCCGCTTTGGCTTGACTTTTATAATGCGTACGGCTAAGGAGTGGAACGCGTTGCCTGCGAGTGTGTTCCCTGATCAATATAATCTGGATGCCTTCAAGGCTGGAGTGAATAGGCTGTTCCAAGACGAGCATGCTCCATCTTCGGCCGCATCGTCACTTACCAACAGGTGAGATGGCGGTCAAATGCTTGTCTTCTTTAACATTAAAAAAAAAATAGAAAAAAATATGCATTTACATAGTTTTAAATTGTTTCATTAACTGATAAAATAGGGAAATAACCGACTGGCTTAGGAGTTTCTACCCTGAATAAAGAATATGACAGCACTATGTATGTGTGAAATGAAAGTGTATTAGAGAGCACTTAAGCTACACAAAGAAGATTTGTGGCCTCGCTTCTCATACATAGAATTTATGACTTTAGCTTCTATTGAGTACAATTTTATTTAAACAGTAACACTGGGTGTTTTCTTTCTAGATATGAATTTCTATAAAAGAGAGGTAGAGATATGGAAACAGAGACCAAAAAAAAATTACCAGCTGGAAGGTAGCTCTCTTTCCAATCTTATTGAGTCTCAACCTCCTTACCTTTTTCTCCCATCAAACAACAATTTAAACGGTTTGAAGGTCAAGATCCCGAGCACAGTAGGTAAACAGGTATTTCTAAATTAAAATATACAGGGTACAGACCCAGTGACGGCACTCGAAGTGTTACCAATTATAAATTCTCTAATGTTGTCTTTGCTATGTTTTGTTTGGAAACTTTAGTAAAGGTATCGTAAACAACATTTTAAAGTAATAAAAACTAAGTTATTGTTCTATGTAGCCATCTTTAGCACGGATAACAGCATCGAGTCTGTCCCAAAAATTCGTTCGAACCAAGAATGCAGTCTGATAGTATGTCGTCACAATTTCTTCAAAGCGCAATCTTTAAGGCATCGGCCGTCATATATTGTTTAGTTGATAGATACTTTGGCCGCACGAATGGACCGTATGGAAAAATCCATTTTGGTCTGGGAAAAATTGTGACCACTCTTAAGAAGAAATGAAAACATTTTTATAGACGACGACGGGTCTCATGAGCTTTATGGGATGGTAGTAGTGGGAGTCTTGTAGTTTGTATGGTTTCTACCGATTTTTTCACATGTCTAAGGCAACAAAGCATCGTTTAAAATGTTTTGACTACAGATTTATTAATTTACCTTTCCGCTCTGTTAAATTAAAACTACTGGTAAGCGACCTGTAGCCCAAACCATCACTGATGCTGACGCTAGCTTTAACAGCAGTTCGCTGGTCTAAATTATGTTTTGTTTCACACTATAACCGTACACTATAGTTTTATTTGTTTATAAATTGCAGAACCGTTAAAATTTCAAGCCAGTCACGTTCTTGCAGCGTGTCAAGTCTTCTCGGAAAGACTTGATGCTGTTGTCCGTTATAAAATATTTATTATAAAATACACTTTTTTTTATACTAAATTGGCAAAGTTACAGCGTTTTAAATTGCAACACTTCGAGAGGATTCATCATCATTACAGCCCATAACAGTCCACTGCAGGACTTAGGGTCTCTCCCACACAATGGGAGGTTATTGCCATCATCTCCACGCTTGGCCGGCGGGTTGGAGATCGCAGTGTTGTAAATATAATAATGGAAAACGCTGCTGCTCATTTTAAAGTCAACAGTTGGCCTCGAAAGCATAAGTCGCCTTGTATTATGACGATTCGAAAGATAACAATGTCAGTCAACTAATTAAAATCAAGATGGAAACCAATTTTGTAGCAAATAGAAACAGTCGATCAACATAGAAAGGAAAACCTTAACGTTAAGTAAACACAATAACCTTAACGTAAGTAAATAGCGACCTATTTGAAGTTTTCCGTCCTTTTCCCAACAAGGGAGCAATTTTCTCGTTTACACTTTCTTCTTTTCAATTCGACATTTCATTTACACGTGTCCGAAATCATTTTGAATAAAAACAATGATTATGTTTCAGGCATGGTATTCGATTGACCAAACACAATTCGGGGATCGAAACGGAAGAGGGATATGTGTATTGAATGTTCTGTTTACACAATTTCATCTACTTACGTCTCACTTTTACCTACTCATTCTTCAATGTGTACCAGAATACCTATATATATATATATATGAACAGCAATACATTCAATTATATGTATTTGGCGATATTGCTTGCTATCTTCCTCGGCTCGTTTGCATAGACATACCAAATATTGTGCTCCTCTTTGCTTTGTTCGAAATTTTCGAGCAAGACAATGACGAGTGCTATTTTATAATTTATCTTACTTATAAATTGGTACTTCATATAATCTTCATCTTGGCGTTAATGTCCCGGATGTGCACTCGCGCACGAGGGCTCGGGGTCCGCCTTGACCATGATCCAGGATTTAGCCGATCAGGTAATTACAGTGGAGCGACTGCCATCTGACCTCCGTGACCCTGCTACCAGGGGAACCTGACAAGATTGGATCATGGTTATACATGTAGTCGCCTGAATGTGCAAGTTTCATCACGATGTTTTCCCTTACCGTAAGAGCATCGGTTAGTATTCAACTAATGTACATAACTCAGAAAAGAGTCATTGGTACATGGCCGCAGCGGGATTCGAACCCGGTACCTCGGATACCGTTCCCACTAGGCCACCGACGCTCCTAATTTGTAACTTAATATCAAACCTAATCAAACACATTCCTATATCCCTTTAGCTAGCAACTCCAAGTAAAAGGGGAAAAAATAAAAATCTAATATTTTCAGGTATCTTTTACCCATAACTTTTCCATTTTCGCCGATAAATTTAGGCAATATCACCAGAAAGTTCAATGAAAAGGCATGACAATAATAAGAGGTATCATAGAAAATTTAATTTTTCCCCTAAATCAGAATGGAAAAGTTGGTGGCCGGCGTGGCGTCGCGAGCGTCGCAGTAATTGATTTCGTAATATCCCAAGGGAATTGCGACATTGGCCGTATTAAAGACTTTATTAAGAAGAAATTCCCGGACGGCTTATCTGGAAAGTTATAGTTCATCTTCTGTTTACTTTATACTTATTTTTCATACATAATTATAGGTTTACTTTAGCTTTTTAAAATGGTTCCCAGACACTTCTCTATAATTATTTAATTTCAGTGTACTGGAAATCCTTGTAAAAAGTTTATAACAAAAAATATTAACAGAAGAAATTGAGAATAAATAAACAATTTAATTCCTGAACTAATGTTAAGCTAACCAATTTTGTTAAATTACGTACGTATACATTGACATACTCGAACGCCTTTGCCCCGTAGGCGGGGTAGGTAAATATTATGGACCACCATATTGCTCTGTTCTAACACAACTCCCTAGCCTCGCATAATAAATCCACCTATCATTTCAATTTTCATTTTATTCTTGTCAGTTCGGCCCACAGCTTATTTCAGAACCTTACTGGGCAATAAATTATTTGTTTGGGGCGTCGTCTTCTAGTTTGGCGCCAAACTCGTCCGCTGCCATTTGATATTTTGACCTGTGTAATAAATTAAAATTATAATTAAAATTAAATTAAAATTAAATTAAATTAAAATTAAATTAAAATTAAATTAAAATTAAATTAAAATTAAATTAAAATTAAATTAAAATTAAATTAAAATTAAATTAAAATTAAATTAAAATTAAATTAAAATTAAATTAAAATTAAATTAAAATTAAATTAAAATTAAATTAAAATTAAATTAAAATTAAATTAAAATTAAATTAAAATTAAATTAAAATTAAATTAAATTAAAATTATTTTATTACAGACGAAGTAGCCTAATGTTTAGATCGACAGCTTAACTGGTATATTGCCTGCAGAAATTGAGGTAGGTGGGAGGGTAATTTTTCTATTAGAACGCGCGGGGTGCGGGGCGCGGGGCAGTGAGCATTTTCTTCCGCGAAACGTCACTCGATGACGTTCCTCGGAATGCACACGAGATTATGCCCGAACTTGTTTGAAGATTTTATATCCCGAGACGAGAAACCTAATGTTTGCCAATGCAAAATGTAAGACTAAATCTCGATTTTTAATTCGGTACAAAAAAAGTAAAGATTTGTTTCTACAAGCATATAAGGTTCTTTAGGCAATGGTTGCCTGGTAAAGATCGCTTGCGCTTGTGTGGCCGCCTTTGCCTAAAGCTAGTTATGTTTTTTTCGGAACGTTTTAATGTAATTATTCTTGTGTGAGCAATAACGAATTTATCTATCTATCTATCTAAGCAGTGCCTGTTGTGTTATATAAGTATGTGTGTCTGTAACATAAAGTGACTTAACCGATTTTTTTATTGAATTGAGATATTTCACTGCTGGGCCTCCCCCAGAGATCTCCATAAAGGGCGGTCCTGTGCCGTGCGGATCTAGCTGATATCCGCGACCTTTCGTGCAGGTACCGGGGACCAGGTCGTCGGTCCATCTTGCTAGAGAGAGGCGTTTCGGAGCATGAAAGGGATCTTGTATCTCGGAACAATTTTAGACTAATTTTTTTGCGAACATTTTTGAGCCTCCATCTCAGGATTTATCTTCGGAAAATTAACCTCGTGTGCGTTATTCCGAGCGTTCGTAACAAATTAACCAACCGCGCTGTACGGAGTCCGCGAGCGCACTGAGAAACGTTACTTGAGCTCCCTGCCCCGCGCCCCCGCGCTCAGCCCTGAAACGTCACATGACGTCGCCCACTCTGCCCCCCACCACCGCGCAGGCGATATACCAGTTCAGTTGTCGACCAATGTCAATTTATAATTGCTGCAATGTCAAATTGATAATCAATTTATAATCCTACTAATGTTATAAATGCGAATGTATGAGAATGGATGGATGGATGTTTAGGTGTTTATTACTCCTCATAAAATATCTATCCTCTAAAAAGACTACAGCTGAGTAGATACCTCGATATTTCAATTTTCATCTCTGGCTCTTCCCAAAAAAGGAAAGTGTGATGTGACAAAACTGCAGCATGAGCCGAGCTCTTTCAGTTATTGCCCGACACGTTTTGAAAAGGGGCTCGTATGGTCGACTGTTTCTACCTTTCTACGGGTTCCATAATTGGAAAGCTTTATTTTTCCGGCTGTCGCTGCGCTATGTATAAAACTTTGTTAGTTCTACATTTTCGGATGTGATGGTGTACCTGAATGATTGGACGCTTTATAAAGTTATAGACCGTTAAAAAAGAACATAACATATTTTACATTTACCATTAACATTCATATTTAACAGTTCGTTGTATCATTGGGTTTATTGTTCTTTGTTTGTTTTCTTTATTATCCTTTCCGTACGTGCTTTCAATATTTCAGACAGTTTCATAGAATTTAGATAATTTATAAGGAATGTTACGGAAAAGGGTCAAACAATCATTAATTTTATATACGAGTGCCTCTGGGCACTGTTTATTTTATTAAAATGGGTAAGTCAATTTTAGTTATAAAATGGGATACCCGAATGCACGATTCGTAGGGATGACATCTATCGACCTTATTTATCGATAGCACAATTTAAATTCGTTATAGATACTATATACTATACTACTAATAATACATAGTATACAACAAAGTCGCATCCCGCCGTTTGTCCCTATATAGCTATATATGTATCTATGTACACTTAGATCTTTAAAACTACGCAACGGATTTGAATGCGGTTTTCAACAATAAGTACAGTTACTCAAGAGGAAGGTTTATAAGAAAAAATGGTAGGTAGGGGTATTGTAGGTGTGTGTACAGTGCACTGTGTGCAAGAAGCATTATGACTACCCATGCTCAGGCATCACTGAGGTGGGCTACAGAAAGCTGGGTGACCGACAAGCAACATGGCGATGCACTACGTGCAAAACTTCTGGTGGTCCCAATTCTCTTAACGTACAGGCTGCGTCGGCACCGACCTCTCCTGTAATATCGCCGACTATTACTCTAGACAATGTCATAAAGGAATTGGCCAGTATCTATTAAAAGTTGGCTCCTCTTTCCACTTGCGGCAGACATTGAAGAGGTCAAAAAAGAACTAAGTGATCTAAAATGTATTAATATAGCATTTTCTGCTAAAATTAACTGTTTAGAGGCAAGAGTGGAGAAAGTCAAGCGTGTACAGGACGACGTGGCGAATTTGAAGACATTGATCGCTAAGTTGGATTGGACGATAGGGACCAGTGGCTGCGCACAAATAACGTCGAAATAAAGGTTGTTCCTACAAAGGATAAAGAAAACCTGTTTGATGTTGTGTCTAAGATCGGAAGCAAAGTCTCGTATCCAATGACTAAGCACTACATCAATTTTATTCATAGAGTTCCCACAAACATAAGCGGTGTGAAGAATATTATTGTATCCCTTATAAATAGGTATGTGAAAGAGGACTTCATTGCGGCAGCCAGAACTCTAAAAGAATATCTAACCCTGGAGGATATAGGGCTATCCGGTGCTGAAAAGATCTTTGTGAATGACCATCTGACTGTGAAAATGAAGACCCTGTTATCTAAAACTAAATCTGCTGCCAAGGATCACAATTTTCAATTCGTTTGGGTCAAACATTCGAAGATATTCGTCAGGCGAGATGGCACTTCGAAAATATTTTTAATCAAGTCGGACATAGATTTGGAAAAAAAAATTTTAACTCTTCTCTCAGTTATTTGTTATTGTTATATCTTAATTATAAAATTGATCGCCTGGTTTTTCATATCACATCATGCCATATGTTTTTAACTTATTACTTTTTTAACACTACTAAATTTATTAATTCAGGATGCGAACTGAATATTGGCAATATTACGCTTTCTTGTCTTATTTTGCGATATATGATATCATATTACCTTGCTACAGGTTGGATGTATTGCGGACGGAGGTACGGGTGCATTTTTGCACTCCTACTGTATTTATATATTAAGATTTGTTTTTACTCTAAATTTAAAAATGGCTAGCCTAAATATATATCACCAAAACGTGCGGTTACTGCGAACTAAGACTAAAACATTTTTAAGAAATTTAGGGTTAAATGACTACAACGTGATTGCACTCACGGAAACATGGTTGTTGGATGGCATATCTAACAGTAAGGTATTTGATAACAGATATTTAGTATAGCGACGTGACCGTGACTATACTTCGTTGGAGCAGACAAGAGGTGGTGGTGTTCTTATAGCAGTACGTTATGATCTACCAACACTTATAATCCTAACTGGCAATCGAGTGCAGAAGATATATGGATATCCATTAATATGTCAGGGAAAGGAACGAGATCTGGTTCCAGACTGCATATATTCACCCTCTATCTTTGTGGACAGCATGCGGGTAATAACTTTGTATCTCAACTTACAACTTTTCTAAAGAATATGACACATTTAGTTAATTCCCATCCTTGTGACAAATTTATTATATTAGGAGATTTTAATATGAGCACGATAATGTGGACGGTATCTGATGAGGGTATTTGGCCTGTGGTGACTCCATTCGAATTCTGCACCGATTTCGTTGATTGCCTTAGCAAATCTGCTGGACTAGATCATCTTCCAGCTCTGTTTATCGTGAGGTGTGCAGATGAACTTGCTGTCCCTGTTGGATTATTATTCAGACGCTCGATAAAGGAAGGCATCGTCCCATGCATTTGGAAGTCAGCATTTATTACACCGGTACATAAAAAGGGATCTAAGGAAATGGTTGAAAACTACAGGCCTATTTCAAAACTTTGCTTGATTGCAAAGATATTTGAAAGGGTTGTGTATAACCAACTATATGCATCCCTCAAGTCTAGTTTTAATACCCAACAGCGTGACTTTTTGAAAGGTAGGTCAATGGTATCGAACCTCATTGATTATACATACATACATTACATATCCTCTAACATGGAAATAGGCAATAAAGTTGATGCGATATACACTAATTATGCCAAAGCTTTCGACCGTATTGATCACAGCGTATTATTGGCTAAGTTATTGAGTCTTGGTATTCGTGGGGATCCTCTATAGATGGTTTTCGTCTTATATTGCAAATAGGACTCAAGCAGTTGTTCTGAATGGCTTCATGTCATCCTGGAGGACAATACCATCTGGAATACCTTAAGGCTCCTTGTTGGGGCCTCTGCTCTTTGTGGCATTCATCAATAACATAGGTAACTATTTACTTTTCGCAGATGATATGAAGATCTATCGACCAGTTAACAGTATTGATGATACCATCCTACTACAGGAGGACCTGGAAAGGCTTGAGTCCTATTGTTACAGCAATAAATTGATTTTGAATATTTCAAAATGTTCCGTGCTTACTTTCACGCGCAAAAAACAAATGATAAAATTTGATTATAATTTTGACAATAAAATAATCGCGCGAACCACGATCGCGAGAGATTTAGGTGTCGTGATTGACAGTAAATTATCATTTGATAACCATATCGACCTTGTGGTGGGCAGGGCTTCGCGTGCATTTGGTTTTATCATACGCTGTGCTAACTCATTTAAAAAGATGAAAATCTTAAAGATTTTATACTGTACATATTTTTGCATTCACTTGGAGTATGCATGTCAAGTATGGAATCCTTGCTATGCTGTTCATTCTGAGAGGATTGAGCGTGTTCAAAGGAAGTGCACTAGATTTCTAACGTATAAATTTCGAATTCCTAAAATAGACTACGAGAGTAGGTGTACTAAACTTCATTTATTACCTCTGAAGATACGAAGGAATATTGCTGACATCGCACTTTTTATGAAAATCGCTCAGTCTAAACTTGATTGCCCCGAGCTACTTGCAAAGGTTTCTTTAAATGTTCCTTTCCGTCACGCTAGGTGTAGAGATGTACTTTGTCCCCCGTTCGCTCGCACCAATTATTACAAAAACTCTTTTATGATTCGCGCTTCTAGAGCATTCAATGGTTTGCCACGAAAATACCGTTTTGACTTATTTGTGAGTAATATAGTTTTTTTTTTTTTTTTTTTTTTTTTTATATTAAACAAGACAGGCATTTGACCGCCATCTCACCTGTTGGTAAGTGACGATGCGGCCGAAGATGGAGCATGCCCGTCTTGGAACAGCCTATTCACTCTAGCCTTGAAGGCATCCAGATTATATTGATCAGGGAACACACTCGCAGGCAACGCGTTCCACTCCTTAGCCGTACGCATTATAAAAGTCAAGCCAAAGCGGCTCGTGCGGATAGTTGGAAGTTCCACGACATAAGGATGAAGCGCTCGCCCGGATCGTGTCTCCCGATGGCGGAAAGGGGACGGCGGAATGAGGTCGTGCAGCTGCTTCGCACACTCACCGAAATGTAACCTGTAGAAGACCGACAGACGCGCAACCCTACGCCGATGCTCAAGGCTCTGCAGCCTAGCTTCAATCAACTGTGGGTCACCAATCATCTTCTTTGCACGTTTTTCCACCGAATCCAAAGCCGCCAGTTGATATTTGGCTGATCCATCCTTGAGGTGACAGCAGTACTCCATGCAGGATCGGACTTGTGCTTGATATAACTGAATCAACTGCTTTGAAGTGAAATACCGCTTAACCTTCGAGAGGACACCAAGTTTTTTTGCTGCAATCTTTGCCTTGGATTCGATGTACTGACCGAACTGAACTGTACTGTAGTTGGAGTAAAGGCAGCCCTAGCTAAGGATATGTTCGCAACCTGAGTTAATTGTATTAGAGTTACATATGTATAGGTTTTGAATTTACGTTGCTGATGTGACAAGTTGAGTACATGTTTGAGATTGTATTCGTAAAGTAGTATGTTATAGCTCATAAATAAACATTGATTACTTGAAAAGTGTCTTGTTAAATTTATATGTGGCGGTTTGTAAATGGCTCAAGTCAAGGAAGGACAAAGAAAAACAAATAGACTTTGTGTGTTTTTGTGAAATATAGTTGTAACCGGTAATGTCAACCGACCGCCTAAGCCCGGTTTTCCTTCAAGTTTGAAGTTTTATCTTGTGAAAATAATCTACTTTAGTTGTTGAGATTCAATTTAGGTACCTACCATTAGTTTTGATATAGGGAGCGATTCTCGCGGGATATCTCGAATGAGTCAAGACACAAATCTGAAAACAAGTAATCTTCGATAGCGAGGATTTTTGGCGCCAATAGAGATTTCATTGACATTTTCAATAGTATTTGAAGCTACAAATAAAGTGGAATTTGGAATCTCACAGCATAAGGCCAGGTTCCCTACTCTTTAGATAAACTCATTATGCAATGGTGTTAACAAAATAGTGCTGGGGCTGTTCAAACTGCCATTAATGCATGAATATCGTGCCAATACCACGGATATAATGACCCACTTCCATAGCCCCATTCGTAATATTAACCCAAATAACAAATTTACGTGACGTAGTCGTTCCGAGAAATAGTAATTGGGGCTTAACGTGAAAATGACGGCCTTGCATTACTAAAGTTTACTATAACTTTAATAATTATATACTGAGCAAACTTCGCTTGCCCACTCCGTTTGTAGCAGCGATAACTAGGCAAGTAACTGACCAGTGTAATTTTGTATAATTTTCTAAATAACCTTTTGCACACGAGTAGAGGTTAGTAGGTAAACCATTTTGTTACCGTAAAAATACGTTGAATCGAAAGTGCTAGCCAGCCTAGTTTGCTGTCCATTTGAAATTTCATCAAAAAGCCTTTAAAACTATTGAAATAGATAGGACCACCTTAGTTTTTATAGCCGTGTGGTGTCCGGCAGAATAGAATAGCACCAACCCCTTACACTCGTGGGTGTCGTACAAGATGAAAATTGGCAGCAGCATTTGCTATTGTTATATTTATAACACTGCGATCTCTAAATCTGCCCAACGTGGAGATCGTGTTAATTACCTCTCCTTTCGTGGGCGAGGCCCTAAGTCCGGCAGTGGACTGATATGGGCTGTGATGATGATGATGATGATGATGATAATGAACTTAGATTTTTACAGACCTTATATATATATATATAAGTTCTTTATTTCAGCCAAAAAAGCCATGTGGTACAATAGTACTTAAAACATAAAACATAATACAAGTTAAAAATTAATAAAATACAATAGATTAATTATAAAAATAAAGGATAAACATTAAAATTGTATAAAATAAATCATTAAAATTAAAATATCGTCGTATACGGAGAACTAGTCAATTGTTAATATAAATAAATACTTCTTTTTCTATTTCAATAAGAAATGATACCTAGGTATTATTTCTTATTAGCGTCCCGGTGAACGGATGTCCAGTGTCTGGTGATAAGACTTGTTGTGTCCCGTGTTACGAGCTGCAGAATGCTATTACCCGAGTTGCGCAATCTATCCCAGAAGGAAGATATACGAGCCCTGATAATAGCGAAAAAGTCAGGCATTCCCGCATCGGCAAACATACCCGACGCGCTGCAGTATCTTGGTAACTTCATAAGGATGCGGTATGCGTCATTATACTGCACCCGTATGGTACTGAAAGACACTCTCTTATACCGGTACCAAAGCTGACATGTGTAAAAACATTGACAGAAAGACCTGAAGAGAGTGTTTTTCACATCTTTACTGCATTTAGCGAATCTGCGCGCGAGCATGTTACACCGAACCGACAATGCCCGTCTCTCCCGTTCCATGTCTTGGTCGTCCTTGCAGGTATCAGTTACAATGTGGCCAAGATATTTGAAACTGGCTACAACCCGAACCGCTGATCCGTTTAAATATACCTGAGGTATTGTCTCCGGACCCTTCCCCGCCCTAAATACTAACATTTCGGTCTTAAGAACGTTATATTTCAGTCCGTGCGAATTTGCATAATTCTCACAGACCGAAAGCAGCTTCCTCAGACCGCTGATCGATGGACTGAGGAGCACCATGTCGTCTGCGTAACTTAGATTATTAACACAGACGCCATCAATGTGACAACCGATTCCGGTGCTCCTCAGTTCACCAATCAGGTCGTTGACATAGAGATTGAAAAGATCCGGAGACGTCAACCCTCCTTGGCGAACCCCGCACTCTAGTATATATGCACTAGAAGTCGAGTCACCCCATCTCACATGGTTCGTTTGGCCTCCGTACCAGTGCCTCAACAGCCCAACAATCTGTTTTGGGACTCCTGAGCCGAGCAGTTTTCCCCAGAGAATATCATAATTCACGAGGTCAAACGCTCGGCTCAGATCCAGGAAACAAGCATAGACCGACGTATCACGACTGACGTAATAGTCTACTGTGTGCTTGAGACTTACTACTGCAGAGTCCGTTGAGACACCGGGACTGAACCCAAACTGAGCCTCATCTATCCTTATATTTCTCAGCAGTTCGGGCTGCAACAGCCGTTCCAACACCTTGCCTATAACGGTCCCTAAAGAGATGGGCCTGTAGTTGTTTGACGAACCAAGATCACCTGTTTTGGACTTTATGATCGGCACCACAATCGTTTTCATTAGAGCGTCCGGTAGGTATGAGTGCTCCATACATAAATTATACAACACACACAACTTAGACCACAGTAATTCACCAGCGTGCTGTAGGTGCTCTATGGATAAATCATCGTGACCCGGTGACTTGCCCCTCTTCATCTCTCGGACGGCTTTGGCCACATCTCCCACACTGAACTGTACTCCCGGACCATTAATGTTTCCGTGCAAATATGACGGCACTTGTCGCGAAAAAGTCATAGGACAAATTTTAAATTTTTTTGCATACAGGTCTGCTATGCCCCCGGGGTCCTGCAAACCATCCACAGTGACAGGTAAACTTCTTTTTGGTTGTAACTTTTTTGTGCCATTCCAAAATTTGGGGAAGTTTTTGTTGTTTTTATACATCGCCAAAATGTCTAATTTAATTGATTCCTCGTTCCGAATACACCATTTTAATTTATTTTTGAACTTTTTTCGCGTTTCTATCATCGCATCGTAAATGTTACCTGTGGACGGCTTACCGGCCAGGAGCCAGCATTTATAGTGCAGCCTTGCAGTCTGATGGCTGTCACTGACATGGGTATTCCACCCGGTCACGGGCATCCGCTTCTTGCGGCGTAAGCTGCGCGCGCATGAACTTTTAGCAGCACCCATTTGCAACGTTTTTACAATATTATTGTAGTACCTATCTATGCACTTGAAACCACAATAAAACTTATAAAACTAAGGACGTTCCCAACTCGTTTACGTTTGATTCCTCAGAACTCCGTAATTTATAAACCGATTGTAACATAATTTATTTAGAAAAAACCCTAAGTAGTTAAATTAAAAATCGGAATCTAAGTCTTTGGCAATTTCGTTCAAGATTTCCTTACCATTTGCTTCTAACGCAAAGCTCATTACTGGATACAGTCAACACAATATCTGGTAAGCAAATAGCGGCTATACGAAATGACGTAGGAGGAGCTACCATAACGTCGTGTTCGAGTCACCGTTTAATATCCTTTGAAATGGATCAAAGCGAGTTGGTTTTGATTTTTAACTGAATATGAACGAAATTTATTAAAATATCACTGTTTCTGTCTCTGTAGTTTTATGGAAACCATTTTAGATATTCTAACAATGGCGTATAATGGCGTAACAATGGCTTGAATGAGAAAGGTAATAAAATCCTAGTCATAAAGTTTTTGTTTTCTCTACGGCCTAAGCAAGGCTATTATTGCGAAATTATCTTAGTTTGGGTATTAGGCATAAATGTGAAAAGTCATGAATATGTTTCACTCAATTACACGGTAACACATCGAGATAAAGAATATGTTTTTATTTTGTTTTTACAGACACACTTTTTTACTGTTTTATTATTAGTCAGAATTACAATATTAACAATATTTACAACTTACATAATACAAATTAAATTTAAAAAAAAAAGAGAGAATTAGTCATTACAACATCCGTCAAAACAACCAAATTCACAATAAAAAAAAACTATAAGCTCAAGGCCATTTGCTGTGCATCGGAAGAAATACGACAGGGTCGAGCACGCGTTGCCCCTGCGCCGACTTCACAGTGTCGTAGTTCCAGAATATACCCCCGGGCTATTACTGGGACTACAATAACGGGAAATTAAAGAAATTATAGTATAGTTTACTAACCCGTAGATTAAGGTTTACTAAAAAAAATATGGACTTTTTATGTTAAGTAATTTAGATCATTTTTATGTGAAATAAAAGTTTATTATTATTATTACCACCTAGGTGTCAAACAAGCGTAGGTAGGGCCCTGACGTTGTAAATTTTGACGATATCCTAGCTAGATTAAGTTATTCATAAGATACTTTTTTATTGTCAAATTTTATACATATTCTGCCTTGTTTTATAAGCAAATTGTAGAAAGGTATTTTAATAACGTTTAGAATGTGTAAGTATTAGCAAATTTAATCGGTTAAGCGCCAAGAAATTAATAATAGGAGGGTTTTTGTTTGTGTTTCCTAAAGTCGCACCTGGCGTCCAATGTATTTAATGAGATATCTCCTTAATTTGTTCTGTAGGATTAAACATGAGGGGTGGGGGTGTCGTACCATGGGCATCGAGCGAGGTACACTATATTTTTTGTTATTTTATGCATAAGCTAGGTAGAGCCGGTTGCCACAGGTACAAAAAAAGCTTAAATGCAAAATCACTTAAGGAATTTCCAAATAAAGGAATGGGTAAGGCCAGGCGGTATTTCACTACGACACATCGCCTACATCGCTCTACGAGTCTCAGCACAATTAGTCAGTTAAGAACAGCTGTAGGTTCCCGTCTATGGGCTGGGGCATATTCTATTTGCCCGCGTTCAACGTCGTCAGGCGGCCAGGGGAGCGATTCTCGCGCTGTGACCTTAAATTCGACATTTTCTCCGGCCAAACAACTGTATTAAAACGTCACTGAAATTGATCTTCGACAATATACGACGCCAAAGATAGTTGAGAAAATATTTTTTGGCTGCAATAAACATTTCAATGTAATTAATAATGGAGATTATGTCGCTAGAAAAAAAATTTGGAACTCGATATGTCCCAGTGCGAGAATTAGGCCCCTGAATTGTAGACGACGACATTCTCACCTGTTAAACATGACCGGCTAATATGTCAAAGCGAATTTTAAAATTGATCTTCTGGTTTCCAGATTTAAAAGTGGAGGGCTACCCAGTGATGGTGTGGCTCCACGGTGGTGACTTCCGCCGCGGGAGCCCCCATGATGTTAACCCTTTCCATTTGGTGTGGAAACAAAAGGTAAAACTTACTTAACCCGCTTTTAATCCATTTACTTTTACGGGGCGTCGCATTTCCTAAGACTAGATATTTCTTTTTCTTTTGGGAATAACAAATCTAATTCGAACTGAACGGGATTCCACACCTGTTACAGTGTGCATATGGTAGGGGGGGGGGGGGAGGGTCTATTAGATATAGACTTCTTATGATGACTTTATTTATCAATGAGTGTCGAAATATAATTTTACAGTCTCACAATTTAATTTATAATACTTTTTTCTTCTAGTTCTCATAATTTTACATATCGACACATCTGTTACAGTGTGCATATGGAGGGGGGGGTATATTACATATAGACTTCTTATGATGACTTTATTTATCAATGAAGTGTCAAAATATAATTTGACAGTCTCACAATTTAATTTATAATACTTTTTTCTTTTAATTCTCGTAATTTTACATATCAAAACATAAATTAAACAAGTGTTTATTAGCAGTTTTTCTAGCCTCGATACTTTTACACCTTAAACCAAAATGAGCGTCACTGACGCTCTCCTCCCTTTTTTATTACGTCATTATTTTAATTGATTTTCGTTAAATATATCGTTATTGTGGGCCTTATAAGAAAGCTCACTGTTACCCAAAGGGCAATGGAAAGAGCTATGCTCGGAGTCTCTTTGCGCGATCGAATCAGAAATGAGGAGATCCGCAAGCGAACCAAGGTCACCGACATAGCTCTAAGGATTGCCAGTCTAAAGTGGCAGTGGGCAGGGCACATAGCTCGAAGAACAGATGGCCGATGGGGCAGTAAAGTTCTCGAGTGGCGACCACGTGCCGGAAGACGCAGCGTGGGTAGGCCTTCCACAAGGTGGACTGACGACCTGGTAAGGATCGCAGGTACCAGCTGGATGCGAAAAGCACAGGACCGGCCTTTGTGGAGATCTCTGGGGGAGGCCTATGCCCAGCAGTGGGCTTCTTCTGGCTGATATGATGATGATGATGATGATGATGATATCGTTTAAAAGTTAAACGGAATTTAATATTTGTTTATCAATATTAAATTCCGTGCCAATTTTCAACGATATTATTTTTTTCGAAAATCTGACAATCCAAGAACATAGATCATCATCATCATCAGCCTATACTAGTCCACTGCTGGACTAAGGCCTCCCCCAATGAGCGCCAATGCACCCTGTCCTTAGCTTGCCGCATCCAGCATCCACCCGCAGCCTTTTGCACATCGTCACTCTGGCCGGAGGGCGTCCTACACCACGCTTGCCGAGTCGCGGTCTCCACTCAAGAACTCGTTTACCCCAGCGGTTGTCGGTTCGTCGGCAGATATGGCCAGCCCACTGCCACTTCAGCTTGCTAATTCTGTGCGCTATGTCAGTCACTTCTGTTATCTGTCGGATTACTTCGTTACGAATATTGTCCTTCAGGGAAACTCCGAGCATAGCACGTTTCATAGCACGCTGAGCAACCTTGAACTGGTGAATAAGCCGTACCGTAAGTGTCCACGTCTCGGCACCGTAGGTCATCACGGGTAGGACGCACTGGTTGAAAAGCTTGGTTTTTAAGCATTGTGGTATGGGTGACGTGAAGACTCGGCGAAGTTTTCCGAATGCCGCCCAGCCCAGCTGAATTAACCTCTTGACCTCTTTCTCAAAATTGCCTCTACCTACCTCTGCCTACCCCTAACATAGATATTGGATTCTAAATCGCGTTTACAAAATGTCTATTTAACTTTGGTCATTGGCTTTGATTGGTTAACATGGAACTTTAATCAATTTTATTTTGTGTGGAGCCCGCCTTCTTTTCGTAATCGAGCCATAATAACAAATTGTTAGGTATATTTAACATTTATATGTTTTACACTTTATTTACAGGTTATATTCGTCTCCGTTGCTTATCGACTCAACATTTTCGGCTTCTTTTCCACTTTGGACAATGAAGTCATGGGGAACATGGGAATTTTGGACCAAATCGCTGCTCTGAAGTGGGTTCAAGCTAATATCGAGAACTTTGGCGGCGATCCCAACAATGTTTGCATCTTCGGCCATGGTGCGGGTGCCGTCAGTGTTGGCCTGCATCTAATTGCTCCTCAGTCGGCGGGGCTGTTCCAAAAAGCTATAGCTATGAGCGGCAATGCCCTATCTCCTGGCACTGTAGCCCTCGCAAAAGACTTCACCACCGATGTGGAAAAAATGGTAGTAGCCTACAATTGTCAAAGGAAACCCACCTATTTACTTTTACTATGTCTCAGAAAACAAAGCGCGGAATCTTTGCTAGAAACTGCAGAAGAAAATGTACCCGATTGGAAGCCTATATTGGACGCTGGATTTAGCAATACGTCAACGCCTCTCCTAGGCGATCTTCCAAGCAAAATGTTTAAAGATAAAATCTTCGTGACAGTACCGATTCTATCAGGATTTACTAACATGGAAGATGCGCTACTATTGGAGAAGAGTGACAAACCAGAATCCGGACTGACACCGAGCGAATTTCGTATCATGCGCGAAGAAGTAGTCCTCGCCGACATAACAATCGACAACACCTCGTGCTACACTAACCAGTATCACATACAAGAGGCGGTAGAATTCTTCTACAGGCCGTTGCCGCCGACTACGAACGAAACTATTTTGAGGAAGATATTTCTCGAATTCTACACCGATAAAGTTCACGGCTCCCCCACATATCAATTAGCCAAATATATGAGCGCTCAGTCGCCTGTGTATCTGTACAGGTTCGACCTGAAACCGTTTTCGGAGATTGCTAACGAAGGCATACCTGATTGGGTGGAGGTACCCCATAACTACGACTTAATATTCACGTTCGGCATGCCGCATTTGGCCAAACCGGAGGATTTGAGCAAATGGGACTATAGAGATAAGAGCATATCAGATATAATCATGAAAATGTGGGGCAACTTTGCGTGGTACTCGAACCCAACGAACTCGGGCGTCATAATTGATTGGAATACTTTTGAAAACGAGAAGCCTGGATTTTTCATCATAGAGCGACAAAACTTTTCTATGAGCACTCCTGAAAACGTCAATTACAAAGCGTTTGATTTTTGGACCGACTTTTACCCGAAAGTAGTCGCAATAGGAACAAGATGCTGCAAAGAGCCAGTAGACGATTCTGGAACGTACTCCATACTTCAAACGAGGGTTTATTTCAGTTTACTACTTCTTCATTGTTTCCTTGCAATTGTGTCATAATCATTATTGTTTGTCAATTACAAAGTTACCTATATTGTTATTTTTATACTCAATTTAATTCTATAGAAAAAAATAATTATTTTTTAAAGCTGGTCGGCTGTAGATAATATATTTACCTTTGTAAATTATAAATTAAAATAAATTCAGGAAAATTAAATATTGTATTTTGTTGAACCAAGTACTTAAACTATAGTTTTATTATAATAGATATGGCTATACGTCGGTAGATCACTGTAAGAAAAATTATAATTACAATTTGAGGTATTATCAAAAATCTACATGTACTTCTTGTGGTAAGCCTGTTTATAGGTAATTCGTATTGCATCGGGAAAAGATAAGTAGGTAGGAATATATCTAAGTAGGTACAGTCAACGAAACTCAATGTTTAACAAGTTGACATAAGTCTAAAATTGGCCGTGTTACTAATATCCAACGTATTGTTAAGCGATTATTCTCGTAATAATATAAACAAATTTAAAATACCATTACTTTTTGTTATTTAGTTCTAAGGTATTTGATGCAATAAAGAGTTTACATACATACATACATACTTTTTCATAACTAATCATTTAGTCACCAGAAGAACATTATTTTGTCATAAAAAATGGGGTTAATACGCGCATTATGTTACTTTATCTTGTTCCAAAAAATAGTTTGCTTATGCCACACGGCTTGGTTAAACATGAGAGTATTAGCTCATAGCATTTAACACGTAGTATAACCTGTAACACGTAAGGAGCGTCGGTGGCCGAGCGGTTAAGGTATCCGACTCGTAAGCGGGAGGTACCGGGTTCAAATCCCACTGCGCCCATGTACCAATGACTCTTTTCTAAGTTATGTACAGTAGTTGAATACTAACCGATGCTCTTACATTGTGAAAACATCGTGATGAAGCCTGCACGTCCAGGCGAAGGAATGTGTAACCATTATCCAATCTGGTCAAGTTGCCCTGGTAGCAGGGTCACGGAGATGGCAGTCACACACGAACATTATTATTATTTTTATTTATATTAATAAATATACTAGAAGGTAGATATTGTAACAAGATAGTAAAATACAATTATTAATATTTTAAAAAAGCCTTGCTCTAACAAAAAACAAAGCTTAATCCTAACTAAAGATAAAAAATAAATATACTTGCTACGTATTAAACGCTTTGAGGTAATATGATTTGTCTTCATTTAAAAAACGAACTATACGAGTATGTCCAAAATTTACGGTAGGTATCCGCCTATGTATCCGTCTATTCTCCAACAATACAACCGAACACTATGAAACAAAAAAGGAGAAACTGCAATACGCGGTTGTTATTTCTAATATCGCTCCGTAGGCAGTTCGTGTCCCAAGGCTATTACTCATGCAAGTTAACTGTTCGAACGTCAACCATATAGGACGATGAATGTGGCATTGGCAAATTATACTGCACCAATACAGCACTTTCAACGCTGGACCTTATAGCTGGTTATTATAGGCTAGCAAAGCCTTAGCTTGCTTATTATTCAGGAATATTTTACGATTTTAAGGTCAAGCGGGGCGTTTGGCATCTCTTGTGTGACTCATGCATGTAGTCATACGATACTGGTAAAATGGGGCTACTATGATGTTCTGGGGCTATATTGAACACTCAGTTTTCTCTATGAATACAGTGTTGTTTTCATGCAAACGAAGCACGCCATACATATGAAAACCCTGGTTTGTACTGTAGGTAATACTGTACATCGGCCATCTTTTCCTAAGAACTTATCAGAGAAAAGTGAGTGATCAATGTAGCCCCCGCATATTAAAATAACCCCATTTTACGGTATATGTAGGGATGCTCTGTTAGTGTAATTATATCTCATTCATTTATTTATTTAAATTGATATTTACTTACAGTTAACTTAGGTAATAGGGACAATTAGATACGTTTTTAGGTGATTGTAACCTTGAATATAAGCAATCACAGTATTCGAGTACACAGATCGATCATACATTCCTCATTACGTATTTCAAAAGAGAGTCACATTATACTTAGGAATATTGACATATAATCTGAGTCAGTAAAATGACAATTAAATCTGTTAGTTTTGAGTAATAATTTAGACGAAAGTAATTGGACGACCTGAGTGGTTCAGTGGTCAACATGCCGGTCTGCCACGCAAGAGGTCCCGGGTTCGATTCCCGGCCGGGCAGAAATTGAAATGATGAATTTTAATTTCTGTTACGGGTCTGGGTGTTCTATATATAATAAGTATGTATTTAAAAGTATTTAAGTAGTTTATCAGTTATCTAGCACCCATAGCACAAGCTTTGCTTAGTTTGGGGCTAGATGGCGCTGTGTGAATTTGTCAACGAATATTTATTTTATTTATTTTTATTTAATTTGAGATCATCACCATCATTATCATCTGGTCAATCGTGACGTGAGGATGTTAAAGAATGGGCAAAGTGGAAGAAGGGAGAGTAGGTAAGCGGAACCTGGCTACAGGCCACTAAGTGTAAACCGTACCCTGGCAGAAGCCAGGACGGTTTCGACCGCTCGGATCATGATGTATTAATTGTCTACAACTTTACTGTGAGTTTATTAATACGAGCTAGGACTTTTCTCAGGAACGAGTTAACTTGAAGATCAGTGTTGTCAGACTCAGAAAGGTACGTAATCATGTGCTGCTTTTGCTCGCGATTTAGCCCACGTAAAATTCAGTTACTGATTTAAAAAAGTATACTGTCTTTCCTTAATTAGCCATCTAGCTACTTCGCTACTAGCTAGCTAGTAAAGATTTGACAACGTAACAGACTGACCTGCAGATTAAAGGGTTTTTTAAAAGCTCGGAATTTCGCCTTAGAGGGCAACAGGAAAGGGCTATGGACATAACCCTGGTGAACACTAACGGTAATCGGGAAGGGATTAGTATAGTCAACGACGATTTTGACAACGGTCCCAGTGTTGGCGATACTCACATCATCATATATCACGGCGAAAGTTACTGATATCAAATATATTTTTCTTTTTTATATTTCAATTTAGAAACCAAGCCTTAAAAAAGCCCATTACCGTGCCTTTATCTATATCTTTACCTTGTTCTTCACTCACCAGCACCACGATATTTAGAATAAAAAACTCGAATACCTGTATCGAATCGAATCGAACTGTAATTTGTCAGCATCAGCTAATTATATTATTCCTACACTTAATAACTGTCATAGCTTTATTAGGTCTACTTAAACAACGTTTCATCATCAATTTGGTTCATGAGGCAACCTTTCGCCTCAAGAAAACCGCACGGCAATGTTGTAAGATTTGGATGTCGCGGGTAAGGTGCGGTTGGAATTCCAACATACCCGTCTCAACCATACGGTAATAAAGGTTAATTAAACTATATTTCAAGAAGTATGTAGGTACTTGTGGTTAGGTTAGGTCAGTGGAATCTAGTTGTAAATGTTTGTTTCAAACTAAACTCGCGTTCTTTATACATATTTTTATATAGGATGGACTTATACGCGACCTACCTTTTCGATTTGTTTTCCCGGCGTTTCGGTAGGGTTACACCCAACGTGGTCACGAGAAGACTGCAGTGGAGAGGTGACAGCTACGGTGATGTGCTGGTAGATTCCTACCCTCACATAATCCCACGTGTATCTAAGTCCCGTCTAATATAATAATAGGCGTAAATGTATCAGTAATCAGAATGCAATACATTGGTTAGGTCAGGTTAGTGGAATTTAGGAGTAAATGTGTCAGTGGTCAGAATGAGGCTATACAATTTACCTACCCGCTTATTAACCTGTGATTTAATACTTGCGTAGGTATAAATAGATATGGAAAATGCGTGAGGTTTATGTACTTAAATGGCCATCAATAAATTATGTGTCTAAGTTATCTTACTCATCGATCACGAACGGAATTTTGTCCGTGTAATTGGCCCTATGAGGAAAAATAATGTTTTCAAAGATTTTAGATAATAAAGCATTCAAAGCAGATCGGTAAACATGCCTCTTTATGATCGGTATTTCTGTTTATAGCCTGCAAATTGGTTTAATTAATAGATACAGCATTGATTCACGGGTATAGGAAAAATTTTTGGCTGCGGAACCTAATAATAGACATTGACTCTGATATAGGTTTGATATCGTAAACATAAAGAGTTCAGTACAACAACAAATACAATTTAGTGTGCGCCTGACTGGATCTAGACTAACATTTTCTATCAAATGGAGACATGTAGGTATATAAGTAATATGTGAAAAAGTAATGATGATGTTTATTAACAACGGTTTTGTATCAACGTGTCATCGAATAAAGATTCTTTCTTTCTTAGTAGTAAACACGATCGTTCTTTCATCAAGTCGATCATCAAGCCTAGTGCTTAATTCTCGTATGAATCACATTCCTCAGCCACTGCTTGATCCTCCACCACATTGGCGGAGGTTTTCGCTATAATCGCTAATCGCGGTAATCGATTGACAGGCGGACTGGAAATCACCTGGACAGTATCTAAAGTACTTCTTCTGGTTTGCTAGCTGGTCTGACTCTGTGATAATAGCTGCCTTCTACGACACCTGTTGATATTTTGTATCACCTAGGGAGGCACGCGGATGGACGGGCCACCTGATGGAAAGCGGCCATCGTCGTCCAGGGCATCTGCAATCTAAGGTGAACGATATTGATGTTGTATTCTACTCTGCCGGACACAACATGTCTTATAGGTACATATTTCTATCATGTCGATGTAGCCGATATTACGGCACGGTTTAGGAGGCAGCATTGCAGTTGAGACTGATACCTATCCAGTATGAAATAAAGGCGCTTTCGGATGCGCGGGCGAGCAGATCTTGGTCGGGCATCCGACCACGTCCCCCACATCCGAAAGCAACTATATTTTATATTGCGTAAGGGTCACAAATCTCGCAAACGGGCCGCGAATGCTCAGTTGTAGCAACGGCTTCCGCGGCGCGCGCTATCTGTTGCTGCAACAGTGTGCGCGTGGCGCGTTGCATTTCATAGTACGAAACAATGTTCCGACTTATTCGTCCCTTAGGTCAACGCTCAGCGATTCGCCCGTGCCACTTGTTCAGATGTTCTAATTAAAATGATTACGAAACGGAAGTACCGATATATACCTATCTATATGGTCAAGGCCATTATGAATGATTGGGCTAAACTTATACGCAATTAACTATTGTGATAATATACTTAAGAGCCAAAACGAATATATGTAAATAAAACCGACAGAGCTCAGAAAACCAATATGGTAACTGTCGCCCATAACATCTACGATTCATACAGAAGTAGAGTGTAGAGTAGCGGTAAGGTAGGGTAAGGATAAGGTAGGCTAGAATAGAGAAGGGTAAGTTAGGGTAGAGTAGAGTAGGGGTAGGGTTGAGGTTATGACAACACGCGAACGATGTGACGTCGGGCGAACTGGTTGCGTTAAAAGTGCATACGTATGCAGACCTTGACAAAGTTGTCCGTCCATCTCGTGGGGTGCTGTCGTAGCCCTGCAATTTCCGGTACGTGGTCGCCCCACAAGAACCTTTGTTCTGCGAGCTACGTAGCCTACCCATTGCCACTTCAGATTTGGAACCGATGGATGGATATCTTCATTTCTGATATTATCACGTAGAGAAACTTCGAGCATTAATCTCTCCCCATAGCACGCTGAGTGATCCAGAGCCTTCATATGAGGCCCGCTGTGAGACACCACATCTCTGATCAAAGTCATTACTGGCAACACACACTGGTCAAAACTTTCGTCTAGAGACACCGCATTTTGGATGAGACGATCTTCCGGAATTTTTCGAACGCTGCCCAACCGAGCTGGATTCGTCGATTGACTTCCTTTTCTCCCTGTTTTTTAATTTAATTTAATAATAATATTAATAATAGGTTGCTAAATAGCCTACCCAACTACTACCGTTCACGCTAACTTGCCACAACGCTTTGTCGCCTTTTCGTGATATTTTCGTTATTACAGATGGAGGCAGATACAGATAGATAGAGAATTAAAAACTGAACAAAACTGAATTCAAAAGTAATTTTCGCCAAAATTGTGCTTACGTCCTTTGAGCCTAATAGTATCGATATTAGGCTTATAAAGAGTGGATCATCATCTCAGCCGTTGGATGTCCACGGCTGAACTTCCTCCATCTCCCACGCCACACACGTCTTCTACCATTTTGTCTTATTTCGTAGCCAAAATTCGTAGCTAGCTATGTAATGGGAATAATATTTCCCATTCTGAAGCGAGCTACCAAATGGGACCTCTGTTCCCTCCTCCCACGCCACACACGCCTTCGACCCTTTCGTCCCATTTCGTAGCCAAAATTCGTAGCTACGTAATGGAAATAAAATTTCCCTTTCACAATCCAGCTACCAAATGGGGCAGCTCTGTTCCTCTTACATCCATCGGCTCTCTATACCTATATATGGAGGGAATAGGATAGAAATAGTATTATACTACTGTTCTATGTTGGTTTGTATTTTTATTCTATTTTTAGGACGAACGGACAGTACCTTCATGTTGTTATGTGACTTTATTTTATCCGCTAAAACGAGTTTAACTTTAAAGTAATAAAATTGTACAGGAAACGTATTATCAGGTATAAACCTTACGTTCTTAATAAAATTCGATTAGTTAAATATAAATGGTTAAGGTGTAGTTAAGTTAATGAGTATTTAAGTAATAAAAAGACTTAACTATGCAACACGTACTGAATCGTCAGCGCTGTGTCGGAAAAACCTAATGTAAAATGATGACATGGTAAAAATATTCTTGGGTGGTACAGTAATGCGGATAATTAATTACGGTTAACTAAAGACTTAACCTTTGTCCTATGAGAAAATATATATTGAAGTACAGATCGCTTCCGTACTACATCGTACTGAGTCCGTAAAAATACGTTAAAGTACATCGTATTTTTGTGGCGGTCGATGTTGCTTCACGTCCATAGGAATTACTTTAGATAACCCTACACGTGGCATGGCATGAGTATCGGTGGCCGAGTGGTTACGGTAGGCCGGGTGCCCACTATGCCGGACCGGAAGATTTACCGGCTCGGTAAAACTGCCGTAAAATCACGTAGATCGTATGTTTGTGAGGATCCATGTTGCTCCACATCCGTAGAAATTACCTTAGATAACCTTACACATGGAAGCTATAGGTACTGATATTCGAACTTCACAGCTGTTTGTACTGCACAAAATTATTTCGAATGCGATGCAAAACAGCGGAGGCAGTGCAAAAAATGTAGTACACTTTACCAAATTCGGTTGTTTTATTTTGTGAGACCCATACCTACCAAACGGTTAAAAAACGACACGAAAATAAAACGACCGCCTTATTTAAGAGGAGTGTCCCCCGAACGCGCTCCATACAAACGAAGTTTGGTCTTATCATCAAAATTACATAATCAAAACCAACGAAATTTTGTAGTTAATGAAAAAAATATCTGTCTGTGGTTTGTCAGATTTCGTTAAAATATTTCGTTTCAAAGTCGCACGTTGCCATAGAAATTTAAAAGCCTGTGCACCTTTGAAATTATACATTTTAACGGAAATCTGACAAACCGTAGACATAGATATTGGTTTCTGAATCATGTCTACAAAATTGCTGTGGCTTTAATTGGTTATTATTGCAATTGTAATCAAACATCATTTGTATGGAGCGCGCTCGGGGGACACTCCTCTCAATTGGCCTTCATATAAACTAGACTACATTTTAACCTACTGCGATACACATCAGAACTGCAAGTCATTGCAATTTATTCCCAACCGTTTAAGGCACAATGTTCAGCCGCAAAATACCTACAAACAACTCATCGATTACCCACTATACTCGCAGTCGTACCTTACCTACATCATGTTAATTATTTTATAGGAAGTGTGACGTACAGCCAGATGACTAACAGAGTCAAGACCTGCATAAAAGAGCCCGCAAACCCATTCACAACATAAACAATAAAAAGCTTCTTGGACGACACCATCGCAACTATCCTC
Source organism: Blastobasis adustella (assembly GCA_907269095.1). Taxonomy (NCBI): domain Eukaryota; kingdom Metazoa; phylum Arthropoda; class Insecta; order Lepidoptera; family Blastobasidae; genus Blastobasis; species Blastobasis adustella. Next base: position 5,255,328 of record OU026129.1, read on the forward strand.
AATAGCGTTTTTACGATGACTTTTTCGCGATGAAGAACCAGTCGAGTTAATACCGTTGTCTTGGGAACTCGTTCCGGTCCACACGCGGATAAAATCACTGTATTTCACAGCAAGTTCGTTGTTGTTAGTTTAACTGTGTTATTTGAAGACGACTGCTGAGGATTTCGAAATACGTATTTATTTGTAAGTATGTTTACTTTAATTCCTACAAAGTTAAGCAGTTTTTAGTTTGCGGACAATTATTAGAATAGATTAAAGTTTTTGCCGTTATTTCTTCTTCATCTAGGTGGATGTAGTGCGTGGGAAGGTTAGCTCGTGTACCCAGATATTTTAAAATATATTTCTAAGCATCATCTTCTAATATTAATCCTGTATATTAATATTAGGCTAATCTTTTTTCATCTAAAAAAATAATTAAATCCAATGTGTTCTAATTAATGAAGAATATTTATATAATTCAGATGGACAACTAGGTAGGTAGGTTGTTTATTTGTTTTGAGAGCTATTTAATTGTTGTCCTTGCTTACTTCAGTTAAGTAGGTTTAAACTTACCTACTTAGTTGCGCTACAACCACTCCGTACCTGACGTTGTTATTTATTAAAATTCACAATGTGATTATCTACCAGCCTACCATAAAACTAAGATAGTCAATAAATGCAACAAAGCATCTACTTAACTTGATTTATTGCATAAACAATTACGGTTATGTACCTAGTAAAGTGGTGTGTATCTCATCGTAAAAGCAGACAAACCATAAAAGGTATATATTACCGTAGGGTACCATAGTAAGTATATATTATAGGTACTTACATTTTTTTCTTGATTCGGATTTAGTATAAAAATACAAGTTTGTAAACGCAAGAAAACGGCGAACAGATTTTTTAAAAATTAGTGCTTCTATTCATATAGACATTTATTAGGAAATCCGCCATGAGTTTACTTATGGCGTGGAACAAGGAAAGGTAGTTATGGAGACGGTCCCTAGAGTCAGTTTTCTCCGTACCTACTTGTAGATAGGTAGGTACATTGTCCAGTAAAAGCAGCAGGATCGTAGGTAGGTACCTTGTCTTGCCAGATAAGTTACAAATCCTCTAGTGTAAGGATCGGCATTTTAATTCATGGCTGATTACTACGTGAACGGACCCCACATATTTTGTGATACCTACCTATACTTAATACGGTAAAGCTTACAAGCGGGTCACCTGATGCGATGTGGTCACCGCTTAGGAAGGGCATTAGAAATAATAGCGACATTACCAGTGCGTTGTCCGCTTCTAATGAGACCTCTATAATAAGATAAGAAATATATACTTCTACCTAATAATGTCCGCTAGGGAGGACTGTTCACTCTGTCTGCGATTGTACATTAGGTGCTATTTTATCCCTTACCTACTCTCTGATCAAACCATTGCACCAACTACCTAAACCTACCATAATATGACTTCTCTCTGCACAGACTAGCTTTTATATCTACATCTATTTACATTTCTCAACATTAACCTGCACATTTCCAGTAAAAATTAAGCAAGTAAGGAAGTTAAAAAGTACCGTTAGTTCTTTTCGTTTTCCTTACTAATAAGGATAATAATTTCAGAACAATGGCATTGGGGAAATGCATCATCTTGGTGATGTCAGTGGCTGTGTCACTAGGGCAGCGACCTTTCTTCGCAGGAACCAGACCCATCGGGTATCCAGATATCACAACATCCACCGTTGCCGGAGACCTGGGTAACAGGTAAGCTAAGCCTAAAGCATCTTTATTTCCATACGTGTGGTGTCCGGCAGAGCAGAATAGCACCAATCCCTTAAGCTTGTGGATGTCGTACAAGGCGACTAATGTTTTCGAGGTCTAGTCTCCATAGGCTGGAAAATGGGCAGTTGCGTTTTCTATTGTTATATTTATAACACTGCGATCTCCAACACGCCTACCAAGCCTATCACGCCTCCCCTCTCCTGGGGAGGCCATAAGTCCTGCAGTGGACTGTTATAGGCTGTGATGATGAAGCAGGTAAATAAATACCTACCTAATAATACTTAGGTAGGAGCTCTACACCATCTCATGGGCACAAGTCAACCTTAGCTGCTCGTGGTCCCCTTGATGGCAGCCGGACAAGGTTCTTACCAATCGGTTTTTCTCATAACGTGATGTGCAGGTCTGGAAGTACAGTCAGCTGTAGAGAGAACTGACGCCCTTACTGTACATCAATGTATGCTTGAGGCTATTCACTTTGCAGCTGAATGTACTAGTACGAATAACAACACGTAAAAACAATGATAGGCATTCTTAGTAGAGACAAATTAGCGGGTGTTGTCCTTATTTGGGGAAAACCTTTTTTTTGTGGAGTTTGTACCTACCTATAAGAAACGGGAAAATGGCGTTACTATTAAAATTATAATAGATACCTACATTGGCTACGGTCCAACAAATGAGGATAAGATCCAAGTTTTTGTCTACCACCATAATCTTCTTAGTAGGCTACTATTTGACTGGGCTCCAATCACCACTGCCAACCAAACCGGACCAAACAGCTCGATTTCAATATTTCTAATATCAATCTAACGCGAGCGGGCACCTTGCGGGCACTAACAAATAAATTTTGGTAACGTTCCATTTTGGGCCGCAATGTTTCTCCACCAGGTGAGATGACGGTCAAATGCTCTGGCTAGAATGGATGACCTGGTTATTTTCTTTATTTATGCAAAAAAAAAAACCGAAGATGTATGATTGCGGAGAGGCAAGAGGTGTCAGGATCGTAGCTTGTGATATTCGATAAGTCTCTGCCTTGGTACTCCTGACAGATGCGAACATGAGAATGTAGGTATATACCAAACAAAAATAATTAAGCACCTACTTCCCACGTAGGTACCTGTACCTATGTATATTCACGAAGTTTAACCAGGATAAGAACAACTTTCACCAAATAAAATTTGAGAAAGTAGTTTTGCATTTACTGCTAAAATAAACATCAACTTTGGGTACTTCACACTTAATACCCTTATTTGTATATTTTGACCTTTTTGTTACGGTACAGTGGTGACTTGACTCACTTGGTACTCAGAGTGATTTTGAAGACATTTCACGTCAAAAATTGATATCAACCATGTGGTATGTACCCAGCACATAACACACTCCTTACTACATTTCTAGATTCGGTGAAGGCGACGCATCGACGACTACGCAGCGGCTTCCTGTCGAGGCTCATGGGGACAGGGACCTAGTAGATCGGCTCAGCAAACTGCCCAAGGACCAACAGCCCTTCTGGCTGCTCAACTGGCAAGCATTGGAAGCGAACCGGCGGAATCCTCAAACGTATCCACAAAGGCCGAACTCATTCGCTCAGCCACTGGCACCAAGTAATCCAGCTCCGAGTAACCCAGCCCCAAATAACCCTGCCTCAAGTAACCCAGCTGTGGTGAACCGCGACGGTGTCAGTGATCCCGGAAGCTTAACAGCTAACGCCAACACACAAAGTTCAAGCAATACTGGTCCAACTTTATCTAACGGCAACACGAATTGGGGAAGCATCACTCCAGTTGCTGACAGAAAGCCTCTAGACAACCGATTTGGGAGCGAAAACCCTACAAATGCAGGCCTAAATCAAGGCGACGCTGGACAGAAAGTCAGCGCCATTGGTAGTAATTCTAAAGTGACTGTTAATTCCGCTGGTAACGGTGAACAGATGCACATAAGTCCAGTTTATACAAATGCTCCTGCAGCAAATAATAAAGATAAGTTCAGTAACGTTTTACCCACGGTTGTGGCTCCTGCCAACAAACGACCAGAGCCAGCATTGACTCATGCTTCGTTGGTACACCCCATCGGGTTTCCAGACAAATACTACCCTGGAAGTTTTTACGATGACGACAGTGATGAATACTTCATAGATTACTATCGGAATTTAAATAAAGGCGTGAAAGCTAATAAAGAAAAGCACCAAAGGGTCAGCAGCGACGAAAGTGAATGAAAGAAAATTAGTTTATAATAAAACACATTATATTGACTTTTAAAATAAATAAACCTTATTTATAATACTAAGCGTATTCTTACAACTAACATCTTAGAAAAAACATAATTTTATAAATAAAAAAAAATAGTAGCAAAATGCAATACTTTTTACATTCTACAAGTTTGTTCGATTATGACTCAAAAACTTTAATGATAAAGGATCATATCATTCTGTGGAACTACCTCTCAAATCACAATTTTACCTGTGCCATACGCGTGTACTTACATTATACTATTTTTACATCTAAGCATACAAAAATACACCTAGAAAACTATACAAAAATAATGCTCATTCGAGGTAGTCCTACCTAAGAAATACGTACCTTCTACAGTATATTTTAGGTCTACCAAGCACAGCCCTAAATATTTAAAATAAGTTCGAATTAAGTAGGCATAGGTATTATTAATGATATACCTTCTAACATTATTATGATACGGTGTAAGTGGAAATTGCAATTTACACTAGTCAAATAATAGTAATAATTATTGGAAACCAATAAATACATTTTAATTGTGATGTTGTGGACATGGAAACTTTATAGGTACTTATAAACAATACTTTGCATTGAAAGTTATACAAAATATAATATTATGGAGTCATTCAATTATAACATTTTATTCAATAACTGGACTGATAACGTAAAATTACCAGAACGAATTTTAGATTAATTAGTATTCAAGATTTTTAAAATAAATAGTATTATTACAGGAATAATGGAATTATAGGAATCAGTCGTATCGGAGTTTATGTACTTAAACATAGCAATTACAGAAAATATAGTTGCAGCACACAATCCTTAAGCACACAAAAAAGAAGTATTGTTCATTATGAGCAAAACTAAGTACTACAATCACCGAACATACGATCATTTAATAAAAACAATATCAGTAATATACTGAAAACAATATCTTTAAATGTTGGATCAAACTGTAATCCGACCTTCACGTTTTAACTTTGGCTAAAATACCACCAGGAAACTTATTAACATTACAGTTTGTGTCACATGACAGTAGGCATAGCTTAATCTTTATTACCTAAATGGAAATTCGACAGAGTTTACAGAGAGTTAGAGAAAAAAAAAGAAGTTAGATGCTATTAATAAATTTATCAAGCTATACCTATTCCGCCATGCATAATTATGTAATTAGATCGACATAGCTTATTTGTTTCAAACACGATTTTGCGGCCAGTGTCTGGCGATAAAAACTTCAAAAAAAATATATAACAAAACACTTGTATCCTTGGGAACAAAAAATGTCGTATTACCGAGCTATGACTACTGTGAACAAAAACAAGATGGCCGTCCAACTGAGTAGGTTTTTGTGCGCGGATCCTGTTGTTTTCACAGAGGAAGGTACCACGCTCTTGTAGTGGCATGATTTCTCGGCCGCTTCGTTGCTCGTCAATTCGGTGTACGTGGGGTAGTTCTGGATTTGTATAGGCTGCAAAGAAATAGGGAATTTTATATCAGTCATATCGTTACATGTTTTAAACTAAACTCGCGTTCTTTACATATATTATTATACTAAACGGAAAGTTCCGGATCAATAACAAACTGACAATTCTATGAGGATGGGACGACTACCCGCATCCATGTGAGGGTAGGAAGCTATTACCTCTCCACTGCAGTCTTTTTGTGACTACGGTGGGTGTAACCCTTCCGAAACGTCGGGAAAACAAATCGAAAAGGTACGTCGCGTATGAGTCCCGTTATTATTTAGTACCGAGTTATTAAACTCAGCTTTTGCATGTGTTGTGGTCTCAACCTAGCCCTACGGGAACAGGTGTAACGGTGTGTATGTATGTAAGGTAGCCAGCGTAAATACAGGCACATTATCTCTGTCCTTACAGTGACAGTGCAAACGCGATTCTGCATTATTGTTAATATAAAATCTAAGAGCTGAATCGTTGCTGTTACGGACGATTATCGCTTTCCGTCAGGTGGGCTGTCCGCTCATTATTCATACTTCCTTAAATTCATACTATAAATACACCTCCGTAAAGCAGGATTTTCTGCTGCTTATTTTTCACTACTTTGGAGGAACAATACCATATTTTTAGTCCATGAAGGTGCAAAGCTGAACTTAGCCTTCTTCAAATTAGGCAATGCACTTTATATTGCCACAATCTTCATGTTGGCAAGCGTGTTGGAAATCAGTGTTAAACTCAAAAGAAAACGAGGAAAAGAACTCAATTAATGAGTTAAGCTCGCCTTTGTACATCTCTGTTACTGTACTGTATAATGATGTCATATTTGTGTACAATAAAGAATAAATAAATAAATAAATAAAGAACGAATGCTAGTTGGTCTTCCTCTACCTACGTCATTTAGTAACCCTTTTTATCCAAAATTGTTTAGTCGATGACAAGCCTAATCTATGCTAACATTAAGACGTACGAAAGTACAACAGCCGTTAATTCAATTGCTTGTTGCTACATTCTACTTAGCTGGACACCACACGGCCATTGTGCTAAGGAACTCTCTTGTGAAAATACTCCATTCTTAGAGGAAAGGGTTACGGGCCGACATTACAAAGATGCGTTGAATACGTCATATTGACAGTTGCATAGTGCCTGTCGTCACTCAAGTATTGTCAGTTGGAGCCAGTTAAAGCCCTGTTCGCGCGCACTGTGTGTCATGGCCGTTTTTTATGTTGTGCTGACATTAACGTTTCTAATAACAAGCGTCGGTGGTCGAATGGGTAAAGTATCAGACTCGTAAGCAAGAGAAAATACCAATGACGCTTTTCCGAGTTACGTACATTAATTGAATGCTAACCGATGTGCTTACGGTGAGGGAAAACACCGTGATAAAACCTGCACATTTAGGAGCCCCTTGTAGCTGATTCACTGAGGTCAGATGGCAGTCACTCCACTGTAATTATCTGATCTGCCAAATCCTGGATCATGGTCAAGGCGAAACTCGAGCCTTCAGGGCAACCGGGACATAACGCCAGATGATTATTTTTTATTTATTAACGTTTATAATAAAAATATCAACTCACCGCTCCCCACGTGTCGTCCCGTTTCTTACAGAAGGTCATATGCATGCCCTTGTACAGAGTCTTCTCAATTTGTTCGGTCAGCAGCGGCTCGGACCACGGCATCTCGTTTAGGTGCATCATGAAGGTCTTGTTCCGGAACTCTGGCGGCTCGCGGATGATCAGCTCTTCTGCGGATGGGGATAAGGGTTAGATTAGGTAAGTGGCATATACTTAAGGGTTTTTTTTTCAATTAGACTGGCTAGGCATTTGACCGCCATCTCAGCTGGTGGTAAGTGATGATGCGGCCGATGATGGAGCATGCCTGTCTAGGAACAGCCTATTCACTCTAGCCTTGAAGACGTTTAGATTATAATGCTCAGGGAACACATTCGCACGGGGTAGGGAGGATTCAAGGTATGTTAATATGAATTGGGAATTCATTTTCTGGACCCCTTCAAGGCCAGACGAGTGTCTAGACAAGGAATGCTCCATATTCGGCCGCATGGTCTCTTACAAATGTCGGCGGTACATCATTTTTATTTCAAGCCGAAAGCAGCCCATGTTCATTATTTGCCGACAATATACCATGATACATTGAGATACTACTAAAAAGTAAGCGGCAAATGCCTAGGGTGGGAAGCCGAAGGCTCGTATGGCTCTCGTATTCAAACAGCGCCATCTAGTCCCAAAGTAAGCAAAGCTCGTGTTATGGGTGCTAGATAACTGATAAACTACCTACTTTATACATATAACACCAAAACAAGTAACAGAAATTTAAATTCATAATTTCAATCACTTCTCGGCCGGGAATCGAAAACCAAAAACTGAAAACACTTTACAAACAATTCATGTAGAAAAGACAAAGGATATGTGTCTCTGCCAACCACTGTGGTCTGTGGGCGTGGTTATATACGTCACCACTTCTATAACTCGCATCGGCAACAATAGCTTACGCAGAAAAGAAAGAAAAAACACTGCAGTACACTTACTCATAAGCCCGACGCCTTGGTCATCCCCTTGCATGCCCTCCTCGTCAGTAGCGCGAGCCTCAGACTGTATCTGCGGCGGCAGGTTGTCCAGGCTCCTGCTTGCAAGTGGTACGGTATGTTGTAGTTGTTTTTTTCTTTTAGTTTTTATTTTATTTTACGCATTGACAAACGAGCAGAAAGGACTTGACGGTAAGCGGTAACTGTCGCCTAACTAATGCATTTACGGCCTTTATCTGTAGTTAATCAGCAATTAAAATTCGTCATCCTTATCTATGTTGAGTTGTAGACAGAGACGTAAAGAGTTTTAATTGATGATTTACATTGAAAAGTGATTCAGAAACTGGGCGTTAGGTTGCATGCAACAAAAATACAGAACCGCAGCTGCGTAGGCACTGTGATGACTAAGATGAAATGCCTAATGCCTGTAATTGCGCTGGTTATCTTATCCTTCAAACCGGAACACAACAACGCGATCAAACAGTACATGAGACTAACATAGTTATAGGATAAATATAAGTTTTAATTTTGTCGTACACGTTAAGCAGCAAAACTTTTTAGTTCTAATGCTGGATTGTGTAATCTTCTATATGCAAGAAAAAGGGTAGGTAAGAGTTAAGAAGGTGTACGCGAACGAAGTCGCACCGGGTCCACTAGTCACTTATAACAGCGTTAAACAAAAATTAAGTCATATTCTCACCCAGACGACAGGAATATGTTTTCGACTTGCATCATAGTGAGTCCGTAGAACTCTCTAACGCCGAATGTTTCGAAGAACTCCTTGACAGGCGTCATGGAGTAGCAGCCAGCGAGCTCGGTACGAGGGTAGTACAGGATGAAAGATAGGCACATCTCCTGGGGAGCAAAGAAAGATTGATGTAAGTATATATTAATCGTAAGTATAATGGCAAATTGTATGTAATAATGAAACTGATGTCTAAAACGGTAAATACTAGCGTCGCTGAGGTTAAAGGGCAGGTCCAGGATTGAGCAGATCAGGTAACTACAGTGGAGCGACTGCCATTCGACCTCAGTGTCCCTGTCAACAGGGGAACCTGGCCTACGAGAAGCCGGCATATTCTTGAACGAATTTCACACAGCGCCATGTAGCCCTAATCTTGAGATAGCAGTACATCGTAGGCAGGGCAGTTGACACTTATGCTATAAAATACATTCAAACCCACAGACCCGGACCAGAACAAACGCGGGACCCTCTGCGTAGCAGATAAGTATTGTAACCACTAAGATACTCGGCTCGATCTAGTGACATGAGTGCCATTGATCGTATTTTAAAGTAGGCACAGCATAAATCAAACACCGTTTACAGAATAATTGTGGTTACCATACAAAATCTGGACATAAATGAATGAAAAAAGTACAACTGTACTGACCTGTGTAGCCGAATAGCCTCCCAAAATGGGCTTATCCCTGGATGTGCTGTCGTACGTGCATTCCGTGACCAAAATGTCCCCTTTCATGAACTTTCTGCCGCCAGGAACTATTCTTGACTGCTGATAACGGGCATCGTAACTATTTTCCTGTGAAATGGAAAAGAAAGTAATTAAATTAAACCTTAAATCATTTAATTCAGACAATTTTCATACATTTAATAAGTAATAAAGTGGCGCATTATTTTATCCGTAAAGTTAGGAGAGCGCCATCTAGTCTACGCATTGCGAAGCTTTACAGTACCGCATTGTAAACGTGTCACATTTGTTTTGTTTCGTGTGCAGCGTACAATTAGATTCACAAGTTTAGCACTAGATGGCGTCACTCAAACTAGATGTCTAAAATACCTCTGATATTCTCGGCAGCTCCTCGTTTCCTCTGATATGTTTTAGCGAGATTTTTCTTGCCGTCCCGTGGGCGTGGAGAAGTACTGACACAATGTTAATGCCCTCTGGCGGCATCGTCTGGAATTAGAAAAGGCTTTCGTGAGGGATTGCTTGCGTTTAGGCTGGGGTAGAGAATGTGGGGTTCATTTTCTTACGACAAAATAGATGGCGTTGTTTCATATTGTATGGTCAGCACTGCTATTTTATATTTAATTGCTCGACTACTATTTTTCAATTTTAAAACGTAATTTGGTGTAGACACATATTTTTTCATACTGATCCATGATAACAAAACTGCCCAACAGTTCTACAGTGTTGTTATTATTATAAGGCGATCAATGCCTAACTTAATATCGTAGGCTTCTTTATTGTCTTGTAATATCTACCGCATATTAACACCGTTGCGTCACTTGGTGTCGGAGATGCTTGGGGTACGGCTCTTACTATAATACTTGGGGAACTCTATCGCATCGCAACAAGGCACACTAATATTGTAGGCGAGGACGCTCACGGTAATACGGTTCCTGGTCGGAAGATTCTAACCCTTATCCCTTCCCAAAAAGGCATACTAACGCTATCAGTGCACTCTGCGCTTGAAACCCCTACGTGCGGTAGCGCGGCTGCCGCGGCGGCACCACGCGCAAGGCGGTTTGTACGACACCTAGTAATACGATTCTAGCCCCTATCCCCTCCCAACAAGGCATACTAACGCTATCAGTGCACTCAGCGCTGCACACCCCAGCGGTCCGGTAGCGCGGTTGCCGCGGCGGCACCACGTGTAAGGCCGAGACGCCCACGCCAGCACTGATTATGAACTCTATCTCCTCGCAATAAATCATACATACACGCTAATATTCCCGGCGTATTCCGTTCTGCAGACGCTCACGGTGTGGACGACTGGTCAACTATTATGAACCTTATCCCCTGTTAACAAGGCATACTAACGCTGTCAGTGCACTCCGCGCTGCACACCCCCGCGGTCCGGGAGCGCGGCTCCCGCGTGCAAGGCGTTTTGTACGACACCTAGTCGGACGATTCTAACCCTTATCCCCTTCCAACAAGGCATACTCACGCTATCAGTGCACTCGGCGCTGCACACCCCCGCGGTGCGGTAGCGCGGCTGCCGCGGCGGCACCACGTGTAAGGCCGAGACGCCCACGCCGGCGCCCACTAGGGCTGCGTCGTGGGCTCGTAGGGCTGCCGTGTAGTGGACTCGGATGCCGGAGCTGTCCAGGACTGGAATGGGAAGGTTTTTTAAGTTATGAGGTAGATACTGAGCGGAGAGGCAATGGTCTAGTGGCAGCTAGACCGATAAATAACCGAGTTTGGGAATTTTAAACAAATAAAATCAAATAGTACGTGGTGAACGAACTGTATTTTGTCTAGAAGAAGTTAAAGTTGCGAGAGCAAAATATAAATAAAATAAATTTTGACGTAATAAAAATGTATTATGCAACAGCGTTACATGGTCATTAATTGTTACAATTATCTGTCAACACAATTTATAATTGCAAATGACAAAAAAGTAAAGAAAAATCATCTTGGCGTTAATGTCCCGGTTGTGCTCTCGAGAAAGAGGGCCCGGGGTCCGCCTTGACCATGATCCAGGATTTGGCAGGTCAGGTAATTAAAGTGAAGCGGCAGATAACAAAAAAGTAAAGACTAAAAAGAACTCTCTCCTTAAAAAAAGAAAACAACGCCACCCTTGACAATTAACCCGCCATCAACCCAACGCTTGTCAAATGAACTCACCCATATTCAGCGCCTGGTTGTCGTAATGAATTTCGAGCATGTAGTGCGAGACGCCACCTTTCTCGCCTAGCGGGATGCCGACGTTTTCTGGCAGGAATTCGCCTGTGAATCGCAGGGACACGGTTAAACCTGGCCGTGAGTAATGATGTTACGAGATACCGGCGTGCGGAGCAGTTTTTTTATGGGTAGCTGGCTTGTAGGTACGTGTGGAGGTAATTGACGATGTGAAGGAAGGGTACGAGTGAATCTGTCATGGTTGTAACTGGCTGTCAGTTTTAAGTATGTGGCAAAAGAAACTGTTTTTATTTTATTGTTTTACGGTACTCGGTAACAAACGAGCAGACAGCCCAGCTGATGGTAAGCGGTGACTGTCGCCCATAACATCGGCGAGCCATACATTTGTGTTCAATTAAAACACCGAACGTGTGTGTGTGATCTCTAACTACAAGTATTCGTGTTTATTTGTTGGAGGATATTCATACAGATTGTGCAAATACGAGTATGATAGTACACATGTAATCTAGCTAGTACGTGAGCGGTATCTTGCCATACATCCACAATTCGGAATAAATTTCAAAGATAGGTAGAATACAACCTACCTTTCGATCCCATAGCCCAAGCAGCGATCGGAGTGACGCACATAGCCCACTCTGCCGGCCTGTTGGGTCCGAAGTACCCATCACCTTCGACCCAAGCATCCCACATCCGATCATCACCCATTGGGTCAACAGCACACTCATACAACACCATATGGTGTACTGGATTCACGCTGTTCTTCGGACCAACTGGCTGACCCTGCTTGATTGGCCAGCTGTCGAGTATAGGCTGGTACCCCACTATGTGGTGCTTCATCGGCAGTTCAGGGGTCTTGAAGATCTTGCACCAGAATAAGGTGGCCATGTCGTGCGGGATCGTGAGCTGGAATTGAGAAGGTTGTATTTATCATTTTCGTCATTGTTTTACCTTTTACACTGCCGGGCAAAGACATTGCCAAAGCGAACTCAGTACTAAGGATCAGTTTGCTGCACGAATCCATAAGCCTTCGCTGACTCTCAGTAGATAACGACCATATAGGTGAATTCTAGAGGGTTTGCCAAGCCATTTAAGCTATTGATAAATAGCTTTTCCCCAAAAACCAGATGCGTAGGATGACGGGCTATGCCGCGCGTGACATAACTTTGCGTCTCGCTTGCTTCAACGCAAATTGAAAGAGCTAGAGTTACATCCTCCTTTTTGCTAGTGATTTTTACTAACGTTTTATCTCGTCGTATCTTACTGTTACAATCGAATATCATCATCATTTGAAACATAATTTAGGACTAAAATCACAGTAATTTTCAAATAGCCTAAGCACGACTGTGAATGCAAATATTATAATTAGGAATTCATCTCACTGCAGTTGCCACATATCAATTTGGTTGCCCACATTTTCGATTGCGTAGGTGTCACTTCGCACGGTTTATTTAGGTAATAGGCAATACAAGCCCATAAACCAGCCATTAGCTTGTGAAATGTTCGTGAGTAGCCAATAATTGCATAATAGATCTAGACTACGTTGGAATGTAGCTACTATTGCATACAGGAAGGAGCTGGCAGCTCATGAACTCTGACCCAATATGTAACGATACGCATCAGTAAACGGAATAATAGCTCTTATTAAGAAGGAATAAAGGCCCATTATTAGGGCTACATGAGCAGGCTAATAGTAGGTTCTTTGTTACGAAATTATAGTTACATGAACTATGAGGTTAACATATTCCTAGCAAGTAATATTTAGGTCACTTTAAATTCATTCTTGATACCAGAGGGATGCATGTACTCATGTTAACAAATAACTTTTACTATGGCAACAACTCTGAACTCGCGAAAAAGTCAGCTCTTTCATACAAAATTGAAAACAAATTCTGCCAAAACGCATGAGACAGCTGATTTTTTTTTCACGATTTCAGAGTTGGCGCCATAGTAAAAGTTCTTTGTTATCATGAACTGATGACTGATATATGTCGGTATTAATAATTAATTTAAAGTCACCCTATACATATAAGTAGCTAGGTACGTAGTAAATGAACGACTAATTGTATTACATTTTTGTGACGACAACTCAAAAAAACATCAAAGAAATTCGACAATTTCTCAAATTTTATTCAAGCAAGTAACAAAAAAATGTTCGTACTTATTCCACTACGCAATAAGGAGAAGCAAAAAGAATACTCACATTAACCAGCCGCACGTCCCAATGCCTCAGCGGTATGGTGTCAGGTTTGGACACCGGCAGCAGAAGGCGCAATGGACGGGACCCGCTCTGGACGTGGGTGGGCAGCTCGCCGTCCGATCCGTCGGGCCCCAACGCCCACAGGACTTGGATTGTGTCCTCCTGGAAAGATATCAGGAATAAGTAACAAAAGTGTTTTCTTTTTGCTTAGGGAGGCGGACGGACGGATGGTCCACCTGGCGGAAAGTGGCCACCCTCGGCCAGGACATCTGCAACCTAAGGGGAGCGAATGCGGTGCCGGCCTTTGAACGACCTGTCAACATGATTTTTGAAAAGCCCCATGTTATAGTGCAAAGGAGAGGTTGTTATGGAGCTTCGTAATTGTAACTATCGGATATACGCTTAGGTATAAGCGGTAGCAAGATTAATAGGGAGCTAACTGTTACCTATTAATCTTGAAATTAATTGATAAGATCCACTACTTTCGTACTCTTTCGATTGACTTCGTTCCGGATTGTCCCTTAAGAGAAAATCTGAGTACATTTTGCTCCATCACCGCACACATCCATCTCACACCCGTCAGTATCCGGGTCATGGTCGTTGGTCAAGGACGTAGACAACTTCCACCTTAGCCTACCCGTAACCACGAAAAGTCATCGAAACGTCGGAACGGAATATTACATAAATAATAATAATAATAATATAATAATAAGCCACTATCTTAAATACTTGTCGTATTGTGCGCAAGTTTCTTCAAGAAGATACGACCCGCAACCAAATTGAAAGTGAAGCACACTTGGAGTAATCCCGTGTACTTTACTTATATTACCGGTCACACTAAGTGACTGAGATAAAATAAAATAAACAAACAAATAAATAAAAATATTAAATAAATGCATTTGTCGAGTACGTAAATTATGTGAACTTTTGGCATAGTTGATATAAGGTTTGTAACAATTCCTAAGGTTCGTAAAAGCAAACATGAACTAATTTTAAATGACTAACAAGATTAGACACAGTGACAATTCATCTATCAACGACAGGGAAACTGTAGGACAAACTAGTGCTTGTCAACAGCTGTACCTATACAAAGTTATATAGCTCGTCACCAGCACACACTAAGCATAAGTAAAACTCCAGAGTGACTAGCAGTAAGCTCCTTGTCCATGTCTCTGTAGCTTGAAATTCGAGGACTAGGCTATAAACTTCACTAGGTTGTCTGTCTGTACTTTGCTTGCTCTAAGTACTCTGCCTTCACTTACTTTGTCATCATATACAGCCAATATATTACTTTAAATAAATGTCTGTTTTCCAAATTTTATAATTTCTTTGATTTTTGGCCGGCCGCGTATCGAGCCCATAACTTCTGTGTGCCAGACATGCATGTTGACTTTTGACATCTTGAATTCGACATTTTTTCAAGCCACATATCTCCATTAATATAGACATTGATATGTCTAAAGCAGCCAAACAATATTTTCTCAACTATCTTCGACAGTCGTATATTATCGAAAATAAATTTCAGTGACGTTTTAGTATCTACAGTTTTTTGGCTGGAGAAAATGTCGAATTTGAAATGTCGTCGAATAGGTCGTAGGCGTACATTTTCCGCATATACTCTTAGCTCCCCTTAATATCCCAATTTGGAGCATAAGGCTGAAAGCGACCCATCATTTATCAAGTTTTGTGGCTCCCCAAGTTTTGAGAGCCTCCCACTGAAGTTGATAAGTCAATTAGCCAACCTCTTTATAAGCGAAACCACAGCCCTTGAATCTTGATGCGCCGTGTTCAGTAATTGGATTATCTCTATTACTATAGTGCGGCTCGTGACGAATGTATAAAGCTGACACTGTGAAGGGTGAGCCTGTATTCCTTGTAAGTTGTAAGCAAGTGGGAGTTGTAAAGATAATAAGGAGGCTTGGAAGCTAGCGAGTACCTAGGTCGGAAACATTCCAGATTTCTGTAACCAGTTTTTGTAAATCCAACTCACAATCAGTAAAAAAAAGTGTTTCCTTTGGACTATGACATGGGATCGTTCAAGAGGTATATTAGAAGTGTCGTTAGAGGCGGGTAACGCATTGGTAGCGCCCCTGGTGTTGCTGATGTCCATAGGCGGCGGTGACCACTTATCATTAGTGGTCGTCACGAGTAGGCAGAGCAATTATATCCAACTCGATACTTTTTCGGTGTCGATGTGAGAAGCCCATCTGATGAAAATAACTAACTGTCACCCATAACATCTGACATTCATGCACTGAGGTATCATGTAAAATGTAGGACCGCAGGTGCGTTGTCACTGTGAGGACTAAGATGATTTATGGCCCTTGCCTGTAATTGCACTAGTTACCTTATCCTTCATACCGCAACACAACAATGCAAATATTGTTGTTTGGGAGAAATTGATAAGGAGTGGTACACCAATGGCCCTAGCCAGTTACACACACATTAATTTACTTTAACTAACTGTCTCAGACAGGCATCGCTGTCGCTCTGTCAGGTCATATGTACTTTGTGGAAATAGCAATTATTTCCATACGACGACTGAATATAATCCTAAAGATGCAGGGCCACTACAAAATGGTAGTAGAGGCACTACATTTTGTTATGTTAGTACCTGTAGACTTCTATGCTTAGGTAGCCCAAGGTCAACTCAATGTTATCTTCTAACATCCTGAGACTTGTTTGATGTGTATGAGATCATCGAGGCATCGTCCAACACATTCTTAAGCGCCAATTGCAGTCTAGACATTTCGCATCTTTATTAAATATAAAAAATACTTACAAACGAATGACCTTGACTTTGACCAAAGAACAGCAACAACTTTCTGGACTCCGCTAAGCAACAATGCTTGCATTGTTGTGTTCCGGTTTGAAGGATAAGGTAGCCAGCGAAATTACAGCCATGAGGCATTTCATCTTAGTCCTCACAGTGACAACGCACCTGCGGTTTTGCATTTTTGTTACCTGCAATCTAAATGTAAGAATCGTAGATGTTATGGGCGACAGTTACCACTTACCATCAGGAGTAATGTTTGCTCGTTTGTCACTGAGTATCATAAAAAAACAACCGTAAAGAGAAATACAATATAGGTATAAAAAAAACATACCCCAATAACGAAGTCCTGTCTGTCACACGTATCGAGCTGCCTCCTGAACTCCACGGTGGTGTGGGTCTCATTCTGGTATCCGGATATCAGCTCGTAGTTCTGCACGTCATCAGCTACCGCCCTGTCAGCGAAGGGCAGTCCGTGGCAATCCTGCAAAGAATAGGGACGTTAAGACTTCTTGTAAGCATCTCAGATTTGTTTCATGCTCCTTCTATTAATTTATGCTAGTAGTAAAAGTATCCTATGAGTATGACGCTTAAAAAAATTTGTTTTAGTTGTGGGTAGGAGCTTATCTATCGTATTAAAAATAGTCTATGAATTTGTCCAGACAAGTTAAACTTGTTCGATAAATCTTTAATTCATTTATTTTGAGTCCTGTACTATGTAGTTACATAGTCATTTATATGTAAATTCTGAGTGTTAATTTCTCTCACCCACCACTTAATTTTTGTTTTTTTTATGTCATACGGTAAGCAAACAGGCATGGCCACCGGATGAAAAGGGTCACCGGTTAGGGGTATCGCCAATGCGTTGCCCACCTCTATAACACGTTGCTCTTGTAACAAAAAGGCAAATTGCAAATGTCCCTCCACTTTCAAAGCCACTGTTTCCCAAATCCCGTCTGGAACACTGGAAACCTTGCATACTCAGCGACAGGTTTTGTTTCACAGTGAAATAGTAATATTTATTAAAGTTACAAATTAGAATTCTTCCCCGAATTAATTGGGTGTTATAAAACCTTTAACGATTAAAGTACTCTGATTGATCAAAGCTGTATAAAGGGCAATCTAACGAACGATCGACCAAACAAAGAGCCGAGCATTTTAACATTCTTCGAATACTCTCAGTTTATTCGTAAGTCAGAAGCTTACGTTCTGACCTTTCCTGCCTTTGTACCTCCCATTCAAGGAGCTACAGACAAGTTTAGCAAAAAAACGTCGGACAAAAAAACGAATTAAAAGGAAACGGCAGATGATAGAACACTGAAATAGAACGACAGATGTCCCGAAGAGGTGTGCAATGGTGATAAATAATAATGTTATTATTTTCTTCGTCTTTTTTCTGCCGCAGATGTTGGGAGCACGTGCCCCGAGCACCTGGCTTCACCCGTAATGATAGGGTCGCTTAGCCAAATGTCGTCCAATACTTGTAGAATGTTATCGGGCTCAATGATAGCAAGCTGGCGGCTAAAAGCTTTGAAATATGGAGCGCATCTTCGTTATAAATATCGATATACTGTATCGTCCCATCACTATACATATACCTAAATGGACAGCTGAAACGTACACAGAAGCATACATCCACATTTTGCGTGATAACGTGCAAGCCTATAATAAGCAGCCTGGCGTCAATATTCCGATTGTATTCTCGCGCGCGACGGATCGAGGTCCGCCTTGACCATGATCCAGGATTTGGCAGATCAGGTTTACATTAGAACGACTGCCGTCTGACCTCTCTGTGACCCTGTTAACAAGATTTCAGAACATCAGGAGGATTAGATGGCCCGGTTGCAATGTGGATGCTATCACCACTCGGCCACCCCGACTTGTATGTCTCCCTTATACAAGCTAATATAATAACATTTCCTTGTTTTCCGTTTTGTAAAAAAATGACGTAGTCACACAAAAATAATGACTCAAAACACACAGCGAACAAAAGCCAACTTGTAACCGCACAAAGGATAAATAGGGTCATGTCGGTTGAAATGTCATCGTAGATAAACTAACGGAAATGCGTCTTGGAGGATGTCGGCGGCACGAAATAACCAATGTGTGAAATGAGGGAATCAATAGCATATCATACCACACCATTTCACTCCGCTAATAGGGTCGTTCCATGCCCCATTTCGCGCAAAGATTACAACAGTCTGTAAGTCGGTGGCCGAGTGGTTAAGGCAACTCGTATGCGAGGTTCCGGGTTCGAATCCCACTGCGGCCATGTACCAATGACTCTTTTCTCAATTATGTCATAAGTTGAATGCTAAACGATTATCTTACGGTTAGGGGAAAACATAGTGATGAAACCTGCACATTCAGGCGACTGGTCCAATTTGGTCAGATTCCCCTGGTAGCAGGGTCATGGCGGTCAGATGGCAGTCGCTCCACTGTAATTATCTGATCTGCCAAATCCTGGATCATGGTCAAGGCGGACCCCGGGCTCTCAAACGCGAGAGCACAACCGGGACATCATCGCAAAGACGACTACTATTACAACAACCTGGAAAATGTGACCACAAAACTTCAAAGTCGGAGTCTGAGTTGATTTAATCGCCGACATAACGTACTAACCATCTTTAATTAAAGTTCGCTTTATAGCCGAGGTATTCCCGATTGAAAATGCCAACGGAAGTATTATTATAGCTACAATAAATTGGCTAAAGCAATCATAAATAATGGGACCAAAAAAGCGAGGTGTCGCTTCGTGAATGCAAATTAAGTGAGGATATTTTAGAATTCGAGCGCTCGACATACCAGTTTAAGTACTACAGTAGAGAAAGTGAAAAAAAATATACTTAAGAATTGAGCCATTAAACGTGTTTCGCATGAAATTGTGGCGTGTTTTAGGATATAATGCGGGTAGGTATGAGGTGGACCGTGGGAATAGCACATGCGTCTTTCAGTACGTCAGTCATCCGCGTTTGAGTCAGTTTATTTACATCGCAGCTGACCCTCATTGTCATTGTTGTTCAAGCCGGCCAAGTAGGTGCTCAGACTATCACAATACGCCATAAAAGAATGATGTATAACGATTAAAATGTAGCGTTCTAGATTATACAAATTTTAAAAGTCTAGTCTGATGTGGAGAATTCTCACGTTTTTGGAGCTATACATAATATAATGTGACCGCAGACATCTAAATTGAAATCGAAAGTAAAGGTTTGATCGTATTCATGAATTTTTTTGTTATAGTTTGACATTTACGAACGATAATGAAACCAATTAGATAGTAACTTTAAATGATCATTCCACTAATTCAACAAAACTCTAACCTAAATAAATCACTGTCAATAAATCATCATCCTGGCGTTAAATCACGATTTCGCACGTGAGGGCCCGCCTTACCAAACCTAATCAACTGTACCTACATAGCCTAATCATCATGATCAGTTCACCATATTCGCAATACCATCCCTATTGCGCCACGAATATCCAATATCTATATTTCCGTCTGATGTATTCCATTTTCACATCACGCATCCTCTTGATAGACGTCTCTATGAGATCGGTACCCACGCGGCTCAGCTCAGAATAGGCTCGAAGCAAATGGCGTCCATCAAAATCCCTGGCGTTGCGTAAGAGCTATTCTATTGTGCAATTTCATCCAAGTTCATGCGGAAACATTAAAATTCTTTCTACGTTCCACACAAAAGAATAAGTTTTGAGAATCGGCCTGATGGTTCGCATGAGAATGGCGACACAATGGGTGTGCCCGCGTTAAAATGTTGGATGTCGATCGGCGAAGCAATTTCCTTGCTTGCTGTACATTGTAGATTCACCTTTCATACAAAGTTCTTGCAATGGCATTTATACCGCTGTCTACCTGGGTGCGGAATGCGAATTATACGGGCTTTATCGATGATCGCCATGTGCATCGGTGATGCTTGTAAGCTTTGTGAGTCTACAAGTTAAGCAACGTAACGATGCCGGTAACTGGATAGGTGACCGCTTCGTAGTTTGCGGATCAAAATTCAGTACAACGAGCTCGCTACATGTGATGTATCTTTTTTTTTAGTTAAATATAAATAAATAAATATTCGTGGACAAATTCACACAGCGCCATCTAGCCCCAAACTAAGCAAAGCTTGTACTATGGGTGCTAGATAACTGATATATCACTTAAATACTTTATAAATACATACTTATTACACATAGAACACCCAGACCCGTAACAGAAATTAAAATTCATCATTTCAATTTCTGCCCGGCCGGGAATCGAACCCGGGACCTCTTGCGTGGCAGACAGGCATGTTGACCATTGAACCACTCAGGTCGTCAAACAAGTTAGACAAGCCATGCATTAGACCGCCATATCACCAGTTGGTAAGTGACGATGATAGAGCACGCTGTCTAGGAACAGCCTATTCACTCTAGCCTTAAAGCTAGTAATACTGTTGGCGAAGCAAGGATGACCATGATTTCCTGCTAGGCAACCTGGTTGAACAGACTCGAGAGCAAATTGTAGGTTGCGTTTTGTATAATGGACGGATGAGTGTAATTTTCATAAATAGTTTTTGTCATCACAATTCACAGCGACAAACCGGCTAAGCCTTATGCGTTTATTACACCTGGCGTAATTCAGTTTACTAAATTCAGAAGCAAAATAAATAAGAGCAAGTCGAAATGGATGTATTGCTCATAGAATAATGTCAATTCTTGTATCACTTATATTATGTTTCGCGTCGCTCCGCTTTGCAACGGGCGTGATACAAAAATGGACCTTATTTTATAAGACCCCATTCCATTTTGATTTGCTCTCACGCTTTATGCGTCTGAATTTAGACGACTGAATTTAGCCAAATATAATAAGCGTATTGGGTGATATTACAAAACTCAACAGTAGACAAGGGATCTATTTAGTGATACAGTGTTAATAAGTCCTTTAAAACGTCATACGAAACCCTGCAACAAAAGCATACAAGTCACAGTTCGACACAAACACGTAACGAAGCAACGGAATCAAATCACCGCATTCAGCCACAAACTCATTATGCACACCAATTCGGTCGCAAAGCAATAAATGAAACAGCTTTTGTGACTGTTGATGACATACGTCATTTCTCCCTTTAAAAGTTAGAGTACCTACATCTCTTCCTGTCAGAACCTTTATGGATACCCGTAAAGTTGTAACCCAATTTGCATTTACGGAAGTCAGGCTATTGCATCTAGTTAGTTAGTTACACAGTTAGTTGGTCAGCGTCAGATGGATAGGCGATTTTCGTCTCTATTGACATTAAATGAAAGTGAAATATAGTTCAATCCATTAGGATGTAAAGTTGGCCAAGAAAGTGGTTCATCACTCCAAGGTTGATGTTCTGTTGCACTTAAAAAAATTGCAAGGTCAATATAATAAGGTAATATTCAAGGGTCAGAACCTTGACATTTTGAATACATGGGAAATTTTATAAAAAGTGATACTTAAACCTTTTTTGTTAGACTTTCAAATATGAAAGAAAGCCTACCTTAAGAATCAAACGAGCAAATTTTTTATTTCCATGTAGAACTAAAGCTTATTTTTTTGCTTGAAAGCGAGTACATACACAGAGTTTCGAATTGCACGCGGGTGAAGACCGTGAAACAACGATACTAGCGAACTGGTTTCCGCCCGGGGCTTCCCCGAGTTGAATTCGGTTACATAGTGATCCCGTGGGAACTATTTCAAATTTCAAGATAAATAATGATTAACTAATTTATGTGTTATGATTATACGCCTCATAATGTAATAGCTTTTGCCTGCGACTTCGTAAAATTACTACTTTGTAAAATTTGAAACATCCCGTCAAATCATTGCTGTGTTCCCGCGGGAACTATATATGACTGCGGGACACATTGTTTATAGGATAAGTATGATGGTGGGTAAGTACTCTTATTCTGGGATGTAAGCTACAAAGTAATCACTCATAAAACTATAAATACGTAAAGTTTATTCAAAATCTTACGCGTAAAAGAGTAATAAAGTAGTCATTCATCCTAAAAAAATAATACGTTAAATAATCTTGGCGTTCATGTCCCAGTTGTAGTCTCGTGTCGCGCATGAGGGCCCGTGGTCTGCCTTGACCATGATCCAGTATTTGGCAGATCAGATAATTACAATGGAGCGAGTGCTATCCGAACTCCGTGACCCTGCTTGACTCAAAAAAGAATACGTTACCGTTTTACAATTCAAATTTCTTCTAGGTATAGGTAAGTTCCCACCTTATCTACTATTTCTAATGAGGTCACTTTAGTCTAACTAAAGAGGTGAACCATTGGGTGTGTCCTAAGCGTGCATCGAATTAAAAGAATTAACATTTAAACCTTGTCTGGAGCATACGTAAGCATTAAACTGCAGGTGTGTACCCGCATGCACCTTGCAGCATGAATTACTCAATAGCCCGTGGTTTGAATGTAATGTCCTACATAGAAATACTGGCAACATATAATTCATGTTTAGACTTCTAGTTAGTCATTTTAAATGAGGTATATGAGTAGGAGGAAAATTGTGCAAAAATGCGAAAGTATTTTTTTTGCTGTTGTGAAATATTTAGCTACCTTGGTGAAACGTAACAATAATATGAATAATGTTAAAAAAAAAGTCTTGGCGTTAATATACCGGTTGTGCTCTCGCGCTCACGTGGATATAATTATGTAGTCCGTATTAATTGTAAAAAACCTTACTCTAACCTAACTTCTGTATTATAAACTTTCGTTATCTATGGAGCGGTCGTCATTTATTTTATTAAGGTTTGAAAATACCCCTTTTCATTTGTCGTCTGTTTTGCCTCTTTAGCCCGATGTATTTAATATAGGTATATAATCTTATGAAAATGGTATGCGCCAGTCAGCTTAATGTTGTCTGATAATAGGTACCTACCAAGTTTCATAGAAAACAAATAGAAAAATTGGCTTGTATGAAAATTCCAGTTTGCGTCATTTTCGTCATATAAAACGCAATTTCATAGGTAAAGACCTAATATTCTTGATAACCTAATATTCTTTATGACAAACTTCATTTTAATCCCCTTCTGCGTTATCTCAATATTACAGCTCATTACCGAAAATAACATAAATTTCAAAAACCTCAAAATAATTCAATGACAGCTTCAATTTCGTACCTAACTACCTCAATATCGTATTGCATTAATACTTAGCAGTTTATCTTTACCGAGATACGCGAAGGAATGCCCCACTGATCATTGAAACAAGGCCATTTCCAAGAAATTTAAAAGGTTCTTGTACGAAAATTGCAGTTTTACGTAATTTTTCGCCATACTAAACGATAATTTCATAGGTAAGAACCTTATATTCTTTTTAACTTTATAACGAACTTCATTTAATTCCCCCTCTACCTTACTTATATCTCAAAATTACAGCTCTTTACCGAAAATATCATTGATTTCCAAAATGTTAAAATAATTCAATACCTCAAGATCGTATTGCATTATTACTTAGCAGTTTATCTTCACCGAGATACGCGAAGGAATGCCCCACTGATCATTAGAACAAGATTACCGACAAACATTTTCTGTTTATTTATGAGCGAGCCGAGCCGATTGATTTAGATAACCGACGGTATGTCACTGCGGACGTGGTTCAATAGAATATTTCAATAAATATTATATTTTTATTTACTTTCATAGGCATTCAAACGTTATACAATATCGCAGGGCATAGTTGAACCGTGGTAGGTAGGTAGATGTTAATACCTTTGATTACAATACATCGATTTTGGTTACGTAAACATCACAAGTTTGGCCGTTTCCTTACATTTTATTTGGGTAATTTTATGGAACATTATAGATAGATAAAGTACTGTAGTAGCCCCGGTGGCCGAGTGGTTAAGGTATTCGACTCGAAAGCGAGAGGTACCGGGTTCGAATAACACATGTACCAATGAATTTTTTCTGAGCTACGTACATTAGTTGAATGCTAACCGATGCCGTTACGGAGAGGGAAAACATCGTGATGAAACCTGCACATTTAGGCGACTGACTGTGTAACCACGATCCAATCTAGTCAGGTTCGCTTGGTAGCAGGGTCACGGAGGTCAGATGCCAGTCTCTCCACTGTAAATTATCTGATCTGAAAAATCCTGGATGATTATTTTTACAAGCTTTTATTTAACTTGCACTGTTCGTATGTTTGTAAGTTGTCATAAATTGCAAACCATTTTTCGACCATTAGTTAGTATCCGATTAAGCTGAAATGTGGTATACCTATGTAACTTGGATGACAATGCTGTATTATGGTACCATGGAGCTGGTCTGATGACGGAGTCGGAAGGTGGTCATAGGTACTAATGATCGTAATAAGATAACCCCATCGCTTTTGGCTTCTTTGGATAAAAGTGTGTTATGAAAAAATATGTTTCATTTGAGAACTTATATTATGTAGATGGATAAAATACTGTATTCTACATAATAAAGGATAACTGAATATTTAACTCGCCCTGGAAGAGTTCCATCCATCCCTAACATGTCCAAAACAAAACAAAAAAAATCTAAATATCTATGGAAGCCTAGGTATTTGACTTATAATTATTGTCGTCATACATAGGACATTACACTCCGTGGTTTCAAGATACCTAATAAAAGCTAAAACATCTGCCCTCCTAAACATAGTCCTGCCAACATCTAATAGCTTCCTGCGTCCTTACCAGGTTCCATTACACTTGGTAATGGAGACCTGTCTGCGTCTTCCGGTTCTTGGTGCTCACGACGACCCTTTGACCGTAATAGACTGTGAGGGCACCGTAGGTTATCCTTAGGCATCGAGTACACGAAAAATTCCAGTTTGTAGCGGCAGTTGAGGTTTAGGAGACCCACAAAATATTGGTCTGGCTCATTCGGTAAAGAAAAAAAATTTTTAGAGAACTATACCTACTTTGGTCTTTCCGTAGCGATAGTGTGTACTTTATAAGTATAAAAAACCCGGTCAGCCCTACATACCCTTGTCATTTTAACATTTAAGTCACTTTTTGGTGACTTCAATGTGGCTGACTAACGAAACTGCCAAAAGGATGTAAGGAAGACCGTTTTTTTACTTTTATAACCCGAGGGGATAAGTAAGTACTATCGCTACAAAAAGTCTAAAATTTGAGTTGTCAAAAATTTTTTTTTGTTGTTAAAAATGTTCTCGGGCAGCCTAACATTTTGTGATCTTAAACCTCTAAAATTGTAATGTATCTTATACGCGATGACATAGGATAACCTACGGTGCCCTCACACTCTATAAGGGCCGTCTAAAGATGCAAGACACAGCCCCGTGACAGACAACGTAATACGGGCCGGTTGTCACCCTGTCAGAAGGGAACCCCAAAGCGTCTTCCATTAATTCAACGACTGTATGAATGAATGAGTGAATGTATTCTGTATCTGTATATGTATATTCAACGACCGTACCGCTTATAACGTGTGACAATTTCCACACGAAAAGTCTAACACTGAATTCATTTAAAACGCCACAAAACATATGAAGAATATTAAGTAACTTGACCGAAAGTTACGTGATGAGGGTACAGGTCCCGCAATTATTTGTTAGCGTGAGAATGCTGTGACGATTAGTCATGTTTCGTTTGAAAATCTAAAAATGTACATGGAAATTACCTGTCAAGGCTACTTACTGAGAAAGATCAAAATTGTATTTCAGTAATCGAGTGATATGCGAGCAAAAATATTATTAAAAATTTTTTCTTTCTTACGGACACGGTTGGACGCTCAACCTTATGGAAAATGGCCACTGGCGTCCATAATATCTACTATCTTAGGGGAGTGGATGCGGTGCCGGCATTTGAGGAACCTGTAGACATGCTTTTTGAAGAACCCCTTGCTGAGCTTGGGAGCTCATTCCACATCTTGCGCGTGCGTGAAAAAAAGGGCTCGCGATGCCAGTAGGTTAGTTGGACATGTAGCCGTGGTCAAGTCTATACCAAAGTAAATGAAACTATTAATCGTTTCTGGTTAACAAGGTCCCTTCGACGTAACCGGAGTTTCGTAACCAGTTACGTACCAAACAAAATTCTTGTTTATACGAAACTGATTTCGATTAAAGAATAGTTTCTCGGTATTCATAGGCAAACCCACCTGAGCATACGGGAGCGACCGCAAATATCTTGGGCTAAAATGAGTTTCGCTTCACCTTTGAGAAAGCGATAACAATAAATAACGTCTCATAGTTACCGCAAAAGTAGAACGTAATTTTTAATAAATTGAACTTCTTAAAAGTTTTCTTGAGCAGACACCAAAGACAGCAGACGATTTGCTTAGTTCCATCTCGTACAACTACAAAGATATTACAGAGCCCCCAACTTGAAACTTTTTCAATAACCATTTGCTTTCTGAGCTCTTACTTGTCTTACGTAACTCCAAGTCTCGAAGGTAGACCCGTACAATTTAGAAAAAAATACTACAGATACTCGAATTGCCTTCAAAGCATCATAAAAGGAATTTCTATGACGAATGGCATCGCAGGAATTTTGGATCTCCTCAATTTTATGTTGCCTTGGTATGTGTGATTAGATTATGCCCAAGGGTAAAAGGATATTTAATCGATTTTAACCCATCGATCGTAGTCAGAATGAGGATTGATTATAGATTAGTTTCACTTCCTGCTTTTAATCGAATTTGTATAAAATTGAACTGATTTTTTTATGAATGCCGAGAATATATGTGTTAGCAAGCGTTTTGTGTTTCGTTCGAAACGAGTGTGGGTATACATCTAACGCCACTGATGCTGTTGAAAGCGTTATTGAAATTAGGATAGTTCCCTTGTAAATCACAGATAGGTACCTACAGTAACTATGCAAAGTGGTTCAGTTAGTTAAAATGCTGGTCGCTACGCAGAGGTCCCGAGTTCGATTCCCGGCCGAGCAGAAATTGAAATGATGACTTTAATTATTTCTGTTGCGAGTCTGGGTGTAGTATGTATAATAAGTATATATTTAAAAACAGTATATAAGTAGTTAATCAGTTATCTAACACTCATATCACAAGATTTGCTTACTTTGGGGCTAGATGGCGCTGTGTGAATGTGTTCAAGCATATAAAAGTATATATAATACAAAAAGTAGTCTAATAAAGCTTTCCAGGGACGTCCACAATTCTTTATTACAGACCTTCACCTACGCTCTTTTACCTTAGCTTAGGTACTAGCTAAATATACGAAGCCATCATTCACAGTAATTGAAGTCCCTCGGGTGGCTGCGGGTATTTCAGCATTTTATCTCGACGTTTCACACGCTCAGTCAGACATCTAATGTTAAATATACGATAAAAATATCATCTTAGCGTTAATGTCCCGGTTGTGCTCTCGAGGACGAGGCCCCGGGGTCCGCCTTGACCATGATCCAGGATTTAGCGATCAGGTAATTACAGTAGAGCGACTGCCATCTGACCTCCGTGACCCTGCTACCAGGGGAACCTGATCAGATTGGATCACGGTTACAAATTCAGTCGCCTGAATGTGCAGGTTTCATCACGATGTTTTCCCTCACCGTAAGAGCATCGGTTAGCATTCAACTTATGTACGTAACCCAGCAGAGTCATTGGTACATGTCCGCAGCAGGAATGTCAAAGATACGATATTAGGTATGTATATGGTTAGCAAGAGTGAACTCATCGGACTAATAAGACTATTTACAATTCCGAAACAACTATTACAAATGGGCGCCACGCCTAAATAGCCATAATTCGTCGCCATGCCACAAGACACCGCCGGGCTGCACAATTCACATAATATCAGGCTACTAGGAACCGTATTTTACACGTATTTGTGATCGGAATTTAGACAGTGCTAATGGAAATTTTGAACCAAATTAGATTATAGATACTTGTGACATCGTATGTTGGTATGAACAAAATAATAATATGTTGAAAAAGATCGGGCGTGTTTCGAAATATTACGGGAAAACAGACGTCTGTCTACCACGTGGGTAGGTATTATCTCAAATAAGCTTCTTAGAGCTGAAACGTGTCAAGAAAGGTTCTCAGTAACAAGACAAAACAGGTAAAAGCACCTCTTGAATCGTAAATTGCGAAGACAATATCTAAAATAGAAACGTTACAGAGCAGTAGGAAAACAGTTTTTTTCTCTAACAACACGTAACAAACAACATTTTTTCATCCTCGCTGAAGCTTGGAAGGACACAAATTAGAGGAGCAATGAACGACAACCGAAAACGTTTTCAAATAGGAGAACATTATTACCTACCAGCAAAACAGTACCGCGAACTTGGTCGTATATTCCACAAGATGACTGTGTCAGCCAAAACAACTGGTTATGTTTAGCGCTGGGTCTGAATTTATGTATTTACATAAGCATAACGTATCCAGTGACTCACTGTACGTGACTGTACTCCAGGGAGCGTGTGACAGACAGAGGGCTTACTGAGACAGTTGTGGGCAAAATTGATTTCTTTTCGGTAATCCTAAAAAATGCGGCGGCGCGACGATTCCCGCGGAATACAAATGTCGACATGATAAGTTTGTTTTGTTCTAAGTAGCAGTTGACAGTAGTTTTCTTTTTTTTATCAAACTAGTGGACTCGGCGCGACTTCGTTCGCGTGGCTTTCTACCCCTTATTCTACATCTATCCTACACCTACCTTATATGTAGTCTACACCTACTTTACTCATACCTACCCTTTCTTTCTTATAAACCTTCTTGAATTCCTTCGTTGCGTAGTTTAAAAGATTTAAGCGTACATAGATACATACATACATGTATAGGGACAGACGGCGGGAAGCGACTTTGTTTTATAGTGGTCACGTAAAGTACGTAGCTACAAGTATTGAATTCCCTACCCATATAAAATCGTTTATATAGGACAGGCCAATGATGATGATGATGATGATAAAATCGTTTATTTATTCACACTGAACTTAATCGTTTGAAGATTCATTATAATTCATTTTACCCTTATCTTCCGCTTAGATAAAACAATATTTTCAATCGTCGCCTCAATCTGAACAATTTGACAGCCTTTGTATTTAATTGCTTTTAAAGTTGACTCAACTCTTGTTTGAAGGACGTCTGCAAAAGCAGAATCCGTTCAGGACTTTTATTAGATTTTGAAAGTTCTTGTCTCCAAAATTAAGTCTTGGAACGTTATTGCTACCATTCTCTTGCGAGTAGGTATAATTTATGCAACGTGTTAAACGAAAAGAGAATTCCTTTTGTGTACGTGAGCTGTTCGCGTACCTTTGACTAATGCAAGCCTCGGTACAAAAGTGGTTAACCATTTGTTACATTATCCTGTACTTGTATGGCTTTCGAATGAGACCGTAATAAGGCTGCTTTTTTCAATAATCGACATTAGGGTTGGCTTTTTTAAACATTTTACGGTGGTATTGGAATGAATATTTTGTTGGATACAAATGTGAAACCTATTTCTTTATCTGTGTAATATTTTGGCCGTTATTTTAAGAGAGGATTTTTTAAGGTACCGAAGGGTTTATACGTAGGAATAGGAAGGAAATCCCTATTTGCAAAAAGAAATGCCGCGACTGACTGACTCATAGTCACCCCATTCAAAACCACTAAGGCTGCAGCTTTAAAATTGGAGACCGTGTTAAAATGAGGTCACATAAAAAGCGCATAAAATAACTTTCAGCAAAACATAGTTTAGTTAACGACGCACTACTTCTTTCCATTCATAAGCAATAAGACTATATAAAACGATTACTTGCTTAAAAGTAGTATTAGAGAAGTTTTGTCGGGTTAGTTTATGTACACTCAAGCTTAGCAAATTCGAAACTTTGCACAAGCTATACAAAATTAGTACATATAAGTAAAGTAAGTACCTATGATACTAAAATTTTGCTTATCATACCAGTGTCGCGATCGCAAAACTCCATTAAAGTATAATTCCACTAATATCTATCGAAATAATGGAAAACTATGTAGGTGCATAAATACTAATTTCTGTTCAAGACTTAATTACGTAATTCAACTAAAGATTCAGATTAAAGATCTCCTAAAACTACTGCTAGAACATAACGTAACACAAAAGCCAGAAATAGTTCAAACAAAGCTAAGCTATGTCGGACTTATGAATTTTGTCGCACCGAATCTCGACTCAAAGAGCTGTGTCAGGCAAAATAAAGCAGATTACTTGTGTACGCCGTGGAAACAAAGTATTCGTGTGAGCCCGAGACAAAGTTCTATTTAGGTGTCAAAGACAACGACGAAGCCGTTGCATTTTAGATTAGATCTGCATTGTCACCGGCTAACAATTTTGTTGCGCGACACGTGAAAATGCTCGGACACAAAGAAATATGCTAGTTGCAAGATTCAATGAAAGCATATGAGACACATCTCATCTTGGCGGTAATGTCCCGGTTTTGCTTTCGAGCACGAGGGCCCGGGGTCCGCCTTAACCATCCAGGATTTGGGACACAGATTAATAAAAACAAATAGAAAAGTGCCTAAAAAATATATAAAGGTATGAAGAGAGAATGGATGTGCAAAATGGCAGTCAAAGTGACAAAAACTTGTACCTATGTAAGCAATCCAAAAGATATGGTTGACGACATATCATAAAGGCAAGTAATTGCCAATATAAACCTACGTGTATAAACGTACGTGTTCCAAACAGGCCTACAATTATAGGGTTCTCTGCCGAAAATAAACCAGTTACACCGTAGGCGAAACAAGACCGGTAATGAGATAGCCCGTTTACGACAAAAAGGCCCCCCATAACATTACAAAACAGCTAATGACAGGCATTAACTCGGTTTAGAGCCGAGCACGGAGACAGCGATGCCACCGACACGGTTCGGTGCATGGGACGTTGACGTTACGAAAACCGCAGAGCAGACTATTGTCTTTTGTAACTATGGTAAAGTTTTTACATGGACGCGGGAGAGGATAGAGCAGGCGTCGAGGCGTCCAATCTAAACCGTGTTCAGGTTTCTATTTAGCTTGTAGCAATCCAAGTTAATTTATAAATGAGAAACTAACTCTGTCTGTCTGTTGCGCCTATATCGCTGAACAGGTTTTGATAAAATTCGGCAAAAAGATAGTTGGAAACCTGGGGAAAGACATAGGCAACTTTTTATCTCAAAAAACATTATAAAATTTTACGCGAAATCGGGACCAAAACTAGAAAGGAACTAAGCAGCGAGATTCCTTCAACCTGGTACCGAATTTCATTTAGGTGATTTGCAACCGTGTATATTGCAAAAATTTCGATTTCGACAGAAAAATCAAAATTGATGGTCAAAAATTTATGGGAGGTGGTATACCTTTTTTTTTTTTTTTTTTTTTTTTTTTTCGCGGGGAATGCATTACGCACGTTACCCTCCGTTGGGGGACGAAGGGCCTGTGTGGGGCTCCCAGTATTATGTTGGTGTACCCACTAAACCCCGCGGCGCTCCTACGTCGTCGGAATGGAGGTGTCATGAGAGCAGCCGAAGCCTTGTCATCCACGACACCTCCGACAACTGCCCACCTTACGCGGCAAGCCCGCCATGCCCCCCTTGCGGAGGACGGATGGGAGTAGCCGGAGGCGCCGGACTATTCCCATCCAGCGCAGGTGGAGGCCTGTGCAATGCAGGTATACCTGGTATACCTGCGATACCCCCACCAACAGCGAAAACAGTGAAAATCTCAGACACAACACAAACAAAAAAATACATGGCGAATAGATAGATAAGAATTTATGTTTATGGGGGTCAAACCCACGACCTCGTCGTCAGCAGGCGGTGTCATGGCTGCAGGATCAGTCACACACAAGTAAGTAGCTAATAACTGCCTGTTACTTTGTGTAGAACAGTTGACTACGAAACATTTTTTTACAACATCATTTGTGCTGTTACTTCATCATGGCGTTAATGTCCCGGTTGTGCTCTCACGCACACGGGCCAGGAGTCCGCTCTCTGTGCTTTAACTTATTGGACCTTAAACTAAAATCAATATGGTTCCAAGATATCGTTGCCTTTATAGCTCTCGTTGTAGTCACCTAAAGGACTTGGCAGACATCCAGATGGTTAGAGAAATCGAAGTGAACTGGTAGAGGATATTTCCAGCTAGAATATCATAGCAGCGTGTTCAACGTTATGTATTCTTAGCTAAGCTTTTTTGACAACAAATTAGAAGGGCAGACTTAATAATTGGCGTTCAAGGAGTTCGATAAGCCCATCGAAATTGAAATTTGGTTAATCTCGTTACTTACACTGATCAATCTCGAACCATTTCGCAGTTTGCAAGACCTACCAATTTAGCAGATAATATCTGTTAATGGATTTGAAATTTGGACGAAGTTCGCAGACTTGAGGCGACCTTAATCAAAGTCGAAACACTTGTGATGTTATTAATGCCACTTCATATCGAAACAAAAATAGAACTTTCAAATGAATTTATAATGTATACCTTGGTACACCAAATCTGCATTACATTTTAAAGCATAAACATTCTACAAAACCTACAAAACTCACAAAATCCCATCTGGAGATTCGCAAGTAAAATTAAAAATGAAGCTGGAAGTAATCCCGCAGAAGAATTCACGTGAGAAAACCGCGCCAGCTGCATAAAAGGTAAGTATCTTGATTAAACTCTACTCACCAAGACTTGAGCGTTGCCATTCCTGTCGTCCACCCAAGCGACTACCAAATCAGCTCCTCGCATATTCCTCGCCGAATTAAACCCTATGCCGACGTAACCACGGGTCCTCGCTTCCAAGCGAAACGTGATGCTCGAATCCGAGTTGACCCATTTTAAAACGACGTCCCCCTTATCGTCCAATCTCTCTGTGTGCGCCCACGTCAAACTGGACTCGTAAGATTTCGAATCGAAAACGTCTCTTCGGTGCCTTGGCTTGTATTGATTCACTATCTGACTAGTCTGTGCACTCTTTTTTTCTACTTGTAACAACCGTAACGCTTCCGAGTTCTGTGTAGGGTTCGGTGGTAACTCGTTTGGCTGCACGTGATGCTTCCTCGGCAGTTTTGCATCGCAAAGTAAGATCGCGCCTAAAGCTAAAACTGTTTGTATATGCATTTTCTTCGTTTCAGCTGAACTGGTTCATTCCATTAGGTATTCCATCTGAAACAAGTAAGAAAAGGTAATTTTAGTCTACTTCGATCAGAATTTAAATTGACCACTGTATAAAGGTATCGTGTTACAATAATGTGAAGGAGAGAAAGGCAAAAAGCGTGCAAAAAACTATAAAGGAGAAGGATGTAGTTACAAACAGGTACCATTTCCGTCCTACATAACCCCGCTACTATCGTCATAACTCACTTCACGCTGTATCGGATTCACAAATCGTCCACATCCTTGTTTCTATGGAGATTTTTAATAAGGTCCATGGGAAACCCACTTAACAATTGGCGCCTCGGCCTAGCAGTAGTCTCCATGCGGCTAATGAGATTATTAACATGATACAAATGGTAGTGGTTATGATCTCATTGCCATACTAGTCACACTTTGGCGCCGTAGCTTCATCCGAGTCAATGATCCCATAAACGTGAGGCTATTCACAAAATTGCCCTATTACGTATTATTAGGAAATACGAAAAAATTTGGCTCGACAGTACCGCAGGGTATTTTAAATTGGGTAGGTACCCTTAAAAGGAGCTCGGTCGAGTGTAGTTAGAAGGTATTATCTTAATTTTTTTGCGTATTTGTAACAAAGACCTTTACCGTGACGACGAGAGCCTTGATTCAAAAATGTAGGACACAAAATGCAAATGCCTTAATTACCCCTCTCAGTCATTAAATCGAGAACGGTAACGAAATGTTCTTTCCGTGTATTTAATTTTTAAATAAAAAAATTAAATATAATGTTAAAAGATTCCGTTCCCAAGACAATCGGAAACATTACGCGGTTCCCACCATAACGTTAGAATTATATTCTGCAAAAAGGGATCGAAAAACGTGTGAGATTTTCGCTTTGTCGCAAAAAATCGGATGCGCCATCTGTGTCCCGGGCGTCTTGTTGGATCGCACGAAAACCGAGAGAATTTGTGAATAAATCATACGAATGCTCTCATACGGTGACTGTTTCTAAAATTAAAATTTAAAGGAACGCTGAAGGCGTCTGCGAAATCACTGCGCATTGACACGTGGAAAAGAAAGGCTTTTCGCTATTCTTTTTATTAAAGATATAGACATATACATTAGTCTGTGTTTGTAACACTCGCGCAAAGGGAGTAGCGTTAGACTAAACCGAGTGATGGTTGTGATGTGAATCTATTATGAAACTGCCACTTACTTATAACTTATAGTGACTGATTCATATTTCATGAATTGAATACAAACATACGTAAACAATAGTGTATGCAAGAGCGTAAGTGCATGACCACCTTATTCCTTTGCACTACGGTGCAGTTGTTAAAAGGTTTTTGTAGTATTTATGAATTGTTATTTAAAATAAAATTGTTATTTATTATATCTATACAAAAAAAAACCCTGGGGATAAAGGACAAATCCTTTAGGCATAAGGGACAGCGAATTCTCCCTTTTTTTAGCAAACTGATTTTGGCTTAAGATGCACCAAATTCCGTGAATGTTGCTGTAGTGGCAAAGAAAAATTGGTATCTTCATTAAGTTTAATCTTGAAGCGGTAATGCACTTATGTACATTACTGTACCTATAATAAGGTTGGATCAAGATGACAGATTAAAATTCCAACCACGATCTCTTTACTTATTTCGGATCTTTATTCTCACGCTTTTCCGCAGCATGTGCTATTTAATGCATGTCGCTGTACCGCTTGAGTTACGCCCCCCTTATCCCTGAAGCTTATAAAATTCTCGCCGTTAATTGCAAACGTGACTTTCGCAAAGTTGGCCTTTGTCACTGCGACCCCGTGTCCTGGGGGCACGCCGTGGTTTAATCTCATTTTTTGCGACCCCAAATTCTGGGACAGGAAAGGCAAAAAGAACTGAAGTCTCCGGAGCAAAACAAGGCAACAGATCATCATCCAATTATTGGGAGGAAATGGAACCACGTCTGCGGTTAACAGTCGGATATACTATTTTTTATCACGACACTTTTGACATTATTTGTTGTCTAATTTGACCGCAGAATTGACACCTTTTCTTAACATTCTGTTTTTTTATACATAAAATCCCGTTGCCTCCGTCAAATAACAGGAAGAACACCTTTCTTTGATGTATGAATTTTCTTCACAAATCCTTTAAAAATGCTTAATAGGCAATCTGGATATGTTGAATAGTTTCGCTTCGCATGAAGCTTCTACATAGTTATAGGTACTAGTAAAAAGTTGGAAATACTGCTAGTTGTTTAGCAAAGTTTCCGACGTAACAACAGGCCACCAGCACTCCATTCTACTTTGGGTGCACACAATGCAACGTTTGTATTGCATTTCTGATGTTGAAAAGTAACTATCTCTGGTTGGCAAAGTGGTGCCGAAATACACGTATATTTAACCGTAAATACACAGTACAAAACACATCTTCAATGGACACGATGTGATTGGCATAATATGCGTTTTATCGATTCATCATCATCATCCTAGCAATTAATCCCGGCTTCTACCAGGGTCCGCTTTTCTACTCCTTCGCACGTTCTTTGGCCTCGTAAGCCGCTGACTCTCGCATCCAACTCAGCGATGTCATTTCATTGCATCATGAGCTTCCCGCGGGTCCTCTTTCTCGATACTGACAGGTTTAGGTACTTATTTTCCACCTATTGTTGGACCGCTCGGCAAATTTGTAACGAGATTTAATCGTTCTTCGTTTGTGTACTTATAATAATTTATATTATCTGTGATATATATAATAATTGAGATCCAATAATAATTGAGAAAATGCAATACATGGTTTAGTATTTTAAAATACACAAGCATTGTGTATACTAAAATACACTTAGTGACAACCGAACGCTCACAATCCGGCTTGCATGCCGATATGCGATTGTATACTTTGATAAAGACAGGGGTTTCATTTCGATGCATATCAATTAGCTGCGATACAAAGCGGTAAAGCCATTGTTCGACCGTTTGTGAGCCAATCTTGTCACGGGATTTGGTGTGGAGTTTAGAAATGTATGTATGACGGTTTAATCTAAACGTGCATGGAATATGGTTTAATTATCTGAATAGGAATAAAATTAGGTTATAACGTTCCAGACCTATTTCCGTGGGAATAACTAGCCTATGTGCTATTCGAGGCTAATGAGCAATGCTGCCTCATAAATATCCGTTCAGTATCCAGTTATTGCGTGAAGGAATTACAAATTGTATTAGATAGGATATCTGAATCATCATCGTCATCCGAGCGGTCAGTTCCGATTTCTGCCAGGGTCCGCTTTCCACCTCATTCTCTTCCATTTCGCCCGGTCTTGTACATCCTCGCGTCATAAGCCTATCAAGATAATACAGTTGAATACCTATACAGTACCTAATCACATCCAACAACTTTCTTTCAGTTTGGGATTTTGAGTTTTTAAGTTTAAATATAGGCAAAAAGTAACCATAATCAATGTCAAATTTCTATTCTGCACCAGTATAAATATTCTCTGTCTGCATTTACAAATGCCAAAAGTACAGCGACAGGGTAAAGTAAGTAGGAAACGCTAAACGCTGAGGAATCTTGAACGTCGCGTCGCTCGGTCTGTCTAATCTGGATATTATTACAGTAGAGAGCACCTGACATTTCCCAAGCGTCGTACGCATCTCGAGTCGACTGAATGGCATGAGAAAAGGTATGAAACTTTCTGCCCAACGGTCCATAACTATTGCATTCAATTTGCAACGTGGAACGGTGCAAAGATTAATTGCGGAAACGTTCTTGCGACCGCCAATGGTGTACGCGGCCTGAATAAGTTATATGGGAGTTCTGAAATGTATGCAGGGGTGGATGGGTGTGAATAATGCTACAGCTTCTTTGTATTATATGTGTCGTTGAGGACTAAGTGAGGCGACACTTAAAAACTATCCATCATCATCATACATACATAAAACTCAGCATGTGTCCTACAGGTGGGGTACGCAGAGACTATGGACTACGGTTATCCGGCAGACAAACAGGCATGCGGGCCACCTGATGGAAAGTGGTCACCGCCGCCTATGGACATCAGCATCACCAGGGGTGCTACCAATGCGTTGCCCGCCTCTAAGAAAACCTCTAATATACCTCTTGAACGATCCCATGTCATAGTCCAAAGGAAGCACTGTGGCTGGGAGCTCATTCCACATCCGAATCGTACGAGCGAGAAACATCATAATTATCATTATCATCATCACATATTTAGGAGTAGGTATAACTCATGTCGGTGAAGCAATTGCCACTTCTCTATCCTAAAACTATCGCCACGCTATAATATCGGAAATTAGTTTTTAAAAAACTAAATCATTAACCCAATTGTCAAACATCTTGGTTAAATAAATCGCAATAAGAATTCGTTGAAACGTTCTGAGAATTATTTGTTAAATCTCTTTTTAGCGATGGGCTATTAGAACTTTTTCAACGAGTTTAAACTACCGAATAAAATGTTGAATGAAATTATTACGAAAATAAGCCCAATTTTATCCGTTGTAAAAAATAAAGACCTACCAAATAAAAATAGCCATGAAATACGCGGTTTCAAAACGAAGCATTGGACTCGTGGAGTCTTTCCGCGTTCGCCGCCTCACACTAATTTAACAATATTTATGCTACACTCGTTTACAATATTGCTACAATGATCCGTACACAATACACGGTAGTATACAGAGGGCAATACACCAGGTGTAGTGGACTTTAGACCGTTAGTATAAGACTTAAAATCGAACTATATTTGAGCGATTTCAAACTCGAATTTTAGCGCTCCCAAAAATAATTTATTGCACTGACAGTCCAATCCCATGTCAGGTTCAGCTTTATACAGCTTACAGAAATTGTAAGTAAGTATGCTAGTTTAGAGTTGAATATCGTATGCAGGTAGGCAGGTAGGTAGGTACTATGTTTTCAGTAACATAAGACGTAAGCAACAGTGACAACTTTCTTTTAACTATGTCCTTATTTGACCTAGTAAGCTACTTAGGAGACATCAATAAAAATCAACAGTTATCAACATCATCCATATTATTAATTGAAGGAAATTCATAAAATAAATCCAAAATCCAAAGGGAGCGCCCTCTATAAACATGCCAGACCTTATCTACACAAAAACTGGTACCGTAAGGTGCCATACCTCTTAGTGGAACAAACTTATCTGACCGGGGACAGCGTTGCTGTTGTTGGAATTGACATGACATTTTTCAAATGGCGACACTTAGTTCCAGCTTTGACCACCGGGTCAAGTTTGTGGCTCTATAACTACATTATGGTTTACACGAACACCAAAGCAAACACTCACGCCTGCACCTTACAGGCAGGGACTATTGAGTGCCATAACATAAGGTAATCTACGATTCTGACACACCTCTTTTGAAACTCCCACATTCTGCACATGCATGCACATCACTTATAATTGTAAATTTACCTATTTATTTTACTGTACTGTGTCCTTTCCTATCCTTGCATACTAAACGAGTAAAACGTAAACCTGAGGCGCTATCCTAATTGGCAGTCTAATAGAAGACCTCAAAACCGCCCGTCGCACTACCGTTGCCAATTAGGACAGCGCCTGACATTCATCGATTGTGCTGCATTCATATCAGGGCCGTGACATTTTTGACAGCTTTGATCGGGCGATCCAGGTTCAAATCCTATTCGGGCTATGTACTAAATGGATTTTTATAGATCGTATGATCCATTATAATTGTCAGCTCCATACAGGGCGCACATTCCAGATAGTTCGACAGACTCATGAAATTATGAAGATCAGAAGATAGCAAATACAGTCTTTAGCGTAATTACAATAGAGTATCAGCTAGCTGGAGCTGTGTGGTGTCCGGCAGAGTACAATGGGTGACGTAGAATGCGACTAAGTAATTAGTTCCTATTCTGTGCTAGAGGCAGACCATTATTATCTCAGTAAATCAGAAAATGGACCTGCCAAGCGTTTAGATTCAGTCTAGCGGAGTGTTATCATAACCTAACTTACGTAAGTAGGTAGTGTTTCTTTCTGTTAGTATGAAATCCCCAGATTCTTTTCCCAGATTTAAAAGTGTTATCTAGGATAACCCTAAATAAATAACCCTGGTAATAATAGCACTCTTATATAATACTCTGAAAAATTCTTCTTACACGGCTCATACAACATTAGTATTGTATTTGTGTTCCCACCATTAATGTTAATTTGATAGAAGATCACCACAAAAAATATCAAACAGCGAGAGGTCAGAACAAATAGCTAATATAAATAAGAATCAGGCTCCTCAAAGTTTTTGTTGCTCCAATAATAAGACCCTACATAAATGTTTACGCCCCAAATATACAAAGAAAACAATGAGTTACTTATCAAAACATTTGGTGTTATTGTAAGGACAACCAGTGTAGGTTCGATATTCAATACCGTGAGGAATTTGTTTGTGTAAAGAACTAATAGATTTTTAAAGGATCGTTTTGGAGTTTCGTAACTAAAAGATGGCCGACGCTGAGGTGGTTGGATAGCGTCGATCAATACCTTAGAAATATGCAAGAGGTTAGAAAGCGAAAGCCACGTATTGTATAGTTTGGTATAAAACGCAGGGATGTACACAGAAGCATACATCCATACATTGTAAGAGTCTGCAAGTCTCACAAGGCTAGTTTTTACAGGTAGTACACAGAAAGTCTTCCGCTGGGGACCCTGAGACTAAATAAATGGTCTCTGTAGCCGATTCGCACCACGTGACAGTATGTTTGATAAGTCTCAGTTTTTCAATACAGGTACCTACAGTGACCTTCAATGTGCTCGAGTAGGTAGATTTCTTGCAAAACAATTGTAGAAGCTATAGACACTGAAAGTTCCTATCAGCTCTAGGTACCTGACGAATAATAATTACTGTCTACAATATTCCTTTTCGCACGCACACCTGTTAAACGGTACCAAATTTCCAATTTGTGCTGCAGATTTGCGTACCTAATAGTCACAAACGTTTGTGAATTTGAAACGGCTATGGGAACATCGTGGCACAGCTAGGTAAGGTGTTAGGTGCCAAGTAACAAAGGGAATCTGTCAAGCATATACACATTTACAAAGGAAGATTGCTAATCTATTGGGTGAGGTTTAATGACTTACTAGAATCATGACGGAGCTGTAGGGTAACCCTCGTCTTCATACCATATCCGTTTACAAAGACAAGACATGATCCACAGACTCAGAATAACATTAGACCTTCCTTAAAAAAAAAATTTTTTTTCATAAGTACCAGTAAATTATTAATTTTAGTAAGTGTGAGAATACCATCAGGGTATCCTTTATGTTTGACGATCTCGTTACATACGTTTATATGAAAATTGTATCTGAGAAATAAATGAATCTAAATTTAAATCTATATTCTGTGCTAGACACACTCGGAATCCCAAGAACCACACGAGCCGTCTAACGCGAACAATGTTTAATCTTCTTTTCGTAGAAACCATTAGGTACCTATGGGTAACGAATGAACGAACTTTATGTAACAAAAACTTATTCGACATTTGATACATCAAAGAATATAAATTCTAATGAAAACACCTGCTACTGACACGGCACTTAAGATACCTGACCTGGGTATGAAGGGTATAGAATGAGTTAATACCTAATAGGTAACGATTCAATGAGATAGCGAACAAATGCCTATTCAATATTAAAAAAAGGTTAATTGACTGCTCCTGAATGATGTAAAAAAAATTGAAAGCCCACTAAGACCCGTCTCTTTAAACACTGACACCGTAATTAAAATCGGATGAACGTCATGCGTCATCGATCCCAAACGCCGATAACGGCCAATCGGAAGGACATTCTTAATTCAAAACTCACGGAGGCAGCCGAACCCGGCACGAGCGGCCAGTCGTGAAGGAGCAACGTCCCTGCACCTGTGCCTGTGTCTGATGCCGTCACGAACTGACATTCCGGCATCGCCAGTTCTTGGGATTGCGAATCACACTCTTTAGGCCCAGGGCTGCGTCGAGTGGTCGGGCGTTTGACATTGACGCTTAATCCATTGCTGGCACTTTAAGCCATCCCTCCCACGAGCCGCGAACTAAACCCGCAATGGATTAGAAACACACCCGCGACGCGGCTGACCGCGCGCGATTTCCGCGTGACACAGCGCAGGGCCTTAGATCCACGTAATCGATTGGTTCAACATTTTGTTGAATGACTCCGAAATGGAGGCAACCATTTTTTAAACGCTCCCGAAGCGCGATATTGGACGCGTGAGTTCAAAGAGCAGCGTTCTCCATTCAAATGTCGCGTGTTGTTGGAACATGAAAAGAGAGTTTTTCAAAAAAAGACGATTGCACCGCTTTTCACGCTACTTTGCTACATTCGGGTTAATAGCGAGCGCGCCGTTTGAACACGAAAAACTGTTTAATCTACATTTCAATTATTAAAAGTTAAGCAGTTGCAAAATAAACAGTATGCGCCGTTTTTACTTCGGAATATTCAATCTAGTGAAGCCCGTATCCGAAAGATCAGACCGCAGACTCTATAGGTAAATCCAATTCTGCAAACAGTGCAAAAAGTGGTATTTAAGGAGGGTATCAATGAAACGCATTATGTGGGTACAATATAAAAGCGGTGGCAGCAGCGGCCGATCCAGCGCATCTCGAGTCCGAGCAATCAACACGTCGACGCCGACACGAATCCATTACGGCGTATCCACACAAAAACATTCGCACTGGCTCAAGAAGACTGTTACGAAAGACGCCGCGGACCGTAAACATTCCACCGGCCACTGCGCATGAGCCAACTGGAACAGACAAAAACGACACAATACTTCTTATCTGGGTAAGCTTTCTCCATAACAGGAACTCGAAATATGAATAGACACTTCAAGTGCCATGTATTCGTATTAAGAACTGGTTGAAATTCTCTCGAGCATTGTGTCCGGAAAACCGGAGCCAATTACCAACGCATTCCTTGTTAATTTCCCGGCGAGAATGGACTATTTAGGAGGCCGAAAATACTAATAATTAAACTCAGAGTGCCAGTGAAGAAATTATCAGGCAATTCACATTTTACTACACCGTTCGCATTCTATTTCCACGAAATATATCTCCCGCAGTCGTCCTACTTCAATTGGACAATTAATCTTCCGCAAAAATGCAGCGGGAGACGGAGCGGCCGAAAAACAAAGCGAAGTTAACAAGTAAAAAATTTGAACTAGTTGAACAAAAACGGGCTAAGCTTAGCTTTTGTCACAGTGTTTTTGTTTCGGGCGAGGCAATGACATTAAGTAAAGGTGCGGTTCCACCAAGGACCGTAGTGCAGCTGCCACGGCATATGCTCGCAAGTTTCTGCCTTCTAATCCCTCATTCTTCACGCCGACACCGTTAACGATAGACCAGTGGTCGGCAGGTGGATCGTTACGTTCTGTTTTACAAATATGGAATGCTATGAACCTATGAATCAGGTATTCCCTTAAAATCACATTTTGTGCTTTTGTTGACGAGTAGCCCGATATTTCGACACAGTTGCATGCATCATGGTCACGGGACGACCCGGGTAGGAAACCCGGAACATACCTTTAAAATGTGTAAAAAATGAAGCCTCTTCACACGTTTAGTTTTGGCCATTGTCGTTACACCAAATCCGGTCGACCTTTTAGCACTTGGGTTCCTCTTGGCCGTTTGCCAACAGCCCATCACTAAAGCTAACGACCAACACGTCGTTTCCGAATTAAAGTGACCACTGAGATTCAGTAATTAACACTATTCGGGGCACGCCACTACGGCACTCTTGCAAGACGGCCTTGTTTCCGATTCGGCCCGGTTCCCCGTAAATCGATTAACGCATCAGCAGAATCATCAGCTTTTACGACCAGGTGAGACCGGACGCTGAACAGATTCCAGAATATGGTAGTCGCGTTTGTTAATCTGTAATATCCGCATAGAGGTACACCCATAAACGCTGCATATGGAGCACTCATAAATGAAGCAGATTTCTGTGGAACTCGTTTGACTAGTAAAGATAATATTTCTAATTAGCTTTATTTTGTTTAAGATTAGAGCCATTACCGTAGTTCAGAGGATTAGGTATTCAAAGCGCTCTTTGAACTGGACGTATAATAAATGTTTAAAAAGCGAGCGAGATTTATGAAACGGCTAAAGATAACTTCAACTGTGCTATTTGCTTCAGAGCCCAGAGGGGAGGTTGATGTTGATGGATACCCCGCTCCTGATTACGTTGAATATTCTTATTTGTCTAAATCTAAAATCCTTATCCGAGCTCCGGAGCTCTCCCCTGTGGTTTGTTACACAAACCCTTGAAGACACGAGAGGTTTCATATTCTTTGTGAATGTTTTATTATCTTCTACATTTTTCATAATATTAAGGACGATAAAAGGGTTCATTGAACGATGAATGAAGTAGTATTAAGCCATTTTTTACGTTTATGATGGTAATATAGACTACGAAATTGCACTTAGGCACGTGTAAGGACTTTGTTGAAGTTGTTTAATATTGTATTGTGGTTATGCACTGAAATTATTAGCAACTTATATCAACACTAAGTAAACCACTGGCTTGTCTAATAAGTATTTAAAACAGTAATTTATCCGTTTTTTCTGGCACCCACAACACAAGCTTTGCTTACTTCGGGGCAAGATGGCGCTGTGTGAATTGCCCAAGCATATTTTTAATTGATTTACTGGCTAACATTTTAAGTCCCTTTCTCATCACGCTTCTAATTTGTTGTTAAAAGTCCAAATATTACCATTACGGTATTAAAAGTAGACTACGGACCAATGTATTTATTACCTACGAATGAAGTACAAATTGTAGGATTAATTATTTTTTCTTCATCCAGCAAAAGAAATGCACGCAACACAATAGCATTTCATTATATAAGTTTATTCATCTCAGTAAGAATAAATATGGCTTATATTCCTGATTCAACATTCAATGGATGTTGAATCAATAAAAACAATGTTGCACGATACAAGTAACCATCTTTTACCTGCTTATACATACAGGCGTGTATGATAACATCATCGTAAGTCATAGCTCGCTATATTTTTATTACCATCTGTGAGTGAGCGTTACAGTTTTTCTTTTATTGGATCGATAAATCGATTTTGTTGGCTCGTGAACACATCCAAGATTCATCTAATGTCGTGCCTGGGTTCGAATACTTTGTTTTGTTTTGCCCCCACATAAATGCTAATGCCTTGTCAATATCTCATCTCTTCGACTAGAACACTTTTATTTCGTCGTTACTAGCCAGTGTAATCTGTTACTGTAATCGAAATTGATGAAGCACCTTCCCTTCAAAAGTTGCTAGAGTTTCAAG
Source organism: Blastobasis adustella (assembly GCA_907269095.1). Taxonomy (NCBI): domain Eukaryota; kingdom Metazoa; phylum Arthropoda; class Insecta; order Lepidoptera; family Blastobasidae; genus Blastobasis; species Blastobasis adustella. Next base: position 5,300,216 of record OU026129.1, read on the forward strand.
CACCTTCCCTTCCCTTCAAAAGTTTCTAGAGTTTAATTGTGGTCTGTTTCACAGCAGCTTACTATGAAACTAAATACAAGGCTGCGCTACGCCAGGTAACTAGTTTCTCAGAAACCATTTCAATTACCTAATTAAGGTTTTTGGTTTAAAATCGTATAGCACTTCATATTAACACAGCAGAAAGGCGGACACTGGGCCCGCGCGTGCCAACAGGGACATAACGCCAAGATCATGATGATGATGGACTTCATATTAACAGGATCTGATAATCCTTGGTTTTTAATTAATCAGCTACATAAAAAAAATGAAGACGTAAAGTTACTTCACTAAATAAATAAGTATCTACATGAAACGAATGAATAATCCACGTAATTCTAAAAACAATCGGAAATCCGCATAAAACGAAACGAAACATGAGGTGAGGTGACTGACACTAAAAACTATTTATAGCGTTCGTGGATAATTGGAAAATTTTATATTGTACTCGTGAGAAATCTTTAATAAGATACCAATTAAGTGTGTGAAGCGTGGATAAAACGTTGCGTACCGTTCCAGCATGTTGTACACTCGAAAAAATTGCAGAGATCCGATAGAAATCTTGATCAATATCGCATTGTCAATCCGCTTTCTTTGTTCTTTCACTCGCCGATGAAAATTGCCACTCTATCTATCGCATATTAGATTAAGTCGCCAACATTGTTCTTCGGATTTCACACCGTCGCCGGCGTAAACTCAGTTTGTATCTGATCTAAATAGAGTTATTCAGTTAATTATCTACTTGCTGGAAGCTGACTGAATTTGTAAAATGAATCTCGACATCTTCAATTTCTTAAAGGAGAAAGGCCAACGTTCTATTTCCAGGGAAAACTGGAAGTTATTTAATAAAGGAGCAAAGTTTAAAGGATTCAAGATCAAGTTTCAGCTTTCAAGTAAGTAGTGCTACTACATCGTTTATAATGAGCTATAATTCGCAAAACTCCGTTGGAGCATTAAAACTTTGGAGGCTCAGATAATAACGCAGCCCAAGCCGTGATTTGGTGAATCCCAAAATAAATTAAAACCAACTTAACACAATTATAGTAGACATACGATACACCCCAGACGCAGAAGCTCTAATTGAAGACATAAAACTGGCGCGTTAAAGTCGTTTTTCAATTGACAACAAACTTTTAACCGTTGGAACATATTGTAAGGGAAATGATCCATTCATTGTTACTCTTGTAACATTTTGGAGTGCTTCACAAGGAATTACCAACTTTATTGTTAGGGTTTAAGATGCATTTTCGTTGTTCGCTCTCTGCAGGCGGTTGTGGCTTTTGACGCGATGGAGGTATACGGGAACGGACGTTGAAAAAAGGGGCACGACGGGAACACACCTGTCAGTCGAGTTGCCGGTTTTTGAAGAACGGGTGAATGGCGACCGCCACAATGCCTTTTTAAATTTCGAATTCGGAGTAGTTTTTGAACGAACGATTGTTGTGCGCGTTCTTTCATGTATAAGTGTTATCGCAGTGTAGCGCTAAACGCAAATTCTTTCATCTGCTAGTGCTTGTTATTTTTAACAAAGGCTACTGGTATATTAGCAAATGCATTAATAGGTATATTAGATTAGGTAGATGTAGATTAAACATAATTTAAATATTTAAAATTTATATTGTCCTCATTTAGTTACACGTACAAATAGGAACAAATACGTTTTGGTACACGTACAAACACAACACATACAAATTTAAATATTACGTAACGACTGGTTAAAAAAATAATCCCAACAAATACGCTTATTTGCAGACTTTAATACTATTAAGCTTAAACGTCTTAACACATAATAGCAATGTCATTCACTGAGACCTTATTACATCATAACCAGTTTAGTGACAGATCAGTCAACAAACTCCCGCGCACCATTCAAGCGCCCACGATCGATCTCATTCGAGACTCGGAATGTAGCAAGCCTTTGTAAGGTAGAATTCCGAACTCTGTGTCACTGATCTTACCGTTGCCACCAAAAGTTGACATGCATAATGTAAATTTCATAAATCAAAGAACAATGCAGGTCGACGCGTACGTTACTTAGTTGATGGGTGTTCGAGATCTGTTTATGGTCCATTGTATGTATGATCAACATTCAAGCATTAGGAGCGTTGGTGGCCGAGTAGTTAAGCGAGAGGACTCTTTTCTGAGTTATGTACATTAGTTGAATGCTAACCGATGCTCTAACAGTGAGGGAAAATATCTTGATGAAACATTCACATTCAGGCGACTGAATAAACATGATCCAATCTGTTCAGGTTTCCCTAGTAGCAGTGTCACGGAGGTCAAATGGCAGTCGCTCCACTGTAAGTAAAGAGACCCCGGGCCCTTGTGCGCAAGACCACAACCGGGACATTAATGCCACGTGTGATTAACATTGATACAAGGTTTACTCTGTCTTTGGGCCTTGAAATTATCTCAGCTTTTGTTCAATTCATAGTGAAGGGCCATACCTACAATATACCTTACAGCTTGCGCCGTGACAAACAACATATACATACGCAGTTTAAGCATATCATCGGCCGCCACTGTATTACGCAGGACTAAAGAAACACAATTATTTGCATAAATCCCACCGACCATCGGAGAACAGAAGCGAATTCGTAATCAGGTTCTCGTGTCTGTAGTACAGACATTACTGTATGCGTTTTGAATTACAATTTATGTTCGCTAAATTCGACGTGTATTACAAGACTGGAAACATAACATTTTATTTTTCACTCCGCCAGATTGGACGCGAAATTATGGCCAACATCACTTTATTAGCCGAATCAAAAGATAAATCCGAAATAACTAATGGAGCTGTAATTAATGACTCTGATAAGCAAAAAGGTGAGCCCGTCGAAAACAAATAAAAATCTTCCAATGTGGTCTTGGACGGCGAAACATTTCATTAGAGATCGTCAATCCGAGATACGTAAATAATTTACAACTATCTACCTCCATTATCTCTGGGAGATGTTAAAAACGGCATCGCATTTAAACCATTACTTATACAGTACAAAGAAAGATTATACATTTCATTAGATCGTACAAACTCGGAGCAAAAAAGGCGATGGTCTCGTAACCATTGGAAGCAGTCGTTTTGTCTTGTCAGTTGGAAGCCGGCGTCCGAGACCATCATTAAATGGAATCTCAGCAATCATTCATCATCAACAGTGATTTGACCAGCGGTTAACCTGCCAGAAGGCAAAGCTCCCGGCGCAGTTATTGCCGGAGAAAAAACACACCGTACACTTACACGTGTAGATTATTTAAAATTGGGATGAGCGGTCTCTAATAATAAGATGAGTTTTCAAATTGAATGGGTATCACCTGACGTACCTACCCACAATGTTCATAGTCACTGTATTACACAGCTATTGAGTCCGCCGAATGACCAGCAGCGTTCAAAAACCGAACCCATTCCTAATTTCGTACAAAGTAGTTTAATTACACACTTCCTCTTTTAATCTACAGCCATTATTCTTAATTTAAACACAAAGTCCGATCTTCAGCGTAATTTCGCTGCTGCTCATTAGACGTTAATTTTAGTCGTTGTTAAAGAAATTGAGGAACGTCTGCCAATTTCGCTCTCTAAGTAATTTTCGGCACGCGAATAACGTCAGATGGGTTGTAAAGTAAAAAACGAAATAGCGGATAAACGGTAGCCGTTCAACATTAAAACATGCAACGACTTTTTGCTTCCACTGACATATGTAGAGGATATCCGTTTGGCTACAAGGGGTCATTATGGACTAAGTAATCCACAGCATTTACAGACTGCAAATCAACCTTAGCAGCTGTTCTGAATTAAAGAGCGACTTATCGCAAATTTTTAAACAGTTGTTGCAAGGTCTTTGGGAACGTTGGGAACTCTAGGACTGGTAGATCAGTTTCGAAAACCGATTGGCACTCCGTGACGATATATTATTATTTGTTGCAAAAATAAGATTAAGAGTGATGATTTAGTACATTAACAAATCAAATCCGACAAATCCTTTGAACAATTAGAACAGTTGCTTGTTGTTAATTTACAATTCAATGGTAAACTTTATAGATCTAGGTAAAATGTCCGGTAAACAACGATTCATTAGTTCCACTTAATAATGCGCACCGCTTATGAATCACAATCCAGTCATACAGAGATAAAGAGAAACCTGTTAATAAGCGGCTTCCTTCGGAAAAAGATTAAAGACTGGCACGAAAGAATATATTGTACGACTAATTTTGAACGGAGAACATAAACGAAACAAGTTTCGGTGTGTCTGCAAGGGGTGCGAAAGTGTACAGCCAAGACCAAGTTTAAGCTGTAAAAGCGGCCAGGTTTACAATAAAACCAACTTTAGGGACAATCTTTCTGCGAAAAGTGTCATTTCAACTGAGCTCATAAAACTGAAGATTCACACGGTTAACCATACCACTTCCTTTGTCCATTAATATTATTCAAGAGACTTACATGTCAACGGCTAATTACTTTAATTACACCATACGATACAGTTTTGTTAGCAGCATCCGTCTAACAAATGGGCTAAGATCAGTCAAGTTCATGACACGAACTAACCGGTCACGACATGTCTCGAAAGATGTTGTTATGAAACAAACGAATGATTCATAATGTCTGGCTAGCACTGCTCGGCTCACTGCTCGCTAATTTATGAAAGTGTTATTTATTGTATTAGGTATTGCTTTGTTTTTGTGTTTAGTCCTATTTTCACATTGAGTTTAAGCGTCTTATATAGACATGGTAATTTATAATTTACATTAAATTATCGGTTTTAAGTACTAGTGCGTGGATCACAGAAAAGAAAACAGAAATAATGAAAACATGTATGTAGGAAAGGACATAGAGGAAGCGAAACCGTAAAATGGCCAGACGTCACCACGGATAAATATAAATAGCGCTTGAGAGGACAATATATTTTGGAAACCATTCTTTATCTGCCTAAAACCGTAACCGATTTCGCCCCAAATATATTTACTTCCTCGAAAAATATTGTCTAGAGCACTCCACTCCATGTCGGGTGTAATAAAAATGCCCCATGTTGCGCCATAGAATGGATTGGGCCCTTCAATTTCTAACAGCGTCTGGGTTTTTTCAAGCCCTCCCAACTTTACTGGCCAATACAATAAGGGCTCTGGCCAATCACTTCGCCATTTTACCTTGAGAGATTGTGCTACGCAGCACATGTTAACTTATTGAGAAACTCCAAGTAATTTTCTTGAACGTAGGTTAATATATCCATCGACATTTAATAATATATTACTTCGTATATCATATTGACCAGATCTTGAAAAGTAATTTTAAAATTTGTAAAGTTAAAAATACAATTGATAAAATGATGAAAGGGTAGAGTTTAAGTAATTTAAAGTTGTTAAGTAATAAAGGAGCTGAATTACTTAAAATTAGACCTACAATCCAAACTTGAAACTTATCCTTTTATCCAATAATTCACAAAGTCCAAAATGAGTCCCTCGACTACCAAGGCGTCAGGATCCTTGTAATCATTAGCACCTCGCTTCTCCCACGACCCGTATGGTATTACGCAGTCTGGGAAAATATTCTGTTTGATCTCGTAGTATGGTGTGGCCGTGTTTGCGATGTATAAATTCTCTTGTAAACCGTTCCTGGAGTAGTTCGTGACGTTACCTTTACTAGAAACCAACGTTATTCATTCATAAATTTCATATCTACGAGGTCGAGTGGCTGATGAGTCATTCGTTGATATACGAGGTTTAAATAAACATGATCAATAGTGCAATTTGGCATGACTAGGAATTTCTCGATGAATTTATCATCGCATGTTCTGTGAAGGAAGACACACTCTTTCTCCTATCTGTAACTATTTAAATACGTTTTTATTTTACAACCTATTTAAAACGATTGGCAGCTTATTAGTACATAGTTACGTTGTTCCGAGACCTGATAATTGCTACTTGCCGCTCGTTAAAGAAAGTCTGAGAACTCCGCTTCTTTCATAGGCGCTACAAAAGATGCCAGCTCACATGTGAGGGCAAAGTAAAGAGCTTCTAAAAGAGCACATTCTGTCCTATTTGTGGAACGGAAACGGAAGGGCGAGTGGCATGTTCGAGCAGCTGACCGCCTTCGGTCGAGGGGTGGGCTAAAAAATAAACAAGGTTATTTTTGATGCAAGGGAGCTACGTGCGTCACCTTTCGTGTAAAGAAGTAATAGTTTGAGAATATTGAAGTTAGCTTTAAGGAATACTGCGAAATCAATTATCAGTTTGTTTTTATGTTATACGGCAGACAAATATGGAAGATATTAAAGAAGGCCTACATCCTAGAGGTTGAAAATGGCTGAAAAGAACAAGAATGTTACACGGCAGACAAACAGGCAAGCGCCTGATGGTAAGTGGTCACCGCCGCCTATAAACATTGGCAACGCCAGGGAAGTTACGTTGAAGTTAGATTGAAAAGTATAATAAGTCATACAATTTTTTTTTCCTATACAAAAAAGTGATCTGACGTGCGCTCAAGAACTCACCAATCTTTAGGAGCACAAACAAAGTAGGTAATTATTGTACCTACTGAGAGCAAAAAAACTAATAGAATGATATTTTAATTTTTCCATGCCTGTTACTGACGTTACCTATCTAAGTATTGCCTATGAAGACTTGCTATATCTAAAGGAAATATACAACACTAGTGGCCCCGGCGCGATTTCGTTCGCGTACACCTATTTTACCCCTACCTACTATTTTTTCTTGATTATAAATCTTCCTCTTGAATCACTCTATTGTCAAAGACCGCATTAAAATCCGTTAAGGCCAATCCACCGACACCAACCTATGGTTGCACAGCGCGTTTGTACAAACAAACGGATCGTGTAGACATCAAATTTTAAGTTGGCATCAACTTTAAATTTTGTGTTTTGTCGTCCACACGATCGGTGTGCGCAAACTTCGTTTGTGCAAACGCGCTGTGCAAGCATAAGTTGGTGTCGTGTGGATCCAGCATTACGTAGTTGAAAAGACCTAAGCGTACCTAGATACATACATAGGGACAGCCGGCGGGGAGCGACTTTGTTTTATACTATGTATACAGAAGATACAGCCAGGAAAATACAATCCCAATTGCATTGTGCCTATTCAATGTCGAACGTGGCTTACAATCATTGTACGACGTACGTAAATCGCCAAATATTTGCCAATACTGAGTGACGAATTTCTATACATGTATGTACACAATCCTCTACGTATTTGTACGTATTTGCGACAAGTGTAAATAGAAAATATTTGCTACACACACATTGGCTTTGGCACGTGAACGCCAGTGATTGCGTGTATGTAACTATGATTCATCCCCTATCACATCGCATGTCTTTGACCCCTCCTAGTACCAACTAAGTTAGAATGCGTTTCCGTGTATAGTATTAGTATAGATAGAGGTAATTAAGTGTATCATGATTCATGGTATTAGGGCACAATCTCTGGCACTACAAGTAAGCAGGTTTTTTGATAATTTTTGATAAAAGTACCGTCACGTGGCCCTAAACTGTTCAACCTGTCTCAGGGTCCCTGTGGAGGACCTGTCGTTTCGTAACCAAACGAAATCTATACATCATGATCATCATCCTCCTCATGTAGGCTACATTAGAGAAAGGGTAACCCGCATTTGATAAGATCATAATGTAAAATGTGCAGCAGCTTTTTGTATTGACTGCGATCTCCAACCCGCCGGCTAAGCGTGGAGATTATGGCAAGACCCTCCACTAGGAGGATGGAGGGGGCTCATAGTCCAGCAGTGGACTGTAAGGGCTGTTGATGATGACCCTGTGCGTTCGCGCGCACTGTGAGCGTTTGTGGACACGGGTGTTATCCCCGTGTACGAAAACCGAAATGGGAAGGGTGTACATGCTGTATTACACTCTGCAGGACACCCAAACGATTTTCGATTAGTTTTAAATTAACTTGAAATCAATTTAAAACTTTAATCGGAATTGAACATTTAGAATTAAACGCGGAATACATGTGCGCTATGTACATTTACGTACAGCTTCCGGCTGCGTGAAATTCCTTTGTTTCGTGCAGATAACCGAGATTAGATAGCTGGTTATCTGTGAGGGATTGGTTAGCGTGATCCCGTGGGAATATATTTTGAATTTCAGGATAATAACGATAGGTTTTTACGGGGTCGGCAACGCGTGGGTAATGCCCCTGTTATTGCAAACGTCCATAGGCTGCGGTGACTGCTTACCATCAGGCGGGCTGTAAGCTTGTTTGCCAGCTTAGAGGTATAAAAAAAAGATAGGGGATAGATACAACTGTGTACGATGACATTAAGAGAACAGCTGGTATAGAATAGTTAACAGCACAAGACCGACAACGATGGACGATATTGAAGGAGGCTTACATCCTAGAGGTTGAAAATGGCTGAAAAGAAGAAAAAGATCGCCTGTGTTAGTCTGTACAAGTGATAATTACGACGCCGTAAAGTTTCAGTATCAGTACTTGTTGCGTGAAACAGTAATCCATTTCGTTATAATTATTGGCAGAGGAAGGATAGGGATAGCCAGATAGGATAAGCTACTAAACTGTAAGGCAGCGATCATCAGATTTAAAGTAATTTTGAATTGAAAAAGACAAAAGTGGAGCGTGAAAAATTAAGTATAATAATTATAAACTCTACTCAAGATTTCTGGGTAAATCAATTTATTTAGATTTCTGTGGATAATACTTACCAAAACACAAATGTAGTATAAGCACGCCAAGTGCTTTTCCTTTTCTTTTTCTATTGAAACCTACTTTAGTTAGTTTACGTCACAACTCCGGTTTGTATTTCCGATAACCATAAACAATGCGCAAAAGAGTACAGGTCCTGTCTTGGCGACTGCGTAATTGGCAACAATAGGACAAAAGTCCTATAAGTACATAAATATACACGACACCTGAGTCATAAGTGACGGGTTTATCTAGATATGCTATTGCTGTGCATACTAAAAATAATCATAATCATCTTGGCGTTAATGTCGCGGTTGTGCTCTCGATCACGAGGGCCCGGGGTCTGCCTGGACCATGATCCAGGATTTGGCGATCAGATAATTACATTACATGGAGCGACTGCCATATAACCTCCGAGACCCTGTTACCAGGGGAACCTGACCAGATTGGATCATGGTTACATATTCAGTTGCCTGAATTTGCAGGTTTCATCACGATGTTTGCCCTCACCGTAAGAGCATCGGTTAGAATTCAACTAATGTACATAACTCAGAAAAGAGTCATTGGTACATGGCCGCAGCGGGATTCGAATTCGGTACTTCTCGCTTACGAGTCAGATACTCAACTACTGACGTTCCTACGCTGTGCATACTAAAAATACGTCGGGAAATACTCTGCTATTGAGAATAGCAGAGGTCGAGGCCGAAGCTCGCTCCGGAGTCAACGCCACTCCATCGGCTAGGGTGACGAAGATTCATGTCACAATAGTGACAGTTCTTGCGAATTCAGATAAGCGGGAAATGTGGAAACATTTGATGCGATGATTAGTTTGGGAAAGCGATTGAGCGTTATAGTAGGGAACTTGGTGTGTCTAATTAATTAATTATTATTTTAAGATCGTGTTTTGTTATTTGTTTGTAGGAGAAGAATCTCTGGAATTATTAAACTCATTTTAAAAATTCTGTGACTAACTCTAAGCTAAGTTAATACTGAACAAGCACTTCTTGACCAAGAGCGAAAGCATTAGTACCGTCGTTCAATGAATTATTCGACTACCTGACCAAATGATGATAGTCCATAATAATTATGGACTAAGTGTTCAGCTAATTCGTTGTAGGTATAACAGTAAAAACGATATAAGCACTATGCGCAAGTCTCCTCGCAATATTTGTTTTCACCATAAAACCACGCGGCATACCCACATAAAATTTGTAGGTTGTAATTGACATGATAAAATAAATAATACGATTTGTCCCGAAACACAATTACCCGTCTTCTCAAACCAATACACAGCGACGTACTAGACACAACGTCTTCCCATTTGTATTAGACAGTGAGTGTTAATTTATGACATCCAAAGTATTTGTATTACAAACGCTGTCATGGGTCTGTGTTGGTCCCGGAATAAAACACAACTTCATTATCTTACAAGCTTGGGGCCACCACGGTTGCATTTGTAATGTGATAATTTACGTATATTGATAATTTAATTAATACAATTTACGTTTGTGATAATTTACGTCCCGGAAACTAAGAAAGTCATGGTGTCACTGGAATAGAGGAAGTCGCTATTTAGCTTATCTGTATGGCGTTGTCTAGAGGCCGGCACTTTACTTGGTTCTCAACTGTTTCGCCCCAACATGTCTTTAATTATACAACATTGTGCCCCATTAAGTCTTTTCCCATTTAAAATGTGTTTTTTAAACTGAATGGACACAGTAATGTGTCACAGAAATGGAGTGATGGATGTATGTAGATCATGTAGGTAAGTAGGTACACTACAGAAATGTCACCGGTAAATCCTTCCTATCAAGGTGTATGTTAGGATGTAAGTTTGGATGTTTGTTACTCGTCACGCAAAAACTACTAAACTGATTTTGATAAAATAGCTTATAACCCAGAATTTCACATAGGCAATAATTTATTCCGAAATTATATGTAAATCCCACGGGAACGGGTCCGGATTGCATAACCGAGTTTTACGCAGACAAAGTCGCGGGCGAATTCGCCTAGTTAGGCACCTAGGTTTCGTAGCGTCGTCTCTGTCGCACGCGTGTGAGTAAATATAAAGCCGAAACTTACCCATACGTCATGGCATTACTTACAATTTTACAGCTGAATCGTGTAGCAAGTCTTGTGGGCTATCCTGCTAATAAAATAATGCGAATATTTGTAACCTAAGACTCTTTAGATGTCTGTTACCCTTGCACGCAAAAACTACTGAATGGATTATAATGAAATTTGGCAGTAATGTAGCTTAAAGACCAGAATAGCACATAGGCTATAATTTATCTCGAAATTCAATGTGGTTCCTGTGGGAACGGGTGCAGAATATAATAACAGACGACGTCGCGAGAAAAAGCTACACAAGATAACATTTTAATGATGTAGGTACGCTTATAACATAGATAGCTATAAGACTTGTTGGGAATAGAAAACATTTACTGAATCCTGAATCATTTTATTTATTTATTTAATACTTTATGCACAAAATAGTACAAAGGTGGACTTTGTACTATTTGTGGAATTTAGTAGGTAAGTAGCTATTCCTGCTGTCCCTATGATCCGTATCCCCATGTCCCCATACAGACAACCCCTAGCTGCATCCCTGTGACATTAAGCTACTTATAAGAAGCAGACGAGATGAACCTCTCGTATTTTGTTGACAAATAATAATAGTAATCTCTCCATGGGGTGGGGATTTGGAGAACTGGGACTTGGGCAGAGGATCGGCATTGGCCTTTTTATTGCCAGAGCAATCCACTATCCATCAGGCCTGGCCCTTCGGTCAGGCCCGCTTCCCTGTTTGTCTACCGTATATGACAAAAAAAGCCCTTTGCTAATTTTCTTGCTGACGCTAGGAGCAACATCAAACTTAGAGCGAACGAGTAGCAGGTATCTACAATATATCTAATTTAAACTACATAACAACAGCGAAATTCCTGTTGGATAAGATCGAAAAGCCGGCAGTCGCTTCCAAGCGAGGATGGGCACATGCAAAAAAGCAAAAACAATACTCACAAGCAGAATCACTGCACAATTTAGAAAATCACTTGGAAACAGTCACAATCCTTAATGTTATTCGTCGAAACAAAGGAACTGAGCACGGGATTTTTCACTTGTTTATTTACATTCATACACGACTGTTCGAAATTTGACAGATCGAAGGTTAGAACACAACGCATGCGCAAAACGACCCTCCTGTTTCGATGCCGGCAACAAACTGAATGAATGAATGGAACGTGAGCCGGCCGACTGACGAATGGAATTGATTGCACGTTCGCTCGCTCACACGCGGCCGGTTGGCAATATGAATGAAAAGGTAGGCAGCGAATGGAAGATGAACGATTAGCTTATTGGATTTAGGGTTCCGTATTGCGTAACTTAAAATTACTGATGGACGTATAAATGTTACGTTTCTACTTAATATGCCTCAAAAACAAAATAATAAAATATTTAATTAGATAAAAATTATAAAAGGCGTACCTACTTACCTTATTTTTTTATTGCTTAATATAATAACGTAAATAAGTCTTATGAAAAACTAAGTAGGTATATACTTACCTATTTTTATACCACTAAGGTAGCAAACAGACAAACAATTTTACTAATTAGGCAATTACATGTCTAATCTGTTTATTGATATTGTTCCAGTTGCCTGGGTACATAACTACCTAACTTGCCTACTCAGGAACTGCATGCAGAATGCAATGTTCTGCGCCAAATGTAATAAGCGCTAACAGCTAAGTGTTTAAGTACATAGGTACCTGTAAAGTTCGCCATTTCAAAAAATGAAATGCACTTCTATTTACTGTCAAAAATCTCTTCTCGTTTTACGCTTTTAGTGCAACTTCGTAAGTAATGCTCCATCGCAAATTAATTTATAGCCCAACAGAAGTGAACCTTATTTCTTAGGGAGACGGACTCTTATTACACGTTGGAAACTGGTTGAAAAGAGTGGGGTAGGAAGGTTTCTTTCGTTTTATTTTTAAAAACAGGATATCCTGGCAGGGGCGGCCGAGGTCGTTTCCGTACGCTTCATTAGGATTGTCGGCACTATAAAAAACCTAGCACGTGTTGCCAGCCAGACAAGTGGGTTGTAAAAGTAGGCACTCAACCTGAGAAGGATGGGGGTCTTTTAAAATGCGTATGTACAATGAAACCCTGTTTACTGGCGGGTAGTCATTCAATGATTTCTTTTGTTATGGCAGTTGTTGAAAGTATGGGGGGCCTATGGCCAGCAGTGGACATCCTGCGACTGTAATTTGAAACAATTTTAAAGCGTGAGTTTTATTATGATCAATGAACTAAAGAGGCTGCCACCACTTACCTATTTAATACCTACTTCATTTTAATGAAGTAACGAAGAAGTAAAGACGAACGTAATTCTTTAGAATTACGTGCAATATGTCATTATAGAAAAATAAAATGTTACCTGTGTAAAAAGTATCCGCACACTTTACGAGCGATTACACAATATCTCGTAAAAATAACAAGACAACGCTACAACTGCCTGACTCTCAAGCCCTATTGTAAAATGGTCCTTCGTAAACAAAAGGATTTCTACGCCCATTCAAAAAAAGGTTTTTAAAAGAAACGGCCTCAGGGGCATTCCTCTTGAAGCGCAATCATTAGTTCCATTATTGGGTCGGGTGAGTGTTTGGATTTTGGGTGCTACTGAATATTTTATTTTATCACCGGTAGGAGACGCTTTGTAGTCAGAATCAACGAGACGGAACGAAATACCGATTCCGAATAGATACCTACCAACTAGGTGCGTAGGAAGGTCTACCTTCCGCCCCCGTGAGAATAGTTATTTTAATAAATTGATGGTATACGTACCTACCTATTTAAAAAATAGTTGACTATACGCTCCAACTAACCACTATAATTAATAAGTTATTTATAACTTCCGAATTCACCTTTACGCTACCAATTTCATAACTATTTAGTTATATCATAATTTGGCCATTTGGCTACTACATCCATTTTTATATAAAATTAATTTGTTAAAATATTTTAATTTTATTTTTTATTTTCTAAGTTTTTATTACACCCTTAACGACTTAATACGTTAGTTGGTCGGTTCGGTACCTATATAGCTCTCTGGTGGGTGTTTTTGCAAATATAACTTGCGCCATTACAGTGACAAATGTCTGAATGGTATTTCAATATTAGGAACGGTTTTGTAAAAGCATTCGTACAATACAAGAACATAAGTGCATTACCTACCACCACAATACACTGATACTATAATTAGTGAAAGCTAACACTCTACTATGATTTTGTTAGGTTTAAATCCAGCAGTTAATTTTAAAATAATAATCAAGTACTTAAGAAGTTTACGTATACCTACTGCAAAAACGATTTAGTAGTAAATTGGTCGATAAAGAACATTAGTGTTGAAAAATATATGTATATTTATTCAATGAGTCGTTGTGTATCGCAAACCTAAAGTGAATTCAAGAAGTGAACATACAATTTTTGGACTTTCAAGGAAAGTTTTTGACCCGCAGGACAAATGCAAGAATTTTCAAAATCTTTTCAGTAGTTTCGGAGATTTCAAACGCACAAAGTTAAAAACAGACAAACTTTTCCTCTTTATAGTACTTATTATTAAAACGTTACTTTGTAATATTAAGTCTAGATATCCCAACAGCGTCATCAAAACTAAAAAAAAGTATTAAATATGGATCTAGTCACTCGATGCAAAAAAATCCCAAACTTACCTCTTTTTGTAATGGTTTTTCAATATTATGACTGAGCTACTGACATTTTACATTTAAGTTTTGTATTTTGTTAAAAACAATCAATATTTAGAGACAAATTCGCAGAGTTTAACTTTTATTTAAGAGATAGATTTTAATAACAAGCAATAATATATCAAAATTAGCACTTTTTCGCACATACTAATAGCCTTACTAATAACCTTTTCAGTATAGGTACCAGAGAGTTAATATTAACAAACGAGGTTTTTGAATATCATCGTATCGTACTCAGTCACACAAGTAGGTTAATGAACTTAACAAGGTCATACAAATTACATTTTGCCGGTCCATGGCCACGAATTATGCAGATAGGTAGGTATGTAAATTGATATGTAACAATTTGGGAGTTTGGTGAGTGTCGGTTACTCGCGAACAAAGCTGTATGAAACAACTAGGTATGTACTTCATGTAGTCTTCGCCGCTCAAAAGGAGGTTTAAGAAATAATGAACTTTGAAACTGCTACTTATATTTCTGGAATAGGGGCTTCGCCACACCAAAAGCTGATTAAAATCAGCATGGCAGACGGCAGAACATTTTTTGCTTATAAAGGTTGTTCTTTTTAGAGACGGAGAACTTTAAATTGAAATAAAACAAAGAAAAAGTATACAGTGAAAATATCTTTAGTATCAGTGAAAGTATCTTTATTAGGAAGATAATTTTGTGGCATTTATGTTTGAATATGATATCGGTCATGTGGCAGTCGTGTGTTAATTAACTTAATCATTCAACCAAAAATGAGCTTCATCGCCAAACAAAATTTTGTATGGGAAAAGAAATGAACATCAACGAATAATTTCACGTTGGCTAGCAAGGCGATCTAACTCCATTGCATTTTTTTCTTTGGAGATATGTCAAATCACAAACCAGACACGATCGCACACCACATTCTGTGACTTGTTAGCGAAATATAGGCCGCATAATAGGCCGCAATTGTTGCGAAAAGTGTACGAAAATAGTATATTCAGATTGGGCCATCTACGCGCCAGTCATGGCAGTAATAAATGAATAATAAACAAATAATGTATTCTTGAAAACTTAAGCCTACAATTACATCTTAGTTACTTTTGTACATAATATGATTTTGTCCAAAACAAATCAAGTTGCATTAATTCTAATTTAAACAAAATATAGGTAGGTACATACTTAAAAATTATCGTTAAACTAGATGCCTAAACTATGTAAGTAGGTTACCTGTATCTTAGGCATCAAGGTTAGTGTGTCAATATATATCTAGGTTAGTGCTTATGTGATAGTTACGTATTACTACAAACTAAATCTTGTTAAGAATATTCTAATTATAAAATAAATATGATTACATTAACAAGTAAAATTAGGCTTTTGAATCTGGGTCACATATTTAATAACTCATGCCTATATATGGCGCCAAAATCTATTGGCTATGTCTTTTGTAACAGTACTCGTAATTATAGGGTTTTTTAAGACACTCATTGACAAGCGAGCAGACAGCCCACCTGATGGTAAGTGGTAACTGTCGCTCATAACATCTACGATTCTTACATTTAGGTAGCAGGTAACAAGTATGCAAAGCCGCAGGTGCGTAGCCAATATGAGGACTAAGATGAATTGCCTCATGCCTGTCATTTCGCTGGTAACCTTATCCTTCGAACCGGAACACAACAATGCATGTATTGTTGCTTGGCGGAAATAGAAATAGACGGCAGAAATAACAATTTCAATTTCAATTTCATTCAGGTCATAAAGTATTTATTTATTTATTTATTTATTTAACAGTTTATTGTGCACAAAAACAAGTATACAATATTGACATAAAGAAAACAACACAACAGGTACAGCTTATTTCATAAGAAATATCTTACAGCAGACCTACGAAGTACAACATTGATCCACATATTTAGTCAGAGGAAGTGACATGCAAACATTTTGTATTTATAATTAACTTAGAAAATATATACTAACTGGGCCTCTTATATTCAAAAAATACTTTAACAGTATAAAAGTCAGAAATAGAAATAGCAGGCGGGCTCCTCAGGCTTGACAGAAGCTTGAGGAGCCCGCCTACCACCTGATAAAAGGTATATTAGTGCACATAGCATCTGCGAGATTCGCTGCTCTAAGCGCCTCCCTCGAAATCAATAAAACTCATAAACCTCAATTCAGCACTCTTTTTCGCAGGGCACGATATGTCTCCAGTTATAAAACTAACTATATGGCTAGCTGGTTTTTGTAGCTTAAGCACGTAGCGCACTTAACAGGTTCGGCCTTGGGACACTCTTTTATGACATGTCCTGAACATCTACAATGACCACAGGTGGGGCTAGTGCCTTAGCATTTATTAGTATTAAGCGAGTTTATTGTTTTATTAAGTATTTTGTTGAGTGACCATACTGCTGGCAGTTGTAGCATCTGGTCAAAAGTGTGTAGTCCCGGACGGGGCAAGATGACCAATTAATAAAAATTCTCTTGTCTCATAAACATTTTTTTCAGGTCTGGTGTAACTTCTATACTATATATACTATAATATTATAAAGAAAAAAAGGGTTTGATTTTTTGTTTGTTTGTATTGAATAGGCTTCGAAACTACTGGACCGATTTCAAAAATTATTTCACTGTTGAGAAGCTACACTATCCCTGGGTGACATAGGCTATATTATATTTTCTTAAAAATTACGGATCATTAATAAAACTCCAATAATGTAACCCAAAGTGTAAAAAAATACCCAAAAAATTCCTTACATCGCGTGTGCTGCGAAAACTATTGATGATATGTTATGTATTAATAATGTAGTACGACTTTGCAGAACACATCATTATCTACAAAAAGAGTTGCGCCAGTATATGTCTAACTATTATAGTTATGTCACAATAAGTGTTCTTTTATTTTCAAAATTTAATTGAAATGCCGCCGCTAAAAAACGCACTTTATTTGCACCTTGGTATTAATCCTTATCAAAATCAATTACTTCATATTCACGACTGCTTCAATACCTTTACATAACTTTTTGAATTATTCAATTCAGACATTCCATTCGAAAGATATCACGAGTTTAAAAATGTGAATATTAGAAAAAGTCGCGTGTTCGCCGCTCAGTCCGCTCGGCTATCTAGGCAGCACGGGGTACGGGAGGGGAGTCAATGTCAAGAAATAAAGTGTTAAAATTAATTATTTTTGATATTTTTGTTACGTACCCGTGCGAAGCCGGGGCGGCTGCTAGTCTAAAATAAAATAAAGTGGCTTAGTTTTATAGAGCCAGAGAATGTCTCGTTGCCAAAACTGTGATGTTTGTCAATAATGTTCTGCTCAAACAAACACTGGAAAAGTTACTTTTCAGATAAATTTGTGCGAACGCCCAGTAAACTTTTCTAGGGTGCCATTTTGACATTTCTTCCATTTTCAAGCCTGATGTAATAAAAAACTGTTTTTTATTAAGGTCCTCTTTATAATACATGCTAATTATTACACTTCCATTTATTGTCTTTCTTACACCATTAATATGTAATTTGAGTTCTTCGGGCTTCACTAAGTTTTGCACAAGGTTTTTGGCACCATCACTAGATTTATCGTTGTTTACAGGATACATAGCAATAGATACTATTGGCGCAGATGGGTCAAACAGCTGAGTTATTGCTTATTCTGATCATATCGGTGAAGGTCAGTTTTGACGGAGATTTCAGAGCTAAGATACTTTTTTTTTGAGGGATTTAGTAAGTTTATTTATGTCTTTTTGTTCACAATTTTTTTTTTCTTGCGAGTTTTAAGATATTTCGCTGGATATTACACAAATCTATTTTAGACATTGTTAAATAGATGATATCCAGCTGGATATCTCAGCAGTCGAAACAGCTTCAATAGCCGGGGGCAATGGTGGGCGGCTCCAATGAACCCGGGCCGGGGCTGGGTCCACATGATGTCGTTCAGGAGAAGGGCCACGTAAATACTCATGCTCCTATTAAATGGACTGTCCATTTTCAATAAAAAATAGTTTACGCTCTACACTTCACTTAGGTAGACACAGCTAGATAAATGTACTGACATAAGTTGATACAGTTTCAACTTTTGTTGTTAACGGCATTTAGACGGCACTTCTGTCTACGTCCGCAGTCCAAAAATCTAAACATTGCCGAAATAATGTTCAAACATATATGACATTAAATTATATTTCCAATAATGGTAGTTTCAATACTAAATACTTTTTTGTTTTATTTCTGTTTAAAGTTCTCCACCTCTTAAAAACATCCTTTTATACACTTAATATTCTGTGATTAGGTATACGCGACTTGTAATGGAACTCTGGAAGCTGAAACAATACCTATGTACCGCGTTGTAGGTACCAGAAACAAGCCCGCAGTTGGCCTTTAAGCTTGCCAGATTCTGGGCAGATGTATCGTTCCTTTTGATATAACATTTACAACCCGCGTGTGCCCGCTGTTTATGCTGTCTTTCGCGGTAAGTATCTAGCTGTAGAATAAGTCCATGAGCTGTAGTTCTTAAAATGCCACAAAGCTTGATCTCTATGAAAGTATTCCATTTAGAAATATCCTCCTTTATTACAAGCTTTTATTTATAAAAAACTAGTTGGGCCGGTGCGACTTCGTTCGTTTGTTGCCCTACTCCTACCCTAACCCTATACTACTCCTATTCTATCCGACCCTACCCCTACCGTACATCAATCAAATCTTTTCTGTTTATGATATCGTTATAATTATAATAAACTGGCCGTTCTCCGCGGCTTTCATCAGCGCGCAGTTTGGATCTCTGTAAACAATCAACTTTTCCGTGGAAACCTATTATTTTACCTGAATAAAAAGTATAGCCTTAGTCATTCAGTGATTGTGATAATTTTTAAAATCGGTCCATTAGGTTTTTAAGTTTATTTATTACATACAACAATACAAATATTTTATCTTTATAATATTAGTATAGATTAATAGTATAGGTATCGCCACGAGGTGCCAATCTTTACTTCTAATACTTTACTAACTCAAGTTAAATTTACCTACGTCATTTCTGTACGAGTATTTGAATAATAAAAATAGAGTTTTCTACAGAGCGCGCGCTTCAATGTCATTTGAAGTTCATGTCCTTCTCCTGTAGTTGAATGTCTGCCTAACCATTAGCTAGACGATATCTAACCAATAAAAAACGCAAGAGTTCGTATTCCTCTTTTCACGTTCATATCCCAGTGTCTTAATTAGTTATTGTTGTTAACTTACATAACCTAATCATTTAATTATTTACCCTACTGCTTTTCGTATGGCGCAGGTTTCCGTGTTAGTACCTACCTATTATAACATGCATCCCCAGTCTCTGTTTAATTTTGTTAGCTGAACTCCATCAGCTTCTCCTTGTAATACACAAACGGTATTATGACAAGGGGCACGGTACACTAAGCGAGTACCTATTAAGCCTTTGGGGCGTAATCTAATTCGTTGTCAATAAAGTTTAAGGCTTTGAGAGGTGCAAAAGTGCTGGCACTTTAGGAAAAAATAATTTTGCTAACCAGGATAATTAATGTCTAGAAATAGCAATGAACCATTTTTAAATAGCGACGTTTTCACAAACAATGTAAATCGAAAATACTTATGCCGTTTTAAGTAAATTTTGGTTCTTTAAAAACTTGATTGTGACTGAGCAGATTTTTGATGAATATTGTGATTACTGCGAACTAATTATTTATTTCCAAAGTGGACTACTTTTACACCTATTCAGCTAGCACTCCGATTGTCCCGAGTACGGTTTGTAACAATATTGGCTCGAACTTTGGAAATGTATTCATTGTGCGATTCTGTGTGCGAAAGTAAGCTTACCTACTAGTTATCCACCTATAGTTACGGAACTCTGAGTGCAAAACTATGAGGTAGTACGTAGGTTCCAAATCGCATTTTGTGTCTCCCTCACTCATAATACCTATTGTGGACGTGTACCTATGTAATTCATTGTAATAAGTTCTCAAATGAAAAATATTTGACGAGCTTTTAGCGGTAAAGTACCTACTTATCAAGTCCATTCCCAAAGAGCCCAAACACGATGGGGTTATCTTATTGCATTCATTAGTTCCTATGACATTAAACATTATTTTACATTACACATGCATTAATTATACGCACTTACATTACCAACTAATTTGTACGGAACCTTCGGAGCACAAGTCCGATTCGCACTTGACAGTCTTTTAAATTTTTTTTCAAGTTAGTATAGTAAAATAGTCAGTTTAATAATTTAAGAATAACTCAATGCAGCAAGAAAATTGCGCACTTTAGTTGCTGTAGAAATAAAATTCATTAGGAACAAATCAAAGTTAATTTAACAGCTTCTCAAAATTATATAAAATGTAAATCACGATTTGCTGCTCTATGAAGTATCTATTAATACTGCTGCAGATATAAATATAATTTACTATGACAACAATTTTAAGGCTGCCATCACAATACTTGCAGCCCAATGGCTGTTTCTAGTGGTCGGCTAAAATATCTAATATTTTTGCCCACTAGAAACAGCTCAATTCACTTCGTTATTCACACGTTTGCTGAGAAATCATTTTCCGGGTTCGAATCCCGCTCCGGCCATGTACCAATGACTGTTTTCTGAGTTATGTACATTAGTTGAATACTAACCGATGCTCTTACGGTGAGGGAAAACATCGTGATGAAACCTGCACATTCAGGCGACTGGATGTGTAACCATGATCTAATCTGGTCAGGTTCCCCTGGTAGCAGGGTCATGGAGGTCAGATGGCAGTCGCTCCACTGTAATTACCTGACCTGCCAAATCCTGGATCATGGTCAAGGCAGACCCCGGGCCCTCGTTCTCGAGAGCACAACCGGGATATTAACGCCAAGATGATTATTTTTTTTATTTTTTGCTGAGAAATCATTTTGCAGCTGACCAAAATGTCTTTAATAAGCTGACCAATTAAATGATAGTCTTTCCAATCCAGCAAAGTACATACTACCACCTAGGTACCTACGAAAGGTATTAATGATGGTTACTTTACTTTTACGATATATCGGATAGACGATAGTTAATTTAAAAATATATGATTTAGCCGAAATATTCCTTTACTTTTTAATAGGAAACATCTGGCCCGTTTTTCACTGGTTCAGACGAATTTACCCAGGCACGTCTTAGAAAGAAGATAGACATTTGGATCGCAGACAAGTTTTTGAGTGGGCGAGATGTCCCTAACTCCTTCCGAGCGCCCACGTTTCCAGACGATAACCTAGGTAGCTAGGCATCTTTATGTAGGTACACTTCTAGGTAGTGACTTTTAGCAGTGGATCTGTAGTCTGTATAGGTAACCTAGGTACCATAATCTAACCGATAACAATAAAAACATTACGGCCATGTGGAAGCATTTTTATTCCACCTTTGGCCATCCGCCATCTTGTGTGGCTACCAGTAGGTAGCAACCTGCTTCTCAATAAATTCCATTGTGAGCGCGAGGTCAGTCGGGAATTCCACGGAAATTGCAATCTGTGTGGGTAGGTACAGTGTGCAACGTAATGGGGTTAGTAAGATGGTTGATATTTGCAATCTGTATAGGTAGGTACAGTGTGCAACATAATGGGGTTAGTAAGAGGGTTAATATTTACGTCTTATAGGTGATAGGTAGGTGTTGTCGGTCAAGAAAGACGTGGTTTAGAGGTATTGTGAACAATTCTCTGGTTGAGCTTTAAGTTTATTGCAATGGAACTTAGTTAGTAACTGAACCCATAAAATCGATCGTACGTAATCGTAAAAGTAACAATTTCAATCATTGAAATTAGAGAAATGTTGGCAACAGAGTTACGTAATTAGCCTACTGAGGGCCTACCGCCTAACTCATTCATGACTCTCTTTTACAGGTATGACTTCATCTGCTCAATTCGGACCGCCGATGAGCTACAGTCGAGGTGATCACAATACCTACTACAAAAAAACATGGCGTTAAAATCCCGGTTGTGTTCTCGCGAGCGAGGGCCCGGGATCCCCCTTAATCATGATCAAGGTTTTTGCAGATCAGATAATTGCAATCTGACCGACTGCCATCTGACCTCCGTGAACCTGTCAACAGGGGAACCCGAACAGATTGGATCAGGGTAACTACTCATTCAGTCGCCTGAATGTGCAGGTTTCATCACGATGTTTTCCCTGGCCGTAAGAGCATCAAACCTTAAAATTAAAGGCACTGTCACTTATGTTGTATTTTATTTTTTTATTTGAAAACCAGATACGATTCTTCTAAGCGGTCTTAGCTTTATTTTATATAATCGGTTTATAACAGTTATGATTTGTATAAAAAGAGTAGTGAATATTATATGCGAGGCTAGGTAGTTGTGTCAAGACAAAGCGAAGTAGCGGTCCATAGTCTCTGCCTACCCCTCCTGTCTGTATGTATGTATTTATGGTCTGTCCCTAAGCCCATAACAATGGAGTCCATCAAGTATTTGTCGCAAAGGGTCTTATGTAATCAATCAAAATAGACTTAGTAGTAGCTAGGTAAGTACCTATATCATCTACTTACGTGATTGTAACCTCTTGAACATCCGAACCCTACATAATCTCACGCCATTCGTCCAATTAGTCAATGATTTATACGAAATTAGATCGGGACGAGGGTTACAGAAATGTCAAATAGAAATCAATACAGCGGAGATACAAGTAAAATGTATATAGTTAAGTTATACATATAAATAGTACAGTAGATAGATGTCGCTGATATTCAAGTGCTGTGATCTATTTTTGAATCGCTCGGCTCGATTCGGTTTTCAATTTTAATTTTCGACATGAAAAATTCAGTATTTTTCAAATCATATTGGCAATACCGAAAGAGTACCTACGGTACAAAAATAGGCAAAATCTGCAACATGCTTCAATATATCGAATCGTGGTGAGCGATTCAAAAATAGGGCCCCAGGTCCAGTATTTACTTATAAGCACTTCGATATTTACTAAACTACTAAACCGATTTTACTGGCGCAAAGCTAAGATCCATCTCGATTAAATTGTCTTTCAAACAAAGAAAACCTCATCGATATAGGTCCATCCGTTTGGGAGCTACGATGCCACATACAGACACACTAACTGACACCGACACACGACACACGGGTATATACACATAACCACAGATATACAAGGCAAACTTATAACACCCTTATTTTTTCGTCAAGGTTTAGAAAGAACCACAACCGGATGGCTGAAATGGCGACAACTCATACAGTTGAAAAAATGCCAGAAAAAATGCCAATTAAAAGCAAAGACCATGTGTATCGAACGGTGAACGGTATAGAACAGCTGCTACGTACGCCCCGAACACGAACAGCTGTATGGGACCGAAAGTTGGGCAAACGACATTTAAATAAACTGCAATCAGCAACAGTAATGGTCTACGCTGGTTAGCGAGCGTCATCAAACTAGACAAGGTACGTGAGTTCGTAACAGGAAGTTATAAAATCGCCCCATCACTGACAAATAAAAAAAAATCGCCTCCGATCATGTGGTACACAAATATGGTCAGAGGACCACATGCTACAACTTGCCCTATACCTACCATTCCTGCAAACAATGAAACCTGGACGCGGAAAATCATCTGCCACTCGACTGACGACGGTTAAAGACCTGCAACGAACACAATTATATGCCAGCACAGCTCAAGACTGTCGCTTACGACGCGAGGATGCCTAAGACCTAGAGTAGAATGAGTCGGAAAGCGGCAGATGCCCGGCAGAAGCCCGGACTGACAGCTCGGATGATGATGATGATGAAGGCAGCTCAAGACCGCGCACAGTCAGTGGTAGAAAATGATGGAGGGCCGATACCAAGTAATAGGGAATAGGCCGTGACAGTAGAAAGAGAAGTGTTAAACATATTGCCTACTAAAGATGGGCAGGACAAGGTTTTAAAATGAGTTTGTAAGAGGTGCCTCAGTCTTTTTGAGCCAGTACAATATCCCACTTCAAGTGAGGCGAGGCAGGCAAGCGTAAATGGCATATTGTTGTTAATACTAAGGTTTATCTTTAATTTTTTTCCGTGCTCTGACCAACCCACTTTCTTGTCTATCCACCTCGCAACACAGTGGTCGCGTAATACCAGTGGCTAATACACAGTCCTACCAGAACATTACATTTTGAAGTAGGAGATCTTTTCAAAGTGTGCCGTCAGTACAATTTTTGGTATTGTACGGGACAAATGTACCTACCGCCTCTTTAAGTCCTGCCCAAGACTAATACCTACATATTAATTCACGCTTATAAATTTATTGCTGGATGAATTCTCTCAATCGGTTTTCCCAGTCTTACCTTAATACCTAATATAAATGATACAATTTATGTGATTCGGAAACACGTGGTGTCCAAAAATGAAAGGTGAGCCCACAACAAAAAGAACGCACAAAAACAGAATCACAATTTATGAATAGGATCAGATGCTTTTGTTACATTCCTTTGCGAAGAGCTTGTAGTAAACAACGGTCTCTTACAATGTACTTCAACTTGCATAATTTTTTGCTGTCATCTGTTTGTAGTGCTCTTGTCCCTTTCTTGCAAACACTCGAGTTAAATGTTCTTAGCTCCATCTAGAGATTTTTTTGTATATTCAAACTTTCTTGACTCTGGAGTTAATCTGAAACCCGTCTATATCGGACGACACCTACCTATTGTATATAAAAAAATATCATTTTGGCGATTATGTCCCGGTTTTTTTGCTCTCGTGCATGAGGACCCTTGGTCCGCCTTGACCATGATCTAGAGTTTGGCAGATCAAGTACCTATTAATTGTAGATAACTTAAACGAAACAAATATAGCTAGGTATTTAGACGCACATACACATACACACACACACACGCACACGCCCATGCCCACTCGACACTAATTAGTTATATTCCATTAGGTAGATACTCAGTTACTATATTTTTTTTTACACACGTTGCAACACAGATCGGTAGATATGTATTACTTAATTACTAAAACTTAAGTTTTCCTAACTTACCTTCCTAGTTAACTAAATTAAGTTACTACACATTGTTCAAAACACAGTTTTAAAAAATACTTTCAACGAAAGAAACAAAATGGTACAGAACCCTGCATCACCTGCTTTGCAGAACTTAGCACACTACGGGAATAACGACGACGAAACCGTATCGGAATTAAAAGGGCCCGCTCCATTTGTCGAATGACTTTGGGTTTCTATTCTACTCCGTTATTGTTTCCGCTATCATGCTGAGTGGACATCCGTATTTAAGTGACCTATTGTACTTGCATATTTTGAAAAGTAAAGGTCCTTACTTTTCAAACAAAAGAGTACAAGTGGAGTACGAAGTAGTACAAAGAATAATAAAGCGCCTGTCTAAACTGAATGGCAATATTTAATACATTCATATTGCCGATATGTTATTAACAGGCGTAAAGTGAAGCACACTGTACGCACAATACTTTAAGAATACGAATCAAAATAGAAGCGCCAGAGTTATGTTTCTACTCTACCACCGCCGTGAACTGTGTATGCACGAATAATAGTGATTATAATCACACCAATGTTTTTATAATAATCATAATGTAGGCAAATGGTTATGATTAATCTGGTCAGCATAAAACTTAGGATTTGGGTAAAAGTAAAAAAATTATCAAGCCCACTTGAAGACAGAAGAACTTAAACATCTACGCTGTAAGCTTGTCAATGGAAAAGTTATTAATAAATAAATAATAATAAATAAATACGCTTGGACAAACTCACACAGCGCCATCTAGCCCCAAAGTAAGCGAAGCTTGTGTTATGGGTGTTAGATAACTGATAAACTACTTATAATTTTTTTTAAATACATTCTTTTTAAACATACTACACCCAGACCCATAACAAATTAAAATTCATCATTTCATTGACAGATCGGCCGGGAATCGAACCCGGGACCTCTGCGTGGCTACCCGGCTGTTACCCGATGTTTACTGATGTAACTGATGTAACTGATGTAACTGAGCCACTCAGGTCGTCTGCATTGATACGTAGGTGCTTAAGAATTCAAGTCTGTTAAGTCCATGAACCTACGTTTACATCGATCAAGCTTTTTATTAGCTCCATGTTTTGATGCAAGCCTGGTGTTGGCCGATACCAATGAAAGTCTTTGGCTCGGTCAGACGCCCTTCGAATGCCAACTAGTCTAGACCGACTACAGTGGCCGGACTCAGTGCCGCTAACTAAACTACCATTTTTTTTATATAGTCTAGACCAGGTATTTGGCCGCCATCTCATCTTGTGGCAAGAGACGATGCGGCCGATGATGGAGCATGCCTGTCTAGATTCTCACTTTAGTTTTGAAGGCGTCTAGATTATAATGATCATGGAACACACTCGCAGGTAACGCGTTCCATTCCTTGGCCGTACGCATTATAAAGGTTGAACTGAAGTGAAGGCGGGCGCGAGGTCCGCCTTGATCAGTTTACAGGATTAGGAAGATCAGGTAATTATAGTAAGTGCGACCTGATTTCCGTGGTCCTGTTAACAGGGGAACCTGACCAGATTGGATCAAGGTTACAAATTCAGTCGCCTGAATGTGTGGTTTCCTCATGTTTTCCCTTACAGCAAGACCATAAGTTAGTGCGCAACTAATGTACATAACTCAGAAAAAGTCATTGTACATGGCGGCACTGGACATCGAACCCCGTACCTCTCGCTTACGAGTACAGCTCCCTCCCACTACAGGCCACCGACACCATCAGGCCATGTCGTAGGGAGATTCGATGTCTTTACCAATTTAGTTTAAACGAGATGGTTCTTAGCGTTATTTCAATAAAATCCTAGCTTATTAATTCCTTTTTCTCCTAAATCGGTCTCTGTCGTTAGAAAAACATTGAATCGATTTCGCTCTCTACATAAAACCTTTTCTCCAGTCCTTTCTCAAGTTTGTTTTGGCTTAATGAAATTTCTGCTTGATACTTACTTACCTTACCGCTTGCAATACCTACGATCGTGACTATACTAAAATTCAAGTCAGAAATCCGAATGTACTTACTAAACTGTAACTTTATTTATTTAACTATTTTTTGCGCACAATAAAGAAATACAGAGATATAACATAGATATAACTGACACAACAGGCACTACTTATTTCTAAAAGAAATAAGTAGTTGTCGTAGTTATTTCTAGAAGAATCTGGTCATTTTCTCCTGGCAGCAGGGTCATAGAGGTCAGATGGCAGTCGCTCCACAATAAACAACTGATCTGCCCTGTCGTGGATCATGGTCACGGCGGACCCCGGGCCCTCATGCGTGAGAGCACAACCTAGACATTAACGCCAAGATGAGTATTATTATTTATTTAGGTAAAAGGCAACATTTAATTAACCGCCTAGCCCGATCGTTATTTGCACGTATATTGAAATTTACCTTTATCGAGAGTAAAGGCTTTTAAGTAATCACATTCATTACTCATTTACTATGAAGTGAGACTCAGGATGTAAATTCTCACTTTTAAGCCCATTCGTACTTCTTTTCAATCACATAAGACAGTTTCTTAAAACCGTAGTTGTGAATATCAGGCTGAGAATAGACTGTCGGACGGGTCTTTTTAACCGACTTAAAAAAGGAGGAGGTACTCAATTAGCACAGTACATATTCCTTACAAGATATAAAACAAAGTTACTTCCCGCCGTCTGTCCCTATATATCGATGTATGTATCTTTTAAAATCCGCAAGGGATTTTAATGCGTTTTTTATCAATAGATAGAATGATTCAAGAGGAAGGGTTGAATAGAAGAAAGAAAGGGTAGATAGGGTTAAAGTAGGTGTATGGTAGGTGTAGAGTAGATATAGCGAAGATGTAGGGATAGGGTAGGGTAGGGGTAGGCCACCACGCGAACGAAGTCGCGCCGGGTTCACTAGTAGGTTTACTTACTATAATTTGAAGCTTGTTTTTATTTTATTATTGACTCAATATTGGTTTGGTTAGAATAGAAGCGTGCCTTTAAACGTTCAGTTTGTATAAAATTGCCATAAAAAGGGATAGATGGGTAATAAAATTCGTTTGTGGTTCGCTTCTTATTCAGTAAGGGGTAATTTAAAAGGGATAGCTTCTTGAACAACTAAACGTTGTGTGTATCAATATATATATAATAAAATGGTAAAACAAGTGTGTCTGTACAGTGAATATATTTACAAAAAAAAAGATATTAACGGTGAGGAAGAAATTGTAATAGAATAAGAAATTAAAAATGATTTATCAGTCTGTTTGTCTATTTGTACACGCTAATCTTTGGAAGTACAGGACGTGTTTGAATGAACTTTTTATGTTGTGTAGCTATTAAGCCTGGGCAACATATAGGTTATATTTGATTTTGGAAACTGGAACTGAAAAGTTCATATAGAACCATAATAGACCAGCTAAACTATAAGAAATTTGGAAATAGCGCCGAACGTATTTTCTTCCCAATTTTCACAGTTTGGTAGTTTGGGGTCAAAATTAAAATCTAGGCAACAATTCGCTTGAGTAGAACCAGAGATACAGCTTGACTTTTCTTAGCTTGCACACATTATCCCTAATTATCATTTAAAATAGTCGCTAGGGAAAAGATAAACTGCCCTAAAAACGATTTCCACGCGGACGAAATCGCGGGCAAAAGCTTGTGCACCTATAAAATAATAAGATTACCTAGGTCCTAAGGTATAGATTTCATGCGGTGTAACACAGTAGGTAAACATTAAAATAGGTTTATATAATAATTGAATTACAGTGTCTAGAATATTGAATCTAGATAGTTCTCTTAGGTAATATTGTCAAGCGATATTGAACGTTCTACTCTAACTACTTAGTAATGTTTTTATTCTCCGTACTCGTACTTGGACCTACTTAAATTGAGATTGTTACCAAGCTGAAATGAGCTCATATATGAGTTTCCAATACTATAAAAAGCTAATGTTACGTTAGTTAGAATGTACCTATAGTGTGACCATGGACCTCAAAAAAGACGGACGGATACTTAATAAATTGTCGAGAAATTGTATTAGTGTATTATAATGGAAATAGTATTTGTGTATTGTGTCGTAAGCGATACAGAGTTCGATCCCCAGTGCAAACATATGACCAATGACTATTTCTGTGTTAAGTGGAACACTAACCAATGCTCCTACGGTGAAAAAAAATAATATTGTGATAAAACCTGCACATTCAGGCGACTGAATGTGTTACCATGATCCAGTCTGGTCAGGTTCTCCTGTTAACAGGGTCACGGAGGTCAGATGGCAGTCGCTAAACTGTAATTACGTATCCTGCCAAATCCTAAATCCTAGATCCCATTGCGGTATCTATATTATTATTATATTTTATCTAAAATAAGAACCCATAGACGAACAAAAGCGAAGAAGATTACGGTGCACCTCTAACTTTTCATATACGAGTACTCTGTCTTGATACGCCGGTGATAACATTACTGTGTAAGTTACGAACTACTAGAACTCGTATTAGAAACTCATACTGGAGTTTATTACTCCAGCCCACCTATTGTATTGCAATAAACTCTATTACAGCACGGATAGTACAAATGTGCTCTCGCGCGCGATAAGCGAGAAAAGACGCGACATAGATTGTGCTATCTTTTCATCTTAGTATTGACAGTTTTTTTTATGTAATACGGCAGACAAACAGGAATAGGGGACACCGGATGGAAAGTAGTCACCGCCGCCTATCGACATCAACACCACCAGTAACACCAGGGGTGCTACCAATGCGTTGCCCACTTAAAAGCTGAAAGTTGAAAACAAACGCTCTCTCGTGGTGCGAGATGTGTCGCGGGCATACGTGTGATAGCCGTGCTGATTCCTTAATTGTATGTGTACGTACGCGGACGGGACGTTGTCAACGGCACACGGCAACCGACACAGCCGGTAATAACGCTTGCAATTCCAAAATTGGACGCTACAACTGCAAGCGTTACTATAGCGGCTGTCGTCGGCTGCGATCGTCTTGCTGACGGCAGTCGACGGCAAGACGATGGCAGCCGCAAATGCGCCGTCTGCACGCGGATGGTGCCGGTGCGGCGACAGACATGCCGTTGAAACTGTGCCTACGTGCCTCTGAAGTTGGTCGTCAATGTCACACTCATGCGCCATCCTACAGTAAAAAGAAGTAAAGCATGCAACGCCCGACCAATATGAGACCTCAAAACCGCCGGAGGACAGCGCCTTAGACTACCGACACTGCACCGAGGTTGGACCCTCGCATAATTAGACTCAAACATCACAAGGTAAGTTCATTTGATTCGTAAATTATGAAGGCCGTCACACGGAATTTGAGAATGTTAAGTTCGGTATAACAACAGTTCGTACTAGTATCTATGAAGCATGACGGGGCTACTGATGCGTAGTGACTTGGTCAGTAGCTAATGCAGATTTTAATAAATTTCAAGCCGACTGAGTAGGGTGACAATTTACGAAAGACTGCAGGTGGTTATAATTTATCCGTACATTTATCGCTTAAACTGTGAGGGCACCGTAGGTTATTCTACGTTATCGAGTATAATAATAAATCCACTTTGTAACGACAGTAGACGTTTGACGACCACAAATCGTTGGTATGCCCGTGCACGACACAAACATTTTTTTAGTTACCTTTCGACTTTTCGTATTTATTTATTTATTTCACAGTTTAGTATTGATAGTACTTACTTACATATCCTCTTGTGTGGGTTCTGTAAGTAAAAAAAACTGGTCGGCCTCACATCCTCCTGGCAGTTTAACTTTTCGACCACATTAAAGTCACCAAAAAGAAATGTGACTTGAGAGCTAAAAAGTCGAATTTTTTGTACTCCATGACGTAGAATGACTTATGTCTCCCTCACACTCCATCTGTTTCGGTTATACATAGTGGCATAAACGGTTCTCTCGCACCGTTTACCTTTTTTTAAACTTACTATCTCTTGGTTGACTGGTAGATAAGGCTTTTTTAGCTTTAAGTCTGCCATTGTACCATTCTGTGCATGAAGTTTTAATAAATAAATAAATACCTACGTTCGCGCGCACTGTGAGACCTCAAAGTAACGTTTCTGAACAGCAGTGTTAGTTCCCACGAAGGTGAGTCACAGGCGGTTCCTAATTAATATTATTCAAAAGTTGCCAGAGTAATTTTGGACTTTATTCACAAAGTGACTTAGGCAAAAACTTTGGATGCCTTTGTTTACTTAGCTAGGGCTGCTTTCATGTAATATTGATGTAGATTGAGATGAAAATAGAATGGCGGTAAATGTTTACTTTGAGGTGCTCGTTCACGCACGGGGAAGTATGAAAAAATTCTGAAGGCCCTAAGAAGTTTTCGCCATATTTTCTTTAGGTACATCAAGTGCGACACAAATTTTGCTAAAGCGATAAAACGTTTTACTGTCCCAGTGTCCCAGGAGATAGGTAGGTGTTTATCTACAGCCTGTGTGCGTTGGGTTACTAGTATTTTTATGTTTTAAGCCTCGACGCACAATTCGGGTGTTATCAGGCTGATGTGTGTATCTGGGTGTCTGTCTGTGGCATCGTAGCTCCCGAACGAGCTCATCAACCAAAGTAGGTATAGTGTTACATATTAGTAGATTAATTGTTAATTATAAATTGTGTTCCGGATTATTCTTTTTAATGTTATTCCCCACTAAATTGCTTTTATTAACTCTGTTTAGAACAACGGGACTTTTTGACACAAGTAAACCTTTACATAAAAGGAGACCCCCACAACTCATAAAATTGTGTTTGTAAATTTAGTATATAATATGAATTCATTTTTTTATTTATTTATAGTAAGGCTCGTACTACAAGGATCCGAGACTGCACGTAACGGAAAAAACTCGTCGCCGGGTTTAATCCGTAGCTCAACAAAATGTATGAAATTTTGCTGCATCGACTACGAGCGACCCGGGGCGGACCGGAACTAAATTCCCTCCGGAAGCAACCGGATCGTGCGCCGTTTTCTCTTTGTCCTTTGTACGGCTTTTTCGGCACGTGGGTCGGAGCTTATCAATACAATACAATACAATATAAACAGCTTTATTTGCTTACTAAAGAACACAAACACTGATACAAAATATATGGTAAGTAGTACAAAGGGCGGTCTTATCACTAATGTCATCTTTTCCAGACAACCTTGTGACAAAATCAATATGTGTGAAGTGGAATGTAACTGACCACACGAGACTCCGAAAACGTTCCCTTCCGGACGAATCGCGCGTCAGTTCGATGACAGACGTGAAGTGGTAGGTACCTTCTTTGCTATACTTAGGTCGTGTGCGTTATTATTATCAGCTAGGGTGACCCATATAAACAGTGATATAGGTACCTAGGTAGGCTTTATGGATTGATAATGTGTGAATGATAATGTCCTTATTGATATTCGAAGTGGCCAGATATGTGATGCTTAATATCGATAAATACGAGAGACTTGGGGAGGGTCATAGGCACAACGTCCGCCACTCAGGTAGGCTGCGGAGCGTCCCGCATAAACTGTCGCGGCGCGCGCGCACGGCGCACGTGATGGACCCGGTCGTGTACAAACGGCTGCCGCCCGAAGTCGTCGCCGCCACCAGCATGCCCTTGTTTACTAACAGGCTGCGCAATTGGCTTATCAAGCAGGCATTCTATAGTTATAGTGAATTTTTAGAACTAAAGATATTGACATATATATGTAATGTATTATTGGATATTATTTTATTATTAATCATTATTATTATTTTTTGATCATTAGCTTGACATACGTATACTGTAATTGACTTGTAATTAACAATTATCAATAAAACATGAATGAATGAATGAATGAACAAACTTCTCCAGTGGGAGTAATAAAATATTGAGCGAACTCTTTTTTATTAACGGCCACAGCTAAACTTAAAAGTGAAACTTTATATTTTCGAATGTTTTCGCAGTGCGAGTGGTAGCGGCAGACTGAGTACATTTCTCTCCGGATTCAAACCGGAGCGCGTTTTTCTCCGTTCCGTTCCGTTCCGTCTTCACCGTGTTCGCTTTCACTCGTGACCCGTTTCGGATGCCTGTAGTTAGAGATTCTTTTTTTTTATCTGTGGTAGTAGACCGCGAGCCAGGAACAGATTTTTATGTCCAAGTTCCTCTCGAGCGGTAACTTGTGAAAAGCTTCAAAGAGTTGCATAATGAAGGCTCGCCTGTGAACGTCAGCTGCGCCGACTTGGGTAAAATAACAGCGGTAGCCTCCCAAGCATGTTCAATAAAATACAACTCTCTGAAGCTTCTTACAAGGTACCGCCCGGGAGGATATTTCTGAAAATTATTACTTTAACCCACCTTTAAAACCTTATCCCTTTACAATAAAGCTTAGTTTGGTTTGCATACGTCATCTATTTTCATCGAGAAAATTCTTCGCTACTCAGTTAGTGATGTGGTCAAATAGGACGCCGATTTTAACGATAGATATTTATGCAGGGAATTTCAAAAAGTACGAAACTTATGGATTTGTTTCCAATGGATATACAAAGGTTAAAATAACATACCAATTACTTGCCCCATAAAAATTGTTTTATAAATATGCTTCGACAAATTCACACAGCACCATCTGCCCTCAAAGTAAGCGAAACTTGTGTTATGGATGTTAGATAACTGATAAACTACATATCTACTTTTTTATACATACTTCGGTTTATTTATAATTTTAGCTTGGCTTATGCATAGGAAAACCATATTATGATCCGTAATAGTAGTATTTAGAACCGCAATGCTGGCACAGACTATTTTCGTATTTATTTTTAAATTATAGTGATCCAAGCAGTTAGGTCCTCTGGTTGGTAATATGTGACCTGGCACTATTTCCTTCTCAGATAACATATTTAAGTACTCAGGCCTGTTATGACTTTCATATGTATTTTCATTTCCACTCATCCTAGATGCAATATTTATGTTTATATCACTTCTGCTTTCGTATTTTTCTATAGTGTGAAGGTGGATATTGAGTGAGTCGATAAATTTACTTGCATTAGTGTTAGACGGTGAGCGGTATATACCAAGTAAGGCCATATTATTTATCTCTACTTGTAAGCAAGAGGCTTGTTGTAAGACTATTTCTTTAACCTTAGCATTATGATAATTTTTTATACACCATCACATTGATTTACATGTTTGGATGTACAGAAAGAGTTATAATTTGCAAGTTGCGGTAAAGGTTTACTGTCATTTAGCCTACATTCGGTTAAAACTATTATATCTATGTTAATTTTTAAATTGTTTAAGGTTATTTCTAGATCATCAATGTTTTTATAAATACTTCTTATATTTTGTGTTACAATTGTAAGGTCATTTTTATTTATATGTATATTCTTTTCTAAATTTTCAATATTACAGTTTATGTTTTTTGCGATGTCTGTCTTGTCTATATCATTTAATGTATTAAGAGATCTATCCATTAGGAGTTTTATATAATAGTATGAGTACATAAACAAGATCTGGGTTTGAATTATGACTTAATGGCAAAGTATTGTTTGAGTGGAGATTTATTGTTCTGGCAAGTGGATTGTGTGTTAATTTCTCTGTAATATGAGTATTTGTGTGTACAGTAAGACCATAAGTTAGTGCGCAACTAATGTACATAACTCAGAAAAAGTCATTAGTACATGGCAGCACTGGACATCGAACCCCGTACCTCTCGCTTACGAGTCCAGCTCCCTAGCCACTACAGGCCACCGACACCATCGGGCCATGTCGTAGGGAGACTCGATGTCTTTACCAATTTAGTTTAAACGAGATGGTTCTTAGCGTTATTTCAATAAAATCCTAGCTTAGTTAGCCTTTTTCTCCTAAATCGGTCTCTGTCGTTAGAAAAACAGTGAATCGATTTCGCTCTCTACATAAAACCTTTTCTCCAGTCCTTTCTCAAGTTTGTTTTGGCTTAATGAAATTTCTGCTAGATACTTACTTACCTTACCGCTTGCAATACCTACGATCGTAACTATACTAAAATTCGAGTCAGAAATCAGAATGTACTTACTAAACTGTAACTTTATTTATTTAACTATTTTTTGCACACAATAAAGAAATACAGAGATATAACATAGATAAAACTGACACAACAGGCACTACTTATTTCTAAAAGAAATAAGTAGTTGTCGTAGTTATTTCTAGAAGAATCTGGTCATTTTCTCCTGGCAGCAGGGTCATAGAGGTCAGATGGCAGTCGCTCCACTATACATAACTGATCTGCCATGTCATGGATCATGGTCACGGCGGACCCCGGGCCCTCATGCGTGAGAGCACAACCTAGACATTAACGCCAAGATGAGTATTATTATTTATTTAGGTAAAAGGCAACATTTAATTAACCGCCTAGCCCGATCGTTGTTTGCACGAATCTTGAAATTTACCTTTATCGAGAGTAAAGGCTTTTAAGTAATCACATTCATTACTCATTTACTATGAAGTGAGACTCAGGATGTAAATTGTCACTTTTAAGCCCATTCGTACTTCTTTTTATTCACATAAGACAGTTTCTTAAAACCGTAGTTGTGAATATCAGGCTGAGAATAGACCCTCGGACGGGTCTTTTTAACCGACTTAAAAAAGGAGGAGGTACTCAATTAGCACAGTACATATTCCTTACAAGGTATAAATTAAAGTTACTTCCCGCCGTCTGACCCTATATATCTATGTATGTATCTTTTAAAATCCGCAACGGATTTGAATACGTTTTTCAGCAATAGATAGAGTGATTCAAGACGAAGGGTTGATAGGAAGAAAAAAAGGGTAGATAGGGTTAAAGTAGGTGTATGGTAGGGGTAGGACGAAGACACACGAACGAAGTCGCGCCGGTTTCACTAGTCGGTATACTTACTATAATTTGAAGCTTGTTTTTATTTTATTATTGACTCAATATTGGTTTGGTTAGAATAGAAGCGTGCCTTTAAACGTTCAGTTTGTATAAAATTGCCATAAAAAGGGATAGATGGGTAATAAAATTCGTTTGTGGTTCGCTTCTTATTCAGTAAGGGGTAATTTAAAAGGGATAGCTTCTTGAACAACTAAACGTTGTGTGTGTCAATATATATATATATATAATAAAATGGTAAAACAAGTGTGTCTGTACAGTGAATATATTTACAAAAAAAAAAGATATTAGCGGTGAGGAAGAAATTGTAATAGGATAAGGAATTAATTTTTTTTTATCAGTCTGTTTGTCTATTTGTACACGCTAATCTCTGGAAGTCCAGGACGTGTTTGAATGAACTTTTTATGTTGTGTAGCTATTAAGCCTGGGCAACATATAGGTTATATTTGATTTTGGAAACTGGAACTGAAAAGTTCATATAGAACCATAATAGACCAGCTAAACTATAAGAAATTTGGAAATAGCGCCGAACGTATTTTCTTTCCCATTTTTACAGTTTGGTAGTTTGGGGTCAAAATTAAAATCTAGGCAACAATTCGCTTGAGTAGAACCAGAGATACAGCTTGACTTTTCTTAGCTTTCACACATTATCCCTAATTATCATTTAAAATAGTCGCTAGGGAAAAGATAAACTGCCCTAAAAACGATTTCCACGCGGACGAAATCGCGGGCAAAAGCTTGTGCATCTATAAAATAATAAGATTACCTAGGTCCTAAGGTATGGATTTCATGCGGTGTAACAAAGTAGGTAAACATTGAAATAGGTTTATATAATATTTGAATTACAGTGTCTAGAATATTGAATCTAGATAGTTCTCTTAGGTAATATTGTCAAGCGATATTGAACGTTCTACTCTAACTACTCAGTAATGTTTTTATTCTCCGTACTCGTACTTGGACCTACTTAAATTGAGATTGTTACCAAGCTGAAATGAGCTCATATATGAGTTTCCAATACTATAAAAATCTAATGTTACGTTAGTTAGAATGTACCTATAGTGTGACCACGGACCTCAAAAAAGACGGACGGATACTTAATAAATTGTCGAGAAATTGTATTAGTGTATTATAATGGAAATAGTATTTGTGTATTGTGTCGTAAGCGATACAGAGTTCGCTCCCCAGTGCAAACATATGACCAATGACTCTTTCTGTGTTAAGTGGAACACTAACCAATGCTCCTACGTTGAAAAAAAATAATATTGTGATAAAACCTGCACATTCAGGTGACTGAATGTGTTACCATGATCCAGTCTGGTCAGGTTCTCCTGTTAACAGGGTCACGGAGGTCAGATGGCAGTCGCTAAACTGTAATTACGTACCCTGCCAAATCCTAAATCCTAGATCCCATTGCGGTATCTATATTATTATTATATTTTATCTAAAATAAGAACCCATAGACGAACAAAAGCGAAGAAGATTACGGTGCACCTCTTGCAATTTTACGGTGCAACTTTTCATATACGAGTACTCTGTCTTGATACGCCGGTGATAACATTACTGTGTAAGTTACGAACTACTAGAACTCGTATTAGAAAGTCATACTGGAGATTATTACTCCAGCCCACCTATTGTATTGCAATAAACTCTATTACAGCACGGATAGTACAAATGTGCCCTCGCGCGCGATAAGCGAGAAAAGACGCGACATAGATTATGCTATCTTTTCATCTTAGTATTGACCGTTTTTTTATATAATACGGCAGATAAACAGGAATGGCACTGGATGGAAAGTAGTCACCGCCGCCTATCGACATCAACACCACCAGTGACACCAGGGGTGCTACCGATGCGTTGCCCGCCTAAAAGCTGAAAGTTGAGAAAAAACACTCTCTCGTGGTACGAGATGTGTCGCGGGCATACGTGTGATAGCCGCGCTGATTCCTTAATATACGTGTAGAGCTCGTCTAAGCTGAAATGACGCGCCCCACTATCGCATTAACGCACACAAGCAAATTTAAAATATGGACGCAATACATATACAAATGCCGATGTAATTGGTCATTCAGTTTCCGGTGAGACTCAAATGTAGGAGCACGCGTCGTTCGATTGAGCAGTCAACGCTCCCACACAGATGAAGTGTCGTTATTAATATTTGCACTCACACATCGAAATCAACTAATTAAGTAGTGGGGCGCGTCATTTCAGCTTAGACAAGCTCTACGTACGCGGACGGGACGTTATCAACGGCACACGGCAACCGACACAGCCATTAATAACGCTTGCAATTCCAAAATTTGCAAATGACGTAGAAGCTACAACTGCAAGCGTTACTATAGCTGCTGTCGTCGGCTGCGATCGTCTTGCTGACGGCAGTCGACGGCAAGACGATGGTAGCCGCCAATGCGCCGTCTGCACGCCGACATGCCGTTGAAATTGTGCCTACGTGCCTCTGAAGTTGGTCGTCAATGTCACACTCATGCGCCATCCTACACTTAAAGGATTTGAAGCATGCAAGGTACGACGGACGTTGCCCGACCAATAGGAGACCTCAAAACCGACGGAGGACAGAGCCTTAGACTACCGACACTGCACCGAGATTGGACCCTCATAATTGGACTCAAACATCACAAGGTAAGTTCGTTTGATTCGTAAATCATGCAGGACGTCACACGGCATTTTAGAATGTTAAACACGGTATAACAACAATTCTTACTAGTGTATATTAAGAATGAAGGGGCTACTGATGTGTAGTGACTTGGTAAGTAGCCAATGCAAGTGTTAATAAATTTCAAGCCTACTGAGTTGGGCGACGATTTACGAAAGGCTGCTGGTGGTTAGTAGTTATTCATCCATTATTCGTAAATTTTATCTCTATTTCGGTTATAGGTGCATAAACGGTTTTTTTCATTTTGTCTTGTAGCTTATTTTGCACCGCTTACCTGTTTTGAAAATCACTATATATTAGTTAACTGGTAGATAACACACAATCACAAACCGTTAATTTACTTTCTATAAGATCATGTAGTTTTTTTTTTTATCTCATATTTTTTTTTTCTATTAGTTTATCCTTGTATTTTACAATCTAAAAAATTTTACAGGTAAAATTACATGGGTGATTTCACTGATTCCCAAGACACAGGTTAATTGGGAGTTAGGGAAGCAGTGCAATAAAAAAAGTATGTTCTAATCACAATTGCCATTTAACGTGTACCTAATGTATTTTTATACTAAATGAAATGAAATGTATTTATTGTTTAAAAAAACATCATGCTATTTTAGCTTTAAGTCCGCCATAAGTTGTACCATATTGTGCATGAAGTTTTAATAAATACCTAACTAAATAAATAAATACCTACGTTCGCGTGCACTGAGAGACCTCACAGTTCTGAATCCGAGTGTTAGTTCCCACGAAGGTGAGTCACAGGCGGTTCCTAATTAATATTATTCAAAAGTTGCCAGAGTAATTTTGGACTTTATTCACAAAGTGACTTAGGCAAAAACTTTGGATGCCTTTGTTTACTTAGCTAGGGCTGCTTTCATGTAATATTGATGTAGATTGAGATGAAAATAGAATGGCGGTAAATGTTTACTTTGAGGTGCTCGTTCACGCACGGGGAAGTATGAAAAAATTCTGAAGGCCCTAAGAAGTTTTCGTCATATTTTCTTTAGGTACATCAAGTGCGACACAAATTTTGCTAAAGCGATAAAACGTTTTACTGTCCCAGCGTCCCAGGAGATAGGTAGGTGCTTATCTACAGCCTGTGTGCGTTGGGTTACTAGTATTTTTATGTTTTAAGCCTCGACGCACAATTCGGGTGTTATCAGGCTGATGTGTGTATCTGGGTGTCTGTCTGTGGCGTCGTAGCTCCCGAACGAGCTCATCAACCAAAGTAGGTATAGTGTTACATATTAGTAGAATAATTGGTAATTATAAATTGTGTTCCGGATTATTCTTTTTAATGTTATTCCCCACTAAATTGCTTTTATTAACTCTGTTTAGAATAACGGGGCCTCTTGACACAAGTAAACCTTTACATAAAAGGAGACCCCCACAACTCATAAAATTGTGATTGTAAATTTAGTATATAGTATGAATTTATTTATTTATTTATTTATAGTAAGGCTCGGACTACAAGGATCCGAGATTGCACGTAACGGAAAAAACACGTCCCCGGGTTCAATCCGTAGCTCTATCAAATGTATGAAATTTTGCGACAAGCGACCCGGGGCGGACCGGAACTAAATTCCCTCCGGAAGCAACCGGATCGTGCGCCGTTTTCTCTTTGTCCTTTGTACGGCTTTTTCGGCACGTGGGTCGGAGCCTATCAATACAATACAATACAATATAAACAACTTTATTTGCTTACTAAAGAACACAAACACTGATACAAAATATATGGTAAGTAGTCCAAAGGGCGGTCTTATCACTAATTACATCTTTCCGGACGAATCGCGCGGCAGTTCGATGACAGACGTGAAGTGGTAGGTACCTTCTTTGCTATACTTAGGTCGTGTGCGTTATTATTATCACCTAGGGTGACCCATATAAACAGTGATTTAGGTACCTAGGTAGGCTTTATGGATTGATAATGTGTGAATGATAATGTCCTTATTGATATTCGAAGTGGCCAGATATGTGATGCTTAATATCGATAAATACGAGAGACTTGGGGAGGGTCATAGGCACAACGTCCGCCACTCAGGTCGGCTGCGGAGCGTCCCGTATAAACTGTCGCGGCGCGCGCGCACGGCGCACGTGATGGGCCCGGCCGTGTACAACCGGCTGCCGCCCGAAGTCGTCGCCGCCACCAGCATGCCCATGTTTACTAACAGGCTGCGCAATTGGCTTATCAAGCAGGCATTCTATAGTTATAGTGAATTTTTAGAACTAAAGATATTGACATAGATATGTAATGTATTATTGGATATTATTTTATTATTAATCATTTTTTTTTTTTATCATTAGCTTGATATACGTATACTGTAATTGACTTGTAATTAACAATTATCAATAAAACATAAATGAATGAATGAATGAACAAACTTCTCCACTGGGAATAATAAAATACAGGGTGTCCAGTGGCAGATTTCAAAGTTCGAAAAGTTGTAAAAAAAAACTACACCTCTAATACAAAGTATGTTTATTGTAATTTAAAAACAACAAATGCGGATTTCATTTTTTGAAAACCACGTTCTCCAAATGGCGGCCATCGAGCCTGACACACTCTTCGAGTCTAGCACGCATGTTTTCAAAAACGCGTTTACAGAGAGGCTGGGGGATCCTGCTGATTTCGGCTCGAATATTGTCTTTAAGTTGTGTCGCAGTGCTCGGATTTGTTTTGTAAACAACGGATTTTAAGTATCCCCATAAGAAAAAGTCACATGGGCTTAAATCTAGTGACCTAGGTGGCCACGGTATGGTGCCGTTTCAGGATATGTTTTTTTCTTGAAATAACTGCCGCACTGCATTCATAGACACATTAGCAGTATGAGCTGTGGCCCCGTCCTGCTGGAACCACGTGTTTCGGTTGAAGTATGGACTATTCTGTAGTTCCAGTCTAAAAAAGTAATTTATCATCTCGGTATATCTCTCCGAATTCACAGTTACAGTTTGGCCACGTTGGTTTTCAAAGAAATAAGGCCCTATGATGGCAGATGCAGACATTGCACACCAGACTGTAACTTTAGGTTTATGTAAAGGTTCTTGATGCATTTGTCTTGGGTTGCGGACATCCCAGTAACGGAAATTTTGCTTATTCACATATCCTCCGATGTGAAAGTGGGCTTCGTCACTAAAGAATTTGTCACCCATCCGAGTAGCAGTACGAAATCTCAACAACATCTCCTCCGCGTAAGTTTTTCTTAATGCAAAGTCAGAATCGTGTAAATCTTGAACGATTTGAATTTTATACGGATGGAACTTGAGTTTTTTTCGCATTATAACCTGTAAACTTGATTTCGTAATTCCCAATATCGATGAACGTGCACGAAGTGATAAACGGGGATTTTCAGTGACAGAAACCATAACACGTTCAACATTTTCGTCCGTGGCTACCGTTGGTATAGGTCCTGGTCTGGGTCTATTTAATGTTGATCCTGTAGCTCTGAACTTTGCTACCCGTGACTGAATGAGGTTGATCGATGGTCCATCACGCAATCGACGAATACCGTAATGATAATTAAATCGACGGCGTGCTTCAGACAGCGAAAAACCACTCGAAATGTACGCTTCGACAGCAAAAGCGCGGTGCTCTCCACTCCACTGTTCCATGGCTACTAAAAAATCCGCAGCGCTTGCGCTTTCAACGACGCCCCCCGCGCCCCTCTCACATGTTGCGTTCAGAAACTACGTTTGTTCAAACTTTGAAATCTGCCACTGGACAGCCTGTATTAAGCGAACTCTTTTTTATTAACGGCCACAGCTAAACTTTAAAGTGAAACTTATATTTTCGAATGTTCAGTGCGAGTGGTAGCGGCAGACTGAGTAAATTTCTCTCCGGATTCAAACCGGAGCGCGTTTTCCTCCTTTCCGTTCCGTTCCGTCTTCACCGTGTTCGCTTTCACTCTCGACCCGTTCCGGATGCCTGTAGATAGAGATTCTTTTTTTTTATCTGTGGTAGTAGACCGCGAGCCAGGAACAGATTTTAATGTCCAAGTTCCTCTCGAGCGGTAACTTGTGAAAAGCTTCAAAGAGTTGCATAATGAAGGCTCGCCTGTGAACGTCAGCTGCGCCGACTTGGGTAGAATAACAGCGGTAGCCTCCCAAGCATGTTCAATAAAATACAACTCTCTGAAGCTTCTTACAAGGTACCGTCCGGGAGGATATTTCTGAAAATTATTACTTTAACCCACCTTCAAAACCTTAT
The DNA here is from genome assembly GCA_907269095.1 of Blastobasis adustella. NCBI lineage: Eukaryota > Metazoa > Arthropoda > Insecta > Lepidoptera > Blastobasidae > Blastobasis > Blastobasis adustella. Next base: position 5,343,300 of record OU026129.1, read on the forward strand.
TCCTTTACAATAAAGCTTAGTTTGGATTGCATACGTTATCTATTTTCATCGAGAAAATTCTTCGCTACTCAGTTAGTGATGTGGTCACATAGGACGCCGATTTTATCGATAGATATTTATGCAGGGAATTTCAAAAAGTACGAAACTTATGGATTTGTTTCCAATAGATATAGCAAAGGTTAAAATAACATACCAATTACTTGCCCCATAAAAATTGTTTTATAAATATGCTTCGACAAATTCACACAGCACCATCTGCGCTCAAAGTAAGCAAAACTTGTGTTATGGATGTTAGATAACTGATAAACTACATCTACTTTTTTATACATACTATTATGCATACTACACCCAGACTCGTAACAGAAATTAAAATTCATCATTTCAATTTCTGCTCGACATCCTGAAGACGCTTGTTAGTAATTTCTAATTTTGCTGTACATGACGTTAGGGCGTCATGGTAGCGAGCGATAGCGGACACGGCGTCCGTGAGTTGCTCAGTCAGCAACATCATTTGCTCCCGCAGTACCTGCATTTCAAGAGATATAATGTCCTCGTTATACTATCGGCAGTAGCAGCAGCATCCGGAGCGCGCTGGTGCGCTACAATACCTTCGCTCGGCATCACCACACCACCGTCGCCACGCGCACCCTGGGGCACAGTATCGCCGGAGGCGAGACCAGCAAGCTTGGGCGGTATAGTAGTAGGAGTGGATTTTCTATGCGTAACTATGAGAAAGCCTTCGATTAAATCGAAACTTGGGCGGTGCTCCAGTCTCTGCAGCGGCGCCAAATTGACTATCGATATATCGAAACACTGAAATGTTTGTACGAAAACGCCACTATGAAAGGTCGTCTCCAGGATAAGACCACAGAACCTACTCAGCTGCAGCGAGGTATTAGACAAGGTGATGTCATATCACCGAAATTGTTCACCGCTGCACTGGAGGATATCTTTAGGCTTCTGGACTGGGACGGATTTGGCATCAATATTAACGGCGAGTACCTCACTCACCTCAGATTTGCTGACGATATCGTAGTCATGGCTGAAACCCTGGAAGACTTGGGCAAAATGCTCGATGACCTCTGTAGTGCCTCTCAACAAGTAGGTCTTAAAATGAACATGGACAAGACGAAAATTATGTCGAATGTCGATGTTGTGCTTACTCCAGTGACAGTTGGAGGCATTTCACTTGAAGTTGTTGACGACTATTCATACCTAGGACAAAGAGTCCAGTTAGGTAGGTCCAACTTCGAGAAAGAGGTAAATCGACGAATCCAACTCAGTTGGGCAACATTCGGGAAGCTACGCCATATATTTTCGTCACAATTACCGCAATGTCTCAAGACGAAGGTCTTTGACCAATGTGTGTTGCCAGTGATGACTTACGGAACTGAAACGTGGCCGCTCACTGTGGGCCTTATAAGAAAACTCACTATTACCCAAAGGGCAATGAAAAGAGATTTGCTCGGAGTCTCTTTGCGCGATCGAATCAGAAATGAGGAGATCCGCAAGCGAACCAAGGTCACCGACATAGCTCTAAAGATTGCCAGACTGAAGTGGCAGTGGGCAGGGCACATAGCTCGAAGAACAGATGGCCGATGGGGCAGTAAAGTTCTCGAGTGGCGACCACGGGCCGGAAGACGCAGCGTGGGTAGGCCTTCCACAAGGTGGACTGACGACCTGGTAAGGATCGCAGGTACCAGCTGGATGCGAAAAGCTCAGGACCGGCCTATGTGGAGATCTCTGGGGGAGGCCTATGCCCAGCAGTGGGCGTCTTCTGGCTGATATGATGATGATGATGATATTTTATACCTACCACTAAAGGGGCAATTTGGAAAATAAGATTACAACCTGCCGCAGCCTATGGACATTTGCAATACCCGAGTATCACTACCCCCGAAGAGCGTTTGTTAAGAAGTTTAATGAAATGTTTTATATTTTTCCCAAAAACTATGATGTTATGAAAGAGATATTGATAGATGCAACTAGAACAGCCGTTGATTATTCTTAAATGTTTAAAGAAGAGCTCTGCTAAAGATTATTATTTTATCGACACATTTTAGTAAAAAGAACATAACTATCATATTTATCCCACAATCTGTGTTTATCTGAACTAAAAATCCGTTGGTCCCGACCTCTTTATTAAACACTGTCACAACATAAGGCTGTCGCTTACACGCTTGACGGCCAAGACGCTGTCCCGAAACTCCTCAGAGAGCACCACTCCTACGCCGTTGTCCCCACTCGAAGACCCTATATGAATGGCAACTCCTGAAGGCTAATTACGTAACTCTGATGCTAACAATCATCAGATTTCAATGACTGAAATTGGTACTTTTGCGACTAAGTATGACCGATTCAATAGTTTTAGTTTAATGCAATGGAACCCATGAAATCGATGATTAATATTGAAATCAGAGAATTGTTGTCAACAGAATTACGTAATTAGCCTACTGGTGTATAGTCTTGGGTTGGGCCCGTATCGATGTTATATGTCACGATAAATATCAAGCATGTAGCATCCAGGTTCCCAGTGCTCCATGGGGTGGGGGTTTAGTAATTTACCCCTAACTTTTACTTGTTATACTTAATTAGGTTTTTAATATAATGTTCAAAACTATCGCGGTTGTTATTACACATGTTGACCGGCGACATCTATATTATCCACTATTAAAGTGTAAATATATCTAAGCAGATTTGAAATAGTTGTTACGGCTATCCAATAGGTACCTTGTTAATTTAGCCACAGAATATCTACTAACGATTTAGCTTATCTTTTTAGAACTGCCTGCATTTTATGTTATAACAAAACATCGGGCGAAACACACGAATACACATAATTAAAAAAAAACATATTGTAAGAGACTAGATTAGATACACTTTACGTAAAATATACTATGACACAAGTAACATTCCATAACTTAATTAAATAAAAATAAAGTAGGTATCATCAAATAAAAATACAATAATATTCTGTGAACGTATTTCGACTATCACTACGTAATTTATTAACAAACACGATACGAAACATCTGCCGCAGAGTTACAAACGAAAGGCAACCCTGGGTTCGCATGGACTCACAATCATTGTATCAGTTCGATCAAAGCTTTTGGTATCGACAGCTAATTAGGGCGAAGGCTTCTACGATCGTCGATACCTATCGAAGCGCAAGCTGCAAGCGAGTTAATGAAATTCTCTAGAAAATGAGGTCGTCATTCGCAAGTGCACCTGTTTAATAAAATCCTTGATAGAGTCTTGCCGCAGTAGTGCGCCGCATTTTTTATTTTAGAAGGTCGGGAGAAGGTTGACTTTTATTTAGACTTATAATTTAATATTATAAGTATAAACGCTGATGCATATTGTACGGCGTTTTCTGTATACTTTACTTGCAATATTGAGTGAATCAATTTCAGGGGCATCAGTGGCCAAGTGGTCAAGGTATCCGACTCGTAAGCGAGAGGTACTGGGTTCGAAACCAACTGCGCCCATGTACCAATGACTTTTTTCTGAGTTATGTACATTAGTAGAATGCTAACCGATGCTCTTACGGTGATATGATCGTGATGAAACCTGCACATTCAGGCAACTAAAGATGTAACCATGATCCAATCTGGTCAGGTTCTCCTGGTAGAAGGGATACGGATGTCAGATGACAGTCGCACTGTATTTACCTGATCTGCCAAATCCTGGATCATGGTTAAGGCGAACCCCGGGCCCTCGTGCGCGAAAGCAAAACCGGGACATTATGAGCCAAGATGTATTTTTTTATTGAATCAATTTGTTCAACGTTGAACGTAACAAATTAGTAGCGGTCTTCTCATGACGACATGTTACCTGAATATTGTACAGGGTAACAAACATAAGGAACATAAGCTCTATTAAAATGTATGTTTTGCATACAGCCCCTGTAGCCTTACATTTTTACATCCAGCAGTTGCGCTTATTACATTTGGCTCAATTCAGTCATCTGACTTCAGAAGCAAAAAGCGTGAGAGCAAATCAAAATGGAATGTTTTGCTCATAAAATAAGATCTATTTTTGTATCATTATATTATTATGTCACACCTACCCTTCACCTACTCTACACCTACCCTAAATCTACTTTAAACTTACTACTACTACTACTACGTACCTACTTTGCCTTTTTTACAAGTAAACCTTCCCCTTGAATGACCCTATCTATTGTTGAAAACCGCATTAAAATCCGTTGCGTAGTTTAAAAAATCGAAGTGTACATAGATACATAGACTTTTATACTATGTATAGATGTATCTAAAACTAGAACTAACCTAGGTATACAAAATGTGTAAAAAGACCAATTGGAAAAGTCCGTTTTGACGTCTAAATAACTTCAACGTCTTTTAAATCTAACTCATAATAGTGTTTTAATGAGCTCATTCCATTCTTGTTTTATGTTACCAGTTTTATCGCAACCTTGTACTTTAAGGGAAGGTTAATGAATGTCAAGATACATGACCTCTTCGTAGCCAGACTTAAGAGTCATTCTATTTTTTCAGGTCGGGAAAGAAATTAAGAGGGCTTACAGTCTGAAGCTATAACTTGGCAACTTTTCAAAGTTATTTTACGTAAGGAGCGCTTGCTTTCTTAGGCTGCCGAATCAGAAAAGGCTCTCTATTTAAACAAGAAGGCACATTTCCAATATTTGTTTTTCTAAGTATTATATTTTTCGTTATTACGTAAATACCCCCGGTATCCCCGAGGGACTCTGCAATTGGGTATCCAGCTTTCTGTCTGGGCGGAGTATCCAAGTCGTTGTCGACGGATGCTGCTCCGATACCAAGAGTATTAATGCTGGAGTACCCCAAGGTTCAGTGCTGTCTCCCACGCTGTTTCTTCTGCATATCAATGATATGCTGAATATTCCCAGTATTCATTGCTATGCAGATGACAGTACTGCAGACGCTCGTTATAATGGCCGTGCGAATATCCCTCGTTCCGTGGTGTCGGAAAGCCGAATAAGACTTGTGTCAGAGATTGAACACTCCTTGGAGCAAGTTGCTCACTGGGGCAGATTGAACCTGGTGGAATTCAACCCCTCTAAGACGCAGGTCTGCGCATTTTCCGCCAAAAAGGATCCTTTTGTCATGGTGCCGCAGTTCCAAGGAACATCCCTCTCCATCTCAGAAAGTATCGGGATCCTTGGTGTCGACATATCAGACGACGTATGGTTCCGAAGTCACCTGGAGTGTAAGGCTAAACTAGCCTCGAAAAAACTTGGTGTGCTTAACCGGTCTAAGCGATACTTCACCCCAGAACAGCGCCTGTTGCTGTATAAGGCACAGGTGCGGCCACATATGGAGTATTGTTCCCATCTTTGGGCCGGGGAAACCGCCGACCTGCTTAATCACTTGGATTCTATACAGCGGCGCGCCGTACGAATTGTCGACGATACCATACTGACAGGCAAGTTAGAACCACTGGCTGATCGAAGGGACTTTGGCTCCCTGTGTGTGTTCTACCGGCTGTACAATGGGGAGTTTTCTGAGGAATTATTTGATCTGGTGCCCACAGCACAATTCCGCCATCGCACCACCCGCCGTGGTCTGGGTACTCATCCCCATTACGTCGACCCTCTAGTGGTGTCCACGCGAAGATTCGAGAGAACGTTTCTCGCTCGTACGATTCGGATGTGGAATGAGCTCCCAGCCACGGTGTTTCCTTTGGTCTATGATATGGGATCGTTCAGGAGCTATATTAGAGGTCTCCTTAGAGGCGGGCAACGCATTGGTAGCACCCTGGTGATGCTGATGTCCATAGGCGGCGGTGACCACTTTCCATCAGGTGGCCCGCATGCCTGTTTGTCTGCCGGATAAAATAAAAAAAATAAATAAAAAAAAATACATATTATTATAATTAGGTAGGTAGTACCTACAAAGTCCACCCGACGCTGCATCTGTCTAATGCGCTTATTAGTTTGACTAAATGCAGAAGCAAAAATCGTGAGAGCAAATCAAATTTAAATGTACTGCTCATAGAATAAGGTCTATTTTTGTACGACTTATATAACTGTTACGCGTCGCTCTGCTTTTAAAAGGGCGTGATACATAGATGAACTTTTATGCTTCTGAATTGACTCGACTAAATTTAGTCAGGTATTTTTAGTATATAAGCGCATAAGAGCCGAGATAGTTGTATAGTGCGTGCTGATAAATCGCAATAAATTCCAAACACTGGTATAGGTAGGTAGGTATTTTAAAAATTGTACCCGAGCGTTCGGCTCTCCCAAACTAAAACACAGTAAGCGGCAAATTTTACAGGACGAGCATAAATGTTATTTTATAGAAATAAAACCAAAGCAAAACCCGCGAATTTCGCCTTTGTTCTTGTTGGCTACTTAAACTATACCAGTTGTCTGTAATACAGGGTAGGGTAGGGTAGGGTAGGGTAGGTAGGTTTAGAATAGATGTAGGGTAAAAGTAGGTAGTGTAGTGTAGGGTAGGGGTAGGTATAGAGTAGGGTAGGGTATGGGTACGGTAGGGTTATAGAGGTAGGGTAGGAGTAGGTGTAGTGTAAAGTAGGGTAGGGTAGAATAGGGGTAGGATAACAAACCAACGATGTCGCTACGGCCTACTTGTTCTTGAAAAAAGTTTAATCGACTTTACTCCTGAGTTACGTAATCCAGTGCCGCACAATGAAAAACGCAGCACCCAAATCGTCAATCAAAACGAAAACACAGCGAAACCGTCGCTAATTTCGAGTAGAAAGTTACAAAGCGAAACGTTTCGAATATAAAATAGCGCATTAATAAAACATAAAGAGCAGTGAAATGACAACACAGCCATGGCAGGTTGGGATGACGCGTGAAACAAATTGCCTATGAACGTACCTCGCCGTCCGATCGCCGCCCGCGCCGCCCGCCACAAGCACCCCTTTGATGTACTTAATTAACCTAAGCAAAAATTTCACAGCACACGATTACGCAATTAATTTGCTATTTTTGTTTTTGTTCGCGAAAGAGGACGAGGCAGATATCGCCCGGGACCGTTGCCATGGCGACGGGGGGCGCCGGCGGCGCGCGCCGCTCCCTCCGGCAGAAGTGACCCCGCCACCGCCGCGGCCGCTGCGTCCTGTTGCCGTCCCAACCGTTTCCATACGAAACGAGAGCATACCGTCATGCCAGTGTACAACAACTGACACATAACCTCGCCAGTCAGTGCTCGCGGAAACAACGAAGCGTGTGACGTTGCCCAGTGCTGTGAGTGCAGTGTGTGTGTGTGAATGCATTAGGCGTGCAATGTCGCGGGGTGGTGGGACGTATCTGTGACCCGGTCTCGCTGCAGGGAGGGGCGCTATTCACGCTTGATCATGCCTTTCGACATGAGATCAGGTAAGTTTTTCCCTATCAACTTTCTTATTTTGACGGTCGTCAACTACGGCTCCGAGACACAAATAAGTATTCAAATTTAACGGTCACAATGGTGGTCGCAACTTTTATGTGGGTCGTTAATTTAAAACAAGACGTAAAAACATGCTCATCAAATAGGAAACTGATCATTTTGGGGCCCGTAAAAACGGTTATTGCCTCGCTGGCCCCCTTTCTCGGCACCTAAAAAGAAATTTGTCTCTCCCCCCCCCTTGCAAGAATGAGTTTCTTTCCAGACGTCCATGTAGAAACGGAGAAAATTGCCTTAACAATTTGTGTACTCAAAATTCGCCGCTGGATTGTTACTTCAAAGCCTGGCGGAATAATTTCCTTACGTAATTCAGAAGTTGTCGCAAGGGGATCGCCGCAGTCTTTTCAGGTCGCTTTATTGTGTTATTTTGAAACGTTTTTCCGCCGACTATAGGGTTTATAGTCGACACCATTGTTGTTCTCGTACTCAATAACAAATAGCGGTTATGAGATGGACCACGTGATGCTGGCACCAAAACAATCAATAAGGTTAGGAGTCTGCGAGTGGCAGACTGGCAGACTGGCAGCCTGGGCGTGTAATATGACACGAAAAGTTAGTAAACACGTCCCGATGGGAAACCGAGATGAACTATCATCTAGTCACTAGGCTTTGTATTTGATAGTTGCAAAGTCTTGTAAAAACTAACATGTTTGAATAATTTACGACCGCTATTATTTACAAGTGGTTTAAATGTGACAAATCGAGGCGGTTGTCATTTGTCACTGGCCGAATTGTGTTGTTGTTTTCGAAAGAATTAATCCCCATTCATCAATCGGTTTCCACTTGGCTCTCATTTCGCCTGTCAGAGGCAATTGAATTTTGTTCCCCTTATACTATCATCGTATTAACGTAAAAAACCCCTTGAATCGCATACTTATTATGAATTATCAACTGAATTTTGTGCCGTGTTTCACAGAAGCCCAATATTTAGGTGCAACCTGTGTGTATGATGGGGCTACTAGGATATTCTTAACATAATTTATTGTTTAAATGTTTATTGTAGGTACCCAAGCTTCGCGTGGTCGATTATAGAGGTTTGAGATAACACTTTACAATATAATGCAGGTACATTATGAACACATGCAGGTGGAACGTTCAGGCACCGAAATTTTAGTACTGGTACAATAAAACAGAGACTATTATGCAAAACGATGCGCTTTGTTAGAACCTCTATGTAAGGCTGCATAGAGGTATGTTTATTAGAGATTATGTTTGTTTTACTGTACCAACCTAATTTGTGGTCTGAACATGCTTCTTATATCTTAGTATCTTCGCAGATGAAACAAAACACAGTGTAGCCATTTATAATCGAGTACTTTTTTGAGCCTAGTTTTACCCTCAAACTCATTCGCGATGGCTTTGACTAAATGTAGTTTTTGGATAATCTAAGAGGTTATCTCTGTACAATTTTGTACAAACGCGTATCTATAGTTATTTTCTAGGGAAGTATGCCTCAACCTTATTTTTTTGGTTTAGTAAACCCAAAATCTTGAATTTTTGGGTTGAACTTCTTGAACAAAAAGCTTGAGAGCAAATCAAAGTGGAATATAGGTATTGCTCATCAAATGAGGTCAATTATTGTATCATGCTTTTTGAAATGCGGAGCGACGCGTAACATAATATATGTGATACAAAAAAGGACATTATTCTATGAACAATACATTCCACGCTGATTGGCTCTCACGCTTTTTGAAAAGACCTGTTAAATTTTCTCTTTCTGTAATTTTGTGTGCAATGAATGTGTGCTATCTATCTTTTTGCTTCTTAATTTAGCAAAATGCATAAGCGTATAACTCCAGAAGTCCAAGATTTTGAGATTACCAAAACAAAACCTAAGGTTGAGACTAGGCTCCCCTAGAAAATATTATCTATAGATCCTACGCGTTTGTACAAAATTTTACAAAGAGAACCTCTTAGATAATACAAAATATACATGTAGTGAAACTAGACTTAAATTATATACCCGCTTTATCAATACCAAGACATTCTGGGTTTTGCCCGGAACTCCGTCTTGGTATCCAAGCATTTTATTTTATGCAATTTATAGGTAACAGACAATTAACCAAACAAGCAACTTAGAAGCTTTCACATTTATAATTGATTAAGGTTTCAGGTGGTTTTGAAACCTTAAGATATTTGCGACGAATCCTCATTCCCAATTTAATCATTTACGACTCATCTTCGCGACATCATCGTGACTGAGTGTTAAGTTTCGAGACTTTGCACTTTAGTTCTTCAATATTAATCAGATGCCGAGCAAATGCAGTAGTTACGTGATTGTCTTTGTTCGCCTGTTTTCTAGGTTAATACTAAAGTTAGGACTCTTTCTTAGGCTTTGTTTGAGTTGATTTAGGTAACTGCTGTCTTGAAGTTGGTACCTGAACAACCCTTCTTTGCCATCTTCGTGGCGTGCATAAAATGACAGAATGTTCATGGAGCAATGATGGTAAAATTTCTGATATTAATGGTACAAACCAGGAATACTGATATCACACCTGCAGATGGTTACTGGGTAGTTTTGATGTATCGTGGCGCCATGACATTGACCTGCGTTTTGACCGATTGACTGAGTTTTGACATTGACCTGCGGCCACTAATTGGCATGGACCTGCGTTCACACCGTACCTGACTTGAGCTTAGAGCAAGAAACGGCTCTGGTTTGCTTACGAGCTAACAAAAGTAAAGCAACGCCGATACCAGTAACTGGATGGGTGACCGTATTTTACCTTTAAGGTAAGAAACGGTCACCCATACGGTACGGTTGCGGTACGGTTCGTTATTCGTTGGGTGTCCTTCCGTAAATCGTGGCAAAGCGAGGTTGACCAAGGTCTTTGTTGACGATTACTATCATTTTTCTTTAAGAAGTAGTATTCTAGGACCAGTAGTTTCAGTGTTATTACAGTTTTATGTTTGACAGCTGTCATCCGAAATGAATCCTTAAAAACCTAGAACCAAACATGCATTATTTATCATTCGGGATATTATCGTACAACTAAAAAAGGAAGCATGGCAATTTATATTCTTACGCCGTCTCCCCTTATCAAATATATTGTTACAGGGACCATGGAAAACATACGTAAAGATAGCGGAAATATTACAGAAGCTATTTGCTAGAGGATCCATATGGATCCATTTACATAAGCTATGATACTCTGGTATCTATAGTCTTACATCCGTATTACTTTCACAAACAATACTTGTCTTAGTAAAGAAGCATTCTCACAATGTGCTTCTGCTAAATACAGTCTCTATTAAATAATAAATAAATAAATATGCTTGGTCAACTCATATAGCGCCATCTTGTCCCAAAGTAAGCAAAGTTTGCTAGACAACTTATAAACTACTTATATGTTTTAAAATCCATACTTATTATACATATAACACCCAGACCCGTAAAAGTAATTAAAATTAATCTTTTCAATTTCTGCCCGGCCGGGAATTGAACCCGGGCTCTGCGTGGCAGACCAGCATGTTAACTAACTGAACCATTCAGGTCGTCAGTCATCAGTCGTCTATTATTGGTTAATTTTGTTTATTTCGGAAGCATAATGCCGACTGCCAATTATAGTCCAAGTTGTTTGGTGCCGATCGCCTCGGAAAACACTCAGACAAAACTCGGGCTTCTATGGGAGTGAGTCAGCTGTCATAGAAGTTATAATGTGGCTACATTGGACAGTACTTTTTCCAAATTGCATCCGTATTGACTAAAGCTTGACTTTGATTTTGTTAATAAATAATAATTTATTAGTCTATACATAGCATAAAATAAAGTCGCCTCCTGACGTCCTTCGCTAAGTATCTATGTACGCTTAGATCTTTTAATGTATTTTACAATAGATAGAGGGATTCAAGAGGAAGGTAAAAGCAAGAAAAGTGTCCACTATTTAGAATATTGCAATGTAAGAATTCAGTTATTTGTTAAACTCGCTCGTCATATATGTATTTAGTAGAAGAAAAGTTCAGCTTTTACAATATTCGCTTACATTTTCAGTGAACCTTTCCTTTAAATGCTTCCATTCCTGCCATTTACCTATCTCACTGCTAACGGAAAATTCCTTCCGCATCATTGCTTATGTGACTGCCATAGCTGCCACAACCAGATGTGACTTTGTATCCTACTTTGTTTACCTACTTTGCATGTCTTCTTTGTTTTTCTTCTGAATCTAATTTACTTAAGTAGATAGCGAGGCCATGCCTACGTAACGTTGTGTTTGTATTTTGGTATCTATATGTTCCTAAGACAATCTTGCTAGGTTTTAATCTAGACGAGTACCTACATAAAAAGTAGAACAAAGCTGACTAACAATTATATAATGTAGTCTCTTTCAACGCGATGTAGAGTAAGTACTTATCTGAGTTCTACTTCGGTTTGGAAGATATATTTGTTTTGATTACCTATAATTATTAATTATAAATATTGGACAATCAAAGGTTCATATTTACACAAAACATAAACTTGGATGTTCGTTCTGTAACCTAAGCTACGTCTGTTAGCCTCATTACTCTGAAATATGTTCGGACAATAGACCTTTCTGCCTTAAGCGATACCGTTAGCGATCCAGTCAGAGGGCGATATAAATAGGGACAACCCGAGAGCCCGAGAACCCGAAAACCCGAGAACCCGACGCTTTACTTAATTCGGCCAAGACCTCAAGGGAATGTTCGATGCGTTGTTGCCAAGACGTAATGGAATTTTTGAATGGAAACGTCTCAGCAACGAGACAAGCGCACGTTGATTTATTTCCTGCGAAATGCGTGTTTGCTTTTCATCTCCCTTGTGGAACTCCCAAAGCGGTCGGGCTAAGTAATTCGACGAAAGTATAATTGGGCAATGTTAGGATAGGTTCTGTAATCTGCTGGTAGACAGCTGATAAGTTGATGAGGAGTTGTTTCTTGAACATATGGTTATTGTAAATAGAGATAAAAGATTTTTTTGGAATAGGTTCTGGATTTTATCTACGATAGTAATCAACGTGAACTAGTAAACAGTAGTTTTAAATGTTGTATCATTTAAAATGTCTTAACAACGTGTAAACAAAAAAAAATTCAATAACAATTACAGTTGCTTTACTTCTGATATACGGTCTACTCGTTGGTACTAATAATCTCGTAATCTACAATAATAAACAATTTCATGCGGCACACAGATTTTTCTGTCGAATCGTACACAAATATCATAGGGGCGGTTCTGCTAATCGCTGCGAAGCGCTTAATTGACGTCTGTGACTAAAACATGCCAAGTACAACAGCAGAACAATATGTACAGGCACCTCAAAGGGCACCGCATCCCTTCCGCAGCCACTTTCCATCAAGTGGACTATCCGTCTGGGTATGCGAGTGTGTGGGTGTGTGTAGGCAATAAAAATACAGGTGCCATTTTTTCCATTCCATTCCATTTGTCATCGAATTTTGACAATAATTTTGACGAGATTCTGTTCAAATTGTCACGTACACCAAGTTCCAGGGAGTTACTATAACGTTTAGGTTTTATTTTGTTGATGAAACTATGATATACTTACGTTTTTTTACAAAAATGTGGAATCCAGTAGAGCTATTACGTAGCCCTCCTTGCCTAAAATTATAAATTGACAAGCATCACCCATGGAAGAGAACCAGGCAAGTTTAACGGTAGTAGCTAGTAGTCAGTAGACAGGTGCAAGTGTCTAGGTAGATTCATTTCTAGCACTCGCTCTGTCCGCTAACTACTGGTAATACTACTACGCTACTGGCGATACTACTACCATATATGCTGAACTACGACTCTGGGAAGTCAAACAAGGTACTTAACATAACCTAAAATTTGCATATGAAAACTATATCTAGTCTCTTTGCATGTTAGGTGGATGTTTATGTAGACGTAGCTTGAATAAATTTCTCCCCGTCATAGATGTGTTTGTTTCTAGTTGTTTATGTTGAACGTAGTTGTGATTCCATGTTTACGATTGTTGGGGAGTAAAGGACAGACGGGTTAAGCCAGAAAGTTTTAATAGGCGTAGTGTAAAATACGCCTATTAGAAAAGAGCTCTTCCAAAGCAATCACAGATTAAAATGTTTGATAAGCTGGTTGTTTGACAGGTCTTATATTGAGATTAAGTTAATTATTACGTACTGTTAGTCTTGAGGCACTAAATAGTCTAACATTACTAAAACTATCACTATTTACCACCACCACCATCACCAGGTGAGATGGCGGTCAAATGGCTAGTAAAAAAAGAAAAGAAAAAGGTCTCCCTTATTAGTTTTTCGACCCATTTCGTAGCTTAAATTCGTAGCTAACTACATAATAGGAAGTACTTATATACAGATTATCAACAACTTTACCTATTCTTAAATGCTAAATAGTCATAAAGGTATTTTTATATGCATGTATTATGTATGACAAATACTATACAAACTCCTTATAAAAACACATCTCAACGCAATTTGGCAATCCAAGACGCAAGCCATGGTTCAACATGACCTTCCCAAACCTCAAAGGACGGTAGTAACCAAAGCGATATTACGACTTGTGGGTGGTTTTTATGTTTATTTGTTTATTACAATATCGCGGGTTTCGCCGCTGTATGGAGGGTCGAGAGGTTATCTTGGAGGCCATAAATTATGCTTCCCTTAATTAGTCACAAGCGTTTCAGCTTGCCTTCATTCAACGAGTGGGTTGATGATATGGGTATTAGTCGGCGGTTTATTATCGGAACATGCTCGAGATTATATGACGTGTGATGAAGTAGACGTCTCGGGGACAGGCGTGGGCGCAATAAGTTTTCTTGTAGATAAAGATTGGATGCTATCCATGTTATTTTTAGTTACACACTGCGTAATGTATTTATGAAATTAGGTAGCTATCGCTATTAATAATAGCAATGAACCACTTCGTTTCATGGGCAGCGTGTCCTAAAATTTGCACAATGGAGGACTTGTTCCAGGCCAATCCAAATGCTGCGCCGAATACTGGGTGAATTAAGTACAGAGTTTAGTCTATCTACTTGATAAGAAGAAGAAGCAATAGGAGCGTATTAGGAACGTAGAACGTATAGGCAAAGGATTATGGTGTTATTTAACTAGATTATGGTAACATTTTTATGTACCTTTTAGTTAAGGATAGTCACCGAAGATTCTATCGCTGTCATATATTCTATCATCATCTTAGCGGCCAAACCTCTCTTCTGCCAGGGTCTGCTTTCGTAATCTTCTGCTTCTCAGCCCCTGAGACTTCGTCCAATCTTCAGCATCACCGCGTAATAAGTCGATACTTTCAAACATTATAAAATAACACAAGATTACATACCTACATTACAGTGTGTATCATATAACACACATATCTACCTACTAACTGCTGGCCTAATCTGAGTGGAAATGTTTGTTAACATGCCGCCGGTCTACCACGCTGTGCAGTGAATTGTCCAAGCATATTTATTTATTATTTACTAATATTATAAATGCAAAAGTACCTCTATCTGTCGGACACTGCACAAATTTTTAAGGAATTTCGATATTGAAATATTTTAACACCTGAGGATGGACATATGCTACTTTTTATATATTTCCCTCTACTCGCAAGCTCGCAAGATACAAAAGTCCACGTAAGCGGCGCCGCGGGCGGTAAGTTAGTAGAATACCTACCTAATCAAGAAAGAGCGCTCGGGTCTACTCCAACCCAAATATACTATTGAAGTTCTACAGACGGTTTACAGCCATTTTTTTCTATTAAACAAAGTCAAACTCTGCTTCGTTACCAGCGTTTCTTTTTTAATATTTCCACTTTGATGGTGTTTGATAGACAATTTATTATTACGAGTTAGGGCAAGTTAAGTACGGTCAGACAAAATAAGGCCCATCTTTAGCGGTTATAGCCATGGAAGTGGAAAAGGTATCCGTCGAAAAGGCGTCGCAGACTCTCTTCAAAATATTGTGGACTTTATGACTAGTCACGGTCGGTGAATACCGTTCTTTAAAAAAACAATAGATTCTTGCATAGATTCAAGATTCTTTATTTTGTGAAAACGGTATACATAGGTATCCATAACGGATACATTAAAGTGCTCAATGCTCTGTCATATTATGGCGTACAAAATATGGAGGTCAATTCACATTAATTATTAAAAAAAAAATTAAAAATAAGAGATAATAAAATTAAAGTCAAATATTGTCACTATAATAATTATTAGGCACTACGGTTTGAATATCGCATCGACACTGGTATTAAAACTTGAGTATATAATCTTTTGAACATTTAGTTCCTACGAAGGGTACTGAAGGCGCTGTTGTCGCTAGCCTAGCTATATAATTACAACAATGTTTGTAGCCGCGTGGTGTCCGGCAGAGTAGAATTTCACGAACGTCTTACACTCGTAGGTGTCGTACAAGGCGACTAATGTTTTCGAGCCAAAATATCTAGAGTCTGTATAAACTGGAAAATGGGCAGCAGCGTTTTCCATAGTTATATTTTAACACTGCGATCTCTAACCCGCCTGCTGAGCGTGGAGATTGTAGCAATAACCTCCCCTTTCGTGGGAGAAGCCCTCAGTTCTGCAGTGGACTGATTTGGGCTGTGATGATGCATGTTTGTAGTTCCACTGATAACCTGGCGGGCAAGGAACTCATCCCCATTACGTAGATCTCTAGTGGTGTCCACGCGAAGATTCGAAAGAACGTTTCTCAGTGCAGAAGATATATAGAAGATCTTTAAAGATGAAACGCTTTTTAGAATACATCTCACGAAACCCATTTCGTTATGTGTGTGTAAGCTCGAAAAGCGCTTAGTCAGTTGTTTTAAGTCTACGCCAAATTGCTTCACGGAGTTACGTCAGTCCAATGACAAATGAATCTCCTTACTACGTAAGTGAGGACGGGCCCTATGGTTCAATTTCTATGGCAATGACAGACCATGAACGTGATGATTGCCGACTGATTCACCATAATTATGAACTAGTAGCCGTTCCCGGCGGCTTTCACCCACGTGCAGTTCGGATATCTGTAAAAATTCAACTTTATCCATTATTTTCTTGGGATAAAAAGTAGCCCATGTTACTTGGGTAATGTACCTTCCTATTAGTGATTCCCGTCAGTCATTTTATATGTCAAAAGCTATACATGCAATACACGCATTATTTGACGTTGCCTTCTCCTGTTTTTCCTCCTTGCATCTAACACACAGAAGCTAAGCTAAGGTTTACATTCAACCAAAGAAAACGGGGTTGCACGGAGATGGAACGGTCATCGCAGAGTGAATGGACGGCCCTAGCATACATTAAATGTATGGTAAGGCGGTTACTTCTCTCTTCAGCTTACTGTACAATAAGACGAAAAGAGCATATTTTATCTTCACTTGATTAGTTTTATAAAATGATTATAATATATATTTATATAGTATATCATATATTATTATAGGTATTTATTATGCATAGTAGGTATGTACGTATATAACGTAATTTATTTAGAAATATAGTGCACATTTTCTATTGCTTCCCTGTTTATTGCTTTTCTCCACACCCGGTAGGGTTGGCTAGAAGAGATATCTTACAGAGATAAGCCCACATTTGTAAATAACCTCTTGTAATAATTGTTTTTAACTAGTTTCGTGTGCAATGAAGTAAATAGTATATAGTACAATGTGCTGGACTAACCACAAGTTGATTAGACGTCGCGCATGTAATGTAGGTACGTGCTACGTCGTAGCGCTTGCTACGTCAGCGCTACGTGTTGCGTGTATAAGCGTGTAAAACTGGTGTAAAGCGTAATGTAAGGTTCAGGCTTTATTGTATGGTGGTATAGATTTTAAATTAGACGCAGCTTATAGTAAAACGTTTTTATGTTTTGGGAACTAATGTTCTTCATTTATATACCAGCCCAAGACCATGATAAGAAATAAATATGGACTATTTTCGTTTCTATCGAATCTAATCTGGGGCGTCCTGTATGGGGAGGCACTGCGGCAGAGCTGATCTAGGAGGCAAGCGTGTAGTTGATAATAATTCTTTAGCAGTATAAAATAAAGTCGCTTTCAGATTCGCGTGCGAGCCGACCTTTGCCGGACGTTTGACCACGTCCCTTTCATCCGACAGCGACTTATTTTATACTTCGTTAGAAATGCGTTTATTACATATCGCTTAATTCAGTCGTCAAAATTCAGAAGCAAAATGCGTGAGAGCAAATCAAACTAGAATGTATTGCTCATAGAATAAGTTTCATTTTTGTAACACTTGGGCTGGTATATGATATAACGCGTCGCTCCGCTTTTCAAAAGGCGTCATACAAAATGACCTTATTCTATGAGCAATACATTCCACTTTCGTTTGCTCTCACGCTTTTTGCTTCTGAATTTAGACGGCTGAATTTAGCTAAATGTAATAAGCGCTCCTAAATAGACACTGCCGCAGTGCTGTCTGTAGATCCTCACATCGTACAAATAAAAATGTAAAGTTCTCCATCAACATATGTGTCTGCAATGTTAATATCCCTATTTTGCATGATACTTTATATACAGCAACTTTATGGCTTTGTTACCCTTATAGTAATACTTTTATATGTAAATGTATCTGTGTTGATACCGTCCAAAGGTCAAGGTTACTTCTCCAAAATGTCTGTTGTAAAATTTAGTACTATGTGCATGCTTTCTGTGAGTGAAAAAATTATTACGTACTCCATATTTGGCCGAAGGTGAAATGGCGGTCAAATTGCTAACTAGTCCATATTAAAAAATATATTTGATAATAAACTACCCTGGGAATGACTCCAGGGCTAACTCTTATTATTAAAATCATTTGCATAGGTAGCAATATATAAAATGGTATCATTATCTCATCTTAAACTAGTAACCGACCAACCGTCAGTTTCAGTTGATACTGATACAATTACGAAATATAAAATAAATACACTTTTGGATTAATTTGGATGCGTGGGAGAACCGACCTTGGTCGGACGTCCTACCACGTCCTCCGCACTCGAATGCGACTTTATTTCATTAGGCGCAAGGATTAGTATAAACTGCAACTTACGGTTGGTCGGCTCCAGCCAAATCTGAAAGTGTTACTAGTTTTAATTTAAGAGCTTTGCACTTGTCGGCGGTGCGATTTCCATGTCCTGGAGCTATAAAATTGCAGAAAATTACGACAAGGGCGTAATGAGCTAGCATAACAGGCATTATGGTGGAAAAGCCAAGCAGAGTAGATTGATGCGCCGTCGTGTGTTCAAAAACAGACAGACGTAAAAAGCAACTTTATATATCATCATCACAACTCATAACAGTCCACTGTAAGACTTAGGGCCTCTCCCACGAAAGCGGAGGTTATTGCCATAATATCTACTCTAGGCAGGCGGGTTGGAGATCGCAGTGTTATAAATATAACAATGGAAAAAACGGCAGCCTGTTTTCCAGCTTACGGATATGCTAGATCTTTGCCTCGAAAACATTAATCGCCTTGTACGACACCCACGAGAATACAGTGTTGGTGCTATGCTACTCTGCCGGATACCACACGGCCACTTTATATATACACCAACTTTATTTATAGATAAAGCGTAGGCAGAGATGTTCATATTGTCGTTGTCACTGTTTATTTCTTATTATTCGCAGAAACAAAGGCTGTGGGCGTAATTCCCTTCTCTGGGTGCTCACCTGAGCTCATTGCAACGTTCCGCCTCAAGTTATAAAAATGTTAATAGCCACTTGAGTCGAAATTAAACCTACGCAAAATAAAGACAGCACATAGAGTGATACTAGGTTCTTATGTTGAACGGCGTAGGGGCGAATATTGATTGCAGTTACGTAGCCACCACCGTAGAGGTGACCGAAATGTACGATGTCTGGTAATAAAGGGTCGGGCAATGGTAACAAAGATTCTACCAATATTATAAATGCGATAGTTTGTGAGTATGGATGTTTGTTACTCCTTCACGCAAAAACTACTGAATAGACTGTGATGAAATTTGGTAGTAATATAGCTTGGCCGTGTGGTGTCCGGCAGAGTAGAATAGCACCAACCCCTTACATTCATGGGTGTCGTACAAGGCGACTAATGTTTTCGAGGCAAAAGATCAAGAGTCTCCGTAGTCTGGAAAATGGGCAGCTGCATTTTCCATTATTATATTTAAACACTGCTATCTCCAACCCGCCTGCCAAGCGTGGAGATTATGGCAATAACCTCCCCTTTCGTGGGAGAGGCCCTAAGTCCTGCAGTGGACTGTTACGGGCTGTGATGATGATGATGATGATAGCTTATAGCACAGAATAACGAATAGGTTATAATTTATCCCGAATTTCAATGTGGTACACAGACAGATCACATAATCGTCATCATCGGAGTAGGCAATCCCTGCTTTTCAGTCCTTTTTCTCACTCTTTTTTATCCACTAAGGCTTGCTCTTGCATTTGACTCTATGATTTCATTTCTAACCCTAAAGGGCTGGCGTGACGTGGCACGACCCGCCAAGCTCGGCGCGACGTGTTTAGTGTGACTATTTCCATATATTTTCATAGTAAGTGAGCATGCCAAGGACTTACAGCATCGTGCCCCGTCACGCTGGCTATTTGACAAAGCCTTGACGAATGACGCATGTACCATCTCTGTTCCGCCGTGGGTAATATAAGAATAGAAGATTTTTTGATAACTCCGTTACAAAACAAGAACAGAAATTCATGCATGGAACTATGTAAAAAAAAATACGATGTCCATTTAAATATTTATTAGTTTAGTAACTGGTAACGAGAAAAGAGAAAATGTTTGTCTTTTGTAACTGGTTACAAAACAGTTACATATGCGGCCAAAAGAGTTAATCCATCGTGTTTTAGACTTCCCTCTTGGTCGTTTACATGATACAGGCAGACTTAGGCACTTATTTCCCACAAGCCCCGGGGCTTACGCAACACATGATTAAACAGCCAGGTGAGCCTTTCCAATCAGCAAATACAGTTTCATTTACTTATCTTGAGTTTCTGCAACAAGCAGAATATTTTCTAAGTTAAATTGTAAGTAACCTTTTTCACAACAATAGTATGTAATGTGATAATTAATTTACATTTATGAAAACCGAAACATTCTAAAGTTAAATCTATACATAGTATAAAGCAAAGTCGCTACCAGCCGTCAGTCCTATGTACGCTTAGATTTTTTAAGCTACGCAACGGGTGTTAATGCGGTTTTCAATAATAGATAGAGTGATTCAAGAGGAAATTTTAGTCAGTAAGAAAAAAAAGGGTAGGAACGGGTAAAGTAGGTATATGCGGACGAAGTCGCGCCGAGTCCACTAGTAGGTAAAAAGGGCACTATCGCAGGCTAGGCAATTTATAGCATCGTCTTCAAACCACCATTGTAAAATATCTATCACCAACATAAAGTACCAGTTAACTGACCAATATCACAATACGAAATTGGAAACTGCTGCAATAATATTAGTTATTCGAGTTTGCGGGTTGCATCTGAACCTGGAATTCAATTTAATGGCTTCCTTAGATTTATGATCTAGAATTCAGACCGAACGGAAACTAACTCTGCGAATTGATCGAAATATTGAAGTAGAGCGACGGTGGAAGTGGTTATAGTATCCGACTCGTAAGCGAGAGGTACCGGGTTCGAATCCCACTGCCGCCATGTAGCAATGACCCTTTTCTAAGTTATGTACTAACATTAATAGACTGTGAGGGTGGCGTAAGTTAACCGTACGTCATTAAGTACAAGAAAAAATTCTCTTTGTAGCGATAATAGACGTTTTGGAAACCCACTAAATGTTGGTCGGCCCTGCGAAACCTGACAGAAAAAATATTTTTTTATTTAACCAAACTTTGATTTTCCTTAGCTATAGTACTTACATATCCTCTATAATAATAATCTTTATTTACATGCAAAATATATAAAAATTTACAAATCCATAAGATAATTAAGCATTAAATACATGTCATGTTAAATTAAAGTCAATAATAAATGTCAATGTAATTAAATACTAATACAACCATCAACAGAATGCAATAATGCTTCGTCAATTAGTGTAGTAAATATCTTAACGTCAAAGAAATGGGACAAGAAAAACCAGTAACACAACCAAAACAATCCGCATAAGTCATTAGACATC
Source organism: Blastobasis adustella (assembly GCA_907269095.1). Taxonomy (NCBI): domain Eukaryota; kingdom Metazoa; phylum Arthropoda; class Insecta; order Lepidoptera; family Blastobasidae; genus Blastobasis; species Blastobasis adustella. Next base: position 5,364,779 of record OU026129.1, read on the forward strand.
GTCATATAACGACAATGACTACTCGAAAAGCCCTCCCAAGTAGCACCACACGCTCAAAAGTGCCCATTATCGAAGCCGCGTTGCCACGCTGAATCACCAACGAAAACCGCTGCACAAGGTAGGAGCCAGAACATGGACCCAATCCATTTTCCCACAGACGACGATCCTCCTAATCCTCTCGATATCCTCTGTGGGTTCTATAAGTAAAAAAAGCCGGAGTGCCGCACATCCTCTTGGCTGTTTGGCTTTTCAGCCATGTTAAAGTCACTTTTCTTATTGGTGACGCCTATAAGACTATTTTGCTTACTCTGCCAATTAAGCCTACTCTGGCAACAGTGAATAGGCTTTTGTCAATGACTAAACAAAGCTATGTCGATACCACTAATCCAATTTGCGAGTTGACGTTGCCTAGACGTTGCTCTCTGGCAAAATATTTGCCACTTAGAACGGATTGTGTAGCAGCGCTCAGACCAAAATTGTAGTATTAGTTTCTGGGAGTATGACGGCGGACTGGCAGCTCTGACTAGCTTCAGAATTGTATATAACTGGCCTCAAAGCAGTTGCATTTTGAACCGTGGCTCGTGCTTTCTGCTTTGAACTTTTGTTGACGACCTGAGTGATTCAGTTGGTTAACATGTCCGTCTGCCACGCAGAGGTCCCGGGTCCTGCCACCAGGCAGAGCGTTAGCTTGTTTGACACTTTAGTGGTATAAAATAAAAGGCCCCAGGTTCGATTCCCGGGCCGGGTAGAAATTGAAATGATGAATATAAATTTCTGTTACGGGTCTGGGTGTTGTATGTATAATAAGTATGTATTTAAAATATGTAAGTAGTATATCAGTTTTCTGGTATCCATAACATAAGCTTTGTTTACTTTAGGGCTAGAAGGCGCTGTGTGAATTGTCCAGTCCAAGTATATTTAAATATTTTTTATATTTTAACTTATAGGATCGAGTTAAAATATAGTTCACCTTTATGTGTACTTAGATTTTCACTACCCTAAAACTAGTTATAGTAGTCTCTCACGGACAACATCGTGATGAGTCTTATTTCCCCGGTAGCAGGGTCACGGAGGTCAGATTGCAGTCGCTCCTCTGTAATTACATAATCTGCCAAATCCTGAATCATGGTAAGGGCGGACTCCGGGCACTCGCGCGCTAGAGCACAACTAAGGCATTAATGATGTTTTTTTTTTGTAGCCGAGTGCTATGACCGGAGCACGATGCTACAAATGCTATTCTAATTGAGTTTAGAGCTAGATGGCGCTTTATTCGATCTACAGATAATAAATTCATGGTTTATCAAGAATTGTATAAATAACTATTAGATTGTGAGGGCGATGTAGGTTATCTTACGTCATCGGCTACCAGAAAAATTCCACTTTGTGACAGTAGACGTTTTTTCGAAGTTACTTTTCTCTTTTGTGAAAAGCGAAACTGCCAAGAGAATGTGAGAACTCCGGTTTTTTTACTATAGAACCCACAATAGAGGATATATCGTCGAAGTTTGGGCACTAAAAATAAATGTATTTTTGTGCCAGGCTGTGCACGTGCAGATTAACGGTTTGTGAGTCTCCTAAACATCTACTATAACTAACTACACAGTAGAATTTTTCTTGTACTCGTTGACGTATAGGTACTTATTGTTCCACCGCTCGTTAAAGCTCCTTTCAGCTTAATAAGGTTAGCTGTAAGAAATCCCAGTGTGGGATAAGCCCGCCTTTGCAATGTATTTTATATATTTTTTGTTATATAGTTGTAAGGTATTTGATGCAATAAAGAGTTTACATACATACGTAAGATGACCTACGGCGCCCTCACAGACATAATAACATAATAGTGTTTTACTAAAGTAATTTCATTATATTATTCTATTTCTCTCATTTCTCTTGAGTTATGTAATGATTCATTTCACCACCCCAAACTCGTCATTTTGTAAATTATTCCATTGGCACGTAATCCTGATTATGGTAATTAATTTGGGTACAAAACAAATATTACTCGTAAAATATTTCGCCAACACCGTTCCCAATTTCATTAAGTAGGTACATTTTATCTACAATTAGGTACTCCCTCGGCCATAAAACAAGCAAGTCTTAGATAAATATCATATTTATTTTTCTGACGGGTAACATTTGTTATAATCTATATTCGACGAAGCCAACTGCGAACATCTGTTTCTGAAGTCTGGTTCCTTTTCGAAGAATGGACTCCATTTCATTAAAGAAAAAGTTAAGTCTAGCTGAAAGTATTGGCAAGAGAGAGTATTCCATTTATTTTCCCAGAGTTCTTAATAGTTCCCGCCAGTTCCTATTGCGAATAGTATCCCAGCTGGAATTTAGAACAATCGCCGCCTAATTAGGTAATTAGAGCTGCAAATTCTGCTGCAAACCCAAGTTTCTAAACTGTTTTGCTGTCAACTTTGACGTTAGCCTCCATCGTTCAGTCACTTAAGTGTAATTACGTAAGAAGTTGCTTCAAATTTAGAAGAACAAAGGAAAGAAACGTCGCGGGAATTCGTCTAAATGAATCGCTCATGCCTACCGTTTAGGGACTACGTACTTGAAACATGTTTTATATTTAAATTAACAATCACAAAAGTTGCAAACATTTCTCTTCAGTTGTGACATAATTACTTCTTTCTCTTGAGTTGTGGCATAATTACTTCGTTTTAAATACCTTTGGCTTATAAGCTTTGTTTTACAAATATAATTTCCTTATTTGTAAAACTTGCATCACACATGCCATTAAGAATCAAATTCGCATAGCATGTTTCAATCATTAAGCGTTTGAAATACGTGTCCTCCTGAACTTGGCAGGGTTATACGGTGCGAGATCACGTAATACCGTCGACACTGACACGGACTGGGGGAGAAAGGGGGGGGGGTCACTAATTTGTGTGTGACTTGCTCGCGAGAAATGCTTTCGGAATCCGTTCAGTATTGTTGGAATCTTTCCCGAAGCAGTCCCCCATCGCCCACGTCAATTTTCGCAACATAATTTCGGCCCAATATTCAAATTGTTCGCCGAGTCATTAAGCATTTAGACGTTAATGTTTGAATTGAAGGGAAACTCGTGTTCCGATTGCGTTCCTTCACAATGGCGCGCGGTATCGCTGGATCGCATTCATGCCTATTGCCTGAAATATTAATATTAATAACTAAGTAAAATCAACGGTAACTGTTCGTTGAAATTGAAAGACAATCTGCTAATTTTCTGATTGTTCGCAATGTTTGCTCGGTTTCTATGGAATACGTAGCTAGAATTTTAACACAATATTATTATATTTATATTTATGGCAAATGTACGGCACTATATGGCTCGGCTGAAAATCAGCGCTGTAGTTTCTCTATCTACAGCATATGCTGAGCTAAGTTCTAATTAGAAATGACACTACAATATTCACCATGAATTTAAATTTAATGAACCCCAGTTTTAGCATGTTACACCTATAATTGTTAATATTGTTAGAACTTGTTTGACATAATTGTAATAATTGCCAAATAAAATCTATGTCTAAACAGTAGTTATTTGCACTCAATACTTTATTTCTAAATATATATGATATAATAAGCAGTAGATATAAGTGCTATACTGACATAGTCAGAGATAGCTGAGAGTTGAAGGTCGCAAAGCGGTCGATGCCATCTGTTTTCTGTAGTTGGGCCCAGACACGAGCTGATTCAATAGAGAAATCCCTTTTTTCTCATGACATCAGGGGTCGGAGAAGGTATTCGGCTGATAATACATTTGTCAAATGGTCGTTGTACAAAATCATTGAGCTGACTCAAAAGCGTTCTTGCTCGAGAAAAAATCTTTGCAAGTTTGATAATGAAATACTTTTTACAAGTTATGGCGTTATGAAAGCTTCTCTTGTTGTGACCCAGTGAACATAGTACGTTGACATTTTTATTAAGGCAATAATAACATAACTCTTCAATTTGAGTTTTAGCGGTTTAACACTACGCAATGAAGTTTTTTTGCGCGTTTTAATTATCAATATTATCAATTGATTAGTTTTTATTGCGACCTCGTCCGCGTAAAATTCGGTTATTACGTTCCGGACCCGTTCCAGAGGGAACAACATTGAATTTCGGGTTAAATTATAGCATACGTGCTATTCTGGACTATAAGCTACATTTCTGCCAAATTTCACCAACATCTATTGAGCAGTTTTTGCGTGAAGTGGTAACAGCCAGCCATCCAAACATCGTTTTCGCTTTTGTATTATTAGTAGGAGCATTTGAATGTGAAATACTATAACTGTATTTTTTTAACTATAAAGTACTGGGATTACGTTCTTGATTCCTTTTGGTTACAAGCAGGTGTTCACATCATCCACCTATTTCTCACATTCCGGCAATCAATTGAATTTAAATGTCAGGTATCTTTATCCACGGCGAAAAAGCCGCCTTAGCGTTTCTAATTTGAATGAACCAATGAGCAGCATGTCGTATGCAGCCTCAGTACTTTATAGTCCAAAAAAAGAGTATAGTAATTTTGATAATGGCCTATCGTAATATATTTTTTATACCTCGTCCACGACATACATAAAACATCTATTTAGTACTAAATTCCCCTCCATACCTAGCATCTAAATAGTTACATCACCAGTTTTTACATCCGGCTAAAAGGCCAGAACTGTTTAACATCGTTTGCTTGTGACCCAATTCCGTACAGCAAAAGTTATTATAAGTACGTGATCAAAAGGGGATCGCATCCTACTACAGTTATTCGGGCTGTGCGAAGATTCTTGGCGACGTTGATCGAATAGTTTATTCGTGATGACCTATTGAAAATATTTGGGGTTATCAATAATTTGTTGATAAGCTAGAATGTGGCGCTCCTTATGTTTTTGTCTACACATAGTATAAAACAAAGTCGCTTACCGCCGTCTGTCCCTATGTATCTATGTAAGTACGCTTAGATCTTTTAAACTACACAACGAATTTTAATGCGGTTTTCAACAATAGATAAAGTGATTCAAGAGGAAGGTTAAGAAGGAAGAAAAAAAGGTAGATTTAAAGTAGGTGTACGCGAACGAAGTCGCGCCGGCTACACTAGTTATTTTTAAACAGATAATTCAAACTAAACATTTCTTTAGGCATATTTTAAGAATCTCTATAAAAATTCTCGTAATGTAGTTTTTAGATAGTTACGATGTTTATTACGGTTACGCCTGTGTTTGCATAACCTATCAAGATTACCTGGCCACGACACGACACGTCGACGCCGCCCCTAGTAGGCAGCTAAACCTTATCTAATTGAAACCTAAATATCCTCAGCGCTTTGACACACTCTAACCTAACCTAGACTAATTTAACCCATAACCAGCGATCTGTCTGGGCACATTACAATCCGCCCAATTCGATGATTGGCCCACATGACATCTACCTACATATATACCTGTAGACAAATAGGCAGCAAACGTGATCTAAACCCTAAAGGGTGGCATAAGACGCCTCCATCGCCACGTTATTACTCTATGCGGCCCCCTCACAGATACGTGTCAGCAAACTGACCGCGCCATAAAAATTCCAATTGGGTCCTCTATGCGGACCCCCCACTAATACTGCGTGGGCTGTCCCCTGCGCCATTCAAATCATACTCGTAAACGTAGACGGGCACCTGACGCAACCAAAATATCGTGCCACTACGGAAAATTTAATTTCCGTGTAAACCCAACCGCTTCCCGAAAGAACCGGCCATTTTGCGAGCGGCACAAGCGAAATGAATAACTTTGAGTTTTTGTCGCCATGTCCGACATGGATGTTTCGGAGGCCACCAACAAAAAAAGGTAGCTTTCACAGAGACATTTGAAAAGGTTGTTTGGACACAAGGAATGCTTTTTTGGCCGTATAGGCAGTTGTACACGAGGCCCGTGTTTGTTTGCGACACAAAACTGTGCGTTATAAGAGTGTTAAGTTGATGGTTTCACCGCTATTTACCGGGCTTGGAAAGTAGTTCAATTTATCTCAGCAACTTTGTGACTCTTTTAGTTTTAAGTGCTAAAACCGGTGTGGTTAAGTGGCGGAGTTAGCCTTAGAATTGGACGGTCCAGGTTGGTATCCCGTTGGGACTCTGTGATGATGTTTTAGTAACAGTCACCACGTCACTGATTGGATAGTTAGGACGCGCTCACGGTCTCGAGTTCGCTAATTTACTAAGCTATCGAAATGTAATAGGATTGTTACCGCAGCTGAATGGCAGTTTTACGCGTTTTTGGTATTCTACTACAAGGGAAACTGCCATTAAGCTGTGATTGCGATTCAATTACAATTCGATAGAGCTATAGTAACACACCGCGAATGTGCCGTTGCAGCGAGCAGTTGCTGCAACAGCGCGCGATTAACGACGAGCATTTCATTGTCGCAAGCGCGCACTCATATCGAAAGCCCCTTGTGCACCTCGAAACTTCAACGTATATACAACTCACGATAAAAGAAAAAAATATCTCTCAGTGTAAGTACACTTCGTTAACATGATTCGAAAAGAGCAAGTGTCTCAACCATTGTCACTATTAAATCCAACAAAGGCCGTTCGTATCTCATTCTGCATATGTCGCCGAGGGCTCGCCTCACGCATATTGATCTGATAACAAGGGATGTAACTCGATCGCATATCCAACCCTCATCTGGAACATGTACATTTTTCCACCCCCTCCAGCGTTTACCGCGAGAGTGTAAATCCCGTTATACGTTTTCCGGGATGATGTCGGATAAAGCGAATCGCGGAATGTGCAACGTTTTTTTTCTGAGGAAAAGAAATATGGAGGTAAAACGTTGTCCAGTTATAGTGATTAATAAGATATCAGTCATCGTAAATTGATGCAGAGTTTATTCCAGAGTCGCGCTGTAGCTATTGTGCCGGGTCTGATATTTATGCCTTGGTCTTGCTTGGGATTGCTTTCTGAATGGAGAATTTGAAATAAGTATTGAATCATAAGATCGCAGGTATCAGCTGGATGCGGAAGGCCCAGCAGTGGGCGTATTTCGGCTGATGTGATGATGATGATGATTGAATCATAAGTAGATCATCATCATCATACATTTAAGAGCATAGCAGCTCTTGTCGGTGGAGCTATCGCCATACTTCTCTCCTGTCTGCCATATACCTCTTTATCTCCTTATTATCCCCGGCGCTAATAAGTAGATGCTTATGTATTTTGTAGATGTGTTTGTGTGTGCGTTTATCGTTGTAAGCTTCCTTAACACGCCACGTGCAAATTTACTGTCGATCACGTGCAAAACGTTTATTATCTGTAGTTCAACAATTAACAGTTTATGGCTACGTTGGTTAGACAATTTGAATTTCAAACGATGCGCAGATTATCATCGATAAATAAACATCGCCATCAGCAGAGTAGAATGTAGAACCCATTTAATGACTCGCTTTTGCTTTTCTCATAAGTTTTTTCATGCTCACCCCATAAAACACATTAGGCTCATCGTAGTCCTTATTTTTATAAGTTTATCGAGACGTTTCGATCATGGCACAGTTACCATGGTCACCCATGGATAAGCTAAGATCAAACCGGTTGACTTTGACCACTTCCTAATTTGTCCATTTCCAAAGTTGACCACTTCCTAACGTGTCCACTTCCTCACTTCTCCATTTCCAAAGCCGCCACTTTCTGCCTTGCCCATTTCGTAATTGTCTTCAAATGTAACGTCTCAAGTTATAAAATATCGTTCAATAGATTTCCTAACCGGAATTGAAAAAAAAAGAAAATTGCAGCTGAAAACCACAGTTTCCCACGAAGCAATTAAAGATGGAGTTCAAAACACAAATGGAGTTCTATTTGCGAACTCCTCAACGGCGATCTGCAGCGTATTGATCCATCCGCCGGAATTTACTGCACCATCGGGAATGTGTTACAGGCAAAGTTTTGAAATGGCCGTTTCCCGAATTTCGGACGCTGGCCGCAGCGCTAATAAAAATGTCGGTATTATTTCCCATGAGCAGCAAAGGCTGCCTGTAGACCGAGGTATTTTAGAGCCATAAATATATCGCAAGTTTCAGTTAACGCGTTGGAAGTTTTATGCGGTCAGGCGTTTTACTGCGGCCCATATAGCAGAGGTATTTGCGACGCTTTACTTGTGTATCGTAAAAATCTTTACATTTTAAATTTTAATTTTAGTTCAATTCCGGTTGTGCACTCGTACACGAGGGTCTGGGGTCCGTCTTGACTATAATCTTGGATTTGGCAGATCAGGTAAGATAGGATATGTTAAAGGTAATATCAGGTCATCTGCAAACTAAGGGGAGCGGAAACGATGCCGGCTTTTGAAGTACTTGTAGACATGCCTTTTGTAGGACGCCATGTTATAGTGCAAAAGAAAGACTTCGGGATTATTTACCGCCGACTAGTGTAGGTACATTCTGCCCAGACTGGCTTGTCTCATTTGGTAAACAAATGTGGTGTACTAGCGACTAAGGAAAAAATACCACAGTTCCCGTAAAGGTTAGGCCTGAAAAATTTATAGAAAAACAGATTTCCGAATTTCAATAAATTTGTAATCTGTGGCAGAGTAAGTGATGGTGAAATTTATATTTTCAGTGAAATTATATATTTATATGGATAATTTGTAGCAGTATTCGATGAAATTCACATTCTACGTAGTACAAATACACATTGTACTACGTAGCGTGATTAATACGTCAAGTCGTGGTTTTATGACGCCTATTTTTTGTTTACCAAATGAGACAAGTCAGTCTGGACAGATTTTACTAATCTAATTTGAAAGTAGAAACAAAAGAGAATTCTAATTGATGGCAAGAACTTCATTACACGAAATTTCACTTTTATATTTCTGAAACAATGCAAGACATATTTAAAACTTCTGTGGCGAAACACCCCTGAAACGAGAACGAAGCCAGGGTCACGATTAATTTTCGCCAAGTCGAGAACTTTGTATTCATCATTATAACTTTTATATCGGGGAAACCTCTGAATGTTTCATGAAAAACTTCATTTAAGATTGAAATTACTAAAGTGTTCCAAATTTCTTCCCATAGTAATTTAATAATTAGGAAACTTCGTCATCGACTTCATGTCAGTCAAAAGGCCTACTGCTGGAATAAGCCGATATAAGGCCGCCCCTACAGCCTGTAGGTGTGGTAAAAAAAATGCAAGGCTAGACCCCTTCGGAAGCTTACGTAACCGGAGCTTCGTAACTAGTTGCGATCGAATACTTTTTCATAAAGGGGCTGTGCAAAACGATACCTTATGTTTGTTCGATTATCCTGGTCGTCAATCTGCCTACGCTACGTCTTTCGATACATTATCGCTACTCGAGAATTTTACTACCTCAGCAGATGTCTGTTCTGCGAGCTGTGAGCCCTGTTTACTGCTACTTGAGCCTGGCATCCTTCGGGCTATGTCGATGATCTTGGTTTGCCTGCAGTATTTCTTCTTAGACTCTTAAACAGCAAGCTTTCTTAAAAATCAGAGCCAGCGACAACGGCAATGGTATTCACTAATGTAGAGGAAGCGCAAGTCCAGTAGTGGATGTTTTGAGCTTTTGATGATGATAAAGATGTAGAAAAAAACGGTGTTATCCTGTTACCAGCCGCAGGATGTCCTTTGCTGAACCAAGGACCTCATAGATCCGCTACCCGCTTGCAAAAGCTTCCCTTGACAAAATCTCACAGTACCGTCGATTTAGTAGCACGATATAAATAAACTGTCTAACCGACAAAATATCGGAAAACTCCTATTTAATATTTTCTGAACGACTGAAACTATATTTATGAAACAAAGCTAACAGCATCGAAATCAGTCCATCCGCTTGGGAGTTGCAGCGCCACAGACATACACTCGTCAAACCTATATAACCTCTCTTTTTGCGTCACGGGTTGAAAAGGACCGCAGGGGATCTGCATATCTACCTACGTAAGTGTATTTTGGTACGTGGTCCACCACGACGACCTTTCGCTAACGCCACGTTGTGTTCTACGAGCAAATGTCCAAAAATATACAGAAATCAATGAGCCGATCCTTATCTGGGGGCACGGAAGTGCCTCCTCCAAGACGACACATAAACAAAGTAGAGGGGCACTACATTAATCTATCCTTTCTCGAAGTTTTTCGTAGCATTTTTAATACCTCATAGACTCGGCCTGGATCATACATCGAGCTCAAATTATCAAGGTAAGACGATATAGAATTAATATAATTTTACGAATCACATGTTGATCTGGAATCCAAATTTTATTCATTTATTTAACAATTTATTGTACACAATAACAGAAATACAATATTGTCATTAAGAAAAACAACACAACAGGTGTACCTGTAATAAGCTGTAGCTTATTTCATAAGAAATATCTTACAGCAGACCTGCGGAAGAGACAGGGCAAAAGCAGAAAGGCAGAAAAATACTAACCACCTAATACAAAAAAAAATAATTAGTAATAGGTACTACAAATGAAATTATAATACATCATTAAATACATAGCAACACACATACATTCTTAAATACATCCATACATTTATTATACCCATACATAGTCTAATCTAGTTATTTATGTAATGTTGTTAATATTACTATTATTTGCGGTAATGGTACGACATAAAACCTATTCATAGCATCGCGTGAAATTCACAAAATGTACCAATCGCAAAAGTTCGACTCGCACTTGGGCGATTTTTTCAATAGTTGCCGAGACTTTCAAGTATAAGAACTTTGCCTCTATATAGTGCTATTCTTCAAAGCAACTTCGTCCTTCCAGACTTCGATAAAAGTAACCTATGTCAATCGGCGACACGTCGATAAATCACGTCGTCTGCTCAATTGCTGTTTGAAAGAGGGGTAAACAAAATAACGAAATGATTTTCGCATTTGTATTATTGCCTATCTACATCGTTATGATTAGTTTCTTGTCCATGGGTTGGTAGGATTGATTTTTGTTAATACTGGGTGCGGAGGACGTGGCTCGCCCCCTCATCTAAACTAATCCAAAAGTGACTTTATTTACTACTTCGTAGGAATTAGTATCAACTGTGAACTCTCAAAGTATCAACAACAACGACGATTGATCGGCTCTAGCCAAAACAGAACGTCTGTTACTAGTTATACAACTATGACCTTGTAAAGGACATAGTCAGCTATTAGGTTGGCTCCGCTGACTATGCATGCAGACAACATGAAGCGATGACGATGCGGGAGGATGATGACCAATTGCGATGATCAATTACGTTTGCGTTTCAGTTTCGCAGTCAGCTGGGGTCCACATCTTCTCTATCTATTGCTGAAGAATCAGATACCGTCGGATAACAATTGTGGCCGTTGCCGGGGAATCCAATCTAGTTGTTTATGGGCCATTGTGTGCCGACGCCTCGATGCCATTAGCTGCTCGCTCGCTGGCCCATTTACTGGAGTGCCCCTGTAGGGTGGCCGTGCTGCGGAGATGTAGGGATAATATAGGGTTCAATGTTTTTACGTTTAGACAACAAATAATATACCTAAAGCTATGGGCTTAAGTTTGGTAACAAAATGCGCGACAAGTTCATCATGATTTTTCCCTTACCGTAAGAACATCGATTAGTGTTCAACTATTGAACATAACTCAGAAAAAAGGTCGAAGTTTTTGATATTGAGGTTACTCTAGCCTTCACCATTTCTATTTTAGATTATTCCATTAATATTTCAAGTACATAGTTCCAACTACATATTATATTAAAAATAGAGCAATATCGATAAAATAACACCACCTAGCCCCAAATAACTACGCTTGCTCACTACCTGACTTACTATTGGAGCTTTTATTGATAAGCAACAATATATTCTGGATCGTAAAATAATTGTAAACATTGTGGATAACATGTCCATTATTTCTTAGATAATAAACGGATAGACCCGCAACAGTAGTAATAACATTGTCACCCTACTAAGGAGACAATTTTCATACAATATCCTCGTTTAGGAACCTCAGTTTGATAACCGATAACCATTATTAACCTTAGACACTGAATTACATGAGCAACATGTTCATAAAAGTAAATAATGTTCATACCCACCCTAAGATCATCGGTTAGTGTTCAACTTATGTTCATAACTCTGGAAATTTGTAATGTTTGCTGCTTACCAAAAACTTTTATGGGCATGTGCTTTTCGGCAGATTAGAATATAGCACCAATGCCATCTATTGACAAGTATCGTAAAAGTGTTTTTGGTGTTATATCTGCATCATGGCTATGTGCTTTAAAACAATAAGCCATTCTTCTGATCAATTCTTATCTAGATAAGAATTGCTTGCAATATATTGTAATTGAGCGTTACTTTTCTTCAACACTCTCTCGTTGTTGGAATAGCTGGTTACTTCATTATAATCCAGCCACAGTGTTTCCTTTGGACTATGACATTGGACCGTTCAAGAGGTATATTTTAAAGGTCTCCTTAGAGGCGGGCAATGCCTGGTGTTTCTGATGTCCATAGGCGGTGGTGATTGTTTGAGTGCTTGCCTGTTTCTCTGCCGTATACCTATATAAAAAAAAATACTGTTACTTAGTCTCGAGATCTCACTTCCTTCCAGTCTCGTGTGCAGTATTATTCCTTCTCCACTCAGTGCCTCTGCTAGTTCATTTACGTGCTGTGCAAGTTTTTTTCTGATATTTAGTGCTACTGGGCGAAAGACGACTAATGCCACTGATAATCATTTGACTCCGTCCCTGAAGTAGCAGATGTGCATTGGTTACTGCTGACATCTGTACATACGTATTAAGAGTGATACCAGGAGTACCGTATGAGTGTCTATTGGAACGTCGGTGGCCGAACGGTTGAGGTATCCGACTCGTAAGCGAGAAGTACCGGGTACGAATCCCGCGGCGGCCATGCACTAATTTCTCTTTTCTGAGTAATGTACATTAGTTGAATACTAACCGATGCTCTTACGGTGACGGAAAACATTGTGATGGAAATAAAACCGCGTTAAAACGGTTGTTAGTATTTAACGTTTGCTAAAGTGGTGCCATTCTAACGTAAAGTTTATTAAAGTTTATGGACGATAAGGTATAAAGGAAGATATAAAGTTACACAGCTTTTTCTTTCAGTCTACCAGAAATCAATTCGTAAAATTTATAAAGTTGAGCCCCAAGGAGCACTGACATTCAAAACCCGTTAAATTAGAAGATCTTAGATTATCGAAATAAAGGGATCTGAACTCTCTAGGCGAGATTGGTGCAACTTAAATAAGCTACGCACGGGCCATGGCCTTTGAGCCTCCTACAAACACCGCTGTGGATGGAGTGTACCCAGTGTCCGTGCGGTTCCCTAATTCAGTCGATGTGGCACATACTATCGTATTGCCCAAACACAAGTTACCCTAGCCCACCGGAGGACCTGATCACCCTTGGTGACGAAGCAAATGGCTGACTTCGCTTGATTTAAATTTGTAGTTGAATGTGTTTCTCGTATATTGTATTTTTGCCATACGAATAAATAAATAAATCGAAATAAATATCAATATCAATACCATACAGCCAAGATATTATGTCGTCAGTCGTTAGAGCGCGCCGTCTAGGGAAATTTGTAGGAAGAGAGCCTTAACAACGGCAAATTACGTTTATTTGTCATTCGAATACAGCACTTAAACACACAGCATTAGAATAACAGCACGGTAGGCACATCTCCCGTATGTGCAAATTCATTGGAAGGCCTAGAAAAATACTCGAGCATTGATAACCTAACGAAGTGAATAATACGGCTCGGCACTGATTTTATCTTTCGGAAGATACTAAGACGAAGATATTCGAGATTAATTGAGGATTCCCCAATAAAACCATCTGTCACAGAATAAGACAGACGGGTCCCCGAAGAAATGTCGTAACAGACCGCAGGCTTATTCCTATTACAATAAAGTTGATATTTGCTATAAAAGTAAAAGTTATTGAGCGTACGTCGTGTTTCTGGCGAGCATTAGACGCATTGACCGTTGGCTTTTCTTTATGGCTGGGCTATTGGGTCAATATATTTCACATATAACTCACGATGGAAACAAGGTGACGCCCCCGATAAAAGAAAATAGGATTTGCCCAGAGACAAATCCGATTATTGAAACCAATTTTGGCTGTCTATAACTTACAAGTAAGGGTTGAGACAACAAACCAATCTCAGTGGGAGTCTAAAAAGATCTTAGCTGAAAGTTGTGGATGTACAAATTGGCATGCACTTTAAAACGAGTTTATTTTTATGACAGTATTTGTGTTGAATGTGGATGTTTTTGTGTATAATTGTGTACTCAAATATTTATTGCATGTCGTAGGATATTTCAATATGTTTAGTTTTGTTAAGTATTTATAGTATTTGACGTAATTGATTCAACTTAATAATAAGCACGTACTTAGTATTACAGGCATGAGGCATTTCATCTTAGTCCTTACAAAGACAACGCATCTGCGGTTCTGTATTTTTGCTACCTGCAACCTAAATGTAGGAATTGTCAAAGACTTCCCCATATACTAGGAAAATTGTAGATGTTATGGGCGACAGTTACAACTTACCATCAGGTAGGCTGTGTGCCCGTTTGTCACTGAGTAGCATAAAAAGAAATGGCTTAATTGCTTAAATTGCCTAACAGTTAATAATAGCATTAAGAGTAACCTTTAAATAATTGGAAATCCTTTAAAAGTTACGTTAGAAATCATCTGGAAAAACAAAATTATATTCAGACTCAAACTACAACTATCTCGGATAAGTTTTTCAATCGTTCGTTCCTTGTAAGATAACCAAGTCTTAGTTGATTGAAACCAGAGGTCCAGTGATCGAAAGACTCGAAGATAAAAGAGCTTTCAAGAATTATTGCAATCCCTTTTGTCGATATCTGATCCAGGGGTTAAGTAGTTTGAAATTACCTTCTGACCTGCATTCCAAATGGGATACCGACTAGGAGAAAGCAGGTTGTGGGATAATACTGCTGACATATACAATGGAAGCTTAAGTTAATGTGTAGGTACCTATACCTAGTAGAGACTTGTCCTGGCTGTGTAAATATAGGTTCAGTTACCTACACAATAATCTATTTATAATTTGACCGTGAATTGGTCATAATTGGTTAATACCGTATTAAAATCCGATATGTTTAGAAGTACTTAATTTCGCTTTTGCATATTAAGTACCTACACCTATGAAAAAGCTACAATGTGTTACTTATTTTTATAAACATTTTATACGCACAGTCTGTTTAAAACTTTTAATAAATTTATATCACAATAGCTTCTGACCGCGATTTTGTCCGCGTAAAATTCGGTTATAATGTTCCAGACCCGTTCCCGCTGGAACCATATTGAATTTTGGGATAAATGATAGCCTATGTTTTAAGACTTACGTGGTTATTCACTACACATATTATGCAACTGCGTCGAAATATCGAGGTACAAACAATACTAACAGTGGTAACAAACCCGATACTATGTGGAGTGAAAGTAGATCCTATGTGCTATTCTGAGGTATAACCTATATTGCTGCCAAATTTTATCAAAACCTGTTCAGAGGTTATTGCGTGAAAGAGTAACAAACATTTAACCATACATCCTTACAAAATTTCGCATTATTATATCAGTAGGATGTGCATAGCACAATCTATCTCCATTGCAGAGTTCTTTGTTCAGCCGTGGAAATTACGTGTTTATTACTCGATACCAGTTACGGAACGTTCCCAATGCGATCCAAGGGTATTGCGATAAGGGAATATCGTTAAATCTTTCGCAGCCAAATAGGGCAATCCGCTGTTTTATAAAAGGGCCGGGCGCCGTATTTGCACCGATTTCAGTACCGTTGTAGGTTTAATGTGACGGAGAACGGCCAAATTAACATGAAATGATTAACCTTTTGTTGCATGTATGTATGTAAACTCTTTATTGCCTGTCGTACTACCAGACATAGTTGAGACGACCCATATAGGCCCATATAGTACCAATGACGCTTTTCTGAGTTACGTACATTACTTCAATACTAACCGATGCTCTTACGGTGAGGGAAAATGTCGCGATGCAACCTGCATATTCAGGCGACTGAATGTGTTACTATGATCCAGTCTGGTCAGGTTCCCCTGCTAGTAGGGTTACGGAAGTCAGAGGGCAGTAGCTTAACTTTAATTACCTGATCTGCCAAATGCTGGATCATGCGCGAGAACACAAGCGGGACATGATGGACAGGACAGGACAAGTTGATTTTTTAATGTGACGGGGAATGTCGAAATTAACATAGTTGAGACAAAACCTCTTACTAGGTACATAGGAATTTTAATGTAGTTTAGCATGGGTGTCGAAATGGGAAGGCTGAGTTAGAATTAGGGCCAGGACCGTTTAAAGCATTTGTTTTTTTTGCTCCGACAGATCAAACTGGAACGAGTTGCTCATATATCAAGGGTCTGTTACTATTACTAATGGCTCGATTGAATTGTAACCTAACTAATTGTAACTTTCTCAATGGCGGTTTGCGCGGTTTTGATATTCTACTACAATTAAACCTGCCGTAGAGCCGCTATTGCGATCCAATTACAATCAATCCAGCCAAGTAAATTAGCGGGCTCGACGCCCAGTTCGATGTCACCAAGGTCATTTCCACGCCGCAAAGTATTTCGGGCGGGTGTAGCCGGCAACCCGTGAATGTCTATCCATAGGCATGCCTGTCCCTGTATTTATAGAGGGCGGGGTTTTAAAAGAAATCCCTCCAGAAGCGATTTCTCGGTTGAGCACACTTGGTTACTAGCCGCGGCTCGGTCGAGCGTTGCTGGAGACCAATCGATTCTCTTTATGACGCATTACCATTTTTATAAGCGAGAAAAATTGTATTCAATGTTGTGATGTACTTTTTTTCTTCAAGCTGGTAGATAGATAGATAGATAATTTCATTATTGCTCACACAAGAAACACTACATTAAAAAGTTCCGACAAAAACCAAACTGGTATTTTGTTTTATTTCCATTGAATTCGTAACTAAGTTAAGCGGCTTTTCTGACGTTGTGTTTATTAGTTACATGATCATATTGAGTCAAAGAGTGAGTGCTCTATCTTTCTCAGTTAATAAAAACTATTTTTTTTGTGTAGGTGGATCGGTATGATCTTAAAATAAAATAATCATTTTGGTATTAATGACCCGGTTGTGCTCATGCGCACGGAGGCCCGGGGTCCGCCTTGACCATGATCCAGGATTTTGCAGATAAGATAATTAAAGTGGAGTGAATAGCCGTGTCGCTAATTATAACCTAGGTAATTAATGAACACTAAAGCCCTGCTATAGTTGCCTGAATGTTCAGGTTTCATCAAGATGTTTTCCCTCACCGTAAGAGCATCGGTTAGCATTCAACTAATGTACATCACTCAGAAAAGAGTCGTTGGTACATTGCCGAAGTAGAATTCGATCCTGGTGCCTCTCGCTTACAAGTCGGATACCTTAACCACTCGGCTACCGACGCTCGTAGAGGGTAATATTTCGCAATACTTAACCGTAGCTGTAGCTACACGTAGCTATATGCTAGGGTCTATTTTTGAATATAATAATTCTTGCTAGAAAATTGGAAGTTCAAAGACTCGTGGGCGTAAGCTGCTGGCAAACATCTAGTTTACAAAGACGTGCAAGTACTCCATTGCTTTATCTTAATCAAGTTATGGAATTTATAATTACGTTCTAACACGCCGTACTGGAGTGTGTATGTTTTGCGTACAACCTATTGTCTGAAATAAAGTTTAAATGAAATTCATGAAATATGACTCCGGGAAATTATGGGACGGTATCTGAATTGGAGCGTATTTGCGGCGAAAGTTTGTTAGTCTTCGGTTCTTGTTCTGAACTAAATCAGTGAGCCTACGAGTCTAGCTTAGTGAAAGTAATGTCTTTAATTATTACTACCTTTTTCTCGAGCCCTCTTACGCGCTCTAAGCAACGCTTTTTCCTCCGACTTGAATTACTAATGATGAGATTTCGGAATGGAAATCTATTTATAAGATAAGGCCGGATTAGCGCTCAAAGAATGTATTTCTTCTTAATTTTATTAGATATTGCTTTTACCTGCGACCTAATGTACTTTTAAAATATTGTGATTATTTTGTCTTTGTATCTCTCTCGTCTCGACAGTACTTCTCTGAAGATGTGGGGTCAGCATTCCTTACGTTCTTTTTCCACTTATGTGCTTATTAAATTCAGCCGTCTAAATTCAAAAGCAAAAGGCGTGAGAGCAAGTCAAAGTGGAATATACTGCTCATACAATAAGGTCTATTTTTGTACCAGTAACACATGGAATGTGTTTGACTTATTCTCACGCTTTTTGCTTCTGAATTTAGTCAGGTGTAATAAGCGCATTAGCCCTATTTTTAACTTTGTTCTCGGTTATATTTCATGCCTTCATATTGCGACGCAACGTGTCCACTTGGTCTTTGGTGACCCTCTTGATCTATTTACGGAGATTGATAGCTCCAGTTCTTTTCTGATTTATGTAAATAAGTTGAATACTAACCGATACTCTTACGGTGAAGCCAAACATTGTGATGAAATCTGCATATTTAGGCTACTGAATGTAGCAAGGTCACGGAGGTCAGATGGCAGTCGCTCCACTGTAATTACCGGACCTGACAAATTGTGGATCATGGTCAAGGCGGAGAGCACAAACAGGACATTATCGTTTAGATTTTTTTTTATAGCTCCAGTACCTCGAGTGCCGATTCTCTTGTTATGATTAAAATGTAGCATATTTTTTTGAAAATATACTTTTAGAATCTTTTTTCAAACTGTGAAAGCTTATTATTAGCTTAGCTACCAACCTAATTGTTTTAGAACTTGAGTAAATCAGCTGAATGCTTTCCATAAAAATAAAATAGAAAAAGCTTATTCCATTTACATATGCAAACTTTACTTTCGATCTTTCTCTATTGAACTCGAAATGGACGTGGCCATCCATACGCATCGCAGATTTGTCCTCCTAAACATACATTGGGGACTTTCCAAAGAATACTCATGATTCTCCATGAATAGATTACAAAAAGCTTTCATGGAGAGTAGAAAAAGAAATGTTAACATTTTTCCCCAAAAGAGCCATCATTTTTTCTATCCTATTATCTGTGTATGTTTACATTTTTATCAATAAACATGTTTTTTTTATGCACAGTGACATACGAGAAGACAGCTCACCTGATGGTGAGCGGTAACTGTCGCTCATAACATCGGCGATTCATACATTGTAGTCTTGCCCTCATGAATAGTTGTATCTTTACTTACGGTTATTAGGACTACTGTACAAACAACTAGGGCAAGACCCTATTTCAGTTTCAGTAAAGTTTCACTACAAAAAAATTGTGAAAGAAGATATAGTGAGTAGGATTGAGAAATGAGTGCTTACCGTGAAGAGAGGATCAATGAAAGGGATTAACGAATTACTTACTGAGGGGGCGTCCCACGCTCCGATTACATGGTCGCCGCTAGATAACCTTCCCACCCCATCGGCCACCGGTTCTGCGAGCTACGTGGCCTACATGACAAAAGCACCGAGGATAGTCAGTCCTCCAGTCCTCCGTCAGTTGCCAGGAGGACCGACACGAGCATAGGTATCACTATCAAATTGGGCCTTGTTTAATACCTGAAATTTAACAAGGCCCAATTTAAGGGCCTTAATAAATCTGTAGGTTTAATTTTTTTTTACTTGTGTGAGCTTGGACTATGGGTGGGTAACTGATATACTACATATATACTTTTAAATACATATTTATTAAACGCAGATCCGTAACAGAAATGTAAATCAATCATTTTAATATCTGCCTGGCCGTGAATCGAATCCGGTATCTCTTGAGTGGTGATTTCTGGACTACTCAGGTCGTCAAATATACATTAAATGTGCGCATAAACTTTTTAATTAAAGGAAATTGGGCACTTATGTAGCAAAAGTGTAGAGAAAGCTTATGTTAAGCACCCTCAAATACATCCTTGTAGAGAAGGAAATAAAGAAACAAACGAATGCTTTTGACAAATTTTGTTCATGACAAATGTGCTTTTTTCTCGAAACTGCTGGGACCGATATTAATGCTCTCTTGTACAGTCGACTTCAGAGAGAACTGACCCCCCTCTCAAACATTTAATGTATGCTGTGGGGAGGGGGGTCTATTCACTCTGCAATTGTGCAGACTGTACAAGAACGCAATTGAGGCACACAAACCGTAACCGGTCATGACCGTAATACTGCTGGTTTATAGACCACTTGAGCCCGGCCCTTTTAATTGTTTACTTAAACAAATAAAACTATGCCACTTCTGTAACTAGTAACCTAGTAATCAAGACACGTCACTTAAGAGAAACATCAAAGGAAATTCAATTAGTTGCCGACGACGGAGGTGGAAGGGAACTTGATTTGCATATTTGATTACACCTTCCAATCCATTGCTCGGAGTGTTGTAACCGTTTATTATGTATCTATAGTGATAAAAATCGTCGGTGGTTATGTTATTCGACTTGTAAGCGAGAGGTACGAGATTCGAATCCCACTGCTGCCATGTACCTACAAATGAGTCCTTTCTGAGTTATGTACATTAGTTACACCTCCAGTAAGGTTACCGTCCTACCATTTGGAATAAAAGAAAATGAAACGTTTTCTTTTAAAACGTTACTTATACATATTTTTACCGCACAATAACTAAAAATAAAAAATATGACGATACAGGCTACATCTCTCCCCTACATTTGTCATTCACGTATACGAATAGCGTAGGTGCCTACTAAAAATAGCGATAGGTACATCACTAACATAATTAGCTCCAGCGCAGTCACTGGAAAGCATATTTAAAGGTTTTATTCAAAATAATTATTTCATATCGCACCATTCACTGGTAAATTCTGTAAATAATGCACATTGGCTAGTTGTGCGACAGAGACACTCTATGAAGATTACCTAGAACTGTAACCGTAATAAGATCTCAAATAATTTTTTTCTCATAAAAGCTTTTATGAGAAAAAAATTATTTTTATCGGTCTCGAAAGCACGCTGCCACTAGACCAGTGCCGCTCTCCCAAAGTAAGTTTAACCACTACGCGATAGAGAAAAATTAAATACCTCTGAAAATGCCTTAAAATCACATTTCATGTATGGAGACACCCCCATATTTAAGATTTATTATTATTATTATTCGTTGTTATAGGGGCCATAGTAACACATACTCTGTGAATAGCTCAAGCGTCTAGCTATTACGGTTCCGAAGATACAGTCACTAAGAGTTTCAGCGTATGGGTAGCTCCATAGTGGCGGGCGGGATGACGGCCTAGTGACGTCACGCACGAATTCGCGCACCTAATGAAATTATTCTTGCAATCGCAACTTTAGTCTCATAACTTTTTTGTTTATTGAGATATTAAAAATATTTTTTTTACCCGTTTTGTTTTATTTGGCTCAAATTTTTACATTCAATCATTATGACAATGTTAGTATTTTGAGACATTTTTCTGCTAAAACTAGCGGTTTCTACCCGCGCGCAGTTCCAATCTCTATGAAGATTCGACCATTTGTGAGATCCTATTATTTTTCCGGGACCACAATCGGCAATATTTTATTTCCTGTAAGAAAGAAATTAATTCAGAAAATAATTATTATAGTATTTAGTTATAGAATTTGAAATTAGTTCATTAGGTCACGCCTAACATCGAAATTTACAAATCTACAAACTTTTCCTTTTTTTAATTTATTCCACATAGTCTTACCATAAATTGTTTGAATAAAGTGTAATTACAATTACATTCTAAATTTGAAATCCTGCTAATTAAGGAGAAGCTTCTCTAATTAGAGATTACTCTGCTATTTCTTGTAAATGCTTCCTGTTCTTACACAATTGCAAATCACACGCAATTAAAATTATTTAGGTTTATTTATTCGTATAGCTGAGCCGACACTCGTTCCATTGAAAATTAATTTACTTCACTTTCACCGAATTTTGTTTCATTTGTAATTACTTTTCCGGAAAATGTTTCCCTTTGGTCTTTTCCAAAATGGAAAATTACGCGAATACATTTATCGTTATAAAAACGAAACGTAACGAAAAAGATTTAATTATAACAGATTCGGTTTCTGTAGACTAGAAACAAGAAAGTTTCATCAGACCAGATTGGCAGTTCCTATGGCACTGCGACATTACATTTAATAACAATTTATGTTTGGGCTTCAATAAACCTAAGGGATATTATACAAATATTTTTTTCTTTAAGTAGGCTTTGACACGCTGCCACGTGTCTAGATGTACGATCGCGTTCATAAGTGCATGACCACCTTAAAATTCATATTCCTGTGCAAAAATAATAAAAAAATCGCTTGTAGTTATTTTTTACTACAATTAAAAACCACTGTCAGTTTTCCTTTTAAGTCACAATGGTTTTTTGACTTCTATTGTTTTTTATTGTTTTGTTACCATACATTAATACTTACTAAATTAAAAATAAAATGTTGATGCTGGATAGTCAAAAAAGATTTTAATTTATGAGACAAAGTATGGAAATTCATTAAAGCAATTTTCATTTATTAAATAAAAAGAACGTGCAGGTTAAAAAAGAGTTATTGGTGCCTAAGGGACAGCTGATCGACCATTCTTTTCGCCAATTCCATTTGTACAATGCACCTAATGTCCTGTATGTGTCAGTGGCTAAAAAAGATTAATTTTTCTAAAAATGGTAATGGTAAAAAACGCGACTGTACATGCCAATTTTTTTTCTAATAGGACGGCCTCTTGTCTAATTTCACTCAAAGAAGTGGTAGAGATGGGTGATAAATAACGTCTCTAGTATCGACGGCATGTTAGTACTTTTTTAACACAACATTCATTATTATCCTAACATGCCGACGATAGGGAAACTACCAATGAAAAGACACTGACGCACTCACGGTCCTTTTTATCGTGTGTCCTATATGTTGCTTTATTGTTTTCGGATGTCTCACAGCTTACAACAATAAGATATGTCCAATAGCAAAGACACCACAGATAATAAGATTATGAGGCGATTTTGTAACGTAGTTCCTTCGTGAAAAATCACAGTGATACTACCGTGACGTTATTTAGCATCCATCGCTCAAGTTAGTAAAGTTAGTCAAGACTCAATACTTGGGGCGGGCTGTTTTTACAAGCTTTTATTTTACTTGCACTGTTCCTATGTAAGTAGTCCGTCAAAATTTGCAAACCATTTTTCTACCATTTGTTGGTATCCGATTGAGCTGAAATTTGGTACAGGTATATATGTAACTTGGATGACAATACATTAATATCATGCCATTTATACTATGGAGCTGGTCTGATGATGGAGTTGAAAGGTAGTTATAGGAACTTATTAACGCAATAAGATAACACCATCGTGTTTGGGCTCTTTGGAATGGTCTTGATGAGTAGGTACTATACCGCGCAATAAAAGCTTGCTATGAAAAAAAAAATCATTTCAGAACTTATTTACTTCGGCCGTTTTAGAAAAAAAAAATTGGCTTGAATCAATTCACGTCACGAAGCAGCATCTCACTGTCCTCGCATCTCAAGCAAATTATAGTTTCCAACAGATAATTAGACAGCGGGCGAGTTTACAGACGTTATTACCGCTAACCGAGTTGCGATGGCAAGGTGACGCGGGCGTAATTTGATTTATCCGAAGCCCCGTTTGCACCGTGGGTGGTGCACACTCGCCTAACTTCGTTCCCGCTAATGAACAGGCCTTATGTCATTTGCGGGGGCTTGTTTGGTGGATAGAGGCCGCGGTTTGCCGGGTCGGGTACAGCTTTCGACCACGCTTATCGGTTACTTAGCAAGGTTAATGAGGAAATAATTCGTTTGTTTTGACGTTTTAGGGTGGCCAATAAGCGTAGGTGGCGGAATGGTTATGGTATCCGACTCGCAGGTGAGAGGTAGCGGGTGAGAATCCCACTGCGGGCATGTACTAATGACTCTATTCTGAGTTATGTACATTAGTTGAATACTAACTGATGCTCTTACGATGCACCGTAAGATGAGGGAAAAAATCGTGATGAAACCAGCACAGTCAGCTCCGCTTCAAATTTTGCAAGCATATGTACGTATCGTACGTACAAAAATCGCCATATTTTGGGAGCGTATTCGTTGCTCAAATAACAAGATTCTCACCGTAGCTATACCGTAGCTATTTCTCTGCACACAGCATTGCTAATCGAAAATGACCCGTGATGACGAACAATATACACACATCCATACATTGATACATGTATAACTTTACGCCTTTATCCCGTAGGGGTAGGCAGAGACCACATCGTTGCACTTGCTATGGTCCTGACAGAATAATATATTTTTATTTTATTTTTGTATTTCAATTATGCCGATGTACTGTTAGTGCATGAAGTGTAAATAAATAAAAAAAAATTTAATGTATAATAAAATGTAATTGTAGCATATCGCTACAATGCTAATAAAAAAAAATATCTACCCATAAAAATAAGGTGACCGCATTTATTTTTTATTTAGTTATTAGTATTGTAGCGATTTCCCTACAATACCTATAGATTTTTACTACTATTTTGGCTATCACGACTCGCTCACGGCTTAATACACAACAACCAATCCTGCAAAAGCTCCTAGCTGGAACAAAAACACATCTTACCATGATTTATAGAACCAAACGAATAGAAGCCTAACAAAACCCCATAAATCAAGTGTTCGTCGACCGTAACATTCAATATAAACTATTGTAATTAGTAGAGGGGACAATCGGCGTACCAGTGATCCAGGGGGGGGGGGGGAGGCAATTAGGATGGCGAAGCTTGCCGCGCGTAACAATGTTAACTGCTTTATGATGGTACGATAGTTAGATAAATGAACTAATGGCCAAGGTATTGACGTGGCATGACCTATTTCTATTGTATAATAAGAATATTTGCGAACAGGGCCTAGGATAGTCCCTGGGGTAGTTTTTATTTATTTAACAGTTTGTTGTGCACAATAAGAGGTATACAATATTGTCATTAAGAACACAACACGTACTGCTTATATCATAAGAAACATCTTAAAGTAAATCTACGGGAGACAGGGTAATTTTTAATGTGGCTTTGTTTTAGTGTCTGTAATTTTTCAATTTTTTTCAAACTGTTTTGTTTTTCGTTGTTTGTATATTAAAATAATGATATAAAGAAGTTATCGATTTTGTGTTAAACTGTTCCTTCCCCTACACCTACACCTATGATTTTTTTGTGGAATGGCATACAGATAGATTCTTTGTAATGTTAAAGAATTGGTAGAGTTTTCCAAAAATTAACGCCCGCATTCTATTGATACAGCATGTTATTTTTTCAACGAAGATTTCAACGGCAATTCATTGTGCGATTATAACTGAAGTAAACACACATTTTGATCATATTTCCACACATAAATTTAAACAAAACAACGTACTTTAACATAAATTAAACTGCCTATTTTATTTTCAAGTGCGCCTTTCGGAATATCGAAAGCTGCGTTCATCCATAAAGCCCTTGTTAAACCATTCTGGCGTGCTTGATTGACGGACAGACAACTTTTCATTTTATCATTAAAAGCGAGCATTTTATTCTTAACCTTTTAAGCGAATGTCAGAGTATATTAACGGGTCTAGTAAAGCACTAAATTAGTAACTTATACTGGTATTATTTTACTAAATTTGTGCAAAAGCTCAACCATTGTTATAGACTGTGAGAGGGCCTAGGTCACTTTTAGTTTTGGCGACTTTGGTGGTTATTTTTACTTCTAGAACCCACAATAGACGATAAGTAAGCAATACCGCTAAGAAAAGTCGAAGTTAAGGTTACTAAATTTTATTTGTGTCAGGACCAACTTTTTCTGGGTCTCATATCGCTACAAAATTGAAATTTTCTTATACTTGATAACCTATGGATTAACACTACTATTAACACTAACCTAACCTAACCTAACCGATTTACAATACGACATATTACGCACAAACTGGAGAAAGACCGGTTCTATTTTGTGTTACTCTTTTTTTTTTAAACTGATTTTGTTTTCACTCTCACACATTCGATTACTTTAAAGCCTTTCACAAATGCGAAAGAGAGGGGCATTTTATATTCACTGATTTATTCCCTTTAGGCGTTCCGACAATAAATATGACAATCCTTAACCCAAAAAGAGACTCATAAAGTCCCACGTTTGAAAAATGAAAAGCCCTTCATTCTCGTTTCACACACATAGGAATTCAGCTACACCTATGTAATGTTTAACATATGTGTAACATGCGACCCGCCTCGGATTCACACGGGTTTTCTCGACTTCTCTTTTCTATAATGTGTGTGTGTGTGTGTGTGTGTGTGTGTGTGTGTGTGTTTGTTGTGGTATGTTATGTTTACAATTGTAGTTTACGGTTCAGTACGTTATATATAAAAGCGGATTGGGTATTATATTGTCGGCTAGCGAAAGCAGTACGAATCGGCCTAGAGCGTGCTACAACATAAAGTGCTATAAAATATACATTGTAAATGTATATTTTTCTGACACACAGACGTTGAAAGCGACCTTAATCGTCTACATAGCAACCAATAGGTAATGCCATTATAAAGTATAGCTTTTTCCCGCGAGTTCGTTCACGTAGACTTCTGTCTTACATTCCGGACCCGCGCCCACGGGAACTACGTTGAATTTCGATAGATAAGTTATAGCTTATGTGCTATTCTGCGTTGCTATATTACGTTTTTCTGTGAAGGAGCCATGGCCTTTTTCACTAACCTTAAAAATCGTCTAAGTTACGCCTTACTTAGTTATTACACAATCAGTAACGTCCGAATTGAGATAAGACAGAACTTGGACAATTCTTAAGTATAGTCAAAACGGCAATATAACATCCAAACCCATCCATCCTTACACACTACTAGGATTAGTCCGATATTAAAATGATAGTTATTGTAAATTGAAATGTATTACGTGAATAAATTATTTTTGTTAAAAATAAGGATTTTTCTTCTTAATAAAAGTGTTCATGTATTGTTTACACTTAATGACTGTGTAGAAGCTCCCTAATTAAAGGCAAACATCTGTATCGTGTTTAAGTAAGTAATATGTATGTTTTGGAAAATGTTATTTACTTACAGCAGCTGTTGTTGATAATGCTGGTGTATGTTCTTCGAATAAGACATAGATGTTTGCAAATGTTAGATGGAATAATATTTATTTTCTTAATAAGCCCTTGTGCACAGTCTAATTAAGTGAAGTTCGAGGAATGCCAAAATTTCCAAGTAATAAATTTCACTTTCGGCTTTTCATACCTTTTTAATAGGCTGCCACTTCACCTCAACGACGAGGTCTTCATACTTGTTTAGAATCGACCTATTGACTCTTGACTTGAAAATTCCAAGATTCTATTTTTAAAAGTTTTTATTTAACTTGCACGGTTCGTATGTAAGTTATCCGTCAAAATTTGCAAACCATTTTTCGACCATTTGTTGGTATCCGATTGAGCTGAAATTTGGTATACCCATGTAACTTGGATGACAATGCATTTGTTAGGTACCATGGAGCTGGTCTGATGATGGAGTCGGAATGAGGTCATAGGAACTACTGAAAGCAATACGATAACCCCATCTTGTTATACTCTTTGGAATAAACGTCTTGATGGTTGTATACCGTGCAATAAAATCTAGTTATGAAAAAATGATTTCCATTAAGTAAGTTGTTATTCGGAGAACAATGACGCATGGAGAGGGTACTTACTAGGTGAATGCCTCCTCCTCGCGTCAAATTACTCATAGCTGTCATGTCATGAAGCCCCATCAAGTAATTTAAAGCGACCAGCGGTGCGATTCTGTAATAAACATCCTTGATCATAATGATAAAATCCAGGTTGTTCTGTCGGATATTAACAATATTTCAATACAAAATGCGCGTGGCAAACTGGCCACGATCTGTTACGTTTTATATTTGCGCTCACGATTGTTGTCTTAGAGAATAACGTAGCTATGTCTATCTTCGGCGAAGGGAAGCTCATCATAGAAATTTATCGAGTGCTGTGCTGATTTGGTCAAATCAGTGTATGCAGCGATCTCTTGGCTGTCATTGTTCTTTTTTGGTCAACGAATTTTAAGAGCATTCGAAGGAGGACAGTCAAATTAGATAAATTCTTGCGAAAGGCACTTGGTTACTAATTCGCGTGTTTCTACTCTTATATTTCTTACATAGTATAAAATAAAGTTTCCGACCGTGTTTGTCTGTCTGGTTGCAATATTTTATTTCCGTTAACACCTAACGCAACGGATTTTGATGCAGGTTTCCCTATCATTAGATTACTTCTTCTAGAAGGTTTATGAGTGTTATGCATGTTCATTATAATAGAGGAAATCCGGATCAGTCTGCTCGTTTTCTATAAATCTATATTGTAACTTGCTCATAGTTACTTCTCGCAATCAGACCGGCACAGAGCAGCCAGGGGCGCAGCATTGTTTTTCCCGAGTCCACAATGCACCTCCTGAGCTGTGAAATTAATGACGTCATAATTTCCGGGTCGCCAGCCACCCCGACGGCGAGGCGTGAATAATCAGCCCACGTGACGTCATGGGGCATTTAAAACATTCTCACTTGCATTTCAGACGTTTATAGATTGGCCTTGTGGCACAAAATAGATTTATAACTACCCATAGGTCATCTTCATAGTAATGGTATCACTTGTTTGTATTAGTTTCGACTACAACTGCCCCTGAGACACAAAAAAGTCAAAAACATATCGAATATGTAACTATTTTTTGTTTGTGCCCTGGGGCCTTATTTTTGAAACCGCTCGTATAAATAAATAAATAAATAAATATTCGTGGACAAATTCACACAGCGCCATCTAGCCCCAAACTAAGCAAAGCTTGTAATATGGGTACTAGATTACTGATATATTACTGAAATACTTTTTAAAATACATGCTTATTATACATAGAACACCCAGACCCGTAACAGAAATTAAAATTCATCATTTCAATTTCTGCCCGGCCGGGAATCGAACCCGGGACCTCTTGCGTGGCAGACCGGCATGTTGACCACTGAGCCACTCAGGTCGTATCCACGCGAGCACCCGCCTTTTAATGCTTGTCTTTTCTATCTAGAAAATGGATAGCAGCGCTTGCTGTTAACATATTTTTGCTGCTCAACCCTATGCCTTATTGTAGTAACTCGGTATGGAGATAGTTTAGCATCTGAGCATGGACAGGACATGTATTATAAGTAATTATAATACTCCGCTTGGGGAATACAACAATTTATTCCATTATATTAAAATACAATAGCTGTACATGTTGGCAGAGCAGTGGGCAAACTACTATAAGGAATTATTTATTCAGAAATTCAAGGTAGTTTTCGCGGGACCACGACATAACCGAATTTTACTAGTAACATAAATCTAGTTTCTTTTTTCATTGTTCAGTAAAACTGTGTATTAAATAAAGTACCTGCCATTAATGCGATACCACAGTCGAATAGCAGAAACTGTAAATAAGGAAAATGTTAGTCTAGATTTTCTCGGAGTTCTGTAAATAGCCTGAGAAGCTCGCTTGGATTGCTTCCGCCGCCTTCTCTTTACTGACTGCCAAGCAACAATGCTTGCATTGTTATATACAGTCTTGAAGGATAAAGAGGCTGATGTAATTATAGAGAATTGCATTAGAATTGCAATTTCAGCGTTGTTCTTACTGTGAAGACGCGTCTGTTGTTCGAATTTTTTATAAGGCATTTTCATCTTATGATGTAATATTTTTTAAAGTGGATCAACTGTAGGTGCTTTTGTCATTCCGATTTATAATATAATTAAATCGCAGACAACCCTGAAGTAACACCTAACTTACGGCGCCTGCGCTGGTCGCATTGGTCACCGACAAGGCAGACAAGCTAAATAGCATATCCTAATTATTATTATATGGTAGGGGGTCAGTTCTCTCTGCAGCTGAATGTTTTTTTTTTATATTTCTACTAGCCAGGCATTTGACCGCTATCTCACCTGGTGGTAAGTGACGATGCGGCCGATGATGGAGCATACCTGTCTAGGAACAGCCTATTCACTCTGGCCTTAAAGGCGTCTAGATTATGATGATTTGGGAACACACTCGCGGTAATGCATTCCATTCCTTGGCCGTACGCATTATAAAGGTTGAACTAAAGCGGCTCGTGCGGATAGCTGGAAGATCTACTACATAAGGATGAAGCGCTCGCCTGGACCGCGTCTCCCGATGGCGGAAAGGGGCCGGCGGAATGAGACTGTAGAAAACCGACAAACGCGCAACCCTACGCCGATGCTCGAGGCTCTGATGTGTAAACGTGACGCATTGTTAGAAATGTACCTAACGCTAGTTCTCTTTGCTTTATACTTAAGTTATGCAAAAGTTGACCTCCGTGACTCTGTTAACTGGGGAAGTTGACCAGATGGATCATGGTCACACATTGAATGTCCCCTTTTTATTATTCATAAATTCATCATAGTCCACTGCAGGGTATGGGCCTCTTTCATTAAGGGGTTTGTGCTTTTATACTCAAATGAAATGAAATTAAAATACGTTTATTCCGTACAGGTTTTTTACAAACGCTGATGAATGTCAGAAAGTACCTAAATATTAAAAGTATTTTACATAAATTAGAAATAAAATGCTCATTCGCCGCGGCAGGACCGCCATAGGCCATAGACAAAAGAAAAAAGAAACTCCGCGATGCTAGCGCCGCCGGTCGTCTGCCTGTCACTGTCAATGTCCTGTCAGTGGATGATGCCGCTTGCTTGCAAATAGTTTAGGTACATAAACTTCATAAATATTTAAAAGTATAATATATTTTAGTGGATGAGTGCAAACTTAATTATGATTACTTCACTCTGCCGGATACCACACGGCTAAATGCGGCTATGTGCAGGCTTACTCATGATCTTTTACCACACCGTTAGAGCATCGGTTAGTGTTAAACAGCTTGACCGCGACAGAGGTGACCTGTCGATGGTGGCGCTAGTTCTGCGTTTTATGTAGCAACACCGAAAGGATGTAGTATTCTGTGACAGAATTCGAATTTGCCAACAATGGGACACGGATAAGAAGGAACGTGACGGAAAAAGAAATTAACATATCCCGATTGTGAAATTAGAATAATGACGTTTCGGAAAAAGACCTAGCGCCCTCCTTCATGGAATTATGATTCTTGTCGAAGATGTCATTTGACATAGTAGACATTGACACCAAAGATAGACAGTATAAACCAACTAATTTTAAATAGTGTACAAAACAAAGGCGACTTATTAAGGTTATAGACTACTTGATAGCGTTGACTTTTATTTTCTCTATATAGTTTATTATTAGCCAGTATTTAATTAGTATGCTCATTTTTCCGCAACGTGTCAAAGTAACCTGAAGTCGTAGTACCCCTATACGTAACTCAGAAAAAGTCATTGGTACACATATCTTAATATCTCGAATATATCTTAATATCTCGAATAAACTTGTATCCACATCCGAGTAACTATTATAATGATTGGAAAATTATTTTATTTTGTTGACATTTGACTATCTAATTATTTTATTAATGTAATCATAATACTAGTTGAAACTATAGGTCTGTTCAGCACTTCGTTTATTGAGTTTATAAATGAAATACTTAAGCAATTTAAACTAGTTCTTGTATTTCGAGAGAATTCTTAAGCCTGGTTTACATTAAATATATCCGCGATAATTTCACACAAATTAATTTTACAGCAATCGGGAAGAGGTTCCTCTAGTCCAGTTACCACGAGAGAGATTCCTTTCGAGTGGGATGTCGGCCCTTTTATTAAGTTTCCTCCCCCACAACTCTGCCACCCCACGAAAGTACGAACTCAGTGTTGCCAATGACACTGGCTGAATCCATAATTGTGGGTGGAATAATAAATAAGTGTTACATACTATTCACAGAAATTTATTTCTGTACTACTATTATGTAAAATTTACATTGTACTTGTATTAATATTTTACAATATGTAAAATAATAATGAATCTTTAATAATAATGCCCGGAGTTGTAACGAATGTTTCAAATAAAATCAATTATGATATGATATGATCGAACCTTATACGCCTCGCGTACGGGTCCGGCCCGCTACCCTTTATACCACCTGCACTCACTGCTGATGACACAAACTGCTGATTAATTTTGTATTGCAATATCGTTAATACCACTTATCTGATCGTTTTAAATAAAGCGGTAAATTTCACAGCCCATTACCCTCGAATCGAAAGGCATTTCATTTCACATTTTCAGGTGCGAACAATAGGTGCAGTAAATACCAAGTTTTGGTATGCATACGAGATTACCCACAGTACCTAAATTGAAATATTAATGGAATATGCTTAAATAGCCTTGTATTTAACAAACTAATAACTGCGATGTTTGGGTAGATATTTGCGAACAAAAAACTAACGGAATTAAAATAATGACGTTTCGGTAAAAGATCTAGCGACCTCCGTCATGGAATTATGATGCTTGTCAAATGTGTAAACATTTAATGGTACCAACGTTAGACAGTATAATGGTGTACAATAACGAAGGCGGCTCATTAAGGTTATATAATACCCAATTATAAATTGGGCTTAATAAAGGCTTTAATAATTACCCAATTATAAATTGCAGTTTTGTAATTGTCATTACAACTACACAATGTAACCTTTTTAGTAATAATTTATATGCTGTAAAACTGTGAAATAAATAAATAAAATTATATGAACATAGATTAATAAAGAATACGAACATTGAACAGCGTAGCATCTGCTACGGTTGGCGTCGTAGCGGAAGCTACGCTTTTCCTGTACCGCGCCAACTGACATTAATAAATGGCGTTCCGTGAAAACGTTCTACAAAACCTTCCTCACCTGCTGACCAGTTAATCCTTCCGTGGCTAACGACGAGAGCTAACCTGGTTGCCATGGTAACTGGAACTAATTGCCTATCGATTTTCCTGCGGTGGTGATGGATGCGCTCAGAAAATATCCTTTTCAGCAACACAAGCCGACGTCTCGCGTAGCTCAAAGTAAATAGATGTGGTGTTATACACAATGTGCAGGTATACACAAACTGTAATTATAACAGATTGCTACAAGCAATTATGGCGGTATACGTACGATTATGTCATGTTTCTGGCTGTTTGTTAGTGTTTAGATAAATGCACAACGTATCCTGTGGCTCCACACCTGCTGTAAAATTCCATTCTCAAGTTATACTTTAGCTTTTAAAAAAAAAGTACACGCTCAAGTGTCCGTGATATCGCTTCCACACCTCTCAGGTTGGCTGGAAGAGATCCCTTGCAGAGATAAGCTCGCCTTTGTGAACTATTTTAAGGTCTTTAGTTTGTAACATTTTTTCATGTACAATAAATAATATATATATACAACGGATGCTTCTAAGAGATTTTTCCTGTTTCAATTTCTACAAAGATAAGGCCGCCTTTGCTCATATGTGTTCCTCGTTGTTGTAAGTGACTGACATTGTGATATTTTATGAGCAATGAAGCTTTAAGTTCGCCGTTATACGTAACAGTTTTAAATAAATGCATAAATAAATAGAGTGTATAATACAAAGATATACTTAATAAACTTTTAACATGTGTAAAGAGAAAGATATTCTTATGTATCTGTCTATCTACGGTCTGTTATATTTTCCATCAGAGTATAAAGTTGTGAGCAAGAATTAGCTGTCTCGAACAAGATCTCACGCGGACCATTTATAATATGGCGGACGGGGCGAGGTGGGAGATGCGGGAGCGGGAGTAAAGTGAGGTTTGATGGTGATCCCTTCATCCCTCCCATTCGCTAAGGGGAGAATGGGCTACGTTAATAGGCGTTGGAGACGACAATGTGTTCTTAGGACAGGTTGAGATGCGGGCTTGACGTGGCGCGTTACGTTTTATATGCGAACTTTGGAGGTTATTATATGCAAAGGTATACGCATAACATGCAAGATGAACCAGAATTGTAAATTTACCTTCTATTTTTAGTTTTGGGTTAAAATATTATTAACTAATATTGACACCAGATAGTAATGTTTTTGCAGAATTCTGGTGAAACATATATCAGGTATATATTACCACGATATCTACATATATGATGTACAAAACAGAAACAATTAAAAAAACAAACGTAATGTGAAATAAATTTTCATTGTACACTTTTTAGCTTTATAGGTTTATTTTCACTCATTGCGAATTTTAAATATAGTTGCCGAAAACTTAAAAATGATAGAGATGTTATGCTCATAGATATCTGAAACTAAATAGCATTTTAATCAGATTCACGTGTAATTTATTCAAACATGAAATTTCCTTAGATAATAATCTGGGTCCCTTGAAGTGTTAAAAGCCTAATGACTACAAATAAAGCCCATTAGCACTTCCTATTGTTAGCAAACATTTAGGACTTACGAAACACAAAACGAACACATCCAAAATAGAATTCTACCCAGCTTGTAACCGGAACAAATACTTGCAATGTGAATCCCCGAATATCGGTTTGACCCAGATTATATTTGGACAGTGACCTGAGCCAGATACCTAGTTACTTTCAATAGACCTGAGCCCAGATTCCATCAGTGAAATGGTACAAAAACCAATGTCGATTGGATGAAAATGGACTGAATTTGGAATAATGTCGGGCCTTATTGGCTACATCGCCGTACGATGGATAGGGATAACATTCTAGAAATAATGAAGCAGCATTTTCGACACTGCGATCTCCAATCTGCTAAGCGTGGCAAAAAAGGGCAATACCCGCCACCAATGTAGAGGAGACTCAAGCTATCAGTGGACTATTATGTGTTATGTATTATTAGTGGATAAGAACCTAACCCGATCGAATGTGACGGTCAAGGATATTTCTTTATACATTTACTAAACCGTTGGCCTTGTCCATTCTTCTTAAATACCTACTCTGCCCTATGCTCAACAACTCTTCCAGATTTTCTTGCACATGAATAGTTTACAAGGTGTGGTGGCTCAAGATATAAATAGACCAATTTCCATGTTTACCGACGACGACAAAATCATATTAGGGTAAAAGCCGGATAGTTCCTAAAGGGATGTTGGTAACGTTAGCCTTTACCGTAATTGAAAGTGCATCTTCCGACGGCCTTAGTGGCATGTAATCTATCAGCGTAGGTGCACGCGTTTTGTCCTCGTGAGTAATAATATTCTGTGACGAAGCTTTGACGGGCGCCAAAATTATCTTCGTAAATAATTTTATTACTGATTATGGTATCAGTCTACGTTTTATTTTTTTGCATGCATTAGAGTTTAATTTACATTGTTAATTATGTTTTCCTGTTCAATAGTTTTTATATATTTCACTAATAAATAGGGCAAGTATCCCTTTTTATTTTGCGATAGTTGGCCCAAGGCGCAACTGTAAAATTATATAACACACAAAGGCAATTTGTTTTCGGTTAGTGTTTTCTTCCCAGTTATTGTGACTATCTTGCATTCAATAAAATAAATACTTATCTTTCGCTGTGAATTTAACAGTTAATTTACAATTATGTAAGTACTACGTGTAAAGTTTCCTCATACCATAATTAATGTGAATACAAAGCAATTAGTGGTCATCTTGCCATTAATGACCCGGTTGCGCTCTCGCGCGCGAAATACTATTTTTTTTTTTAAATTGGTGGAACATTGGTGGAACTTATTCACACTTTTCGCAAGAGTCAGAGCGTAAAAATTCCAAACTGTCTTCGTATCCATGACATCGTCCCGATCATAAATCAAAAGAAAACAAGTTCTGTCTTTTGTTAGGAACAGCGAGCGATAGCAATGAATTTTTAAGAACAAACTGCAATGGGGGCCTCATTTTTGTCCAGCATTTCTGTTTAACAAAAAAGCTCTTAGAGTAAACAATTCATAAGACTTTAGAGAAACCGGATACTGAGCACTGCAAGGGAAAAGGAACCCTGACAATCTGTAGATTAGATTAAAAATAGAATGGGCCGTTTCAAAGAAATCTGGGTAAGAGAACTTACTGATTGTCAATTTCCTGGGTCATTTCATTATGGAGGTTAGAGATTGGACGATAAGTTTCTATTTGGGTTGAATCGAGTGATAATGCCAAATTCTTGCTAAGTTTAACCTATATAATGGTGTTTCAGCTGTGAGCATCGGTGGTCGATTACGGTTAGAGTATTCGATTCGTAAGCGAGAGGTATCGGGTTCGAATCCCACTGCGGCCATGACTCCACCAATGACTCTTTTCTGAGTTATATATCCTCTTACGGTCAGGGAAAACATAGTTATGAAATTTGCACATTCAGGCGACTAAATGGGTAACCATGATCCAATCTGGTCAGGTTCCCCTAGTAGTCACGGTCGTCCGATGGCAGTTAATCCACTGTAATTACCTGATCTGCCAAATCCTGGATCATGGTCAAGGCAGACCCCGGACCCTCGTGTGCCGGGACATTAACGCCAAGATGATAATGGTATTTCAGCTACGCTATAGCTGAATAGCCAACATAACTTCACATATCGCTCCAAAACTTTATAAGGGGACATTACAACCGGGTCTTGCACATACTTCGGGGAATATTACAACTTTGTTGACCTTGAGGCCATAGCAAAGAAGGGGTGAACTTGGGCGAAACGGAAACGGTACAAATTGTCGTGTTAACAAATTGAAAGAGATTAGCACCCCGGCTTGGACGTAACTTCTGTAATTCAGTGAGAATTACGAGCTAGGAGCGGTTGGCTGAACAAACTGATATTGAGGATTATACAAGACATTCTTGGTTGGAGGATAGGGGAAGTGGTTGTAAATTTCCAAGGGGCTAGATGTTTAGAACTGGAACGAGGTTTGAGCTACTCTGTGAAATAAATTAAACGCCTATAAAACTGGTAAATATACGAGTAACAATATGCTTATAACGTTTATGTTTCGATTCCAAGTACAATTCATTTTAAGAAATATAAATATTTGACTGCTTGAGTGGTTCAGTTCGATTCCCGGCCGGGTAGAAATTGAAATGATAAATTTTATTTTCTGTTACGGTTCTGGGTGTTATAGGTATAATAAGTATGTATTTAAAAGTATGTAAGTAGTATATCAGTTATCTATAGCACCCACAACAGAAGCTTTGCGTACTTTGGGGCTAGATGGCGCTGTGTGAATTGTCCAAGCATATTTATAATTGTTATTATTACCGCATTTCTACGGCGAGATGTGATATGTTTATACTATTTACCATAATAGTGTCCGTACTAGATGGTTTGTTTTGGGTAGACGAATTCATTTTAAATCGTTAATTTTTAGTTACTTAGTATGTAGTAACTAAATGCATCTCATAATTTGGTACCTGTCCACTAAATTATACTCAGTCTGCCGCCGCCTCCTGTCTCATCCACCATAAAAAATAAGCAAGGATTTAAGCACTTTGGAACACTTCTTGACGCTCTGGGAGTAACATCCGAGATTACAGCGAACTTGTATTACAGCCTCCTTGCGGTTTATGACCAAAGTTACACTTCGCCGGTCGGCCATCTTCTTTTAGAAGACTTACTTTTGTTTACAGCCAGTACCGGCGCAAACGTGAGAACGGATTAAAAACAAATTAAATGTTGATATGGCTGCAAAAAGTGAAGTCGTGAAGCTTAAGAATACTCTAACTAGCAAGAAGAAATAAAAAACGTATATCTATATCTATATACATAGTATGTATAAATCAAAATCGCTTTCCGCCTTCTATATTAATGTACGCTTAGATCTCTTAAACTACGCAATGGATTTTAATGCGGTTTTCACTAATGGATAGAGTGATTCAAGAGAAAGTTTTATAAACAAGAAAAATAAAGATAAAGTAGATGTGCGCGAACGAACTCGCGCCGAGTTCACAATACATTATAATAAAGAGTGTCTCAATAAGAAGTTGAATCTCAAATCGCGCGTCATTTTCGACTGTCAATTGTTGAGTCAGCCATACTTTGTGCTTGTATAAATAAAACATTGACATTTACGAAATTTGTGCGTTAAAACTTAGAAGAACATTTGTTAATAGTGAAAACCCATTACAAATATAGGGAGAATTTTACTCTCAAAAAATCATAATCCGTGACGAGGCTCACTTCCACCTCAGCGGGTTCATTAACAAACAGAATTCTCGGTTCTGGCGAGATAAAAACCCACATGCCATTCAAGAACTTCCGTTACATCCTCAAAAAGTGACTGTTTGGTTTGCCATGTGGGCAGGAGGGATAATCGGATCATTTCGTCAAATCCAGCAGCACTTACTGCAAAATGTATTGCAAAATTTCATCAATAGAGTGCATACCTACCAAC
Source organism: Blastobasis adustella (assembly GCA_907269095.1). Lineage (NCBI taxonomy): Eukaryota > Metazoa > Arthropoda > Insecta > Lepidoptera > Blastobasidae > Blastobasis > Blastobasis adustella. The sequence continues at coordinate 5,403,017 of OU026129.1, forward strand.
AAACGCATTGGCCATTTACCGATATTTTGTTTCATGTGTAAATACAATCACTATTTTAAATATGTAGATTAAAAAAAAATTAAACTTTAATTTAAAATATTTTTAAAATTCCACTTCTTATAAGACACTTTATATGTAGGGCACGAATTGTCTTCGTAAAGGCAAAGGTGAGTGGGAGAGCACGTATGAAAAGGTTAGCAAGTTATACAACGTTTGTTTTTGATAGGATCATAAAAAGTGAAGCAATTACGGGATTCGGTAAATAATTAAGAGTGTGTCCTGAGCACGCGTCATACAAACGTAGTTTGCTCATATTTTCAATAAAATACAATGTTTCAAAAGTTACCCGGGATTTAAGATTTGCATACAAATTTTAAATCTCGTGCAACGTTGAAACGACATATTTTTACGAAAATCTGATAAACTACAAGCGCAGATATTGGTTTCTGGATCATGTCTACAAAATTTCATTTTTTTTATGGCGTAATATTAAAAATATCATCCAACTATGGGGGACACTAGCCTTAAACTGATAGCAGTTATAGAAAAAGGGATGTCTGAAAATGCAAAAGATACATACAGTACTTGTTCATAAATGTTCACATTAACGAATGCTAAAATGCTGTTTGTATAAAAACTGTATCTACGTCAGATTTTTGTATCAACGGTTATTTCTCCAGTTAAACCCTAGCTTGTAACAATGACTTCTTTTCCTTTGCAACATTTTCACAAAGGGCTATTCCTTGGGGCTTCGGCCTATTAGAATAGCCAAGCAAAGTTTGAGTGGCTGAGCTTTTAGATCTGAGCGTTAGTCTCGAGGGATAATACCCAGTATTTCTGTTTACTGTATTTGTTTAGGTTGTTTTATCTCATCGTTCACTTTGTATTTCTGTTCTATTTTTATCCCTTCTGGGAAAGATATTGAGCACAAGTTTAACCCGAAAATAAATATTTTAGAAATATATTTAGCAGAGTTTAAGAATATGAATAGGATTTAGAAATATTTATTTACACAAACAGAAGCATCACAACACAAAAAATATAAATAACCAAGTTTGGAAAACACGATATTTTGTAACATAGAAGAACAGATAAAATACACAATAATCATCAAAAAGCATATAAGACGTATGACCTTAAAATGAAAAGCAAATAAAGCGAATAAAAACTAGTCAAACACAGTGTCGATACGTATGGTAGTAGGTAAGTGGTGTGTGTTAGTGGTGTGTGTTATACATGTGTAAACGGGACCTCACTCACTTTGCCCCGGTGCGAACCGAAGCGCTGGTTGGGCTATTGCGTTATCCGGCGACTAATATGATAAAGGCAGACAAGCTTGCACCTCTGTAAAAATAAAAGCAAGTGTCAGTAAAAGCGAAATTTCTGTGAGTGGTCATATCTGTAGAGAGGAGGTATCGCTGGAGCTAACGCTTTGGTGAGGACATTTTGAAGTGGACGATTTAAAAGAACGCTGCAGCTGTTCATTTCACTTTGATGTAGAGGACCTTATGAACCTGTAGGTTCTTGCTGGTGATGTGCGATCAACAATTTTTGATTTTACGAACTATGAATATTCTTGTAGGTACAAGATGACTAATGACATAGACCTAGCGAGTAGAAAATGAGTATCAGCGTTTTCTACAAGCCTTTTTTACAACTTGCCTGCCAAGCGTGAAGATTATCGCAATCTCATTTGGAAGAGGCCCAAGTATAAAAGTGAGCTTTTACCAACTGAAGAGATCTGGGATATTCTAAATTTTCCTTTCACTTACGTATTTGGACTTTAATTAGTATGCATTTGGAAAAACTTCAAGTGGACTGTTAATATCGAAGTAGTATCTGGAATATTCCAAATTTGACATTCAATTCTGAATATAATCTGCAATATTTGAACTTAATATTATTAATGATACTCTCCTGTAATTACATTTCAACATTTAATCAAATTTGCTCATTAATAAATTGATTCCATATAGTTCAAAAGCGTTCAATTCTCCGCAAGTTTCAATTTAAATACAACTGATATCATGGGCATATTATGGGCTAAATAAGGAAGTTTTAAAGGATGCAACGCATTGAAGAAGCCTCTGGTATTGTAAATATATTTCATAAAAAATACAAAACTGCCTTAGGTATTTATTTATTTATTGGAGTACCAACAGCTATATAAAACATCATAAATATTATTTTAGAACCAATAAGCCAATTACAGGTCCTCGCTAGTAACAACAAAATAAAAATAAAATAAGTAAAAAGGAAATAATATATTGAGTATACCGCCATAGAAGTCCGTTAGAAGAATACCAATCTCTTTCGCTAAGGCATGTTGTGAAATACCACAAACGCCACTGGACCTACATACTAGAAAATGGACAGCAGAGTTTCCTGCAAAGCATTTTTAATACTTCGATTTCCGAATCACATGTCAAGCGTGAAAATATAATATAGGATACGCAATCAGGACCCTGCAACATTACGCCTTATTAGTATTGACAATCTCCCGTAATAGGGCCTGGACCCATAATCTAAATTGCACGTTAATTACTAGCGTTTAATCATCCGATAGTTAGAAGCTACTCGCTTCGTATGTCCTAATAACGGCAGCCGATGGTCCACGCCCTCAATGGACGGCCTCGACGCAACGTTGAAGGCTAAATGAGCATGCAGCCTCGAATTAGCGGTTCCATGTAATGGAGCCTGCTGGGAACAAAATGGCGGCTTATGATACATTCTAGACAGGCATGTTGCAAAACCAATTTAGTTTAGACGCAAATTCATGAAACAGATTTTACGGTTTCGTCGGTTTCAAATAATGTCTAAAAAGATGACAAGTTAGAAAGATTCGAGTTAGTAACGTGTCAAGTTTTAGAATGAACAAATTTAAAAAAACGATGAAGTCGAATCACGATTGTATTATTTGTGCATTTAGAAATATATTTTGATGGTGATGCTATAATAATAATAAATAATATACAAAAATATTTTTTATAATAAAAATATAAAATTTTACAGTAGGAATATGCTAATAGTCTACTTCCCACTATGAACGATAGAGAATTTTTATTCCCATTTGTTACCAGTGGGAACGTTACTAGCGACGAATGGGAATCATTTTCCCATTAATTCTTAGTGGGAACGAACGAACGAACCAGATAGATTATCTAGGCGAAAGGCAATTGGGAGAGTCAACCAAATAAAAATGGGAAAATGCCGGAGAAAGAAGAGTTCCCCAGTGGATACGGGAATGAGTATACAAGTGCGAATGTAATTGTATTGTTTCTTGTTACTTAAGTCGTTTAATGAAATATTTAACAAACTTTCTTTTATTTTACAGGCCCGGGGTCCGCCTTGACTATGATACGGAATTTGGCAGATCAGATAATTACAGTGGAGCGGCTGCTATCTGACCTCCGTGACCCTGCTACAAGGGGAACCTGACGAAATTGGATCATTGTTACACATTCAGTTGCCTGAATGTGCAGGTTTCATCACGATGCTTTCCTCGCCGTAAGAGCATCGGTTAGTATTAACCCGGTACCACTCGCGTACGAATCGGATACCATAACCACTCGACCACCGACGCTCATATTCTTATCATACATATTCTGCAAGTATAAAATATAGCCGCTGTCCGCGTCAGTCTGTCTGTATATCCGCTAGCTCCACTAACGCTAAAAGCATTTTAAAATTACACACATGGTGTAGGTAGCATTACCATAATGAGTATCCCGTAAAAAGCAACTAAAAATTAGGATGCTAACATAAAATTTAATTAGTTCTCGAAAGCTTGACACTTTATTCCGTATAAATAACAATTTAACGACGAGCTTTTGCCAACTGGTATTTGCATAATTCCTTCCAAAAAGCTTTCTCACTTGTGCTTACAGCTTTGGGTGTGACTTTTAAAATGAATAGTCATTTTTGTTCAGGCATTCTTTTACAGTTAGTCGTCGTACAGGAGCGTCGGTGGCCGAGTGGTTAGGGTATCCAGGTCGTAAGCGAGAGGTACCGTGTTCGAATCCCACACATCGTGAGGGAACATCGTTATGTAACCTGCACATTCAGGCGATGAATGTGTAACCATGATCCAATCTGGTCAGGTTCCCCTAGTAGCAGGGTCACAGAAGTCAGATAGCAGTCGCTCCACTGTAATTACCTGATTTGCCAAATTCTGGATCATGGTCAAGGTGGACCCTGGGCCTTCGTGCGCGAGAGCACAACCGGGACATAATTATATTTTTTATTCATTAACAATAGGTAGCAATAAGATTGAGTAACGGAAAAATGTAACACAAGCAATTCAAATTACATTTTTAGAATAGTATAGTTAAGGGATACGGTCTTGAGCGTGTATGTATCTTATGTCCTAGAAACCGACCGCCCACGAGCTAATAAAATTCCGTAGCCTATAAAATGCAGGGCATTGTTTTCCTTACGTATTTTCTATAGCGCAAGCCTACTTAACAATGTGAGATGTGAGAAAAATTTATAAACTAAATATGCTTGGACAATTCACACAGCGCCATCTAGCCCCAAAATAAGCAAAGCTTGTGTTATGAGTGCTAGATAAATAATAAACTACTTATATACTTTTAAATACATACTTATTTTAAAATCGCAACAAGAATAGACTCGCAACAAAAATTAAATTTCATCATTTTAATTTCTGCTTGGTCAGGAATCGAACTCGGGACCTCTGCATGGCAGACCGGCATGATAACCAACTGAACCATTCAGGTCGTAAATTATAATGAATAATATTATAATTAATATTCATTGTAATTTTATTGTTGTATATTATGTATGTATGTATGTTCATTTTAAAGGTATGCTCCGGATTTCCTACCATTATTATTGTTATTGGTTATTATGTTATATGTATGTATCTTCAAAAATAATAAGTATGCTTACACATAATCTACAATTCCAGGGTAGAACAAAATCACTTCGCAGCTTTTAATTTCAGTATCCTTTTTAACATCGATGTAACAAAACACAAATTGCTTGCTCTCCTTGCTTGCTTGATAGCACCTTTGCAATTTAGCCTAGGATATCGATATTCATAAGGCATAGTTGAGCAAAGAGTTTCCAATAGAAATAACAAATCTCCCTGGGAATAGTGTAGCAGAATTGCAACTACCTTTGTTCGCGTTCTTGCCTAGAGCTCGGAGCGTCGAGTAGAAAATGCAGAATGTAATAGCGACTAATGAATACCGTTATAATTTATTATCCTGTGCTATAACTGCAGTTCGTTAAATATTCTGTGTGTTCATGCAGAACATTGAGGGATGGATTTGTGAGGCAGTGAATGATAGGAATAATAATTTTGGTTTCTTTAGGTAAGGTGTGTGATCAATAGATTTACAGAAGTACACACAGAGTCCGTTACAAACCAATGAAAATATATGGCTCCATGCGTAGATAATATGTGTCAACTACCTATCGAATCTCTATTGTCTATGTCGACATAACAGAGTGCGCTCAAGATAATTTTTTTTTATGTAATACGGCAGACCAACAGGTAGCGGGCTACCTGATGGAAAGTGGTCACCACCGCCTATGAACACAAGCATCACCAATGCGTTGTTCGCCTCTAAGGAGACCTCTAATAATATACTTTTTGAACGATCCCATGTCATAATCCAAAGGAAACACTATGGCTGTGGAATCGTACGAACGAGAAACGTTCTTTCGAATCCTCGCGTGGACACCACTCTCTAGAGTGTCTACATAATGGGGATGAGTACCCAGTTCGCAGCGGATATGCGCTTAGGTGTGGTAACATGTACTAAAGTGCAAGTTCTTTGGGGTGTCCCAGTCATTGTTTTTTTTCAGAGTTGTTCTTATTGGCCGTCAAATTCAATTCTATTTCCAGCCGTAAAATGATAACGAATTGGAAAGACTGCAGTAAAATCTGGCATAGCTTATGATATGGCTAGAGCCACAGCCATAGCACTATTATACTCAATATTACTCGATATATACGTGGCTATACCTTACGTCAAGCCCGTGACGCTGGACTAATATTGCATAGCTTAGTTCTGGATACATCTAAGCTGTACATATTGCCTGTATCGCCTTTGATCAGTTGCCATTTGACCTAAATTCGTGATGCGCTCGTGATGTCAGCTAGGTGGATATTGTTTGCGACAGATTGTATAAGGTGCATGGGAAACTGATATTATCTCCCTTATACACAATGGCTGCTGATTATGATTACCTTTACATCGAAATTGTTTGAAATTATTTTTACTATAGACCAAAGACTGGATGTGACTTTGAAACTGAAAAATGAATTTGAGGCGTTTCGTCACCCGCACTAAATTTCTCTTAACGTTCTTTCATTCGTTTGGGTTTTTAGTAATAATATTATTGTTTATGCCCTTAGTAAATATATCAAATCAACCGTGAAATGGCTTTCTATAGCTTAATGATAAGAAATAAAGCATTTGAGTCAGACTTGACAGAGTCCTAACATTCTCATATAACATTTTTTCCACTTTGTCGGGACACAATTCTAAGGAAAACTTGAGAATACGGCGTATAATAAATATATATTACTTGAATGCATTGTACGTGGGAATAAATGTAGACGATATAAGTAACGAGTATTCGTGATATTATAGCTTCCGCCAGCGACTGTGTTGCCGCTGGGGATAATATGTTCTTCCATGAGCTATCTAAACCTTACCTTACCTTACTTACTGTTACCATAATGTGGAAATTTCTACAAATAATATTTTCTAAACTACTGAATAATAAGTATTATTTAACAACGAATAAACAAAAAAAATCTTACTTAATCTAACTAATATTAAAGGTAAAGTATTTGCCCTAAGTCCCTAGATTGTGGAAAAGTGCCCAGAAATGCCCAGGTGCCGCTGGATAGCGAGGATTATACGCTGACCAACTAAAACTTGTATACAAAACATTATTTTAAAATAAAATACTAATATCTAAAAACCGCTTATGAAACCTTTCCGCAAAGGAAAGGAAGGAAATTTATAAAAATTAAAAGCCAAAAATGATGAAGATTTTAGCCCACTTAGTCAGTCTTCTGCGTCTCTCTCTTTCAAAACCACTTATAGGTAAAAATCGAATAGACATAGACATAGATATTATTTATTTCGACATCACAATACTCGCAATACTTACATTGAATAAGTTACAATTCTAAATCTAAAGCCCCTCGGGTGTGAGTGACGTGTTCGGAATTCGGATAGACGTGGAAGGTATGAATTTGAAACACATTTGAATTTTGAACTTTTGAATTTGATTTGGAAATGGCACTTCACTCACAGATGCAAGAGGGGTATTATATATGTTTTTACTTTGTATTAAATAAACACCTTTGAATTTATACGGACGTCATAGCATTTCTAGCAACTTGTGCCACACAAAGTTTTATTTGTTATTTCTTCATAATATATTTAATTCGACATCTATATATCTTAACGCTAAATAATTATCATATAAACCAATTCCAATTTTTATGTAAAAGTTTGTATATTATATTTTACTTTTCATTGAGTTGAAATTTACTCGCTTCAAGTTTATAGATTGCTCGATAATAAAACATACAGGTTCACACAAAACAGGCACATTCAAATACTTCACTACAGATTTAAGGAAATTTAAAATACAAGCAGCTGAGCGTCTAATAAAATCTGTCAGGTAAATAATGCAGTGGAAACACATAAAATACAACCGTGCCCGTTGAGCGGTCACGCGGCGAAATGGAAAACCTGCTTTTTATGAGAAGCTGTGCTCACCAAACTACAGACTGCTTATTTATGAGTTGGTCTGCTCAGCATACTACTGGCTGCGCTGTTCCAGAGTGGTTAGTTATTGTACGTACCTGGATGTGTCTTGTCACTGGAAAGTAAAAGAGGGCTTACTTTTATTTATTTCAGAATATAAAAAAAATTACACAAAAAGTAAAACTGTTTTGAATGAACGAAACGTATACTCTCGTATATTTTTATTCAGTGTAACTCACGACTTATACGTTGGGGTGATTCTTGCGTATGTTTGTTGAGTTAATCTACAACAATCAAACCATATAAAATATGTGAAGTTTGGACAATATTGATTGTAAATATAAGTAAAAAGTGATAAAAATATACAAAAAATAAATATGTCGGCGTCAGCCCGTACAAAAGCCAGCAAGAAATACAAATCACTGCTATCGTCGGAAAGAGGAGGCCATGGGCCACACGTGGGTACCCCAATATCCGGCTCTAAGCAAGCGAAGCGGTTTCGAGAGCGTCTTAAAGGTACCAAGGTAGGCGTTTCACGTTAAAACCAACGGCCGTGTGTTCCGACACAGCCCCACCCGATTTTTGTTTTCTCTTTATAATGTGAGAGATAGTTGAAAATAAGGCTAATGCTTGCTACCAACTAATGATTTAAAATTACAAATGTGGAGTACACAAGAGAATCAGTACATTCGTAATGATAATGTCAATTCCAGCAGTTGAATTATAAGTAAGGGCTTTTGATTTGGATAGAAAATAGAAGAAGAAAAGAGGTGAGAAATTATTCGTTTTTATGTGATCGTAGTCAACTTAGGTCATTTAATGTGGAGTTTACTCATCAATCTCAAAAATCATCTGAATCAATACGTGTCTTAGAAATGGCTAGAATAACATCTACGCAAACAGTTATTGATATTTAAAAATAACGTTATTTTCGGCATACCTAGTTTACTATTGTATGAGAGGTTTAACGTTATTTTTTAGGGTCAATAACTACCCGTAAAGATGTTATTCTAGCAATTTCCAAGGCTCGTATTCTTCTTAATTCGGCGTATTCCGACCAATTTGCCTTTGTGGCGACTGAAATTAAAACGAAAATGCCTTTGTTCGACCGAATTTTAGGTAAAATAAGTACTTAATATTTTGAAAGGCAAATTGCTTTGAGATTGGTATCGTATTAACCTAAAATTGTACGGTTGTTTTTGTACCAGAAATACTTTTATATACGTACATATTTCTGCCCGAAAAGCCATCTCCAATAAACCTACTCTGGAGATAAGATTGGTTATCTTATTTAAGGATTCCTTACATAAAAAACCCGTGCGATTTTGAAACAATATCTTTTAACGATATCTAACAAAACAAAGACTTTGAAAGGTCAAACTTTGTTTTTGTGGAGCGCGCTGGGTGACACTACTCTTACAGGATTTTCTCTTATTTGCATTGGTTCAGGTAGTATATTAGAGGTCTTCTTAGAGGCAGGCAACGCATTAGTAGCACCCCTGGTGTTGCTGATGTCCATAGGCGGCGGTGGCCCGCTTGCCTGTTTTGTCTGCCGTATTACATTATAAAAAAAGAACCAGAACGTACACGCTATGATGCCTATGCATACGAAGAATAGAACTTGTGGACATTTTTGTATTCACGTAAAGACCTGAGTACAATCAAAATGAGTGTACGTTTGTATAATAGGTATCAAGTTCACGAAGTTGTCGCTTGTAATTCGCATTTTACTCACCGATAAACATTAGCAATATTCATTTGTAAGGATCAGTCTGAGATCCCGGAATGGATGGCACGGAATCTGCTATAGGCTCGACATCGGTCGCACTTTAGACTCCTTAAGTCTCTTTAATGGGGGTAAAGACTGACTGTTCATTTTCAAGTATGCTTAAGGGATTTTGAAGAGTTGCAGATATACCGTTTTGTAGACTGTAACACGAAGTTTAAACGGAATTGTTTCGAAGTCATTCGCGAAACGGGGTCAAGATTAAGTTGAATGAGTCCGCGCCAATGCCTCGGCAATATTAATGAAATGGATATAACTTGTATCGCGCTCCATAAATCCAGTTTTCCATATTCCAGAATGCTGTCCTAGATAGGATTAACAGGATGAGTGGCCGAGAATCTAGTGGCTAATCGTCCAAAAAGTATATCTTCCGGAAAATTGCACGTTTGGATCGAATATGTAAATACGAGCTTGTTCAATCGACGTGATGAATAGGATTAGACCTCTGCGGTCCTGCTTGATATAGTCAGGTACTGACTGGCTCTGTCTGGTATTGGCCGTCGTCGGCGTGGGGTGGGGAGCTCCGGTCCTGGGGCGGCCAACGTGTCACTGTGTGTTTCCTTCCTACTCTCCTACCCCCATCTCTTAGACGATTGAAAATTAAAAGATATTTAATGTTCTACTCAATCAATAAATTTTTATTTTTATTTGATTTTTAAAAGATTTGAAACGGGTACTCACAATAAAATGTACAATATTCAGTTGTTAATCCTACAAGTGAATTTTCAAAATCTGTTTAAGTAATTTCGGAGATTAGAGCTTTCGAACAAATAAACAAAACCAGAAACTTCTGCTTTAAATAACCAGTCAATCCATTCTCTTCCAAACCTTAAAACAACAAGTTGCTTCATAAATACAATTAAATTTTAAACTTTATTGTTTCGCCCAAAATTTACTGCTAAACATTGTTTAATGAACCAACCAAAATGTTTACGGAATTTCACTACTTTATAATTATATCCGCCGCTTCGGCATTTTCGTCGTTTCATACTTGTATTATGTGAAGGCCGCTATTGTTCAAAGTATACGCTTTTGTTGTACTAGTTGCTATACAGGGATAATAAATATTCGAAATATAAAAAGGCATACTTAATTATGAGAACTAATACACACTACTTATTAAGTTTTAATTTTCACCAATCGCAAGGGGGCGATTTGAATTCTGTTTTCTTTTTGTGATACTGTTTTTATTTTAATTTGTCGTATACTTTCATTAGGTAATTAGGTTTCTTTTTAATAGCGTAGTTTTAGTCAGATATATTGTCGTATTGTATATATTGTTACTGAAATAAAATTCAAGTGGTAAGATTAATATTACACTTACCATAAAATCAATGATTAATAGTTAATGGAAAAGTAACTATAGTACCTAATGTAATTTAGCTAGCTAGCTAACCCTATTATTCTAGTTTGTATTCATTGTTTAAATAGGGAGCGTAGTATTAATGGGCGAGAACTAATTATTATAGTTACGAGTATGTACAAGAATCTTATCGTTAATTACCCGAAACGATTTATTGATTTCAGTATAAATCCAACACTTTTTGTTTACACTAGTTCCAGTATATTGTTTTGTTAAATACTATTTTTAAAAATACAGTTCCATCTACAATACACTACAATACAAAGCAGTTATGATTTTAGTAACATAAACTGTAAACTTACTAAATTAATGATACGAAAATATTTTTCGCAAACTCGTGAAATGCTGGAGCTTACACCGTAATGCATTTATGTAATGGTAGACATTCCTCTGATGCCGCCTAATGGCGTTTTAAGCTCAGAGCACGCGCCAGGGAATCATGTAACTGCAAAATTAGAGGCTTGCATATTTTCGTATACACTCCAGCCGGAACTAAATTCTGCTATTCAGTGTTCGTGTAACAAACAACCTCTAATAGCCGTTAACTACAACTACTACTCCTCTTCATTATAGCGGAAAATCTGCCAGGGTCCGTTCTTCTACTAGGAAATCTAAGAAAAGTTATCTTTGAACTCAAAGTCAGGGCGTGGGTGATGCCCCTGGTATTGCTTACGTCCATAGGCTGCGGTGACTGCTAACCATCAAGCGGGCCGAAAGCTTGTTTGCTACCTTAGACGTATATAAAAAAAGTACATTTGAAAGCGGTTTGCTAACAGAATTCTTAATTAAATTTGTGGTGTTTTGAATTTCTATGCGGGCAATTCGACCCCCACAACCTGAGGATAAAGCTGATTCGCCAGTCCTAGTCCGCCTGTCAGCAGGTGCCGCGTGCAGATGAGCTTGCTTTGGGGCAAAAGGATGGCGGTGGGGCCCAGGTAATACTTACTACTAATAATAAAAAGGCGCCAGATGCGGCGTTCAACATATTAAAGGCAATTTTTTGGCCGTTCCTTAACGAAGACACCTATTATTATTGTCTTTCAGCTCTTTTGTCTCGTATGATGTTTTCGCCGGCCAAATAGAACTCTCATAAACTGGAAACTGGGATTTTATCACTGCCCATCGCCACAAACTTATCTCACCCGGTGGCCAAAACTGGACCTAATCGTCGCCATTTTGAAATATCGTTTTGTTGTCAACAACAGCGATGAAATCACCAGGCCGATAAGTCTCTCTAACCCGACTTTCAAGCATTAAAGATCAAACCCTTCCATTTACGTAGAGGGGGTTCAATATTAACAGTGGAGCTAGAATTCAATAACAGTAAAATTACTGCAAAGTTATGGTTATTTTCATTTTTCACACACACTCCAGTTCAAAACTAAATGCTTTTATCTAAAGTGACCGCTGCAGCCGGGAGAGTTCGTGCATTAAAACAAACAACCTTTATTATTATCCTCGTTTGCAGTTAATCCTGATATAATAAATATGAAATGAGTTTCTCCGATAGTGTACGACTAAAGGCTTAGAGGGAGAGCAGCTTGGACCTCGGTAAGCTAAGCACAAAGCATTTTAAGCCACATTTATGACAATACATATTACCTAATATTATTACTATACTAGGAGCGCGAGAGGTACCGGGTTCGAATCCCACTGCGGCCATGTACCAATGACTTTTTTCTGAGTTGTGTACATTAGTTGAATTCTAACCGATGCTCTTACGGCGAGGGAAAACATCGTAATAAAACCTGCAAATTCTGGCAACTGAACGTGTAACCATGATCCAACCTGATCAGGTTCCCCTGGTAGCAGGGTCACGGAGGTCAGATGGTAGTCGCTCCACTGTAATTACCTGAGCGCCAAATCCTGGATCATGGTCATGGCGGACCCCGGGCCCTCGTGCTCGAGAGCTCCGAAATGAAATTCAAGACACTATAAAAAATCATTTTATAATCATTGATATATTGATAAAAAATATCTCATACATAATGAAGTAAAATTGTATGAATATTTAAAACAGCACTATTTTGAATAATCCACCGCTTGGGTTTATTTTCATAGTGGCAGTTTGTTTACACTTTATATCTTGAATTTCTTTTCGGAGTTTAGTAGAACTATTATTCTCTTATCTATTGGCTCTGTTTGTGCTATTCTATGCCTTTGAATAACTAAATAATATTCATATTATGCAATATGAACATTATTCTGTGGGCTCAATAAATTACATGAATACTTAATATTATCTCTTCTCATTTCTTATGACCTCGAACTAGAGCTTGGTCTTAGGAAACTTTGTTATTGCATCACCAAATAACAATCTATAGTTCACAGAGAAGTATCTATTCATAGTATAAAATATATCGCTTCCCGCCGTCTGTCCCTATGTATCTATGTACGCTTAGATCCGTTAAAGTACGCAACGGATTTTAATGCGGTTTTCAACAATAGATAGAGTGATTCAAGAGGAAGGTCTATAGGTAAATAAGGGAAAGTAGGTTTAGGGTAGGTGTAGAGTAGGAGTAGGACATTACATCTCTTTCAATCGTCAAATCGTCTCTGATCTGCCAAATCCTAAATTGCGCGTGAGAGCACAAACGAGAGCACGATATGATGACGATGACACAAGAATAAGCAGAATATACGTGCGTACAAAGGAGGTCTTATCTCTTCTAGCGACCTAAGCTAATATAAAATGTAGTGCGTGAATAACTAGGGAAACTTAACTCAACTTAACATATGAACTTTAGCACTCCTAATTAATAAAACAGAATACTACGACTATAAAGATACAGAACACTATTAGTGTATAATTATACTAATTATAACTTTTACTTGAACTACAACACACTTCAGTCAAGTTATGGCAAAATAATAATGGTTCTAACACAATTTTCTATTACATTTTAATTGGATCCAGCCACATAAGCATACTCTGGCTCACGCTGCGGTTTGCTTAAATAATCAGCAATAAATTTACATGATTATGCCTTAGAGAGGTTTATTCGGCCATATTTTACAATGAATTAAAGGTCACTTTTGGTGTATTGAGTAGACCCGAAAATCTTCAACACTGCTGAATTTTTGTAATTAGGTATCATAGTTAGAGCACAAATCATTAGTAAGAAACTATGGTTAAAAGATCTATGATTAATACATATACATTAGGACTATAACACAAATATTATTTACCTATACTCGCTATGTCAGCAGACATAGATAGCCATCCAGACTAACTTCCTAGTAAAAAAATTATCATCATCACGGCGATAATGTCCCGGTTGTGCTCTCGTGTACAAGGGCCCGGGGTCCGCCTTGACCATGATTCAGGATTTGGCAGATGAGAGAAGTAGTGGAGCGACTCACATTTGACCTCCACAACTCATCCATACACATTCAGTCACCTGAATGTGCAGGTTTCATCACGGTGTTTTCCCTCACCATAAGAACATCGGTTAGTAATTAACTATAGTACTAAAAAGTGTCATTGGTGCATGGCCGCAGTGGGATTCGAATCCGGTACCTCTCGTTTACTAGTCGGATGTACCTACTAGACCCCCGACGCTCCTAACTTCCTAAAAAAATCAGGACACACTAAACCCTACCTTACCTCATCAATAAAGTAACAGGCAACTGAACAAATACCAACAGGCTAATACTAGAACTACATATTACGCACCGAGTTCAGTATATAGAATACATCGCCACAATATAAAGGTATTTTATCACTGCCACCAGCACAATACCGCTATAAGGTACCCGCTGGAGTTATGAATCTTTCACGTGACAACTTGATAGGGTGGGAAAGAATGTTGATACTGCAAACTCCGCAGCATCGTAAAAGTGCATTTTACTCGGAGAGTGCGGGCCAAAGGCGACAGCAATGGTGACATGAGACTAGAATCGAGAGAAGATACCTACACTCATCAAAAGTGGCAAGAGAGCAAGCATGTTTTGTCGTTTATTAAAAATCAGCCTTTACATTTTTCAAAAGATTAAAAAAGTATCTTTAGACAACAAATTTTTCAACTTTATCAGGTGGTAGGACTCTGTCTAGCCTGAGGAGTCCGCCTGTGTGAGTAAGCAACAGTGCTTGCATTGTTGTGTTACGGTTTGAAGGATAACGTAGCCAGTGTAATTACAGGCATGAGGCATTTCATCTTAGTCCTCACAGTGTCAACACGCCTGCGGTTCTGAGATTTTGTTGCCTGCAACCTAAATTCATGAATCGTATTTGTTATGGGCAATAGTTACTACTTACCATCAGGTTGGCTGTCTGCTCGTTAGCCTTTATCGTTTTATTTTGTATTACTCTTATTTTTATTTAAATTGTATTTAAAGAGAAGAAACAAAGCATGAGTCCTAAGCGAATAAACCAAGAAGCGATCAAAATCAAATCAAGCCTTTTTGAATTACGGAATTCAGTGATGGCTTATTCTACTCGAGTTATTACGTAAATATTTATTTTCGACGAGGAAGTCGGATGAGTTTGAGCAACCTTGCTTGTTCAAAAGTTAAATATGATGCCAAGTGGTCACTCACGGCTTCTGCCAGGATCTTCAACATCCTCGCGTTGGCTCTCGCCAGGACTCAATGATATCTGTCTATCGTTTATTAAGCTTCCTCACGCGGAATCTCATTTTGGTTTCTCACGAATCCACGTGGATATAATTTTTTTAACGAACGATGAAAAAGGAGGGGTGTTTGTAGATTTACGTCTGTATCTGTGGTTTTGGGTCTCTTTGTGGCATCGTTGCTCCCGAATGGATGGAGTCTCTTGGATGCGGTTTTCTGTTAAAGCCAATTTAATCAAGATGGCTCTTAGCTTTGTTTAATTAAAATCGATTCAGTAGTTTAGAAAACATTCGAGTCTTATATAAACTTGCTCGAGGGTTATCCGACTGTTCCTGTATTATTATTCTTTACCTTATTCCGCGCACAAATCCCACAATAGAAATTGTCTGGTTGTTTGTCGCCGAAATCTGAAGTAAGCGCCGTTATTATGAGTCTGCTACTGATAATGCCACTGGAATTGATGTATTTCCACGAGGAGTATTGGAAATACCGATAACTGCTTTGTTGTCGTATCGGATCCCCGGCGATATCCTAAAAATACTCCGCGAGATTGATTGAAACGATTTCGAAGGAAATACAGTACTTAAGGTTGGGGACTGTAGGCAGAATATTAACGGCGTCGGTGGCCTAATGGAATTAAGCGAGAGGTACCGGGTTCGAACTCCAGTACCGCCTTATACCAATGACTCTGCGACGCACGTCATTGAAATGTTGACTATGGAAACAGTACGTAACGTGCGATTTTCCTTCGCGGTATCAAAAAATTACGTCGTTATTATGGCCTGCTGCTTTATGAATGACTACGAATATAAAGACACATAACATAATTTTTGACATTTCATCATCACAGCCCATAACAGTCCACTGCAGAACTTCCGAAAGGGCCTCTCTCACGAAAGAGGAGGTTTCTCGACGCTTGACAGGCGGGTTGGAGATCGCAGTATTATACATTTAACAATGGATAAAGCTGCTGCCCATTTTCCAGCCTACGAAGACTGATTCTTTCACCTCGAAAACATTAGTCACCTTGTACGACATCCACGAATATAAGGTTGGTGCTATTCTACTCTACACAGCTAACATTTAATAAGATTTTTTTATGGTTTAATTTATTCACATACAGCAAATTAGTACATTGTGGAGGAATCTGTAAAGTAGGTACCGCCCAGGACAAACCGGTAATGACGAATAAAATCTCCTACAATAATTCTGCCAAGTCTTACCTGAAAAGGAAAAAAATACCCGCTGTCCCACACGAGTGACAGGAATCCCATTAAATCATCCCACTAAGAGCATCGTTAGCTAGCCAATCCGTCGCTGAAATCCCGCCATATCCCTGTCCGGTACTTTCCCCCTAATTTCAACAATCTGCTTACGTCATCGTTTACATCGTGCGTGACTTTCATGCCAGTTTTTGTGAGGACGGCAATAAAAAATGTGGAGAAAAATAACGTTATATTTTAGGGTGTGGTTCCCTTCACGATGTTTTGGTTCGTTACCTTTTTATGGGGATAAAAGATTCTGTAATTCGTGTTGGGATTAATATTGTGGAGGGTGTAGGGGAGTAGCTTTGGAGTTGTTTTTGGCGGTTTAGTTTATTGGTCTACTTCTTTCGGATGATATGTATTAAAATAAGTATAAGACGCTAAAATAGTCGGTTCCTAGATAGGCATGCTCTATCTTCGGCCGCATCTACCACCATGTGAGACGGCTGTCAAATGCATAACGTATTAAAATAAACTAGGTGTGATTAAATATTCTTGGACAAATTCACACATCGCCATCTAGCCCCAAAGTAATCAAAGCTTGTGTTATGGGTATTAGATAACTGATCAGATACTTATACACATTTTTTAAACATATGCTTATCATACACCCAGACCCGTATCAGAAATTAAAATTCATCATTTCAATTTCCGCTCGGCCGGGAATCGACCTGGGGACCTCTGCGTAGCAGACCGGCATGTAAACCAACTGAACCACTCAGGTCGTATTTTATCTCCATATCTTTTTATCTTTGATTTTGTTACAATGTAGGATGTTTAAGAAGTTCAAACACGTCACGAAAGGAATTTTACACAAATTTACACAAAATATCGGAGAGATTTTATGCGTCGTAAAACTGCATTTAAAGTCACATATCCATCTCGAAGGTCAAAGTTTATTGCATCTTCCTTCGAAGTAAACGCTTTTAAAGTTCCGTAGTGAACGTAAAATCTTCTAATGACTCGGCAGAGCAAATATGCGAGACAGTTTGTAAACTAGGGCAAACGTTTCTCAACTAAATGATGCAACGAATTTTCACTAAACCGTATTAATTAAACTATGAAGGTAATAAATGGGGTCAGTGGTATGTACACTTAAAAGTCAATAAACGTTTTGGTCGTTTCGGCTTGAAATCTATACATAGTATAAATTAATGTCACCTTCCGCGTGTCTGTCTGTCTGTATATTCGTTAAATCCTCCTAAACCATGCAACGGATTTTGATGCGGTTTTCACTATCAATAGCAATAAATATTTTGGTTTGTACATGCATGAAAAGTCATGGATAAGACAACCATTGTAGAGCCATCTGTCGTTCCGTCGTAGACCGCATTTTCACTTTAAGTAATAATCATCTTAGCGTTAATGTCCAGCTTGTGCTGTCACTCATGAGGGCCCGGGGTCCGCCTTTACCGTGATTCAGGATTTAGCAGATCAGATCATTACAGTGGAGCGACTGTCAAGTAGTACGACTCACAAGTAAGAAGATCGGTTAGCATTCAACTAATGTACATAACTCAGAAAAGAGTCAACATGGCCGCAGTGGTATTCGAACCCTGGACGTCTCGCTTAGGAGTCCCATACTTTCACGTAATATATAAAAAGATGATACAAAATACGTAATATAATTATCGAAATCACTAAATCTATATTACCTATCTGCCCTAACCAATAGCAACATATCAAGCAATTGTTTGGCTACTACATATCTCTGGCTGACTTAAGTCTGTAATCCATGTTATAATAGCGGCTTACAGTATTAGAGATGTATTAACATCCTGCCCTTTAGGTCGCCGGGTCCGATATCGAATTAGGACTACCCGCAATATTTGTCCTTTGGGTTTGGGCGATTAGGTAAATCTTTCAATTACCCTCAATTTTATTCACAATAATGTTGTTCTACAATGTACAGTAAATAAAAAAAATAATCATCTTGGCGTTAATGTCCCGGTTGTGCTCTCGAGAACGAGGGCCCGGGGTCCGCCTTGACCATGATCCAGGATTTGGCAGGTCAGGTAATTACAGTGGAGCGACTGCCATCTGACCTCCATGACCCTGCTACCAGGGGAACCTGACCAGATTGGACCATGGTTACACCATCCAGTCGCCTGAATGTGCAGGTTTCATCACGATGTTTTCCCTCACCGTAAGAGCATCGGTTAGTATTCAACTAATGTACATAACTCAGAAAACAGTCATTGGTACATGGCCGGAGCGGGATTCGAACCCGGGACCTCTGGCTTACGAGTCGGATACTGTAACCGCTCGGCCACCGACGTATTAACATCCTGCCCTTTAGGTCGCCGGGTCCGATATCGAATTAGGACTACCCGCAATATTTGTCCTTTGGGTTTGGGCGATTAGGTAAATCTTTCAATTACCCTCAATTTTATTCACAATAATGTTGTTCTACAATGTACAGTAAATGATGGAAATGTAATTTAAAATTTTGTTTAGTGAATGATTTAAATATTGAAATAATTATCAAATAACATAAGTATAAAAATAACCTATTCAGGTAGGACCTCCATAAATCCTAAAATAGACGTGCTCCATCTTCGGCTGCATTGTCGCTTACCATCCTGCGAGATGGTGGGATGACCGGCCTAATAATTAATCATCTAACTGACAGAAAAAGTCGGATAACTCCCGACCAAGTTCCATTCCGGAGCTACGATGCTACAGATACATAGATATAGGCACACGTCAAAAATAGAACACCCCCCTTTATTGTCGGGGTTAAAAATATATCCTTTATTTGACAGTCGGGTAAAAAAGGCGGCAGCATTTTCCGGTTAGCTTTTCTGAATGAAATAAATATTTCAACAATAAGATATCCATCTCACAGAACCCCATATTCGCTGGACGGAGAATCAATAAACTAATTCGGACGGTGGACTGTTATCGTCAGTTCCTGGCAACCCGGAATAGGAAGTAGCCTATTTTTATCCAATTGCATGGAATATGAACCTATATATGTTAATACAGTTGCAGGAATGCTTTCAACGTACAATGGCAATCAGCACCGGCCGTGGTCTGATAATGGCCGACCTTTCCCTCTCTGTATAACTAATGCCGCAATTTGCGTCAAACCTCTCGAACCCGTATCAAATTCACCGGGGAACGTTTGTATCAAATTCACTTGTTTGAAAATACTCCTATTCATTTGTGGTCTTGTCTCCTGTACATGTGTTTTCGTAATTTTATGACAAAGGTAGTCTTAATAAGTGGTATTCAGTAGTTACGTAATGCGTCATCATCAATTTAGCTTCCGCTTGATTAAGACTCCGGACTGGATGTATTCCTAGGTCGGGACTGGATGCATATTTACTGGACAATTTGATTTATTCGTTTTGGCTTTTTACGTACGGTGTGTACCATAATCCGTTAGAGAAAAGCCGTTTGTCAGCAGAGAGTAAGCTTGGCTGTGGCTCCACAATCCCCACAGTTCTAGCTATGGTCTGATTATATCTACAAAATATCGGATTCGACATTTCCAAGAACATGAATATTATATTTGGTAAGAAAAAGAAACCGTGGTCGGTATATTGTATGGAAAATAAACGTAAAAATAGAAAATCTGGTCTATACCAACGTTATTTAAGATAACAAATGTTCTCTGCCAGAACTCAATGTTTCCTCTAATAGGAAAATATAGCTATTCTTTATTTACGCTACATGGCGCGATGCCTGAAAGTGAACGTTTACTACCTATCCTTCGCAAAGAGGTCTAGCTAGAGGCTGAAAAAGCTAGGTGCCGCGCCAAAAATACGTCCACCCTCTGTAACATTAATAACGTACATAATTGCTTGTACTTTGTTCTTGGTCAGCTGAAATGATTAGGGTTACCAAAACGGTTTTCCAAGAAGTTATGGAGGAATTTAAGGACGTAGTGTACGATGTGATCGGCAATGAAATTTCTTTTTCTTTTGCTTTGTAAGCGTTCGCCGCTCAGGCGACGCACGCAGACAAAGACGCTCTACACGAAAATTTCACACAGGTACCGGTGTCAAAAGTAAAGCGTTTTCGACTTGGATAATTTTCGGTTTGGTTATTTCATTAATTTAAGTTTTTAATTAATTGTAAATACTTTCCATCTTAATCATTCAAGATTCTAGAAAACCTATTTTGTTAAAAAAGGTTTTTATCTGTAACTAAAATTGTGCTAAAATGCTAAAATTGACAATTTATTACTAATAAAGGTTTAGAGATTCCATTACTTTTATGCATTTGATTTTCTGTATTTTAGTAGTACGAAAATGTTGCTATTCAGTCAAATAAAAGAGAAAAACCTGGGGATGAACACTGAATATTCAAATTTGTATTCAAAAATGTGCAGCACAATCACAGAATTCAGTGTATGCCGTTAGAATAGGAGGTATGTAAATCAGTACAGTGTTTGTACTGTGAAATTGTATTGTTACGAGTACATTAATTTATGTGAAATCTAGATTTTGTCGATCACAAACATATTATATTTAAAGAAAGTAAATAATTATTGCACAGTATCCCACCTATAACAATGTCAACTTACATTAATATTGCTTCATCATAACAGCCTAAAGACGCGTACTACATGGCATAGACCTCCCTTAAAGTTCAAATGAAGACCAAATACCATCTATCAGTGTGCGCAATATTGAATTCTTAGGTTATACGAACATTTCCTCATGGAACGATGATAAAATTCAATCGCAATGGCTCAGGAAATGCATTTCTTCGTGGAGTGCATCCGGAGCATTCTTAACCCTGTATTCGCACATCACACATCGTCAGAATGGCACAGAGGCAGTGTAGCGGGAGAATTCAACTGCGATGCTCACCATAATGCAAAGCATGAGCAAAATTTCATTTCTGTTAGAAATGAAAGAGAGAAGGAAGGAAATAATATTTCAGTATTCACACACGGTTATTAAGAAACATGACACGAGAGCACTCACATTATAACTCTACTATTTAACATACTGTAGGTATAAAACCGTGACATGACAGTTTGTTTTAAAATGCTTTTAATATGCTTGGACAATTCACACAGCGCCATCAAGCCCGAAAGTAAGTAAAGCTCATGGGTGCCAGAAATCTGATAAAATACTTACATATTTTTAAATACATACCTAATATACATATAACACTTAGTCCCGTAAGAGAAAGAAATTAAAATTGATCATTTTAATTTGGACTTGGCCGGAAATCGAACCCGGTACCTTTGCGTGGCAGGCATGTTAACTAACTGAACTACTCAAGTCGTCAGAATTGTTGTATAAGAGTGACTTGAGTATACGAGATAAAGAAAGACAATAGAAATAAAAGAAGAAACAGGAAGGAATACGTCGCAGCCCTTACGTCCACATCAGGCCCATAGGCTGATATCTCGAGAAATCTTCGATAACCCATACGCATGGCAGGCAGTCATGTCGGTTCATGGTCGGAGAACTCAAGTCTCCTAATATAGAAAGAACAAATCACGTACTAAAGAAACCGAACATTGTTTTAAGGAAAGGAAAAGTTTGAATACAAAGAAAGGCTGTCACATTGACGGTTCATTCAGTACCGTTCCATTCCGTTCCGTTCAAAACTTGTTTCTTTCCGCTCCAAATTGCTTCATCGACTCAAAACGAGTGATTCGATCGCCTCGAAAACTTTCTAACTTTTTAAGGGTTTCTGCGTCTGCAATCTGTGTTGACGAAAAGTAGGCGCGATTAAAGTTTCGCAAAGTCGTCTTGTGTCCCTTGTTTTTGTTTCGTGAACGAAAACGATAGTGTTGTTGGATGTTTTTATCTCCCGCCACCTTCCCAACTTGTTAGATAAAGTTACCCTTACGTGTAAAGAGAACCTTAGTACCTATAGAATTGAACATAGAATACAGTAAGAATCAATTATGCCATGTGGAAATACTACAACTGACAATTTTTTTCAGGTGCCTGTAAAATACGTTTAATAAGTCCAAATATCGGGAAATGGGTCAGCTTATTCTATACCTGATAACAAGCATGTATTAAGCACTCTTTACGTTTCTACATTAACTATACCAAAGCGCGCCTGACCTAGTCAGAATCGGACGCAGTCCGAATCTGACTGAATAAGAAACTGACTACCTCAAAATCTGACGTCCTGAGAATATAACCTACATAGCGGAGTTCTAAGTTTGAGGCCAATACTAGTGCATCAAAAATCCACACACCGAAATTGGGATATGTATTTGGGTAGAATTACCTATCGTCGCGATACTGAAACCTTATAGAAGCGAGCCCACACCCTGTATCAAAGGCCGGCAACGTGTTCTTGAATCTCCGGGAGTTGGTGGGTCCATAAGCAGCGGGCCCTTTCCATTGGGTAGCCCACTTGCTGGCTTCCCTTCCTAGCCCACTTGCTGGCTTCCCTTCCTGTAAACCTAAAAGAAGATTCGAGAATCCTGGAAGACAAATTTCCAGAATTGTGCACTGGGACAAGCTAACTAGAATATAAAACAGTTACTTTCAAGGCCGCACATTTCCTAAAATAATTCCGAGCCAGCCACGCCATAAGCCAACCGGTTTATAGATTATTCATGACTAGTGAAGCGGTGTGTGCGGGTACTTTGATAATAAAGCAGCGTTTTACTGTTCTACGATTTGGAGTGGAGCGAAGTGCGTACGCGGTGAATGGACGTGTGGCGAATTTTGGAGCGCCCGAGTAGGGTTTTCCCTGGATTATCCCAATCCGTTTGTAGGTACTAATTTCTGGTGTTCATCCAATGTTTATCCTCATTGTGGTATTGACATTTTTAATAAATATAAATAAGTAAAATTCTGACCTATGTTTCTGTGTACTTTTCTGTGCACCCCATTTTAGGTTACTGCGCAGTAGGTATAATACACTTCTAGTCAACACACTAAAAACCTTTGGTGCTTTTGGTGTAAAGGAGCTCAAAAGACCACATTTTTTGTTATTTCGCAAATCTCTCTAAAGAGTTCGTCCTACGGGCTTATAAAATTCTCTACAAATTTTGCTTTACATGCTTTTTCAAATTCCTAACCGTTGTGGTTGTGGTGGTGGTGGTAGGCAAAATACCTTTTTCTTAGGGAATCATCTTTAGGAAAGTTTCAAGATGGCGGCGGAAAAAAGGTATTATGCGCAGCAGTACGGGTGTAGATTTTTAGTATGTCGATTTGTAACGTATTACCTATCATTTTCCGCAAACAATATTACTGCGGAAAATGACCGGTAATTATAGGTCTTTCTTGTTCCATGATATAATGTCTAAACATTTAGTTAGTAATTATTATGGGTATTATTTTAACGAGCGAAACGCTGACGAATCATACATTCATACTTGTTTTTACTGTAAACTTTGTATAGACGTATGATTCCCTTATGCCACAACAATTCTTAAATACATACTGTTTTTTATTGCAAAGAAAAATAAATATTAACTACCAAAATTACTTGTCCCTACTCTACCCAATTGCCCGTAAACTCCTGAACTTGCAGTCTGGAGTTTCGTGTAGCGAAGTTATGGTCGCTAATAATGCTAAGGCTTATCGCCTTTAATTAGGTTAATTCTCTAAATTAATTACGGAATTCATTCCCTTGTTACAGGTGAGGAAATACGGCGGTCCTGAATATTGGGGATTATTTGCCTGCTACACAAATACGCAAATAAATTGTGGAACAGAGGTGAGAGTGCTAAATTAACGAACGCGCCCTATGGGAACGGCTTGGTTATTGATCAATTAAAACAGTGTAAACGTATACTAATTCGCGTACAATACAGTCAGAGAATTTGGTGTTTGGTTATGCTAAGATATTTCGTATTGGCGTAGGAAACAGTAGTCTCCACCAATCTTGAGAACCTTTTATGAACCGGAAAATATTTTAAAAGCAATATACGATTCGGATGTTGAATGAGCTCCCAGCCATAGTGTTTCCTTTAGACTATGACATGGGATCGTTAAAGATTATATGTTAAAGGTCTCCTTAGAGGCGGGCAAAGCATTGGTAGCGCCCCTGGTGTTGCTGATATTTATAGGCGGCGGTGACCACTTCCCATCAGGTGGCCCGCATGCTGGTTTGTGTACCGTACTACATAAAAAGGGGCAAACCAGCACACTGAAGTCTCAACGGGTAAATCAAAACTAACCCGTTGTACTCCCCTTATTACTATTGATAGTACAACGGGTAATTTTTTTCACCCGTAGTACATATTCTAATGTGCGGTACAAATGTACAACAAACTCTTTAGGGCGATGGTGTTCGCTATACCGCCCAGAATAACACGGTCATAATGATTCTGCAGAATGACGTGACTTATTGGAGCAGTAACGGACTGGAAAACGTCGGAAATCTCCCGACTTTGTACATGTATACTTAAATATTTTCGAAACTACTAAACCGATTTTAAATAAATAAGGCTAACAACTATCTCGATTAATCGGGCTTTGAAACAATGAAAACTGCATCGAAATCCGTCTATCCGTTCGAGAGCTACGATGTCACAGACACACACACTCGTATTCAGATCCACAGATACGTTTACACGGAATTTTGGAATAACACCCCTCTGTTTTTCGTATAAAAAATTGAATTATAAACTCAAATTCGCGTCTAAGTCTAGAAATAGGCCTAGTAGACATTGGTCCACAAAGCCCTGTTTAAGCCCACAAGGTTTATTACCAGTCCAGCGAATACTGAGTAAGGAGATTTATTTATTGTCCAGGACTTAACCGGTCTGAGTTGGGGATTTTAGAACGCAACGATTTTGTATTAAATAGTACGACGTATTGATTTTCACGAAAACGCTTTCACTTTTTAGAAACTTTGTAATTGTTTATATTGCAAACCATCAAATAAATGTAGTTCACATTATGGACTACACTTGAGTTTATATATTATGGTGATGAGGTACGGGAAAGCTGAAGAACGGTTTATTATTGTGTATCTTATTCTTATTAGAAATTTTATTAAGCATTTAAAAGAAGTAGATGTATTAAACAGACCAAAATTGTTCCTGTGAAGGACTTGAGATGTGTGTTCGTATTTTTTATATTTCAATTTTGACTTTTTGTAGAGCGAACATGATTGAATTATTTACTGCTCACATCTATACACTGTTTACCATTTATTATTGCCCAGGGAGACACACGGGCTTGCTAATATAACTTTGATCGCCACTCGTTAGGCATGCCTCCTAATAACGTTGGTGAAGCGAGGATGACCAAGGTATTCCCGCTGTTACTCTGAGATTGATTGAACAGTCTCGGAAACTGCTGAGTACCCCGTGATGGTATACCAATACCTACTTACCTTTGAAAAATAAAACAAGCATTCCAATCGGGGGTGAATTATGGAAACAATTATTAAAAAATTAATATTCGAGGCGCACGGACTGTGCAAATGGAAGGCCAGTTTTTCTATGGCGGAATAAAATCAGCGCGAGCGGATTTCCCGTGATTTCCGTACAGACTCTCAGCCTCCCTTGGGAGGGAACGTGACCACAGCTTCTTTTCTCGACAAAATTTAAAAGTGTAAAAATGTTTCGTGAATTCGCTTATGCCTTTATCGTTCTCATTAATTTTTAATTATAATTAAGTACAGTTGATATGTCGAGTGTTTTTGAGATTTTGTCCTGTTTGCGTATAAGAAGGCTTTGTTACAATAGGGGACTGTTTTACGTTGCTAATTTTTTGTTGTTTTAATGCACGTACAAAGCGATCTTGATCACTGCGTGAGACGTAATCTTTATGTTGGATTTTTGGTAGTAACTCCATATCCTCCAAAAATGAAATAGAACGTTGGCAGGTTGGTTAAGTTTTTCATCATGATTGATTAAGATAATCAAGGAGCATACCTATCATCATTTGGCTAGACCTTAAATTCTTAACATACCGTCAGTGTAATTCTTGCGTTGGAACTTCTAATGAAATAAAATGTACAATTTCTTTGTAACCTTTAAAGACATCACCTTCTCGTGAAAATGATATCTAACTGAAAAGTGATCTAATCGTCGTAATAAAATTATATTTTATACCCATATAAAACCGCGATTAATAAGTAAAACTTTAACTTTCCAATGTCTGAGTATGGCGTAAACAGAAGATAACCAACCCTACTTAGTGTAGGCACTACAACCCCTTATTTCCAAATATCAGATTCAAATAAGGGGTAAGTCTTAAATCACAAACAAAGACGACAGATCGGGCTATAATTTATCCCCGTCCCACTCCCGGGTATGGAAAGGCCTTGTACCCCGGATAGGGGCAGTTGACCCACATATGTTTAGTCGACGTTTTCTTCATTGGCACTGGGCTGGAATTCTACGGAATGCAGTCTATAGACAATAAAAATGTATGTATACAATATGTATGTATAAAGTAAAGTATTCTATTTTGTACAAGTTGTGATTGGATAGAATAGAATAGAAAAGAATAGAATAGAATAGAGATTTATTTATGCTTCATGCACATACAAACAACTTATGCTAGTAAAGACAAATTACAAAAATACATGAACTAAGTACAAATTAAATTGTCACGAAGTAACTTAAACATTATAAAAACCTATAAGTAAGTCGTATGTGTGTGCTGTAGCACAAAAAGGTCTTGACTCAGCATAGTGTTGCCTGGAAGAGCAACATACTGGTATTCTACCAAAACCTAAGTGGGTTCACGGAATTTCTAAAACAGATATTAGTGTAAAATAATATACTTAATGTGAAATGTATATAGTGATAGATATAATAATAATAACATAATAATCTAAAATGTGTGCATAGGAGAATATGTAGATAGAGGTACCAAACAAAAATTTATCAAATGAGGGATATATTATAAATATTGATTGCCTGTTACTCTAGGTTGCAATAACTTAATAATGAAGATATGTAGCTGTACCAATAAGCTAAGTACAAGTATATTGTATTGTAAAGTCTATAGGCAATCATATAAATAAATAGGCGTAAAATACATTGATTAACCCATAAGTGAACGAAGTCGTCCAAATGGTTTTGAAGCTTGAGATAACCAGTCATCATCACAGCCAGTCCACTGCAAGACTTAGGGCCTCTCCCACGAAAAGGGAGGCTTTTGCCATAATATCCACGCTTGGCAGGTGGGTTGGAGATTGCAGTGTTATAGTATAACAATGGGAAACGCTGCTGCCCATTATCCAGTCCACGGAGACTCTTGATCTTTTGTCTCGATAACATTAGTCACCTTGTACGACCCCACGAGTGTAAGGGGTTGGTGCTATTCTACTATGCCGGGCACCACACGGCCAAGCCAGCGGATAACCAGTACTTTTACATAATTAAATTTTGACGTGACAACGTCTTATAATTCGATGGAGCCGGCTGTACGCACGAAAAAACATGACTCATGCGGCGTTACCTCGCTCTGAGGCGTTCCATTTAAGGCTTCAAGTGCAAGCGAGAGCGCGGAACGAGCGACAAAGAGGCACAGTCGGCCTCAGCGTTCGGCAGCGTTCGACATCTGTCTCTCTTCTACTTGACGTTGTCACGTTCAACTATCGTCAGTAAACCGACTTTACAGACAACCGATTTTTGAATATGAAATTATCTACCGTTTTGTAGGAGGCGAAAAAGACGGACCCAGTAATTTTCATACGAGTAAAATTTTCAATTTCCCGGAAACGGTAAATTCAATTACAATGAAACTTTGTGAGTACCTAGGTATAATCAGACAGCGTGAAAGCTTTTCAAGTGCTAGAGTGCTTTTACAATTTACAAAATAAAATGGAGAGATCTTGTTTCTAGTTTTTGTAAAGCGTAATACTTGATATGTTGCTCAGATTCCGGTTCAGTTAGTTATTTTTGACTAAATTGTTACTAGAAAATAATTGCAATAACTTTGCTTATTAATCTACGCAATGTTCGTGATGTGGATACCCTATATTTGCAAACTCTGCCAAGTTACGTAGCGCTGGTGTGTGCTACATCTGAGAACCAAGAAGATGCAGTTTCAAGTTTGTAGGGATATAAAGTTACGTATTACCTGGCATGGTTTTACCATATTTGGTTTGTAGTGAACGCTATCATATTGTTTGGTGAAGTGCCTTACAAAGTCTTAGTATATTGAATAGATAACAGTGACAAAACAAAAAAAGCAGATTGATTAGACCCAGACAGCCCATCCGCTACGTCCGCATCGCATAGATGTTGAACATATTCACAACTTGGTTATCCCGACTTCACCAAATTTAGGTTAGGTTAAGTTTAGATCCTTTTGTCCGCATTTGAACTCATACTTGGTCCTTGGTATGAATACTTCATCGAATTAACTTAAGAGGACGACCCAGAAAATCGTTCACCTGATCAGTGATGTTCTCAAAAAAGCTGGGATCCGAAGTGGCAAGAATAAAAGGAGATGTATGAAAATAAATGTGGATATATGCGAGGCTAGGGAGTTGTGGCAGGACAGAGCAAAGTGGCGGTCCATAGTCTCTGCCTACTCCACCTGTGGGACAGAGGCGTGAGCTTTATGTATGTGTGTATGTGTGTGTGTATGTATGTATGATTAATTTAACCAGAGGGCTGAGTGTAAATTTCGCTTCTGTTTTACTTTACTATCGCGTTTGCGTTTACGTGAAAATTAGTATGGAATAAATGTGTAGCGCCATCTAGTGACACGTAAATGAAGTTTTTTCTGCATACTAATTTCGACGTCAACGCAAACGCGATAGTAAAGCTAAACCGAAGCAAAACTTACACTCGGCTCTCAGAAAGCAAACGAACAACTTTTTATTAATACTCAGAGCTTTTAATGTCAGGCGTCGTCAACTTTCGGATTTCTCATCACTAACTCCACAATATTAAATTCTAAACGGAATTATTTCAGTTGCGGTTTTAATAAAACATGGAATATAAAAAAAGTCTCAGCAGCCGCGGTCCGGGCCGGGTAAGCGGAAAAGTTAAATAAGTCGTTTTATTATGAATTCTAAAATTATAAAATTAATGAGGTTCTATATTTAGACAGTAGTATGGTCAAGGCCGTTCAGTTTTGTTTTTGTTGAAACAAATGTAAGCTAGCTGACATAAGCCAATTGATATGAAAAAGCTAGCTTTTGTCCGCGACTTCGTCTGCGTGAAATTCGGTTATGCCGTGTTCTCCCGCAAGAACCACATCGAATTTTGGGATAAATAATAGTCATTCTACAACGCTACAAATATTCATCAAAATGCGTTCAGTAGTTTTTGGGTAAAAAAAACATCAAAGAAAACATTATTAGCTACTCAGTGAAATCCATGCATCCTTACAAACTTTATGAATACTACGGGGATTTTCATTAATTTCATATATTTTTTTACATAAAAGTGTCTATCTCATATAAAACAACCAATTAATTCCACAAGTGGGTCTTGATCAGAGCTGCTTATAGTATTATAAGTTATTTTAAGTGTGGTACTTGATATAAAAAGCTAGATTATTGTTCACTAGAGTTGATTTATTGAATTTAAGTATTACAAAGAAACATGAATGAAACAGGAAACTAAATAAAACTAAAACCTAAATCTACATACGTCCTCAGTGTAGCTACCACTGGGGAGAGTTTCCATAAGGCTGGCTGCATTCCCCCGCTGAATGGCAATACGGTGGAACAGATAAGCTTGTTTTTTAAAACCTCAAAAATTGTTTGCATCTGGACCCCACTTCCTTGGAGTTTCCACAGCAAACGCCGTAAATACGCGAATAGTTCCAATGATGATGATGATGATTTCCTATACAATTATCTCCCCCGCCGAACCCCCTCACTGTAGAAATTTCCATACTTCTTTCTTTCTTCTTTATTATTCACTTTTTGTACTTTGTCGCATAAAACCATTTTGAAAAACTCAAAGCTTTCCACACTCTCAAAGCCCACCGGTTCCAACCGTAATTTATTTTTACAAAAATTAATGTTTTGTATTATACAAGTGCACACCGCCACAAAACTTTGTTATTTGGAAGATGAACGTCTGAAAAAGCGCCAAAAAAAGTTTATCGAAAAATTAATGTTACTTTAGCAGAATCTGAGAGGTCTTGATTGAAAGAAATCTCGCCGCAAAATGTTTACATCGTAATGGTATAAGAGAAAGGAAAATAAAACAGTGAAAAAAAAAAACAAACTTGAGCAGAAGTATCAAGTAACTTAGAAGATTGACAGCCGTACTTCTGGGGAGATGGCGTTGAGAAGGAAAACGAGGTTTTTATTATTCCATTTTAAATAAGAAAGTTTCCAAGTAGGTGCGTCCCTACTGACTTTGTCCCTTAATTTCAGGAATGTGTTTGCATAACAGTAGAAAGAACCTTAGAAGTAGGTTTAGAGGTTTTATCTTTAGAGGCTTGGTACTCTAAAACGTTTTATAGTTATGTTCAGATTTACTACATTTTACTATCAGCGATACGAAATAAAAAAGGCTTTATTTGGTGAAAGAAAACTAGGATCCCAAAAAATACTAAAACACGTAATATAGCTACCATAATAAAAACCAGTGGACTGTGTATTTTGCACTACATGCGTCAAGCAATCTTTACACAGAATAAACTCGCTTTTCGCTGGCTATCCCTCTGTATGCACGCTTAGATCTTCATTTCGCAACTGCGCAAATGCGGTTTTCACTATCATTTAGAGCATTTCTTCCGGAAGGCTTTTATGTATAATACATACATTTATAATAGAGTTATCCAGAGAAAGCCCGTGCGAAGCCGGAGCAGGTCCTTGTATTACATAAAATACCATTCAATAATAATAAGGAAATGTAGTGTCAAAGTTAAGCCGGGTTTCTTACGCTACTGTGAAAAGTCAAAACATATTTTGCTATATGTTAGAAAACACAAAACAGTGTCACAGGAGACCCGGCTTTGTAGATGCAAACTTGTATTTGCTCCTGACTAACCCAGTCTAGGCAATTTCGGGTTTTCAGATACGTTACAAAGTCGCATCGCTGTAGAGCGATATTTTATTTGTTAA
The DNA here is from genome assembly GCA_907269095.1 of Blastobasis adustella. Taxonomy (NCBI): domain Eukaryota; kingdom Metazoa; phylum Arthropoda; class Insecta; order Lepidoptera; family Blastobasidae; genus Blastobasis; species Blastobasis adustella. Next base: position 5,434,706 of record OU026129.1, read on the forward strand.
CGCTCTTTTAAAGAATACTTTAAACGTCATAGGTTACCACCACGTCTAATTCGTACGAAACGTATCATAGATCCTTAATAGGGTACGAATGCATCCTAATTCCACCATGAGACAAGTCTAATTCAGACTTTTATTACTACAATTGTCAACCGGCGGCAACGGGTAAACCACGCTTTTTTGCCCATTTATTTATCAGTGGCCACAACAGAGCTTTTCCAATTAAAAGCTCTGGGATTAAGCTTAAAGCTTTGTGGTCAGTTTTCTACGTTTCTTTTTCTTTCCGTTGCGTCAATTTCAATTTGACGGCCCGCATTGCAGTTGATAGCTTCCGCTGTGGCCGGCTGAATGCTTTCTTAAAATTGCATTCTGCAGAGAAATGTAACTGTTTGCTACAGTTTACGTTTGAACTGGTTCTTGTTGAAAATGGGGACGACATTGTTTAAGAATTGCAATAAGAGTTTTTTTTTGCATCTAATTAGCAAGGGACAATCTGGTCAAGCTCCCCTGGTAGCAGAGTCATCGAGGTCAGATGGCAGTCGCTCCACTGTAATTACCTGATCTGCCAAATCCTGGATCATGTTCAATTCGGACCACGGGCCCAACAGGGACATTAACGCCATGATGATTAGGAAGGGGATAAGAAAGGTAATCTGTAATGAGAAACGATAATACCTATCCTACAAAAATACGAATACAAGCGCACTGAAATACATTTATCTCTAAAATTAAAATATGGAGCACAATAAGTTAAGGCCTCTGATTGTAATACTGAATGCCAAACCGCTCGCTATGTCCAGTTTGGAAGTCTGTGAAAATTCAACTCACTGTAATATTCAAGAATTATGTAGCATCCTACTTCCTATAGAAAGAGACGTTTTCGATATTGGTTCTGTGGTTTCGAAGATTATCCCAACTTTTCTTTTAGTATCTATAATATTAGTATAGAAGTAAAGATTAACATACAATAAAATTACTATCACATGACTACCGTATCAGGTGATATAGGTACCAGTCAGTCTCTGTATACAATAATAAGTTATAAATCAAACACTGGTTGAAATTTTTTTTTAATAAATTGAAACCGGTCTCAAATTAATAATAAAATTGTTAAACAAAACAATATAGTGGAACTGGTGTAAACAAAAAGTGATTATTTTAAAATAATGAAGTTTTGACGTTCATTGATTACCCTCATTTTGAACCATGATTGTAAATTACTTTGTGTTGACAGTTGTATTATTGACATTATTTTAACGTGACATGTATTTAAATGTATGTATAATGGAGTTCCATCACACACTATACACTATACAAAGTATTAACCAATAATAAGTTAGGACGCAGTTTGTATTAAGATGCTTATCTGAACTAGCATCGCAGAACTGCTATTATCTAAAACTCGTGCTAAAGATCTCTTGCTTTGCTCCGGATTCCGCCTATTATTAATGGTTCTTGCCACACGGGATCGTAATTGTAGTTCAAAATTATTTACCTAACAACTTAGCGCTGTTTGAGGAGTAATTGTTAGACGCCCACACTAGATCGCGTAAGTGGACCGCGTGGGTTGCAAGATTAGGAAGTTGGAGGTCTACTGAGTCGATACTGTTAGCTACATATTACCCTAGCTATAAAGCGGTGGTAACTTCAATCTAATTGTTCATTTACCAAGCACTCTCGCGTTGATATCTTTAACGTAAATCAAATTGGTCGCAAACTGTGCGGTTCCAAAGGAACTTTCTCCCACGCACACTAAGGTTGTAGAATGAACTACCTGGAGAGGTTTTCTCTAGAGAGTACAACATAGAGTTCTTCAAGAAAGGGGTGAAAAGTTTTTCCGGGGTCGGCAACGGTATGCCCCTGGTATTGCAAACGTCCTTAGGCTGCGGTGACTGCTTAACATCAGGCGGCCCGTAAGCTTGTTTGCCACCTTAATGGTATAAAAAAAGATCACGTTCCTCCATCCTTCGCCTTATGATCCGTTCACTGACAATTATACCAACGGCGGTCGGTAAGAGGTTTCTCAATATTTTCAAGATTTTCATCAGCAATTCGGTCATCGCCGGCGGAGGTAGGCCTTATTATTCCACTACCTGTCACCGTATTCATAAGGTTCAGTCTTACAATACGGTACATTAAGAATTGCAGCCACCTCACATAGAGTCGTCCCTGATCAGTGAACAAGACTGCCTTAGTAACTTGAACAGCAGTGAGTGGCATGTTTTAGTCGATTCTGTTCTTGAAAACAGTTCTTGACAGTTTTCTAATCAGGTTTACTGTCACATTACATCCTTAACTTACAAATAAGAGTAACTGTAATTAAGTTCTGGCACAAGTTATAAGATAAAGTGAGTAATGTAATGTAATAAAAGTAATCTTAAATTACCCATTAAAATAAATAAACTAAACAGACCACTTGCAACCGAAAACGTCTCATAAATAACACATTTACAATAGGTATTTTCTGTGTGACTGTGTCGTCGCTATATTGGATACCGCATTGCTGAAAATTCTCAAACAAATGAAATCGAACCAGATAAAAAATACTTGGCCACCAAATCCCCGGGTGTGAAGTACCAATGTCGCTAAGAAGCATTATTCAGTAGCTGTCCAGATGATTACCAATTTCCTCGTAACCCTGAAGTCCCCGCTGCGATGTTATTTCGTGAAAATGGAATTCCGTGGTACGTGTGACGTCAGAAACCACTATAGGTCAAATCGGTTTCCGCCACTTTGCTCAATGACACATTTTGCAATCTTGATCTTAAACGGCAAAGCGGAATTGGTTAACATACTTTGTTGCAGTAGATTTTAATCTTACTTTTTGGTAAATCTTTTCAATATTGTTGCTTTTAAGAATTGCATAATTACATCACAATTTAGTTGAACGAAGTGTCCCTCAAACGCGCTCCATCTAAACGAAGTTTGATCTTATTTTATTATTAACCAATCAAAGAAAATGACATTTCATAGACGCGATTTAGAAACCTTTGTTGTAATATTTATTCTATGTTTATGCAATTAAGAGTTGACTTGCCTCGTTATCCCACTAATATTATAAATGCTGAAGGTTGTGTGTGTGTATGTTTGTTACCTCTTCACGCCTAAAACGATCAGCGGATTTAGATGAAATTTGGTACGCTGCTAGATTAAGCCCTAAAATAAGACAGACTTTATCCCCGCCCTTACCCCCACTTCCGCGAAATAATGTGTAGTTCAAGCTGGCGGTAGAAAGCTAGTAAGTTACACTACCTACATGGAAAACAGTATAAGAACAATATAAAATTTTCCTCTCGTCCGCGCTAAAAACGATATTGTTGTTCTTATAACATTTCAAGCGAAACCACATGAGGTTTCTGTTTTTAATTTAATTATGCATTCATGTAAGCGTTGTGCGATGATGTTGGCATAATTGTGGAGATTTTGAGCTATTTTTCAGACTTTACAGCTGTTTTGTTGGATTATTAATCCAATTGTTCCATTCTGAGTCTAGTACTATATACGAGGGCGGTTTTAGTTTCCTGGCTAACCTAGATAGAAGATATATTAGAAGTTAGAAGTTTCTAACGTGAAAGGCGTGATGTTACGTATATGTATGATGGATGATTATGTTATGACGATTGTATGTTTGTAAGTTTGGATGTCAGGTAATCTCATTGGATGTCAGATAAAACTGAATCGATTTCGAAATTTTATTCATTAACAGGAAGCTACACTATTCTCGAGTGTCATAGGGTACTTCATATTCCGTGGATGTTATTATTTTTCCGAGATCCAAACTGGTCGCGGGTGAAAATCGCAAGAGACGGCCAGTTTTTTATATGTCTGTATGGCAACTCTTTAGAAGTCCATATACTTTTTCCATCGATGGTAATATTCAAATTTAATAGAATCAGTCGTTTATTTTTGACTAATCCTCTACTCATCTACTCATATCATACACTTTCTATATGTTCAGACAGTATTAAGAGTCATTCAAAATGGTCATAACAATAGATATCACCAGTTTGTTTACGTTTTCTTTCACAATATCATCAGATTTATACCATCTTCCACAGGTTTTATTCATAAATCAACATTGGACTCCGCAAAATTGAAATTTAAAAATACTCTACGAATCCTTCCCGGAAAATGGTTTGAAAACCACGAATCAGTTCTGATTTTGTTAAATTCAGATACCTAATGTGTTGCCAGGACCATTTGTATTCATTTTTATATTGATCTTAGGTATCATATCTAAAAGAACAAAAGCTAGAGTTTCCGGTGTCACGAGAACTAAAATGTTTGGAAAACAGTAGTTTAATATAAACAAAGCATAATTAGAATAGAAGAGTAAAAGCCGTTGCAAGTATTTAAACTTCCAAGTTACATGAAGAAAGTTCGCGTTCTTCTTCAATGGAATTAATTATCGCCATCCAATAAATGGGTTGCCAGTAATGGATTTCACGCAGCACCTCGGGCTTGATAAAAAAACAGCGATAGAATACCCGTCGCGCTAAGAAAATGGGGCTGTAAAAGTTGCAAGCCTTTGTCCGCTGCTCATTTCGTCTCTAGAGGGCCGCTCATTGTCTCTGACCGCGTACGAATCCATAAATTCTAGACGACGACCATTCGGTGGCACTGCAACCGATTTCCGGCCAATTTCGGAAGACATCGGGGCTTGCGGTTGCTATATATTGCTCGGTTGGATGTCTTTGGCTGCTGTGTACGATCAACGTCAGTGATTTAGTATAACACCCCCCTCATCAATCTGAGTGTTATTCTAATTCCTTCTCTGTTCATGCGGCTAGATTGTGGAATTCGTTGCCATTTACTGTACGTATCAGTCCTTCACTTGATACCTTTAAGAAGCGAGTTAAAGAGTATTATCTTTCAATTTGTTATGCATAATATATATATGTATGTATGTATGTATGTATGTATGTATGTATGTATGTATGTATGTATGTATGTATGTATGTAGCTATGTATTTAATTATGTAAAATAAATATTTTTTTTAGTATTAGGTAGTTAGTTTTTAAGATGCACGCCGTCTGCCTTTCTGATTTTGTTCTGTCTCTTCCGTAGGTCTGCTGTAAGATATTTCTTATGAAATAAGCTGTACCTGTTGTGTTGTTTTCTTTATGTCAATATTGTATACTTGTTTTTGTACACAATAAACTGTTAAATAAATAAATAAACATTGACACGCTTGTAGTTGGGCGTGTTTTAGGATACGTATTCATTGTATTATTATTAAGTTCAATATCATCGTCATCATTCCACTGCCGTTATTCTACTACACCTAAGTGGAAAACCATCTTTAATATTTAAATAAAGCATTTACATTGTCATGATACCAAAAACGATACCACAAAAACGAAAGTGAACTTAAATAACATAATGTTTTAAACTGTAAATGTTATTATCACACATGTTAAGGGCATGTTCCGGGTTTCCTTCCGCGTACCTTTGTTAACGAGTAACTCGAAATTTCGACGCAGTTGCATGCATCATGGTTACGAGACGACTGCCCGATCGTCGGAACTCGGAACATACCCTTAAAATGTGTAAACTTAAATAACCTAAATCTAAAACGAAATTGAAAAAGATGTAAAAATCTCGGGCTCCGCGGTAAGGTGCCCATCATGGTGGCATTCCCGCGCTGGATGGCGATGCTTACCCGCTACGCGAGAAAGCCGCACGTGTGTCATCCGTCGTCTCCCTGAGCCGTTAACTGAGCTATAGCTGGGGTCGGCACAACATTGTCTTATTTATGTCGTATATTTACACAAACATAACGTCATGACTATTTCCCATAGGGGTAGAAAGTGACCACATTGTTATTTCACCGCATTTGACCGCCATCTCACCTGTTGGTAAGTGACGATGTGGTCGAAGATCAAGCATGCCCGTCTTGGAACAGCCTATTCACTCTAGCCTTGAAGGCATCCAGATTATATTGATCATGGAACACACTCGCAGGCAACGCGTTCCATTCCTTAGCCGTACGCATTATAAAGGTCGAGCCAAAGCGGCTCGTGCGGATAGCTGGAAGATCCACGACATAAGGATGAAGCGCTCGCCCGGATCGCGTCTCCCGTTGGCGGAAAGGGGCCGGCGGAATGAGGACGTAATTTATACTGTTCCCTTAATATGTCGTCCAATCCTCCTCTATAAAATCGGAGGAACTAAACACGATAATAATCTTATGTACGCTAACGTACATACGTTAAAGTACTGGTAAAACTAGGGAGTTTGAGTCTTTCGAAGGCACTGCGGGAGAGCTATGCCCAGCAGAGGGAATTAGAGAGGAAGCAGCCCCTAACGACTGAGTTGATGATGAGGTTGATTTCTACTATTTCTATTATCTATACATAGTATAAAACAAAGTCGCTTCCCCCTATCTGTCCCTGTGTATCTATCTATGTACGCTAAGATTATTGTACTATGGTTGACGCTAAGCCCGCCCGGTCTTTATTAGTTTTTCGACGAGATTTCGTCTTATCCAATTTAGACGAGTCCTACTTCTACGACGGTAAATTTGACGATTGTGTTCAACTAAATGTCTAACATCTCATAAAAATGTAATATGAAATTACATATTTAAAATATTTAAATATGTAATTTCATATTTCTTAGAAAATTACAGACGTCCATACAAACTGTCAGCCGCCATTTTATCCCCTTAGGGGTGTAATATCGAAAAAGTTATTTACTTTATTAAACCGGTACGTGGTCATCTCTAACCATAAGCCTGTATCAGGTATAAAATACTCGTACAACTTCATGTCTCTTACTTTGAAAATGACGGACATCCATACAAACTGTCAACCACTATTTCACCCCCTTAGGGGTGGATAATTCCTGTTTTCAGACTTTCCCGATAAAAACTTTCAATTACCTATCTCCGTGCCAAATTTTAACTTTCTAAGACACCTGGAAGTTTTCAATCTTTTAGATGATCAATGATGATTTTTTGATAAACAATATTTTTAAAACCGTTAAAGGTAGAAATAAACTTGTAGTTTGGAATATACGCTGTCTACATTTCACAGACAATGCAATATAAAATTCTTTAGGCAGTTTCTTCCCCTAACAAAGATATAAAGAGTTCGAAAATACTTTGAGTTGCTCCGAGAAAAGAGTGTATGTATGTATGTATGTATCTAAGTGTTCCATGTATAATAGGTATGTATTTAAAAGTATTTAAGTAGTATATAAGTTATTTAGCACCCATCGCATTGCTTAGTTTGGGGCTAGATGGCGCTGTGTGAATTTGTCAACGAATATTTATTATTTCTTATTATTATAGTAAGGTTTCTGAAAGGTGAACTAGTGATATACTATTCGCCTTCCCCAAGTCAAAATAGCATTTTAGTAATTTAAATAGCGAAAAGGTGATTTATAGAATGAAATGGCGAAATCAATAGATATTCAACCTAAGTACAATATTTGTTTCAGGCTTGGTTTCAACTAGACAATAGTATATCTGAATATTCCTTTCTATTTGTTTATCGTATTGTAAAAGTACCATCGATCTAACCGAATAGTAATCCACTGTGAAACCCATCCACAGAAAATGTCATCATATGCCTCAAGAAAAATAATTATGACACTTGCTATGAAAAGATTCCATAGTGGATCACGTTTCAGTTGGCTCGATAGTACATATTTATGTAGAATATAGAACAAATTATAATTAAGGCTTAACTACAAGGCTGTCAACAAAATATCGACACAGAGACGCAGGATTCAGCGAATTAGTGAACCGAGTTCACGATTTTAATTAAAAACTCTTCCCCCAAAGGATTCCCAGAAAGCTTTTGATTGAAAACCTGTTTTCTTTTAATGGGCACTAAAGATATAATCTGTAACCAAATAAATTTGGACAGCAATTTCTGTTTAATCATTCTCAGACTCCGTTTTAAGGGCAAAGTACACACAAATTAATTAATCTTATAAATATTATTATAAACAAATCTTGGCTTGAGAAGATACAGTAGGTATACCTACTGAGTACTACTCAAGCCCATATGAACCAACCAACCTTCTAAGTAGAAAATCTTCTACAGATTTTCCGCTGCGAGTCTAACGATTCGTTCACAAATTAACGCATACCGCTTTTATTGAAATCCCAGACAAGATCAAACTGCCCATTTGCCTAGAAAAGGTCGAATCGTCCCACTCGAGCTACTCGCTACTCGCTACTCGTAACTCCAGTTTCAGTGCTGCCACCGTAAAATTTAATCATGTCGCTGAAAATACAAATGGCCTCATCAGTAATGCAGAGCACGTAACCTAGTTTCCACTTGCACACTTGAAAATAATGCGCTACACAGTGCATCTGTAGGGATGGGGCATCCATTGTGCCGGCCCAGGCTGTGACATGGGACATCCCTTAGCCCACTCACAGTCGCGCGGCGACCGCGGTACTGGCTGGAACGTTTCACAGTTCGGAATTCGAACGCGACCTCGGATGTCCTCTCGGCTTGGAGCGTTTTGGCGGCAATTTCGAATTGAAAATTGAATTATGAACGGTTTAAAATAAAATAGTACGGGTTTCTATGTAAATATAATTGTAGAATAAAAGTAACATTAACGTTGTATTTGTGATTAATGTCTTGTATTTAATTCTAGTTATTGATATCGACTATAATGTAGTGTTGCAACATTAGTTCTAGTTATGGAGATAACTTTATTAAGTGTAAAAACGATACGTGTAACGTGTTTATTTGTCTTCTAAGTTGAAGGTAAGTAAGTGGAAAAAACTTAACAGGTTTTGGAAGAAGTGATTTTCCAGAGCTTTTCGAATAGCGCCTGATGATCTAAAATATATTTTTTAGCTCTATGAGCGGCTCTTATCTGCCCCATTAGCGTATTCTAACTGGCAGTTTTTTAAGATTTTACTATTTTTACTATACCTATTTATTTATCATTATCGTTTCAAATATTCTAAGAAAAAAAATCATTACCTCATTGAAAGAAAAGTGACTATTAAAACTCGCTTAATTATAGCATATTTCGTAAGTAAAATTAGTTCTCCGCAACTTTCTTTTCGTAATTTGAATAAAAACAGACATGAAACGGCCTGTGGGATAATAATCGTTTGTTTTTATGAGAAGCATTTGGAAGTGTTTTTGAAAGGGAATTTTCTAAAGATGTTGCGCGGAAAAAATATTATGGCAACATCTTCTTTTGACGTAGCAAACTGGCTGGTATTGCAAACGTCCATAGGCTGTTTTGTTTTAAGTGAAATATGTTATAGAGGCGTGCACAACGCATTGGCGAAACCCCTGGATGTAGTCATTAGTCTATAGGCAGCGGTGACCATTTTCCATCAGGTGGCCCGCTTGACTGTTTTCCTATCATGTGTCATCAAAAAGTTATTAATTTTCTAAATAAGTTGTAATAAAATTATGTTTTTCTTCTAAGTAATTTTAGTACTTAATAATTCTATGTAACTTTTCTACTATGCTCTATAATAGTTTTGGACAAGCACCGACGGATTATTAAAGGAAACTTATTTTGCTTATTTTAATGGTTAGCATTCAGACTTGACTTTGAACCAAAAAAAATTTGCTGATACACAAGATCCACTAAATAAAATAAACTTAATCAACATCAGGCAATGTCTAATGATGAATGTTTTAATTCTATCATACAATGGAGTTCCATCAAGATTGCACTATAAAAACTATTAAGTACTGAAAAATTCGTGTTTTTTATAATTTCAAAGTTTAACTAAATGCAGAAAACTGTGCTATTTTAGGTTTTTTGTACACACTTTTTTTTTTAATATAATGTCATAATCAAGTACAAGTCATTTCAATTAATTCAATTACACTAAGTGAAGTCAATTTACAATTGACAAATTCGTCAAAATCGTAGAAACAATGTTCTAATAGCCAACTCTTCAATTTGGATCTAAAGATGTTGACGGTAGTAGCATTTTTAACGTTTTCCGGCACATTTTTATTACGTAACTCTCCATATACTAAATGAAGCATTTTGAATTTTTATAATCGTGATAGATAGAAACCCGGGATATAACTAGATAACTTTTCATTTTCAAAAAGAATCGAATTATAATCATCGCCATATCAGCCGAAGGACGCCCACTGCTGGGCATATGCCTCCCCCAGAGATCTCCACAAAGGCCGGTCCCGTGCCTTTCGCATCCAGCTGGTACCTGCGATCTTAACCAGGTCGTCGGTCCACCTTGTGGAAGGCCTACCCACGCTGCACGATTTTAATCATCATCGAAATGTCATCATCATCATCATCATCCTGGCGTTAATATCCCGGTTGTTCTCTCGCATATGAGGGCCCGGATCCGCCTTGACCATGATCCAGGATTTGGCAGGTCAGGTAATTACAGTGGAGCGACGGCCATCTGACCTCCATGACCCTGCTACCAGGGTAACCAGATCATATTGGATAATGGTTACAACATCCAGTCGCCTGAAGGTTTCATCACGATGTTTTCCCTCCCCGTAAGAACATCGGTTAGTGTTCAACTAATGTACATAACTCAGGAAACAGTCATTGTTACATGGCTGGAGCAGGATTCGAACCTGGGACCTTTGGCTTACGAGTCGGATACTGTAACCGCTCGGCCACCGACGCGATTACGGCATCAAAATGTAATTCGTAAATAGTAGGTAGATCAGCGCGCATGTTGTAGACAATGCGTACAAAGCCATATGCATAGTGATATGTTATACGGTACATTACGTACGGCAACAACAACACTCTGTAACAAAGCCGACGATTGACAGTTAGGAAATTGAACCCTCTTCGTATTGCGTGTAGACACAGTTTAGCTTATTCACTTTTACTCACAATTTCTAAACGTCTCAACTTTGCCAAAATATCTACTCAACTGGGGGCAGTAATTCAACTTTATCTGAGAATATTAATTATTTTTGGGAAATGAGATTTCTTACTGATACTAGATACAGCGTTTAAAATAAATGAGTTTGATTGTTTTGACATTTTGTCACAGCTACATACCTATTAGCTACATACATAAATTTATGACATAGAAACCTAATGAATTAGGAAAAATTCTGATACATACATTCATGAATCATCTCAAAGTTTTTTTTATGTAATACGGCATTCAAACCGATATGCGGGCCACCTGATGGAAAGTGGTTGATGGTACACCTCAGTTACTGTTGCCAATTTGGGATAAGGTCATATATTTTATCTCCTATGATTATCCAGGGGTCAGGGTGCTGTTCCCCGCTTCTGCAACGCGATGTTCGCGGATTCGCGCGTCGATTGCTTTTATGCGACGATTCACAAACTGGGTGCTTCGCTTGTGCGAAGAGTGTGAGTCGGCATCATGCAGCTTGTCAAGTTGCATGGCAAAAATAGGCTTCATGGAAGGGAGTGGCCGGTATGTGATATTAAATATGACATTCGATATCTATATCTATACATAGTATGAAACAAAGTCGTTTTCCGCACTGTCTCTCTGAATGTACGCTTAGATCTTTAATCTACGCAACAGGTTTGAATATGGTTTTCGACAATAGACAGAGTGATTCAAGAGGAAGGTTTATAGGCAAGAAAAAAGGGAATGTAGGGGTAAAAGTAGGTGTAAGTGTAGGGTAGGTGATGGGTAGGTATAGGGTGGGTGTAGGTAGGACGCCACGCGAACAAATTCGCGCCGGGCCCCTCTAGTATATATATAAAACAAAGTCGCTTCTAGGTACACTTAGGATCTTTTAAACTACGTAACTAATTTTAATGCGTTTTTCAACAGTAGATAGTGATTCAAGAGAAAGGTTTATAAGTAAGAAAAATGGCCATATGCAAATGAAGTCGCTAGTTGTAACTAAATATGAGCCCATGAGTCGAGTCATTCATTCATTTTTACAATTTTCATTTTAGCAAGTAAAAGTAAAATTTATAGTAGCCGTATTATTACTCAGAAGTACGTACTCAGAACAGAAGTAAGAGGAATACCCACTGAATCTCTTAAGACTAATTCGTCCCGATTTGAAACCGAACTCCTTCAAGTTGAATCCTTAAATGCCGCTCTAACCCTTCCCGAAGTTTTTCAATTATAAACTGCATGGGCCAAGGGATTTAATACTTACTCGCGCACTGATACGATCCCGTAACTTAATTTGTTTTAATTCTGTTAACTGCTCCTTCCACGTCGAAGAATTCTATCTTGTTAAGTCGTTCCAATTCCCTCACGCGCTGATGATCATTTCCAGTAGGTGTTGTTGGCAATGTGTTTATTCGAAGGAAACATTGCTAATGTCCTCGTTTTGTACTCGTAAGCGAACGTGTGTCCCAAATTTTAAGAGCTCTTCTAATGAGTTACGAGTTTAGGGAGTTATTTTCACTCCTTTGTTTGTTACAAATAAATTGTTCTTGCGACAAATTATTTAGAGTAGAGAGATTACGTACTGTTGCCGTAAAAATACAGATCTATAGTAGATGCCATATGGATTGGACATAGCGGTCATTGACCACAGCCCCCCAACATTGCTTTAATTTAAATACATTTTATTTTCTATTGCAATAAATTTCTTGAACTATCCCTACCTACACTTTTTATAATAACAGCTGCCTGTACTATGTGGGCTGGAGTGAATGACCGCTATTGCCAATCCATATGGCATCTACTGCATTATAGTTGTTGACTGCCTGCTGAAACACTTCGCCTGATCACCTAATGCAATACTGTCAAAATGAGATCGTTTTCTTGCCATGCGATAATTAACTCGGATATTCGGAACTCAAGCGAGTAAGATGTTATAGAAATAGTAACTACTGTAGCTATTTACACGGATTCATATCGTATTGTTGGAAGTCCTGGCTGTCAGCAGATGCAGCGATAAGAATTAGTAGTAGACATTTGGCGTTATCAAACGCAAGTATCAGGCGCCTTGTGCGCAAATTCCTTAGCGCAATTGAATTCGTCAGTCTCAGTACATGTCCATAAGCATTTGCCACGCGTTAAACTTTTACATCAACTCAAACCTAGAAAAATAAAAACTACTAAACGAAATTCGTAGTCAGCGTCTGCTATGAAATGCGTAGGCTGTAGCATAAGCGTAGCCGCTGTACTTCGCAGTAACCTATGCTGTATGTAGGCTGTAGCCTATTGTTGCTACATTTAATTTCCGTTATGGGTCTGGGTGTTATAAGTATGTATTTAAAAGAACAAGTAAGTAGTTTATTAATTATCTAGCACCCATAACACAAGCTTATTATTTGTTTTGTTATTATTTACTTGCTTACTTTGGGGCTACAAACTTTTATAGGATTTCTAATTTTGAATTACATAATATGCAGTATTAATAACCATATTATTTCAATATTCTGTAATTTCTATCTGTGTACAATTACCCGCTCACTGCGGAAACCGTGAAAACCTCGAATAAAAGTTGCCCACCTAACAGTTTCCCAATTTGGTAAAACGTGAAATATTCCTCCGGGGTATCACGGATCAGCGTGCCGCCCGAATTTGATCGAGGCAAGCATGCAGTGCGTTTTATATTTTGAAACGAGTCCTAGATTCGGCCCGAGGCATTTTCTGTGCGTGCAGGAGAGAATTCTGCTAAAAATATACGACAAAACATTGCAATTCGCGCTGTTAAAATTCGTAACCTGCTTTGTGGGGTCACTGAACCATTCTAGCGGACGCAGCCAGCCGTTTTCCCCGGGGCCATATTACTAGTTACTAAAATAAAACTCCCAAATGAATACTGACATCATACGTGTCCTCTCCAGTATCCGAAGTAATTTGTAGTGAAACTAGAGTGTTAATCGAATCGATTCTCGGTCCAAATTGATTTAAATTGGTACACTTGAGGGATTTCCGAGGGCGGGACTGTGACACCTCCAGTTTCCGATTTTCATGCAAATGGAATTGCCTTCCATTAAAGAATGGAAAGGTAACGTTGTTTGGAATCGAAACGTTTATTTTTCGAATTTCATTTAATTTCATTCACACAAACATCTTGGGTACGCTTCCACACGGCTCGAAATTTTTAACATTTTTTAAGTTAGTTAATTTCTTTTTCTTTTTATTGTACATGTTTAGTTTTAATGTTAGTTATCTTATTTAAAATATGATACCCCGGCATCGTTCGGGTGTTCCCGGTTTTTTTCTATTGTAATATACATGCATAGATATAATTTTATTGGTAAAAATAAAAATTGAAATAGTCCGGAAGAAATTGTATAACACATCAAAATCGTGCGTGGGTCCTAACCCACGAGTTAGCGGTTAGCGGATGTGCAGACAGGCTGATAGACAAACGCAGAAAACTAGTTTATTATAAACTACGTAAGGGGAAGGATAGTATATTTCATGATTCCAACTGTACTGTCACGAATGTTGAAGGCAATTAATTTTTTTATATTTTAAGATCATATGTCACAGTTTGTTGATATGATGTGATAGAATTATATTTTATAGGAATATTTTAAAAAGTTAATTTTGTATGTATAAATACTGTAAAAACTTTCGAACCGGCTCCGAAATCTCCTAGAAATATCCCTACTGTTATGTAATTTGTTGACGACACCTAAAATGTAATTTGTTTAAGGAATTTTTAAAGAACATCTTCCAATTTAAGCGTCAGAAAAATCATTCAGTTCACTTTGATTTCATTACGCGCGTCACAAACCACCATTGACGTAAACTTTATGCTTCATTAGGTCAGAGGGGAATTCTTTTTCGCCTCGCAGGGAAGCCTTGTGATTACAGTAAACTTTTCCTTGCGACCTAATTGCCTATTCAGTGACGGGTCACAAATCACAATAGTGCTCGCCTACGCCTCCATTCTCCCTTTTCCAGTTGCCTCTCTATCTATTTTACTTTCACAGTAAGAGAGACTTATGTCCTAAGGCCTTATCATTGTTTGCTCGTAAGATGGTTTGTGCAACGACTTCAAAACATCCATCTTTGGTGCGTTTATGTCACTTGATAAATATTTTTCTATTCCTATCTGTATTTATTGGTGTAACGGTCAAGTGTGAGTTTTTCGTTTTAACAACCAATAATTGTCTAAACAAAGTAGATATGCGTTCTCACAGTGCTCGTCTAATAAGTGTATGCTCATACGTTCAATACAGCTCTTTAGTTTTCCAATTTTGTTCATTTTGACGGACGCATAGTGCCGATCATGGACTAATAAGTATTGGTATGTGGCGATCGCCACTCAAGTTTTTTTATTTGGAAGTCAGGTGAATTTGAAAGTCCAAAGTCCATTTCCTCCAAAAGGCCACTTCTTCGAATAACTACATTCCTTTAAGGATAATTACAATAATTGTTCGCGCGCTCTGTGGCACCTCTAATAACGTTTCTGAATAAAAACATCATCTTGGCGTTAATATCCCGGCTGTCCACTCGCGCACGAAGGCCCGGGGTCCGCCTTGGCCATGATCCATCAGGATTTGACAGATCAGGTATTGCAGTGGAGTTACTGCCATCTGACCTCTGTGAATCTGCAATCAGGGAAACCTGACCGCGAACCTGGTACCTCTCGCTTATGAGTCGAATATCTTAACCACTCGGCCACCGACGCTCTGTAACGTTTCTGTATACAGGTGTTATTTACAGTCACAAACTTTGTAAAATTCAGTTACAATACGCCTGATATATTTCATTAGACAAAAAGGCGTGACGTAGTACATGTTTCAATGTATTTCATTTTGTACAATTGAGATAGATTTTAGAAATCTCTCGACGATTAGTGAAACTGCCACGCTGCACGGTTTCTGTGTAAAATTGCGTTGAAAGCCCCCACATCAGAGTGATAAAGACGAATTGTGGGGTACAGAGCTGGGTGGTTTGTCGGGCGACAACATTTTGACCAGATTTTCCGATTTAAATGCGGTTTTCATAACAAACTTTTCTTTTGTTCCAAATAAAATCTTTGGTTTTTTGGATGATTTTACAATGAGCGCTGAATGAGCGTTGTTTTTTCAGTTTTTTATATATATTTTTTTTGTGGCAGGTTGTGCACAGGCACAGACCAATGTTTTGTGGGTCTTCTAAACCTATCGCTACAAAGTGAAATTTTTCTTTTACTTTTCTTTTACTCGATGACGTAGGATAACCTACGGTGCCCTCAAGTAATCTTGAGAGTTTAAGAAAGTGTGCTTCTTCTCACAGGTTAAAGTTTTACACATGATTGTAAACGACTTTTACATATTTCATTTATATCTGAACATGACTAGCTTTCGCCCGCGACTTTGTCCCCGTGGAATTTGAAATGTAGTCTATGTGTTGTAGCCAGGTTACAAACTATCCGTGTGATAAATTTCCTCCAAATCCATAGAGCCGTTTATACGCGATTGAGTAACGAATAAACAAACGTTTACACTTTTACATTTATAATATTAGTAGGATCAGTCTATAGTAGTCCACTGCTGCACATAGGCCTCCTTCAATGAGCGTCAATGCATGATCCTCGGCTTACCGCATCCGGCATCCACACCGTAGGTCATGACAGTACATACTGGTTAAAAACCTTTGTTTTGAAGCATTGTGGTATGGGTGACCTTATAATGCAAAGGAATACTCAGTTGGGTAAGAAAAGTGATTTTCTTCTTTCAGACCACAGTAACAACGCATCCACCTTAGCAACCATATTGCTTTCTACCACAGAACACAGAAATAATTATCGATGATTTCTATTTTCATGGCCAGGGATTATTTTATTTTAAACCCAGACTAGTGTCCCATCACTACTGAAAAACTGCCGAATAACTTTTAAATAAAACATCTACGGACGTAAACTGTTTCACACGGCTACGCTTTTATTTTTCACAGAGAATCGTTTAAATAAATTGTTTGTTCAGTCCGACGAAACTTTCAGAAAGCTTTTTCGACAGTGACACAGATTTCAAAGAGGAAAAAAAATGCATTCGTAGAATTTATTTGAATACTTTATAAACACTGCACGTAGTCATTTGCGGTTCTCATTCGGAACAAAACTAACAACATTGTTTTAATTAAAATTAACTCATTTTGCATTGTGTTCATTTCGGATTTGTCATTTCAAATTCGTGCAGTTTTTCGGGTTTGGACTTGTTTGTGTAATTTATTCGGTGTAGTTGTTCGTTTGTATTTTAGAAGGGTTTCTTGCGGTTTGCCTTTCTATGTGTTTTTCTCGTGTTATTATTTTAAATCTTTTTGTTCGATATTGTTTATGGCAGTTTTTATTTTACAAATTTTAACTCTGGTCTTTACATTATCTTTTAGTTTGGCTAATACATTAATATCTTACTTACACAACTGATACACTGATAATTTTTAGTTAATCAACAATTAATACATAACATTACATAGTACTTATAAAATAAGGTCGTTTTCCGTAAGGTTTACATGCATAATACCTATGTTTCGACATCTCCAGTGATGTCCACTTTCGCAGTCACTTAGTAGAAAAGGTCTTGTTGGCCTCTAAAAGCTGGGTGTGCTCAAGGCACAAGTCTGTTGCGAAAGGAACTTTCTCCCAAGGAACTTCCTAATAAGGTTGTGGAATGAACTCCCTGGAGAGGGCAACATGGAGTTCTTCAAGAAAAGGGTTAAAAAGGTTTATACGGAGTCCGCAGCTCGGAAGTGATACACCTGGTATTGCAAATATCGACAGGCTGCGGTAACTGCTTACCATCAGGCAGGTCATAACCTAGTTTGCCATCTTAGTGGTATAAATAATAACATGCGTATTATAATCGAGGAAACCCGAGAACACCCGTGCGAAGCCGAATCGGGTCGCTAGTAAATTATTAATCATGAAATTGAGTAATTTTTGAGTATAAAGGAAAATAATAAAAATTATTGAAGTCCTTTGGCCTATATTGACTGGCGTCTTGAGAGAACTACTCATGTATTTTCCAATATAGGCTCTCTTAAATGTTGGTTGCTGAAGCCTTACATATCAACACTCTTTTTCAAATGTTTATTTATTTATTTTATTTATTTTATTTTTACAGATGTTTCGTATCGTATACGCCAGCATTTCATTAGCATAGACATTGTAGTTAAAGAAACAATACAAAGAACTGCAAACAGGTTTAAAAAATTATTATCTATGTGATTTTGGAAACTCAGTTTGTGATAATATTTTGGAAACTACAATGAAACAATAATGTGTTAATCATTATCTACAAAGATTCGCATCAACAATGTTTTTTTTATTTTATATCTGTATTATAATGTTGGTTATGAGTTAGTGGACCTGACGCGGCTTCGTTGGCGTACACCTACTTTAACCCTATCTATCCGATTTTTCTTGCTTATAACCTACTTTTTGAAAATCGCATTAAAATCCGTTGCGTAGTTTACAGATGATGGGAAGTGACTTTGTTTTATACTATGTATACAGTGTGGGCCCTGAAACAAGGGCAAAAAGTAAAATACATACCCTTTAACTAATCAATAACTATGTCCACGTGGTTTTAGTTTAATAGAATGAAAAACAAATGTATTATTATTTTCAAACCAAATTAATCGAGCCAGCAATGGACGGCATACCGTCGTGTCCAGTCGGTATACTTGACATTGACATTACGATCGTTTACGTCGCCCCAGTAAATGCCCGGAATGAAGGAAATGCCCAGTATCAAGACATCTAACGACAATTTCGCGATGACGAAATTAATTGATTATGGATTGTAACTTTAAATTAATATTTCTTTGAGTTTAAGCACTTTGGAGTATTAGGATCAGGTCAAGGTAACTTCGGATACTCTTAGGAGTCTGTGTTTAAATTTATTGCCCCTGTTACAGGCCTGTAAGATACGAAATACATTTTCGTGTACAATAAAAAGCAGTAGTTGCTATGCTAACGTAATTTTAAGTAAGTACAATATGAGCAAATTGATTTTATTAACTTAAATAACATTTCTAAATGGAGAGGAGTCAAAAAGTTTTGTTTGTGTTTTAATTATTCAATGAAAATCCTCACTTTCTGACGGAAAGTATTCCGAAATTGAAAAAGTTTTCAAGGGTTAGGGGAAGGGAGTTGTTTAGTTTAAGATACTTTCTTTGATAATAACGTAAGTATAAATCGAGTAGGAACTTTTTTGAGAGGTCATTCTTGTAAGTAAACTCGTTTTGGAAGTCTTAGATCAATTTGATTTAGATTCAAAAGATGTGGTCCTCTTGGTTACTGACAGACAGACGTCAGTAGTCATTTGCGCAAGCTTTACGGCAAGTTGTCTGCCAATATACTAATTATTACACGGAGACACGTGTTACTAAAAAAAACCACTGTAAATTGTTAGAAAATAAAAAAAATGATTTGTTTAATTATCGTAACATTAAAATACACGCTTAACATACCTATGTCTACGTACGCCTTTTAAGAAATTATCTAAACTTAGATTCATGACTTTCAGACAGCGCGAAAGGAGCTGCAACATTAGTTTGCACTATCTAGAAGATTCTATAACGTTTCTCGTTACGTCTGTGGTTTCATCAATTGGTGTTGCGTCAGGTCTGAAGTGTCAATTCTGAAGTGACTGGGCTTTGAGACCTTTACTTTTGACATTACTTAAACTATCTAATTCTTGTTGTAGTTTCTTTGTCCCTTTTTTACTCTGTGGTTGGACTTTCCAGTCCTAATCATCTGCCTTCGTACCCGTACTGTCTGATTCTGTGTCTTGAGCTAGTTTTTCAGTTTCGCTTTTGTCAACAAAAGTAACAAGATTCCCCTGTAGGTCTCTTGTATCTTCGGATTTTACACTATTTGGATCACTATCTGTAGTAGTGTCATCAAAATATGTCTTTTATGGTAACTCATCTGGCGTGTACAAATTATTTTCTTCTGTTACTTTTTCATCGAAGTATGTTATTGGTTTTAGGTGTTGTATTTGTAGATGTATTTAATATCTTTAGTAGCGGGTAATTTCGCAAATAAACGGTAAAGTCGGTTAGCGCCAGGTTACTTTTGTCCAAGTCCATGGCTCCACAATATTCGCATTCCTCATTACGTGATCTGTCAGTATGGTTATTTGGTTCGCCGTTATCCCATTTGAAAATGCCTCCCACGTCCAAAGTGGGTCATGTAAAAAAAATCATTCAATTAGTATATTTTTTTTGTTATTTGTGTAGAAAAAATTAATATTGGTAATATGTTTGTTAGCATTCGATTCAATGTAACGGACTCCAAGGAAAATCATCTTTTTGTTGAAAGAAGTGACTTTGCTTTGTGTGCCATTGAAGAACAAATGTTTCAGTACCCTGGCTTGAAGAGGCGAGTTAACGATGGCCAGGTATCCCTGTTCTGCGGCAGAGGTCTTGACCGCAAGATTCCAGTGACAAGTCTCAAGATTATACTTATACCAGCTTCCTGTGCGTGTTCCTTGTACCCTGTAGCATATGGATTAATAGTTAGGAATCTGAATTCACTAACATTTTGTAATTTGAAAGTCTGAACAGTGCATCGCCGTTCGTGAGTATGGGTCTGGTCAGTTGTGCTGATTACGTTATTATCCATAGGATGAAAATTTCGGCACTTCTTCGAACGTCTTATTTATTTATTTAACAGTTTATTGTACACAAGAAATACATAGCAAATAAGAGGCAAAGTAATAAATGGCACAACAGGCGCTACTTATTTCTAAAGAAATCTCTTCCAGTAGGCCTTTGGGAGTGTGATGTGATCATGAGACGCCGATAGGACGTGCACAATATCACCTATCTAAATAGGCATATAAGTATATTTATTTTACCTACACACATAAGTATCTATAAATACATACATATATACACGCACACATACATACATATCGACTTATAATACAATAATAATATATACTACATAATGCATAATCTATAACTTAGGAACACTCTGTGATAGATAAAACTCTTTTACACGCTTTTTGAATATGGTAATAGACTGGCTATCACGCACTTCGTGCGGAAGAGAATTCCAAAGTCTTGCAGCATGAACAGTGAAGGAGTAAGAATAGAAATCGGAATGATGGATAGGAATTGCCAATGAGGATCTTACACTGGATCGACAGGGTTTGTCTTGTGGACGGGAGAAATGGAACTGTTCACGGAGGTATGAAGGAGCAGAAGGGTTGTGAGCATTCCTTCGCAAGCGGATAGGTAGCCATTTAAGCTGAGATCGATAGCTAGATACATGGTCATATTTACGCAGACCATAAACGAAACGGATACATAGATTTTGGAGACGTTCCAGTTTATTCAAAAGCTCCTCAGTGGCATCTAGGTAACAAGGGTCTGCGTAATCGAGAAGAGGTAAGAGAAGAGTGTGGACAAGGGAAATTTTGGTCTTTAGGGGTAAAAAACTTTGGAGGCGTTTGAGTGAATGAAGCGAGAAATGAATATTTTTACTGACCGCATTGACGTGAGACCCACAAGATAAGTTGGTATCTAAAACTAGACCTAGGTTTTTAGCTGTTGTGCTGAAGGGAATTGGAATCCCTTAAAAAAATATTTGAGGTACAGTAATACCAATAAGCTGCCTACTCATGTACGGACTGCCGATAAGTAGAACCTGCAATTTTTTTGGGTTTACTACTAACCCAAATGATAGCCCAGGAAGATATACGTATTAAATCGGCGTTCGCATTGTCAAAAGCTTCCTCGATATCGGAAATTTTAAAATGTCGGTAAACTTGCAAGTCGTCTGCATAGAGATGGAAATTAGAGGAGATGACTGACATAACAGTGTTGATGAAGATCGAGAACAGAAGAGGAGATAGAACGCCACCCTGCGGTACACCTGCAAGGAGATTACACCAATCCTAGAAGACCTCTCCGGAACGGACTCTCTGCAAGCGACCACGAAGATAAGAATCAAACCACGTCATTACTGAAGGAGAGATGTTAAGAGAACGAAGAATGGCGAGAAGTACATCGAAGTCTACAGAGTTAAAAGCATTGCTGAAGTCAAGTAGAGTTAAAACTGTTAGAGACTTATTCTCCATCGCAAGACGGATGTCATCTGTGACTTTCAGCAGTGCTGTCACAGTACTGTGGCCGTTACGAAACCCAGATTGAAATGAAGAAAGTAAACAGTTCGATGTTAGGTACTGAGTGAGTTGATCATGGATAATGTGTTCAAGGACCTTGGAAAGGAAAGGTAATAGGGATATGGGACGGAAATCGGAAAAACTAGAGGGATTGGTGGTTTTTGGAATAACGTTCGATAACGATAACAAGCTTCCAAGCCAACGGGAAAGTACTCGTCACTAGCGAATGATTAAATATATGAGCGAGTATTGGTAAGAGTTCAGGAAGTAGGAGGGTGATCATGCGGGGACAAAGGTTATCATTACCCACTGCAGTAGAAGTAATAGAAGTAATATGTTTTCTAACATCCTCCTCAGCAACAGAAGCAAAAAAAAAGAAGAACAAAGAGGTCGTGGTTGAG
Organism: Blastobasis adustella; assembly: GCA_907269095.1. NCBI lineage: Eukaryota > Metazoa > Arthropoda > Insecta > Lepidoptera > Blastobasidae > Blastobasis > Blastobasis adustella. The sequence goes on from OU026129.1 coordinate 5,457,077, forward strand.
AATCAATCTGCGCTATGGTGCTTAATTTGGTATTAGCATCCAGGATCACAGGTGGATAGGAAAAATGGACATTGAGCATATTTAAATTAATAGAGCCATCGAAGTCTACCGCAGATTTGCCGATGCCTAGGGATTTTAGAAATGCCCAGACCTATGAAGGGGCTGAGCCATTAACAGAATTGTGAATGTGGCGTCTTCTGGCATCCCTACACAGACGACTGTAACAGTTTCTTAGATGTTTGTACCGCTCGATGTTCGTGCCAATAGGGCATTTTTTAGCACGTAACTTGGCTCTGTCACGCCTGATCAGCATGACCTTGATTTCGTCCGTAATCCATGGCGCAGGTGTTAGTTTTAATTTGACCTTCTTAAGAGGAGCATGGTTGTCGTAGAGCCGAGAAATCAGGGTTTGAAACTGTTCAACCTTTACGTCAATGTGGTCAGCATCAAGAACGGGACTCCAGTCCATATTCACTGCATCGCGCCTCAAAGCCTCCAAGTTGATCGCCTCGAAACTGCGTAGGAATTTAAATTTAGGTTTAGGCTTAGGGGACCGAACTTTGAGTGAGTCTTGTGTAAGAGGAAGAAATTTCACTATGTAGACTGCATCGATACTTATCTTCAGGATTGATGGCAATCAATACATGTCTATCAAATAAAAGTAACAATAATAGGGTCTTCCCATCCCGATTTTGATGAACATGTTTTGGGATTTTGTTGTGTTACTAGAGTATTGTTTTCCGTGGCATCCACCATATAGATAATCCTACTTTAAAGTGATGTAAGCTAACTGTAATCCTTTAATTGAATTTAGTAAGCAACGGAATGTAAAATATATTTAGTGTATTTTAACCACAAATGTGTCAAAACGTGGTTTAGGTATGCTAAATGGTCATCTTGACATTAATATCCCAGTTGTACTTTTGCGCGCTAAGGCTCAAGGTCCGCCTTGACCATGATCCAGGATTTGGAAGATCAAGTAATTACAGTGGACTGACTGCGATCCTCTGACTGGCCTACCTGGTCCCTGTTAACAGGGGAACCTGACCAGATTGGATCATGGTAACACATTCAGTCATGATGTCTCTCACCGTACGAGCATCGGTTAGTGTTCAACATGTACATGGCAGCACTGGGATTCGAACCCGGTACCTCGGGGTACGAGTCGTACCTCTTCACCATTAGGCAACCGACGCTCTTACTTAGCCCATCAAAGTTCACTGCAGGACTTGGATTTAGGTGCGCTAGATATTAATGTGAAACATAAAACTTTAAAACCTTTATTCATAAAACAGACAAGAAAAATAGATTTTTACAATGAAAGAAGAAGAGGGAAAAAGCACAAAAAATTCAAAAAGTCCACATCGCTGCCCCCCCCGGATTGTGCCAAGAAAGCTGGCTGCGTCGCCTCGTTAAATAGCTATGCTTTTCTCTGTCCGAGGAACGAGCCACTTTACCACTTTCATTAATGGTTACGATAATAATAAACTTACCAGGATCAGTAGTATCGTATCTATTCATCGGTGGAAAGTTGTCGCTCCTACTCTTAAAGCACATGTACGATTACAAGTGACTACATTTGACGTCAGCTAACAGGCCATTGGTTGACATCATTAGACAGTCTCCGGCGTTTTCGAAATTGTCAGGCTCATTTGGCTTCCATTGAAGATCTATGGGGAGAGGATCTCCTACGGAGTAGGACATTCCCATAAAAATGTATCAAAACAGAGAGCTGACTATATAACGCTAAACAATGACAGTAGAAATGGTTCTAAATCCTAATAAATTTGCAATTTTTAAGGTAGGTCAATATATACTTTTACGTTACCGTCCAGTTTTCAGACTTGGTATTCATAATGTTTCAGTGTGATTTTAAAGACGTTTCAAGTCAAAAATCTTTCCTCTTTGAAAAGAAAGAATTAGATTCATTCCACCGGTGACCAAAGGGTAGGCTTATTTCTTGGAAAATATATAGGCATTGCTATCAGGCGGGGGAATGCAGCCAGCCTTTTTGGCACTCTGCCTAGTGGTAGCGATCTTGACTATACCTATATGTACATTTAGGTTGTTACAGTGCCTACGGAAATAGTTTTAATTGTTTTAGGTGTTCACGTTGTTGTTGTAATATTTTCCTAATTACATACAGTAATGCAATCTGTATAATCGAAAACTACAGTTAAACTTTTGTTTTTTTTTATGCCGCGCGGCGGAGATATAGCTTTTATCCGCCTGGACCCTGGTACCTAGTGGTACCCCACCCTTTAACTATACCTCATGTCAGGCTACAATGTTGACACTTTTGTGTTTCAGTAAAAGGCTAAATTAGCCACCACACATCATGTGGCACATCACTTTAGTGACAGTGACAATGGCACCTGCGGTTGTGCATTTTTGATGACATGAATCCTAAATACATTTAGGATTCTGGCTGTCTTCTCTTTTAACACTGAGTTTAATTTAGGTATAAATTACAAGTGGAAAAGTTTACCTTCTAAATTACATCGGACCATGGCATCGGTCCAAGTGGCAGGTACTAAGTGGAACTTGTAAAATCCATCGATCTTTTGCACGTATTCATAGTCTTGTTGGAAGAAAAGCACATCGGCTCCTATGAAAATTGAAATTATTTGAATTGTAGTTAATAGTACACTGATGGACTTAAGCCGCTTCTACATCAGTTGTAGTTTCATCTTATTTATTTTTATAGTTTTAAAATAAGCTTACTAATTATTTCATTGATTTTAATTATACAAAGAACTACAAAAAATTGGTAATTAGTAGTATCTATAATTAAAATATGCTTACTTTAATCATTACATTAATTAAAACTTTAAGGACAGCAAGTCATTATGGAAACATGTGTAAGACAAGGTTTTAACTATCGTTATCAGTAAACGAATGACGGCTCAATGCTTTCACCGATGATGATTATTTATTGGAAGTGGTATAATTCCACTTTTGGTATAGGAACTATCATAGTAAAGGGAAATAATCCTAGACAAAGGGAAAGGATATTTGATGAGAGTGCACAAGTAAAAATAACCATTATTCTAAAGTTTAGAATTTTCCAACAGTATTAAAACCGTGAAGAAACGCTTGAACAGTTTCTCTTTCTATGAAAGCTCTTATTTTTATTCCTACTTAAGAAACAGACTCAGAAGTGCCCCGCGATATTTCTTGCAAATAAATTCTGTTATGTTAATTTAACAGACGACGTTTGTCCAAATGAACATCTTGATAGACGTCGGAGTGAGGAATTGAATGCTTTATATTTCCTTTCCCTTAGAAAATCTTGTTTCGTTTAACATTGAATTAAAAAGATAATGAAACGAGGCTATTAAAAAGGCAATTCATAATTTGTTTAGGTTACGCATTGTTTTCGCGTGTGAATTTTACGAATTAAATTACATAATTCATTTTATAATTATTTTGTACTAGTGGACCCGGCGCGACTTCGTTCGCGTATATCTACTTTACCCCTACCTACCCTTTTTTCTTGCTTATAAACCTTCCTCTTGAATTACTCTACTAATGTCAAAATCCGGTGTATAGTTTAAAAGATCTAAGCGTACATAGATACATAGGGACAGACGGCTTACGTATAGACGTATATAGTTTAAGTATGTCTTAGTCCAATGCATGTTGATTAAAGTTTAAACAGCAAAAGCAAAAACATACCTTTTGTTTAAAAGTCTTATAGCCGTTTTCTCATTATTCTTTATTAAGAACTAATTCTGTGACTCCTATACCAAATATACAGCAATAAAAAAATTCAAGTTCTTTTGTATCCATTATAAATTTATTCAGTTACCAGCTGCACAAAGCAGTCCCGAACTCAATTAGGCGACTAAAACAAAGAAAATACAAATAAAATAAACAATAAAATGATTCTAGAATGGAATTAGCGAACAGGGGTTGCTATTAAGTGTCTCATTGCGATCGTTCTAGAGATAAATTGCCTCTAGAATTGCCATTTATCCATCGGGTATCTCATCGCGAGTTGGATTGAGTAATTTTTCTGTCCCTATGACGAACGGGGGTGGAGATAAAGTTGTCACAAGGGTGGGAATGCTTTAGCAGACGTTTTTAAGTCTACTTTATACGCTTCTTTAAAAGATTCGTTCACATTTATGGACTGTAAACCTACTTGCGTCTATAGTTTCAATAGATATGATTTGATGAATTTTTTGACATACAATAAACCTTTTACTGGAATGTGATTTAATTATCCACCCAATTATCTACTTAAAAAACTTTCAATTTACAAATATGCATAAGGTGGATCTTAGTGGCAAAGTATATACTTACTTTCGTTATAGGTCTACACATGTATCCTTTTGAGTAATCCTTGCAATTTCTCAATCCTTTCAACACGGCCTTTAATCGATTTGACATGTCAAAAGTTGCCGGGAAAGGGCCCGGGAAAGTTTTTCAACTCCCAACTTCAGATTAATGTCTCCGGTTTAAACAGGTGTGGATAACAATTTTGGATTTCTATAGCAGGATTAATGATCCAGATCCCTGGATGGCGTGACAAATTTTGCAAACTGACAAATGGGTTTGCTTAACAGATTTCTGAGTCCTTGTTTTGTTTAGAGACCAGCACAACAGATTTGCTCGATAAGCACTTTAATTCATCTAAAACGAATGAACATTAAGGCGCCAAAAAACTTCTCTGCATTTGTTTTCCGAGTAGACAATAATATCTTTGAGAAATGACTCAATCCAGCTCCAAGAGTAACCAAGTTACCTGACGCGAACTTTGCTAATATTTCACCAAGTGGTAGGTAAATATTTTCGTGTAGTCCTTCGTGTAGTTCCTTTGACAAATCTACAGCGATCGGTCGCTGTCGGGTCGTGTAAGTAATGAGTTTGTTTACTGAGGACACTCCGAGGCCGATGCAGTTACGAATGAGAGCTATTTGTTGGAAGGCTCGAAGGACCAATCAAATATACTTCCATCTCAGAACTGTATCAGGATTATAGGCAGTGGGGTAGTGTATTGGCAATCTGTTTGTACTAACAAACTAACTGATTCGCCGCAATAACGCTAGTAACGATTCAAGAGCGTCGGTAGCCGGGCGGTTGAGTATCCAACTCGTAAGCGAGAGGTACTGGGTTCGAATTCCGCTGCGGCCATGTACCAATGATTCTTTTCTGAGTTATGTTCGTACATTAATTGAATCCTAACCGATGCTCTTACGGTGAGAGAAAACATCGTTATGAAACCTGCAATTTCAGTCAACTGAATTTGTAACCATGATCCAATCTGGTCAGGTTTCCCTGGTAGCAGGGTCACGGAGATCAGATGGTGGTCGCTCCACTGTAATTACCTGATCGCCAAATCCTGGATCATGGTCAAAGCAGACCCCGCGCCCTAGTTCTCGAGAGTACATCCAGGACATTACCGCCAAGATGATTATTTTAACGCTAGTAACGATTTTAATACTCTGTGGTCTCGGAATTTCCAACGTAGTTCCATGGAAGCTTGTAGAAATAATAATATTATGTTCTTACAAGGTACATAACCCTTTATAATACTTATTTCTTCAATAAATAACTTTTTCTTAGCTATATTTTTTATACTTTCTTTTAGTAAAATAAGAAAGAATCGTGAAGCACTTTTGCTAGCTCATATTTCGTCTGTAAAATTAGTATCTGTTTTAATTTTTCTTAAGACTTTTGAAGATTTGTAAAGCAAGAGAACGATCACTACAATCCGCCAGTTTAATAGACTTTCGAGGTTTTCCCTTTATATCGTCACACATAATAATGTCAGTTGTCACCACGGTCAGGTTAGTGTCAGTTGATATTTTTTATTATTTACACCTCGATATTTCAAAGCGGTTGCAAGAACACGCCGTCTTAAGTGATGACAAAGCCATTATATGTAATGATTAAATTATGTATTTTAATTGGCACTGTTAAAGAAAATAATCATCTTGACGTTAATGTCCGGACTGTGCTCCCACGCTCGAGGTCTCGGGGTCCACCTTGACCATGAGCAGATCAGATCAGAGTTCCGTGACCCTGCTACCAGGGAAACCTGACCAGATTGGATTTTGGTTACACATTCAGTCGCCTGAATGTGGAGGTTTCATCACGATGCTTTCCCTCACCATAAGAGATAACATTTAACTAATGTACATAACTCAGAAAAGCATACATCGGATACCTTAACCACTCGGACACCGACGCACCGAGGCATTGTTGATTTGGTGTAATTATAAGTAATTTTGTTAACCAATACACTGGCAATGTTTATTTAATACAATTAAGTTAGGCAACAGTCTCATCCTAGAATAACGCATTCTTCTAATTGACATTTAGATTGACTTTGTCAATTAGGAGTACTCGTTTGTTTACGTATATACGGTAACATTTCCATTTAGTTTTGTTTAGACACTGCTACTATTATTACAGCTTTCTACTTATACGCTACAAACTACTTGTTAGATATTTCAATACCCAAGTGAAATAGCATTTCTTTTGTAATTTGATCTTGGTTTTGTTCTTGTATATTTTAATATATTGAGCTTCCAAGACAGGTACTGAATGTTTCTTTTCAATTTGAAGTTTTAAACCATTTGTTCTTACTTAGCGAGGTTGTTTAATATTCCTAGTCCGTCTTCAAACAAGATTACCTATAAGACAAAGGGGTACCGTTATGAATCAACATTTCGTCGCGTCTTATTTACTTTGTATTACGCTTCGTTTTCCAAGTGATTTGACAATCCCTGTAAGGCGCAAAACGCGCTAACCGGATAGAGGGACGCGACGATGGCTGCTGAGCCGAGTCCGTTGTTATGCCAGATCAATAGAGACATTGTCTGGGACTATCGGGTCGTTTTGTTTCGTATTCTATAATGATATTCTTTTTCTTTACCTTTATTGTACATACATGCCATCATGATAATATTTGTGAAATCGGTAACCTAAAGCGAAAAGTATAAAGAAAAGAATACATCGTTAAATTTTTTGAAATATGATTCTGATATCGTTACAATAAAATGAAATGAATGAAAATTAAGGCAACATTTTTGATGAAATTCAATTAATTACAAGTAGTGATAATGCTATGGCGGTGATTTCCGGCAGATAGGAATAAATGTGGCGAAAATGTTAGTTACTCGGAAGTGTTAGGTACCACTTACAAATAAATATGCAGTACTTAGTATTTTTTATTTTTATTTAAATGCTTCCTAAATCGAATAAAAACGTGTCAAATTAAAAAATATATATGTCATTGTTAAATGTAGCCAAATTTTGTCGGGATTAACTCTTCACATGCTGCACGAACCTAACTGGTTCGAAAATTTGGTCTTTCCGGTGAGAAAATGTTTACGTCCTCTAATCGCACATACGAGTATACCTCTGAATTTTCATTCCAAGCCGGCAATCACCAATTTAGTCAGTTAATCAGCGCAAGAATTTCCCTAACAGTCTATCTAATTTAATCTTAACTTCAACTTTGCAAGAGATTTATTGTGAGACAAAAGCATTTGCAAATTAACACCTCAACGTCTTTGCCAAAGAAGATCACTGAGTAGGAACGCCACAGCCTATTAAAATTAATCCTTCCTTGAATAACGATGAATCCATTAACGTTCATGGGAGAAAACTCATCTTTGAACGAATGTGAGATATACCTTCTACCTTCAATCACGCTCAGTATCCTAGAAATAAAAAGAAAGTATTCGCTATTATTCTGATTTATTATATAGTATTAGTATAGATATCCGAATGTACGTATTAAGTAAATACAAAGGTGAAACTAGCCAATGTGCATTTCGCCTCTTACTAGTGTAATTATATTGAAGTAACGTAGAAAATACTCAATTACATTCTTTCTGATATTCAAAGAATGTTTACATTTCATTACGAAGCTGAAGTATCTTTGAATATAAAACACTGTTTCTCAGTTTTCCACAAAGAAAATCGCTTATTATAAGTAAAGAATGAAAACAGTATGTTCCCAACGTAACGATGTCATTAGTGCTCTTTGACTGAACTTACTACAGTTTATTACCAGGAATACAACTTTATACAAAGTTGGAGTCTTCTTCGTTTACCCTAAACTTGTCTCTTTATGAAAATGGACTGATTAAAAACTATGTTAAGTGTCTTCACTTATTTTAATATTTTGAATGATCCAACCGTCTTTTATTTGTTTTTAATTCTTTTTTTATAAGTACTAGCGGACCCGGCGCGACATCGTTCGCGTACACCTAATTACCCTTTTTTCTTGCTTTTAAACCTTGTTCATGAACCACTCTATATTATTGAAAATCGCATTAAAATCTGTTGCATAGTTTAAAAGATCTAAGGGTACATAGTATAGTACATACAAGCTACTTTGTTTTATACTATGTAAAGAAGTTTATTGAACAACACTAATACAACGAATTTTAAAAATACAACTTTGCCTAACGCAAAAGACATTAATCTAACTAACCTACAGATAAAAAATTTTACCCAGGTTGCCCGAATTTGCAAAGGTGCTCAGAAGGCTGGCCGCGTTGCCCTATGGGATAGCGAGGTTTAGCGAGGCTTCTACGCTGACCCAAGAAGAGGCCTGCCTTCTGGTCATTCGTAATTTCGGCCAGGCGCTTAGATAATTATATAAGGAATGTGCGCCTGGTCCCCACGGCCCAAGGGTTTCTACGACAAATGGCGCAAATAATAATCGCCACCGAGAGTAGCATATTTGCGCCGCTTGGCGTTCTCAGCTGTACCAGCAACAGCTACAGTCTGACATGCGGTTCATGAAAGATGAGACGGCGCAGGGGTATCAATGCATGGTTTTTTATTTCTACATTTTTTTATTGCTTTGTATCTATGTTTTTTCGTTAACAATTACTGAATTAATAAAGAGCTCTAGTTTAGAATTTTTGCAGTTCATACTGTGTATGAGCTTTTGGAGGTTAATTACGAAAACGTATTAATTTTTTGTTATTGTTAATCATCATTATCAAGATTTCGAGGTTTTTGAAGTGGGCAACGCCCCCAGATGTTGCTAATGTCCATAGGGCAGCGGTGACCACTTTCCACCAGGCGACCCGCATGCCTGTTTGACAACCGATTGACATAAAATAAATTTAAGTGATGTGATATCTGATGATTGTGTTACTTCCACTTTTGGTACCAGATCCATGGCGCTGATTGATGTGATGTCTGATGATGATGTTACTTCCACTTTAGGTATCAGATCCATGGCGCTGATGAACGCGACGTCTCAACGCGGTTTCACAACATTTGCAATTTGAATCCACTTCGCATCCGCAGTCCGTTATTTGGATACAGTTGAAAACAGTTCGCAACTACACGAAATGTACGGGTAAAACTACCAAGTGGAAGTTCTGATTTCAATTTGTGGCGGTGAAATTTAAATTATTTAGTTTCGATACAGTGATTTATATATCAGAATTGTTTTAAGTTTATTTAGGCTGATTTCATGAGTTTTTATATAATGAAATTTACCAATGATCACATTATGCCCAGCGGTCATCATTGAATGGTAATCAACACTAAACAAACAAGCACTTAACTATCGCCCACTGATGATCTACCTACCAACTAATGATCATACAATAAAAGTAACAAAAAGCACCCTGGAATTGCAATATTAAAAAAGAAAATTACAATAAAGTGTAGAAAATTACAATCGGCGATGTTTCAGACATGACAGACCCAGGAACGGAAAATTACGAGAATATATCTGTCACTTGGGTCTATTATGTGCGCTTATTACAACTAGAACTACAGCGTGAGAGAAAATTAAAGCATTGCTCATAGAATAATTGCTATTTATGTATCACTTATATTATGTTAGGCGTCGATACAAAAATGGATAGCTTTTTTCTTATAAAATAAGACGATTGAATTTGGTCAAATGTAATAAACGCATATATCTGAAAGCTTGTTACTTACAAGCCGTGAAGAGGTACTGCATGTACGTTGTATTGTTGTAACATTGATGATGATGATAAAACGACATTTCTTAAAAAGCTCAGAAAAATGAAAAAACTACGATTATATTTGTAGTACTTTGATTAACAGATGGAAAAACCAATGTAATTTGCATAACTTCTATTGAGACACCGGATGGACGTGTTTTCGATGTCCCTGATGATATAATGCCTGTACCAATGATCACATTATGCCCAGCGGTCATCATTGAATGGTAATCATTGTCGAAACACCATGCAATGGAAACAAGCACTTAACTATCGCCCATACCAACTAATGATCATACAATATAAGTAACAAAAAGCACCCTGGAATTGCAATATTAAAAAAGAAAATTACAATCGGCGATGCTTCAGACATGACAGACCCTGGAACGGAAAATTACGAGAATATATCTGTCACTTGGGTCTATTATGTGCGCTTATTACAACTAGTTAAATTGAGTCCACTAAATTCAGAAGCATAGAGCGTGAGAGAAAATCAAAGTATTGGTCATAGTCTATTTATGTATCACTTATATTATGGATAGCTTTTTCTTATGAAATAAGACGACTGAATTTGGTCAAATGTAATAAACGCATATATCTGAAAGCTTGTTACTTACAAGCCGTGAAGAGGTACGGCATATACGTTATATCGTCATAACATTAATGATGATGATAAAACGACATTTCTAAAAATGCTCAGAAAAAAGAAAAAACTACGATTTAAATTTGTAGTACTTTGATCAACAGATTGAAAAGCTAATGTAATTTACATAACTTCTATTGAGACACCGGATGGACGTGTTTTCGATGTCCCTGATGATATAGAGCCTGTAAGTAAGCACGACGAGGATGATAAATAACATAAGACAGATCGTGTAGAAGTTTCAGCTTTCTGCCTGAAGGTTGTTTGTTGAAAATTGTTTAACTCACTAAGCCTTTAGGGTGCGAGATACAATTAAAACTGTAACAGATAAATACGAGTACCAACATTGGGGAGAATTTATGTTGGCAGAAGAATACGACTTAAAATTTAACCTCTTATGCCCTCGACAAGAAAAGTAATATTACAAATTGAGTAAGCTTATCGCGCGTTCGCTACGATTAGTCAGAGTATTTGTCAAGACTAATCAAACAAACCCAAACTCGATGGCTTTACCACGCGTAGTCTAAGTGTTCCTATGGCAACTATCAGATCAACTCGATGGTATCATAACATTGTGTTGTCACCGAACTTACAGGAGTGTGCAGAATTTCTGCTCAAACGGAAACCGGGAAAGGGGTCAAATTTAACTTGCAAGATTTCATTACGAACAGACTTGGGGACATGTGAAACTAAATTAAAGCTTATAAAAATAGAATGGATCAGCATGCTACACCAGGTGACATGGCGGATAAATGCTTGCTTTAAATATATTGAAACTACTTCAAACATAATCTGATTATCTGCATAGATACTATGGATAGGTATCCTGAGTGGTTCAGTTGCTTAACATGCCTGACACGCAGGTCCTGGGTTCGACTACCGGCCGAGCAGAAATTGAAATTACGGATTTTTATTTCTGTTACGGGTCTGGGTGTAGTATGCATAATAACTATATATTTAGAAATATGTAAGTAGTTTATCAGTTATCTATAGCACCCATTGCACAAACTTTGCTTGAGTTGGGGCTAGATGTGTGAATTCTCCAAACATATTTATTTATTATTCATTTATTATTTATACTGTCTTTATATAATTTTAAATTGCAAAGCACTTGTGCACAATATGACACAGACACGGTAAACTCTATAACAAAAGCGGGACAAACTGCTACAACGCCGATAAATAATTTGGTAATTCCTCAAAAGCTCATAATAGCCATGAGTACAAAGGACCTTAATTAAAGCCCTTACAAAGATGAACCTTCAGCATTATTAGAGAAAGGAAAGATTAATGAAATTTTACAATTATTGCTAGATAAGAATTGGATAATTTAAAAAAATGCTTAATATAGACAAGACACTTAAAGTTAGCGATTTAAAGTTAGCCATTAGAGCGACCGACGACCTGGTAAAGATCGCAGGTACCAGCTGGATGCGGAAGGCACAGGACCTACCAACATAATGTGATGACATTCTTGGACAAGATCTGACGTTCTATTAACAAATTGTTTCATTTGCTCACATTCGCTCTATAACCATAATGAAGAGTACGTGGACAGGAACTTTAAGCGAATGATTTGGGGAATTAAAATTTCTGAATAAGGGGAAGCAGGAGGAGAGAGAGCTCTAAAGAAGAATTTTATAGGAATACAACGTTTTCGAGATAATTTACTAATAGGTAGGCGAAAAATTTCAAAAAAAGAACCTGATGTGAGTTCTCTCTATGACGGATATTTACTGAACAGAATACATAATAAAGGTAGTGGACTACTTTACTTTACTATCTGTTCGCTACTTCACAATTCTGGTTACGTAAAAGGCTCTCTGACAAATCCTTCAAAAGAAGTGGTTGTGAATTTTGTAAAAGATTTTAACTAACTTGCCATTTTCAGAGGTACAGTGCCTGCCTTCAACTTATATATTCAGTATACGGGCGCGCTAGTAGGATGATATTTACTAAGTAGCGTCTGTGTGGAACACTCCCTAAAGTACTTAAGTAAATGTCTCGGTTGTGGTCTTGCACACGAGGGCCTGGGGTCCGCCTTGACCATGATCTAGGATTTGACTTATAAGATAATTACAGAGGCGAGACTGCCATCTGATCTCCATGACTCTGCTACCAAGGGAATCTGACCATATTGGATTATGGTTACACATTCAGACGCCTGAATGTGCAGGTTTCATCGTAATATTTTCCCCCACCGTAAGAGCATCGGTTAGCATTCAATTAATGTACATAACTCAGAATAAAGTCATTGGTATATGGCAGCAGTGGAATACGAACCCCGTACCTTTCGCTTGCGTGTCGGATACCTTTACCTTTAGGCCACCGACTACTTTAAGTAAGAGTAATAAAAAAAAATAATCATCTTGGCGTTAATGTCCCGGTTGTGCTCTCGGGAACGAGGGCCCAGGGTCCGCCTTGACCATGATCCAGGATTTAGCAGGTCAGGTAATTACAGTGGAGCGACTGCCATCTGACCTCCATGACCCTGCTACCAGGGGAACCTAACCAGATTGGATCATGGTTACACATCCAGTCGCCTGAATGTGCAGGTTTCATCACGATGTTTTCCCTCACCGTAAGAGCATCGGTTAGTATTCAACTAATGTACATAACTCAGAAAACAGTCATTGGTGGCCAGAGCGGGATTCGAACCCGGGACCTCTGGCTCACGAGTCAAATACTGTAACCGCTCGGCCACCAACGCTCTACTTTAAGTAAGAGTATGTCATTTTAATTTAAATGGAGAGACATCATAATACTCTATTCAAGTAAATAGGCTCCATTTCGGGTTACTGAGGATTGTTTGTCCCCATTAAATTAGTCAGTTTCAAAAGCCTTATAATATAAATTCTCCCAAACTCCATAAGTTGATCCAAATATTTAACTACACTTAATAATTCTCTAATGACTCCTATCCAAACATTAAAATGAATTAGTTCACAAGTTCAAACAAATAACGTGGGCGGAACGGAAATTACTGACTTGAGATCTACTTTAGTTTCTGCTAACAGAATTTTAATTTATGATGGTATAATTGAGCTAAACTAAATATAGTAAATGGAAAAGTTTTCTCACTGACATAAACCCATAAACAGCACGACATCATAGGTACAAGTGGAGATTTTTGTAAAAATCCACTTGTCATGGGTTTCACAACCGGCTTGAAGATTACAGTATTGGAAATGTCGTACAGCATTGGCGATAAATAATGCACATCGGCTATAGTAGGTGTCAAATAGATTGGCAATAGCGGTCGTTGACCTCTCATTATCATCATCATCATATAAGCCAGAAGACGCCCACTGCTGGGCATAGGCCTCCCACAGAGATCTCCACAAAGGCCACTCCTATGCCTTCCGCATCTAGCTGGAACCTGAGATCTTTACCAGGTCTTCGGTCCACCTTGTGGGAGACCTACCCACGCTGCGTACCGGAAGACGTTGACTTTTCGATCGGAACTAATTCGTATGCGGTCAGAGCTATTATTGTAATTACTGCAAAGAGTGAGATTTGTCAAAATATATATGGAACTTATTTGTTAAAGAACCATTTTAGTAAATTATTGCTCAACTTCGTTTCTATTAGCGATTGCAGTGACCATTTATAAATTAGTTCCAAGTGAAAGGTCAACGTCCGCTATTCCCAATCTATTTAGCACTTACTATAGTTCGGTTTCGTAGAGCGTCGTTTCTACTGGAAAAAAGTAAGTAAATACAGAGCTACCTGATGTACTTTCTATGCACTATCCGATATTTACGACAATTTACTTTTATACAAAGGTTCAAACTGATCAGCCTCGTCATAATTATTATTAGTCACTTTGTATGACATCAGTGACAGGTAAGGATTGACGCTACTGCCTCAAATCACATGACTAAAAAATGATAATTATAAATATGTCGTAAAGTCAACGCAGGCAAACTTTCGATTGATTAATTAATTTAGTTTAACGATTAGATGTGGGACTTCAAGGCGAAATTAGTTTTCGGAGCTAACCCACGATTAGTGGCATATTATGTTAAACATGTACCTATAATATTTTAAGACAAAATATATTTATAAATAGTTTTAATTCTTATCACCATCATAACCATGCTGTTGAGTTGATAAAACGTAAGTACTAATTCATCAGTATTAGTCAGTACTAACATTTTCATAGTTATAGGTACTAGACCTATAACTATGAAAATGTTAGTACTGACGATATTATGATACTGAATACATTTTTCCGCCAATTGCTGTAATTTGTGCAATAAAGTTTTTAAATAAATAAATAAATAAATTTTTTAAATATTGTTTTTGTATTGCAAAAAAAAAGAACTACACTACAGACAAATTCGTTTTAATTGCTAGATCAGGATTGACAGTCACGATTACAATTTTCTTAATACAATCACAGAATATATTTCTTATTTAGCTGATGAATTTTTAATAACAAGCTAAAATCTGTCAAATTTACCACTGTTTGCATTGCTTCGCATTCCAAAATGCGTGATACAACAACAACTGTTAATGTATGTACAACGCATAACAGATTGGACTCCCGCTGCAAAAAAAAATTGGGCGGCCTCGCCTTAACCGATTTTAAAAACTTTGTCACCTAAAGCCACATTACCAGCGAGTAATAAAGGCTAGATTTTGTCTTCAAAAAATTAGAGACCCCTAGGAAATTTGCGATATAAAAAAAGCATTTTTGCGCACAATTTCACCTACTTTTTGAACTTATAATTTTTTATTGTGTTTGTTACTGTCAGGACAAGGTTCGTATAAAAGAAAAAAGGTAGGTAGGGGTAGGGTAGGGTAGGTTTCGCGTAGTTTCAAATAAATTAATGAACTCTGCCCCTAGAGCTACGCGCACGAAGTCGCGCCGTGCAGCTAGTACACAATAGGTATAAAGATAACATGTACATGGCCTCAACGACTCAGAGAGAGACTTATTATCCTAAGATTTCTCAACTAAGGCTGCGATTAATCGCTTCCTAATCTAGCACTCTACATAAAGGAGACTTGGCATGCCCTTTATGGGCAGTGTTGCCAGTGCTGATATTCAAAAGTAACACAAGGCACCTCAAAAACTAACTAAAAAAACATAAAATAAGATATGGTACTTTTTACGAGAAAATGAATTTGAAGGTTAGTTTTGAATATCTGCCACTGGCAACACTGCCCGTAAAGTGCATGCCAACATGTGGAGTCTCCTTTATGCAGGGTGCTAGATTAGTGCGCGTGTAATCGCAGCTTAAGAACCGGCTGATATGTAGGTATAGGGCTCTATTTTAGTGACAATGAATATCAGAACTCATCTTAGGAAGAGGCGGGCCGTACGATTGTTAGCTGCAATTGTCACAGAACCTTTTGTACCTAGGTCACCTCTTTTTGTTCATGGGTTAAAATAGATTAAGTCTAAGTTCTTTGGATTAAAATTAGAAAAAACGGTGACAGCAGCTACGGGAGTGAGATGAAATAAATTGTATCTCAAAATAGAACTAAGTAAAGACAAAACAAGATGATATTACGAAGATTGAAATTAAACAATGTACAGTCAGCGCCAGAAGTAGCTAAACGAATAGACTGTTCAGAATTTAAAACCTGAAATTTTATAATGTCAACTAAATTCTGCCTAAATTCTGCCGCTTCTGGTTAGAATGACATTTGTCGTGAACTGTGACTATACCGAAATGGGTTTACGCCACCAGAAGCGTAGAAATTAGCACCAACCACTTCCAGTGCGGCGTAAAATTCCAGAAATCAGTTTTTCTTTTGGATTGTTGTTCAATAAGGCGACTTATGTCTTAGAGGCAAACAATTATTTTTCATAAATACATTTGTGTAAAATAAGTACCTAGACGAGTGTTTAATTTACATAATTGTTAATTCATTAATTTAATTTAAGTATACACAGCTACCATTATGCCTACCCTGCATAATGAAGCCGCATGTGCAGTACAAAAAGGTTATGGCTCAGCACAGTGGGATATAGGATAGCAACACACTATTATAAATTTCTTAATTGTTCCGATCATTCTGGCCTGTATTTCGCTAACCTATTTTTTATGCTTACTGTACCTACACTGTATTACTCTTTGACTGTATTTTAATAAAAGATAAACGTTTCCTGTGTTTTATTTTTATTTTTCGCTACGTAATATCGATATTTGCTACTTCCCCTACTTTACTTCTTTGGAATTGAATTTCGGGAATGTATGAGGTCTATACTTTGGAAAGACGCATACGAAGCCGATGACTTACAAACTGCATTTACAAATTTGTACGAGTGTTATGTTTTATAATTTATGTTTTCCAATGCAAAAGTATAAATTTCTCCTCAAAAAACATCCTATAACACGGATCACTAAACGGCAAAAAAATCTATAATCACAAAAAGACATTTACGATACAGCACCCCTACACAAACTCAAATACAACAACAAAAGTAAAATATTTAGAATATTCGAAACTACTTCGGCGATGTGTGAATCTTGTGAATCAAAAAGTCTCAAATACTAAATATATAACTCAGTCCAAGAACATTTGTAGAGCTACATGAAATATAATAAAAAATACAACGAACAATATTGCGCATAATAAATACATTGACGAAATACATTTGAATGACATTATAATTAACGATCCAATTGACATTGCTAATTCTTTCAATAAATATTATCTTAATTTGACTAATTCTAAATCTCTTGCCTCTGCATCTACCAGTTTACACATAAAGCCAAATACCGCCAGTATATTTTTAAAGCCTATTGACGTTCATGAAATTGTAATAATAATTAATTTCTTAAACTCATCAAATGCGACTGGCTTCATAGCCTTCATAGAATTTAAAGGCTTGGACTACTTTTGTATGTATGTTATCATTAACATACATACAAAAGTAGTCAAAGCCTGTTAATTGGAAATTGCAGTCGTCCTCAGCTATTTAGTAAACCTAACGTTCACTAGTGGAAAATTTCCAAAGCAATTGAAGGTGACAGTCATAAAGCCATTACATAAAAAAGGAAGTGAGGATGAGATAAATAACGATCGACCTATAGCTCTTTTATCTATTTTCTCTAAAGTTTTCGAAAGAGCAGTGCATGACCGTATTATTAGTTTTATAAATACATTTAAATTAATTAAAGAGGAGCAGTACGGTTTCCAAAAAGGAAAATCTACGTCTTCAGCCTTTTCCCTTATAAATAATATTTGAAAATGGCTAGATAACAGAACTGCCGTTACAGCAATCTTCTTCGATATGAGCAAAGCTTTCGATTGCGTATAGCATGGGAAACTACTCGACAAATGCCATCGATATGGCATACGTGGACTAGCTCTTCAATGGTTAGAGAGTTACCTAGGCAATAGAGATCGATGCAAATGGAGAACGCAGAGCATACCCTTCTTCAGCTGAAGTAAATGGATTAGGTGTCCCACAGGGATTTATATTGGGGCCACTGCTATTTTTGTTATATCTTAATGATTTATCCAAAATAACCGATTATGATTGCACATTATTGGCTGACAACGTATCCGTTGTGTGATATGGATACATTCAATGATGAAATTAAAAAAACAGTTAGCGAAATAATAGTAACAACCTTTAAGTTTATATAAATAAAACAACGTACATATAATTTGTTAATAAATATGGTCGGAAAAATAAATTAAAATTATCATTTGAAAATCAAGTTATTAGGGAATCTAATAAAACTCAATTTCTGGGGATTGTATTAGACGAACGGTGCACGTGTTACCCACATATCTCACAGTTATGCAATAAAATAAATTCATTTGCGTATGCACTTTGGCGCCTCGCAAAAATCAGTAGCCAAAAGGTGGCATTACAAGCTTACCATGGCTATGTGTGCTCCATTTTAAGGTACACTATTATACTTTGGAACAATTCATCACTTGCGAATCGAGTTCTTCTCTGTCAAAAGCAATGTATGAGAGCCATCTGCAATTTAGATACACTAACCTCGTGTAGACCTCTCTTCAAACATTGTAACCTGCTGACTGTACCTTGCATATATATTTACGAGGTCTGCGTGTTTGTAAAAAGTCATCTGCATCTATTTAAAAAACTTTCGGATACGACCAAATTTAATACATGGTTTCCGGATAGATTGGTTGTCCCTACCCATTCAACGACACTTTACAGCTGTAATAGTTATTCGATGGCAATTAAAATTTATAACAGATTAGACACTGACATGAAACTTCTGCCATTACACAATTCAAATATAATTTAAAGAAATGGCTAACACGTAACTGTTTTTATACTGTGACCGAATTTTTTGACTTAAAACGTGGATGACAACAGGAAATAGTGATATGTACGTAATAGGTATAAATTTTTTGTATTGTTGTGGGTACTTTTGATAATTTTAAAAATTTTATGAACTTGTATTGACATATAGTAGGTATCATTATATCTTATTCATAATCCCTCGAGACAAAGTGTAAACAAAGAATTAAAGTTTTGAATGAAAAAGTAACACCTAAATCAAAATGTTTTATGTTTTGTTTATAAGTAGGAGCCTAGTTAAAATAGCAATTATTTGTTGATTAGAACGTTCTGTTAGATACAATGATGTGAATTATTGATTATATGACAATATTTAGATAGATTTTATGTTTCTAATAGATAACTTCATAGGAAGGTCCATTTCCAAACGAAATTGAGAACCTTTTGTTCTGGTTTCAGCCTTTTGTTAGTCTTAGGGACATGGTTCCTCATTAGAATATCTATGCCTTGACATGTGCCTAAGTACTTAATTCATCCAAAATGTCCACAATTACTTAGCAAGCACATGTTTTGATGTTCGATTTCAGAATTCAGTTGGTAATTAGCCAATGTAAATGTGTACCTTTGAATTGTTCGGAATTATGCAAAGTGAACACAGATACTACCTGCTTGAAACTGATTTTAAAAATTAAAGTTATATTTATTAGTGATTTTAAGTGATTATCTGTGTTGGTTATTTCCTCGCTGACTTTAGAGGCAAGCTCTGAATGAACGGATAGTTTATGGACACTAATTGCAGATTCCACTAAACATGAGAATTTAATAAGTTACGTCACCTTCTTTACCCCTACCTACCCTTTCTTTGCATTTAAACCATCCCTGTATAAACCATACCAACAGAACAAAAAACAATTAGTCAAATCGGTCCAGCCGTTTTCGAGTTTTAGCGAGACTATAGCACCACAATTGATTTTTGCATATAATGTATATTTATAGGATACACATTTACAAGATCCGCCAGCCGCATCATAATATAATAATAATTCATCAGCTAATCAACATGTCAAGGGTTAAACCGAGTTGTCGGTATTCACACCATGCATAATAGAATAATCCGTAGATTGCTTTCAAAATTAATGCCCTTGTCATTTTTCGGTTCATTCCCAACCCTGAATATTATCCAGCTAGAAAATTTAATTAAACAAATTCCGCGTTACACGTCGCCGTGACCCTATACGGGATAAGCCACATTTGGGAAATTATTAAACCTCCGATACTGACGTGTGATGTATTTTAATGGTAATATTCTGTCGATGGTACTGTCAGGGGCTTCGTTCTAATCTATCCGATATGAGGGTCGCATTTTTAACGTTCAAATTGTGTCAATATGCAGAAGACGGGATTTGACAGCTTCTTATGATGGTTATTCTACAAGTGATTGAAGGGCGAAGATCGGCAGGCGCGCCATCGCCTGTAAGCGGAGTCTCGTGGCCCTCATTCTACCATCATTTTGTATTTTATGACGTTAATAAGAGTTTTGTAAACTCATTGAATAAATTCTTTGATTTTGACTTTGAATGGTATCAATAGAATCCTGGGAAACGGGTTACGTTTAAACCGTAGCAAACATTGACGCCCACAATCTGATAGTCAAATTGTATTAAATAAATAAGTAAATATGCTTGGACAATTCACCTTGGAATCCAAGGACAATACGAGTACCTACCTGTATGGATAAAGATTAAGGATCCCTTACAGAAAGGACCCTTTACAGAATTCAGTTAAAATAATTTAAACTTTGTCCAAATATGTGCGTTGTTTGCGTTCTAAAAAACAATAGAGTGGGGTTGTGTGATAATAATTTCCCCGGCTACCCACAGGTTTATGAATATCGGGTAGGTTAATAATAATAACTAAATAATAAGTAATAGTCGATAATTCAAACAGCGCCATCTAGCCCCAAAGTAAGCAAAGCTTGTGTTATGTGTGCTAGATAACTAAAAAAAGATAAAAAATCTACTTAAATACTTTTAATGATACATATATTTATTTATATGACCCTGACACGTAAGAGAAATTTAAATTCAATCATCTCAATTTCTCTCTCATCTCATTTCAATTTCTGCTCAGCCAGGAATCGAACTCGGGGCCTCTGCATGGTGGTTAACCCCAAGCTTTATATTAGTTTTAAAGAGTAAGTATCAGTGTTTATAGATACCTCTAGATAAAACTAACAAATAAAATTTATCTCAACTGTTATTATTTAGCCTCGAAATGTAGATCAGGCTTTTACCAATATTGTACCTGCGAGCTGCTGGCCCAATATCGTCCCTTTACCTGATATTGCCCGAAATCGATTTTCCCATCATGGCTGACGTTTGCCGTAAAATATCCAGGAAACGTGATCCAAAACCAAATCGAAACCTTTGCTGTTATTGTTACCAAAACCGAGTATTGGTCCAATAAAACAACGGCGCTGTGCAAAACGTTCTCTCTCACTCGTGCCTATTGCTAACGAACTCGGCAATAAGCCACTCTTTCTCTCTCGAAATAAGATTCAATACTTCCCAACCAGCATCCTTTTTCAAGCGAAAGTGTCGTTGCAAAGTTGGTCGATAGGGTACCGTGGCGCTCGCAAGTGTCGATAAGTGCTGAGCAAACAACTAAAGGCTCTAGAAACTTTTGC
The DNA here is from genome assembly GCA_907269095.1 of Blastobasis adustella. Lineage (NCBI taxonomy): Eukaryota > Metazoa > Arthropoda > Insecta > Lepidoptera > Blastobasidae > Blastobasis > Blastobasis adustella. The sequence goes on from OU026129.1 coordinate 5,478,607, forward strand.
AAGGAACGCTTCGATTGGATTTGAAGTTTTGAGTGAGTAATCAGTTTTATAAGCGGGGGAAAATTGGTGCGTTTTGTTACTTTATTTTAAACCTATTATTTTTAGTATGAATTAGGCAGGTATTTAGAGTACACACATGCTACTTGGGAACCTGGAAGGTGTTCAAACAAACCTAAGGTGTTATTGTGGAATTGTAGCCATGTGGTGTTCGGCTTTGTAATATAGATACACCATTTACCTTCTTACGAATATCGTACAAAGCTCGTCAGACCGCTAGGACCTCTGTAGACCAGATTAATCACCAGAGTTGTAGGGACCTAGGTATGTGTATTTGCAAAACTTCGATCTTCAAACTATCTGCTAAGCGCAAAGATGGTAAAGTCCTTCCCCAATTTTGATGTGGCTTAAATATAATTCCATATACTAACAACTACAAGTTGCCATTATAGACATTTTACGATGACCATGTAATGATTAAACTATGTTTCTCTGTAACAATCAGTCCAATTCAAAAGTTTCAAAATTTCAAAATATGCTGTACACTGAAATCTGTGCAAACGTATGTCGTATTTTATATCTTGGTGTCTTTCTTGCTTAGTCATTAGGCGACACATGATTAATTAATAAAACGGAAGCCTTCACACGCCCAGGTATCACCCGTGAACTGGCCGCGTACGAGAGGGCTTATTTCATTGGGATAAAGCGGTATTTGAGATTGATTTATGGCAGCAATAAATGAGATTAGGTCGCTCGCAAACACAGCGACATCGTTAATCAATCACCGTTTTATTTAGCAACTGGAGCTATGTAGCTAGTGGCTCGATGAAAATGTCGTGTCTGGCGAATATTGGTAACGGCAATGTTGTAAATGTTGCAAATGTACAGTGGAGAAAACTTAAGGTTTGACAGTTTAATCGTCTTAAAAGTGGTTACTACCGTGTGGCGTCCGGCAGAGTACAACAGCACCAACCCCTTACACTCGTGGGTGTCGTACCAGGCGACTAATGTTTTTGAGGCAAAAGTTCAGGAGTCTCCGTAGGCTGGAAAACGCCTGCCAAGCGTGGAGATTATGGCAATGACCTACTCTTTCGTGGGAGAGGCTTTAAGTCCTGCAGTGGACTATTATGGGCTGTGATAATGAAAATGTTTAGTATTATTATGAGAAACAGCGCGGTCACGACAAGAAACACGGTCAATTTCTGACTCATGTGAACTTATTAAACATTTAGTTTCCTCGACTGTACATTTTTGGTTGGACATTTTTTCATTAGCCGCAAAGGAGGAGTGCATAGAGTTGTATTTTTCGACTGAAGATGTTTTTCTCCTGTACAAAACGAACAAGGTCTCTGGGAAAATGATGTGTTATTACTATTATGAAACACCGTTACGTAGTTACTGCCGTTTATTACTGCTAACTATCTATCTACAGTAGTGACTAGATGCGCCAAAACACAGATTATTTACTAAACTGGTGAATCGGTATAAGTGGCGTGCCTTGGTGAGGTCTATATGTCCAGCAGTGGAGAAAGCAGAAGATGGATCAGGCTTTATCTAGACAGGCATGATCTATCTTCAGCCGCTTCCTTATTTAGGTATGATTAGGTTAGATTATGGTCAAATAGGTCTACGTTGTAAGTAATAAGTAAAAAATGAAATAAAGAATTAACACAATAAATAATTTAGACGAAGGTACATGCAAAATGCTACCACATTCTCACATACTTACATTTCTTTACCTGAAAAATTCAGTTTCAATATGTTACTAAAGCAATGTTCTGAGAAACATATTATTTTACCAGTAGTTGAAATGGAATTGGATTTGCATACAAAATGCGGGTACATGTGAATTTACACTGAGTGAATTTTAATTCTACCTACGTGTTGAGATGCATCAGAAAGTAAAATGCTATGTCATCGCTTGTTTGTACATTCGGACATGAGAGTTAAGACAGCATGTTTGTTTTTCGAGAAGGAGAAAATGATATCATATCTGATATACCTGCTAGTTTTTTAAACGTGACTATTTTGAATGAGTGTACATTATTCGCAGTGAGAGTTGACACTTTGTCAACGTCATCGTCGAGAACAATCTACTCCTACCGTCTTCGGTTCGAAAATATGACCAGTCAACTGCCAATTCAGTTTTGATAGCCACCTGGTGAAAAAGAGTAGGCGTACTCCCTACCATAGTAAAATCCTACATACCCAGGTGGGGTAGTATATATAAACAAGGTCGATAATTTTGTAGTAGACCCACTTTTATGCCTAATTTTCATAGACTTACAAACGCAGACGATGTATAAAATTTTAATTAAATATTATTTTAATTCAATCTGGGAGCGGCTGACATCCTGCGGTCTATATTAGAATTCTATCAGTGTAGAAGTCTCAAAATAAAAAGGTTAGTTGATATGTCAAATAAAAAAATCTACTTGGAATTTTTTTTGTTGTTCCCGCTGTAATGAAAGTGGCAGCAGCCTACCCATTCGCGTAATATTAAGACCATCTACATTGGAAACGTTATATTTTCTCGCTCTTATATTTCTTTACGATCATAATAAACATTACAACCGGTGCTGTTAAAACTGGTTCATTGCCTATCCAATTTACTTTTTCAGTAAGGTACTTTAAAAATATTATATCTATGAGTAAGAATGTTTATGAGTAGCTATTACTTTTAAGTCTTATTTCAGATTCAAGTACTATTGGAGAAAATATTTGGCGCTTAATTAGATATTGTTATCCCATCCAAACATTTCCTGTAAAATTGGTTCGCCAAGCCAAAAAGTGATCAAATCCCATGAAGGACCATGCCCCTAACTCTACAAAGGTTAGGCCATTCTACATGGTCAGAAAGTATACTTATTTACTTACTTATTAAATTTTTTTTTGACTCCGGTAACTAGTCTTGTATTTTCTTTTATTTGACTAAGTAAGCATCTCTATGCTCCTGTCGGATCTGACAGGGTTTTTGTAACATCCGGTATTTGTGTAATATGGAGGAGCTTCGTGCCCGTAACAGGTAGCTGAATTATTAATTTTGGAATGGAATAATATGTACGAATAAACAATCCACGTGATGGTAAGCGGTCACCGTATCGTCTAGGACATCAAAAACCTATTTAAGAACACCCTTCGTGTTGTGTACATGTTCATGTTCATAAATACAAAAAAATATAAATAGAAAAATATCTGTGATTAAACACTCACTACACTAATTAGATCGGAGGGTCTGCTCACATACAAAATCAATATAATGATATTCATGATCATGATAAAATAAATAAAAATAAAAATCCGGACACCACACGCCATAAACAACTAATATTCATTAATATTTTAATGATTCTTGTTACAATTAGGGTGAAAATAAATATCATATATTTAGATCTTTTTAATTCCGCAACGCATTTTAATGTGGTTTTCAACAATAGATAAAGTGGTTCAAGAGGAAGGTTTATAACCAAGGAAAAACGGTAGGTAAGGGTAAAATTATTTATTCATTTTTTATTTATTCTTTTATTTATTCAATTTTTATTTAAGAACATTAGGAATTTATGTTTATTGAAGCAAATTAATGAATTTAAATTATGACATTTATATTGTTGACATTATGCATTGTATTATTTTTAATATTTACTAGAATGTTTGATTTTATTATTTGAAATTTATTTTTTGATAATTTTTATTGATATTCTCAATGAATTATCTATATGATGACGATGTATGTACATTACTAGAATAAAATACTACTAATGTAATAATGTACATTACTAGAATATAAATGAATATGAATATGAATAAAGCAAATGTAAAAAAAATTAATAAATAGTCTCTCCATTACTTGTCAGTCGATAGCGAACAAAGTCGTGCCGGCTTCACTAGTAATGAATAATTAATTAATTTCAATGAATAATTATAACTAAAGAAAATACCCACCATTCTCCGAAGGATTGTTGAATGATTGAAATAATGTTGAACCCGCAGAAACCTTCGGCCATTTCCACGAAGTCCACCTGTTTAATTTTGAAGGTTTAATGTTAATTATTTAAATTAGTGAAACACTGGCCTTCAGCCTTCAAACGATCTCACAACCCGTGTGAAGCCTTTAATAAATAAAGTGGGTAGCTAAATGTAAATGAATCCCTTAGTGCTAAGTATTCGAGCTTTTGGTTAGTCTTTGATTAGAGTATTTTCAGGAATGCTTTCTAAAAACGAAGTGTAGTTCAGTATAATCATGTCAAAGAGAAATACAAAAGCTTTTAATCTATACATAGTATAAAACAAAGTCGCTTCCCGCCGTCTGTCCCTATGTAACTATGTACGCTTAGATCTTTTAAACTATGCAAGGAATTTTAATGCGGTTTCCAACATTAGATAGAGTAATTCAAGGAAGATTTATAAGCAAGAGAAAAAGGGTAGGTAGGGGTAAAGTAGGTGTACGCGTACAAAGTCGCGCCAGGTCTATTAGTTCATTATAAATGTAACATAAAACCAATGTAATTACATTTAATCATCAATATCATTTAATTGACACAAATAATTAACTCAAATTATGTATTTGGTTGGTGTTACAATTCCGGTGACGACATCGTGATATTAATACACAATTAATATTCAATTGGCAATTAATTTTAACCGAATCTGATGTTGCATTAACATGTACCCCTAGATGTCTAGTTTTCTATTACACTGTTAATGTAACGAAAAGTAAGTAGATAGATACACAACAACAACCCATACCCAAAGTCAATATTTGTGTTTCACTCACAACTGCAACTTTCATAATACATTCTCACTTTATTCTCTGTTTAGAGAACTTTCTAGAAACAAAGTTCGCTTAATTTCCTCCCTCATACATGTTCATGATTGGTTCCCTTTGTATCTTTCTCATACAAAACAATAGTCTGCAGCATTATCTCCCATATCTGTTAGAAAAGACGGTATAGAACAAAAGTTGAAGCTGGGTCTTCAGTGTTCTTGGCACGATGCCACGCCTCCACTGCAATTGCTCGGGAAACGAAATTATGCGGTATCACGTAGTATAGAGCTACCTACATATGCAAACGTGTTACCTTTTGTAATCGCATTTTGATGTGAATTCGGTAAAAGTTGTAATGCGTATGTTTGTCACATTATGTTGGGGGGTTATCTTGAGAGTTACTGTGACAACTTTCATAGCATCGCTGGCGTTGATGGATGTCAGAAACTAACCTTTTGACGCTTTATGACAGATTGACAAATTAGCAAAATACCAGATTAGCAGAATGTCAGACTATAGCAGAACGCCAGATTAGCAGAATTTCATATTTGCAGAATGCCAGATATATTTATATGATTAATTTGTACACAGTGATCTAGAGTCTCCGGATAAAGGAGAAGTGAGCCTACACGCAAAAATAGCGGTAGTAGCTCAATTACTACTCATCTGGATTGTTTCTTTTCTATTGACTTCCTTGTTTTGATGATCTTGCTCTCCATGCACCCTAAGTCGGTGTAATTTATTCTATCTTTACTTTTGTGTTCACCAAATCATGGGTTCGGTTTGTGTTTCTTTGGTGGGTTTTGTTTGTTTTTTCCCCAACTTCCTGCTGAACATTTTTCTATGCATATTGATTTTATTGTAACTTATTGGAATGTTTTTGTTTCAGGTAATTACAATATTCATGTACAATTGGACTACTGTAGTGAGGTAAGTGTAAAAATAATACGAATTAAACACCCGATGTAACTGGGAAATAAAGATTACGTGGTTTTACTTCAACTTTAAGAAAAAATATGGAAATAAATACCGAATCTCGTTACTACTGAGTAATTAGTATCCGTCTACACGTTCACGCCAATTTCATCTTTTTTATCAAGCGAGGAATTATTTGTCTGGTCTGTATGAAAAACAAGCACATGTGCACTTGCGAATATACGCATCTTAGTTTATCATTGACCTCAGGTTTGTTTCCAAGCTGGACGTTGGAATGTATAAGTTGTACAACGTCCAGATTGCCTAAAGAAATCTTGATCGTGTTCACCAGACCAGTCACGTAATTCCTAAGAACAAACAGTTTATAAACTGACTACGTTAGATTATATAGGTAGTTACGGATTTCATAATCTTACTTTTTACCTAGTCATTGTCTAATTGAATATTCCGCACCTTACAAAGCCTTCTATGGTGCTGTGGTTACATTTTCTGATTTCAAACGTAATTACAACTGCAGGGCTTAGAATCCTATACACAAGACTTGTGCTTATTGGAGACAGTTCTGAAAGAGTTGTAGCAAAGGACTCCCCGACTATCGCCTCAGGCTACGCGTCTCGCGAACTGAGATGTTTTAGAAACACTAGATGAGGTCTCGGACTATTTAAGTAAAGTCGTAGTGGATATGGTAATCTGATTATACTGAATCAATGGATTACACCTATCTAATAGGTTTTTAAGCAGTTGCAATAAACGCTTACAAGGTGTCTATACAAGCTCGCTGCCAACTTTTCCTTTATGTATTCTTATTTTTGCATGTTACGTAATATAATTTAGATATTAGTGGACTTTTGGCCCTCAACATGTTTTGCTTCAAAATTCTGTATCTTGACTTCTGCTTGACTCTCTTTTTTTAGGGTTATTTTACTACACAGTGTTTTGTAGTATAGCTTACGTAATTTTGTGTTCAACACAGGAATACAGTCAACACGTCGTTTATCCTTTGCTATGAATTCCAGGGTACCTGCAATTCGAGTAAAAAACATACCCAATTAGACCGAAAGCGTTTCATCCCCGCCTAGTGTCCGGCCATAGATCATGTTCATGCAAGAGTGAACCATTCTTTTAACCCTCTTCTTCATTGTGCCGTCTATTCCACAAAATACGAGTGACAGGCAAAATACGCGGCGGAAAAATGGCAACAATGAAGCGACTTTTTCGAACCCAGTAACAGTCGCTAGGTTGTACTAGACTAACGAGAATATTCAGAAAAAATGAACGCTTAACTTGTTGAAAGCTAAGGAATGGGTCGTGTGGTGTTCATCTCTGCACCAAGAGACACGCACACATGCACACGCATATAACTTATATTAGAATAATGAACATATTAGCATAATAGACGGGGATAACTTGTTGACACAACCTTCTCTCTGACTGTCGGGAATGGACTGCCCAGATCGGCTGACTTATAAATGTTAGATTGACTGGCTGAATATACACTAGATGTCGCTTTTCCTGCCAATGTGTTCTCCGAATAGTATATATAATCTGGTTTCATTATAGCTATTAGAGCACGCTTTGTCTTTGACCGCATCGTAACTAACCATCAGGTGAGATGGTGTTCAAATGCTTGTCTAGAAAAAGCTACTAACTTCACTAGGCCATAAAACGGTCGGAAACATTTTTGATGTAGTATACTATATTCAACTGTGCAATATCAAAATCGCTGTGCATGCCAAACAGGAATACTATGGGGAAATCGTTCAAACACGCGCAAGGCCCGTACGTAGGTAATCTAAAATTGGACAGTAACATGTGTACTGTGACGATTGACGGTGATGATCAACCGAAAGACGAAACGTATCAGATTTTTTCTATTAATTCGAAAACAAAGAGCTTTGGTGGCGTAGTTATTAAGGGGTATGACTCGTAGGCGATACGTAATGGGTGTAATTTTATTTACTTTGTAGAGAAAGTGCACAGATGCTTACCAAGCGTGCGTATCACCACCATAAATGCGTATTTTGAGTCATTGTCTATTAAATGACCTAGAAAAAAAAATTTGGTTACTAAACTGAAATTTTGACTGCAATGTATAAATTTCTTTGCATTGTACTTATCTTGTATCATAATGGAGTATGTACTTACCATAGGGTACGTCATTGTTTGTTTTTGACTAAATTTAGTATCCATTTACATATTTAGTAAATAGTAAGAATTTAAATTGTATTGGTATTCACGCTACAGGCGAGCGGCATTGTTGATGCGCATGACATTACGTATCTGTCAATGTCACAATGACAGGTGGTCGGCGTGCGGCGCTTGCGTCGCGGACAAAGAACAAAATTTTGTTGGCCGTAGAGTCTATTATATTTTACTTTTTTTTATGGCCTTACATACTAGCTATAAACCGTTGTTCGCTCGATGATGCTGTGTTGCCTAGTGTTGTATATTGAATGACGTTCATAAGTGTTTGTGAAAACCTAAATTGAATAAACGTATTTGATTTGAATTGATTTGATAAACCCCAGTGCCGCCGTTTCGGAACAAATGACTCTTTTCTGAGTTATGTACATTAGTTGAATACTAACCGATGTTGTTACGGTGAGGGAAAACATGATGAAGCCAATTCAGGCGCCTGAATGTGTAACTATGATCTTATCTGGTTACGTCCCCCTATTAGTATATATAGTCGTTCCACTGTAATTATCTGATCTGCCAAATCCTGGATCATGATCAAGGCGAACTCTGGGCTCTCGCCCGCAAGAGCATAACCGGGACATTAATCCAAGATGATGATGATGATGGTGAATCGGTGGACAAACAGGCAAGCGGCCAAAATATTTTTAGATCAGGTTTAATAAACTTTTAAAGTTTTAAATATTTTGAAACTTATTCCACTCTATCTGTCCTGCACCATTACTGCTTTGTACGTACACTCTCTGGATTTAAAAATATCTTTCAACCGATCTTTTATCAGGAGAAAGCGATCCAATCTGTGCTTAAAACGTTTTCAGTTGCAATCCAATTCTACGTATTTGTTCACGATGGAACAATGACGGTTGTGATATTCTCTTTATTATATTTATATAGTTCTATACTAATAATTATTATAATAATACTCGTTATTTAATATATAAATATAGTAAGGTACATGTTAAATGGCAGTTGTGATAAGAACATAACTACTTCTGCGCTTCAAAAACTAGAAATAAGCTGTGTCTTGGGAATCAGTGAAATCACCCATGGCGCCACATCATATTTTTAAAATTTTGAAATAAAAAGAGATAACGTATAGAAAAAAAGAGAGAGAGATAGGTATGAGATAATAATAAAAACTCAATCAGTGAAATCACTCATTGCGCCACATCATGTTTTTTAGATTGTTGAATACAATAAGAAAAATTATAGAAAAAAAGAGATATGAGATATAAATAAAAAGTAAATACTTCGCTATCTAACAATATGCTTTGACAACTGCACAGGAATTCTTAAGGTGATAATACACATAAGCTCTTCCAGCATTTCAACAAGAATCTAGCCAGCGTAGGGCCGCCATTGGGGCGTAAGTCCGCCTTTGAAGTGAAAAGTGCCGGCAGCCGGCGAGTCTCTGAATAAAAAGCTGAAAAACTCGGCGAAAAGACGAGCGCTCGCACTGGTGCACTCGCATGTGATCGGAGATTACTTCCTTACTTTGAGTTGCATACTTCGTGCGGAGAATCGGTTCTTAGTTCAGGGGATGATCGAAATGCATAAAGAACATGTACAAAGTAAGTTTCTTGTTCAATAACATTTATTTTAGAAAATGTCTTTAGTATGAACTCTAACCAAACACGAATGAGTGAAAGGGTGAGAACTAAATGGGTGCTTATATCTATACCTAGTATAAAACAAAGCCGCTTCCCGCCGTCTGTATCTATGTATGTATATATGTGCGCTTAGACCTTTTAAACTATTTTTAAGGATTTTAATGCGGTTTTCAACAATAGGTAGAGTGATTCAAGAGTTAATAAGCAAGAAAAAAAAGTGTACGCAAAGGGAGTCGCGTCGGGTCCACTAGTCACCTTCAATTTGTATTTCTTTCAAAGTTTAATGAGTAGGTATTACAATTCAGACTGTATTTTAGTTTTTGAACGTCGGTTTTTAGACATTGATGAGTAGGAATCGTCTCATTCTTTATATTTTTCGCAGAACATTATTCTTAAAAGCGTCAACGTTTTTCTATTACCTATAACATTATCCAATGGAATTTTATCATACTGAAGGCATAGAAAAATGGGGATCCTTTTAGTGCAGGAAGCAATCCCGCAGCGTTAAAATGTAAGTTTCCAAGAGTCAGATAGAAACTGAATTTTCCAGACCATTTTATTTCAGCAGACATCGATAGCACAGGAATAACTTTTTGATATATTTGACGTTGTTATTTCGAAGGAAATGTGGTTTTCCTTCGTATTTCATAAAATTTGTAGGTGTATTAACTTTGCGGGTAGGGAAAGAGTAATAATTATTATTTTTGTTTATTTTGTGGAATATACGATTACATATTAGGTTGTAAAATTAATATTTAATCTAACTAAACAGTTTCCCACAAATTATACTGAAATATTTGGTATATTAGTGGATACAATAGTATCAATATTCTGCATTAAATGATCGAAGACGTTTAGGTATTAATATTATAATAATTATTCTTTATCCTTAACAGCCCATACAATCAAAAATACCTATATAAAAATGTTAAGTAGGAAAAATTACATTTTTAGGAAAATCTTACACAAATAGGAAGTCTGTTACGTAAGCATGTTCTAAAATAATAAGTTTACTCGTATGCCACGTTACTTGACCTCGTAGTGTTTGTTCAAAGGCAATCATAGACCCAAAAACCAATATATAATCTCATTCACAATGAATAAGTTCCTAGTAAATTACATTTCTTCACGTTTATCCGTGGATGATATTATTGACGAATCTTTTCGCGCCATTCACGGAACTTTTGCGAATAGGGTAACTTCCCTAATTTGATACAGCAAAGTTTTGGTCTGAATAAGGTATGGAAACTGTATTTCCTTCCGTGTGTAACTCGTAATATTCTCCGAGACTTCGTTACAAGTCCTGGGGCTTTCTGAAACCGCTTGCAACCACGCGAGCGTTCGCCTTCTAATGCTTGTTTTTTCTATCTCTAGTTACCACGAATGTGAAAGAGACAGGTGCCGCACGCGAGCTATCGCGCAGATATTAGCGGTACAAAACTAGGGCTCCTGACTGTTCTAGCCATATTAGCTATTTGTGTTTGTATCCTAAATAGCTTTTGTCCGCGACTTCGTCCGCGTATAATTCGGTAACTATCTCCGTACCCGTTTATCATACGAACCAAATTAAATTGCTAGATAAACTATAAATCGGGATAAATGTTCTTACTGTGGGGGAAAACCTCGTGATGAAACCTCCGCATTCAGGCGACTGAACGTGTAACCATGATCTAAGCTGGTTCCCGTGGTAGCAGGGTCACAGAGATCAGATGGCAGTCGCTCCACTGTAATTACCTGATCTTTCAAATCCTGGATCATTGTTAAGGCGGATGCGCTAGAGCATAACCGTCTCAAAGCTGTCAAGGTAGACATTTCACGTTCCAACAACCATGTGTTCCGACACAGCCCCATCCGATTTTTAACCCCCTAAACAATAAAAAAGAAAATTGACTTGCCCACCTATACATTATAGATAAAACTTAAACTTACGAACGACATACTAACATTCTGATTTAATACCGTAGCCTGTCATAAATTTGTAACTCTGAAAAAACTTGCCAGGGCAGCATTAAGTAGTAACTTTGGCCCTTGGCTCCCCTCTGGGATTATGTGACGGTGAAGTCACTGAGAACTTTGTTAGTTCTACGTGTTTGGGAACTCAACCGCTCCTACCCTGTCTTGAAACACAGCAGCGCAAAGTAGCTAAATACAGGTTATATCTATTTTAGGTACTTAAATTTTGATCAAGTCTACATCTTAATTTATGTGGGTTACGTGCAAACTTGTTGCCGCGATTGGGCTGAGTTATTTACTACATCTTACCGACGCTCTTACGGTGAGGGTTTTCCCATCGTGGTGAAACCTGCACATTCAGGCGACTGAATATGTAACCATGATCCAATCTGGTCAGCTTCCCCTGGTGCTAGTGTCACGAAGGTCAGATGGCAGTCGCTCCGCCGTAGTCACCTGATCTGCCAAATCCGTGATCATGGTCAAGGCGGACCCCTCGCCCTCGTGCGTAAGAGCACAACCGGGACATTACAGCAAGATTATTGAAGAACTTCATGTTGTACTCGGGAAAACTACAGCATAGTGCTCACTCTACAACCTAAGACTACCTGAAGTTGCCATGATACCTTGCGCAGAATTGCCAATGCTTAGGAGTTTCAGACGACGTTTCTCAATACCTTTAGGCAGGCTAGAAATTACAGGCATGCGGCATTTCATCTAAGTCCTCCGAGTGACAACACATGCGGTTCTGTATTTTTGTTATCTGCAACCTAAATGTAGGAGTTGTAGATGTTATGGGTGACAGTTACCACTTACCATCAGGTGGACTGTCTGCTCGTAAGTCACGGAGTAGAATAAAAATAAGGCACGTGTTATGAACATTTTGTCATACGTTACTAACATTCGTACTAAAATGATCGATGGTAGGGCATAGTTGAACCGCTCGATGCTCAATTTGATCGTTGCTATTCAACACGCGGCATTCCATTTCACTCTGGTATTTTCGAAAGCGACGGTCATTCTGATTGACGCGTGACCACGATACGCGCAATGATTAATGGCCTGTGATGCAAACTTGTTTTACTATTGGTTAAGTGGGCGTTTTCACCAATGTTTGTGTTTCTCTACTACTAAAATATATAAGTAATAATTTAAATCTTCATATTATTGGTACCAGTGCAGTATAGTAGGATAGCGGACTCTGGCAGAAGCCGGGATTGACAGCTCGGCTGATAATATAATATAATAAAAGCTTGGACAATTCACACTATCTAGCCCCAAAGTAAGCAAAGCTTGTTTATGGGTGCTAGCTAACTGATAAACTACTTACATACTTTTAAAATACATATAACACGCAGACCCGTAATAGAAATTAACATTCATAATTTAGATTTTTGCTCACTTACAGGGACCTCTGCGTAGCAGACCAACTAACTGAACTACTCAGGTCGTCATCATGATGTTGATGATTATTGGTACTAGTGCCACTCACTGTGAATCTATTCACATTAGGTATATTATAGGTACCTTGCCAAATGAATTTTATTCCTAAAAAAAAAATTAGCTATGAGATATTTGTACGTATGTAGTGTTTCAGTTGCATGTAAGTAGATAAAACACTACTAGAGCTTGTCTAAGCTGAAATGACGCGCCCCACTACTTAATTAGTTGATTTCAATGTGTGAGTGCAAATATTAATAACGACACTTCATCTGTGTGGGAGCGTCGACTGCTCAATGGAACGACGCGTGCTCCTACGTTTGAGTTTCACCGGCAACGGAATGACCAATTTCAACGGCATTTGTATATGTATTGCGTCCATATTTTAAATTTATATGTGTGCGTTAAAGTGGGGCGCGTCATTTCAGCTTAGACGAGCTCTAGTATTGTACTCAGTCTTAATTACGTTAACGAAGCATTGGAAAGTAGGTCATTTAATCAAAACTTTTAATGGTCCAAATTTGAAGCTGCAGTTCAAATATCAGATGGACAAAGTTGTTTTCGTAAGGTACTTATTAAAACAGAGCAGCAGAAATATTGAGAGCTTCCTATTGTTATAAAAGTGACAGGAGTTATATATGTATTGTAATAATTTTTTTTCACTTATTCTCTCGACATAATTTTAGTATCTATTTGCGTTTTAAATTATTTAATTCACAGTAAATATAAGAATGACAAACATAATAAAATAAAATAAAAATGTAAATAAATATAATTTTAAAGTGGTGATTATATAAATAATCAAAGAATGACTTTTTCATAATCTTTACGCCCTGAGGCTGGTTGAATAGTATTGGGAGCCGATCGACACCCTATGACGGGCGGTATATAAAAATCAATAAATAATTATTTCAATTTTGCTCCTGCCAAACTATCCATAAACACTCATCTACCTACATATAATAAAATAAAAATTCTCCCGTCTCAAAAATACCCGAGAAAGTATAAAATATAAAACCTGGCAATTTTCATGCGGCCTTTCGTGTGGAGAGTGACTTAAGCCTCTAAACTCCGTGTTGGGTGCAAAAGCCGGAAATTAAGGTCCTCGGACCCGCTGGTAGCCGAGCCGTATATTCTGCGGATAGTCTTAATGTACTGCAGTATAACGACCAGACAGCCTTTTCACGAAGGAAAGAAATTCGATTCCAAGAATTGTGAAGTATCTTACTTGCTTTTATATAAGAACTAGGCAGGCATTTGGCCGTCATGACACTTGGTATTAAATGATGCCCGAAGGTTATGGTGATGGCCGAAGGTGATTGCCGAAGATAGAGCATGCCTGTTTAAAAATAATCTATTCGCTCTAGCCTTGAAGGTGACAGATTACATCCATTAGAAAGAAAATAATACGTGTGGCACTCGGGGACTGCCGCGATAAAGCTATTGCATAGCATTTTTTATCAACTTATGCAATTATAATAAGTATATTCATTCAAAAAATTTGAACAAAAAGAACGATATTAAGAGTTTGATCAACGAATTTCGCGCGATGTACATTTATATAGATATAATGTTACTTTAATACTAACTATTTTTGGATTACCTTATCGAACTCACTCGTGGACGCGGCCAAAAAGCACGCTGTCTCACCTAGCATTGTGTCTAAAAGAGATAGAATCAGTTATGAGCAGTTAGCAGCTAGTCTACACGCATACGTCTAGTCGCACGCACACAAACACCGTGCCGAAGTCTGCCGAACTGAAACGACGTTAGACGATGCACGGCTTTCAACGCCGCACCGCTGTGCCGGTCGGAGTGGGGGGTGTTAGGTTTTTTTCGTTACGGAATTTCTTGATTCGGTCGCCGCGCTCAGAGCCCGCGATAAGCTATGCAATAGCTTAAAAAAAGTGTCACCTAGAAAAGAAAATTATTACTATATCCCTAAGGGATGGAAAGACATACATATCTACATAGAATGTAAACTTCATTACCTTGACTCCTACATAATCGCGTAAAAAATCGTTTCCAAACACTCCGTGCGTTGCTTAACCTTAGTTATCGGTCTCATAACCATACTGCTTCTGCACCAAAGCCACTTCACTAGACACTGCCTATCTATACCAACCTCGATGCACATTGCAGTCACACCAAACCAGCCACACGCCTGCCATCGGCGATATCTGGCGAAATCCGACCACAGCGGTCGTCAATACCGACGCAGAGCCAAATCCGCTCTGTGAAATTTAAAAATAACGGAGTTCTGAATTCAAAAATATTATATTACAAGTAATAGAGAACCGGAAATCGAAATTCGAATATAGTGGTTTGAATTCTTGAACGTAGGGCGAACCGAATGCTGATTCATTTAATGTAGGTAAATAGAGTTAAAGTGCCACAAACTTTTCTGATCTGGTGACCAAAACTGGAACTAAGTGCGCCAATTGAGATGTCATTTGGCGTCAATACTGAATTCAATAACAGCGACGCCGTCATTGTGTCTGATAAGTTTGTAGCAGTAAGTATGGATCTCTCGCTTCTGCGTCTGTACTCTGTGTTCGTTGGTCTTTAATTGCTCCAAGATAATTTTTTAAAACATTCGCTTTTGTTTAGCAAAATACGTTTGTATACTAGTTTTATGACTTCAAACATGCCAACTATTAGGCCATTTAGCATGCTATTTAGTCTGTGAGCCTATCACTCATTCCCACCACACTGATACTTATAATAATATATTAATCTTAATTATTTTATACACCATTAACTTTCGTGAAGAATAATTTTCTTGCTTTTAGAAGAATTATATAATATAAATGTGTAGGGCGTGTCGAGCTCTCGTTCATGTAATAAAATCAACTGTGGACTTGAAAACTTGAGCGCATTCCACATATCTGAAGAGTTTTGTCATAATCTCCATGCTTGGCAGACGGAGTGGAGATTTGATTTTATATTGCACTATATATTTATAATGCACTTTATAATACCTACTAGCATTTTATATAGCGGCTTTTAACGTTTATAAAATCGTGTTAATTCACATGGACTTTGATGGTCTGTACACATCTCTTACATAGCTTAGCCATTGCTACAGCATTGTTAAGTCCGTTCTAAGTCGACCAAGATCGCAGAAAGCGCCCTGTGGTCCTAACTTCTTAGTTGGAGTTAGCCCACAATATTATGTTAGCGCTCCGAACTAACTCGCAACTTAATTAAACACTTGCATTTGTCACATACGGCTTGTCTAGTGAATGTGGCCCATCACAGCCTTAGCACTTAATCAAGTAAGACTTGTATAACGTGGACGTTATTGCGAAATTGTGTAAGTGAATTAGGCATTGTTTAGAGAGCTGCGTGTTTACGTATGGTTGAATTAATAATATTCTGCATGCAGATGGATGGGCACGTATTGGTCACGTGGTTTGGTCTCGTGTTGCGTAAGCCCCAGGGATACGAGGGAAATAGGTGTATGAACCTGCCGATGTCATTAAAGAGACATAAGAGGCATAAGAAGCGATGGATTGACATCGTTGAGTTGAATGCGAGAGCCAACGGCTTACGACGCGAGGATGGCGTAGACTGGGCGAAGTGGAGAATAATGAGCAGGAAAGCGAACCCTAACAGAGGCTGGGATAAGCGCTAGGACGATGATGATAATTATCATGGAGATGAATTGGATTATCAAATACTCTTGAAAGTGGTTAGAATGATGTTACACACACACATAGGCACAAGTTACCTTTTACGAGTTTTTTGCTAATATAAGATAATATTTTGCATATATTTTGTCTGCAATAATTATAGTAAATAATAATTACTACTAAATCTTTATTAATACATCTCACGCCCTATGTTGCATTCTAACTAACTATGCAATATAAACATAAGCAACATTGCAACACCACAGTTACCCGTTAAAGCAATGAAGCTCATAAAACATACTGTCGATTAGTATCGAAAGCTCGAGTCCCGCAGAATCAATAAACTAATGTCACCCACACTCTCGTCGCCTGTTTTAAACTGTTCCTCTGGTACACGACTAAAGTTTTCTTTGGAGTAGGGTGCCCAAGAGATTGGTGTTTAATTAGGAAGATTGGAAAATACTACCTTCATGGCCAAGTAGAGCGGCCCTTTTGCCATGCAATTTTTTTGTTTATTGCTGTGTGTGTCTAAATCAATTATTTTTGGACTGTATGGGCTATACAATTCTGATAGGTTGTGACAGACATACGGACAAATGAATGGATTGACAGACAGACATCATAGATTCAGTAAAAGTGTTCCCTTACGTAGCCCTAATAATTTAAAATCCAGTCAAGCGCCAGTCTCGGTCTCAAGGTCTCGTGCCTAACAAATATAATATACATATGTAATGTACTTAATTTTTTAATATTTGGACTTCAATTCAACGGTCACAAATAAATCGAAAAGATCACATCAAAAAGAAATCAATAAAATGAAGATATGAAGTAACATTTGTTGTACATTGCACAGTCATTCAACGAATCTCTTCACCACCTGACCACTATTTTAATCCATAATAAATTATGACGACTATGTATGACAATTTGACAATGTAACTGTACATATCAGTCTCGCGAAAATCATGGCGACCGTAGCAACATCAACTTGAGTATCAAGTGCTAATTAGTTACGAAACTTGGCTAATAGCTTAGTAATTTTCACACAACGCGTCGGTTCGGTGACAGCCCTTAGTAATTTATACGTGGTAAGTGTTGATTCTGATTTGAATGCCGTACAACGCCTGCTGGTAATTGCCAGTGTCTGACAGTTATATAGGCAAACGTAATGTATAAATAAGTGTTCGATAATTTGGAAAAAACATGGTATGGGATTTATGTAGAATTTAGGAGATAAACAAATATTGTCGTATTTAGTGAATGACAACACTTTATTACATTCATAATAATATTAAGGGTACAATACCAATACAGTATCAATATTCTGTGATTCAACTGAAGACAGGCATTTTATACGAAGTCTGCGTAGGTAGACGTCTAAAATAAGTTCCAAAATTAAAAAAAAAATTCATAACAAGCTTTTATTGTTAGTACAGTACCTAGTTACCAAGATCATTCAATTGTAGTTATTGCCAAATAAAATCCAGTCTATGTCTGTGTCAAAAAGCCAAACATTCGAGGTACCTTATTGCGTATCCAAGTTACATAGGTATACCAAATTTCAGCTTAATCGAATACCAAAAATGGTTTAAGGACAACTGATAAAAGCTTGTAAAAAGAGGAAGGTTCATCTCAAGACAGCTTTCTTTAAGTTAAAATGAGTTTAATATCGTTACGTACATATGTATTAAAAGTCGAGCTGAAAGTGTATTAAGATAACCAATTTTCTTTTTAATAAAAATGTATTGTTAATTTCACAGAAAAACATATATCAAATCTTAATTTTCTTCTACTCCCCGAAGTACTCCTTCGCGGATGGTTGGCGCACGGGATATCTGTTTTTAATTTCTTATTAAGTACCGCCTTCTTGCGAGATCTGGTCGTAAACTACAAACATGCGGCCCGCTACGTGAGGAGCAGGCAATAACCGTGTTTAGTGTGCGCTTTCTGAAGTGGGCTTCGAAAATAGCGTTTCTTATTTTTTTTTTATACCACAAAGGTGGCAAACAAGCTTACCTGATGGTAAGCCGTCCCCGCAGCCTATTTGTGGGTGATTAAGCTCTTATGTGTCTACGATGGGTTGACAGCAATGAGGAAATAAATAAAGTATGTACAACTAAACATGTCTGTAACTGAAACGGATGTGCCTGAAAAGAACTAGCACATGAACTAAGAATTCCCTAGATGCCAGAAACTTATCTGACCCGGTGGCCCAAGCTGGAACTAAGTGTCGCCATTTTGACTGGTTACCGGTTAAACTGGTCAGATAAGTTTCTTGCACTATAGCTTATGATGGACAGTAATTGCTGTAAAAATTGAACCATAGGGCCTGACGAAGTAAGCCGTTTCTTTCGTCAGTGAGTCTCGTATCTCGTCGTGAATTTTAAACCAAGACGTAAGGTTTGACATGACGTATTACTTATTGAAGTTTCCTAAGAAATCGCTAAATATTCTAAGACTGTCTTATCTAATTGTTTTCATTTTAAATACAACGTTTTTAATTAAAATTAAAGTGTATTTTAATAAGGAAACGAAATTGGGATGTTGAGATGGGAATTAATGCTGATATTTATTTGATTCAAGCTTTGCGATACTGTAGTAGGTTTAATTTATACTACCTAGGTGGCAAACAAGTATACGGCGCTCCTCATGGTAAGTAGTTACAGCACCTTGAAAGTGATATATGATAGTAGTTTCTACATATTTCAAAGATGTATAAGAAAACCGCTAATGTAGAGGCCCTCACTAATGGCTCCCGAGATATTGTGGAAATAATTAATGGCATCCCTTTGTTATGACCTAGACAGGACCTAGGTGAGCTCGAGTTATATTTCACAAAGTGATTGTTTTGAACTCTTACACGTAGTCAAAAACGTTAGGTCGCATATGGTTCTAACCAACAATACTTGAGTAGCAATCGGCACTATGCGTCCGTCAAAATGAACGAAATTGACCAATAATGCCGTGTGGTGTCCGGCAGATTAGAATATGCCGTGTGGTGTCCGGCAGAGTAGAATAGCACCAACCCCTTACATTCATGGGTGTCGTACAAGGCGACTAATGTTTTCGAGGCAAAAGATCAAGAGTCTCCGTAGTCTGGAAAATGGGCAGCAGCATTATCCATTATTATATTTAAACACTGCGATCTCCAACCCGCCTGCCAAGCGTGGAGATTATGGCAATAACCTCCCCTTTCGTGGGAGAGGCCCTAAGTCCTGCAGTGGACTGTTACGGGCTGTGATGATGATGATGACCAATAATGGAGCTATTATAGTTACAGAGTTCACTTATCAGACGAGCATTATGAGAACGCATGCGCTAAGTTAACGCTGACTCTAATTAATCAACAACATAAGTATTGTTTGTACTTATTTATAGCTAACTAGTGGTGGTGGTGGCCACTTTAGTTTTGTCTCTTCCATCGTCTAATGCAAAGAACTCAGAACATAATACTTCCTATTACACGATGAGTGATTTCGAGCTTTTATAGTATTAATATATGATTATTGTGTAATATAAATTTTAATTTTAATTACATTAGTATTAATAAGAAAAGTAATCAACCCAAAAATTTCGTTAGTGCTGTTCCGTTTTGTACTGGGTTGATTCTATCGTAATATTTATATGTAGATATGTATAGTGTCTTCTTTCATCTTTATTGTACTACTCTCCTTTTCCTACAAACAATTCAAGCTTTGTAACAATTTGTATTTTTGTAAAATATTGTAATCTTCAAAGTTTACCTACTCCAACTGTTACTTCGCTATTATTAAAACCACAAATACAAAGTGTTTCCACGTGGCAACAAAGACTTAGTCCGGTGATGATTGCATTCGAGAACCTACTAAAAACGCTTCCATCTATAATTTAACACTAAAAGCTGTAAGATGCTTCATATTTTACATACATACAAAATATAACGAAAAAGGCGAGACCTTTTTCCCATAGGGGTAGGCAGAAACTACATCGTTCCTCTTGCTACGGTCCTGACAGACTTCTCTCGTTTCTTTCACATTCATTAACGTTTTCATACATAAACGTCAGTTTAAGGTTCTCTTGACCTGGAGGTCTAAAAAGGCCACATTAGGTTTCATAGTATGATTCTATTAGAGTGCCACAACCTTATTTGATCCAGTGGCCAATACTGGAACTAAGTGACGCTAAAGATAAGTTTGTGACAAATGAATATGAATCGTATTATAAAATGCTAATGTAGCCCTTTAAGACCCCCAGACCTTTTTTAAATATATTTTTTAAATTATGGTTGTGATTTCTATCCTTACCAGTTTGTTTAAACTATAGCACTAGAAGTTTTGTCGTGACAACAATGAGCTTTTATTTAGAAGTACGGTGGCTTTTGCAGTACTTTTTTGTTAGGGAAAAATCGAAGCCAAGAGGTTTTTTTACAGTTTAATTGGAACTGGAGGAACTAAAAGCCTCACGCCAACATAAAATACCAGTCTGCAGGAGTAAATCCCGTTTCAACGATGAAAACCTACTGTGAGAAAATGGAGATTAATTTGTCTGGAAAATAATCGATGAAAAAATAATAAGCAGACTGGAATTTTATTCGGTGTGTATTTTAATACGTAAACTGGAGTTTTTATTTTTTAATTGAATAAAATGGATACCTAATATTTTTTTTTTTGCCATTCGTGCCATACCGTAGATCCAATGTGTTTCTTTTTGCAATTTATATTTTCAGTGACTTGAGTGGTATATTTTATGATATTTTGGCACGTAACGTATTTGCGTAAGTTGTAATCATCTCCATGAACGCACCTCACTGCTGAACCCTCATAAATATTTATAGCATTGTAGTAAATCTGAACTTAGCTATTTTGTATGGCTGGCAACGAACAATGTTAGGCAAAATAACGATGCCGCCTCTACGTAAAATCATTTCCTTTGAATAATGCTCACGTTTATATCAGACTTTCATTTGATTAATAGGTTTTCAGAATGCGATAACTTCAGTCTTAATGATGTGGTTTTGTAGCGGGTTAACGCTATTGTCATAATCAGAATTCTAATTCTAAATCATGATCGCCATCATTATCTCAGCTACAGAGCGTCCACTGCTGGACATACTTTGTGGGTTGTGCCTTTAGTATTTGTTGTTAACACTAAATCATCTTCATCATCAATAGCACTTAACAGTAGATATACACGATTTCGAAGCCGTTTTCTTTATTCGAAAACCAATGTAATCGGGATGCTTCTTGGCTTTGTTTCATTTAAATCGGTTCAGTACTTTAAGAAATATTTGAGTACATCTTTGTAGACTTTGTCGAGGGTTTCATTTTTTTTTTGTCGGTAACCTTATACACTCGATCAACGTAGAAATGGATCGAGTAATTAACAAGAACAGGCTAATTATATAGTTTGTACCTGTACGAAACCAGAATGTCTCACTAGTTTGAATTTAAGAACTTGTAAAAGATGCAAATGCAAACGTAAACATCATTTTCTTTCAACCGTTAAAATTCACTGTTATAGCTGAATGTGACCATAAAATGTGCGCCCGTTCTTTTTTACTGCGTTGTGGGTTTTATTATCAGTACGATAAAAGGCTCTTTTCCTCTATAACCTACCTACCTATCATGTATAATTTCTAGGAATATTGAAAACCTATTATCAACAATATTCTTACTTAATTCAATACCAGTAGCTATCGATTCTGAGAACAAGTAATAGCGTCTTTTAGATATCGGTTTCTCGGATAAATTCAATGGAATTGGGGATTATTGGATTTGTATATTTAGAACACATTCCTATAACGTAGGAAGCTTAGACAATATCGCCAAACATTATGATGACAATGGCTGTTTCACTAAACTTAGGAATTGGTTAAGTTCCATCTTAATTAGTTTAAAGCCAATCAGCAAGGTCCAAATCGAGATAAGGAAGAACTTAGGCGCTTCCTGAGTTTAGTGAAAAAGGCAATTAATGTCTTCTACTATATTATAATTTTCTTCCCATAGTATTATGAAACAAGAGTTAGTAAATAAAATTAAGTTTACGAAAATTATTTGAGTGTAATTATTTGATTGAAGGCTTATTCCTGCAGATATAAGGCTCATATTCCACATGCTACGTACCTACATAACCCTTACATGGCGAAGACGTCGGAGATGAAAAAAAAGGTTTTCATTATAAAATTACAATAAAATAAGTCGCTTTCCGCGTCTGTCTGTATGTATTTCGGCTAACTCCCCATAAACCACGCAACGGATTTTAATGCGGTTTTCATATTCAGTTAGATAATATTTTTCCGGAATTATTATGTAAATCATACATGCATACAAAGCCGAGAAAACCCGTGCGGCTCGCTAGTATTCTATATACCCTGATATTTACACCTGGTATTAAAATATACGTCAATAAGGGCGTTTATCTGCTCGTAAATATTTATAGGACGCCGTGCGGCGTTCGGATTAGATCTTTTACGCACCTCGCTTGGCTCACGACCCTTCATCTCCTTCCCTTTTATTATTTCACCTTTCAAGCAGTCCACATTTACTCTTGGCACAAGCTTGATTGATTGATATTGGTTACTGTTCCGTTCCATTGTTGTGCGGGGAAAATAATTTCCCGTTTGTATGTTGGAGTGTATATACAGAATCTATAAGTGCTTATATCAAACTATGAGTTGACCCTAGCGCTGTCACAACTCGGGAATAATTTATTAGAAAGGCTGTCCATTGACCCGGCAGGCATAAAGTTTTTTTTTTTTTCAAAATATTGCGACCGCCATGTTATGTTATGGCATGGTTGTATAGTAATTGAATCAATAACCAATTAAAAGCTGTGGCAAGGTCGAAAGGATCATCGTACTGGACGGAAGTCAGTTGGATGCCTTTTGACTATGTTGCAGCAGTGGCCGCGGTGAAGCGCCGGAGGCATACCGGAAGACGCAGCGTGGGTAGGCCTTCCACAAGGTAGACCGACGACCTGGTAAAGACCGCAGACCAGCTGCATGCGGAAGGCACAGGACCGGACTTTGTGGAGATCTGTGGGGGAGGCCTATGCTTAGCAGTGGGCGTCTTCAGCTTATATGATGATGATGATGATGATGATGAGTAGTCGCAGTGAACGTGACAAAATCACATGTTCAGTTATTATTTCTCCTTTTTTTTATACCACAAAGGTGGCAACAGGGCTTGCCTGATGGTAAGCAGTCACCGCAGCCTATGGACGTTTGCAATACCTGGGGCATCACCCACGCGTTGCTGACCCCGTAAAAACCAACATTTACAACATACACAACGGTACCAATGTGCTCGAAATGATACCAGGATCGATTTAAGCCTTCAATTCATTTCAGGCAACCATACGTAACATTGTACTCACGCAGTGACACCTACCGTCTCCCTAAGCATCTCTCACGTCGTTCATAATACGGCAAGGCGTCGATCAACCATGACCCGACGTTTATGAGTAGAGCCTATCTTTTACGTGCACACGTCTTCCACGAAATAACTGTTGCGTAAATGCTGGGATTAGCTTGTTAGTAATATACCTTATATATTAAACTAATATACCTATATTAGTTTCATATTGTAATTAAGGTATCTCAGAGTTAATAATACACTTACTACGTTTATTAAGTCTTGTATGTTTGTTGTTTTCTTTAATACTTTCATCATCATCATAGCCCTTGGCAGTCCACTGCGGGACATAGGGCCTCTCCCACGAAAGGGTTGGTTATTGCCGTAATCTCCACGCTTTGTAGACGGATTGGAGATCGCAGTGTTAGAAATATGTCAATGAAAACGCTGCTGCCGATTTTCCAGCCTACGGAGACTTTAGGTGTTTTGCCTCGAAAACGTTAGTCGCCTTGGGGGTTAATGCTATTCTACTGTGACGGACACCACAGGGCCATTTCTTTAATAGTAATAGAGTGTTGCAGACATGGAACAAGTTGTCAGAAGAAGTGGTTTCAGCCAGCAATGTCAATCAATTTAGAAACAAACTGGAGCATTAAATTTTAAAGCATGGCGAAGAATAATACATTCATCAGCAGGATACAGGTTAATCAGTTTTGAAACTGTCCGCCTGATTAAATATAGTAATAATAATAATATTTAAAAGAGAAAAAGTTTGTAAGTTTGGATGAAACTTCTTTAATCTAATCACGAAACTATATTGTTCCAGAGATAATATAGATTATATCGCGGGAAATTACAGGATCCCACGGGAAAGTTAAATGTTAACAGGGGTTTGGACTGTATGTGGGTGAAAACCGGGGGACCGCCAGTTTGGAATTAAGTGTCAAAGCTTAAGAGCCCACACAGACGTACATGACTTCTGCACGATTTGTCCCAAATGTTTATGCAATTTTGGTTTCTAACTAGCGAGCCAAGCTTTGCACGGGTAGAAATGTTAATGCGTACAACGATTACGGGTACAACGTTAGGTATGTATATGTCCTTGAAGTAGTAGGTTAGTGATGTCGTAAACATATAATCTACACTAATACTTAACATTATAAAGACAAAAGATTTGTATTTGTGTTTGTAATTAATCAACTAAAAAATATCTCAAATAGAATGCCAGATTATCACTAAGTAACATAGGCTATATTTTATCTTTAAAAAACGGAGACTATTAGAAAAATGCAATAATGTAACCTAAGGTAGGTATCAAAATGTTGCATATTCGCGCATAATTTCAGAGCGGCTGCACCTATTTAGCTATCTAATTCTGTTTTTGTTGGACAAGGTTTCTCTGTAAGATTAAAGGGTAGGTTACGTTGTAGGGTTCGTGTAGGGTACGTGTAGGTACGTGTAGGGTACGTGTAGGGTACTTGTAGGGTACGTGTAGGGTGCGTGTAGGGTACGTTGTAGGGTACGTGTAGGGAACGTGTAGGGTGCGTGTAGGGTACGTTGTAGGGTACGTGTAGGGTACGTGTAGGGTACGTGTAGGTACGTGTAGGGTACGTGTAGGGTACGTGTAGGGTACTTGTAGGGTACGTGTAGGGTGCGTGTAGGGTACGTTGTAGGGTACGTGTAGGGAACGTGTAGGGAACGTGTAGGGTACGTGTAGGGTACGTTGTAGGGTACGTTGTAGGGTACGTGTAGGGAACGTGTAGGGAACGTGTAGGGTACGTGTAGGGTACGTGTAGGTACGTGTAGGGTACGTGTAGGGTACTTGTAGGGTACGTGTAGGGTGCGTGTAGGGTACGTTGTAGGGTACGTGTAGGGAACGTGTAGGGAACGTGTAGGGAACGTGTAGGGAACGTGTAGGGTACGTGTAGGGTACGTTGTAGGGTACGTGTAGGGAACGTGTAGGGAACGTGTAGGGTACTTGTAGGGTACGTTGTAGGGACGCACAACACTACGCGAAAAAAAAACGCAACGAGGCAGACAGTAATACTGTTATAAAAAAAAAGATATAACGAATAAACTAAACACTTGACCAATGTCAAAAATGGTGTCACTAAAGGGAATCTACATTATTCCCGAGTGACATAGGGTACTTTTTATCCTTGGAAAATAAATATTCATCGTCCCGCGGGAACGTTAAATGTTTACAGAGATCCGAACTGCGCGCGGATGAAACCCGCTGGGTACGCAATATGTCATATTCATCTCAATGTCCTTACCCCACCACCCTAAATATGTTTAGATGTTGTGCCGTGTATATACCATAAACGTACTTTAATTCAACCACTGCATGAGATCGACAAAACGTTCGGCATAACTCATCATCTCTGTCTGTTCTCACTCTTTGAACATGTCGCCATTCACATAATTACAAAGATCCCTTGGTACGGTCTGGTGTGTATTTAATTTGTGCTAGACATCAAAGTATTTCGCTGGGATTATCCGTTACGTTAGACCTTTCCGGTGTTTCCTGATAATGGCAAATGATCAAGTAATTAGGGACGAAGTGGCCTAGTCCTTTGATAAATTACGCACATGGTTCAATTCACCTTAAATAATTTGGGCCTTAATTTTGTCTGGTGTACGAATTGTTCCCCCGAGACCGAGTTTTAGCATTTTCCTCTTGTTCTTCGCAATACCTAATTACAACTAGACATTTCCTATACAATTTGGCTGAGAAGTCGTATTTAACGTAAATGTATTTAATATTGCGATATCTTTTATATAGAATGGAGAATTATATTTAGAAATCATTTGGGTATATTATATTTCTGCAATTGGTTATAAAGTTTAATAGGTATATTTAATTATTTTTAGAAAGCTAGGATATAAGCTTCTTTATGCCTGAATTTTTTTTGTTACTTACATAATAAACCAAGCTTTGGAGAGCGTCGGTGGCCGAGCGGTTACAGTATCCGACTTGTAAGCCAGAAGTCCCGGGTTCGAATCTCGCTCCGGCCATGTACCAATGACTGTTTTCTGAGTTATGTACATTAGTTGAATACTAACCGATGCTCTTACGATGAAGGAAAACATCGTGATGAAACCTGCACATTCAGGCGACTGGATGTGTAACCATGATCCAATCTGGTCAGGTTCCCCTGGTAGCAGGGTCATGGAGGTTAGATGGCAGTCGCTCCACTGTGATCATGGTTAAGGCGGACCCCGGGGCCTCGTTCTCGAGAGCACAACCGGGATATTAACGCCAAGATGATTTTTTTTATTACATAATAAACCAAGCTTTCGGCTACGGCGCGGCGTGACGAATGCCTGCAAAATGATAGAACCGTGCTCCTAATTGACCTAGTACCCACTTCGAATGTAAAGATAAATTATAGAGCTGTTTTTCTGATGTGTAGGTACACAGTTTTGTAACACGGAGATCCATCAAATCCCGCTTAGTGGGTTTTGGCATGAAAGAGTAAAAAACATCCATAAATCCGCACAATCATTCGCATTTATAGCGGTAAGATAGTTGAATATAATAAAATATACTAGTTCTCCGCGACTTTCACCCGCGCGCAGTTCGGATCTCAGTAAGCAATTATTCCGCGGAAACCTAAATGACCTAACTATCATAAAACGCGTCGCATTTTATGATCAGTACTTTTAATAATGTGAATTCTAAGCTGTTATCTATTTTCAACTTACACCAAAACAAGTTTAAGCTAAACACAGTCTAGTTAGTCACAGTTTCGGGGTGACTGCAATAAAACAAAAAGTGGGCAAGTGGGCACAAACGACGCGGCCCGAAGCCGGACAACCAAATAGGCGAGCGCCCAACTTTCCCGCATTGAAAAGAAGAAAATAAAGTTCGAACTCCCACTAATTGAATTGGCTCATTCGTTCTCGCCACGCATTGTTGGAAGTTTCGCTGCCTCGGTTAATATTCCGGGTTGCGACGGCTTTCACTTCGGCGGTTCTTGTTTATCGTAATTTGTAAGTACAATAGATAGGTATATATTTAGATACTTGAAGCGTCGATGGTCTAGTGGGAAAGATATCCGACTCGCAAGCTTTAGGTACTGGGTTCGAATCCCACTACCGCCACGTACCAATGACTCTTTTCTGAGTTATGTACATTGCTCTTACGGTGAGGAAAAACATCGTGATGAAACCTGCACATTCAGGCGACTGAATGTGTAACCATGATCCAATCTGGTAAGGTTCCCCTAGTAGCAAGGTGTAGGGTTTTGTCCTGATGAATAGTTGTATTATTATTCTTTAATACTTACGGTTATTAGGACTCCTGTTCAAACAACTGTTCAGTACGTTGACACTTTTATTTTCAATTTTGATACGTATAATAATCGTTTTTATGGGTATCTGGTTGGGTTTGGCCCTTCAGGCTCTGATTGCTCATTATCCTTGCCTAGAAAATTAGTTAATACTGTAAATTCAGACTACGTTGTAACTACGTTCTACAAATGTTTTGATTCGAATCGAACTTCGATTAGAGTATTTTCTTTTCGGGGAAATGATCTCTCGTTTCCTAAATATTTTATCAGCGAGTACCTGTAATTGGCTTGACTGTGTCTACTTAATTTATTTAATTTATTTTATAAGCTGTTGGTTCTCCAAGAAATTAATAAATAAATAAATATCCAATTGGTACAAGTAATTATGGTGTTTGGATAAATACAAGGGTATTGGGTTGTGTGTCGGGATTCTTACTTTTGTAACTTCTTGTTTTCTTATTATGGTAGAACCAGATCGCCCCCAACGCCACGGGGAACATTTTTCCTTCACATTAGGGGGTTTATTTTGTGGCTAGTGGTTGTATTTATACATAAAATATCACTTTTTCAAACTAATGTTTACCTTTTGTTATTTTATTCTTTGCACGTCATATGTATTTTAATCTTTTTTGTACTCCTCTTATTCTAGATAATTGCTGGATCCAATTCTTCATCATGTGTTCATGGATTATATCCTTCGCTGCCAAACACGAGATCGTCCGAAAATTAATATAGTCTACTTCGGGAACTGGCTGGTTGACTATGAGTACTGGCCATCAAGACATTATCTTCTTTTGTGCCAAATCGTTCCCGAACGCCACATTTTTAAAAGCGCGTATTTTTTTATGTTATAGTTTGAAGTTGCTGTGGTTTTCAGTAGCTGCAGTTAACACCCGTCCCCTTTCGGTTCTAGTATCAGCTCAGTCGATGTGCGCCTGTACAAGGAGTTACAAGCGGTCAAAGATCAAACGGTGTAAATATGACCCAACCATACATTCGATGTATCCAATTTGTGCCAATTACGTTTATGCATTTATTTATTTGATAATTGATTTACCTTCTCAAGGAGCATAATTTGACAAGTGTGGGGGGTACTGTTCGAAAGAATAAAAGGCAAAAATACTGTATTTTTACTAGTTTACTCTTTTTACTGGTTTACTCGGCTTAGAAGAGAATTCTAAACGATCACTTGGACGCCTGCGAAGATGTGTTTCGTTTGCCTAGAACGAAAGACAATAAGATAATTTACTGGAGAACCTTCAGAGGGGTCACCTACTAAAATTCACGGAGTTATAAAATTCAAAAATGGTGCCAAATATATCCTGCCTGTCTATATTGTAAGAAGATTGTCTGTCTAGACTACATAATTTCTTACTATGGTGGATATGCAAATGTAGATGCTGACTGTGATTAGTTTTAAAATTTCCGTTAAATTTAGCATAAAGTTTCTTAAAGTTACATTAGGTATTTCAAAAAGTAAAAAAAATGTTAATAAGTTATAATTTTGTTCATTTATTAGTAATATTACAGATGTTAAATATTTTGTTATAGATTTTATAGATGAGCTTTCGTAAATACATGACAATTTCCTAATATTGTATGATTTTTATTGATTTTTAACAAAATATAGTAATTTGAACATCACTTAAACTGATTTAATATATCATTCCCAAAAAATACTTGAAATAGTAACAATTAAACCATTTTCAAAATTCGGGTCATATTGACCCACCATACAGTCCTTGTACTGATTTTCTACCATACAGACGCCGGGTTAAGGAAGACCAGAGCCTTTGTTAGAGAGTGCAGCTGAGGAGTGGGCAGAGTTCTCCCAGCCTTCGAACTAGTATTTAGTTTCTAAATCTTTGTGTTTCTTTATTAACTGAATCTGGCACTGTACGTGGGACAGTGTTACGTTACAAGGGTCACGGAGGTCAGACGGCAGTCGCTCCACTGTAATTATCTGTGTGCGCGAGAGCACAACCGGGATATTAACGCCAACATGATGTATAAAAATAAATAGCCATCATGAAAGGGGATTTAACGATTGTAAATCTACTACACACCGTGTTTTATTTTTAATTTCCTATGCTCTGGTGCTAGTGGTCACAGTTATTTCACTTAATTCGAACTTCCTCGAACTCGAACAAGCTAAAACTATTTCTATTAAATAATGTATTTTACACCTTGAAAGAATTTTTTGATTATAATACACATTAATTGTACTTCTGTCTCACAGTGTACTTTCTTATTTTAATTGTATACCTAGGTTATTAATTAATTACCTAAGCAAATTGTAACTTTGAATTTACTAAATTGCATACCCGCTATGGGTAAATTTTTGTTCTTTTTATATTGCAAACCCATCTGCAACAATGTACTACACAGTTTATGCAATAAAGTTCTATTCTATTCTATTCTATTCTAAATTACCATACTTGCAAAGTTGTCCTACTTTAATAGAGAACGGTACTTAAGTAAGTTATACAGTGAAAATGTGGTACCACAAATATTGATGCAAAGCGAAGGATAGAGTTCCTCCCCGAAGGCATTGAAGTTCCGGACCTTCGATTCTACGACGGCGTTAATGCCTTCCAACCGACATGTCTATACCATAGTCGTGAAGCGAGTTATTAGTTCCCAGCTCACAGTAACAACTTTGTGATGCTCGTATTAATACAACTTTGTTACTTGTCATTGCTGACAAAGTGATAATAAACTTTGATGTGAATACTTATTTCTAATTTAAAATATATGGAGGATCTTCAAGTCCAGCATATGGATCTTGCACATTATCCTACCCTTTCTATGATTAATAAATATTGAATCCATTATCCTATTATCTACGTTCATGAAAAAGTAGACTGTTAATATTTTTACACTTAATTACCTACCCGGTTGAAATGAAAATTAACGAAGCCGCTATGAAATTAATGCAAATATCGGGCTTAATTATTACGAAGCCACATTGGATTGGTATTAAAAATATGTTTATATATACGCCGGTGGATTACCATAGTTCAATATTAATATTTGAACCAAATTTTATAACCTGCATAAAATGCATAGGAATCAAAAAGTATTTGAACACTTTTAGTGAAATGGATCCTAACTTTTGAGAAGGAAAATGCATAGGTACGTAAATGCACATGGAAATAAAATATCGAATTTGGATTACGTAATCATTCTCTTTTCAAAAGAAAAAGTTAAGTGAGTATAGTGTATTTCTTTTTTCACCTTTAAATTAGGTATACTTTTGCATAATCCACAATAGGTACACAAAACTTACTTATTTTTATCAATCGCATTCATGTTAATTACCACACAATTTCCACAATCTGTAAGCAATGAGTTGAATAATCAACATTAGAGATAAAAATTCACATTTCATTTTTAATTCAACCAAATTGCCTTTTCAGGCCGTTTCGAGGGCCTTCCAAATCTTTTGTTTAAGAGAGCCTACGAGCGCTGTGAATGGAGTTATTCAGTATTTTTTTCATGAAAATATGTTATGAAAAGTATTAAGTATGCTTGGAGTCACTGCGAATATAAAAAAATTCGTCTTACGAAATTACAGCTATTCAAATCTTATTCATAACAGTGTACAATGTACGAATGGGATTTTTCTGGTGGCTTTCGCCAGCTACTTGTAAGCCTGAGGAGTCGACCTGGGTGAGTACCACCGTCTTATCTTTTTCTCCCGCCAAGCAACAATGCTTGAATTGTTGTGTTTCTGTTTGAAGGATAAGATAGTCACCGAAATTACAGGCATGAGGCATTTCATCTTAATCCTCATGGTGACGACGCACCTGCGTTTCTGCATTTCTGATGTCTGCAACCTAATTGCATGAATCGTAGTTGTTATGGGCGACAGTTACCACTTACCATCAGGTGTCTGCTCGTTTGTCACTACGTGAATAATAAAAAATTGTTTTTTTCTGTGCCGCAGACACCGCAAGTACTTACAATTAAGTTTAATTCTTATCTTAATTTTTCAAGTAATATGTTCTTATTACATTTTTATTATTTTATAATAAAGAATAGTATCTAGACATTGTATTTATTCAAACTCTCCACTGTTTAAATATACATGTCTCAATTCTACGTTTCCAGTAAGCTGCAGTTTCATATTGCATACGAGTTTGAAGACTTCGGAACAATATCTGCTGGGAGATATTTCATTTCTGATATTAGAATGTACGGTACTAGAAAATATCGCAGCGAATATTCCTAGAAACTTAAAGAGAATATAGTAACTTGAGCAGAATTGTAGCTTGATATAGTTTTCTACAAACTAATTGATATGAAATACTTGTATTTGTAACAAGTAGTAATTGTAAATGACCCAGTCACTTTTTACGGACCAAAATACACGTGCAAAATGTTCAGAACTTTGAACAGAACTTTTCGTGTTTGTTTAAAAACCCACATAGTAATTTCCACGGAACTCGACCTAGGGACGTTTCTGGACAAAATTAGTTCTCAAGACAATTCAAAGTTAATCAGAGCGAGTGTTTTCTAAGTCCTAAATTTAATGTTGGCGTTGTAAACTTTAATGTTTACGAGGGTGGAGTAAAAAAGCGCTAAAATTGAACGTAAAGATTGTCGTTTCATTGTCAGGTATAAAACGCAAGGGAGTATTTTTTGGCCATCTGTTGAATTGGTTTCGCTTAGCCTCCAATAAGGTCTCATTTCTATTGCTGCACTGGCTACTTAACCTCCTTGAATATTGCCTGAGTGTGGTGGAATGCCTCAGGTATACAAAGGAATAATATTGTCAGTCGTTTGATAGTACCGTGGAAGTAACATATTTACGTCCATGAATATTGCATAAGTAAATTGTAAGTCTTACGTTACCACAGCAAAAGCTTGTTGTGTTATGAACATAGAATGCAAAGGAGATCACAATATTGTTAAAATGAAGGATAGCAGTATTAGAATAATATTAGCTCATCATGGACTGTATAGATTATTAAGCCAATATTATCATTCCCCAGTATGTTTGGTTCCATTCGCCCACAGTAAAAGTTTATTGTGATTTTTAGTTTGTTGTATTACATCAGGAACATATAATGCAAATCAGAATGTGAATTATTCGATGTCCAATCTTGTCTCTTCACCTATAAATAAAGTTAATAAGTTAAGAAGATAGGTATAAGTATCCAATAGAGTTACATAGGTAGTACAATTTATTTCACCCAGGTAATAGTTTGATTAATAACGCAAACACAGGCCTGGAAAGTAAATTAAGACCATCAGTCAGGCTGTATTAAGTAAATATCGCCAATAAGGCGACAGGAAAAGCCATCAGGCGCTCGTTTATACCTTGTCGAAATGAGTCTTCAGTCTCCGGATATTGAGCGTAGCTTACGAGGCGGCCCAATCCAAATCTCACGGATGTATAGGACTAGCTTAATTACTATGAATGTATGATTTTGCGGAGATATTCCTACAGATTGCTTTGTAACAAAATAAGTAAGAATAGTTTTTTGCAATTTAAAGTTGGCATAACTTTACAATACAATAATACTTTACACCAAAAACACGTAGGTGTAAAAAATACAATAAGACACAGTACAATGGACGGTCTTATCACTGTCGTGATCTCTTCCAGACAACCAGGCACCACCAGTATTGAAATCAAATACAATCGGAAACACTGTAAATAAGAATGAACAAGCCACACTCATGTTTTTTGGAATAAACTTGTTACTAGGACATATTTTGTTTCGCATAGTTACGACATTCGCCATGAATTTTTGTAGAAAGGGTATTCTATTTTTAATGCGTGATTTCATATAATAACATTTCTGGGTACCTCTTTTATATGTTTTTTATACTGCCGTAGCGCCGCGCACTTTGTTTGATAAGGAAATAGAAATTCCCCCTTTTTCTTATCTACAAAATGGCCGATCAATCTTCGCATCTTATCACATTCATCGGTGTTCATTCACTCTCAGGTATCAGGTATGTATTTTCGTACAAAAATTGCGAAACATTTTCCTATAAAAAACATTGTCCTTTCCAAACAAGGACGTTGTTCTTTCAGCTTCTTTAAAGCTTACCTTGCGTGCGAGTATGCGACGGAAAATGTTGGAGGATTGGCCGAATTCAATTTGAGGGATCTAGCACCAATATTTGTATGCCAAACAAGTGGGAAGGCGTCACGTATTAAGTATTGAAACCCAATTTTCTCGGTTCTATGTTTAGGAGACTAATCTCGCCTCGAACGTGGGTGCTTAAGTAGGGGTGTTAACGTACGATTTCGGATATGGATGTGGATGTGGAGACGTACATACAATACTAAAACGATTGCCCTTATAATAATGGCATTATTTTATCGGGGATTCAATACGAATTTTGAATTTTATGGTAACTATATCTTAACGTTATCTATATCTTTGTTTTATACATAGTGTTAAACAAAGTCGCTTCCCGCCGTCTGTCCCAATGTATGTACGCTTAGATCTTATAAACTAAAAATAAAGTGATTCAAGAGGAAGGTTTATAAACAAGAAAAAAGGGTTGGTAGGTGTAAATTGGAAGTACGCGAACGAAGTCGCGCCGGTCGAACTAAGCGCCGCATCCATTTGTTCGAAATAAATAAATTTAAGCTACCTACTTGTAATTATTATTGTCATGTAGCATTTACAATCCATTACAATGCTTTAAAAAATAATTATTATCCAATACAATTATAGTACCGGTTACGTTCTTGTTGAACACACTGTTGAAAAGTGAAGAGTTATTACTAGATTCCGCCCTTTGGGCTACTACTGATTAATTTACCCGAGGAAGGGACTACTTGCTCAACTTGTTTCCTCTTGATGTTTTCCAGCCTTTTATCCTCGTCGGATTTATTTCCGTTATCGATATAAGCACTAAAGCTAAGAGCACTTCACTGGAAATATATTTTATTATAGGCACTTTTGTTAACCCTATACCTATATACCAATAACTATATACCATGAAAAGAGCAATTGTTATAAATAGAATTTATACAATTTTACACAATATATCTTGACTGAGTAAGTTATTATTGTTTTTGATTCATCGTCACAGCCTATATCAGTCCACAGCAGAACAAAGGGCCTCTCTCATGAAAGGGGAGGTTATTGCCATAATCTTCACGCTCGGCAGGCGGGTTGGAGATCGCAGTGTTATAAATATTCCAGTCTATAGACTCTAGATCTATTGCCTCGGAAACATTAGTCGCCTTATACGACACTCACGACTGTAAGGGGTTGGTGCTATTCTACTCTGCGGGACACCAGACGGCTATATTTATGGTACGGCATCCACAAGGATATATTTTTGATTAAATCTATCTAAATTACGATTAAGAGTTATGGAAGAGCGGGCTCTCCAGATACAAACAATCATTGTTGTCTACTAGGAGATCCCATACACATCATATATTGTAATATTGGTTTGTGAAATAAAGATATTTTAATTTAATTTAACGAATCAAAACTTAAAGAAAAAATATTTATCATTAACGATCTTATAAATTCCGGCAAACTACCGTTTTTTAATGTGGTAATAAAGATTGAAGACTGTTGATGTTATAGGTTATTCTTTATAACCTCGCTATTGTCAGTTCTTTATTACTTTTGGCTACAGTGAAAAGTAACCCCCTAGACACAGAATATTAATACTTGCTACAGGAAAGATATATTTAGGTACTATAGATCAGTAAACGCTGGGTTTGAATCTGACTTCCTTCGTCAGTGGTATAAAATAGATAAACTGAAAAACTTCGCATTTTTTAGAAAATCATTCTTTCAATTAAACTAGCAAACAATAACACGTTTTTAGCAATATCCCTGCGACGTATACAATAGTATTATTAGATAACTAAGTATTCCCTTGATAACACAATACACACAATGTTACCCAGAGCACAATGGAATGGGTCGGTATAGCCACGACGATTCGGCGACTTTGTTCCATTACGCATATATAAGTATAAATAAACACTGTAACCGCTTTGTATTTGTTACAAAACTCGTTGGAATATACAAAATACGGTTCATATAGAAGTCCCGCACGGGTAAGTTCAACCACCCTTTTTAAATGCGGGTAAATAAAAAGGTCGTACCTTTCAGCTACAGTGAGCATCATCACCATATTTAGCTACTGGATAAAGGCCATTAGCGCTAATAATATGTTATCCTTGTAAATTGCGAAGTCCAGTCGAGGTTCACCGGACAAGGGGCAGTACATAACTCTAGTTTTAGCAACGTGGCGATACAAGAGTGCATAAATCCTGGGTGGATTTGGATCGTAAATTTGCGCAATATTGCGACCGTATAGTCGGTAAATAATAGCGTAGGTGGATTGGATGTAGTCGCGTGATATTGATTCAGTACCTCAGTAATAAAGTGTTGCCAAAAATAGACGGCCAATTTATTAGTTTGGAACTCAGTTGGAGCAGTAATTTAAGTAGGAGGCAGAGTCGATCTAATATTAGACTGTCTAATAAATTATAAATGTCGGGTCTGTGATCTGCCAGCGGCTTAATATTTATATTCGTATCCATTTATTCAGTGTTACTTGTACATCGTCTAAAAAACATTTCAAATATTTTTATCAGGATTACCTGTGGCCTGAATCATCCCACTGCTGGGCACTAACATAAAATATAAAAAAAACAATTTATATTCCAAAGCTCCAATATGCTATTCCAATTTTTTTATATGTCCAAAGTTAATTAAATTATTGCATGTCATTAATAAATATATTCGATTTATGTCAAAGATATTAATGTTTAGATATGTTAAATAATTTCAATGTCCAATTAATAATAACTACTCCTCTACCGAATAAAAAGCTGGGCGAGCCCAGTATTAAATTTATGGATGAAGATCGATACGTTCGCACTCTATTAATGACTTATTGGGCTTTAGCAGCCGTTGAGGCGCAGTCTCTAGGTGTTGCTCCCTCCATTTACAAGGCGAAAATGACGTTTTGCGAAAGAGACATTGTGCGAAATCATAGCCTCCTTCATCTTACTGAAGGAGGCTATGGCGAAATTGATACAATTTTCCCGATGACGTTTTGCGAAAGTGACGTTCTGCGTCAAGGCTGCGTCACTCGCGTTCAATTTAACATACCTAGCTACTTCTATCATGTAGATGAATGGCAGTCAGTATTTTCAGATTAATAAAATGCTCCTTGGCAGGCTTATCATCCGGTAACCATAAGATTTTCCGAATGATCTTTTTTGCGGTATAAATTTAATGCGCAAATCAATTAAATTATCATTAAGCAGAGCCG
Organism: Blastobasis adustella; assembly: GCA_907269095.1. Classification (NCBI taxonomy): domain Eukaryota; kingdom Metazoa; phylum Arthropoda; class Insecta; order Lepidoptera; family Blastobasidae; genus Blastobasis; species Blastobasis adustella. Next base: position 5,516,041 of record OU026129.1, read on the forward strand.
TAGAGTCATATAACTTAAACTAATACAATCCGATATAGCCCGAAGGATAATTCTATTTAATAATTTACCTAGATGCCTATTGTACGCGCTACTGCGTGTTTGTGTGCTTGTGTAGCTTTTTACATATGCTGTCTTTACTGGCGAGGACCTATAATTGACTTCCTGTTTTATAATAGAACTTTATACATTGTGTCTAATATACAGCTGTTGGTACTCCTATAAATAAACAAACAAAATAAATTACTATGCAGGCGTTAGTGACAGTGGGCAGGGCACATAGCTCGAAGACCAGATGGGGGAGTCAAGTTCTCGAGTAGCTATCACGTACGGAAGATGTAGCGTTGGCAGGCCTCCCCCAAGATGGTCCGACAACCCGGTAACCAGGTACCAGCTGGATGCGAAAGGCACAGATTCGGCCTTTGTGGAGTTCTCTGGGGGAAGCCTATGCTTAAACTGGGGCAAGCTTATATATTATAATAATAATAATGGTTTATTTCGTTATAAAGTTTATATTATTATTACTTGTATGAATTAAATTCCGCCATTTTAATATCTTACTAAAACTATTAATACTTGCGTCATACATTACATAAGTCAATGTAACCGGCCGTACAGAATATTATACTGTGTCAGTAGCAAGTATTATCCCAGTTAATATACGAAGCCGAATTGACTTCTCTCGGCCATTCGGAATCCGGCTCATTTTGGCCGGAACTAACGATAATCCTTTCGAGGTCCGGTCTTTCATTCCAATGTATTGGTAGCCAGGGCTGCATCCAGTAACGGAAAGCAAGGGGGGTCTGCAAAATTACGTCTTTACTTCATCATTATAATTACTGCCTACACAAACATATGGTAATAAATTGGCAGTGAAAGTGATTGGGTATGGCAGAAGAGGAATCAAAGTAGAATAAATGCGGTGGAAATGAGGAGGTACCTAAGGAATGTATGTTAAAAGAAGTGAAAAATACAGTGATCCTTGAAAAGTGTGGCATTAAAGATCACTAAAATAGAAAAACAGAATTGAAATTGTTCAGGCATGTAGAGCGGATGAATGAAAGTAGATTGACGAAAGAGTTTTAAAGCGCGAATGCGAGAAACTGGCCTAGGAAAAATATTCACTGATGATCAGTAAGGTTCTTAAAAAAGCTGGGTCCCAAGTGTTCCATACTTTTTACACAAACACACACACTTCCAGAGGGGTAGGCAGGCCACAAGCTACGTTCTAGACACACCTATCTCACCAGACTCGCCTCTTCCATGCATTATTTTTATACAACAGAGCAAGCACTTTACCTGATGACAAGTGATCACCGCCGCCCATAGACACCCGTTACACCCAGGGAGCGAATGCATTGAAGTTAGGTTTTGATAGGCATGTTTATTGAAGGTAAGAATGGTTTGGAAAGAATACTGCAGGAAGCTCGTTCCATAGCGTCATACAAGGCAGGAACTTTTGTGAAAATCGTACGGCGATCGACCGCTACTCATCCAGGTGGCGCGGATGGAACTTGAATTTCATATACGAGTAGTGTTTACCCATCCCTACTGTGGAACAAAATCGTGAACGTTATATTTTACGTGATGTGTCATACTAATACAGTACAGAGAGGCTTTAAGTCTTGCAGTTATGGTATATGTTATCATGGCGATCATCCTATCGGTCAATCCCGGGTACGCCAGGATAAGCTTACCTCTTTGTCCTCCACTTCGCCCATATTCTCGCGTCCTAAGCCATTGACTCTCGCATCGGCGACGTCGATCCTTTGCTCCTTAGGCCGTCGTAACTATGTTTAACTTATGTTGACAGTTCGCATAATTCGCATTCGGACGCGTATACCCAAACTCATGCGACTGTTAAACACGTGACAAGAATGTCTCAAGTTCTTAATGTAATGGCCAAACGTGACCAACCTTTGAACTTAGTAAAATGTGCAATGTTTCGCCCGGGGACACCTCTTTGCAGGAAGCGCCTGTCCTCTTGATCACGGGCCATTGAAATTATAACTGCGCTGATTTAATAGTTACTTGTATGATGGGGGGTCCGTTCATTCTGCAGCTGACTGTATATTCAAATGGGGAAGTCTTAAATTTTCTATCTTTCAGTCTAAACTATGGCCAAAAGCTTACGTATTTTATTAGAAACGCAACGCAACCGCAATTATTGTCTCTTAGTTAATATGTAATTTTAAGGGAACCCAACTGGCTTGTTTCCAACAATGAACCCTGAATTTAATTTAGCTTAGGCTCCTTACTAATTAACTTATAGAGCTTCTTAGGTCTTTTGTCTAACAAATTGCGAAATGTTGCTTCAATTTGTATCCAACACCAGGGTTTTAATGTGGTGTTCGTCAGTTTGTCCGACAAACATTTAAGAATTAGACTCAATGTAAGCTACAAATTACATAGTGGTGTCGAAAATTATACCACACTTTTGCCAGCGACTTCGTCCGTGTACAATTCGATAAAAACTTACCAGACCAGTTCCTGCGGGAAGCACATTGAATTACGGGATAAGTTACAGGATAAACCACCTTTGTGCTATTACTGCTAAATTTCACAAAAATCCATCTTGTAATTTTTGCGTGTAGGTGTAACAAACATCCTTACAGACTTTCGCATTTATAAAAATGTATTTGTAGGTTAGAATTACATCAGCAGCCCATGACAGACAATAATTTGCTGTTATGAAAATTACAGTTTTCGTCGTTTTTTCCGTACAAAACGCCTATTTCATAGATAATGACCCAACATTTATTTGTTTATGTATAGTCCCTACGAACTCCGAAATGTCAGTACCGATTTTGATGAAACTTTCAGGAAATCTTCAAATTGGTTCAGCAAATGATTGTCTAAAGTGTATAATCCGCGCAAAGTCGGTTCGTGTCGCAAGTTTCTTAGAACCATTAAACTTATTCTTCTATTACAGGATAACAGGAGTTCTCAAATCTTTTTGATGTAAGAGGGCAGACAGAATATTGGATAATACATCCAGTTTTTTTTGTATCTGCCATGTTACCTTACTACGCCTCCTTTTTTTACATCGTGAAAATCCATTTACGGATATCTAGTAATAATCCTCACTACGCCCCTGTAACAAAGTAATGTGCTCTCGTATCTGTTTATCCATAGTGAATTGCAATGAATAGAGCAGCTTGATCTGACTTTCAATTTGGCGGGGAGTTCCTTTCACATGACTTGTTCAGTTTATTTTCATATAAATAAGCGTATGAATTGATTTGTAATAAATGTCATTAATAAAATGTTCTATATTTTATATTTCTAAGAACAAGGACATGTTACAATGACTCCTAAGCATTACATGTATAAATGACTCTTCTGGTTTGTTAATGAATTTAAATTTGTTATTGATCGAAGTGGATACACTGAACAAAATTTTACTGTTTAGCGGGTAAAACCTAACTCTGAAAATTACAAATTGTGTTCGTGCTAAATAATCAGAATACTAAGGATAAAGAATAATGCGGTAGGCACCCGCGTAAGGAGCGTCGCCAGCATCGTTGGCCTAATAGCTAGCTAGCCCCTTCGCGCGCGAGAGCACAAGCGGGAATACTAACGCCAAGACAATTATTATTACTGAAATTAGAAATTAAATAACATCCCAATTTCAGTAGGGAAGATGGTTTCCAAAGTCAGCAAAAATAATATGATCCGTAAATAATTAAGGATCACAAATTACTAGTCCTCAAGATACAGACAGATTTGAGATCTGGTGAGCTTTGGATTTGATGGAAAAACTTGTTAAGAGGATAATTAAAATTTGATTAGCAATTGACTATTTCAATTGCTAGTCAAATTTTAATCAGAATTGAGAATGAATAAGAGTGTGCGAAGCAGTTGCACGAGTTCATTCCGGTGGCCTCTTTCACGTAAAACGTGAACCGGGCGGACGTTTTATCCTCGTGTCGTGGCTCTTCCAGCTATCCGCACGAACCGATTTGGTTCAACCTTTATAATACGTACGTACGTTCCCTGATTATTATAATCTGGACGCCTTCAAGGCTAGCCTTCCTAGACAGGCATGCTATTTCTTCGGCCGCATCGTAACTAACCGCCTGGCTACTTTTATTGAAAAACCCTAATTCAACAAAATATACAGCAAAGGTCATTTTAATACCCAAGACCATGATAACCGAAAAGTTATCGAATCGTCGAAATAAAATACAATATTAAGATTCCTCCATCATTAAAGTGGTTTCGTTTAAAATATCTAATAGACAGAAACCCCAACTGCACATTAATTCCACTCCGATTTTCATCCCTTTCATACCCTATCGGAATCAATGGCTGTGAAGCTGTAAGACAGCTCTGACATTAAATAAAGGATGCCGATTCTCAAATCCTCGTTTTCGATACAATGAGTCTGTCTCGCGGGCTCCCACAAAACACCGACGATCCTACCTATTGAATATAAATGAGGAAATTAATTTCAAACATCGCCTTCGAGACGTCGATGGGAATTACCGATATAATACAAAGCCTATTGTAACTAAGGCACTCGAGCGTTTAGCGCAAATTGAAAACCGTAGACATCGTTCTTTGCAATACCGTCTAATTGATTGAGTGTGTTTAAATTGCTCTTATAATTCTACTCTCTCTCATTACAGGTACAGGTAACACGGCGAAATTTAACAGAATATTCTTTCAACGCTAGATAGAACATTTGTTTCTTTTAGATAGATAAGCCCTTTATTGCTCATATAAAACACAAAAACGATATAGCATACCCAATTTTTGGATGCCAGCTTGACATTCAATTCGTCGTTTTCATAATTGGCTATGAAAGAAGAATTATTTTTCGTACAATTCTCGCACTTCGCGAGCGATACTTAACCTCGGTTATTGGTCCCGCAAGCTCGCCTCCAACACCAATGCCGCTTTCCCCCATTTATCACCACAAACGGTTTATCCACCTCGAGCCCACACTAATGTGACCACACACAAAACTAGCTATCCACTAAAGAGAGGAAAAGCCATTACAGAATAAATACAGGCCCTACATGTAATGCATTAGAACACGGCTAAACACCGTACGGCGAGTAAACAGCTAAAAGGGGACGCTTAAGTACGTTAGGGGGCACATTAGCGAGTTTCCATGTTTCATAGAGTTCGTTCCACGGATGCTTTGGGAGTAAGGCAGAAGCTACCCGCAGTTAAAACCAGTAATGGACGACGTGTTTTGGAATAAGATTTTATGATTTTCATCATTTTGATAGCTTATATGTATAACAATTGTGCGAGGTAGGGTGGTACAGCCTGGTGACCTGAAATGCAGGTTTCTTGTCAAGCTTAGGCATGAGTCTCCCATAAGTGTTAAGATGTAAATTGTGAACTGTATGTTATTAGGAGAAAATAAACGTTTTATTTTTTTATTTGAACCTCCTTGGGTACCTACTGTTTTGTTATTTAACTATAATAATGATAAATACTGAGATGTCCTTATTCCTTTCATAAGTCTTCTTTTATCAATTCTCTCCACATGTTCAAACAATCTTAGCACTGCTCTTCCAATTTTAGGGTTTCAGCCAGTAGGAGTAAGATGTTTCCTTAGTTTCCCTTTCCAGGTACCCAGGTGTTGGGTCTAACATATATATTTATAACAAAATGATACCATAACATAAATAAATATACCATTCTCTTACACACCGTTTTAAAATTCAAATATTAATGAAGAATATAGATTCAAATCGTCACCACTAATCATAGTTCATAACTATTTTGCTTCTCATTTAAATTTCAAATGAGACGTGCTTCAAATTGACCTCAATTATGAGAACTACTGACTACTGATATTTATATAGACACTATTTACACGTAGAATATAGGTACGTAAAATATACGAACTATATGATTATCTCCTATCTAATATCTACGCGAAACGAGTATTAGGTACATCCATGAACTCTAATATGCCAAGGTTTTAGAACCTTAGTACTTAGGTACGGCACCGAAACAAAGAAGCTAACATCACTGTAGTTCAGCACTAGCAAGACTGAACCACGTTTTATTTTGAAATTTCATTAGTGGGACGACAACGTGTACACAGCGGTCCACTCAGGTGGCAGAGTAAGTAAACCGACTGTGTGCCGAGGAGATTCTGTGTGTGCCCACGTGAGCACGTAACCCGTGAGGGACTGCTGGAACACTAAATATAAAATCTGCAGCTTGTAGGGTTGACTGTGAATCAAGATGTTTTGATGTTTGCAGTATTTAGGAAGGTACGGATGTAGTTATTGGTTGGCATTTCAGTTTCTCATATATGATCGCTCGGATGGTGTTGATGATTTTGATTTCGTATATTTTATACGCTTATTAGTATTCTGTTAAGCCTGAGGAGTCGGTTTTGATGGGTACTTACCTAACTCCATCTATTTCTCCCGCCAAGCAAAAATGCTTGCATTGTTGGGTTTCTGAGGAGTCTGAATGAGTACCACCCCCATATATATTTTACCGCCATGCAAAAGTGCCAACATTGTTGCGTCCCTGTTTGAAGAATACTGTAGCCAGCGCAATTACAAGCAAGAGGCATACCTATCATCTAATTCTTTAAGTGGCATCGCACCGTCGGTAAATATTGGTATGAAAAGATGTACATATGAATGTTGACGAGGTGTATATTTTCTTTTGGTACAATAAAGATCACATTAATCAATCAATCAAAAGGTAAAAGATGTGTGTTAGGATCGAAATTTGTGGCGCTCGAAAGTCTCTGCCTACTCTTATGGGATACGGGCATGACTACATATGTATGTATGTATGTATATTTTAATAAATGCAATGAATTAATTAATATTGACATCGATGGTAAAATTTTAAGAAAAACTCAAGTTGTGACGTTTTTGGGAATAGCATTGGAAGCATCATGTAAACAGTGTCTGTAATAGATTAAATAGTTTTTCGTATGCTCTACACAAGTTAGTGTTAGCAGCATCAAAAAATGCAGCAATTACAGCTTATTATGGGTATGTGGAATCTGTGCTCCGGTATGGATTATTGATTTGGGGCAACAGCACAGATATAAATAAGGCATTTGTTGTCCAAAAAAAGTGTATACGAGCTATCTGTAGAGTGCCTCCGTATGAACCATGTCGTCCTCTATTTAGATCTCTAAACATACTATCTCTTCCATGCTTATATATATTTGAGGTCGCAAAGTTTGTTAGAGTTAACCGCAGCTTATTTAAAATTGCAAAGGATATATTTATTAGAAATTCCCGAAACCCATATCGTCTTGTACACGAAGTTACACCGAATTCTACCTTGTATTTGAAGCAATGTTATTCGATGGGTATATCAATATTTAATAAAATTCCACTGGCAATTACAGAACAGCCCATAAACAAATTCAAAAAGGACTTGTATAAATGGCTATTGGAGCACTCCTTTTATTCTGTTAAGGATTTTTTAGAGTTTAAGGTAGCATAAGGTGCATGTTCATTAACACTGGACAAATTTTGCATGCCTGTTAATACTGGCTGAACATGTGAGAGCCACTATGTGATGATTATTTTAAGACCTATCATTGTAACCATGTTTTAAGCAAATAAAATATTCTATTCTATTCTATTCTATGTAGGTGTATGAAACCTAAGTGCTTGAATCTTAAATCTGATGGGCGTCTATTTTGGTTTATTTGCTCATTTGTCACTGAGTATCTTAAAGAAATTATAATTTGGCTTTACATTGTTGCAACTGATGCTTCATACTTGACCAACTGGGCCATGTTTCTTTCTAAAACTGGGTACTAAACTGATTTCGAAAATTTTTTCATGAATATCAAAATCTACTATCAGACCCGGAAAATATTAGGATCTAAAACACCTAGTAAACAGTAAACTGAACGATAAACGAAGACAAAGTAGAAATACCTATTAAGAATAGCCGTGTGAGGTGAAATGTATTTTACATTGTAGTGGAATCGGTTACATTATTTGTGTTATGCATTACACAAAATACAATATAAATGCCACCACTTGCAGCGTAAAAGGAAATAAAATGTATACCTACCTACCGTGAGTAAATATTGAAAGTTGTACTCAAAGTGTTAAAGCTTTAACAGCGCTTTACTTTGTAGTATAACGTACTTGTTGGAGATAGTTTGTAAAGTAGTTATTTATATCAACAGTGGAAGTGTTTTTTGCAACAACAAATTATTATTGATAAAATGTAACCTACACCTTCCATTATATAAAAAAACGTCATCTTGGTGTTAATCAGATAGTTACAGTGGAGCCATATTGGATCATGGTTACATACTCAGTTGCCTGAATGTGCAGGTTCCATCAACTTCCATTATATTGTCATATATTACCTAGATATTTTTGCTCAACTTAGTTACTTTTGCTGACTACATACAAGTATAAAAGTAAGAACGGGAGTATTATTGTACAAAACTAAGGTTTTACTCTCAAGTTTTCCTGGTAATTCCATGTGTACAATACGTGACTTAGATTCGAATCACAGGACTGGCTAGCGTGTGCGACATTGTACAGCTTTAAAGAAGCTAAGCTAAACAAATATTTAGATTTGATAAAGCTTTACACTTTATGCTAACATGTTTTTATGATCCGAGTTTAACTTAACTTGTATTTTGTCTTAAATACACATATTATCGGGTTAGTATTGTTTTCCCTCGATATTTCGACGCAGTTGCATGCGTCATGGTCACGAGTAGACTGGTGCTGCTGAGTGAAAGTGAGGGTAATCGTCGAATTCGAAAGAAGGTGGACCAATATGTCTGTCCTTAGGAGTGACTTCACGCAGCGCGACCATGACGCATGCAAATTTATTCAAGTCAGTCCTGACGATAACTCATGTTCAGATTTTATTTTGTTACGTTGTTAGATTCTGGCTTACTTCGGCTGCCAAGTTTGTCGATATCCACAGCGAATATAAAAAAAACCGTTAAGTTAAGAATCGAGCATCTAAAAAGGAATATCCAGCATCAGCAGCAAGGGGTCTGCGATAACCTCGAAAATGCAGCAGCTGTAGAATGTTCTGAGGCAGACGTATGATTGACTTTATTTTTATGAAAATACTATCTAAGAAATCTTTAAAAAAAAAAAATTACAATGCACAGTCATAGTATAGACGACCGGCCCCGTGTTTCTCTATTAAAGGAGTATTTTCTTTGTTCATTGATTGCAATTACACACCAAAGACACATTTCGCAGACATATTTTGTAATAACGAAATACAAATTCAGTTGTGTGGGCGGATCTCTATTATTATTCTGATATGAAAACTTATGTCATTCGGGAACTAAAATTCTGCTCAAATACAGACTTACCGGATTGTGTACTGCGTACCTTTGTTTCCGAGTAGCCCGGCAAGAAAGCCGTAAATTACAAATATCTGATAAAATATTACGTTAGGTAGTTTCAAACGCTATGGATACACCCACAAACAAAATCTGCATCTGAAATCTCTATAACGTTTTCCACCAACAACAAACGGGTACAAAGTCCGTTCTACACTGCACAGCGAACTCTTGCTCAAGGGTTAAACTCTGTAGCTGTATTCCTAGTAACTTTTGCGACACAGTAAGACTGCCAACCCATTTATAGCGTCGCGCTTTCTAAACGAGTTCAGCCTGTTGTTAGTGAGCTCTGTTCCTGATCGGATTGCCGGGGCAAAGAGCAATTGTTTGGTATAGAATACGATTCCCAACTGTTGATTCAATAGTTAGTTAGTGATGTTTTTTTATTGAAGAGAGAGATAAACAAGCCCGCGGACCACCTGGGCTGCATGTTTGGTAATTTACTAATGGCTCAATTGGATTTAAATAGGAAATTTGACATGTTTTTGGTATTTTTGCGCGTGGGTGATGCCCATGGTATTGCAAACGTCCATAGGTTACCTTAATGGTATAAAAATATTTAAACCCAATAATATTCCATTGAACTGCCATTTTAACTATTTGCTTGTCTTATAGATTTTGGACGATTGTAGACTAAAACACTAGCCTCTTGGTAGATTTTAGATGGGAACACCAGAATATGTTCAGGGGAAAGTCAATTACGATTTATTAGGTCTCTATTGATAAAAGACATTGATAAATATTCGTATGCCTGTCGGCCAGTCACAGCGGTCTCTACTATTGTACCTAATACTCAATGTACCTGTGTTTCACAAATAAAAATAAATGAAATGAAAAGGTTTTGAAAAATACCCAATTAGTCTCAATTGAATATCAATAGCATGTGGTTTACATCTAATTACCAGAATTGAGCCCCTGAAAGGAAGTGATCACCGCTGCCCATAGACACCCACAACACACTGGGTATCGCAAATGCATTATCAGGCTTTTAAGATAGGTTTAGTACCGTTTCATGAAAGATTCAAAGGTACCTAATCTACTATAATATACTTGTAGCAACTAAATTTTCTTTATTTTCTTTCCAGGTGGCAGCAGCGCTAGCAGCTCTGGCGTTTCGGTTTCTACTCAGGCGAGTAAACACATTACTTTTATATTTGCACTTTCACATTATCTGTAACACATTTGTTTACCTCGTTCGTTGATCCAGATAGGTAATATGTCTCCATGAACGCTAAGATCTTTTAAACTACGCAACGGATTTTAATGAAATTTTCAACATAGATAGAGTGATTCAAGACAAAAGGTTTGTAAGGAAAGTACAAAAGGATAGGTCCTTACCTACGCAAACAGAGTCGCGGCGAGTTCATTAGTTGATTCTAATTTCTATATCAGGATTACCAGCAGTGAACAGCGGTGGCGATGGACTATATATAAAAGTACCTATCTAAGCTGAATAGGAAAGTATCTGTCCTATGTAGATAGATAAATTCTTTATTGCTTACACAAGAATAAGTACATTAAAAAGTAGAGATAAACCTTATCTAGTTGTGGACTTTGGCGCATTATCGCTGAAAGCGATCCTACCAGGCAACCTTTGATTAAAGAACCGCTTAATGTACAGGCAAGTCAACAACATGGAGTTAAACGTGCTTTGTAGGTAGATATAATAATTTTATTCATGTTCACACTTCAATGTCAACATGAAATTGAACCTGAAGTTGAAACTATTCGATTACAACGATAATTAGATCTTATCACTTGACATGCCTCTGTGTTGAAGCTATTTGTTTTAATATTGGATCCCTATTATCCGATAGTTTCGACTTCCAAGTACCCACTTTATTTAAACAGAAGTAGTAGTGATTTCAGTTTAATTAATTAGTCAGTAGTAGGGAATATCAGTAGTAAAACTTTAAGTACTACGGAATAATAATAATACCAGTATCGGTTCTTGTAGGTAGGTACTACATGTTTAATCCGCGAGTTTATTAAATATCAAATCAGCAACTATTTATGATCTGTCAAAACGGATCATTTCTATGAAATTTGTATGAGACTGAACTGTGACGTCAATGTACAAATGCGTCAAATTATGTTCTCCTTTTTGTTATTTTATTTGATTTAAAAATTATAAATGTTACGATTTTATTTATTATCTTGTATTGAATGCTGGTTCTAATTGAAGCTCTTTAATTAACCTGTTTTCATAATCTATATTGAATCTAGTCAAGTCCCCAATTAATTGCTTACCTATTGGTACGTAATCGGTTAAGCGTCAAGAAATTTATAACAATGGAAAATCTTTTGTTTGTGTAGGTATACTTTAGGCGCACCGGGCTTTCAACGTGTTGAAGCGATAAAAAATTTCCCGTGTCAAAACTTAATCCACATGTGACTTAAATCGAAATAAAAATACAAGACAGTAATATTCCTTTGACAAAACCTTCAGACATTATTGAAAATCAATATAAAAAACGTGTGCCTGCCGATGTGAGATTGAACCGAAACATCGAAACATGGCTCTTTAGATAAGATCAAAGGTAACATCGAGAGTGTCATGTAATATTGTAATATAGATGTGTGAGAAGTGGATGATAGACATGCAAATAAACATTTACTTTGTCTGTTGGCTCATCTCGTGCGGCAACGGATCAATGGTTTGGAATGTTTTTGTTGGAATGATAAATATCGTAGTAAAAAACTCTAATAATAAACCCAATAAATTTTGAAGTCATTGGAGTACCTACTAACTGTTTAAATAAAGATTTCTTTGCTATCAAGGATGAGAATGGCATACGTATGTCATTTAAGAAAAAGCAAAAGAGACTAGGCACAAGTGGTCTATGAAACAGCAGTATACGGTCATGACCTATTGGTTAGGGTGCAAATATGGCACTTGTCATATTATTATGTGTAAAAGACATGCACTTTTCTCGATACTGCCGGAACCGATTTTCGTTTCATAGTTCATAGTATAGGGCACTTCCCATACAAAAAATGTGCCGAGTAATTATAATGTTATTTTCGGAACTGCTTCAGATTTTGATGCCTTTCTATATGTATTTGAGGGTGTTAAGCATAAATACTATATCGTTAATTGGCCCTAGACCACTTCCCACACAGTCTTTTTGCTAGACTTTTCCACTAATGACGAACCCAGCGGTCAAGGTAATAGAAACCTCCTCAAAAGATAATTTGTAGTACAATATTTAGCCACACCACTTAAATGTTAGTCTAACGTAACTTTAAGGTTATCGAAAACCGATATTTCCAAAAGGTACTTATGGGAATTTACCTGATGCGAGTTTGAGCGTGAAAAGTTGAAGCAATTTTGGAGCAAAGCCTCCACGTGTTAGTGATAAATTATAACTAAAGATCTGAAAGTAAAATGGACAGACACGAATATGAGTTTTCTATGTAGAGATTTTCTGTGTAGAAATATTTTGTAGAAAATTCGTAAAAAGGTCGGGGATTCTTTAGCGCTTTTGACAGTTACCAAGAAAAAAGACAAATACCTATAACTATCCCATCCTCGTCTCATACAAAAGGCGGTAAAATACAAGTAACATTTTAACATGTTACCTTTCTACGGTAGGTATCCGAATGTATACGAAAATAGGGATACGCAAAGTGGAACTTTACTTAAAAGTTCAAAGTATAATGTATTCATAAATTGGGCGTGTCAAAAGTTCGTTTGGTCTTCAAAGAATTTCAAGGTAAACAGGGGCGACGAGGTGAATGAAGAGTCCTTGAAACCAACGACAAGTAATTTTTTCATATTATTACAGAAAATCTAAAAGTGAATTCTAAATATTGTATAACCCAAACGAACGAAAACTTTACTCTAGTAATTTATTATGTTGCTGTAAATTTTTTGCATTTTTTTTCTCAAATTGTTAAACCAAATTTTTATAATCTAAAAAAAAAATTACTGGTACTAAACTAGTCAAATTAGCAGTAAAAGTAGGGAGTTATTATGAGTTTAAAAATTACAAAAGTGCTAATGCTAGATTATTAAATTTTGTAATTACAATAAAATTCTGTTTTAAACTCAAATTGAATATTAACCAGAACCTAATACTGCAACAAAAAAGAAGATTTTAATATCGAAAAAATATTATTTAATTCACGGTTGTCTAGACCCATTAAAATGTGATTTTGTTCTAATGAAATTCCGTCTGGAACATAAAGAGTCTTGGGAAGCCTTTGTCTTAGGAATTCAGGTGGCTGCTCTCACGCCATGGTACAAGGGATGAGGGATACGTGACTATAGAATTTATCTTGAATGTTGTTATATAATTTCATACTGCTATAATTCGGCACTGCAAGTGCTCTACTTTCTGTCAAAAGTATTAATTCAATGAAATTTTCGAAAGTCAGCACTTAATTATTATATTTACCTCATAATGTAAAGAGATATTTGGCAGGTGGGTTCTACTTCCGCTTTTCGTACTTAATGCTCCTAGTATGTTCTACCGATTTAGAGAAAGTTTTTAAAGTATAACGTTAGGACACATAGCAACCGAAATTTCGGAAACAGCGTAAGCAGGCCGGAGTTGTTGAACCGCGGGCAGTTTAGTTTTGAATATGAAACAGATATCTGAGATTCGCACAGACTTACGAGTAATTATAAGTGGAAATAAATTGCTTTAAATTGTGCTGCAGCACCGTTTTGGTACCTCCTTTTAGTGTCAATTACAGTGTCGTAGTGTTTTAGTGTAATCGAGATTCAAGCCAGTTCAATAAATTTTCTTTATCTACACTCATAGCGATTACGCTATGAGTGTAGATGAACATTAGTTCCAATTACATATTCAAAAACAGTTGTTTAAGGATACACTTTTTTCACGCCAGTCTATAAAAATTTAAAAAATTACTTTTCTCTACAGGCTTTCCCATACTATTTCATTACACCTGTATCGAAATAACTTTTAATCATTATGCAACACTTTTCTTTTTTAAATTTAAGTCGGGCGCCGGGACACGGCTAAATGTAGGCTGAATACCTAAATGTCTTCAACAAATTCAAAATTCCTGTTTATATTTGTGATCAGTTCATAGTCTGTGGTAGTGATTGTGTACATTTGGAATTATTTTCCCGCTAAACAGAATATTTTTTCTAATTGTTGTAATTTGTGTTTGTGAATGTTTTTTCATGTTTGAAGCAAATAAATAGATAAATGTGTAAGAAGTGAAGTGAATTTCGCTTGATATCAATGATACAACAGAACTGACTCGCAGTTACTTCCAGCAAAGTTGAAAAAATTATGGGTACGAAATTTTAACATGAAAATATGAGTCTAGATAATGCAACTGCATATAATTAGGTATTATATGCATAAACTACTATTATGTTATCGGACTAAATTAATTATTACGACGTAGGTACCTATGCGACGCGACTGTCATTAAGAGTTAGGTACAACAAAAACGATATTTTGCATGGATCTAATAAGTAACCTGAACAAATAAATAAATAGACAGAGGAAAAGTTGCGAAAATGAGCGAAATAATATTATTCCTATATTGAATAAATTTACCGCTTATAACTTAAGTCTTAAAAGAAGTAAATCGTTCAACCCAAAAGCTTTTAGGCGTGTTATAATAATTGCTCTCGGTTATATTAAAATATTCCCAGAGTTTCACTTAAATCGCGGCGAAGTTTAGTATGAAAGTTAGTACAAAGTTAACTTAATTATTTATTGTTAATACTGTTTGGCGACTCATGATGACTTCAAAGAAATATCTCCTGTAAGGGTTACAAGCTTAAATGGAGTAGTGCTATAAGGAATAGTGTAGTGGAGATTGCCATAATATGCTAGGTGATGATCATCTTCATCATCTTGGCGTTATGTCCCGGTTGCGTCCCCGCGCGGCACGCGAGGGTCCAGGTTCCGCCTGCATTACACAAATTAAAATTAAGGTCAAATTAGGTAGGTATATTAAGATACACTTTGGCAAAATCAGTACAAAGTTATATTATTATATTGACCTGGTAACCTCGGGGATTTCTAAAATTAAAACAGAAACGTTTCTTTTGAATTTATAAGATTTATTTTTCTTTTAGATACTTTGTTCAAACTCATCCGCCGTTACTGATTACTTTTTTGTTTAATTTAAAAGTCTTCGGCGAATCTCGTACCTAGCTATTACTCTTATTACCCGCACTAGGTTTTGCCTGCGACTTTATTGTACTAACATGTTGTATTCTATGAAAGTTTCGTAAAAATGTATGGACCACTTTTTACGTGATTGAGATCCAGCCTAAATTAAGTAATACTACGATCATGAAAATATTTGTACTAACTAAATATAAATTAATGAAAGACGCACCTTATAACCATATCAAAGGAAGTAAAATTTTGTACAAGAAAATTTTGTACGAGGAACTTTTGCTCGAAGAAATTTTGCACGGATTCAAGGAACGGAGAATGACATAGGTTACCTTAGGCAAAACCTAGTTTACAATAGGTATTAAGAAGATTTATAGCGTTAACCCTGGGAAGTGTGCGGTCTAACGTCTAAAAGCTCCCAGCTTCCGAAAGCTGTCGGTTTAAACTGTCGTGACTTTGCTAAATTCTGCGCAAAACGCGAATGAGTTTCGACTAAACTTAGTTACCAGTAAAATCCAGCGAATGGTCACCAAAATCCTTTTTGCATTCGATGTAGTGACGGACTTTTTTATTATAAAATTATACCACAGAGAAAAAAATACTACGGTTATGCCGATGTCGTTTGCAGATAAAGTACCTAGCACTACGTTAAACATAGTGTTATGTACTTTGATATTATGATTTTTAAAGTAACAATTTGGTTACTGGTTAATCGTTATAATGATGAGTTGTTGAGTTAATCTCGCCTTTGTACATCTCTAGTACCTTCTTGTATCGTGATGGCATGTTTGTGTACAATAAAGAATAATAATAATAATGATATACTCTTCCTTTTTCAAAATTGGTATGAGTCCTTTCTCCGTTATTATTACGTTAATACAGCGACAGTTTTTCCCGGATATTTCCCTGTTCTTTGCGTCCCTAATCTGAAGAAAAATGAGGAATTTGTTGAAAAAAGTCACACCTAAAGGGAGTGAGAAATCGTTGTCAGTTTATCTTCATATTTCGCCTAAACGTGTTTAGATCTTGTGAATTTATTTTTGCCTATTTTCCTGACGCCTCCAGGGAATATTTTCCCCGTTTTGACGTGAATATTTCATGCCAAAAGCAGGAGCCTCGGTGGTCGAGCGGTTTGGGTATCCGACTCGTAAGCGAGAGATACCGGGTTCGAATCCCGCTGCGGCCACATTTCTACATACCAATGACTCTTTTCTGAGTTATGTACATTAGTTGAACACTAACCGATGCTCTTTAGGTGAGGGGAAAAACATCGTGATGAAACCTGCACATTCAGGCGACTGAATAGTAACTATGATCCAATCTGGTCAGGCTCCCCTGGTAGCAGGGTCACTGAGATCAGATGGCAGTCGCTCCACTGTAATTACCTGATCTGCCAAATCCTAGATCATGGTCAAGGCGGACCCCTGGCCCTTGTGCTCGAAAGCACAACCGGGACATAAACGCTAAGATGATTATTTCGTGCTAAAAGTGTTTTTAAGGTCACACCATCGTTCTCAAAAGTAACTCTTCAGTGCAACATGGGCTTGAAAAGTCCTAGTTTTAATTATCACACAGAGACCTAGAAAAGCTTTGCGACATGACTGA
Source organism: Blastobasis adustella (assembly GCA_907269095.1). Lineage (NCBI taxonomy): Eukaryota > Metazoa > Arthropoda > Insecta > Lepidoptera > Blastobasidae > Blastobasis > Blastobasis adustella. The sequence goes on from OU026129.1 coordinate 5,533,099, forward strand.
CTAAAAGCTTTGTTGTGTAGAGTGCTAAATGTTAGCCCACTGCAGAAGAAAAGAAGTCGACTCATATGTTTTAACTAGGTTTTGCTCGCGGATTCTCCTGGTTGCGGTCCCTTGTACTTTTTGTAGCACTTTCTAAATTACACAAGAAATTTCATCTTGAAGCTGTTGATGGTCAGGGCGGGTTGCTAGTTGTTAGTATATACCTATCTACATTTTCGCTTGCCGCTGTCTGTCCCAATATATCGATGTACGCTTAGACCTTTTAAACTACGCAACGGATTTTAATGCTATTTTCAAAAATAGATACAGTGATTCAAGAGGAAATGTTATAAATCAATAAAAAAGAGTAAGTTGTGATAAAGTAGCTGTACGCGAACAAAGTGCGCCCGGTCCACAATAAGCGTATCATTAAGAACCCCTCATAAAAGAAAATTCCAGAAGACAACATCGATGTTACCTATTAGACTGTGCATTTAAAATTTTTTTTTCTTTGCAACCGTCGCAAGCAGAAAGCTTCGAGTCGCAAATGAACTCTCTTGAAGATGATTCCATTGATAACGTCGACGTCGTGTTTGAAAGTAGATTTCATTTCTTTGGTTTTCCTTTCAAAGTTTACTTTTTGTTCTATCAGTTTTTCTCCTTTCATTATTCATTTAATAGTTTTATTCTGGTAAACCAATTTCTTCCCTCGACTTCGTCAGCGTATTATTCACTTTTTTTGGGAGATATAAAGTGGCGAGACTTTTCCTCAACATTTTCTGCTTCAGATGTAAAAACTTATGACAGTTACTTTCGTACTTATAACATCAGTTTATATTACATTCTGTCTATAACCTAATTTTAGTACTATTTCCATAAGTACAAAATAAGTAAGGTAAAATAAAAAACTTGGATCCCTTGTGGTTTCACCATGTCCGTCTGTCCATCTTTGTGCCGCTTTATCTTAGTTTTGCATGATGGTTTGATAGTTTATCAGGTGTAGGGATTTAGTATACAATTCGTCAAGTCTTATGATCGTTGTAACTGGACTAGCGTGTTTGACCCAACGTTTTTATTTTCAATTTGGTTTAGATAGGTGTGAAGTAGGTATACCTTATAGGGTAGGTGTAGAGTAGGGTAGGGTAAGGGTAGGACAACGCGAACAAATTCGGGCCAACTAGTCCTCTCTATAGAGTAAATACTCTTCAAAAAACCTTGTCTTCAAAGACATTTCACCAAACTTCACTCACCGTGCTCATCACCCGATCTAACATCGTAATATGTTACTCGCCGAATAGGTAAGTGAGCAATTTTCAAGGCCCTAAATTTTCTTTTAGCGCAAATTACGGAAGATTGACGAGGCAGCTCACTAATTGCAAAGTCCAAGGTTAAGGGGGAAGGGTTCAGCATTTGTACACAATATTCGCATGGCTCGATTTAGAATGTGTTGCTAAGCAAAATCTGGATGAAACGTGGTGTAATCTACAATAAAAATATGGTAAATATGTCGGTATTCATTTATTTGTATTTGTTATAGACTTAATTTTAATGTGATCACGAGCCAATTCAAAGAAAAAAGAAGAAAATTTAAATATTTTGTTATTGCTTAGAGATCTCGACATAGTATTATTGAATCTTGTATTAAATTTGTTTCTGCCATAGCGGCAATTTCTGTACACTAAAATAATGACAATTTATAATAATAATCGACTATCTATAATAATAGAAAATACTGCACTGTTTAGATCAGTGTTTAAGATTATCTTAGGTACCTGTACCAAACTATTCCGTTATATATTTTCTAACTATTCCGTTTAAAATAAATTTAAAAATTACTAAATTGGAACTTAAGTCGCCAATTGGATTATCATTTGAAGTCAATACTAAATTCAACAACAGCGACGACGTCACTATTCCAGATAAGTTTGTAGCAGTACACACGCCGTGTAACTACACAAGCGTTAAACGCATGATCAACGACATTTTCTATCAGTTCCTGTGACAGTTATTATACTGTCGCTGTTTTATCGTTTGTTAAACATAATAATGTGTCATCGCGAAACCACAAATGAAATCCCGCTTTAATTTGTAACCCAACCTGGTTAACCCTCCCCCAACCACATAGAAAACGAGTACGCCTCGAGGGATCCATTCATTGCAAAATTATACCATAATAAACGATTTGATATACTGCAATTAGGTTTTTCGGCGTTTTTGCCTTAGATATTCTTCGTAAAAATGCATCAGTTTTGAGTTTGTGGTCGAACCGCATAATACTTATAAGTACTTATACATTAATATACGCGTCGAACATAAAAGCTATTTTCAATTAAAAATATTTATCATCAACTCTATTATAGACCCTAGATAATGTGCTTAGCTTAAAATAGAGTTTCTCCCACGTCTTTCATACCGATCGTCAATTAATTTCTTATAACTGTTGGAAAAAAAAAGTAGAAATTTTACTGTAATTAGGGCGCGGATGCTACGGGTGTACGGTGATCGCAGCCATATATATTATGGTGACATATATTTGTTTCATATTTTAAACCCGTCCTTCAAGCATGGATTTATTATTTTATTTATTTTATTGATATTATGGTAAAACCATCCACTAATGTGGAGGAGGGTCAAAACCAACAATTAATCAATTCAGTCAATTATTAATACCCTGGTAAATGAAAATTTAAAAGGGGAGTCATAGAGTGCATTCCTTTGAGTTATTCCCTTTTCAAGACCTTGCTTCTAACCAAACTAAAATCATAGGGCAACTAGCCTTATGGCTTTAACATCCATTTGAGAATGATGTACCTAGTAAACAGTTGGAAATTTGTAAAAGGTACAAAGTGAAACTTGAACAATTACAAGTTTCGTAGGCGGACCCTGGGTCCTCGCGTGCTGCGCGGGTCGCAACCGAGACATAACGATGATATACCAAGTAAAACTTGTAGAGAATGTTATAGACTTTAATTTATGTTTATGATATTTAAGTGAAAAATCAAAACAAGTTCCTTAATGACTCGCTTAGATTAATTCTCACGCATTCGACGACCGGGGTATAAAAGCTGTTGATGAATGTACTTATAAAGAAGTCTAGTCACAAACGCTAATTAAATTCTTAACAGCAGCGTAGAACACGTACAACCCCATTCCATTTAAATTGACAGTGCAAGCGACCGAGTTACCATTCTACGTGACGACAGAGAAACAGAAGAACAAAAGGAATGAATCCTCTTTTCAGAGTTAAGAAATACTTCTAGGTCAACAATAAACTGAGCTCTCATTGCGCTAGGTATATTAACATAATAGAATCCAGGGTTAATTCCAACTGAGGCAATGCAAATGGTAACAGAGACCGAAGTCGTTAAAAGTTCATATATATTTAAAAAGAGTACACAGCCTATTCTAATTATCATTAAGTAACTTGTATACAAAATAAGAAAAAAGTAATAGTTGATAAACTAAAGTAAATGCCAGATTTCGTTTATGCTTGAATTTGATTAGATAGAAATTAAAATTCACATAGTACTAGCCAAACTTTGCAGCAATACTATTTATGGAACCCCAACTAATGTTATTTATTAGATTTAATTTGTAATAGAAACAACAGTATGATAATACGCTCAGAACATCCATTAATTTCATCCAGTGTGAATAGCTAAGAACCAATCTGAAATGCAAATCTTGGAGCGACCTACTGTGCAATCAATTGGTGCAACTTCAGATGGCTGGCACTCAATGGAATTCGTTCTGAGACTAGTTGAGAACTCTTTGTGACTCCAAAAGAACAACGTCGTGAAGTATTGGTTCCTGGGGTGGTTAGTTTGTTTTATTCTATTTGTTCGGGCGTAATTAAAGCCAAGCGGTAGTCGCTGCAAGAAATAAGTCGGGACTTGGGAGCCATTGAGATTTAGAATAAATTTGAATTTGGAGTGGTTCGTAGAACAGATTGTCATTTAGCTGTACAGATTTTCTTGACCTTTGTTACAACATACGCCAAAAAAAAGGCACAGCTAAACTGCACAGCTAGCTGATTGGATTAGTAAAATGCATTACACTTACAGCCAGTTTCTCGTACATTAATCAATTAAAATTCGCCATCTTTATCTAAGGTGAGTTGTAACTGAGACAGAAAGAGTTTTAATCGATGAATAACATTGACAAGCGTTTTAGAAACAGGGCGTTAAGCTGATATTTTCCAAATACACAGTATAAACTTAAAATAATTGTCTTATGTTCTCAGTTCCGTAACAATATCTACATTACAAGAATGCCACTGTTGAAGAAATATCGTTCCACAATCCCAAGGCTATTGCTACCCTCACCAAACTTATAATTGTGTTAATCTTAATTCTATTAAAGAACCCAGACCGAGCAATCTACCGAAAGGTTCTCACGAACAACTCTGGGCCGTAGTGTAAGGATGTGGAATTAAGTCCTTACTCGGATTACCCTCCACGCTACTCATTAGGGTTGTCTGTGAAAGGTTGTCCTTAATGTCCTTCTTGCCCTCTGAAATATCTGTGCCTTTTTCGTCGTCTATAATCAATTGATCATTATCAGGCAATAGCTCGTTATGTCTACCTTTAGCTGGCTCTACAAAAAAGAATCACCAATAACAATCATCATCATCAATAGTCCATAGCACTATAGTAGTCCACTGCTGGGCGTAAGCCTTCTCGTTAGGATCGCTATTGAAAATAACAAAATACTGTTGCCGATTATTCAATCAGTTAAGCTCACTTGTTGATTTAAAACAACCTCTAATCTCCCAAGTCGCTTGATTTTTTAGACAGATATACTCTACATTGCCGGACTCTACAAGGCCAAATCAACAATCAAACATTTCTTTTTATAATATTGGGAAGCAATTGATTTGTTAGTCAAATGTCTTTTATGTACTAACACAGAGTAGGTGCAGTGTAAGTCTCAATTCTCAATTGTTACGTCCAGACCGAGATTGGCGGGTGTAATAAAAGGCAACTAAAGTCGTAGAGGCCGATCATCTGTTACCTCCTACTATCTGTTATCTCCAATCCAATAAATCATAATAATACGATTAAGAATTAGCGATCATGATCTTGAGATCTGTACCGGAAGGGAAGGAACCCCATTACTAAGCCTTCTCTGTCAGTCTGTCACAGGCTTGTATCTTTGGAACCAGCTAGGTACATGAAAATTTAACAAAATATGTGTTACTATGGCCGCTATAACAACAAATATAATGCCTATAGAACAATGAAAGTTATTGGTGGTACACACGTGCTTTATGCCGTTTTTTGAGAATACTATTAAAACATTGTATGAGTCTTCTGATACTTGAAATAAATGTTTATTCATTTATTAAATATCTTTCGTCTATTTCAGGCGGACATAGCACATTCGGCCAAAGGCTACGAGTCAGAGGATGAGAACGCAGGAAGAACACGCCAGAGGGCCACCGACGAGCGGCCAGCCAGCAAGACCACCATGTACTCTAAGCAGGTAAAGCCGTTTTGTACATTGTTTTTTTTCTTGTTATATGTTTTACATTTTTCTTGTCATTTTATCTTAGTTAGCTGAAGTGGTATTGGGCTGTTCACTGTGTCGTAGAACTGATAAGTAATCATGGGATAGACGCGTTTTGGAGTGATGACCACGTCTTGGCCAAGCTTAAGCAAGCTTGACTACCAAGCGTAAAGCCACTGACGTGAAAGACCTAGTATAATAACAATAACATCCAATTAAACTGTTTCCTATGACACCTACAATTCATACGCATAGATTTCATCTAGCAGAAATGCTGAACCGTAGATTAGATTGTGAGGGCTTTTGTGGGATATCTAGTAAATTGATAAACTGTTATAACTTTAAGCTCCATTGAAAGTGTGAAAAGTTGAGCTACTTCGTAGTTACCTAAGTCTTACAAGCATAAAGATTATACGGGCTCACCTCATCTTACTTTAAAATTGGCGGATTTTGTTTCCAGCGTATGTGAAGCGTAGTAAACGAAACAAGTTTCGTAAGTAAGAAGTTAGAAGTACGGCTAACTAAGTAATTATTTACTTGGTAGACTAGTATACTATTAATTGTCCATTTCCATACACTATTGGTTTTCGTTCTAACTTATAAATGATCATTATTTACTGGACTGGCTGTTGAATATCATGTCATCTCAGCTCAGCTAGAGGATTACCTGATATTTTGCCTTGAAATCATAATTTTGCCCTTAACTAAAGTAAACGTGTCTCTGCACGGCTAGCACACGTGTGCCCCCGACACAGCTCACGCCACGAGAGACTCTTTACTTCCTTTTCTCAATATTAAAATGAAAAAGATAGCAGGACCTATGTCGCGCCTTTTTTCGCTTGTCGGTCTCGCGCGCACACGTCTTATGCTAGCCGTGCACTCCAGCACCAATCTTAAGTATTGAGAGAAGAGAAATAAATGGGGGGCGAGCGATGTCGCAGGCACACTTGTGCCAGCCATACAGCCACAGATAAAATAAATAAATCCAGCAGTGTTATACTCGTAAGTTATGAGATGAGAGGGTTTACCGCTTGATTTCGAATATTAGCTACCGCTTGGCTAGTTCCCCGAAGTCATTAGCTCGAACGTCTGAATTTCCGATATTCTATAGCACCAATATACTCCAATTTCGACTAGCCTTTAATCAGACGTCCATTACGCCAAAAAGCCATTGCAGCAATAAGATATTGTTGTGTTGAACTAATTTTCTGAGTAAAAACTTTTTGGCATTTAATTTGTACTTTTCGGCTCAATTAGCCAATCTAGTTAGTATCACAAATATCTAGGCAGAATGATTTAAACATTTAAAACAATGTACGCTTTATTTTCACGGCATATAGTCCGTTTCGGCGTGGAAACAGTTTATGACAAATGTCATTTAGACGAACGACGAAAACCTTGAATAACTTTCAAAGAACTCTCCACATCGTTTTTTTTCCTTTCCTTTAAGAACTCTCGCTTTAAACTCATGAAACTAGCTCAAATGGTATCTAAGTAGTATTTATTTACAGGAATTCCGAGAGCAGTACTGCATCAACAACAAACAACTGGATCTGCTGGAATTGGAAAAATCCAAGAAGGACAGATTCCTCGGATGTCTCTCCCAGTACCACATCGAGAGCCCCTGCTCCAGAGCCAATAGGTAGGTTCACGTACCTTTTAATGGAAGTTTGTTTGTTTGCACATTTACGAGTATTTGTTTGTTACGTACACACTGAAAACCAGCGCCACAGCGTCAGCCGTGCCATTATGCCGAGTGCGGCTCATTGCACTTCTCTATGGCACGATAATATGGCGTGTTTTTTGGTGATTATTTTTTTTCTCTTTTTGTTATTGTCTTGTATATTTTGTACTTTTGTGCCTTGGAAGGTAGTGCAATAAACATATGTTACTTTACTTACTTACTTTTACTAAATAACAAAAAAAACAGCTCAATGGATTTCTATGAAGCACACAGATATTTAAAAATAATAACACAACTTATCGAAGTCAACGCGGACGAAAGCTAGTACGGCCTATATTTATAAACCTGAATTATCTAGCTCTTAATCATCATATACGCGTTAATGTCCCGGTTGTGCTCTCACGCACGAAGCCCCGGGTTCCGCCTTGACCATGATCCAGGATTTGCAGATCAGTTAATTCTCAATAAAAAGCAAATATTTTATATTTTTAAGTAGTTATGGTAGAATGGTATAAAAATATACTCGTCAATAGTTAGGTATCCAAAAGCTCGTAATTTAAAGGGCAAAACTAAACATTCTACATTTAACTAAATTTAGTTCGCATTTGAACTGATGTACTGTAACCTTGATAGACATCAAGTTTTAGGCAGAGGCCTAAAACTATTCCATTAAAACTCAAGGAATTTAATATGTTAGAAAAGTGTTAGGGAGGTTGGAAGTTGTTAGGGATAGTTTGCCTGATTATTTTACATAATTAATGGCCTTAAATCAATGTTAGTTTTAAGGGTAATACCCTTGCCGTAGCCGTGGAGCCAAAACTTTGTATAAACTATGAAAGTTTCAATGGAATATCGTCTACAAGCTTAAATAAACAACTTATTGAGTAGAATATAGTCATCATCATCATCATCATATCAGCCAGAAGACGCCCACTGCTGGGCATAGGCCTCCCCCAGAGATCTCCACAAAGGCCGGTCCTGTGCTTTTCGCATCCAGCTGGTACCTGCAATCCTTACCAGGTCGTCAGTCCACCTTGTGGATGGTCTACCCACGCTGCGTCTTCCGGCACGTGGTCGCCACTCGAGAACTTTACTGACGATATCGTAGTCATGGCTGAAACCCTGGAAGACTTGGGCAAAATGCTCGATGAGCTCTGTAGTGCCTCTCAACAAGTAGGTCTTAAAATGAACATGGACAAGACGAAAATTATGTCGAATGTCCATGTTGTGCCTACTCCAGTGACAGTTAGAGGCATTCCACTTGAAGTTGTTGACGACTATTCATACCTGGGACAAATAGTTCAGTTAGGTAGGTCCAACTTCGAGAAAGAGATCAATCGACGAATACAACTCGGTTGGGCAGCATTCGGGAAGCTACGCCATATATTTACGTCCCATTTACCGCAGTGTCTCAAAACGAAGGTCTTTGACCAATGTGTGTTACCAGTGATGACTTACGGAACTGAAACGTGGCCGCTCACTGTGGGCCTTATAAGAAAGCTCACTGTTACCCAAAGGGCAATGGAAAGAGCTATGCTCGGAGTCTCTTTGCGCGATCGAATCAGAAATGAGGAGATCCGCAAGCGAACAAAGGTCACCGACATAGCTCTAAGGATTGCCAGACTGAAGTGGCAGTGGGCAGGGCACATAGCTCGAAGAATTCAGTAGATTGTTCAAATTTTAACAACTAAATAAAAATGTCATACATAACCTAACCTACCCTACTCTACCCTACCCTACCCCTAACCAACCCTACTCTTCCCTACACCTACCCTACTCCTACCGTACGCCTACCCTACACCTACTCTCTAAAGCCAGAATCTAATAACTAATTTTATATGTACGCGACTTAAAAGACGACTTCCGGCTTCTAATAAAATAATGATGATAAATCATAAATAACATGAAAAGAAAATCGATTTTACCCTTTACCGAATACCCTAACTTGGCCAATTACTAATTAAATAAGCATAAAACTACTGAATTTTACCACAATTGCCGACGAAGCGATGAAGTTTAGAATGACTCACTAAAATTAAAATTAAGTTTTAATTCAGTTAGGTTAGTTTATGAATAGAAAACCAGTTTGGACTTGCTCACCATGGCATCCGATAAAAATATTATTGTCGTGGTCTCTGACTTAGTGTTTTGGGGGTGACTTAGATATTTATGGCAAGAATCTGCGAATTAAAATATTTAATATCATTATTATGTAACAACCCATAAATAAACATCTGTGGATATAACAGTCCTACTTACTTGCTGTGAATATCAATAACCTTAAAACAGGTGATATTACTTTTTAAACGTAATAAAGATAGATTCCGCTGGAATACCAATTGCTCTGCATCACTGCCTTTCAGAAAGCAAACTCAATTTTCATTTTCCTTTATTGCTTTACAGTAAAAATATTATTAATGGAAATTCAATTTTCCTTATTCTTCCGTTCTCTATGCAATTTGGAGAAATATTGACAAATTCCAGGTGTTAAATTTAATATTAGGAAGATATTGACCATTTATCTCTGAAATTCGAGCTTCTGTAAACTAAAAACACAAAATTTTAACTTTATTTAACAGTAAGACAGAACAAAGGAAGCTACCGCAGCTGTTTTACAAATTTCAGTCTGAAAAGAAGACTAAACTTCACGATAGTAAATTAAGTAGTGGATACTGTTGAATTGTTTTCTTTGTGAAGAAACTCGGAAGATGTAAAACGGAATTTTTGTAGGGGAAACTCTTTGTAGTGCTAATGGAATATTAATACTGTTACAAAGTTTGGTAGGATGCTTCGTCTCTAACCTAAGAAAAAAAACTGGTGGGTCTGTATCGGTACACACGGCAGTTGGTTTTAACGTGAAACATCTATGCTGAGTAGGCGTCGTACACGTACCTTGGCAGTTTTAAGATGCTCTGAAAACTACCTTACTCGCTCTGCGCCGGTCATACGGGTACCCACGTGTGGCCCATGGCCGCCTCTTTCCGACGATAGCCGTGATTTGTATTTCTTGCTGGCTCTTGCACGGGCTGAGATCAGCATATTAAATTTTCATATAGTTTTTAAACTTTTTGCTTATTCATACTAAATATAAATAAATATTGTCCAAATTACACCTACTTTATATGGATCGATTGTTGTAGAAAAACTCAATAAATACACGAAAGAATCACCGCCTTAACACGTGTGACTCGTGAGTTACACTGAATTGAAATGCGTGGGAGCGCGGGTTTCGTTCATTCAATGCTGTGCCCCTCCTGTCACCCCACCTGCCCCCACAGAGTACTTTCTATATATATGCCCCTGACGCCAATTCAGGGTCAAAACAGTGACTATATACGCACGGGGCACGGGGTCATCCCCATAGGCATAGGCAGGTGCGGGTGCCTCCGCAGATTGAGGAGCAGAAGACTCGTGTGTGTGTCTATATACGCTAATCAATGATACTAGATTCATGTTTTTAAGACAGCAGACATTTTTTTTACGGACCAGTTTTCGGACTTGTTACTCAGTGTGATTTTAAAGACATTTCACGTCTTAAAGACATCAATTTAAGCGATTGAACTGCATGACGTTAGGTATCTATAAAGGTTAAGCGTCATTACTTAATTTATTAGATACTTAACTTACCCCGAACATCGTACCGGACTTCTGAAAACTTCTACAGAAAATACCTTTTGCTTGCGACTTCGTCCACGTAAAGTTAGGTTAGGCCTATTAATAACTTTAGTTAGGTATACGTAAAGAAGGAAGTTTGCAGATTAGTTTGAACTGTTATATCTATATCGTTATCTTGGCGTTAATGTCCCGATTGTGCACTCGTGCACGAGGGCCTGGGGTCCGCCTTGACCATGATCCAGAATTTGGCAGATCAGGTAATTACAGTGGGGCGACTGCTATCTGACCTCCGTGAACCTGCTACCAAGGAACCTGATCAGTTCAGGTCTGGTCAGAGGGAATGTGCAGGTTTCATCACGATGTTTTCCCTCACCGTAAGAGTATTGGTTAGCATTCAATACATAACTCAGAAAATAGTCACTGGTTAATGGCCGCACTGGGTTTCGAACCCGGTACCTATATATTAATAAATTGCAGACACTTCTTCCGCCATAATATTTCGCATTACGGACCATCAACAAGCTTGAAATATTAAAGTGCGGCCTCGCCATAGCAATGCCAAATAGCAATTTGCCCTAATAGGATTACAAGGGTTCCGAATAATAAAATGTACAATTTATTAGAGTTACCTTCCGCTAAAAGGCGTCCGTTCAACGCCAGAATCGAGTTAGGCGACGCAGCTATCTTGAATTAGAGGTAGGACTGCTAATTAATGTTTAGTGCGAATCACTCGTTAGGTTAGGTTAGGTACAGTCAACAGCATATCAACCTACCTACAACCAGAATAAGGTGAGCTAGCGTCTCTATAGACGCACCATATGTCGATTTTCTATAATATACCCGTCAACAAAGGTATGCAGTAGGAAACCCGGAACATACCCTTAAAACGTGTCGATATTCTGTCTTCTAGAATTTGTAATTTAAACTTTAATGCAATAAAACAATGATTTAAGGTTTAATTTATCGCGGTTATTATCACATATTTAAAGGGTGTGTTCCGGGTTTCCTACTTTCAGTCGTCTCGTGACCATGATGCATGCAACTGCGTCGAAATATCGGGCCACATGTCAATTAAAGTACGCGGTAGGAAACCCGAAACATATCCTTAAAAACAGTTATTATTAGAACATGAGTATGCTGTCTTCAGTGCCAATGTATTGTAACATGCTGCAACTGTAATTTGCGTTTTCTGTGGTGTATATTTATTACTGATCTCTCGATGAAAGAGCGTCGGCGGCCGAGTGGTTAAGGCATCCGACTCGTAAGCTAGATGTACCGCGTTCGAATCCCATTGCAGACATGTACAATCACTCCTTTCTGAGATATGTAACAATTAACAAATTGAAACATCGTGATAATCTGCTTATACAGGCGACTGAATGTGAAACCATAATCCAATCTGGTCAGGTTCCCGTGGTAACAGGATCACGGACGTCAGATAGCAGTTGCTCCACCGTAATTAGCTGCTCTGCCAAATCCTGGATCATGGTCAACGCGGACCCCGGGTCCTCGTGCGCGAGAGCACAACCGGGACATTAACGCCAATATGATGATGAAGATCAGGGGTCATCTTTTTATTATAATTCCTATGCTATTGCCAGTCTTCAAGGTGAGTGACTTATGTCACCTACTTACCTTATTAAGATGCCTTATTTTATTATTTTTTTCTCTTACGTACATCTATTATTTGACTAAAAGCATATCTTTGTACATCATCTGCAAATGACTCTTTTATGAGCAGCACGGAAAGTATTTTTATTACGTAATTGTCGCTCAGAAATTCAGCAATAAACAATAGTCACAAAATAAACACGCGAGGGCAAATGTAACACCCACTGGGGCATAATAATTTTGACTTGTGCCGAAAACGTAAATGAAAAACATGTTGACTCATATATTTTGCATGGGTGGAGGATGGCTCCAATGGGAGCGATCCAAACTGGAAGCATATCGATTTTCAAATAAAATAGCGATTGCTATTAGGTGGGTATAAAATCCAATGTGCACTTATAGAATTTACAAAATATTACTTAATGTTATACCTATAGGTACTCTGTAATATTCCTGCGAGTGTGTTTCCTGATCATTATAATCTAGACGCCTTCAAGGCTTGAGTGAAGAGCCTGTTTCTAGACAGACATCGGCCGTATCGTCACTTAGCACCAGGTGAGATGGCGGTCAAATGAATGGCTAGTGTAATCATTAAAAATAAAAAAATTTGCCAACTCCTCTAAATTCCTGATACCTGATATTTTTTGTTAAACTATATTTCCTTACTTTGATTTACCTAAATTGTTCCACTTAAAAATTTTTGCGATGAAATCTCTATTGTTACAAATTGCATAAAAAAATGCGCAGGAAAACGTTACACCAAACCCAAATTAAACAAACGATTTTTAAAAAGTATCAAAAATCGAACCCCAAAAATTAATTTACGAGGACGTCCATCTCGGCCATATTAACGATTTAATATGGCCGAGATGTAAATGTAATCAAAATAAGATTTGATTTGTTTTTGGCTTTAATTAAATCGGTAATGGCTGGGTCGGAATTCCAGTGGCCACACATGGAAAACATTGCTGTGTCGATGTACAGAAAGCGGTTACACAGTGGCACATTGCTAGCTGTGTCGATGGACCGAATACCTTTGTGAGGTTACAGCCGCCTCAATTTATTATGGCCACGAGCCCGCAGTTTGTTGTTGCGCGCAGAAACAGCCGACTGGGGATACTTTGGTATCGATTTTGTGTAGATATAATGTTCGACTTTGACTGAATGGGAATTTTATTGTTTTGAGGGCTCGATTCTTAAGTGTAATTGACGTAAATCTGTAACGTATTTTGAACAAGCGACCCGCCGGGCTTCGTACGGGCAGTACTTTAGCCTATCTAAGAGATAGTGCCTGTTCACAACACATCAATCCCCGACTCTGACTCACAATCGTCCACGGTTTTATGAGCTAAAAGGCAAAAAATTCCAAGCTCGCTGCGCTCGCTCAATTATTTTATTAATTTTATCAATCACTCTAGCTTTTTAGAACAGAAATGTCAAAAATTTCGAGATCACGACGCTCGCTCAAATATTCATTTTAACAATCACCCCAACTTTTAAGAACCATAATGTTAAAAGTTTCCTGCGTGCTCCGATTTCTCATAACTTTTATTGTATTTTATTGCGATCAGCACCACACATCATCGCAGTACCTAAGCCAAAATTACAAATATTTCTCCTTCATAGGCTTCAGATTCTTTTCTTATCATTCACCTGGATCGTAGCAGTCACTCATTCATTTATTTCCTTAAATTACTATTGTGAGGATCACCCATTGCTGTCTAAAAATGACCGAAATTGGGAGCTCGGTCCGCTCGCTCGTTCATTCAATAATAATTTCGGACTTTTATAACTCAAAATGCCACAAATTTCAAGCTCGCTTATTCACTCAATTATCACCCCAGCTTTTAAGAGCTCAAACATAAAAAATGTTGAGATCGCTCCAGTCGCTCATTCATTGATAACCACAGCTTTTAAGACCCAAACAGTGAAAAATTACGAGCTCGCTACGCTCGCTCACACATTCGTTGTTATCCCCTAGGTTTAGAAACCCAAAATTTCATTCATTTATTGATCACCTCATTAAACAGGCCAAATTGTTCTATAGCTTGATCATTGATATACCTATAAATTTGACTTTTGCTCCCCCCACAAATCCTGGATCCGCCCCTGGACAGACCATGTAAACCACTGAAACACTCAGGTCGTCAAATTAACGAATTGGAAGAAACGAGAATACGATAGATTATCACAAGCAATACCTCCATTCCTTCTCTGATCCAAAACTAGATGCCGATCCCCAAAAAAGCGATGATGAAGTCGAATATAATTTCAATTATTAGGTCTTACTCGTACAATGGACTTGCCTACGCCGCCCGAACAAAATGGTAATAAAATCCCTTTTGATCAATCTGAGGGGAATGCTCCACGAACCGTGAATAGATAATCTTCTCGACTCGTAACAGAATGGATAGGTGCAGACATGCGAATTCCGGGCTCGGATGGATTTGGGCGAGTCCATCGTAGCGTGACGATTGCGGCTGGCTGATGTACAGTCGCGTTCGTAAGTGTATTAGCACTTTTAGAAAAAAAAATGTTGGAGCTACTGCCACATTGCGGGATATTAGGTGCATTGTTAGCAAATGGAATTGGGTAACAGAAGGGCTGTTAGCTGTCCCTTAGGCACCAGTGACTAATTCTTAAACTGCTGGTTTTTTTTCATTCATAAATGAAAATTGTTGTTGGCGTCATCATCTTGGCGTTAATGTCTCGGTTATGCTCTCGCACACGAGGGCCCGGAGTCCGCCTTGACCATGATCCAGGATTTGGCAGGTAAGGTAATTAGGTAAGTCACATAACCATTGTGACTTTTAAAAGAAAAACCGACACAATGATTTTGAATTGTAATAAAAAAATAACTACAAACGATTTTGATATTATTTTTGTTTAAAAATGTTATCTACTTTGATCCCTTTCTTCCCTTTCTAGCAGTACTACATGCTAACACAACATAACATCATAACATGCTGTACGGGAAAATACATTTTAAGGTGGTAACGCACCTACGAGCGCGACCGTACAACGTACGATAAACTATTCGTCGTACTCGTAAATGTTGCCGATGTGTTCTCTTGTGTGTATTCTCTTGTGCAAAACCAACAAGTCGAAGCTAGATGCGTGGATAAATTGACTATTTGAAACCGGGGGTTTCAAACCAAAGAGAGAAATTGAAGGAAGTTAATCGATCATCATCATTATGTTAGCCGCAGGACACCCAGTGTTGGACATGGGCTGCCCCACCAATCGACTTCGGGTATCATTCACCTTTACTAGTAGTAAACATAACCGGTCCATCCATCTGGAAGATGGTCGTCCTACGCTGCGAATGCTAACTGATGGAATGTGATAACCGTATTTATTTATTCTTTGGGTTTCATTACGAAAAATACAAAACCCTGGCATTGAAATTGGTACAGCGGAGTCTAACAATATTCGGATAAAGGCTACTATTACTATCAACAGTAATAAATTAATTTACAAACTAAACCCAAGTCCGATGGTCCATTCGTTATTATAGATACTATCCTCTAACTTTACTAAAACTAATTTAACGCCCTGGGTAAAGGGTACCATGAACAATTATATTATTCATGGTATGAAACAAAGCACGAATAGTATTTTCAAGTCTGAAGTTTTTAAGTAAGTTCTGAGGGGTCGCTCATGTAGTTTTAATTTGAATATTTCGTAAAATATGGGACCCCACCTGTGGGACACAGGCGTGAGCTTTATGTATGTATGTATGTATTTGGTAAAAGCCGGGGTGAGTCACTAGTTCTGTAGAGGTGCTCCCACACCGGTGTCGAAATCCTTTGTTAAACATTTTGAAACATCCGGTGTGGGAGCGGTTAAAGCAAAGTTTCGAAATGTTTCAGATACAAATAGAAACTTTTATAAACAAAAATAAACTTTTTTTATCTAATGTATCTAAATACAATAAATTGCGACAAAACGAAACAAAATGAAACTGTTTGCATGTAACAGTTGCATACACCTGCGTGGGAGCACATATTACCTACACTAGACCAGCCACATATTAGCGGCTTTGCCGGTGGTCTAGACGTCTAGTCGGCAGTATCCCTTGTAAGTCGGCGACATTTCTCGTCGGTATTTTAACAGTTACGTCAATGGAAATTTAGTGTCGCCAGGCAACCCCTGGTGCTGCTGACCACTTTTCATAGGCGGCGGTGACCGCTTTCCATTAGGTGGCCCGCATGACTGTTTGTCTGCCATATTACATTAAAAAAAATTAAAATTCCTTAAATTCGTAAGACCGCTCGACCGTCATGTCTTCGATATATCGGCGCCAGCATGTCGGGGGTTGGGCTTTGGTGTGTAGAGCCCACTATCATATGCGGATGTGTTTCATCATCACAGGCCGTAACAATCCACTGCAGGACTTAGGGCCTCTCCCACGAAAGGGGAGGTTATTGCCATAATCTCCAGGCTTGGCAGACGGGTTGTAGATCGCAGTGTTTAAATATAATAATGGAAAATGCTGCCCATTTTCCAGACAACGGAGACTCTTGATCTTTTGCCTCGAAAACATTAGTCGCCTTGTACGACACCCATGAATGTAAGGGGTTGGTGCTATTCTACTCTGCCGGACACCACACGGCCAATGTGTTTACTGCTATGCAAATCACCCGGATTTTATGGTACTGTCGCAGAGAGCACAACCGCGATTGACGCAAAGATGATAATAATTACTTGAAGGAAGCTAAAATCCCAGATGGGCTGTTAATGTGATGTGATAATATGACTCCTTAGAAGCGGACAGCGCATTGGTAGCACCCCTGGTGTTGCTGATGTCCATAGACGGCGGTGACCACTTCCACTTCCACTTCCACTTCCACTTCCACTTCCACCATTTGCCTGCCATATTACATAAAAAAAAACTTTAGATTTACCAGTAAATATTTTTCCGAATGGATGGCACTGGAGAGGCTCTTGTATGAAAAACCTAGATGTAGTTTACCTTTCGTTTGTTTGACTCTTTCTTTATTTCGCAGAACATCGTTTCTATCCGTGTGCGTCCGGCGTCGGGTTCCATCCGATGAGAATCTCAACACCGATTATGCACCAATACAGCGGTATCCCAGGTGAGAGCCAGTTTACCTTGACTTTACTTGATTGCATTTTTTTTTGTATGAATTATTGCTTATATTTGTCTATAAGAGAAGTTATCTAATATTGCGCGGTATAGTACCTAGTCATCAAGACCATTCCATGGAGCCCAAATATGATGGGGCTATCTTATTGCGTCTATTAGTTCCCATGACCACCTTCTGACTCCATCATAAGACCAGCTCCATGGTACCATATGAATGCATTGTCATCCAAGTTACAGGGGTATACCAAATTTCAGCTCAATCGGATACCAACAAATGGTCGAGAAATGGTTTGCAAATTTTGATCGATAAGTTACGAAAACTGCAATTTAAATTAAAACTTGTAATAAAACTCAATAATATTTTGTTGCACAAGTATACGCGGCTAACAGAAGTTTTACAAATTAAAAAGTATAGATGATTGTTGCGTATCTTTCGGATTCGTTTGAATTATGAATATAATATCTGAGTACATTTTAACTCGAGGAATATCCGCAGGAACCCGAACGATAAACTGCACGACTTAAGAAGCCCGTGGCGAACAGCAAGTTTTAAAATAAAACCTTTAAGGTTTTTTTAGGAGCCACTTCCACTACAGTGCTAAAGCTCCTCTCCCATTTTTCCACATAGATATACTTGTTGCCAGGTCTCTCAACTCTTTCGCATGCGCCTCTAATTCGTCGTGCCATCTTTTTTGTGGCCGACCACGACATCTTTTCGCGTTAGGTGGGAACCATTCGGTAATTCAATTCGCCCACAGATCAGACGGCATTCGGGCAACATGGCCAACCCAATCCCATTTTAGGAAGGCAGCCTTTTGGGCCACGTCAGTTATTTTTAAGGTTAATAAGGATAACTCTGTTATCAATTTTCCAAGATCATATTTTAGGTACAAAACAACAGCAAAAGTCCATTACCGCTTTAAGAATAATTTCCTTTGCTCCAACAGCAACGTGTAGGGTATTTCGCGATAAACTGTATCTAACTTATTCATATTCAGTACATAAGGTGTTTGAGTACTTGGTAATGTTTGCATCTCGTGTCGATTCCTGTGGCAAATATTACTCCAACAACAGTTTCCATAACTTATCAAATATTCATATCCAAATATCTCAAGTTTCTCTCGCAGTGATTAAGTAAGTTTGTTTTGTGTTAGATATGTAAGTTGGGACTATTTTAGTATAATCTTGGTTTCGAAATATAATGGAATGATAATAAAATAGGTTTAACAGATAATCATATTGATAATTAAATATTTTAGTATGTGGGTATAGAAAGAGTAGCTTAACGTTCAAGATTTCGTGGATGATGTTAAGTTACTGTCCACAATTTAGCATTTATTATAGTCAATCCAGGCTTAACTTATTATTTCTTCTCCAATCGATCTTAAAACGTCGATCTCACGTCTTAAGACGTTGAATATCGCATCTGACTCAACGATATCAATCCATCGCTTCTTGGGCTTCCCAGGAGATCTCCTTCGTTGATACTGGTAAGTTTAGGCACCTATTTCCCGCATATCTCTGGAGCCTACGCAACACGCAACCAAACCAGCGCTGACGATCTACTACTTATATTTAATTAGGCTGATTGCCTAAAGGCCCTAGGGTCGAGTCTCGGTCGACATTGAAACGATGAATTACTACTGTGTATCTAGGATTAGGTGTGTGGTTTATATTTGTATGCTTTCATAGTGCGTACACGACCAACGGTATGCTAGGTTAGGGTATAAGTCTGGTAAGTTTATTTAGTGTAGTTATTTACTAGTGTTAGTTGGGTTTTTTGTCATATGCCCCTTCATTGATCTTTCCCGCGGGTATTTACTATTTTTTCTATTCCAAAAATATCAGACATTTATGATAACTTGGCAAAAGTGAAAGAAATGAAATCGCGATAGTACTTACTTCCTATATTCTAAGTTACAAATACTTAATAGCTTACTCCTTTACTATAATATTAGCACCTATTTAATCAAAAAGGCACCAAATATATGTAGCAGAACCATGATCATCGAGATATTTCTTTACTGAAGAGGCTTTGGGCAACAGCCCTGATGGCCGATATGGCGCAAAGGTTCTCGAGCGGTGACTATGTATCCGAAGCAATAGATACAGAGTTTAAGGCCTGAAGTTATGTTGAGGTGATATTTACGATATTCCTTAGGTTCGGCCAACCCTCCCCGGCTCCGCCCGAGCTGTGTGCCTATGATGCAGACCTGGAGTCCTCATACTTTCGCCGACGGCCACGTTCTGTGTGCAGCCAACCTGACCCCAAACGCTACACCTGGATGCCTGAAGATGAAGACTTCACCCGGATGGAGTGGCCACAGTGAGTTCTTGTATTATTGGTGGTTTTATTATTGCTTGTAGGTTCCAAATGTTTACCTTATTTTCTTGATTTCGTAAATTGAGCAAAATTTACTACAACTGGAATAAAGCTATCCCGATTTTCGAGCTGACATAGGTACATAAATCTGTGAACATACAATTATCCCAGAGGGATCTCCTATTATTATTTAGTTATTATTTTTCCGGGACGTCTAACTTGTTATTAGTTATAACCTACAACTTATTATTTATTCGTAGGTAAGAACTCATATTCTAACTTACAAACATAAATCATCTACCTGTCCTTATCCATCCTACTATATGGAGCCGGCACAATATGTCTGCTTCTTTCAAACTTAACATTACCTGTTTATTTTATTTTATTTTATTAAAAAACTTTATTGCACTAAAATTATTACAATTGGCGGCCTTAAAACCATCAAGGCTTTGTATACCAGTTAACCAGTAGGCCATGCGTAAAGTGAGTGAGTAGGTTCCAAAAGCGGAACAAGTATACTTAATTAACTAAAAAGCAAATACTAATAACGAGAAAAATGAGGTAATAAATAAAATATTATATACCATATCCCTACAATAAATACAATACGATACAAATAATATACCTATCATAAATACAATAAATACATATACTATATCAACACATATACCATTTACTGTTAGGCCTTTTCTCTATAAATAATTTATTTACTAGCTTTTTAAAGGTAAAGCGATTTTGTGATTTTCGATCATATTCGGGAATTTCATTCCAAAGACGCGCTGCCTGGACTGTGAATGCAACACTGTAGAAATTAGTGCGATGAGGTGGAATACGAGACTCTCGCGGATGGTTAGCCAACCCAGCTTTTCCCTGTATTCAGAAATGTGGTCATACTTCCGAAGCCCATAGATAAATCGAATACAGTTATTCAGTAGGCGCTCAAGCTTGTTGAGGAACGCTTCGTTCAGGTCAAGGTAGCACACGTCTGCGTAGTCTAAGATGAGCAAGACTAGGGTCTGCATCAGTAGTATTTTGGTTTTTATTGGTAAGAAAAACTTGAAACGATGCAACGCACGCAGAGCACCCGTGACCTTTCTGCCTACCTCGGCCACCTGAACGTTTCAGCTAAGCGGTTGATCCATTTGAAGTCCCAGGTTCTTTACGTCCGCAGTGAATGGAATAGTAACACCATCGTATACAATCGGATCCAGGGAACTGACGTCAATTTTTCCCAAGATACGCGTGCTGCCATGAATAATAGTCTGGCATTTGTTTGGGTTAAAGGCAACACCGAAACTACGGGACCAGTCGTAAATTCTACCCAAGTCACCATTCAGTTTACTAATGGCGCTCGCAAGATCGTTTCTCTCGCACTGGACGTATATCTGCAGGTCATCGGCATAAAGGTGGTACGAGCAAGAAAGATTGGAGGTTATCATATTTATGAAAACGGAAAACAATAAAGGAGAGAGTAATCCGCCCTGCGGTACGCCAGCAGTTAGATTGCACCACTCAGAAGATGTCTGCTCAAGACGAACTAGTTGCTGGCGACCACGAAGATGGCTTGAAAACCAGTCCAAAGCTGAAGATGAGATTCGAAAGTGGGATAATAAGGACAGGAGGATATCATGATCCACTGTGTTAAAGGCGTTTGAAAAATCTATGAGAGCTAGGATGGTCACCGTGGTGTCCTCCATCCCTCTCCTAATATCATCAGTGACCTTTGATAAAGCAGTGGTCGTACTGTGCGCAGGTCGAAAGCCCGACTGATACTGGCTTAGAATATTGTTTTTATGAATAAATTCAGAGAGCTGTTTATGCGCACCTTCGACAGGTAAGGGAGGATGCAGATAGGGCGGAAATGACTGGAAAGGGAAGAGCGTGGGACCTTAGGAAGTGGACGAACATAGGCTTTGCTCCACAAGGTGGGGAATCGTCCAGTTGATAAAGAGAAATTAATGGGTGACAGCTGGCAGCATACCCACAAGAATCAACACCACCATTCTGCGACTAATCTCATTACATCCCATGGCGTTGGACATAATGGAAAGGATAGTTTTTCTGATCTCATCCTCACTAACTTGAGTAAATAGAAAGTCTTCTAAATCAAGCGGGGGCAAGGCAGATAAGCGTTGTAATATAGCTTGTTTCAGGGTCGAATCGAAGGATCCGCTGTTGAAAAATGCCTATTAATATCACCGAGTGGAACAGCCGAAGTCAGCTGATCATCAGCTGGCCTACTTATGCCTGCTGACTTGAGAAATTTCCAGAGGTTGGCTGAAGATAAATTGGAAATATTACTGTGAAAATAGCGCCGTTTAGCAGCCCGCACCATCTGGTTACCCCGATTCCTGGCTGCCTTAAAGAGAACCCATCTTCCGAACGATCCCTCTTGAATCTTCTTAATGCTTTGTCGCGACGTCCCATTGCTATGCGAATACATTTTGTCATCCAAGGAGCCGGAGGATGCTTCACTTTAACCTTTCGAATGGGGGCATGGTCATCAAATATTTTAAGGACCGCTGAATTATGAAGGTTGTTCTCATCAACCGATGATGTGCCTACCAACGTTTATGATGTTAGTATACCTAGATAAACTACTTTCGTCTCTGTACTCCCGAACACGTTTCCATAAGTAAGTCAGATTCTAAACTGTTATTATACAGTAAAACGGTGTTACCCTCCATTGACTTGAACGAATGCGGCCATTACATCCAAGATAGTTTTTACGAATAGCAGAAGTTTGCATAAATATCCAATTTTGGCTATGTTCGTGTGGAATATGAAAGAAAAAATGGCGTCTTTATTTTTTCTCCAACATTCCTTTTCTCACAAGATTGAAGTTTATTTGATAAACCTCGTCTTTACGCTACACTTTTAAGGAATTATCCAATTTATAAGCTGAATAATTAAAATCTCTGAATCTATTACTTCCCACGAAACTCTGCGACCAAACAAGCCAGATAAAATACAAATACATACTTCAGATATTGACAAATTAGATAGAAGCCAGATTGTTGATAAAACGGATACCCTTAATTAGCTGTTCAATGCGGGAGAGGCATAACAATTTTAAAAATCTCCCAAGGACCCTCGAAAATATCTCCCGCCGGAATCTCTAATATAATATTCGGCCTTTATTTGAGGATCGCGCGAAATATTAAGGTACCCGTCGAGAACCCTGCAAATTTACATAAGCATGGAGGAAAGAAAGGTTCGTTATCCGGACGCCCTTGGGCATAATTGATTCAACGTGAAGGAACTTGGTTTAGTTTTGCCAAAGGAGTAATCAAATATTACATAATTTTCTTCTACTTCCCTTCACATAAGGCTCCCGTAAACCCTTTGGAATGGCACGATAAAAAGTGTAAAGAATAAATATTTATTTGACGTTACGCTATGGAATAGTGTTTTGGGGCAACTCTTCGGGAAGGTAATTTGTTTTCAGGACTCAAGAAAGATGTAGAGGGTCAATATGTGGTATAAGACCTACATAAACCTGTCAGCCTGTACATCTTGGAGTGTTACATATTTGTAAAGTGTAATCCTGATTAATTCAAGATAAAGCCAGTTGTAAAATCTAAACTGCTTCGACCCAGAAATATAGAATTAAAACATTACGGAAATGGTACCCAAATTATATATTATAAAAAATTGCCTTAGTGCATGAAAGCCATGGACATTAAAAAAAGAGACTAGGCAAAGTGCATAGTACTTTGGACAAATATATGTACAGGCAACCAACGTGTGCACAGGATAGAGCAACCTACGCAAGCCGAAGCTGCATGTTCAGGAGGCTTTAATCTGTCCAGGGGTTTTTTTAATTTTATTTATTAGGATGACCAATAGCTAGATAGATATTCAATGTCAAAGTAGGGACCTGTAGCTCATACACAAAAAATATCATGGGCGAAGATGTGCACAGAGACGAGACTTTTATAAACTGACGCTAGACACCCATGAGGCTTTGGATACGAACGCGCAAAACAAAATGCGTCACGGGGTTTTTGAGATATATAATGTCAAAGTAGGGACTAGTAGGTCATACACGAACAATACCATGACCGAAGATGTGCACAGGGATGAGACCTTTACTAACCGATGCTAGACGCCCATGAGGATTTTTTAAATATTTAATGTGAAAGAATCGGTTGTTCATAAAAGTGAAACAGTGGCCAAATCATGGGCAAGCAAGTGCACAGGGCAGAGAAATATGCAAGCCGATCGAAACTATTGTAGGGATTGAAAGCCTCATGGATGTCTAGAATCAGTTTGTAAAGGTCTTATCCCTGTGCACATCTACGCCCATGGTATTTTTCATTTATGAATATTTCAAAAACCCCGGGACGGTTAAGAGAGACCCGAGAAGAGTTATAAATTAAAATGAATAATGATTGTAATTCACATTTTACATGTACCTAAATGCTTACTTAGATTGTCCGTCGTGTGTGTGTAAAAGATCTGAACCCTAATACCGATTCCGATTCGGATTTTCTCGTTATAATAAGTAATACAAAAGTATTACAGGATAAAGTACAAACGATATCGCTGTAACGGTACATTGCACTCTTTATAGTTTCCAGTCGAGGTCTCAAAGTTTCCTACCCTCGTGCTGATCCTGTATATATTTATGTGATATTTTATACCCTTTGCCAGCCACTTGCGGAGGCAAAAGCCACTGACTCGGTTGACTTTTTGTGTATTGCGTCCGTGCATAAATTGACCTCCACTAGTTTCCTGCCGGTTTATATTTTATGTTCGGTGTTGTAATATTTTATGTTTGTGTTGTAGTACTTTGTCGGCCTGGTTTATCGTTCCATATTTACCCTTGAGTATATAATATTTAAACACACTCAAAGTTAGTATACCTGCTATATTGGTGAAACCATTAAAATAGATTAGTGTCGTAGTAGAAGATACTAAAATTTTCACAAATATCTCCAATAAGCGTCGCGGGCATATGTCTCAATAATCTGAGCTATGCAGACGACATGGTGCTTCTCAGTCCCTCAATTAAAGGACTGAACAGACTGATTGCCATCTGTGAACGCTATGTTGTAGATCATGGCTTGAGATACAACGTAGCGAAGTCACATTTAATGATATTCAGAGCAGGTAAAGGTCTGGAGAGAGTTCCCAAGGTGCTGTTGAGTGAGGCTGTCATTCAGAAGGTGGAGCAGTTCAGGTACTTGGGTCACATCTTAACAAGCGACCTCAGTGATGACGCCGACATCGAGAGGGAACGGCGTGTCATGACCGTCCGCAGCAACATGATTGCGCGCAGATTCGCTGGGTGTACACGTGATGTGAAGCTGACATTGTTTAGAGCATATTGTTTATGCTTCTACACATGTCAGCTCTGGGTCCGGTACACCCAGAGGGCAATGAGTGTCATTAGATTACAATATAATGACGCATATCGTATCCTGATGAAGCTGCCTCGTTTCTGCAGTGCGTCTCACATGTTTGCTGAGGCAGGGGTCGCCGATTTCTTCGAGGTCATCAGATCCCGTATCGCGGGATTTTGTAGTCGGTTGCGGTCGTCCAAGAATTACATACTGGCATCCTTGACAGAGTGCATGAACTGCTTCATTTTCAAACATTGGGTCCACGTGCAATGCGCTAAAAATAAAAACTGACGATGTTAAGACTGATGTTATTAAGACTTTAGCATGACTTTAAGTCATTTTTATCTTTATTTTAATATTATATTAATATCATTATTTTTATATTAATTTATATTGTGATACGGTGTAACTCGTTACTTTGCCTGAAATGAAGATTTATTATTATTATTATTATAAGCACTGAAGGGAAAGATATTTGAAAATTCGCACACCGTTTCCATGAAATACATAATTTAGCTTGGACAAACAATTGAAGTGTTAGTATAATTTATCTTTCTGTAAGTTCTATGTCACACACTTTCATGCTCATGTCATTTCTATGAAACATAATAGTTTTGTTGAACAGCGTCTTTGTCTAGTTAGAATATGACGTCATCCCTGACAGGGGTTATACATTTTTATTCAACGCGGACCCTAGATTAGAGAGACAAGATTTATAAGACCTTACTCTTGCCTTTAAGGTTTTATACATTGACGCGTGCCAAGAAAACTAACTAATTTAGTTCCAAGACATTGTAAATTTATAAAGCAATAGGGGTATGAAATTTCAGAACTTTTTCAAAGCATATTTTTATGAAACTGACGCATCTCATTCCTAAGGCTTAGTAAGTAGGCTTGAAAATATCTTCAAATTGATCGTGATGCGTATCTAACTACCTACGTCATGGTCTTCGTATTCAAAATTTTTTTTAAATCTCTTTTTTTCGTTTACTCCCCCTTATTCATCCTCTCTACATGACCAAATCAACTCAACATTCCTATATCTATCCTAGTCACTACACCTTCTTTCGCTCCAGTATGTTTCTTTATTTCATTATTCCGTAAAATTTATTTCTCATTTAAAGCCCGTTTTATTCATGTCACTAAACATAGGAATTGCCTAAACACTTAGGAAATGCTGAAGGCGAAAATTCGTTTCACCACGGCTACGAAATAACGATCGTATTTAGGTAACGCTTGAAGTTAGGAAGTGGTTTGGACGGTGCTTAATCTCTACGCATCGCCTAAAATGATAATTGCATTCTGTTTTCCACAGCAAACTTGTCAGACCCGATGGCCAAAACTGGAAATCATTGTCGCCATTTTGAAATGTCACTTTGTTGTTAACAACAGCGAAGACGTAACCGGTTTAGTTTGATTAGTTTGTGGCACTCTAGGTTTACCAACATTACAATGCGGATCCATGCATAAATCTCCACTAGAGGTAGAGGTTTGGTGAAATAGATCAATTGATAAGAGTTTTCTATTTAGGTAATGCTTTCTTGAGTTTAGTGAAAACGGGTGATACACTGCTTCCATACTTATGTATTTCTTAAAGCTCTCATTTCTACTACATTTATCTTTCTTTCTTGCTTCTTCTGCCATACCCAATTTTCGCTTCCATACATCTCTATGAACACCAAGGCGGACATTTTTATACACCTTGTGTCTGTTCAGAAATGTATGTGGTGTTCCATTCAGCATATTTCGCGCACTTTCACACTTTCTGTCCTTCGTAAACATATCACAACACCAATTAATAATAATATCTTAGACAAATTCACGTTTCCATCTAGCCTCAAACTAAGCAAAGCTTGTGCTATTGGCACTAGGCAACCAATAAACCGCAAACTTTTTAAATTCATACGTATTATATTATACATACCTACTAACACTATTAAAATATTAAATTCAAACCCAAGACCTCTGCGTAGCAGACCGACATAGTAA
The DNA here is from genome assembly GCA_907269095.1 of Blastobasis adustella. Classification (NCBI taxonomy): domain Eukaryota; kingdom Metazoa; phylum Arthropoda; class Insecta; order Lepidoptera; family Blastobasidae; genus Blastobasis; species Blastobasis adustella. The sequence goes on from OU026129.1 coordinate 5,560,266, forward strand.
CCACTGAACCAATTAGAATGTCAAACATTTAGATGCGTAGTATTTCTATTCCCATCTTCACAGCAAAATAGATCACAGCCATACGTATAAACCTTGCTTTATTTAGTATTTAATTGCACCGATCGCGCGATCGTTTGGTTTCCATTTCGTAGTTAATTAATTAACGTAAATGTAAACTTATTACGCTTTTCCAATTAAATTGTGCTTACTTACAGGCGAAACAAATAAACTTGAATTGTGTAATTCACATATAAACTCTTTAAAAATACAATAAATCATCGCCTCGGTGCTTATTTGGTCTCCCATTGAACAAGATTAAATTTAGGCCTTATCAATTTTTGGTTGAGGCTATGAAATCTGAACATAGTATGAAACAAAGTCGCTTCCCGCCACCTGTCCCTATTATATATTTTAAACTGCGTCCACGCTTAGATATTTTAAACTATGCAACGGATTTTAAAGCGGTTTTCAACAATAGATAGAGTGGTTCAAGAAGAAGGTTTATAAGGAAGAAAAATGGGTAGGAAAGGGTAAAGTAGTAAAGCAAATGAAGTCGCCCTGAGTCCACTAATAGTAATTAAAATCAACCGAGATATGACAGTCTACAAGATAAATAGGTAATTTTGCTATAGGTATTACAGTTTCAGAATAATACATAGGCTAATTGAAACAAAGGCCCGGCTAGCCTATCTGTCTGCCTGTTTGTCTGCCTGATCGCGATCAACTACTGAACCAATGATGGAGTCATCATCATCATCATCATATCAGCCAGAAGACGCCCACTGCTGGGCATAGGCCTCCCCCAGAGATCTCCACAAAGGCCGGTCCTGTGCTTTTCGCATCCAGCTGGTACCTGCGATCCTTACCAGGTCGTCAGTCCACCTTGTGGAAGGCCTACCCACGCTGCGTCTTCCGGCACGTGGCCGCCACTCGAGAACTTTACTGCCCCATCGGCCATCTGTTCTTCGAGCTATGTGCCCTGCCCACTGCCACTTCAGTCTGGCAATCCGTAGAGCTATGTCGGTGACCTTGGTTTGCTTGCGGATCTCCTCATTTCTGATTCGATCGCGCAAAGAGACTCCGAGCATAGCTCTTTCCATTGCCCTTTGGGTAACAGTGAGCTTTCTTATAAGGCCCAATTCTTTAATGTTTTGTTTAAATTGGTTAAAATTATGACCATGATTATTTTTAAAGATGTCGGGGATCAAATCAAGCCGAAGCTTTTATCGAAAACTCTTTCCGTGCAAATCCGGCCCTTACTAGTATACGATAAAAGAACAAGGTCACATTCAGTAGGTATAAACTCAAGAGAACCCCAATTATTATCGCTCTTGTAATTCGATAAAGAGATTTCGTGACTAATTATGAGCTACTTTACCAAAAAGTGACTTCACAGCAGCTTCACAGAATGTTCTATTTTTAGCTAAAACCAAATAGTTAATTAATTTATGCGGTTTCGAGAGCTTGTCAAAATATTATTATGTTTGGTTCTAATTTCAATTTGGCGTAGCATTCACCAACACAATTTCTGTAAGATTTAAATTAAATTGACTTGTCACTTCATACCACTAACGGTGCGTTTCTTTTTACTCGGCATTGTTTTTAACCCCCGACGAAAAAAGAGGGGTGTTGTAAGTTTGTTGTGTATATCTGTGGAGGATTGGCCGTGTGGTGTCCGGCATAGTAGAATAGCATCAACCCATTACACTCGTGGGTGTCGTACGAGGCGACTAATCTTTTCCAGGCAAAATATCTAAGAGTCTCCGTAGGCTGGGAAATGGGCAGTAGCGTTTTCCATTGTTATATTTATAACACTGCGATCTCGAACCCGCCTGCCAAGCGTGGAGGTTATGGCAATAACCTCCCCTTTCTTGGGAGAGGCCCTTAGTCCTGCAGTGGACTGTAATGGGCTGTAATAATGATCTGTGGAGGAAGAGCCGTTTTATAGTTTTTGCTGTGACTCTGTATATGTGTGTGTTCGTCTGTAGCATCGTTGCTTCTTAACGGTTAGTTTAATCAAGATGGTTTGTAGCTTTATTTGTTTGGAACAGAGCTAGAACAATGAGCGAAAACCTCAGTATGCTCTTCGAGCAGTCGATATGGAACTGACTCTTATGAGTCTACGATTCAGGCACTTGGGTTTCATATAACAAAAAATACGGAACCGCAGGTGCGTTGTCACTGTAAGGACTATAATGTTATGCGTTTTGCTTGTAATTGTGCTGGCTACCTTATCCTTCAAACCGCAAACATTTTCGCGAGAGAAATTGTGTGGTATATTATGTTTGAAGACAACCTCTAGAATCACTGAACCGATTTGAATTAATTTACATACAGGAAGCTCCTTTATTGCCACGTAATGTCTATGTACCATAGACTACTTTTGATCCCGGAATATGCAAGGATCCCGCGAGACAACTGAAAAATATTGGAGACTCGAATTCCCCGCAGATGAAAGCATGGGTACACTACTCGTATATTCATATTCGTATTTTCCTAAATACTCAGGAATATTTTTTATGACATACGGTAGTCAAATAGGGGAATATGTTTGTTCCTTGTATAACTTTTTGTATATAATCATCGACATTATACAAATAACCTTCATTCGTTTATTCTGGTGAGGGTTTTATCATAATCTCCATATTCAACAGACTGATACATAATATACAGATACATAATAAACAGATCTGCTCAAGGCAAGGCAGGTCAGGAGTCCCTCAACCGGCGTAAATGTATGTAAATATGTGTGTTAGGCGAAAGAGGTGTGTCAGGGTCGTAGGGTTATGGCACTCGATAGTCTCTGCTTACCCCTATGGGATACGGGCGTCAGTGTATATGTATGTATGTCGACAGACGGATCGTATTGCAAAATTCCATGATTATATATGAGCGAGAACTATTGAGTAAATAAGTTTTGATAAACGAGTTTGCGATACTCATCTTGACTTATTGTTTATTTCAGATCGGTAATAGAAGATAACGCGGGTTGGCCCCAGAATTACAATCTGGACCAAATCGCGTCAGTCAGCCGAGGAGGCTCTCTACCTAGACCACCTTCTATAATCCCGTGAGTATTAAAACAGTCCTTCTCCTGTATAATTTAAGGTCTAAAATGATATGTGGAGGTGTCATTGCGCAGTGTGGCAAGCATTATCTCTGCCTATGATAGCATCTCTCTTGTGTTTTCTTATTGCTAAGAAAAACAGCCTGAACCTTGCGGAATATCCTTCTCCATTGAGATCATGGATCAACAACATTCTTGCAAATATATGACATGTCTATCCGACGTTGGTATCCCGCGACGGCATGTATGTGGTATCGAAAATATCCAAATTGCAATACACGGCAATATCTGTGGCAAGCATTATCGTATCCACTTGTGAAGTTTATACGAAAGTGAAGTTCCAAGATTAGGTTACACAACACTGTTTCGCCAAAGGCTTTTAACAATCTTGTTTTAAGCAGTTTTAAGAATAATGTGCAGTCAATGTTTATTGAGAGTAATTTAGACCTTAATACATCATATATTTAGGTGCTATTATTCTTTATACATTTTATGTGACATATTGCATCATTGCAGGATTCATATACCGGCAGGTTATATTCTGTAAGTAGTCGTTACTTTTCTCACCGCGTGTGTGCTGCCCTATACCAAAGTACCTTCCGTGAAGCCCTTACACCATTTTATTACAATGTTTCCCATACCCATGTAGGTATGCCTGGACAAAAATGACACATTTTCCTTCACTACCCAATATTCCATTTATTTATTTCAGAAATCATCAGGTATCATAAATATTAATTAAAACTATAGCATTAACCTGAGACTAAACAAGAATTAACAGTTGGTAATTATCCAATAACGCTTTACCACTGAATGAAACCAGAAAACTGCATTTTTACAGTCCCAAATTATCATAAAAACTGCACAGTTATTTAGCACATTTAAAACTGAACATGTGTCACATGCATATTTTTATTTAACAGTTTAATGTGCACAACAGACAATATTTTCATCAAGAAAAACAACATAACAGGCACTGCTTATTTCTTTAAAAAATATCTACAGCAGATCTACGAAAGAGACAGGGCAAAATAAGAGAGACAGACGGCGTGTACCTTAAAAATACTATGTACCTACCTAGTGAACTACATAATACTAAAAAAATGTTTGTTTCAAACTAAACTCGTGTTCTTTACACATATAATTATATTAGACGGTACTTACACGCTACGTAACTTTTCGATTTGTTTTCCCGACGTTTCCGCACATCACCGCAACTGTCACCTCTCCACGGCAGTCATCTCGTGACCACGGTGGGTTAACCCTACCGAAACGTCGGCAAAACAAATCGAAAAGATACGGCACGTGTAAGTCCCATTTAATATAATAATATGACTAAAAAAATACTACTAATAGGTACTACATAATACATTTTCTTACTTCTACAAAATAAACTTCACAAGAAACAATAATGCTTCACCTATTTGGAGTTGAAAGAATAATCGATTGCTGGAAATCCGTAACGTATTCAACAGTGACTCTGCAATTCAATCTCATCGGCTTATAAAGTTGCAGACGTTTTTTTCCCAAAGTAATTCTACGCGACCCCGTTCCATCTCTATTTTCGACCATTTCGTATGAGAAAGTGCCTTCGCGTCAGCTTTTGTAAGGTTTCACATGGATTGTGGGCGTGAATTTAATCAAATTCCCCCATGTGACTATTTCGCGGCTCTAACCGTGTGTAAACTAAATTATTAAGCCATTTTAGACTACGTTCGTGTTGGATAAATTTGGAATGTAAATATGATTATCATTAGGTATGTTAAAATGTTAAATTGTGGTTTGTCCAATTCCAAAATAACGAATTGTTTTGAAATTACACATCTGCTTAATTATATTACCTATCATTTGTAAATTATATGATACTAGCATTTGCCCACGACTTGGTTCGCGTGGAAATCGTTTTTATGGCAGTTTATCTATTACCCACGCGACCATTTAAATGACCTCCCTAATGTATGAAAGCTGGTACTAGGGAGAGGTTAAGGTTGTTATCTCTGGTTCAACGAATTAGATGAAACATGGCCTAGATTTTAAGTTGGACCCCAAACTACCAAACTGTGAAAACCCCATCAAAATTCATTCGGCGCCATTTCCTTATATTTCTTATAGTTTACCTGGTCTTTTATAGCTGTCCTAGTTTCCTAAATCAACTAGACTCTGTATGTTTCCCAGGCTTAATAGTTACACAACAAAAAGTTTGATTGAAATCCGTCTAGTAGTTCCGAAGATTAGCGTGTACAAACCGACAAAGAGACAGACAAAAATTCTCAAAATTATTTTTCTAATATTATCTTCATCGCCCTAAATGATTTTTTGTAATATATTCAATATACAGACACACTTTTTTTACTGTTTTATTATGTGTAATATATACCTGATATTGTAATATTTGATACTTTGCAATGGAACAGTCTCATTATGTCGCAGATAGATATACGTCATTGTATCTCAAACCCACGATGATATGTTATCTGGAAAAGGTCACAATACCGCAATATGACGCAGTTCCATGAAATATTATATCAATAACACCTCAGGGGGAATACTCACCCTATCTCGAGAAGGGTAGAAGGTACGACCAAAGGTCAAGCTGGCACTTTGCGACACATTACTATTCGCGGTTGTCTTGGAATCTAGAGGTTAACCGACCAGAATGGCATGGCCGAAGTTTAGGGTTATGTTAACGTTTTGCTACTATGGAAGTTTAATGCTTCAGGAGTGACTTCTGAAGTGTTAATAGGGGTTTTAAGAATCTGTTATATGGTTTTATATTAAAGAATTTGGGGATTGGATTGGAAAATTTGTATTTTTGTGAGACATTGTGTGAATGAGTGTTGCAAGTAAGTTTTCGTAGATCAAATTGTTTCATGTCATGAGCAACCTCAAAATAAATTATCACAACCAAGAGTCATAAGCTATTTATTTATTTAGATACTTCTATTGCCTATACTTTTTAAGTAATAATAGAAACTTTATATTTAATGTTGTATAGGCATCAAATTTCTTAGAATATGGCATTGAAGACTCCTGCAATAAAAGGAAGCTCTACTATTTTTAAACTATTTTAGAAACCAAATATGTAAAGTCCCTAAAAATTGAAAAAAGACCGGCAGAAATGTATGGACCCCAGCTTATATGGGCAATAACGTTTATCGATACCTATATCATTAGAAAGGATTTTTCATTTTCTACAACTTTTACTAAGGCGATAACTATCGAACCGCAGTGGGAAAATAGTTATGGTCAATTGTAAAAGCCTCAACGTTATTAGTCATATAGGCTCAGTTGTCCAGAGCTCTTTTACGGTCTTGAATTTGACGTAGGTCAAAGTATTGGGGAAACAAGAGTGTAATAACACTAAATGTGGAGGAGATGATCATCATCATCATCTTGGCGTTACGTCCCGGTTGCGCCCCCGCGCGGCACGCGAGGGCCCAGGGTCCGCCTAAACATGTAGGAGATGATACCTATATTAAAGTTGAAGAAGTAGTAGAAGATATGCCAAAATCGTAGGAGGTTTCTTATATCCAATCCCATGGGAAATTAGCGTGACAAAATTTTACATACATACATTTTCATTATCTTCGCATTTACCTTCATGTACAACACACAATTACAACTTGGAAATGGAATGAAAATACCATGTTATGTGAAGAAATATTCAAATTCAGTATACCTACGATCAATTGAGCCACAAATAAATTAAACTACACGACACCTATATTATCACTCTTCTGTAGGCCTGCTGACAGAAATTTCTTTTTAGAAATAAGCAGCGCCTGTTGTGTCTTCTATACTGTTATATTTCTCTGTATATAATTATTGTGTACAATAAACAGTTAAATAAATAAATAAATATGATAGTTTTGAGCCTAGAGGCACGTGTGGTCTCGTATAAGGTGGTAGCACTCTGTCAAGCCTGAGGAGTCCGCCCTGGTGAGTCCACCGCCAAATCTAGCCAGCGCAATCTTAATTGTCACAGTGACAACGCACCTGCGGTTCAGCATTTTGTTGCCCGCGACTTAACTGCATGAATCGTAGATATTATGGGCGACAGTTACCGCTTACCATCAGGTGGGCTGTATGCTCGTTTATCACTGCGAAGAATAAAAAAAAGAACGCCTACATCGAGGCTGATGTCGTTACAGAAGTAATAAAATAGCATTCTAGGAATAGTACTTCTACAAAAACTCAACAAGCCTCAAAATTATAAATATTTCAAAATTTTACGTAAGAGAAATCCAATAAAATAACTAATGAAATATCAATTAGATACCCAAAGAGAATCAAATATTCTTTGATTTAATTTTCCTAATCATATCCCTATATTCAATATTATCTAAAAAAGACTATTACCTATCTGACGTAGTCTATATATTCATCTACCTCTACATTGCAACATTGCTTCAATTCAACGAAGCAGCAAATCCAAAACAGGGTTGCCAGACTTGCCAGTTACACTGAAATGCAGAGCCGCAGTGCCCGTTTCAGCTCTTCAGTGAATAATATATGAATGAGGACTACAGACGCTCGGAAATAGCTGGCGGTAGGGTCACAATATTACAGAGAATAAATCACACGTGTTTGGGTTGGATGTATTACGTTGTTATCCAATGCAATGTAACTGAAATGGAAATTTATTGTTTCACTATTATATTAATGGGTAAAGGCGGTTTCCACCAAATTCTTAAACGCATTGAAGTCGATACTTAAACAAAAAACTTCATACAAAAAAACGTTAAACGTCATTGTTAATCGCGTTACAGAATTTGGTGCGATCTGGGCTTAATATATGATTGGTTCTATCTAATACGTCATAGGTAGACCTACTTCAAAATAATTTTTCTTATTTATCGACTTTTCTCAAACTCAAACTTCAATATCCCGTTAAACTGAAAAAAATATCGTTTTTGTTTAAAATCCCCACTACATCAGTAGGGATTGACAAGGGATACGATGGGTCTAAAATATTTTACAAAATAAAACATATTGTTTCTAAACTGAGTTTTTACAGAAATTTTGCGCCATAGCTCTTTGTTTAATTAGAAATTTAATTATGTACATTTTGTTTATATTCAGTTATATGAAATTTTAGCGCAATTACCGCACACGAGACTTTCGAGAACACACCCTTTCATAATTAAATAAACAGGGTTATCCCTACTCATAAAATTCTAATTGAGTAAATACACTCCAATGGCCTTCATCAATTGTATTCCGAGAAGGTCCAGATGGCTCTAAAGGTTGCGTCGTAAAAACCCGGGAACTGTTTGAAGGCCTTTCTGTGAAGACTGCTCCGGGATCGCTCTAGCCCGGGACGGGCAACCCTAATCCACTGTCTAGTTTTCGCACCATGGTGAATGACAGACGCTGAGTTAGAGCTTTGGGGAGCCGTTTTATTATTCATTGGGATGCTCTCATGCGCAGCCACTAACTGTATTGAATTGAATTAGCTTATACTTTTAAGTGGCCGTGTGGTGTACGGCAGAGTAGAATAGCACCAACCCCTTACACTCGTGGGTGTCGTACAAGGCGACTAATGTTATTGTGAAAAACTTCTAGGGCCTCTGTATCTGGAAAATGGGCAGCAGCGTTTTCCATTATTATATTTAGAATACTGCGACCTTCAACCCGCCTGCCAAGTGTGGAGATTATAACAATAATCTCCCCTTTCGTGGGAGAGGCCCTAAGTCCTGTAGTGGACTCTTATGGACTGTGATGATGGTACTTTTAAGTAGGTTGCCAATGTTTACTGAGATTTGAATACTAGTGGGCAAAACCGCCACTTCGTTCGCGTAAAATTCAGTTGTTCTCTGTTCCCGCGGGACCATATTGAAAATTGGGATCATAATATGTATATGTTTTCTGGGTTTCTACAATACCAATTTTTACAAACTTTTGCATTTACAATAGCCTTACAGTAGGAATTTTACAGGTCTTGAGCCTCTTCGAACTAATAATGACTATATGTTTATTTAAATTAATAGGTGAATATCAATTAGGTATGTAATTTCGTCAATTCCCGTAAATTTCCAAGTTTAAGAGGAAACGCTGCTTTACTTTACACCTCAGTTATACAAAATGTACAACGTTAGATAAACCAAAAAAGCAAAACGTAGCAACATAGACCATTTTATTCTTATATACCTGCTGACAAAATCACTAAAATCGGTTAAGATATGATAGAGGAAAATGGGAACTACGAAACCTCGATATAATGAAGTCGCTTATTTAAATTAAAAGGTGAATATTATTTACGTAATTTTATAAATTCCAAATTTAATTAATGCATGGCACGTAATCCGTTATCATCACGGTGGCTGTAGAGAGGTGTTGGCTATTTTTCGCTTAGTTTCCCATAAGTGCACCATCAATCACTCGACTGACCCAATATGTATGAGCGGAGGCGTTAATACTGGAACAGCTAATGCGTCCTTTCGGTGAAGTTTGTACGTGACGGTATAGTACCCATGTGGGTATACCTAACGGAGCATTGAATAATGAAATAAGATACTAGTTTCGTACATGTACATTTGGCATATGAGTAGGGTTTTCTACCCGGTCGGTATACCCGGGTATACCCGGATATTTAACATAATTTTGTACCCGGATCTCTGGTATAACTGCGTAGATATAATAATAAATAATAATGAAATAATCAATATGCTTGGAAAAATTCGCACAGGTCCATCTAGCCCCAAAGTAAGCAAAGCTTGTGTTAAGGTTTAAAAAACAGCCTTTACATACATTTTCTTTACAAAGAGTATATACCCGGGTATTCAAAATAATAATACCCGAAACCCGGGTATCTAAAAAAGTCGAGTACGTGAAAACCCTACATATGACACAATCTTATAGAGATATTAAATGTGTTATATGGTTGTGTAAGGCTTGCTTTAATGATAACTGATAGATGTACTTGTATACATAGACAAAGACGTTATTACTCACAACAAAATTATTCATTTACGTCAATAAGGAATACATGTGTATGAGCAAAGGCGGCCTTATCGCTATGAGTGAACCCTTCCAAGAAACCTTAACAGAAATTGAGACAGGACATTTTACAGTAGGTAGTTTTGAGCCACAAAAGAAAACGTTGTGAATCAACAAACAGCCAGAAACATGATCAGAATAGGTAGGTACATAGGTCCTGGTGTATGTTTGATTAAGTATATGAATACTTAATAGTAATTCAAATAGTACTTAAATAAATAATAGTAGAGTACAGGAAAAATAACTTTAACCTATTAATTAAAGTTCGATGAAATACTTTAACACTATTTGCTCTATTGGTGGTAAGTTAAGTTTATAAATCTTTCGATTGATATAATACACGTTTCATTTTTGGTAGCCTACATACGCATTAACTGCTGTTAAAATCGTGAAACCTTGTACAAGGTGTCTCAAAAGAAAGTTTATATTTAGTGGATCGATTAAAAAAAAAGTAAGCAATGTCTCGAAAAAATGTTTATTGATTATTAAAATACACAATTTGGGAATTTATTTCTTAAAAATAATATCGTCCAAATGTAGACCTTCGCGTTCGCGGCACTCATTTAATCGAACAGTAAAATTACTGATGACGGCTCGGCAGGTGGACACAGTGATGGTTGCCATTTCGTGACGGATATTTTCTTTCAAACGCGCCAGGGAAGTCGTTTTATTGGCGTAAACTTTAGATTTAAGATAACCCCATAGGAAAAGTCCATAGGGGTTAAATCAGGCCTGCGTGGAGGCCAATTTATGTCACCTCTCCTGGAGATCAATTTGCCCGAGAAAATTTCACGAACTCGTAGCAAAGATGTATTGGACGTGTGTGACGTTGCTCCGTCCTGCTGGAACCATGTTCTTTGGTTATAGCCAGGAAAGTTTTGCAGTTCAGGCACCAAGAAGTCATCTAACATATCCACATAACGCTCTGAATTCACTGTAATTGCACGCCCCCTTTCGTCTTAAAAAAGTAAGGGCCGATAATTCCTCGCGCCTACATCGCTGCCCATACAGTCACTTTAGGCGAATGAAGGGGTTTCTGATGCTTGCGTTTCGGATTCGTTGCACTCCAGTAGCGGCAATTCTGCTTATTTACAAGCCTCTGACTGGCATCTTGGGGCTTTAATTCTTGCACCAATTGAATTTTGTAGGGGTGCAGCTTTAGATATTTGTGCAAAAAGCGGTGTGATGATGATCTATGCACATTTAAAGCACTTGCGCGCTTCCGAATCGAAAGGTTCGGGTCATCACGAACAGTCTGATTAACACTCTCCACGTTTTCTACCGTTCTTGATGACCTTGGTCGCCCGGATTTTGGTTTTTCCAGCGTTGTACCGGTCTCTTCAAACTTTTTGACCCATTTTCGAATAAGAGGAATGCTTGGCGCATCATTTGAGTGGCGAAAACCTCGAATACTGTAGAATCTCATACGCGCTACAGTCGGCGAATCACCGTTTTTGTAAAACTCTCGCACGCACAACGCGCGGCCTGCTCCTGAGAAACGCTCTATAGCGACTGAATTCCCAAGAGCCAGGCTACCGATTGACATGACCCCCGCACCCGGCGGATTCGTTGCGTTCACGCAGTAAACTAAATAAATATAAACTTTCTTTTGAGACACCTTGTATTATCCAATAGTAAATCTTAGACAAGAGTTGAGTCTTTGAAATACGGATGACAAAATATCCTTATTTTTCTTCTAGTTGTTCTTATTGCGATCACTCTACTGCTCACTTTTCTGTCCGGTTCAAGTGTCAACTTCAGTGTTCTTATTTTCACTTCTTAGCTCCATATCAAACATTTCAATATTTTTCGCGAATATGGCTTTCAAACATTCCTAGTGACAGTAAATCGCTACATGTTTCTTTTGTATCTTATTTTATTCCTTTTAAGCATTTTGGCTGTCTAGAAATAATCCTTGGCTGCTGGTGTCTCGTTAACTTTTAAAGCCAACTACGCAGCACCGGTTTTCGAACGAAAACATGTTACAAGCAACAACAAACTACACTCGTGTTTATTTTCTAGTACGTCACTAACAAGCCTGGTAGAGTCTTGTCAGATAATCCAATTACAGGGGCGCACAGTGTGCTCGTATGTTGCGGAGCCGTGGTACATTACAAGTCCCTAGAGATCGCGGCCTGTTGTAGGCTTAATGACCAACCGAGTGGCATACCCTGTACTGAAATTGTGGGTCATTTTTATAGATTACCTCACTTGGGCTGCGGTTCGCTGGAGGTTTTATTGCACTGTCTTGGCTCACTTCTATGACTTACATGCGATAGGTCTGTGTCCATCTGTGGAGATCCTCCCGTTGATATGATTATTATTATAAAATATCACGTGTCTATCACTGATTATGATAAAGCTGATAATTTGACCTCCCCAAATAAGTATGAGTTCACCTTTGAAATTAAAAGCAATACCCACCTATCGCGAAGTTTAATTTTTGAGCAATGTATAAAGTAATATAATCGGCGATGTTTATTGACTTCCGGACCTTCCAGTTCTGGTTTAGTAACATTTTATTCATTGAAACCCAAAAGTAGGTGTAGAAACAAAATCCACATTGGCAAATTGGAAGTCAACATTTGTTGTTGGACACAACTCGGGCCGGCTCTGCCTGGCATTGTTGGGCATGGTGCGGCTCTATCTGGCTTTGTGGGACACGGTCCGACTCGGCTTGGCATGGTCGGACTCGGTCCAGCTCTCCTGGCTGGTCCAACTTTTCCTGGCATTCTTAGGCGTGGTCTGGCTTCGCCATGCATTATCGGGCGCAGTCCGACTCTGCCTGGCACTGCTGGGCGCTGCCTTGTTCTGCTTGGCATTGCTGGTCACGGTCCGGCTGAGCTATTCAACGCCGTTGTCGGCGTGTGGTTGGTATGCTCCGGCTCTGGGGCGACCAATATGTCACAGTGTGTTTCCTTGCTATTTTCCTATCTCTGTCCCATTTGACGATTGAAAGATATATTTTTAATATACTACTTGAATTTTAATATTCTTTTTACACTTACGTATTCTATCCGTCCTGGCTTCACACAGGTAGGACCATAATCATGGATGTCCACTACTTTACATGGGCCTAATCCAAGCCTTTCATACTTATCCACTTTGTACCTACTGCATCTATCCGCTCTCCATGACCTTTCCTCTCCCTCATTCCTATTTTGCCAGAGGACTATTAATTAGCCGACTGCTCAACGCAAAGAAGGGTAATGTGTTTATCAGCATATGTATGTATGTTTATTCCTTTGTGGCACTCTAGAGACCAAACGCACCGATTTTGATAATTTTTACGTCTATCGAGTGTCACTGAAGTCATGACCTAACCTTGTAAAAACTATATTAAAATCAACTGCGTAGTTTCCAAACGATACACTTCGATTCAAACCGATTTGTATTACTTACTTACTTAAAGATTTTTTTTTGACAACAAGGATTGTCTAGGCAACATTGTTTACTAGACAATAAAATTCGTGCCCTTTCATCTGGCCCTAAACGTTTGCAATCGACCGGGCAGGGGCGGTGTTCAGGGAAATTGCAGATGTTTTTATACACGCAAACAATTTGCACAACCTTTCCGTAACAAGAGCTGTGCAGGACAATAGTTTCGCATCCATCCATCACAAAACATTGTCAGTTTAAATGGTTCAGACAGCGAGCACAGTAGAAGCGAAGAGAGCAAGCGATTCTTCCTTTTGTGGAATAGAGGCAAAAAATAATAATATACTTTCAATTTATAAATGCACTTCAGATAAAAAAAATTGTAAGCGAATGTTTGCTATATGAAAGAGAACATCTAAAGCACTGAACACAGAAGTTAGAAGCATGGTGCACATTTTCCCAAAAACCCATGCACTCAAACCATTATTTTAACTTCGTCGTAAATAGTAGGCATTATAAAATAAGGCTGACTTACAGCATTTCTTTCATTTTCAATATCAACAAGTTTTGTACCACTGCGGTTGCTAACAACTTGCGGCATGCCTGATGGTAAGGAGTTGCCACGGCATATTATGGATGTTTGCAATAATAAGCTTTTTTGAATTGTCAAAATGGTTATCAAATTAATATTGAGATTTCAGAATTTAATAAATGATTGAAAATAATAAATCATAATAAGTTACCATGGATTCACTTTTTCAGTCAGGCGATTGGTACGCCCAGCTAAGCAATCGTGCAATTTAAAATTCAATGTCTGAGAAATATTATTTAACTTGTATAAGAACGGCCTTCCGATTATAGGACTATAAAAAAAAATTAAATTGCGTAATGTATATATTTACTCAGTGTATCTGAAACACGAAATAATGTGTTGTCAGCTCAGCACATATCTGATAGACACAAAACTTTCATACTGAAACGCTCACCGCTACCGCTTATAACCAATTGCTACTTAAATTAGAAATCGTTTTTTTTTTCAGCTGTCCCGCCCACACGCCGATTCCCCCTCCACCGCCGCCGCCGCCCCTCACCATACCTCCACACAGGTATTTACTCCTTTATGTTTATTGCAAACAATGAAATATCTTTTGTGGCAAGGTCAATTAATGTCTGGGGATTTGGATTGTATCCATTGTTTGTTGTGAAAAATGTTTTTCAGGTTCAGCTCTTTATTTGTTCAGATATGATTGTCCGAATACAATGCTGGCGGTAGGTATACCTGAATAATCCCGTATTAAGGCCTCTACTGATCTTTTAGATACTCAAAAACAGTCAAATCGAAAGGTTACATCATCATCGTGTACTGTAAAAACATCGGTCGCAGTTTCGAGCGGTCCAAGGGGCTTTGGACTGGCTTACAGCGGACGCTATCAACCTATTACAACCGAGACCAACGACGGCTCAAAGTGTCATTCGAAAAACGAAGCACGTGTTAGTCGTGCGATCTGTACGTAGGTATGTGCTCTGTAGTAGGTATTAAATCCATCCAGGGACGCCCCGTCTCCTCATAAAACCTTTCGTTCGTTAATAGTGTTGTAGCTTTTTACGTGCGGCCACCACGTGCCTAATCTGTTTCGTATAACCCGTTAGGTATAGGTAAGCTAATTCGACACAGCCTCGTCTGTCTTTCCTCTACTGACTGTCAGACCACAAGCAGGTGAGGTTGGCTTGGGCCCTTGAGATCGTGGTAGATCCATCTGATTGAAAGCTTCCAACGTCGATAAGGACATCTGCAACCTAAGGGGAATGCCATTCAGGTACATGTCTTTTGAAGAACCCCATGTTATAGTGACGGAGAGCCTTCGGGATGGGAGCACAGTACACATCTTGCAGGCGCGGTAAAAAGGCTCGTGATGCCGTACGTTACTTGGATGCGAGACATCTAGATGATATGATATATCTACAAAATCTATCCCATCAAAGAGTACGGTGGCGGAAAAGTGACGGTGGCACCAAGTTTAACAATCGGAATTTTAAGGTTTTGCAGCAAAATTTTCACCGTCATCCTCCATCACCATTCCAGGACGAAGCACGTGTCGTTTGCACGCTCGCACACGCTGACGACCTTCGACGACTCCGTGATGCCGGCCGCGGTTAGTGGCACGCGGTACCGGCGCGACTGCGAACGACTCATCGACGGACGGGCCAACATGGTAGGTTTTAAGAGATTCGTGGTCATTCACTGCATATAAATCGTCAGACGGGTTGTCACTACGGCTATGATTATTTTTAGCTTGCTATTACGGAGCGGTTGCACGCTCCATGGTCACGAGTACACTTCTACTTGTGCCCATCTGTTTGCTGTAAATATGGCGATCAGTAAGTTCTTGTGAGGTCACAGTGTTACTTCTACGCTGTGCATACTGGCACTCACTATTGCATGCATCCATCCGACGTTTTGTTTTTAAGTTTTGCGGTACGTGAAGGTCAAAAATATAAAATTATTATGGATACAGCGCTTAATGATTTATTTGGAAGCCCAGCAGTACGGAAGATAACCTGTCTATCGTAAAAATTGCTGCCATGTTGGTACTGACACTTATGGTGTGAAAGAACATTCTGGTGAGGTTTTCTCTAAAGAGTACCTAGACAGCATAGGCTTATTCAGGATGTATGAAAGGTTTTTATATGCTCAGCAATGCGCGATTTACCTGATTGCCTTGGCAAACCTCCACAGACCAGCTTTCTTATAGACTATAACTATGCTTGTGCCATTACTATAGTCACTTACAATAGTATTCCACCATTCCAGCCGGAACCTAAGCCGTACTCAACGCTGCCGATAATGTTCCAACCGTTCCCGCCGTACCAGCCCTACGTGGCAGCACCGGCGCCAGCGCCGATCCACTACCCGCCGCCGATGGCGCCGATGACGCATGCGCCGCAGACCGTGCCAAGGCCCACGCAGACCGAGCAGACTAAGGTCGTGGTTTTAGGTAAGCATCTGTTGCCTCTGGTGGTGAGGGTTTGGGGCTTAATGTAACCCTCCTTTCTGATGTGAAGGATCTAATCGCGTGCCTTGGGAATAGCAACTCATCCGTAGTATTTTAATTTCGATGTTATATGGCTGCCACGTCGTGTCCCTTGATCTTCGGTGATCATTTCTTCTGGGACAAGTATTTTCAGTGGAATTGTCGACTCGACGTCTGACCATGAAATCGTTCAAGTTCTTCTATATTTATACTTGGCTTAGACAAATATTAAATTTATTACCTTTTTAAATCCAGATTCAATCAAGAAAGGCGTTATGAGAACACAAGCCACACAGACTGAAGTTTGCTTAGGAAGGAAACCACTGCCACCAAATTATTTATCCTTAAGTCCAAGAACAATCAAAAGGGTAAGTGTGACTATTTATAGGCCACTATAGTCTACGACATAGAAACGTAAAATCTACATTATGGCCAATCAGAGCTAACAAGAAAGTTTTATATGATATATTCGTAAAAAATGAGGTGCTGATTTCTTTTTCAAGGTGAAAATGGTGGCAGCTGGTGTCCAAACAAATGGATACGTAGGCGGGCGTCGACTCACTAAATCATTTTCTGAAGTAGGAGGCGATCGATTAGCCAGTCGTGATAACCAAAATGATATTGCGGCTGTTGTTGAAAGGTAAAAATATTACAAACTATTAATGTGGGAGGTTTTTAGGGCTTGTCAAACAGCTGTTTTGCCTTCCGGCTGCCATAACCGCCAATAACTTTCTGAATTTTCAGCTTTATCAGTAGCACAGACCACGAAAGATTGCATAGAACACAATCCGAAGAGCCACCGAAATCACCTAGATCTCCACCAATCATGATGCCTTCTTCACCATTGATGCAAAGAGGGGACTCCGATGACGTCACTTCATCGTCAGTCAAATCTGTAGCATCATCAAATTTAGACAAATCTTCGGAACTTAGCGCGTTACAACGACAAGCGCAAGAATATTTCCAACAAAACTTCCAATTCATACACGAAAGTGATCGCGATGATACAATAGATGACGATATACAAACCATCGAAAAAAGTATGGCGTTGAATCGTAGAAATTTGGAATACTTACAGCAGGAAATTGCAAAACAAGCAAAAAATCAGGATCGGTGTCTGAGATCGATTCTATCCAAAAGTACTAGTGATACTTCTCAAAAGACTACAAATTCGCATCCGTTCTCGAAAACTCCTACTTTTCATTCTGAACCTTCAACTGAAACATCTGCTACAACGACAGATGATAGTGAGAAAAACGAGAGAGAAATTATCATAGACTTTGAACCTAGACCAGACAATGAAGCAATACCTTTCACAACATTACGTAGGAAAAATCGAAGAGTATTACAGAAAACTATGTCTGAAGGAGAGATTCTTCTAGATGTGTAAGTAGATAATCCGCATTTGTCTTGTCAAATACATAAGTAACTTATGACTGTCTAAGCGAGCTGTTTAATTTATTTCTAGCAGGAAAACGGAAATATCGAATGGCGATGGTGGAAAAGATGTTCCTCTGGTTATGTCAACGAGTCAAGAAAATATGATCAAAGAAGACCGGGAAAGGGAAGTACTGTATAGGCAGTACATTTCGCAAAACTACAGCCAAACACCTATCAAGGATGAAGGCATCTTTGGATTTGAACCTGATGGGTCTTACAGGTAAATATAAGATGATGCATATTTCCAATTTTTTTATCACATTTTAATCGCCATGGCACTTAGGTTTAGTTGTTGCACCTAAACATTAACCCATCTCCATACCCACAGACTGGCAAAACTTTTAACAGAAGTACACGACGCAGTAACGTAAACAAAAAAGCTGATGCATTTTTTGTATGCTTTAAGTTAATCTATTCTAATTTCTTAGATGCAAAATTAGATTGCCAGGCTTCCATTCATTCTCATCCATTGAATTCTCTTCATAGTTCTTCCGACGGGAATGCACCATATGAAGACTTTCATGAAAAGTACATTATTTACAAGCATGAAACACTTAGCCTTCGAAGCGTTAGCTTTGAAGATCAAACCAAATCAGACAATGAACCCGCGGAGGAAGTCATTGACAAAGAGAAAAGGTATGCATGCGACACATTGCTATAAATGCAAAAAGATTACGTCAAATGACCTGACCTATCCATTACCTTAAGTACCTGGAACCCCGTCACCAGCTCCAAACCTTTTTGCAAGAAATAAAATGCCTACCCATTTATGGAAACCCGTTCGAACCTCTGCACTGTTATTAAATGTCAATAAACTATCCTGTAAGTTGAACAATTTGGAAGTCCTGAAACACGTTGTTATTGCAGCACTGCCAAATCAAGTCCAGGCTCACCAGAGCCCGTGAGTATGAATATTGATATCGAGCAAAAAACTAAGCGAGTAGCCATTTCCAAAAATGTAACTACTCTACTGACACAACAGGATAAGATATCGCCATGCGCTTCTAACGAATCTCTAACAGTTGATCCTAGCAGGTATGTATGGTACTCAAATAATTCATACTTTAATCATAACTAAGAGGACAGTGATTGTAAAGTTGTAAAGAAAAATTGCCTTTATTATATCCCTTATTGCATGAGAACTAAACTAATATGTACCTAATTATCATTAAAAAATGTGTAGAATTTTACTTAATTAAAAGATTTCAAATAAAACTAATTATGTTTTTATCAGAGACCATTCTGATGGAATGTGGAATGAATCGCAAACTACTGTACTACAAATTGATTCAGGGACAGAAAATGGAACAGTTATTAGGTAACATATAATTTACAATTAGTGTTTTTCATATTTTATTGTTATTGTTATAGTTGATTGACAGTTTCCCTTGTTTTTTTATCACAGCTCATCAGATCTTAGTTCTCTTGCTGCGTCACCTGGAGCATTAGCATTGTTAACTCCTACATCTAGGAGAAAACAATTGCTTCTGTTACAACACCAACAAAGATCTTCTTTAGACACAGACGTCTTAGATGAAGAATTCGATGCTTCCCAGGTTTGTACATCTTGAATGTACCAAATTATATACTAACGGCAATTTTAGAAAACACAGTATATGAAAATTCTGACTGTCTTGCGTATTTCAGAGCCAGTCGCCAACTTCACCGAGAAACAAACTAGATACATCAACTTCAAGTTCAGCTCAACAAGTGAGAGCATCATTATCACCACCGGCAGTAGTGCCTAATATAAACTTACCAATAACAAAACAACCTACTAAAACTATTTCTCCAGTCGTATCACCTAAAGTTAATCATACACCAGCAATAGCGATTACTCATCCTAGTTTAGATTTATCTGACGTGCCATTTAAAAGAACTCCTAGTTTTATAAATAAAAAACGAGAACGAGCATTGAGTCCTTCTAGAAGAAGAGATTTGCAAAAAAGGATACCACTAAAAGAGCCAAATGGTACTATACCAAACCAAATAGTTGAATCACCGTCGGATCCGTCCTTGGCTAAAACAGGTGGCAGTGAAACAAGTTTGGCAAGAACGGATTCAGGAAAATTAAATACAACCGATGTCTCTGAAAGTACAACGACTACCGAAGATTACGTTACAGCTAACTCCGACAGCTCAAAGAAAAGTAATAGTAGAAATCAAAACAATCACAGTAAGTTTTAGTCTCAATTTTAAAAATCACTTTAACTTACTCTAGTCAATTTTTTACAATTTTATTACATTAAGTTATATAATCACTTATTTCAGATCCAGAAGGCAACAATAAAGCTCAAGAAGGATCATCATTTGAAAGTGCATCAAGCTTATACTCTTCTACAAAAACTGACAATATTGCTGAAGATTTAGTAGTACCAAGTTATTCTCCACCGTTACAAATTAACGATGACTTTATTGTACCGAATTTATCATCGCCGCCGTTACCACTACCAGATAGAATTCCGAGAACACTTATTGAGAAAATTGAAGTAAAAGCTGACATTACTCCTATTAGCGGACATAAAAAGAGAGATAAGACTGAAATAGTTAAACGTAAAGACGAAAATGTGAGACCTGTAAGTTAAAAAAATCATGGCTGCGGTAGTTATTAGTGACGTACTGTTTTATTTTTAAAACCAAAATTGCATTTGTATTTACAGAGTATCTTGAGAGGCACAATAAGTGGAAAGAGTAGTTCGAGTGGAAGCTATAGTATAGGTGGATCAAATCCAAACATGACTGAAGATAATGACAAAACGCCGACTGAAAAACTAAAGGAATTGCCGGAGAAAGTAGAGACTGTTGTTAAAAAGGAAGACAAAGTTACTAGTCCCATGCATAGAAAAGAACAGCTCGTGCCGAAAATGATGGTATAACTTGGCGTTTGGCAAATGATTATTATTTTGTTATAAATTATTATTATGGTTGACATGATCTCATGTTTATTAAAATACTTTTTCACAGGGTTCTTTATCAGATGACGAAAGAAGTGTTCATTACTCATCGTCAGGGTATTATGAAAGTCCTGTAGACGACGACGATGACGGAGGCTTGAGTAAGAACTCTTTTTTTAAAATGCTGTTATATAAATTTTTAATACTATAAACTTGAATTAATTATTTTATATTCTAATTTATTTCAGCTTATAAACATTCCCAGCGATATAGATCAACTAGTAGACCAAAAACATGGTTAATGGAAGATAAGAGGCGGAAAAAGAAGGCTTTTACGTTAGAATTTTCGAAATCTTACGATGACTCGGTCTCTACTTCTCAGGACGACTGGGGAAAGAAAGAAAAAGAGCCTGGTAGTATTGGCCACCGACCAGATAGAATAACCTTTAAACCTACAAGTAGTTTAAAATCGCCGGAAGAAAAGGGTCCGGAAGTAAGGAAAAAGAAGACACATTTTGCAGATAAACCAAAGAGCATACAGTCATCACCAAGAGAACCGATTGATGTAGAAAAAACCATAAAAGAGAAAACTATGAAAGAAAAGGAAGGTGAAATGAAACGACCGATGGAAAGAGAACGATATGTGAAAAGAACAAAATTGAAAGCAAAGAGCCCTACACAGAGTAAAACAATTGACGGTGGTCACGGTTACAGACCGCAGCATTATGAAAGAAGAGAAGGTGCCAGCGCGAATATGAAATTACATCTCAACATTCCAACCTCAGACGACTCAAGTGAGCAATATAGAAAAGAGGGTTAGTTAGTCACATTTAGTTATTGCTTGGTACATTTTTGATAATGAAATGCTTCATAGTTCATATTTTTTACAGGCACAAGCAATGGAACTGTTTCCCCGAGAAAGCACAGGCGTTTACGAGACAGTCCTAGAAGAAAAACCGCTGCAAACTCTTCTATTGCAAAATCTCCAACTTGTGCTAACAATCATTCCTCTTATAGGTAATTTTAATACAAATATTTGGACGCTGGTTATTTAAACTAAAGGTTTTTTTATAAATGTTTCAAATTTAGTTCACATGTTTAAATAAACGCTGCGAAATATTATAAAGGTTAGGAAATAGGATAGGTATATTTTATCGAACTTCGCGCAAACATAATCGCATACGAAACGTAATCTGTAAAATTATGTTTCACGTTAAATTAGGCATCCTTTTCGTTTTTACAAATTAGTAAAAAGATGAAGATAAAATATTGGATCGCTCTATACATACACACATAATATCGTGATTCTTTCACGTAGGAGTGGGCAGAGACCACATTTGTTGTGTTGTAACCACAATGTTTTTCGTTTTACTAAATTTTATAACTAAAATGTTCTTTTAGTTCCAGACCAAGAAGAAAAAGCGGTTCAAACGAAAGCATATCACTACCCGGCAGTTTACCGAGAAGAAAACAATCCATACCAACAGTGCCGTGTCTAAGTTCACTTGAAGCCGAGGACATAGAAACATCTAGAACGTTAGCCTGTGCCGGATCAAGATTGACACCTTTGCGTTATGTAAAAAGTCCAAATAATAGTCCAAGGCATCAACGGAAACATGACAAGGGTAAAAAGATAACCATAAAATCGTTTCAATATTTTTTTTTCTCTTCCTTTGTCCTTCATTTCCTTATAATATTTTTCACAACATAAAAAATACTGTTTTTTCATAAAATAGGTCTTCTAAGATAAATCATCGGTAATTAAATTAATACTAACTCATTTAATAGGAACACATTTAAATTTACTCGGATCTTTACGAATCATACTGAGGTACCGATTACTTCCAGATGGTAAATTCGCAAAAGCTGCATCTGCTGAATCCCTCCGATCAGTGTCTCCGGGGTCAGATTCCGTGTTTTATTCGGAACAGACTGAACACAGCATGGTATCGGCGGAATGTGAAGCTAAGGCGCATTGCTTGCACTGCGGCAAAGAAGTGCACATCGTCACAGCTAACCAAGAAAACGATAGCAGAAATTCTAAGACATCTCATACCGACGTAAGTTGTAGTAACGACTGTGTAACAAAGGTACCCTCGTACTCATTTTCAATGTACACGTATCAACAACAAGGTGATTACATCATCAGATATTATCTGATGATGTAATATGGGTAAATACATTTAAACGTGTCGGTCAAAACATGCAATAAAATTTTCCCTATCTGCAAAATACTACCCATTGTAGTAAAACTTGTCGATGATAACAGGAATCTTACGCGGATGCGACACCAGACATAGTGCCTGCACCTGCCGGCTTCGCAGATTCCCCTTCGTGTGCCACTGGCAAGAAACAAGCAAGCGGCGCAAGGCTCTACAAGAAACTCGATAAAAGATACCGTTCGGAGGACAAAACCGGCAAACACCATTACCGAAGTAGACAGGATGTACGAGCAAAAGTAAGTACTTTAGGTACAAATTTTAATTTAAAATGCCAACTAAACGTAAAACACGCACGGTTACGTCAAACAATGTATCGGCGTCTTCAACGGGCTTAGTTAGATTTGTGCAAATAAAATCAGCTCGTACGCATATTTTTTTCTTATCTTCATATTCATAGCCCCATTTGCAAATACATCGGTAGGTACCAGGTAAATTCAAGCAATCCTGTGTTCTGTTATCACAATCGTGGTCGCCCGAAGTGCATTCATTGATATCTACACACATACCGAATTGGGATTTCCAAACGAAGCCTTTTTCCTTGCATTTGCAAGATACGTTCCATCTGTTTCCTTTTATGTCCTCTAAATTTTGATTGTCGCTTCGATCGAAATTACAGCGTCTCTGTAAAGGTATGCCATCAGAATTCTCCAAATAACATGGGTTCTTTTCGTCATTTAAACATTGGTTGTGACTCTTCAAATGTTTGACAGGGCAGCATGGGTCTGGACAAAAACTGTACATTGCACAAGAAAAAGAAAGTCGGTCATCGGATCGTACGTCGTAATTGTAGGGGCCGAAAGTTGGATCTAGACAATTTGCAAAATTATCACACGATTCTCCCAACATTGTCAAGGCAGGTGTACCTCTCATTGTATACCAACACATGAAATAGGACGCTGTAGTACGCCACTGAAATTTTTCCAATGGACTATCAAATGGCAACCCACTTCTATCAGCATCTAACATCAATTTTTTACATTCCGCGTCAAATTTTTCAACTGATTTATTAGACATAGATCGTGATCTAACATTAAATACAACCAATGTGTCGTCCTCCCTTGTGAATGGAGAAGTTGATATAATACTGTGCATATACGTGATACACTTATAGAAATCACTATTGCAATTGTGGTACACCTTCCAATGTAAAGATCGCAATGGTGGCGATGGGAAACTGGAGTAAAATCCAATGTTGAGTGGCTTTTTATTGAGATACCTGCGGTCCCATTCATTGAACTTGTAGTTTCGTAGATAGTACGCTATGTCCTTCAATGCACCAACTACCCATTTTTCATTAGGTATTTGGAATGTTGTTTCATGAACAGTTGGTGACATTTGCGTAAATGTATTATTTTCGAACTCTTCATCATTATAACAAGCACTGTAGCCACAAAAGTAAATTGCAGCAATTGTCAATATTGTCTCCGCAATTTTCAATAAATCCATGCTGCAATGTTACAGATGTATCTAGATATTTACCTATTGGACAAGTGTTAGACATTGACTAATACTAGACTAGATACTGTATTTAGAATGGAAAATGTAAGTAATTTTATTTACTTTTACCTTTTATGCACGTTATAGACTAGACTAGACTAATTTTTGACTTACGGTTTCTCATGGTTTTCACCATCGTTTTCCCGTGGTTTTCATACGGCAACTATTGACTTTATAATTTCTTTAGAACTAAGTATTCTTAGCTTTCGTGTGATCCTTAATTTTTAAAAAGGATATATTTAAATGGTAGCGCCGCATTTAATATCCGGAAATGACACTTTCTAAATATTTTTTAATATAGAATACTTTCCACAATTCTAGAGTTTACTGCTAGGCATACCCAAACAAACAAACAAAATATTAATTTAAGTTGTTTTAGATATAACCAATCAATCAATCAATCTTTGTTTATGGCTCTATGTCCAATTTCTTTGACAATAATAGATGCAAAAAATTCCTTGTTCATGGATGAAAACCATAGAGAACAAGTTTTATATACAGAATATTTTATATATGTATATAAAATTTTATAAATATTTCCATAGAGAAAAATAATTATATACAGAAGTCTGTGAATATTTCATATATTTATTGTCTGTGATGAAAACTCCCCTATAACTATGAAAAAGTATTTATCTCAAGAGTGAATCTTCTAGGCAGTCATGCTGCATCTTCGACCTCATTAGATAAGATGAGGTCAAATGCAAGCCTGTTCCATTTGAAAAGAAAATGTCAAAAGTACACACAGGTTAATCATATATTTGAATACAAAGCTATCCGTACGAGCCGCTTTGGCTCGACCTTTATAATGCGTACGGGTAAGGAATGGAAGGCGTTGCCTGCGAGTGTATTCCTTGATCAATATAATCTGGATGCCTTCAAGGCTAGAGTGAATAGGCTGTTACTGGCATGCTCCATCTTCGGCCGCATCGTCACTTACCAACAGGTGAGATGGCGGTCAAATGCCTGCTTTGTCTAATATTAAAGAAAACATTCACACAATATGTTAATACTTTTTTTAGTCTGAAGAGAGAGGCAAAGAAGAATACGCTACTACTGAGAAACCACAAGATACTCGCATTGCACGATCAGCGGGAAACAGCCTCGATAAGCTAGCTGGGTCCAGTGTCGATCCTGATGGTAAGACTACTAAATTATTTGTAGAATTATTCTATAAATTATTTCACACACATGTAAGTGTAACTTTGTAATACAGTCTTTAGCGCCGCCTTTTGTACAGTGCCACCAACTTATCTGTTCTGTAGACAAAATTGGAACTAAAGCATTTGATACAGTTTGAAACGCTCTCTTCTTCACCACTAACGACGCCATGAACTGAAGAGATGAGTTAGTTGCACGATACTTTGTGCTCGCAGTTATTTTCAATGCAACGCCACCTATAAACCTCTGGGCGAAACTCTCGCACACGGTGTCAAGTATCTCTGCAAGATGTAATATTACCACCGAAATAGATGGCGTGCTCTACCTGTTGGCTCCATTGGTTTGGTTCGGCGAGTATGCCACCCAATGTGGTTATTATTAATAGCAAAAAACTCAAAATCACTTGAATTCATCTCAAAATTAAAAAAAAAGCCCCATAATAGGGATTATGTAAACGGCTACTAAATCCATGAGTTGGAGTTAGAGATCTTAGTAATAATTTACCTACAATAGAAGCTTTTATACGCTTTCACAGCTTTTTCCACTTATTCAATGAATTGAATATCTGAATAAAAGTATCATACATGTTAATGGGGGTTGTAATCTATGAGTACCTAGGTAAGTAGCCTTTCATCTAAATCCAAGGAGCTGTTTTTGCATAAAAATATAACATATTTTAATAACACAGTAGTTTTCTCTTTGAGAGCATGCATCAAATCATTATATCCCAGTTCGGTGATAACGTAAAACTGCTTTTTCGGAGTTATGTCGATCTAATTTTATTTATTATCGGAATAAGAAATTGGTTTTCCATATTATCCGAGCAAAACATTGTCGTACGGTTTATCTGACGTGTGCACTTTATAAACATCTTGGCGTTAATGTCCCGGTTGTGCTCTCTCGCACGAAGGCCCGGGGTTAGCTTTGACCATGATTCAGGATTTGGCAGATCAGTATTACAGTGGAACGAGTACCATTTGTTTTCCGTGGCCCTGTTACCAGGGAAACATGACCCGATTGGATCATGGTAGCACATTCAGTCGCCTGAATGTGCAAGTTTCATCACGTTGTTTTTCCTCACCGTCAGAGCATCGGTTCGTGTTCAACTAATGTAAATAACTCAGAAAACAAATTTGGTAGATACATTGCGGCAGTGGGATCTGAACCCCACCCAATCTCGCCCAGAGGCTCATAGGTAACTCTCGTTTGCGCCACTGACGCTCATGTCATAAAAATAACCCCCAATAATGTACCGTACATTCTTATTATAATTGTAATGCATATCCCATACTCCGAACAGAACCCGAAGAGTGTTCCGGAAGTTCCGAATGCGCTGAAGCCCGCGAAGAGAAGGGGATCTACGCAGCACCGTGGTGGTGCGGGAACTGGATACTGCTCTCTGAGAACGACGACCACTGGACGAGGATACCACCTGGCAAGTTGTTACTAGTTATTAGATATGTAGACGGAACTCGATTCAAACAGAGCCCTCGACATTAAGTCTTATACTTATTAGTAAATTACTGTTATATTATATGTAAAATAATAGTTTTTATTTTCATAATTTGCTGCACTAATGACAAGACTATCACAATGATGTATTCAAGCACAAGTGTGATCCTGCATGGAGTACTGCTGCCACCTCTGGGATCTATTAGCCACATACCAACTGGCCGCTTTGTATTCGGTAGAAAAACGTGCAAAGAAGATAATTTAAAGCTAAGCTGCAGAGCATCGAGAATCGTCGTAGGGTTGCGCGTCTGTCGGTCTTCTTTTCGGAGAGTGTGCAAAGCAGTTGCTCACCTCTTTCCGCGATCCGGGCGAACGCTTCATCCTTATGTCGTGGAACTTCCAGCTATTCGCACGAACCACTTTTGTTCAACCTTTATAATGCGTACAGCTTTATAGTGCGTAATGGAACACGTTGCCTGCAAGCGTGTTGCCTGTATATTATAATATATACGCCTTCAAGGCTAGAGTGAGGCTGTTCCTAGCATGCTCCACCATCGGCCGCATCGTCACTTACCATCAGGTGTGATGGCGGTCTAATGCCTGGCTAGTCTAATATTATATATCTTGTACTAGTTTTGTTGGTCAACGATTGACATAACAAACGAAACCGATTATCGACTTATTAATAGCACAATAACAGATATACATAAACGGTAAAGAAAGACTGACCGATTGAAAGTATACTTGCCAAAACCCCTAACTATAACCTTAACTTTCACTTATTCTCGTAATAGACGTACTGGATATACCCGAGATCGGCCAAGAAGACCCGACTGACTCGGAGACGGAGTTCAATAAGCGATACGTCGCGCTGACCCACCGGCTGGTGCATAGGCGGGCTTGCATCGAACTGAACAGACGGCAGGCTGAGAACAGCTTAGGTGAGTGAACGATACGTACTCATACACTGTAGTTGTAGATAGTTACATTGTAGTCGGGTGGCAGCAAACCGGATATGAAGCGGTAGGTATATGAATCATGTTCTTTCTAGATATAACAACAGTGGACTATGAGGAGCTGATATTGATATGACAGATTGTTACTTGTCACAGAGTGTTAGTATAAATATTACTAACAATACTATACTATATTCTATTGTCCGTTTAGAACCCCCTACCAATTAACGTAGAAATATTTTACATCACAATGTACTTTCATGGAAATAAAGCGTATTTAACTATAGAACGGTATTTGTTTTCAATGTTTTGAATATTTATTTTCGATATATTCATAAATATTATGTTATAATATAATATCCTGATCCTACATTGCTAGAGCCTAGATTTGCTAACTCTAAATCGTCTTGACCTGGGTTTACCGCTTCCAGCCTTCACCTGGCCAAAGGGCATCCCACGCCACGATTTACCTACTCATCTACCCAGCAGTGGTCTAGTTCTCCTGCAGATATAGCCGGCTCAATCCACTGTCATTTTGGCTTTCTAAATAATATTTGGTTAATAATGTTAAAGTATAACCTCAAATGCGCATCTTTCGTGATCTACTTTTTACCGAAATTATTAATACCTTAAAATTTTGCAACACGATCAACCCAATTGGGAAACGAAGTGCTTAAATAAATATTTACGTTTGCCCTTCGATGTTCTGTTACCGCGTACTCATTCTAAATTACGTCATAAACAACACGCACGTGCGTTAGCTCTGCTTCTGTATCCACGTCGTCGGTTATTTCTAGTACTCCCTCTTTTAGCGTCATCTATTATTTTGAGAGTGTCTCCCGAATTCCAACACTTATTCTCGTATAAAAATTGACTTTCAGTGATGTCATTTCTCCCTACTTTATTTAATATCTGAATCACTCTTACGTAATTTTCTATTATTTTCGGTTACTTTTCAAATACCAAACGCTGTAAGATCTAAGATCAAGTTAATTTGCGGATATTTGTAGGGATAGGACATATTTAATCGACAGTGAAAGTCATGATCGTCATAGCTGAACAACGTAGGTATACCTACGCGTAGATACGTATAAACGCCCAAACCGTACCACGAGACTAAATTTAATTCACGCAACCCAAACGTCAGTCTTCAGTTGTGGGAGACACGCGACTGTGTGCTGTTATTTTCGGTTTTCCGACGATAATTTGTTTCAGTTAGGTACAATCGATTTTACATACTTCGTCATTATGTTCGCTGTTACAAGTAGATGACGTAATTTCAGTGAAGTAAATTGACGGTCAGCAATTTCAGTTTCGCGTCAGAACTAGGTCGCAACTGTGAAGTTCATGATCGCTATATTGAAGTGTTTAGAACGGTCGCTTTTAAAATGGGATTTCTGTGTAAGTAAACGAATGCTATTTCACTTTTACCGTTTGCAATTTTTGTTTATTAGTTAAGTTTAATTCATATTTTTCTTTTGCTAATAATTTTAGTCACACAAGCTCTGATGAACCCGAAGGGTAGTCTGAGACAGAAGTTAGAGGAGATATTCAAATTGATGCTCTTGGTGTGGTGTCGACAATGCGAAGTCAATAAGCTGGTAGCCTCCGAACCTTCCGGTATAGTATCTAAGTAAACATTTCTGAAATAAGTACGGAATTTTGGTTATTTAAATAAAAACATTATTTTCTCGTTAATAAGGTTGCGATTATAATATTATAATAAGGAATGGAAACTAATTATATTAAAAGAAAAGAGTAAAAATAATACCTTATCAAAATTTAAGAAAATCATCTGTCACACAATAGTTGTCTACATTCTGTTTTAAAATCGATCCAGATTTACTTGTCTTATTTGGTAAACAAACAATACTCGTGACTAAATCACGACTGGCCGTGTCAATCATACTACGTACACTGTGTATAGATATCTCTAATAAGAAACATATATTTTTTTACGAATTAAGATGTAAATGATCTATTCTATGACATTATTTCACTGTAAGTATAAATTTCACTATCACTTAGGTACTGCCACAGATTTAATAAAACATTGACATTTGGAAAGACTATCCGGGATAAGCGCTAGGACGATGATGATTGACATTTGGAAAGATTACCTATATCCATGATTTATTCAGCCATTCCCTTTAAATTGTCTTTGGTCGCTATAGGTATATGTCTTTACCCAATAATGCATGTCAGTCCGGTCAGATTTTAGTTCCCCTTTAACTCTTTGACTCATTTACCATTATGTATCTAAATGTACAGACTTTTTGAGACTGTGGCGATATTTGTTATTTAGACGTTTCGCAACAAAGCCCTGTATTGCCTACATCAATGTTTTGTTAATTGGAAGTATTGCTCATTAGTCATTTTGCTCAAAAAGGCTATTTGCTAGTAGACCTTTTGATCTTTAAAGATAATTTCTGACTGTGAAATTCAAAAGATCATTCCGTCAGTATGCACGTTGCATTATTTATTACGCATTCCTGTTAATATACTCTATGAATGAACCGTAGTTCAAAAGCCGTGGCTTTACTTGGAGAGTAGCCAACCAATTAGCAAAACTGAATTTGTTGCTATAAATTACATTTTATCTATTCATATGCCGTTTGTTCCGGAAAATGTGCAATGTATGTCATGGTCAGGCATTTTCTTCTTTATAGCCTTAGGTCAAGTATGTTGCTGTGATGACTTGACTCGGAATCGAGGTCTTTGAGATAAAGGTATTTAGGTCAATCTCGGCAACTTAAATTTTCCATTTCAATTTTATTGTTACTGCACTCAACCTGACCATAAATCCTAGTACGAGTAATGTAACATGGAATTCTTCCAATATCCAATAAATAGGTCCGATTTACAGTCGATTTGTATATGTTAACGAACATTCTGGCTTCGCAGAGAGCGACAAGACTGTGGTAGTGAGGCGTGGCGATGAGGAGTTCGGATTCAGAATCCACGGCAGCAAACCGGTGGTGGTGTCGGCGATCGAACCCGACACTCAAGCAGAAACTTCGGGGCTTGAAGTCGGGGACATCGTTATAGCTGTCAACGGTAAGGCAAATAATAGAGATAGTCTTTTCGTTGGAAATATTGTTGAATATGCTTTGATGAAGGATTGATTGCAACGATATGCGATGGATAATCACGAAATATTTTCAGGGATCAACGTGTTAGACAAGACGCATTCAGAGGTGGTTAAAATAGCACACAGCGGTTCCGAAATATTGGAATTGGAGGTAAGTCACTCAATAATGGCTAATTCTCTTAAAAGTGGGTCCAAGTTGGGCTGGCATAAACTGCTATAAGTCGCGAAGAAGAAGAAGGACGTCTGAATTTTCTTTCCGCCTGTTTTTATGACGTATTTTTTCGTTATTTTTTATTTATTTATATCTTTGAGCCGTATAAAGTTTTATTTTCGTTTTAGTTTTGATTATGTCAATGAATTACTGATACTATGTAAGGTTTACCAAGTGTCAGATGACGTCTTCTGACATATCAAAACATCCAAGTTCTAGCTTTTGTTCTAGCGCTATTTTCTCTGGTTTAAAATATATCGTGAATAAGCTTCATATCAGAAGGTACTAGAAATCGTGATCATGCAGAAAACTTATTTGAAAAGACACTAAAAACTCACCCTCGTTATTTACTGCGACACACCAGGTGGCCAGGACATGTGAGGTGGTAGCGTCCTTGGCCCATGAGGGCGGCGTAGCAGCCCTATACTCAGGGTACCTATGGCGCGCGGCGCCTGCGCGTGCGCACCATCCGCCGCACTGGACCCGCCGCTGGTTCGTGCTGAAGCGAGACAACTGCTTGTACTACTACAAGACCGATTCCGTAAGTTTTTAATAATAGTAAATCGTCTTTGCGTTAATGTCCCGGCTGTGCTCTCGCGCACGAGGGCCCGGAATCCGCCTTGAACTTGATCTAGGATTTGGCAGATCAGATAATTACAGTGGAGCGACTGCCATCTGACATCCGTGATCCTGCTACCAGTGGAACCTGAACAGATTGGATCATGGTTACACATTCAGTCGAATGTGCAGCTTTCATTGCGATATTTTCCCTCACCGTAAGAGCATCGGTTAATGTTCAACTAAGGTACATAACTCGGAAAATAATCATTGGTATATGGCCGCAGTGGGTTTTGAACCTGGTATACGAGTCGGATAGCTTATCCACTCGGCCACCGACGCTCCTTCATTGATTTGTTAAGTGGAGTATTGTGTCTTAATAGGTGAGGTGAGTGTCTTTAGGTGGAAGGTCTTAACATTACGTGGATGTTAGATACCTCCGTCAAAGTAATTAAATTTAAAATTAAGAATTTTAAGCCACACGATATCTTCTTGGGAACAATCGTCGACTTAGAGCTAA
This sequence comes from Blastobasis adustella, assembly GCA_907269095.1. Classification (NCBI taxonomy): domain Eukaryota; kingdom Metazoa; phylum Arthropoda; class Insecta; order Lepidoptera; family Blastobasidae; genus Blastobasis; species Blastobasis adustella. Next base: position 5,592,744 of record OU026129.1, read on the forward strand.
ATAGACGATAGAGCTGTCACAGGTGAAAAACTAAATCACAAACCTACCCTTCCACAGAGCCTCCACCCCGTGGGAGCTCTCATGTTGGTGAACTACGTACTGACCGAGGAGGACGCAGGTCGTCCGCACGGATTCCGCTTGCAGCGAGGCGGCGGGACCCGACTGCAACTGGCTGCTGATACAGCCGAAGCCTCCGCTAGATGGCGCGCTGTGCTGGCGCACGCGATCGATGCTAGCAATCAGGTGAGGAATCTATATCTTCTTGTAGGTATAAGTATCCAGACTTACTCATTATTATCATCATATCAGCCGAAAGACTGTTGGGCATAGGCCTCCCACAGAGATCTGCATAAAGGCTGGTCCTGTGCATTCCGCATCCAGCTGTTACCTGCGTTCTTAATCAGGTCCAGCTGCGACTCACTCAGGATACAACAAAAGCTTAGTCAAGACGCGTATGCTGCAGGGTGCAAGAATTAGACCCGACGATATTTATGTTAGGTTGCCCCAAGGCATACCGAGACACTTACTTCCGCAGTGTTCCCTTGTGACGTGACAACAATTTAGAGCTCGAAATCATCAGCAGACGATAGGTAGTATTGAATTAGAAGGTAGATCCTGGAGAGTGTGCTCCATAAACATTGCAAATTCTGTACCTATATAGCAATCTCTTCAGTTAGTACATTATCTTGTTTCTAGGTCCAATATGTTCCATAGTTCAATGGACTTACCTATCAAAGGACTTTAGTGTCCCTGGTTAAAGATTTATAATGTCCTACAGGCTAGTCTTAATTTACTTAGGTACCATAGTATGTCAATGAAAAATAAATACAATACAATACAATACGTGAGATAAGAAGCGGGCAAGTTCCGCCCATAGCCTAACATGTCACGGGTACAATTCTCAACCCTTGTTATAAATGTATGGTTCTTGGTCGTAGACATATCAGATAACATACTGTTGCTTGTAATAATTTAAATGCAAATATTTCAGTATCTGTCTTCCGAATTTCAGATAATAAAAACCGAATGTAAATGTTTAGTCAGATTTAAATGCGACAGTAGACAGTGCTTCGGCCCAAGTGAGTTAAAATCGTCTGCCGTGACGATTAGAGACAACATGCTAATTTAAGATTCGTTGTCAAATTAACATATATTATTACATATAAATTACATACATACATAAAGCTCACGCCTCTGTCGCATAGGAGGGCTAGGCAGAGACTATGATCCTCCACTTTGCTCTGTCCTGATACAACTCCCTAGCCCTAGCTAGTTAGTTTAATCTCAAATTAAAGTAGAAAGCAATATAGCGTTTACGCGTATAAATATCAAACTGCACAAGGACGAATAAACTCTCCATGTTTTGAAAGCACCATCTACAGAAAATCAATAGCAACAGTGAAAACTTCTCCTTTAAACTTGTATCTTGTCTATCTTGGAGTTGTAACCCACTTAACATAGATGTCGCTACCACGCCGCTTCACAGACGGCGATGAACGTAGCCAGCTGGGCTGGCCCGATTCGGTCCCTACTTCAATGGCATGGGCTTTCAAAGGCGATTTAACCGCAGGCACGCTGAGTGCTCAGAGCGCTCGGAACAGGTTCTGGCATTTATTGCCCCGGCGATTTTAGCAGCATCTTATTGCCCGCCGCATGTATACCATAGTGGCTCTCACTTCCGTCGGCGTCGCAGGAGGCCCATAAAGTTTACCATATATTTGTATAAGTAGCGAAAAGTACTTAATTGAATATCTCACTAGCGGTCGAGGATGTTTTGTAGGTGTTTGGGGAAATATATTTTTGTCTTTTCGTGAGACTTTATTATGCACTGGTGCAGGTTTTGCATCGATACTGTTAGGTAACCCATTTGTCAAACTTACAAATAACAATGGGGAAACGTACCCACTGAAGAGATATAGACAAACTTACATATCGACGGGGAAGAACTAAATTCTCCTATCTGACATTTTGTTCACGTGTAAGATAGGAGAATTTAGTTCTTCCCCGTCGATATGTGTCTACATCCATAACGTCAGGCGTTTCCTCTAGGAATAAAAAGAGACCATATTATTCCACTTGCTACTCCAAATAAACAGTACGATTATGTAACAACTGAATCCTTCGAAAATTAAATCACGGTTCGCTGTAAACAACACGTAACTATAGCTTTTTGGATCTTTTTAATGTTCAAATTTACCTTTTCCAGCGAGATGGATGGCTGGAACTGACCATGAGACATATGAAGCTTCCACCGTCATCTATACCACGCCCTGACTGCTTCGGCTACCTGATGAAGATAGGCTCTAAATGGAAGTCCTGGGCAAAGCGGTATTGCGTGCTCAAAGACGCCTGCCTTTACTTCTACAATGATGGCAACAGCAAGAGTGCTTTCGGTAATTCTTTTTTGCATCTTGTAGCGGAGAGTACTATGTCAAGCACCTAACTTGACGTCATAGTAATAAAGCATAGTATCGACCATTATTCGAGCATTCCTTACGCTCGTGGGTATCGGACAAGGCGTCTAACATTTTCGAGGCAAAAGATCTAGAGTCTCCGTAGACATGATAATGGGCAGCAGCGTTTTCCATTGTTATATTTATAACACCGCCATCTCCAACCCGCTTCCCAAGCGTGGAGATTATGGCAATAACCTCCCCTTTCGTGGGAGAGGCCTTGAGTCCTGCAGTGGACTGTTATGGGTTGTGATCATCGAGTCTTTTATCTGATTCAAGGCATATTATAATAATCATTATCATCATTATATGGCCAGCGCTGTGCTAATAAATGTGATGAAAAATGAGAGATGTTTAAAGTTTGACGTGTGTATCTGTGTGTCTGTTTGTAGTATCATAGCTCCTGAACGGATGAAGCGATTTGGATGCGGCTTTTTCTATAAAAAAGCCAGTTTTATCGAGATGGTTCTTAGCTTTGTTTTATTAAAATCGGGTCAGTAGTTTAGAAAATATTTGAGTTTAAATAAACTTGGTCAGGGGTTATCCGACTTTTTCTATCGGTTAAGTTTGTTAAGCCAGAAATGATTGATCCATGGGATACGAGTGTAAATGTGTATTTGATGTATGATCAATCAATATTTCCTTGGATTACAGGTATGGCGTGCTTGCACGGGTACAGGGTTCAAACATCGACAATGGGTGGCAAGAAATATGCTTTCGAGGTGATGCCCACAGAAACGAAGCAGAGGCACTTCTACTTCCATACAGAGTCTGAGATGGACAAGAAACGGTGAGTTAATGAAACAAAATAAATATGTAAACTAAAATAGTAATCCATAGATGTTTAGTCCGATTTTGCCGTTGGGAAAATGAAACTTGGCGTAAAGTACGCGTAAATGCACGAAAGTAAATTATAGACTGCCCCATTATGTTTCTATTTTTATTCTCCGCTACACACACTCTAAATCATTACAGATAAAAAAATAAAAAAATATTTCTTTATTTACCAAATAGAGTAAATTTTTCTTATGCTAATCTGAGATATATAATTTGTTGGAAGAACGGTGTAAGGTTTTAACATAAGACCAGGATATTCTGATTCCTAAACTAGGATATACCTGTATTTTAGGAATCAGTAAATGTCCGTGCGTATAAAGTCCCTATACATATTCTAATTCACTTACAAAGATAAATACCTACCTAGTTCATTAAATACTTAAACCTGCACCACGGTCCGGCACTTTCGAATCATAAGCCCTAAATGTTATGGACTAAATATTATTAGGTACATATAAATAGAATATACCGTCTCGGCTCCCGAGACTTCAACAGTCTCAGGATCCTTAGCGGAAGACTTTGGTCAAATTAAGTATTACAGAAAATATCGTACCCAAACTGAAATATAACGGTTCATAGGCAATTAAAGCTACCTCTATTGACAGAAAGAACTGGAAAGAATATTACATACAAGGCAATATTAACAATTTTAGAGCCTTCTCTTTACGTACCTGAGGATAAAGGATAACCCGTTAACTCTATTCGAAAAGGTAGCAAATTTTTTTTAATTTTTCATTATAATCTGTGGCTTACAGACCAGCCTATTGTTATCGAATGCATTGTCCTTTCGAAGTCTCGGAAAGGGACACCCTTATCAATTATATGGGCCCATTTGTTGGTTGTTTGTTTGGTGGTCACACCGTAAAATCCATTTTGAGTAGATATGTCCTCCAGTAACTCAAATTTTTAAATTGCCATGGGTTTACCAGAATCAGAGCTGTTGTTATTATTATGTGGTATTTTTCAATACCCGTGTTAGTTTTAAATATTATCAATAAATATAAATATGCTTGGAGAAATTATACATACAACACCCAGACCCGTAACAGACGTTAAGATTCATCATTTCAATTTATGCCCGGCCGGGAATTTAACCCGGAACCTCTTCGTGGCAGACCGCCATGTTTACTAACTGATCCAATCAGGTCGTCTCGCCGTTAGAGCTAGGATCATGATCATCAATGTCGGCGGAAAATAATTATATACCTAGATATATTCGGCTCCGTAGAGCGTCATCTGTATCTCAAGCATGTGAGTAAATACGAAGCTAAAACTAGCAGTGCGGTTAGCACATAGCTCATGCGCGCGATAAGCGAGAAAAGGGGCGACATACATACTGCTATCTTTTTCATCTTCGTATTGAGAGAAAGAAACAAACGATCTCTCGCGGCGCGAGCTGTGTCGCGGACATACTTGTGATAGGCGTGCTGATGTGCATTAATGATGTGACGTGCTAGTTTAAACTGTGTAACAAAGGAGGTCCGGACAACCCAGCCTATATGACGTAACGTTGGTAACGTTAAGCGATATGTCATTGGAAAGGATTTTACGTTTTTGCATAACACACGCTTTGCTTACTTTGGGGCCAGATGGCGCTGTGTGAATTGTCCAAGCATATTTATTTTATTATTTTCTATTTAACTTCGTGTCAAAATCTAGAGATATCTGAAACTGTCGCCCTAACACCTACGATTCACGAGTGCATTTTGGTGTCATGTAACAATGTAGAATCGATGATTCGCTGATGCGTTATCACTATGAGGACTATGTCGGTTTGTCGTGTCGTCCATGTGTGATAATGTGGCTACCGTATCCGTCAAAACGGGAGACCACAACGCAGCAATTATTACTTGCTGACAGAAATAGATAAACTAGCCAGGACTGTCTCGAGCCAGTATTGCCATTTGCCAGTATTTCCCAGAATACAGCGCTATTACTAGGATTACAAAAAGGAGAAATTGAAATCCTTGCATTAACCTTATATTAAAGAATTACTAAAAGTATAGGCATTATATGGGAAATACACTGATTATTATTATTATTATAAATTTTGCAAATTCTCGCCTTGACACAGGCAGCACTGTTCCGACTGTCGGTAAATTGAATGAATTTTTTTTATGTAATAACGGTAGACGAACAGGCAAGCAGGCCACAAGAGTCAGGAGGGAGGGGCACGTTAGCGACAACAGGAGTATTGCCAATGTGTTGCCAACAATTCTCTGATTTCAATGATTGAAATTGTTACTTTTGCCATTACCTATGATCAATTTTATAGAATAGTTTCAGTTTATAGCAAGGGAACTTTGTTGTTAGCAACTGAACTAATGAAATCGATGCTACGGAATTGCAAAAATAACAATTTCATATTATTTCAATAATAATTGAAATCGGAGAATTATTGCCTATATCACGTAATTAGCCTGCAAGACACATGGCTCTGACAGCAACATGGCAAACGCCTCTCTTCTACTAAAGCCATGGTTTCCCAAACCACCACCTCATGGAGTACTGAAAACCTTACTCACCGACAGAAACACAGTACTATTTAAAACCGTTACAGCTACAGTATTCTATAAGGTGTAGGTACTTCACCTGTCTCGTTGTTCCTGATACTAAAAAATAATCAAACGCCAAGATGGCGTTAATATCCCGGTTATGCTCACGCGCGAGGGCCCGGGGTCCGACTTGACCATCCAGGATTTTTATAGTGGAACGTCCGTGACCGTGCTACCAGGGGAACCTGACCAGATTTTAATATGGTTACACAGTCAGTCGCCTGAATGAGCAGGTTTCGTCACGATGTTTTCGCTCACCGGAAGAGCATCGGTTAAAATTCATCTAATGTACATAACTCAGAAAAGAGTCATTGGTACATGGCCACAGTGGCATGCGAACCCGGTACCTTAATCGCTCGGCCACCAAAGCTTTTGATATTGAACTGAAAAAGTTGACATTTCTATCTTTATCATTTATGTCTTTCTATCCCCATTTCAGATGGATGGCTGCTCTGGAATACTCTATAGACCGATGGATGAAGGCTGGTTGACGTCTACGACAACTCTCTGACGATTCCTTTGAGTTTATATAATTTAGTTCAATCAAATATATTCCTTGCTTCGTTATTATTATCAATATTCATTTCGCAATCCACTCCCATTTCCTTATTCAAAGTTTTCTAATAAAGCGTTGATGTTAAAATAAAATACAATTTCCCGCTATGGACCAGAACGGTTGTAAAGTCACAACTAATCCCAGACTATCCAGAGTCTAAATCAAAAGTGGTTGAAATGGTTTAAGTAAAAGGAAAACGGTATGAGGCGTGAACCTCATAACGAAAGGCTCTTAACTTCTAAGGGCACTGCGACATCATTGTAAAACATTTTGTAGTTCCTGCCTTGCTATCCGATGTTTTCATAGTTAATAGAATGACGTTACTGGTCGTTAAGTTTTATTACTTTCGTATAGTCATACTGGAGTATGTTCTTAACTTTAAATAGAAGTAAACCTACTAATCCGCATGAGGATTCCCATTGTACCAGAAATAAGTATAGAAGGAGCAGCATATCAACCTACCGACCACCAGCATAAAATGAGCTACCATCATTAATAGACTGTGAAGGCTGTGTGTGTTAGGTAGCCCTACATCATCAAATACAAGAAAATTTTCACTTTGTACGGATAGTAGACGTTTAGGAGACCCATACAACATTGGTCTGCCCGTGCACAATCTGGCTCTTCTAGAAGTAAAAAAAAAACGGTCTGCATGACGTCCTCTTAGCAGTTTTGCTCTCGTGGGTTATCCTAAACCTCTACTATCGCTACAAAGCGGAATTTTTCTTTTACACGATGACGTAGGATAACTAACGGCGCCCTTACAGTCTATAAGGACGCGCGTTTAATCCGGACACAGTCCAAAGTTGAAACAGGGTAGGTCGAGCTGCTGGCTTCTGTACATCTCTAACATCCTATTTCGCTCTGTATCCGCAATTCTTTTTTTTATTAAATAATGATTAGCAATATACTGTGCCACAAACTTATCTGACCCGGTGACCGAAACTGGAACTGCGGAAAAATGGCAGGGGGTTTTGAAATATATGAAATGACAGCCAATAACGGCGACGCCATCACTGGGTCACTGTCGATAGGTATTGTTTAGAAATTAAAAAACTATAGCTTCACAGACAAGACATACACAGTGTACGTATCGTGATTGACAGAGCAAGTCCTGATTTTGTTAAGATTGTTGTATATTTAACAAATAAGACAAATCACTCTGAACAGATTTTACATACTTTATGGTCTAGCTATGGGAGTTACATAGCCACAGCCAATAAAATACCGAAATAACCCATGCTTTTTCAACGTTTTATTATAAAATTGTACTAAAAATTTTAAGTCAAATTGCGGAATTGGAGAAATGGTAAAGTGTATAAATATAACAGGAAACAATTTTAAATTGTTTCCTGTCATATTTATACCAAGCTATTTATTTATTTATTGTTATTTATAACAACAGCAATGTTGAAAAGGCAAATTATTTATTCGAATTGAAGTGTAACAATTAATAAGGACATTTTATATAATTATATAAGTAATGAATATTTGAATGACTGGAAACGACGCAACGAAATAAAGATCAGGAGTTGTAGAACCTTAGCCATATTTTGCACAAAGTATAACCGTAGATAATATCATAATGTATATAATTATATAATAAATATTGCTAAAGGACACTGAGATGATTCTCTGAACGATTTTGACGACCTCGATTGTGACTGAATATTATGAAACTTGTAAACGTTACATATGCTTGGGAAATATAAAACAGCATATAGGTAACAAGTAAAATGTAATGGAAAATAAAGAAGTTGAAAACAGTGTAAGGAGATTTTAAGTGACACTTCAGAAAATGATAGTCATAGACAATGAGACATAATAATTATTAAAATTGAAATTATCTTAGATTTATTAAATATTATATAAAAATATTTCGATGGGAATTTTATCGCAGAAGATAAAGTATGGATTCGTATTCCTATTTATTAGAAAAGTAAAGTGTCAGATGTAGAGAAATTAGTAGGTATACCTACCCAAATGCAGTTGCATCTAATTGTAATTACATAACTAACTATTCGGTGTGCCAAAGCATTTTATTAGTAGATAAATAGTAAATAAATATATAAAAACGATTGATGAGCACAATCATAGGTATATTATATCGATATTGTATATAAGTATATCGATAATTAATTAAAATTGTTTATCTGTAACCCTTAAATTTTATATAAATGTGATTATTATCAGTGTTGTGAATTTACGATCATATTATAAAGTATTTGTATAATATTGGATATTAAAATAATTTGTTGTTATTTTATTTACTTATTGAAATATTGTAAATAATTATTTTGTGAGAAGGGTTACAGAGGTAATTTTTGTCTTCGATATTGTAATGATCACGTTTAAAGTATAAAATAAGGATCAATAATATTCCCCTTAGAATGCGGTCCAGTATAGGTGACTTAAATTTGTGCATTAAACTGATAAATAATTATTGAAGTTACTTAAATACATAAATATACTGTATGTATATAAATAATCATGTAAAAGCTCAAATATATTTAAATAATAAATAAAAAAGACTTGAAATTAACAGAATGTTTAAAAGAAAAAGCTTATAGAGTAGCCTTGTAAATTAGTGAATGTTTGGAGTAAGACAACAATTTGTTTACAATTATATTATAATAAAAATATAAATGCACGTTATATAAAATAGATTATTGGTAAATCCTAGATTTATCTGTCTACATTATTATGAGAATTGTAAAAGTAAATAGTCATATAATGTGTTCAGTAAGTAAGTATCAGAATGTAGTGAGAGTTCTTGAATTTAATCAAGTATTTAATTTACTTTGCCCCGTCTAAACAATGCCAAAGAAATGCGTTAAAAGTGATTGTTGTAATTTGTAATATTTTATTGCCAAATTATGATATGTAATTGGTTATTTAATGAAGATTTTAACAGTTTTTGATAGTTGTAAACGTCACATTATTATGGAAATTTAATTGTGCTGGAGAGATTGTAACAATCTGAAAGGAGAGCCAAGTAATGTTTAAATTAAAATAGAAGATTTTTTAATTATTGTATGTGACTGTATTGATAGACTTCGTTGTAATAAAGAGAAAAAAAAAAAAAAAATTAACGCCTCCTTTATTTATCCAAGCTGGATACAATATTTCCCAAAACAAACACAGCCCCATACCAACAAAATACATTAAATCAATTAGCGAACTCCAACGAAATCCACTCGATCCCAGTTCTGAGCGTTAATTTACACGACTTACGAGCTACTAACACGGAAAATAAACAATAGAGAGCGATATCCTTCCCTTTTTTATCGCTAAAGCAAAGACGATTTGGGTGGAGAAGGCTTGAGGCGGAGGGGGGCGCGGGGCGCGGCGGCACGGGAGCGCTACTGCCTCCGGTGCGCGGGCGGTAGTACGCGCGCTCTACTCCCGCCAGTCGCTCGCCACCTGCGCCCGCGCAGCCTCCGCTACTCGCGCGCCCACCGCCCAAAATCTGGATTACAAGACAACGCAGTGCGATTACAGTGACACTAGTGTACTATAGTGTACTATATCTATATCCCGATGATAAACTTACTAGTACTTGCCTAGCGACGGGTAATAACTCTAAACGCCACGGTGTCTATTAACTGTTTTATGGCCTGTACAGTGCTTCTATTGTTGTGTGCGCTCCCACTAATCTCCTATTCACCTGACTCGACGCCACTGCGGTTGGACTGTGAAATGTGACAAAAAATCGGCAGCAGTCTCTGCAGGACGCTGACCGTACGTTTGTAAACTTTGCGGCCAGCTACCTGCCTGGTGGACACATCCGACGACTGATCGGGCGATCCGTCGCCATGTGAGTTCCTTTTTTTGTCGTATGTAATTTAATACAGCGGATGTGGAATAAATTGGGTAGGCAGGGTGCGCTTCGGCATCGCTACCTGTTTTATCGTCATGTGTCTGATGGGGTGGCGGTTTTGTTATTGTTATCAAAAGCTGCGCAGGCGCGGCCGAGAATAAAACAATTCTGGGAACTAACGGGGCTGCGGTTTGCATTGTTGCTCTGCTTTACGGCGGGTTTAGCGTTTCCTGCCACCGGGTTTCGCAGTAATTATCAGTAGCATTGTCTCGCTTGGCTTCGCATGGAGATTCTTGATAAGATATAGCACTCATCTAGTTAAAATCGTGATTTTCTGCTAGGGTTGGATTGGGTGAAGAAAGAAATGTGACGATATTAACACTAAAATCAAATGTAACCCGTAAAGTGTCTACGTAGATATAAGATGTAGAATAGAAACTAACAATCAATAGGATGTAGCGACTAACAAAGTTACACTTGATAACCCTTTTTTATTAATACGCACAGTAATATGTACAGCCCGCAGCACATCGATCTACCTGCCACCAATATAAAATGAGCTAGCATTACTATGGATGCACGTAAAAATAAAGTGACAGTGTAGGTTTAGGTGCTGCCCTCTGTACCTATTTGTTTTCTCGGCAAGCTTCAGCCACGGTGTATCTGCAGTTAAATCACACGGCATTAACATCCCCCAACAATCCAATGCTGGACACGAGCCTCTTTCACATTATTGGACGGCATTGCCATTATCCCCATGCTTGGCAGGCGGGTTGTATAAAGGCACTGTTGAAAACACTCAACTGAAAATGCTGTTGCCCATTTTCTGGGCATCAAGTCCGCTAAATTACTTAGGCTCGACCTCGACCTCGAGGCTCATAGTCACCTCCTACTATATTATACTTCTATGCTCGTTGTCACATCCACGTGGTCAATATGATGTCCGTGGAGATCATGTCAAAACCTCCCTTATCAGGTGGCCTACCACCTCTGTGGACTCTATCAAGCCTAAGGAGTTCAATGAGTACCACCTTATCTATTTCTAAGAAGCAACAATGTTTGCATTGTTGTGTTCCGGATTGAAGAATAAGGTACCCAGCGCAATTACAGGCATGAGGCATTTCATCTTAGTCCTTACCGTGACAACGTAGCTGTGTTCTATACATTTTTGTTGCCTGCAATCTGAATGCATGAATCGTAGATGTTATGAGCGTCAGTTACCGCTTACCGGGTGGGCTGTCTGCTTGTGCTATGCAAAAAGAAACCTTCTAATCACAGAGCAGCCTACCGCGTAACTCGATTGCTTTCTACCTGCAAATCGTTAAGACTTTCATCTCTTGGTTTCGGGACCATTTGCTGTAGCCTTGGCGTCCCTGACATCGCAGGTAAGCTGCAAGAGTGCCGTCTTTGATGGTAAGACGACAGGATGATGACGATGACGATGATCTGTTCGTTTCGGACCTGAGGATGTGAGGTGTAGCTGTAGCGATCGCGCAAGACCTTATAATGAAATGAATCTGATGGATAGTCACGGGACATAGACATTAGCGACATCCGGTGTATCCCTCCTCTAAAACCTCGGGACACGTTTTCTTATTATTTAAAAATGGGTTATTCAAAGCTTGTTTAGTCCTAGTATCACTTGCGACCATTACTGATGCTACAGCTTCTATGAACTGTAATAGGGATACGTTGCTCTTACAGCAATAAGGCGAAACGTTGCCTTTGAAATATACAACACAATAGAAAACGCTTCTGTCCGTTTTCTGTTCTACGAAGGTTGCAGACGTCTGCTTTAAGATAGTTTTGTAGTACCTGTACTTTGCAGGTATGTTACCCGATAATAGTGGAAGAGGTCGGTAATGTTTTAATCTGTTCAGATCATTCAACAGAATTCTGTTCTAAAGTGTAATGTAGGTACAAATAGGTACCTACATTTTTAGAAGCATGTATAAGTAAATATAGCACACGGAAAGAGACCTTATCGCCATAGATAGGAGCCCCCTTTGAACATTCCGTTACAGCAACTGTACTGTAGCATGCCACTAATTGCAGAACAAATAGTAGTTAATCTTAGCCATCAAACGATACTATATCTTATCACATACAGACCGAATGATGGTAATCAGGATAAAGTAACTTGCGGCAAACTAGAGTACCTGCATAGTATCAGTTTTATTGATCATTGTTATGATAAACCAACGAGAACTGAAGACCATATATGAAGGTTGAAAAACATTTCCCACCTTATTTAGCAAGAATTGTCATTTCGTATGACTACTACAGTAGTACGATAACGAAAACTGAAGCATAATCCACCTTGGACGCCTTGGACAACCTTATCATAGTAAATGAAAATAAAATCTCGTGATTGTGAATGATACAGATAGTGAAGTTTAACTGTGCCCAAGTTACTCAAAACGATCTCAATGGCCGGCATCGCATACGCTCCCCTTAGGTTGCAGATGTTGATGACGGTGGCCCTTTTCCATCAGATGGACCGTCTGATCGTGTGCCTCCCATGGCAATAAAAAAATAGCAGAGATTTAACATTGAAGTCCCGTAGTGATCCGCGAAACTACAAACAGTAACTAAATACGTAGCTGGCTTAGAGACTACAGCGCCTCGCTTCAGTTATTTCGTGAAACGGATTCTATGTCATTACTATTAGTTTTCTCTCGCTCTCTTTATTACAGTATCCAGTTAAAAAACATTACACGAAAAGTAAACACGTGTATTCGAGTAGTAGAGACAACCCAAACCATTAACTCTAAAACAGTAAAATTTTACTAGGTAACTTGGAAAGGGCTACTTAAAAGAGCTTACTTACTGGATTGTGGCGGTGCTTGTTGGTGGTGTGGTTCATATTATGTATCAGATTTCATCTCGAGCTAAATTGGAGGGCGTGGCAATTCCAGTGTATCATTCCTTCGCATATGCTGTAAAAATAATAGTTGGTCAATTTTCATTTAGAGACAACTGGCAATTAAATAATGATCATGATGGCATAATCATCATCATCAATAGCCCATAATAGTCCATTGCTGGACTTGAGGCCTCATCATTGATGGTATATCGCCTTGATTGACACTGGTACGATCCAAGTCCTGTCAATGCGAGTTAGTTCGTGGTATTTTTGTCTACCTCCAAAATCTCTATTTCTCTCTTTCGTATGGGAACCATGGACGATACCAGAACGAATTTCTTCGTTAACTTGTCACCAACGAAGTATACGTAATTGCGGTAGTCGTCCATTCAGGTTTATCATACTTTTGATCACCATAACTGGTGATCAGCGAGTATTCTAAAGATCAACTAACTTAATGTACCACAAACATATCTGACCCAGAAACGGCGTCGCTGTTGTTGACAACAAAATGACATTTCAAAATGGCGACACTCAGTTCCAATTTTGGCCACCTGTTCGATAAGTTTATGGCACTGTATTTGAGAATTAACATTTGTTACCATCGTCACACTCGAACAAAGAAAACACTATAGACACTGACAATCAAATGACATTCTAATCCTGGTGGCCTTTCAAAGATAGCCTTCTTTAGATCCAGCTTTTCAATGGACATCTCTTTATATTTTACTGGCTATATTTCTTATGACGTGTTGGTGTCATTTTATTAGTGTTTGGCAAAATCGCTACATAGTGAAAGCCACAACCTAAGAAGACGAAGATCCAGCTTTGTGTTGCCGCTTGGATCTATCAGGGTAATGAAGACTTGCAGCAGTGGGCTTTGCTTTGTAAAATTCTAACCTAATTCATAATGATATTCAAGTCATTACCATTTCTCGGACACATACACTACATAACCAAGAGCACTGCTCCCAACTTACCAAGATTTATCGATAAGATGATATCCGACCGTAATGTATGGGGTGATAATTAAGTTTATCTCATTCCATAATATCCAGATCGCAATGAAATATTCAGTGTGAATTAACAGTGCTTTAAGAAAGAGAGCTCATTAATTAAGCATGAATCTCGATCCATTAATTTCAGTGAGTCTATTGAAGTAGAGCAGGTGCAGGTATGATGAGCAAAACAGGTTGATAAAACAACTAAAACAACGGAAGAGCCGAAGTAACTAACAACGGAGCTGAAGTAACTATAGTTATTGTTGATAGTACTTTAAGCGTCAGTTACTGCAGTCTGTAAGTTGTAATTTAGTCTGGCAAGTAAAAAGTGAACTATGTAGAAAAAGATTTTAATGACACTGCAAACTGAGTTCATAAACAAAAGGAAATTATAGGAACCAATACTGTTTCTTTTAGTAAAATAAAATTACTTGTAGGTAGGAACTTTTCGATACTATTTTTGGAATCTATAAGTATTAAAATAACCACGGCACACGAACGTCCATTACATACTGCACCGTCTGTCTGTATACATATTCATATCTCTAAATTCTCCGGCCGAATGTGAGATAAAAGTAGTTCCACAGCCTCGGAGCAAGTAAGATGGTAGAAACTCGATCAGGCCCAGGTAACAGAGACAACAGTACCAACACCGCAAGTGCGAGTGAGAGGGGTGAATCAGAAGGCTTTTACGGTAGAACGGGCAACGCGTAGTGAAATGTGGGCTCGCCGCTCGCCTTTTTTCGATTGCTCGCTTGAATAAATTGATTCTGAGATTAATCTTTTTGTAAATGCTATATCTGACATAGGAAAAAGTTTTATTCTTATTACGTTGTCTAGGATGTAATTAAATTTGATATTTCCTCACAGATTTAGCTGAAGCTTTGTGCGGCTAGATCCGTTTTACAATATTCATGACTGAGAATAAAATTTGTAAAGAGGGCAAGAGACGCAGGCGTGCCGGAAACCTTATGAAAACACTGGCTTACAACCGAGGCAGTAAAGCAAAACGCCAGTTTTATTGTCCTAGCCATGATACTAATTTGAGATGGAAATATACAAGACCAATCGTAAATCTTAGAATAGGACTCGTTCCACCATCGTTATTAGTGTCATATAGAAAAGCGAGGAATGGGATAATTTAACTTTACTGTTCTCGATATTTGATTTGCTGTTCTCAGTTAGTCTTTGATCTTCTTCACTAGACAAACTTAATTAGATATCTACTAGAAGCTCATTTCATGCATTTACCACTGGAACATTTTATGCTGTGAGTATGTCAGTTATAATTGCTCGCATACTTACCTAACTATGTAAGCATATATATTTGTCTCAAGTAAGCTTCAAACACACCTTATTACTTATCCAAATGTTTCGCAATCATACCGATACTACTAAATTGATAGCAATTTATCATCCATCGACGTAATATCAGTTTAAAATTGAATCTGGTTAAATTTTACTAATAAATACTTACATCATGTTCAACTAAAAAATCTGTCTGAGAGCAGTGTGACAAATGGGGATACTAAACGGCTAAATTATTAAATACATACTTACAGAGAACGTCAAACAGAATCACATTATGCTGTGTGGTACCCTGACAAACCTCTCGCTTTTTCTACATTCATCAACCTTTTCATACAAGCTCGTCGATATAATGACATTTTTTGTAAAATATTACCATGGTTTTTGATAATATTTGTAAGTATTTTGCTGGATGTCGAAATAGGTACTCAAATAATTTAATTTATAAGGATAGCGTTCTCAATTAGCACTAACATGTTAAGCTTCTTAGAAGAAGTAGCATGAGGAAGATCTCGTGAGATATGGCGTCAAGTTTATGCTAATAGATTAACTGGAAACAATGTAGAGCTACTTAATTAAGCATGTTTCTCGATCCATAAATCTAAATGTTGAGCTGTGTGAAGTAAGTGAGGCAAGCTCTGACACCGAGCCAGTCCAGAGACAGAACGTACCGGTCCAACACTGACGACGAAGTGAAAGGCTACAAGATAAAGCCAACACCTTTTAGTAAAGTTAAAAGTTTATTTTGTAACACTCAGATTCCGATTCGATAGCCATAAAATATGTATATTGAAAAAAGAGTAAAATAAAATTCTGGTATTTCCATTAGTTTTAAAATTGTGACGTAGAAAGATACTAATGGGTGTGTTTTATGCTTTCAGATGGTTCTCAAGGCGTGATGTCTGACAACGGCGGAGCTGTAGTCTCGAGGGCGTCGACACCTCGCCCAGCTACTGATACCCCAACCAATGCACCGCTTCGCTCTAGACATGACCAGTTCCTTGCCAGTTCAGCAGAAAGAGCCCAACAACGCCCCTCATCTAGTGGCAGAAATCCCAACGGGACATTCGAAACACCACCGCTACCCTACCACAGACAGATGACAACTGGCTCTTTACTGACCTCCACACATCGCGAGACGTCTGCCTTCGTCCCAGTAGTACCAACTAGAGCCATGCACCCTGTCATCTATCCCAATGATATGCATCCAGCTCTAATACCATCTGAAATTATGGAAAGAGAAAGAATGTTGGATAGGGAAAGAACTGAACCAGCCAAAGGATCTCCTGATAGAGCACCTGGAAACTTTCCTAAAAGGAACTCTTTTGATTTGATGGCGATGATGGTGGAAAAGAGAAAAGAGGTGGCTTTACGTGAAGCTGCTGCTGCTATGCTACTACCTCATCATAGAGCGTCGTCTATAGAAGGAATGATGACAGATGGTCCAACACAGCCGGCAATATATGGACCTCCTGGGGCATTCCTCGGTGCTCCTGGTCCTTCTCCCACCACGGCTGGTACTTTTACCTTTCCTGGGGCAGGATTATTTCCACCTGGGGCCGGACCACATCAAATGCATCCGCATCTAGACAGACGTTTATTGCGTGCGCCAGGAAGAACTTCAAGACCGAAGAAACAATTTATATGCAAATTTTGCAACCGTCAATTCACCAAGTCATATAATTTGCTCATACACGAAAGAACGCACACTGATGAAAGACCGTACTCCTGTGACATTTGCGGGAAGGCATTCCGGAGACAAGATCATTTACGAGACCACAGGTATGAATATTTTATCTTCTCTTGTAAGCACATACAGTATAATTACAGGGTGCATCGACGTGTCTACTTTCTTGCACATTTTAATTTTCTACAACGCCGATCATAGTTTTATAAAGATCTAATTTACATGCACGTAACAAGGCAGCCGGTGTAACTCAAGTTGCAGATGTTAAGCCGACTGTGGCCGCATCCGGCCGTGTACTTGGAAATGGAATATTTATAAAGTTTCTTGATCCTAGCTTCTCGGAAATTAGTTTATCTTGATAAATTAGATTGAAAAGGTCGCCTTTTGACCATTGCGTGTATATTGTCATGGGCGGTCCAAGAACTCTTTGAAAGTAATTTGGCATAGCATTCTCACACGACATGCCATTTGCTGAGCAATGGCCAGCCATTGGCTTTGATTATAGATAACAGACAAACGATACATATTCACGTCTCGGATCGTTTATGTCGGGCAAAAAACTGCCTGATGGATAATTCAAGTGCCTATTCTACGTCACTTCATATCGTTTTTTTTTCTTTTGTTATCTCGTTTGTAATATTAATTACTGTTTGGAATGAGCCTGAGAAAAGTTTTTGCTGCTTCTCAAATAGAGCTTCAAAGTAGAGCTCTATATACTTAATAAAAGGATAATGAATATGTTAAAATGTATAATTGTATGTGCTTTAAAAGGTGCTATTTTCGCTATCGGGACAATTGTTTTATATACCAACTTAAAATTAGCTTTAAGCAGACGGCATTTGGGTCTTTACAAACGTTTTTATTATAGGCCATAAAACTGGACGGAGCTGATATGTCGGACCCCATTATAGAAACAGTGCTACCAAATATTGACCGGCAACAAACACGTAACGTGCTAGAATACATGTCTGAAACTATAAAAGGCGAAGAGCCATTAAATAGAAATCTCGTCGTGCTATTTGGTATCACTAATTTATTATTACTGCCGCGAGAAACATTTTCAAACATTATTGCAAATTGCTTTACATGATTCCTATTAATCATTTTACATGAAACTGTTTTGTTTCTACGTTGATTAATAATTTCCTCCAACTGTTATTGGACATATAATACTTTAGAATTAGTACCTAAATAAAATTCATCATAAATCTAATAGCTGACAATATAAAGAAATTCGAAGTAGGTAATATTTCGTGACGCAGTCGTAAATAGTAATTTAGAATGTTCGTCGTCGTATAATTTGGGAGGAACCAATCTTCGAAATTCAACGACGAAATAATTTTTTATTTTCATTTAACAAACTCGCTCTTTCGGTGATTTAGTTTCCTAATCCCATTGAATTGCCATCACTTCCAAGCAAATCCTATGTTTTATTAGTGTTTCAAATATTTTTTCCAACTTAAGAACCGAGAGCTTAGTCATTTTTGATGGACCTGTACGGTCGAATAAGATTTCGTCTCACATTAAGCTAGGATCTTTTTTACCTTTCGGTTCGTAATTAGTTTAAATTCTGATGACTCACTGATTTCTATTGCTTGAGCCGTAATGGAAGGCAAGAATGGGTACAGTCAGCACAGTATGAGGAAGCAATATTTTATTGTAAGATTGTCTTATAAGGTATTATATGGAACGCGTGCATTTAACTGATTTATCTTTACATTTGAAAGTACAATTAATATCTCTTGACATTACTACAAAATTAGCATTGTAATTTAAATAAGATATTCATATAGGTACTATATAGTGCACCGGGTTGGCAAATACACTAAAATATAACACAATGATTAATGTATTTATGTATTTTAGCAAGAAGTTGTCTCACTGCATTATTTTCTACATGTTAATTTTAAGTATCTACTGATATTTTCGGTCTAAGTATATTTGTAGCTAATATTGCTTTTCATATGTTTTGTGAGGTTGTTGATCCTTTCGAACCTTCGCGTGGTGACCAACAGAGGGTCTCTCGCGTTGTTGTGATGTAACAATAAAGTTTTCAACTTACTATTCTATCGAACGTTGACTGTACCATCTACGTGTACAATTTAACTCGTCCAGAGTCCGGTCTGTTCCGTGTTATCATTCCAAAATTGCCGATAAAGGCATTGAATAGATCGTTACAAAAAGCGTCAGGTTTTTTTCGCTCTGCACTGAGCAATCACAAACCAATTTAGACCGAGGTGCTCAAACGGCTATGCCATGAAAAGTTACTCGAATCCGGCCCCTCATGAGCTCATCAGCGTCGTCATAATTGCAAGCAGTTATAGTTTTTTGTCGCGACCGATTATGATTACCTTTGTAATCAAGATGCAGCGAGTGAAGCATTTTGCAACGTATATTATACACCGAGTGCTATAATTAATAACCACGCAGGCACCGCTGACCTCTCAAGGACTGCAGTTTGCCACGCTCAAATTCGAAATTCCACGAAATATTTCTATAACAAAAACCGTAACTAAACTCAGAGGCGCGATATTGGTGCGAAGTGGCTTATCGATTGAATTTTGTTGCAAGCGATACTTACCATAAAATAATCCGAAATATTGTACCTAAATGCGAAAGTTTGAAAGGATGGGTCTTTTGGGGTATACGTAAGTATTTTTTTTGACTAGTCAGGCATTAAACCGAGTTCTCACCTGGTGGTAAGTGACGATGCGACCGTTGATGGAGCATGCCTGGTTAGGACCATTAATGTTTGATGCTCTTTCACGCGAAAGAAATTTACAGTTTTGTAGTTGTCCCAGAATATCACATTGGATATAGGTAAGCATTTATGCAGTTCCAGCGGGAACACGCCATGACATAATTTGACGCGAACGAAACCGTGTTCTTAATAAATATTAAAACATGAGACCATAATTCCATGTTTAAAAATGGAACAAAAAGGAACTTAAATATGCATGGATATGCATATTTAAGATAACCACTAACTGCCTTACGTAAATAAATAACTTTTTAAAGCACTCTGCTTATCCCACGATCGATCAGAAAGTGTGATCGGCATATTTTGTCGATGGAAATTAAGTAAATTTCAACTGGCAAATAACAACGTGGTGGTAGGATGAAGCCGCAAAGTGGTACGCTCGTAATTACGTCCCTGTTAAAATGAACATTTTCTTTACCACAAAACTGGTTGCTGTAATGCGTTTGTCCCTTAATTTCATGTTGAAGCCAATAGACATAAAAAAGCAAAGATTAAAGTGGATATAGTGAAGAGTAATAAAAGTGAATAGGTCTCCTTCGATTATAAAGTCATTAGCGGAAAACACTTCGCGAGTCTTTTTCTCCTTTCTCACTCCACTGCGTCGGGTAAATTGTAGTTTTTTGTAGAAATTTCTACAAGTAATTACGCGCGTCGCTATTAAAATCCTCAACAATATTTTATTACCAATAAAGGAAGTAATATCACAATTTCCTTCAGCGGTTCCCATCGACGCGTTGTGAGCATAAACATTCAATCAAGTCTACAGAAATTTAAGAGGCATTAATAAAAAAGCCAATCGACTGTGGTTCCCATAAGATGAGTTGTTGGCAAACACGTGGATGTACAAACAGCCACGGCAACCTGTATGGCGGGTCTTGAGATGTAAAAATATAACTTTGTAGAACCACCATGGAATGTGTTGTTTTACGTACGTCTGTGGTTGTTTCTGTTACTTGAATTGGGTACTTGAAATGCCTTGAATTACGCCCTTATTATTATAGAGAAGGTGAAGGTTTAGTTTTGATTTATGTGTGGTAATGTTTAATTATCTATTTTAATTAAGAAATACCTGTTAAATGGACTACCTTTATTGTGTGCGAAATACGGCGATATTTTTGAGATAGAACACATTTAGTACCAAGTCCCAAAAAGCAAAGAAAATGTAATAGACATAGTTAATTTTACATTTATTTTTTGGTATGTACTTCTTGATATATTTACAACGATGTGCATCCTACTAGTATCCGGATTTTTAATGCATGGTCGCCCTACGTTTATGTTCGTCTGCGGCGTAGTCTACTATAAGATAAAATAGGTATACGCAAGTACTATCATTAATACGATACACTGCAAGCAATTTCTTTGAAAAAAGAGACTGGTTCAACTTAAGACTCCATTAATTAGCGATGTAGAACATTTCTCTAGCAATCCTTGTAATGTTACTACTTTATCATTCAGTTGTATAGTTATTTAGTTATCTTATCCAACTTTTTCTACATTTACAGTTGAATAATTTATTTCAAGTACATTATATTTATAAATTCGCTAACGCCTATGGCTTGTATAATACTCTAACTAAGCAAATACGTTTTTCTTGTTAACGATTCCAATTTGTGTAGAGAATTTGATTAATGTTTTCAGTTGTAATGTGGACTAGATATTTATCATTGCATACAGCCTCCATGTTTGGATGTTTAGATTTACTATAATGTTCATACACGAACCGGACATTTCTTAAACCGTTAAAAATATCACTTCTACAAATGATAAACGTTTTTAATTACTATATGAGAATAGTAGGTATTGTTATTGCGATTACGTGGTATGCAAAATGAACCACTTCGATTTGAAAGTGTACATAGTCCATTTTTACTACGAAAGGTATCTCTACTAACATTCGTTCTCTATATATGAGACTAATCAGTAAATATTGCAACTGTCCCTTATTGGCAACGCCGAGGGCACCGAAATCCTGCAATTAAAGAGCCTATCCTATAATGTAAAACATCGAACTGTCTTTGACCAATCGCTTCTACTGCACGTGAATAATTTTTGCATCGACCATTTTATCTTGAGGCTCGTATGCAATTATGATTCGAGCAGAGCTCATATAATGGGGAATGGGCAAACCCCCGCTTTGATCGCTCAAGGGGCCATGGCAAAAAGGGATATCAAATTAATACTGAATCCATAATAAATCAACCGGTGCAGGTGGATTTGTGTCCGAGAACATGGGTTTCGCCTAAGGACAACTTTAGAAATTATCATCTTTAGATCCTTTGAACCAATTCGATGGCTTCTATCTCGGTTGTGTTGTTGGAGTTGTATGAATCCGATAAGATTGTTTTTTGAAATTAGCGCCTAGTAATTTTGGAATATGAGTGTCATTTATAGGAAAATTGAGTCTCAAACTCAAATAACTTAAAGTTACATTAGTATCGTTATAGAGGTAATTTTGTTTAAATTTCTGTATTCCGTGACCAAAATGGCGACCTGGAGCGGGCGATGTAGGTAGAATATTCCATAATTCTTAAATAATAATATTCAATGTCTTTACCATCATCGTCTCAGGCACAGGACGCAACACTGCTCGGATTATGCCTTCCCTACGCCTTCGACGCCTAGCGACTTTGTACCTCTTGTATCCATCGGTTCCCTTACTACGATATATCTTAAGGAAAATCTTAGATACATTATAGTTAAAAGTTTCATTTTATTTTCGAAACTGAGGCAAGAATTTATAGTATTTCATTATAGTCGAAAAATGTGCTTTGATACTGCCTAAGGCCTTAAAAATGGGCCGGAATGGTTGTCACGCGATCCACGAATCTTGTGTCGATATTACTAACATAACCTGTGACAGTATAATTGGCCCAATTTTATTGATATGGGTTACGAATAAAGGGCATCTGTATTATTATGGTAATCCTTTAACCGCGCAGATTATTGGCATTGTTTCGATTCCGACTTTGAATCGACACACTTTTCATTGTTTGCAATATATCAACAATAGTTGTTGTAAACGACGAGGTGTATGAGTATAGTAATACTTGACTACATTAGAAGTAATCGTGACCGTAGCAGTAGAATAATTAGTTGGTAACGCGACGCACGGGCCGCTCGTCGATTTCACGGTTTCTTATTGGCTTTTGAAAGTTTCGGACCGTGCGGCCGACTCTTGCGCAACTCGTACACTCATTCCGACTAAGGACGCACTTTTATTCACATCCCGTGCACCTGCATCGTAGAAAGAGCCGACTTGGTTATTAAGAAATAAGTCAAAATACAGCCTTGGGCGTTCGTTATCGTTGGAAGGAATCTTTTCTCAATGAATGCAAATTCAAAAATTACTTGCCTATACCGCCTCTGATATGTATACCGACGTGGTCTGGCCAAAATCTCGATGCAGAATGTATAATCTTGTGAAACATCGCCTAACCAGCTGCCATTTGGAATAACTTTGGATTATTCGGATGCCATTATGCGAATCGATATAAACAGGTAAGGTAGTATTATTTAAATGATACTCCAGACGTGCGTGTCTCGCTGCGAACATTTTTTGTCCCTATATTGTTCCAATTAAGGATTCGCGTGATTCGGATTCTCAGATATGCTTTTAATCCGACACAGGCGGCATTCAAAAAAAAAAATAAACGGATAAAATAATACCTATTGGATTATGATAACGTCTGTAGCCTTAAACCATTAAACATGCATTTTATACTTTACAAACATGTTAGTACCGAGGTCTGATATGAATTTCGTTGTTAATAAGACATAAAAATGCTTTTTCAATTAAAATTCCAGTCGTATGATTGAATCCATTCATCATACTTTGGCTATCGCAAAAACGGAAAGCTACGCTTAATCCGTAAACCTGTCTTTTTATGTCGACGTAGTATTATCGTTTGAACGTGTCGGGGCCCCGTAGGTCATAATCCTTTGATTTAAATCCTATTTATACGCGTCCACGTCTTCTACTCACGTTCTGGAATGTAAAAAGTAGATAAATGTGGACACCTATTGGTTTTTTTTTCAACAGTGACCATTACTATTGTACGAGAAACGTCACAGTGAGGATGAAGGTAGGTCACTAGTTGTGAACGGAAAGTTAATCCTGTATTAGAGTCCTTTATTAACCATGATGGGTCTTATATTTCTCAAACAGTTCCTCGAAAATAACAAAATATAGATAACAATTACACGGTTTTAACTTCTAAGTATATTACTGTTTAAAGTTGAAACTGCTTTGTAACAGCCCATTTACTCAAGCGTGGGCTGACAAGACTTATGCTTATCGTCGTTTTAGCATTTCGTTCGCTACTTAATCCAGTTTTTAAGCCATTAAGCTTGTAGTAGCGGTAATAAGTTTAATAGTTTCTGTGCAACTGCTATTTAGTCGAGTAGTCTCCATAACTGTCAGTCGCATATCCCTCTATTCATAAACACCAACATTCTCATACATATCGTCAACTTTGATAATGTTTTACTGGTATTATGAATTTCTATCTCTTCCTTTAATATTCATGCGCACATTCTCAGCCTCAACACCAGGCACTTAAACAGCGCTTGCTCAAGAGTCTCGCTTGAAATATTTCGAAGTGAATACTGAGCAAACAGTGACCGGTCGGTTGTTCAAACACACTTCGTACGGTGATTGTACAGTCAAACATCGATTCGGAGATGATGCTCAAATTTTTCTGTGAACTGTTCTGGGGGAAAACTATTTCTCTTAGCTAATAGGTGAGAAACACTTTAAAATAATTATGCTTTAAGAAATCCTTCAAGTTCCGAAGTTAATTTATATTCGGTCTTTTTACTATTTCATTTCAGTGTGTCGTTGTAGAATCCTTTTCTCTCACTCTTTCGTCTCGATATTTGAGTGTTTAAACGAGTCAACAGTGACTGCTGACTGTTACCGTCTATACCTGTCTCATGGCCTCCAAACCGTGTCCATATGACACGAAGGCATAGCGCGGCGACAAGTATTTACTTCATTATTTTTTTAAAGACAACTGATGTTTGTCAAAAGTCTGCATAATTGCACTTTGATGTTTGAAAGAACTTCATTGTACTAGTTTCTAATGATGGAAACTTGCACTATTTTTCAAAGAAGCGTTTTCTATACTGATTGTAAATAAAGAATATGAAAATAAGTACTTCTACCAGAGAGCGTACACACATATATATCTACATAATACAATTTCCAAGCAGTGGACATTACTTCATTTAATGGTTACTCAGACTGATTTGATATTCAATCCTTTGACCCGTGACATTGTATTTTGTCAACCTTATGAATTTCCAACCCAGCACCAAACAATACCCAAAAAACGAGTTTGGAAAGCGGTCTGAGCAATAGGTACTATTGTTATTTATGAGTGTATGGAAGAAAGGTATCCCAGGCGACTTTACGTATGACCATTAATCATATACGCGACGTCTACTACAGATAAATATATGGGAACACATACACACAGAACGTAAAAAATATTTGTGGATGGATCCTTTCGGAACCTACCGTGTCATCAGGTAGAGATCCTTCGTCTCGTTTGTTAGATTGAATTCTCGGTAAATAACGGTTTTGTAGTGGAAACGGCATCGAGTTATCGTTCTATAGCGTTGTGAGGGTTTTGCATATTAAAACTGTCCAGTTAATGTTTGTTTAATAAACAACAACTACTCACATGAACAAGTAAGGGTAATAATCTTGGTAATCTTCTAGTAACTCTAAAGGTAAGTCACTAAAGGCACTTAACAAAGTGCACATTGAGAATGACAGCATAATTTCACGTTAGAAGACAGAGATTTAAGATTTCTCCAACATCTTGAATCCTACGTGACTTTTACGTAAGGGACGTACTTCTTTGTCGAAGTGACTTCGATGCTATCACATCGTCGGATGCTATCCACGGGGCTTAAAACCCATACGCCAACCGGTTGTCCTTGTAGGGTGAACCCTTGGCTGGCCCATGGCCCATGGCTTTCCCGCATGCGGCAATGTTTTTGTTTTTATTCACTTTGATCGCAGAAACAAAAACAAGAACTCTGCGGAATCGAGTCTTGCACGGTTCCATTTCGGATTTCGAAAAATTATAATACAAACCGAGAGACTTTCCATACCGAAACCTTTGCATACAACAGTAAACATGGGACTTAACATTTCTTCTGGGTTAAACCCTTTAATGCCAGGTAGCCTTTCGAATTGAAATTCAACCGAAAGCGGTTTTAATTCTTAATCCTTTTAACAAAGCGCTTCTTTCGAATGCTTCACACGAAACGAGGCCTTAAAGTTAGATTGAAGCCAGCTTGAAAAGGAAATAATCGCGTTATTTATGACCACTGGCAGAGAGCAACCATCTTTAATCTGTTCTAAGCACGTATAGCCCGATTTTATGGGAGATTAAAAACATTGATCGACTTTTTAAAAGTTTTTCGGATAGCAATAAACATTTATTAGTCGAGTTTCGAGACAGAGTCCAATGAAACTAGATTCAGCATTAATGAGATCAATTACTATGCAACAGTTACTGATAGCTCGCTTTAATCCTTTAAGCAAAAACACATTTTACAACCAACTTATCGATTTTCAGTATAGGTCGAATTGACTATTTGCCTTGAAAGTTCATCTACCTCCATTAGTTGCTATTACTTACTGACAAGTAATATAAATATCTTTAGTTGGTGTTTATTCAGAGTTTGAAAATAAAACTAGTTTGGCATTGGCCTCTATAGTAATTATTATAATATTATGAGTTAAGAATTAAATAAAGTACAAAATAACAAATAAAAATATTGCGATCCTAACTAAACCAATCTGAAACCCGTTCTATCCCCGCTTGGAACACTGTAATAAAACATCTTCTCGGAACGATTACAGACTATTACACTCAATTACATCCACCACTAAACCTGGATTTACGACCAAACCAAAATTAACACTTTTCTCAACCCCATTGGCCTAATTGCACCTCCGTACCATAATAAATCATGCACTGTAGGATCGGAAACTAAATTGTAGCAAGGATTCCAAGTCTAATTGGATTTGTACATAGAGTAGACCTATCAATATAGTTTGATTAATGGTATCGGAGACTTCCAGTTTAATTGCCAGCCGAGACCGTCATGAATCAAAGTCGGAGTTATAAATCTGATAAGTAAAACTTGTTTGGAACAACTTGAGTGATATTACTTCCTATGCTACTCCGCTTGTGGGACTAACATCTACGACAACCTCTCTTCTTGTTGCGTGTACTGAATTCAAAACATTATCAGTGTCAACCTTGTCTACTATAATATTTTTAATCTTATCAGCTTGTGTAATGTGTATACGGCATGAGACAGCAACTATAAAAATAAATTAAATTCTCGTGTTAGTTACAACGAAAAACAGAAATATTGGTGAAGTTACATCTTTTTTAACAATATTAATATTAACAACCTTGTTTGTGAACAAGTAAGGTGGGTATCAGATATCTCCAAACAATATGTGAACCGTGAAAAATTTGTCTGTTTTAGAAACTATTCAAGCGCGGTCAAGTATCATGTGTCGTTTTTTATGCTATGTGTGAGGCGCCAATTTTTTATGTGCCTCTAGAAATTTGATAAGATCGCTCGGGCAATGGTTAAGCTTATACAATGAGAATGATGGATAATGAAACATGAGAGTAATAAATATACATGTGTTTATCTTTGAATAAAGTAACAGACTAAGGAGCGTTCAAATTAAAATATGATTGTACGCTTTTTGTGGATACAAAAAACTTAATCAAGATTCAAGTATACAAAGTCAGGTGCGTTGCATTTGATTCGTTGGCCACCGAAAACGATTTATGTAATGTAGGTAAAGCACCTGACTTTGGTACTCAATTGCACTTTGAGTACGAGCCGGAATGAATGTTTGCGTCAGTCAGAGGTGAAATTGAGTGTGAAGCGGCAGCGGCCAGCCGTCGCTCCCATTACGTCGCTTGGGCAGCGCGCGCGCCGCCAAACCGGCTCTGAACGTGCTGTGGTAGGATACAGGCCACTACGAAAGTAGTGTTAGGTAGACTGTAAGGGCGCCGTAGGTTATCCTACGGCATCAAATACAAAAAAAGAACATTTTGTAGCGGAACGGAACCGGTTGGCGTCAGACCCTCTTGGTGAATATGTGACTGAAAAGCGAAACTGCCAAGTGGATGTGAGGCCGACCGGTTTTTTTTACTTTTAGAACCCACACAAGAGAATACGCAAATATTATTGCAACAAAAACTCAAAGATTGGGTCACTAAAAAAAAATTTTCTTTGCCAAGTTTTGCACCGGTAGACTAACGTATTGTGGGTTTCCTAAATGTCTACTATCGCTACAAAGTAAAAATATTCTAGTTCTCGATGACGTAGGATAACTTACGTTACCCTCACAGTTTAGTAGATAACAGTGGAGCTGGTAAAGATAGGTAAATAAAGGATTTAAAAATTGAAAGATAAAAGGTGTACTCAACTAAAGGAAATTTGTTCTGCACCTCCCTCGAATATAGCCTTTCCCACAGTCAGCTGAATCAGCTACTTACCTCACGCCGTCACAGTCCAACCTCTCCGCCGCGCTCCATTAGTATTTTCCATTTATTTTTTGTCCACGTACCTGTCCGACTTTTGGGGATTTGACTTTTTATAAAGTCGCGCGACGAATACAAAATTTCTTTAGTGTAGCAACGGAAAATAAATGATCTTGCGTGGAACTATGCAACCTTAGAGTTTATTATTTTTCGATTAACTTTTTGGGCTGAAAGGCAGCAAGGTCTGTTAGTGATTGGACGCATATTTGTCCCTTTTTCAACCGCTTTTATGCATCAACAATAAATAACGTTAAACAATTTATAATATACCTCCCTTCATGTAATACATACCCTACAAATTATTCTATGGGTACTTTTTTGTGTAACACAAAAATAATAAGTCATTGCCAATACATATCTACCTACTTGCGTACTCGCTTAATAGATTCCACGTAGGCGTGTTGCTTTCAATCACTGCGGGTAGTACAATGACTCATTACCGTACCAGACAGTGGGCCTTAACTATAATGATCTGTGGCTTCCTATGAAGACAGTGCGATGCTTTCGCTTTATACGTGTGACAATAGCCAATACGTAAATCATCCTCTTAACGAGCTAGGCTAATTTACAAAAAAAATAGTAAAGACTTCGTAACACAAAGACTAAAATAGTAAGACACAATTGTCCCCTGGCGTACCACAAGGCGTTGTATTTGGTCCACTCTCATTCCCACGGTATTTGTTTAATTACAAAGAAATACTTTTAAATGCATCGCAACATATCATTTGTCAAAACTTATCTTGAATTACGATTGCAAAGTAAGAAAAAAGAGACAGCTCCGTTTATTGACGTCTCCATTTTGTTAAGAGCGTTGCAAAAAAACGGTGTCTAATGAGAATGCTAATGTTGTCCGACCCGTTGCGAAAATATTCATGTGAACGACACTACGCTTCATTTGCATTCTGTCATATACTACAAGTAAATGTTTAGCTACTGCTAATACGGGTTCCAACGGCCATCTCAGTTTAGAGACAGCAGCGACTCCGACATTATGCTAATTTAAAATTTCTAGACCACGTGGAATAGATAATACTATGGATTTATGTGAGGCTTTATAATAGCGAGCGGTATTTCTATAGCGCATAAAAATTACAAACTAAATACTAAAATGAACTCTTTCTGACTTAAATAATGCATTTTCGACCTATCGACAAAGTTCACAAGCTTCTCTAAGTCCACAAACCCTCGTAACAATTTCTGCTATTCTAATGTTAATTACCTGGAAGTACCGGGCGAGAGCGTTGGCGTATGTTCCTACCGACGCTAAGATATTAGTAGCATAACAATAAATCGACTTAAAGGAAACCAGCTTAGTTGGTTGTAAAGAGATAAAACATTGCGTGGGCTCGCACGACAGGCCAACTCAAGAGCAGTTGCTTAAATACGGCTTTTATGTACCCTAATACGGCGATCGTGTCTTCTGTGGGCACCGGAGGAGAGTTATTTAAATGCGTACTGCAATCGCAGCGGGGCTTGACATTTTTTCTCCTTTAACATTCGTTCTGGTTGTATTTGCTTTTACATTTCCTTGTTTAATTTAATGTTTGACTTCTTTGACTTGGAATCCTTGAAACGAACTTCATGCGTCAATAATTATTACGTTTACGGCTAAGTGTTAAAATTAATACGCAAAACGTTTCTCGTAAATATCTCTAGTTCTACATTAATAAAGTTTTATTTGTGTGGCCGTCTATTATGTTCTTCGAAGAATGAGATTACAATCTTAAATCCTAATGTAGGTTCCAAACTTGTTGTCACACTTAATAGGTATCATAAAACCAGTAATAAAATTATGTTTCTATGCACCTTCCTGAAAATCTTCTGATTTTGAATAACAAATCCGCCATTCTATTATACAAATCGCGGGATTATGTTAATATCGACTATTTATAAGCGGTTTTGATTTAGATACAACCGATATTGAGCTTGTGGCTGTTTCTGGACATAAATTTAATGTAATATCTGTCGCTACCGTTCCGTGCGAGTGTGGGTTTTGTTAATACCTACCTAATTAAGGCTGCAGCGCATATTAACATAAATACGCCACATTTGCCTCTTGTTTATATTTTTATTCGCATTTGCTTAATTGTTTCTCCGCTGCGAATGTTTAAAGTATGTTGCCCTTACGAAGATAAAGTGAAGAAATTTAAATTCGGCGATACAATCTTGCGGGGGACACGAGTCCAATTTATCACGCCGCAAGAAGTTTTAAGCAGTCGGTGTACTTAAACTTATATAAGTTACGTTTTAATGAGTAAAATCTTGAGATGATTAATCTAGGTGATAGGAGGCTTAGATGCTGGGATGGGATGGGCGGGGGCCGGCTGCGGGAGGGGGTCGGGCACTGACCCACGCGGCGGCATTCCAACGCGCGCAACGGACAGACCTGCTCTCTTTACGGACTTGTAGAAAAACTCCACCAGACAATTTTGAAAATGAGCGTCAATCTAAGAAAAATGTTGACCGTAGTGGTGGTGTAGTTTGTTATGAAATTATTTTTGTTCTAGGTTTCCAGATAATTATAAAAGATGCCCTGGGCCATATTTACCAAGTAAATGGGGGTTATTAATCATCGGTGTATTTCTAAGCATAAATGTATTGTAGATAAAACATTTGTGCCTTATATTTTGGTTATATGAAAGTTATCTATACCTAAATAAGTTCATGATCTGTCCAGTTGGCCGACTCTACCATTCAGACATAGAAATAAGAACAAAAAGATATAGAGAAATTGAATCGACCCGTAGATCTGAACGTGGTATTCTCTTTCAAATGTCATAGATAGTAACATATAAATTATATCCTATAGGTACCTAATAAGCACATCTGATTTAAATTTAGAAAACGAAGTAATAATGCCATTTTAAATTAAACTTCAAAATTAATTTATTAGGCTTATTTAAATTTAATATGTTTCTAAAATCCAGACACGAAGATTTTTTGGTTTGATTCTTTGGTTACCTATATTTTAGTTCTAGTTTGACAGCAATATTTCCTAGCAGCTCTACGTCTAAACTTGTATCTATATTTGATACTGAGCTCTTGATCGCCACTTGATAAGCAATCTCGGACACACGATTGGATTGAAGAAAAAAAGGAATCGATTTTGACCCGGGTCGATTGACGAAATACCTACTATACCTTCTGTTCTAAAGTTTTTGTTTCGATATGAATTCAAATCTATTAATTTATATTATTTGCGGAATTTTGTTTAGGTTAAGTAATGCATCTTTGCAAACAACAATTTGGTCTTTGCGTTTATAAAATTGATTTCTTAATAGCGTATAGAACTTTTTGTTCTTTTTCGTCCTCTACCTCAATTGCCACTTCGAAGACTATTTCGTCGCTATTACCGATTCGAGTAACTTTTTTATAATATTCTTCAACACAACAGCATGAGTCACATACAAGTATTCATTTGCCGGCGCCACAGTGAGCGTTCCCTCCGAAACACATTACCGGAGTGGTAACCGTAATGGAAAATATTTTTTAATACACGCCATTAGCGCCGGACCTCGGTCCTCTCTGTAATTTCGAGGCTCACTTTTTATCAGTGCGTCCACGTCTTGATGGGATTCTGAGCGACTGTCCATCGCGATCCTTATCTGGCCGTATAATAAGAAGAGACAGACGTTACTTATATTTTATTTAACGTCAAAACTGATCGAACTGGTGCGATAACACCGGTTGGGGGGGAAAGATTTGTTTAAGTCATTAATTATGTTTATTCTTTACGATTATCCTAATTCTTTTTTGGTCTCAAATTTTTCAAATGTCCCCTGCTTTATTGTAGTTTATAACTCTCGCTTGTGGCTTTATGTGCACCGCCTCGGTGTTTCACTGGGGTTTACTGTTTGACTAGTCAGAATTGTAGATTTTATAGTCTCGGACGGCTCGGAGCAAACGCTTTACAAAGTAACTTGGTGATTGCCTTGTTAATTTGAATCCGTCGGCGGTGCTTTTGATGTAATGGTAAACTTGTCCGACTGGTGTTTCCGAATACGTCATTAACTGGCGTCATTAATTTGAAGCTGTAGCAGTCAAATCAGTTCGTATTGGCTATATGAGATGATTCATTAAACGTTCTAATTTGTGACGTTAATGAGCCAAAAGTATAAATTTTATATTTTTACCTCTCTTAAATCGTTTTGTCTATAGATTATATAAATATATGTAAAGTATCAATACGAAAAATCAATTCTAAAGTCAATACTTATTATTCGTTGGTTATATATTAGACTTACTGGCTCTACGGGGCGGTCCCCATGATTTGACATAGGTACCAAGTAAACTAAGTTTGTGTACATTGAAACCGGTCCCTCCGTCTGTCCGTCACAATATTTGCGTGACGATTAGTAAGGTAAAGTTCGTGCCCACCACTGGATTCCATTCATTTATTTCGTAAGCATATGCTTTCTCTCTATCAATAATATTCTAATTTTAAAATTTTCTTGTTATGAAAATTAATATGCTTTAAAATCTACATATTTTAAACAAATGTATTGAAATGCTTGTATAAAGCTACCCTCAAAAAGAAAAATCTGCTTTTATGCTTATCTATTATTATTGTAATCAAAATTGAATTACATACCTACCCGTTTCTTAACATTTAATTCTATGTCATGATATCATTGATTTGCATTATTGTTCAATTTCACGGGAACTAGGTAACAAATTGAATAACGAGAAACGTGCACACTCGTGACGTATACGGATACAATTATCAACTAGTAGATTAAACATTTGTACTAAATATGTTTATTTAAAAAAAATCCACAGAATCTTTATAAATGTTGTTACTGTCTAATTCGTGACTAATGGTCAGGGTTCAAAATACAATAAAAAGAGGATAGAGGTAGTATATAACTGGTTTATTTATATTATTGTCGTATCATAAATTTTCTAATTAGGAAACATTAATGGTTTCAATAATTTGTTTAAAAAATTGGGCAATAAACTTCACATATACTTGCTATTTTGATTAATTTACGTAAGAATACTAATGAATCTTAAAATTCTGAATAAATATATCCGATATAAGACGAAGATGAATCTTAAAATCTGTGCTTAAAACCATGGATTATTAAATCCCCCTGAGAAATGAGACGAGAGACGGTCATTACACCTTTTTTAAGTTTTTTAACTTAGTGTAATGATATACTATTTACGTTAGTGCATTCTTCACATACAAGTTTGTAATGGAATTTTTAGTCATCATCATCTAATACCATTTCAGAGTTGTCGTTTGATTTTAAGTACATTTAATAATGTTAAAAACAAAAATTATGATTCTTATAATTCTCGGTCCAATTTCTAATATTATGTTTTACTTAAGCTATGAGATAATTATTGTGGGAATGAACCCCTTTGTTATTCGTAAGAACCCAACCAAGTTAG
The DNA here is from genome assembly GCA_907269095.1 of Blastobasis adustella. Taxonomy (NCBI): domain Eukaryota; kingdom Metazoa; phylum Arthropoda; class Insecta; order Lepidoptera; family Blastobasidae; genus Blastobasis; species Blastobasis adustella. The sequence continues at coordinate 5,626,579 of OU026129.1, forward strand.
TTGACTAATAATGTAGTTGTAGACCTTGCATTTGTTGGTAAAATGAATGTAGCTTAGCTTTCCGTAATTTAACATCTGATACTTATCAAATCAAAGCAATTTAATAAAGTGAAGTCGGCTAAATAATCTCTGCGGGAGATACAAAAACGTGGTCGCCAGTCCCAATTTACATAAAATTTTCACGCGAAATATTTTTGCACGTTCAAAACAGGTTATTATCATTCATAAAATCCTCATAAAGACGAAGCGACGTTGGCTCACTTCCTCTATTAATCAGCAAACTACCTTTGCCTTGGATAATTTCCTCAGAAAAAAATCACCATTGATCACCTCAACGTTACTGCGTAGTTTGATAATTACGTAAATTTTCGAAGGATTTTCGATATTCATATCAAAATCAAGTATTCATACTTGATTTTGTTGATGATTTTACGTAATTTATCATTGACAAATTGATTATTGATTTATCGTTATTGCAGTGACATTACTATCATAAAGTTTGTTTCTTCTCGAGATAGAGTCCCTACCAACCTACATGTCTCTCCACTTCAAAAATTTTTTGTTCCGATTTGAATTTATAGTTGAATTATTGCCAAGTTGTACCTACATCTATCGTCTAAACCGTATCGATAATTTACTTCATCCGCAAGAAATAAAGGTACCTACTTTAAAAATATACACCGCGTAATTAATCCCAGCCTACCCTCAAGTAACTCAATACAGTCCAGACACGTTAATAATATGAAATACGGCGATTGGCCACAAAATGCTTTTAACGTAATTCGATTCGCCCGAAGTGGAACTCTTGTGGAACGGAACCAGACTACTTGACCTTCCCATCTCGTCTTAGCTGTGTATCCATGTATAATGTTGTTGGAGGTTGAAGAGTTCGTAGGGGTCTGATTATGTTGGCCTTTGTGCGTAGCCGTCGCCTGTCTCGCCTTGAGACTTGGGTCTCGAGTTACTTGGATCACGTTCAAGGCACACGCTCAGAGCAGTGGTCAAAGCTGAATTTCAACGTTCGTCGTATCGTAATTTATTTTGTAACTAGTACACGTATCATCATCATAGCTCATAACAGTACGCTGCAGGACTTAGGGCCTCTCCCACTCGTATAATACAATATATTTAGGTATAAAATGAAATATTCAAAAATGTATTTTTGATTTCTTAGAAGAATGTGAAATATTTGTAGATACTTTAGATTTATGTCTGTTGTTTCTATTAATCGATAAAGGTACAAACTCAATTAAAATTTATAGTTAACGACTTTTTATCCACTACGTATTGCAATAGGGTTCTATAAATAAAAGACATTTTATTATAAGGATCTGCTCAACTTGTGTTCGAACTTACTCCGCCCCTGCTCAGACATTTAATTAAACCACGATATTTTATGGTACGAATCATTAAATCGCTCCGCGCGAACGCTCATAAAGCAATAACGCATTACTCATATGTCTTATCCTGAGTTAAAAATATCATGGGATACTCAATTTCGCTTTTTATTGTTGCAGGTACATACATTCCAAGGAAAAACCGTTCAAATGCACAGAATGCGGAAAAGGATTCTGTCAGTCGAGGACCCTGGCGGTTCACAAGATACTCCACATGGAGGAGTCTCCACATAAATGTCCAGTATGCAGCAGGAGCTTCAACCAACGCTCCAACCTTAAGACTCATCTTCTGACTCACACAGACCACAAGCCATATGAGTGTAACTCATGTGGTAAGGTTTTCAGAAGAAACTGTGACTTACGTCGACATGCTCTAACTCATGCTGTAGGTGACGTTCCTCCAGGCGATGTTTTAGATGTTGGGGAAGAAGACATTGGAAGGCCTGGCTCACCTATTGAACCTGGATTCGATGATGAAGATCCTGATATATCTTCTCCAGAACATTCTCCTGTACGACGTGCGCGATCATCATCGATTGAAAGCATTGGAAGACCACAAAGCGAAGAAAGACCAAGACGGCCGTCTCCCTCTGCAGCAGAACGCACTCATTGCCACCATACTGAACCCAAGGACAGAGCAAGTCCTTATACAATGCGCCCGCAACATCCTGAAAAGCATCGCATGCCATCTGATCTCTATGAAAAAAGACGTTACACATCCGATGAAATCATCGAAAAGGAGATGCGATATACAGACTTACCTGAACAACCTATAAGATTACCACAGTTACAAATTCGTAGAGATCTTCATCAACTTCCATCTTCCGATCCGACCAAAATGGGTCAAATGGCTAGCCCTCCTATCGATCCAGGGCCATCTGGGATGTTTATGAGTCCATTTAGGAAACGAAGTCACCCGCCTGACATGGGTGAGAATGTTAGAACATGTACTGCAATATACCGGACCCGGTCGCCGGAACCAACTAATTTGTCAATGCCTCGCCAGCCTATGGGAAGCGCGGATTTAGTTGTTGGGATGCCGTCGGCTATGATGGGAATGCCGTCATATCACAAATTTGGCTTACCAATGCCCCCACCTTACCCTCAGGTAGGTTACGGACCAGTGCCTCATACTATACTTGGCCCACAACAAACTGTTGCTCAAGATTTAATAATTAAACATGCTCCCCCAAAAGACACCGCGCCTTGTACGTCCACAAGCGTCACTAATTGTAAAAACAGTCCTCAGGCTAATACAAAGGAAGGTGATGAAGCAAATTCCAGTGGTATTTCTAATGGTATAAAAAATCTTGTTGGCATCCAACCAAATCTGAATCCCAAGGCAGGAGGCAGTCAATCCAGCGGACCGAAAAAAGGCTTCAGTATAGAGGACATTATGAGACGCTGAAATTGTTCCAAGTACAATTAATTTTATTTAGGTTCAAAGGTGCATTTCTGGGATAAAATTGTAAAAGTAGTTAAAATTAAAATTGTTTTAGAAATTAGAGTACAATTAGCATAATTTTCATGAGAAGTATTATTAGGTAATGTTCAAGTTTCATCCTTAAACTAGATAGAGGTATGAGTGTAATGTACGTATTTGATATGGGGATTTGGTTTTCGTAAAGATCTCATAAGGTTTGTTTGTGCAGTGTTTTGTTTACCTCCAAATTTTAAAAACTAGTTTATTCAAAATTTTAAGCAAAGGAGGATGCTCTAAAACACCCAGTTCCGATTTCAAATTATCAATAATAATATATTAAAAAATAATCGTCAGCCTGGGTCCTATTGATCATCCTTGACCCTCAAGGTAACCTGTTATGCGACGACCACGCGGTAAAGGAGAGATAGCGCTCGTATTTCCACAAGCTGCTGAATAAGCAACATGAAGAGGTGCATCCACCGGACCTCCCTCTGAATCAAGGACTCGTGCCACCGATTACTCCTGAGGAAGTCGAGGCGGCTCTTCCATTACCGCGGCAGGATAGCCATTAGGCTATCTTGTACATCGATTTGCTTTTTTTTATCGTAGCCACTATAAAGGTGATGTCTGACACCATGAAGCTCTTCGAACGTATTGTAGACTTTCGGATCTGACGGGAGTGTACAATCTCGGAGTATCAGTATGGGTTTCGGCCGAGTTGTGGGACCATGATCCCCGTATTTGCCCTGATAACTCTCATGGAGGGACACAGATCAAGGAACACCCCTGTATATCCTGTTTCTGGACATGCAGAAGGCTTTTGACTATGTCTCTGTGAGATGATTTGGTGGGCGTTACGGGCCAAATCAGCACCTGAGGCCTATATTGTCATTATGCTAGACATGTACCACGATTACGATTCCATAGTTAGGACTGCTGTTGGCGACACCAACCCGTTCCCTATTACCGTTGTGGTACACCTGGGCTCTGTGCTCAACTGACTTCTGATCAACGTGATTAGACATACTGTCAGACAGCATCCGAGTACCTCCGTGGCTACTCATCTATGCTGACGATATATGACAAGGGGCGACTTGTCCACGGGTGAAAAAGTTGAAGAAGCTGCTTGAGAATGACGGTCTGAAGATAAATGTGGCGAAGTCAGAGTAAATGGAGGTCTACAAGACCGTATTAGACCTGAGGGCGTAAGAAAAAAAACTTCATTTACGTACCACTAGACGGCGCTCTAAATTTCTTCATACTAATTTTCACGTAAACGCAAACGCGATAGTAAAGTAAAATCGAAGCGAAACTCACACTACACCTTCAGTTCTCTTATACGGCAGCGAGACATGGCCCCTACTAGAGCGACACAAGCAGGAGTTGCGGGTCACGGAAATGAAGATGCTGCGGTGGATGTGTGTGGTTTTCCGCGAAGATCGCGTGTAGAAATACCCACATCCGCGTTAGCCCTCATGTTCGTGACATCGCAGATAAGCTACAAGAGTACCGCCTTCGATGGTACGGCCACGTTTTGCGCAGACCGGCAAATTATGTGGGGAACTGAATGAGTGCCATGCGTGCCAACAGACTCACCACTAAGGATGCGGAAGACCGAGCAAAGTGGACTAAGAAAAGCAGGAAGGCGGACTACGGGCCCCCGCGTGTTTAATGCCAAGATGATGATGATGATGATTATTGATAATTTGAGATAAGTCTCATTTCTGCCGGAACTGTGTTTTTTCTATAGGGTTTGAGCATCCTCTTTTGTATTTGTATATTTTTATGATTAATTTTGTTGTTGGCCTTAGAAATTATAAGAAAAATTAAACATTGTTTAGATAGGTATGTTGGAAGACATTCAGTATCTACATAATAGAAAAACGATGATCATTAAGAAATTCAGTTTTTGTTCTTGTGTAATGACTAGATAAGGTATCAATCTGACTGGTTAAGTTTACATTTACAGTGTTATTTATTATTTAGCTTATGATAAATAAAATTAGTGATACTATTTAGTTAAGTGTTTAAGATAGTACTGAATGGTTAAGATATATGATAAGTAACTTCTTAAGTTAATAAATAATTTTTCATGTACATAGTGATTTTTAAAGTAATTATTTTTAATTTAAATAATAAATATTTCAGTTTTATGAACATTTTTTTACCGTGGTCATATTTGTCATAGATGATCAAATGTTTAATAAGTACTTGTATACAGTAGCGAATTCAAAAATTTTATGTAAAAGTGTCTTTAACATATTTAAAGAACTTATAATCTTAAATAATTATTAAAATGTTGGATCCATGTTTTATTCAATTGTGTACCTGAAAAGGTTATTTTTGTAATCACTATCACTTTCATTGAAAATTGTACTTTGTCTAAATAAATTGTGGTAAATTATCTCCTTGGTTTCAGTCACTACCCTCACTATAGTTGTACTACCTATAGTAATAATAATAATACTTTAAAGAAGTAAAGTTTCTATGTTTATAAGTTTTGTAGGTATGTAGTTGATAACTTCCGAAACAGGACCTTGAAACTACTTTCTAAATAAAACTTGATTTTGAAAACTCTTTTACTATTAGAAAGCTACTTTATTTTGATCCCGGAAAAATGGGTTCCCTCGGATAGTTGAAGGTTTACAGATCCAAACTGCGCGCGTTTATAAAAAATAATAATGTAGTAAGGGATACAAGAACAAGCTATTAAAATCATGCAAGTAATGTAATGTAATAAATGTATTTTACACAATGATTCTAAAATTATGGAATTCGAAAATTATGCACAGTGTAAGTTAAATAGAATATTATTCATTAAATAAATAATAAAATAACAAATAAATATGCTTGGACAATTCACACAGCGCCATCTAGCACCAAAGTAAGCAAGGCTTGTGTTATGGGTACCAGAAAACTTATAAACTACTCCTATATTTGTTTAAAGACATACTTATCATACATACAACACCCAGACCCGTAACACAAATCAAAATTAATCATTTCAAAATCTGCCCGGCCGGGAATCGAATCCATGACGTCTGCTTGGCAGACCCGCCATGATGTTATAACCAACTGAACCAGATTAAAAGTTGTACAGAAGTTTTGTAATTTTTGTGGTGCATCAACTCGAAACGTACCTATACACTAATGATACTCGCACTGTGCATACAGCTAACTAATAGGACTTTCGTTAACTTGAAGCTAGAACATTTGGTATCACAACACATTCCAGTGGGCTCAAAGTCTAAAGGGAACCATGAAAGGAATCTCATTTACGACAACCATTTTACGACTAGCTGGCAGCGCGCTCAATATGTGAAACGTCTCGACGGCTGCTACTTAGGAGTTTATGCAAATCCAACGGCGCAATAACTATACTGACTGAGCATTCGATTTTAAAGAGTAAAAAGTAAATTGGAATTTGTAGCGACGTGATTGGCCATAACTATTTCTTTGCTAATAACATTCATGACTTTTTTATACATGATTCTATATCTCGTCACGTCCTGGGGTGCGATTTACTAAGAAACATTCTTGATCGCAATGATGGAATGTAGAATATTCTGTCGGATGATAACAATAGGTATCTCGATAGAAATTTGTACGTTGGTTGGCAACCAGGTGACGATCTGTCACATTTCAAGGTTCTGCTCACGGATATATTGTCATAAAGAAAAACATGGTAAAGTGGTAAAATGGTTGCAATGATTTTTGCACAAAGCCGTTATTGCGTTGGCTACCTTTTCCTTAAAACCAGATCACAACTTTGAAAGTATTCGACGAAAGACTAATCCATATCCAGACGGACTCTTCAGCTGGCAACCCCGAATTTAGATGTCAATGGACTTTGGACACCCAGGCCCATTTAAGTCTGCTGACAGGTTATGGCGTTCCTGTCATTGTTTTTGCTGTGAGTTGTCCTTATTGGCTGTCTGCGAAATTTAGTTTCTTTGTCACCCGCGAGCAATAAATACTAAATGGCTCCGGGTCTACCACATGCACAAAAAATTTAGGAGCTACGCGCATTTTTTTTTTTTAAAGCGGCCACCGTCATCCAGGACATTAGCAATATAACGGGATCGGATGCGGCGCCTGCCTTTAAGGTACCTGTAGAGACAGAAATAAATAAAAAATTATGTAAATAGAAATGCCACGTAGGGAGTCAATTTATTATAATGCTTATCGCCACCTCGGCCACTACTGGGCATAACTACTACTACGCAGTATAGTCAGTAATAGTCTGTGGGTAAAAGAAGGTGACCGGGACTTTTATTGACTTCTCTTACCTATTTCGATTTCTGTGCCTGTTAGACATAAGTTTATAGTAAAGACTGACCAGAAACCCTTAAATGAGGTCAGTCAAGAGTGACGAGGGGGAGCTACTGCTGTTGTAACTTGCTGTTTCCAGAGTAAGAAATGAGTTCTAAAAATATCCGCAATATGGCAGATTATTAACTTTATTCAATTAATCGTACACATAAATTATTTACAGTTATAATAAAAAATACACTAATACCTACATCTAAAATACCAAATATATGCAATAATACATATAAAATTTACTAAACTAAAACCTTAATAGTTATAAATCTTTTTCTTTTAAAAAATATGTAAAAAACCAGGGCCCCGCGGTAAGGTGCCCATCATGGCGGCGGCATTCCCGCGCTGGATGGCGATACTTATCCGCTGCGCGAGAAAGCCGCCGGCACGTGGGTCACCCGTCGCCTCCCTGAGCCGCTTACTAAGCTCCCTGAAGAGCGAGTGTGCGCCCGGGCCCCACGGACCCAGTGTCTCGACACCAAATGCGACAAAGTCGTATTGGGCGCCGAGGCTGTACTTGCCCATCTTCGAGCGCTCACGCATCTCAGCCGCCGCGCCAGCCCGTTTGGCGGTCGCCGGAAGATAGGTCGCAGCTAGTGTGTCGGCGCATGTGGCGTCCCACACCAGCGGGCGACCCATCCTCCACGGTATCATAGACATCCCGTCAGGTCTTTTGCCATCGTCCCGTGCAATGTGTTAAGGTTCCAGGATTGCGGGGACGTTGTCGCTGACGAGAGACCGTCGCAGGATGTCATTGATCGCGGCGTGACGGGAGAAGCGGCCAGCGCTCGAAGAACAGGCAAGCGCATGGTGACCGAGGCGGTCAACACTCGCTCCACAGGAAGCACAACCATGGTCGATACAAACCTCGGCTCCCAGCCGGAGACCGATGGCGAGACGGAGAGTGGTCGGGTCGATAAAAGTGCCGGTGTTGGGGGATGGGTAGGCGTTGAGCCAGTGTCCGGATTCCCGTCTGGCAACTGCTTCCAGCCTGGCGCGGTCTTTTAAAGATGATGAGTTATTTATGAGAGTGTCTAATACGACTTGAGATGAAATGTTATCCCAGGCCTTTTGAATTTTGGGCGTGGGAGGAAAATTTGGGCTCGGTCCAGCTAGCCAGGCAGTTTCAGCCTCTGCCGAGCACGCGACCTCACAGTTTGTAGCCACGGGGGCTTTAAGAATATTTCCTGTGAGGCCAGACGAGCTATGGATAGAGGACAAAAAAGCCGGCAGTGCTACACTAGAGATTTTACGGGTTCCCAGGCCACCATACTTAATTGGCAGGTTTCGGGTCCATGCCTGCTCGCTTAGTCTGATGTTTGTGATTGATTCAATTTGGAATTTTATTACATTATCTAAGTCTTTTATTAGATCAGGGAATTTCCACACTGGGCAGCAGCGGAGCAGGTAAGTAAATTTTGGAACAAAAAGACAAAACTTCAGTATGAAAAGGGCAGAATGGCTGCTAATTTTAAGGAGGCGGTCCGAAAATTCATTAAATTTAGAAATATGGTACCGCAATATGGCGGTACCACGTAATATATTCCTGGTTAGGATTTACAAAATAATAACTTCAGGAGGGAGATAGGATAGGATAGAATAATAATTTACTTGATTTTGACATGGTTAGAGATTTACAGTAATTGACGATTACAGTAGGTATGTAGTAAAATGCCGAAACGGTTCCTACTCAGCATATTGCCATAGCATGATTTTCAGCAGAACATTCCACATCTTGCACGTGCGCGGTAATTAGACTCGCGATGCCCGAACACATCGTTTTACACAAATCGTTAGTCAAAATTCCTAATTTCAAAATTCGGGCATAACGATATAAGTAGGTACCAAGGATTAAAAGGCAAAAATATGCAATTCCTAAATAATGAGGTCATGTACCAAATTGAACCAAAAACCCCGAGTTGTCATTTCGTCTCTCGGTCGCATATCGCAATTCGGGAGGTGAAAGCACATGCGGCAGTGGCAATCGATTTTGAGATCGCTTTTTAACTCGCCATGCCATAATCGATTTCCACGCACAGGTAGTTGGAGCTGAAGAAAAGTTATTAGAATCGTAAATTGGGTGCTCAATGTACATAACTGTAGTAAAAAATTTATGGCAAAATGTATGCCTATGAGAATATGTAGGTAGTTAGGCATTTACTAGAAATGAGAACATTATTAGAGACGAACGAATAGAGTACGTGCAAGGTGAAAATGAGCTCAATAGACAATGGAACTTAATTTGAAGGACAGAAATCAAGAACTTCCAACAAAAACGATGACTTGATACCATACCGAGGTGCAGACTTGCGCGCACTCTACCGACATATGTCTCTGTAGGTAGCTGTAGATCGTTAATCTTTGACAAGCCAAAGACCAATAATCTCTTGAGGGTAAGTACTAAAAATATACTCTGTGGCAGTAATAAAGGTAGGTATATATTTCATCAGCCATTAACAGTTTATAACGGTGCACTGTTTAATCCCAATTCCTGATCTTCATACACGACTTCGTAATCATGATTTTAATATTTTTGTAGAGCTAGTATAGTGTGTAAGATTTTACAGCATTTGCCAGTTCCACTAACTTGAAATTTAGCACAACTACACCAGCGAAACTTGCAAAAAGGCAGTCGCCGTCTAAAATTACACAACACACACACAATTTCCAGGAAACCAGCCATGCCAAGGCCCAAATGACTACAGTCGGCACATCGGCGGTTCCGAATAATCGTAAATCTACCACGTGCGTAGAATTCGAAGCTAACAATGACTCGGTGAAGACACAAACTGTCTGGGAAACCCGTGACAATCTAAACCACTTGGGTACGTGACCAGAAAACTCTGCAACTCCTATTGTAACCTTATACATACGGGTGAATAGGGACATGGCTTTAAGAAATCTTTATCAGCGGTAGCCGCTTTATTTCATTTTATTTCTGCTTTGACGCGACAAACATGCGCATAAGCAGTTACCGTGGTTTGTGGACGATTTCAAATACCATAGGAATTAGTCGCGTGTTGACGAGCTCGTAAATATATACTGTAGGTATACTCAACTCTACATGAAGAACTTATATTATACTAGTGGACCCGGCGCGACTTCGTTCGCTTGGAGTTCTACCCTACCCTACGCTACCCCTATCCTACGCTACCCCTACCCTACGTTACCCCTACCCCTACCCTACACCTAACCTTTTTTTATTGCGTACAAATCTTGCTCTAGAACCACTCTATCTATTATTGAAAACTGAGTTAAACAACTCCATTGCGTACATAGGGACAGACAGCAGGAAGCGACTTTATTTTATACTATATAATAAAGATCTAAATTACACCGAGGGCTGCTTTCAGATCCGATTATTTTATTGGTTTTCTTATACAATTTTGAAAAATGTTAACATATTTAAGGTATATGTTTGTTTTATTTAGTAGTAACTATCCACTAATGAGGAGGGGGTTGCTACATACATATTTTACATCACGATACGTCTCTTTATCATCTCGATCAGGCGTATACCTTAAATTTGACCTTTTTATTACAATTAAGGTTTCTGGGACATAGGTAAATTTTTTTATCTTTATCTGGACCAAGTTTAGTTTGATTTTTATCTTGTTTATTATTATATTAAATTTTATTGAAATGAATGGTATATATTGCAGTATTTAGTTTAAAAGTTCAAACATTTCACAATATTCGAATCGAATCGAGATGTCGTGTGTCCCCTGTGTGTCTGATGCCGCAGTACTCCACCTGAATACTCGTGTAGTAATTTACATGTTTCCGTTACACATGAGTCATTGGATCACTATGTACTTGTAATGGAACTTTCTAAACTTAAGTAAACTGTTGCAAGTGAAAGAAAATGTATGGTATTGTTCAGTTCGAAGTTGTAGCCAATATGGCGTGGAAACCCTTAGACCATTTTGACCACACATTCCCTATTTTCGGAGCAAGCTAAGTGCCTGGTCGATATTAGTAAAAACCGGAAGACTGGCCTCTACTTGAGACAGCGAAGTCTCACCATCCAGCAGGACAAATGCGGTCAGTCTCCTAGGCACCATCCCTAATACAGTAAGACGCTGCTCTAATTGGCAACGGTCGTGCGACTATGGTTGTACGACTGGCCCGCTCGAGCAATAGGAGACCTCAAAATCGCTCATCGCACGGCTGTGGTCGTACGACCGTTGCCAATTAGGACAGCGCCAAAGTATATATAATATCGCATATTTAAAATTTTCAGCTCTAGGCGAACGACATCAGACGAGCCGGGGCTAGGGACTGGATTAATCGTGAAAAAGATAACCAGGAGTGGAGGAGGAGAGAAGAGGCCTAACATCAGGGATTTGATTTGATCAAAAGGCCGCCATGATGATAATGATGTAATTTTCTATCTTTATAGGTTTTTGATGGATTTACTTACTTTTATTCACTTAGTCCGTGATGCACCCAGTCAAATTTATTTTATTACTGTTGTAAAACCTGTATTACTTTCTTGATCTTTAAAATCCAATGATTTTCCTAAAGGTACTCCGATTTTAGGATTAGATACTCTACCATATTGCTAGGTTTCGAACTTCGGTAAGAGAAAGTGTTTCTTTGTATATATGTCTTCTTCCCCAGGATCCCTTCAGAAGCCCGTAAACAATAAGTAACTGCTGTAATCGAGTTGAAGTATTATCACCATACAACAAATTCAATCGTTTCAGCAGGTATACACTTTTACGTCATGTCATGAGTAAAGGCTAAAGAAGGCACTGACATAAAGTGGATACTTTGTTATTACTGTGTACCTATTATATCACAATAACATAAATCCTCAATTCAAAAGAAATTTACTGTGACATTGTAGATAGGTACCTAGGCACATATATGTTAAATTATCTAGATAATATTGCTTAAGACATTACAATAGAACCGAAGTTATATACTAGTGCCAACATTGTAATAATAGCCTCTAGGTATGTTGTGTAGGTTTGTAATATCAAAACTTAGAACGTAGATGTGAATTGGTTGAGAAACTTTACAATACAAGCAATGCAGCTGCTGCAACTGTGAAAATATTATATTGGTTATTTATTACTTGACTGACCAGTAATTCAGAAACCATATAATAATAATTTACGTTTACCTATAAATGTAAACGATTCTTATTCCTGATCTTGAGTCAAAAGCTAGCCTAAAAATCAGCATCATGATCTTGGACAGGTTCTCAGGGCGACAGATTCTGAGAAAGTCAGATTCTTATTTACTCAGATTCGAACTACGTCAGGGCCGTGTGGTGTCCGGCAGAGTAGAATAGCACCAACCCCTTACATTCATGGGTGTCGTACAAGGCGACTAATGTTTTCGAAGCAAAAGTCAAGAGTCTCCGTAGTCTGGAAAATGGGCAGCAGCATTTTCCATTATTATATTTAAACACTGCGATCTCCAACCCGCCTGCCAAGCATGGAGATTATGGCAATAACCTCCCCTTTCGTGGGAGAGGCCCTAAGTCCTGAAGTGGATTGTTACGGGCTGAGATGATGAACTACGTCAGATTTAGTCTAAATATTTTATAATACATAATTATCATCCATTATCAATCCGGTCAAATTATCCTGTTAACAGGGTCACGTAGGTTAGATGGCAGTTGCTCCACTGTAATTGCCTGATCTGCCAAATCCTGGGTGATGGTTAATGTAGACCCCGGGCCCTTCGGCGCGACAGCATAACCGGGACATTAACGCCAAGATGATTCTGCATGGCCACAATGGAATTCGAAACCGGTATCTCTCGCTTACGAGTCGGATACCTTAACCACTAGGCAAACGACGCTCCTGTTGGCTATTGATTTTATTATATTGTCATTCCTTATGTACAGACACGATAGACCAAGTGGTAGTGTTAATTAAATCACACCAAATACGTATCTAACATCTTCACCGACCCCAATATACGCTGTATTTTTAATTAAAAACAACCAGAACTGTCAAACAGTGTCCTCAATAAATCAGGTATTGTCAACCCTGTGGCCGTAGTTACTAGTAAGGTCAGAAGCACAAGGTATGTTATGAGTCTGGGTGTAATATGTATAATAAGTATGTATTAAATTAAAAATTTATATTTTGGAAGTTTATCAGTTATCTAACACTCATAACACAAGCTTTGCTTACTTATGGGCTAGATGGCGCTGTCTGAATTTGTCAAGCCTTTACCATCACCAATCGCTTTTTCGGCTTTTTGACTTAACTATCCTAATTTGTGACTGAACGTTTTTTTTATACATAAGAACTAGAAGGGCATTTGGCCGCTATCTCACCTGGTGGTAAGTGACGATGAGGCCCCAAAATGGAGCATGCCTGTCTAGAAATAGCCTATTCACTCTAGCTCTAGATCTTGTAGATAATTGGTAGTATGGATGGGATTGATCTTCTCTAGTGTTGTCAAACATTTTTAACAAAAATATTGGTTTTTCTCTTTTGTTTTTAATAGTACGCAGTGACAAACAAACAGGCAGTCCACCTGACGGTAAGCGGTGTCTGTTGCCCAAAATATGTACGGTTCATGCATTTAGGTTTATTTATTCGTATGGCAAACATGAGGAACATATTTATTACAAGCTACAAATTCAAATCAAACTAAGTCAGCCTTTTAATTTTAAATTACAACGTCAACTGATCACCGCGGGTCATAGAAACCCGCTAACACAAGGCAATATTCGCATATGTAACGCTTATCCTTGAGTTAAGCATAACAATGACGTCAATGATCCATAAACTTTTGGAAAATTCCTTACGTTGACCGTACATTCTGCCGCCTAATTAAAACGGTCCAGGGACCCTTTTATCGGCTCCGAGATACGGTTACGGCGGAGTGACACGCGAGCACTCGGCTTTTTTCGGCCAAGTTCGGCGACTTGATGGAAAATAGAGGCCGAATTGAAACGAAGCCGAAACCTAAAAGCGAATTTAAAAAATGCAAGTGTTATGAAAATAATAATTTATTGGTACCTACCTAATACATCATATATACGTCACTCCTTTTTTAGGGGTAGGCAGACAACCATTTCATTCAATCCTACCATACCTTTACATCTTTTTCGCTAATTTTCTTTCATTCATCTATCTCTGAAGACATCCCCACTTGATGAGTAGGTAATCTCTCTAAATCGGTAGGTAAATATCAAGAGTAGGATCTCTTTGATTTTCAAGATAATAATATTGAATAACTTTCAACGAAATCCGTTCACTAGTCTTTGCTTGAAAGAGCAGCAAATATCCACCAAAACGCACATGATCAAAAACTTTTATTCATAAGAGTAATATTTGTCAGAATTCTAACATATAGTGAATTGAGTCCGAAACCAGAACACATTCGGCGCACCTCTACTGCCCAGATGCGGCGTCCGGGCGGCGTCCGATTCGGTGTGCGATATAACCAGTCAATGGCTGCAAATTTTTATATCTGGAGCCGCAGAATTACAGCTTTATGGCACCGCCGGCTTGTGGAACACTTGTGCAACACAGCTGTTTTGGTTCATTTTTTCTCTTTAACCTATCAAACTGACTCTATACGTATGTATCGCTTGATAGAAAGGTAGTAAAATCTCGTGACGGCAAAGGTGTTTAGATTATTATAAATAAGAAAGTGCATTTGCATTTTTATTCAATGCTTCTTTGACTTGGTAACATCGACGTTACTTTCAAATATGGCGTTAGGATTAGGATATAGCACATAATCTCCACAATCAAATGAATATAAAAGAACAGTAAGAAAAATCATCGATAATCGGCAAAGGTAAACATGTGGAAGGAAGGGCTAAAAAACAGTGGTTTGAAGCTGAAAGTTGCCAAAAAAGAGTAAGTACATAAAGAAGAAAGCTGTCTTATTGACAGACAAATTCATTTACCTCGAATCCGTGCTGCTTCAGACCGGAGATATTAGCATCGATGTCTCTTAGTAGTCAGTATCTTTGTAGTTCAAAACAAACGGCGGGAGCTTACGGCAGCCACCTTGTGACCTCAAAATTTAAACCCGGGCCAGTAGTTCTATTAAATGTGTCAACCCGAAAGAGCCTATATTGCTAATTCATTCATCAACAGTTCCAGTTCCTTCAAGGTCCAGCAGTTCATCCACTGCTGGACGTGAGCCTCCTCCACATCAGTGGAAGGATTTGGTATAGTCTCCACGCTTGGCGGCGGATTTGAGACAGCAGAGTTTGGGACTGCATAGTTTGAAACACACAACAGAAAACGTCACTGCCTATTTACGGGGGCTATTCTCATTCTCGCGCTGTGAGATTTCGAAGTCGACATTTTTCTCTCACCATAAATATATATTTACAATCTCACTAAAACGATCTTCAAAAATAAATTATTATTGAAGATGAAGGTTGACAATATTGACAGTTCTTGGCTTTTTAGATATTCCAGTGACGTTTTACATAGAGATTTGTGGCTATAATTATAAAAAAGTTTCGAATTCGGGATGTCGCAGCGCGTGAATATTAGTCGCATTTTATGGTTTTCAGTCGAAAGAGTCGATGCAGTTCTACTCTGCACCCGGCCAAGGGGCTCTTATTATTATGGTCATATTGGCGTTAATGCACTGGTTGTGCATTAACGCCAATCGGCACGAAGGCCCGGAGTCTGTCTTGATCATGATCCAGGATTTGGCAGACAGAGCGACTGCTATCTGACCTCCGTAACCCTGTTGACAGGGGAACCTGACCAGATTGAACTAAGATTCAACTAATTCTAGATTCAACTAAACTACATAACTCAGAAAAGGCTCATTGGTACATGGCGGCACTGCGGCACGTGGGGGCAAGGAGCTTATTTTATACATCAAGAGTATAACCAGGCCTATGATGATCTATAGTTTCAAAACCTGACCGACGCCGATGAAGCACGTCTGCGAACTGAAAAGCTGTGGATGCACGGCGTTACATTACTCTACTGAGTCCGCAACGAGTACATCCGTGGCAGCCTTGGCATGAGAATTAAGCTGGCCTACGCTGTTTCATGTTACGCATGCTTGGAAATAGTTAGATGCCTTAAACCTACCGGTATAGGTAATAATTGGGGTTGGTGCTTCTTCGAATATACTACGGTTTTACATTAGGCGATTGCTTCTCCTTTGGACGCCATACAACGGCTATTTTGTTCAAAAAACGTGTCTTTTTCATCGTCTCATAGCTGTAGAGGTAATTTATTTTAAATGCTCACAAAAAAATGGGAATGCTTCACTGCGAAACACGCAAAAACAATCAATTTTTTTCTCTAAGTCATTCCTGACTGTATGAAGGTAATGTAGAGTAGTAAGTTTTATCGCAACAGCGAGATAGGCAAGCTCCAGTAATAATCCATCAAGGTTGTAGGAAATAAAACAATACCAAGAAAATCCATTACACGACATTTAGTAGGCACTGTAATAGATAATAGAACGCCGCAAGTAGTCACAACACTTTCCAACTACCTATGTATAAACATAGTAATTGCATTTATGGGTCTGAATTTTTTTCAAATAAAGTTTTACGATTTCCACAGAATGCAACCAATAAGTTGTAAAGTCCTATCGCTTTGAATTGCCCACTGTAAATTCATGACATACTTACTAAATCGCAAATGGAAGTCGGCTACCTTTGATGTTGAATAATAATATTTTTATTACTTTTAGTTATTTTTGAAGATAGGCAAGATACTACTTAAATGATAACCTGAATTAGGAACTGCTTTTTTTATCATCTACTGTTGTTATCATAGATTTGTATCAGCACATACCTAGTGGCTATTGCGCATAGACTTTCTGGCGACGCAAATGCTGAATAGGTATAGTACGTACGGGTGTACAAACAGTGGGAAATAGGTGTTTCCTGACTTCATTATTATGCGACTTCTCGTCAGCTGTATACTATAACCGTGTGTACATCCGTACTCCTATTTTAGTCATAGGGTCATATTATTAAAGTGGGTAGAAATTTATGTTTTGCTTAGTTTTTACTTTATACTATTGGATCCAGCGCGACGTCGTTGAAGTGCACCCACTTTGCCCCTACCTACCCATTTTAACAAGCTTTTATTTAACTTGCTGTTCGTATGTATGTTTGTAAGTTGTCCGTCTTTGGAAACCGTTTGTAGGTATCCGATTGAGCTGAAATTTTGTATACCTATGTAACTTGGATGACATTGCTTTAATATTGGATGGAGCTGGTCTGATGATGGAGTCGGAAGGTGGTCATAGGAACTAATTAACGCAATAAGATAACCCCATAGTATTTGGGCTCTCTGGAATGATCTAGATGAGTAGGTACTACACCGCGCGATAATGCGATAAAAGCTTGTTATTAAAAAATATTTTTAACTTGAGAACTTATTTGTTTATAAATCTCCTCTTGAATCACTCTATCTATTGTTGAAAACCGCATTTAAAATCCGTTGCAGAGTTTAAAAGATCTAAGCGTACATAGATACATAAGGACAGATGGCGGGAAGCGACTTTGTTTTATAATACCTATGTATAGAAATGTGCATCAAGCATTTAAACACTTGCAGAGCGCAGCCGCTCCACCATTGCGTAAGAAAGAGCATGTAAATATTCGGCGTTTGAAAAGAATATGAAGAAGACTGAGAGTATTTATTGAAAGTTTCTTTAGTAGACACTACCAACGAGCTGGAGTTTATCTCCGGTGCAGTCTCAAGTTGCGGCGGGCAGGCGTTCTGCCAGGAACCAGTTTCGTTCCTTTATGGCGCGGACCGCCTGCGCCGCAGCTGCGTAGTGTGACCATGGGTTTTATTGTTATATGGATTCATATGGATATGGATGCGTGGGGCCCTGGTGCAAGAAAGTTCTTTATAGAACTTTCAAAAAATTTAATGACACTACTGGTCACCGGAGAGCTGGCTCGTTCCTCGGGCAATGGATTAGCATTGCTATTCAACGAGGCAACGCAGCCAGCTTTCAGGTACCATTCCCGGGGGCAGCGGTGTGGACGACTTTTTTCATTTTTAGTATACATATATTGTATTCTTTTTTATCGTTCCCTCACTGCTGAGG
This sequence comes from Blastobasis adustella, assembly GCA_907269095.1. Taxonomy (NCBI): domain Eukaryota; kingdom Metazoa; phylum Arthropoda; class Insecta; order Lepidoptera; family Blastobasidae; genus Blastobasis; species Blastobasis adustella. The sequence continues at coordinate 5,644,759 of OU026129.1, forward strand.
ATCGTGACATCTTCGGAGTTTGTCAAGTGCATGTCTCCATCGGGTTCGATCAGTCGCCTGATGTAATGCGACGTTGGCGGATGTATCCAGTTGTTCGGATATTTGGTCCGCCCATCTCTTCGGACTTCGGCCCCTATGTCTATTTGTTATAAGAGAGCCGAGGTATTGGAACTGCTCCACGGTCGTGTACTCTTGCAACAGACTTGTGCGTTGAACAGCAGCGAAACGGTTGACCACCATTAGTTTGGTTTTGTTTTTGTTTATAGCTAGACCCATACTCAAGCTAACCGCTTCCAACCGCGTCATGAACTCTGCCATTTCAGCTTCGGATGATGCTGGGATCGTGGTGTCATCCGCGTAGCGAAGGTCCGATATCTTCTCTCCGCCTACCTTGACGCCACCCTCCCAACCTTCGAGAGTGCGTCGCATTATAAACTCGCCGTAGATATTGAACAGCAGGGGAGAAATGATGCAACCCTGTCGGACACCCTTTCGGAATTTGAACCGGTTTGATGTGACTTTTCCAAGCGTTATTGTGCCACAGCCAGACTCATATAGACTACGAATATACGTTATCAGATGGGAAGGAACACCGGTTTCTGAAAGGACTACCCACAAGTTCGACCAATCCACACAATCGAAAGCTTTCTGATAATCTACGAAGCAGATGAAAGTTGGGATGTTGTATTCCTGACACTTTTCGATTACGAGTCTAATGTTCAGAATCTGCTCCCTCGTGCCCTTGCCCTTTACAAATCCCGCCTGTTCTTGCGGTATCTGCCAATCGAGGAATGATCTAAGCCTGAAGTTAATAATGTGCAGCAAAATTTTGCTGGCATGAGATATTAATGCTATTTTTCTGTAGTTATTACAGCTTCTCACTAACCCCTTTTTATGGAGTGGCAGTATTGAGGACCATGTCCAGTCATCAGGCCAAATTCCTGTATTCCAAATGGCATTACAGATGTTATGTAAGCATGTTATTCTATATGGACCAAGGGCTTTCAGTGCTTCTGCTGTTATGCAATCGGGCCCTGGTGCCTTATTTTTCTTTAATTTTCTAATCGCGTGTTCGATTTCTGAGCGAAGGATATTTGGTTCTTTAGTTATTGGGGTTTCAACGGCAAAGCTGGTGGGTTGAGTATTCGAACTTTGATAAATATCCTCACAATATTCTCTCCATCTATCTGTGACTTTAATTATGTCGTGTATCGGATTACCATCTTTATCGTCAATTATCCAGGTTGATGACTTCGACTTGCGGGTGATCTGCCTGACTTTCTTGAACAGGTCAGCCGTCTGGTATTTCTCCGCGTGACGCTCAATCTTCGTGCAGATGTTCTCTAGATACTTATTTTTGTCTCTTCTACACTGCTTTTGGATCTCTTTATTGAGCCGCGCGTATTCCTTTTCGAGGTTATCAGTTCTTACTCCGCTTCTTAATTCCTTCCTTCGTTCTATGGTATCCCATGTCTCATCCGACATCCAGTCCTTCCTGTTGTCCGGTTTTTTCCCCATAGAGTCTGTGGCTTCTGCGATGGTAGACTTGAAATGCTGCCATTCTTCCTCGGAATTTATCTTATTTCCACCAGGGACTAATCTGGGTTCCGTCATTTTCTGAAAATTTCATACTCATTTTGGGCCAGTCTAACAAGATGATTGGACTTCTTCCGAAACGACTTTAATCGCACGCGCAGATCCGCGACCAATAGTTGGTGGTCAGTTCCACAGTCTGCACCCGGATATGTTTTGGCATTTCTTATGGATGATCTCCAACGGTTACCTATGGTGATATAATCAATTTGATTTCTGTATCGATCACCTGGCGACTTCCATGTGCAGAGTCTGCGTTTGTGATGCTTGAAACAGGTGTTAGTTATCGACAAATTATGGCTCACGCAAAAATCCAAAAATTTCTCCCCCCTTTCGTTTTGGACGCCCAGACCATACCCTCCGACCACATGACGGATATGATCATCATGCTCGGTGTTCCCTACTTTTGCATTCCAGTCTCCCTGGATGATAAGCAGTTCCCGCTTGGAGATGTTATCCAAGATTGTTTGCAAAATACCATAGAACTCATCGATCTCTTCCTGTGGCGATTGAGCGGTATATTGTATATGTATTATATATATGTCGGAGTGAGCAGGCCCTGATGGCAGTAAAGGCGAGCTTCGGCCGCTCGCGTCCTGAGTAGGATTCATTGTTATTATGTATTTTGTTTAAATAAACAAATATAATCACTCAACTTTGGTTTTATTCGATACAATATACTTTTTCAGCGAATTTAGTAACAAAGACAAAAACAACCATTCCAATTCTCTCACCCGAGGGTAGCTTCCCAAACCATGATTACAAAATACCCACATCAAATCATTTTTCATTGAATACCTACACCAAAATCGATTCATTCTAAATTAATAAATAAAATAATAAATCCTAATTTGTCGTGGAATCTGTATTAACCGGGGTCCCACTTGAAAACTGGACATCAGCATTCTTCCATTGCAGCGTGTCTTTTATCGATATTATAGAAGTGCCGGCGTTGGCCAGTAGAAGGCACCCGCGCCGACATATACACTATTTGTGGTATTTTAGATGTAGGTATTGGTGTATACTTTTGCTCACCAGTACAATGTCGTCAGCGTACTTCATAAGCCAAGGAGGGCTGTCCTGAATTTCCGCTGAGAGGGCATCGAGCACAATGCACAACAAGTAAGGGCTCAGCACAAAACCCTGGTGAACACCTACAGTAATCCTACGATGGTTTTGACGATGGCTCCAGTATTGGCATACATATCCTGTATAATACTAATGTACACTTCGGGCACAGACTTTGATCTCAGAGCCCACCAGATTATCTTCTGAGGGACACTGTCGAAAGCCCTCTGCAGGTCGAGAAATGCGTAATGCAGGTTGATTCTTACTGCAGTAAGACTCCTGGTGGACTCTTAGGGACATGGTGGATTGGATCCTTGGTGCTGCAGCCCGGCCTGAAGCCGTATTGACATTCCGACAAGGAAAATTCCTAGCGAAGTCTCTGGTCCAAAATATACATACTGCCCTTTCCTTTATGGATTCGCGAAATAATATACGCGCCACACGTCAGGTATAAGACACGTGGCTACGATCCTATAGTTCAGTGAGCAAGAGTACGCCTCGGGTCCTCATTGTTTTACAAGTTATGATGGAATACCCATAGGGTAGTTTGGCTTCTAATAGTATTTACAAAAATTGCACGTCTACAATTCATGTCAGATGGATTGGTGGCGTGCTTTGATCTCTCGGTGAACTACTTGCATTATTTCATGAAAATGTACAGATAATTCAGTAGGGGCGTCCTGTGTCGCGCATTAATTTGCGATATCTTACTAGATACCACCCACCACTACTTATAGTTTGCCACTGCAAACGTTAAATGCGCTTGTTTGCCACATGTCAAATTCTATTATATAAAAAAAAGACCCATAGACGATTGGTTGGATTCGGATAGAAGGAGGTGCCAAAAGTAGATAAGGGCTGCAATAAAAATTTAATATCATTAAATCACATGACCTTGAATTGAATATCACTACATATTATAAAGTCCCACGCCTGTCTGCTTGTCTGTTCGCAATAAACTCAAAAACTGCTGAACGGATTTAAGGTTTCATGTAAATGGGTTAAAATCTGTACTTAGCTATTCTAACTTCTAAAAAATTTGTCACGTATAATGCGGTAATTGGAAATCTATTCTATAATATGCTCTACTAATCGCTCGAAACCGGGCGGGTCGCGGGTTCAATACAAATAAAACAACATAATATTCAATCACGGGCTGCCAATCGGTTTCCGAGATTGTCAAAGCCGTCTGAGGGTCCTAACGGAATACCTTCACCAACCTTGCTTCGCCAACGGTACTACGAGGCAAGAGGAGAGACACCTAACTAGTGGTGAGTTCGTTGCGGTGCTAAAGTTCGACTAGCCTCAAATAACGAAACGGTCACCCATTCCGGACTCTGCGAGCTTTGCTTCACCATGGTTATCGCTCTCGCAAGCACGCTGCCACTAGATCAGTGCCGCTTAATATTAATATTTCATTACATCGTCATCTTAGCGAGTATCTCGACTCGTGCCAGGATCCGCTTTCCTACTCATTCTACACCTCTTCGGTCGATCTCCGGCATCCTCGCAACGTAAGCCGTTGTCTCTCTATCGCTTCTTGGGTTTCCTGAGGATCCTCTTTATTGATACCGTCGTGTTTCTTTAGCACTGGCCATGTCTCGCAGCCATAGAATTGAATTGTAAATTTGTCAACGATTGTTTATTTATTTATTTTGCACCACAGGCCTAATGATGCTCTTGCATTTAGACTCTTGAGCTTGGCAAGGAATTAGGGTCGTAAGTAACTGCCGTGAATAGCTTAGGTCAAATAGAGGGACTATTTGACCCAAGAAGCAGAGATACGGACTGCGACATCGGAGAGGAACACCGGACTCGTGGGGCATGGATCCGAGGTACCTTGAGGAACCTACTTGAATTTATTTATATTTAAATATCATGCAATTTGTTTGTTGAAAATGTTATTATAAACTCTAAAAGAATCTGTCTCTAAGGGAATCTGCACCTATTTCTGTACTTCTTAATCTGTTTCTGGTTTCTTTTTCAGTCTTTGTGTTTTTTTAAGATTGAATTGTTTTGGCTTTTTGGCAGTTTGCCAGCTTTGCCTTGTCTTAATTAGAAAATATGAGTATCCACTACATGAAAATAACATCATTAAGAAAAATCTCCCACAGAAGACCCAAGAAACAAGGATTAATCGATTGCAGATGGATTGACAGCGCCGAGTCGGATGCGAGAGCCAACGACTTCCGGCGTGAGGATGTCGAAGAGCGGGTAAAGTGGAGAAGAAAGAGAAGGAAAGCGGATTCTGGCACCAGCCGGGATTGACCTCCAGGATGATAATGATGGTGAAATTGCAGGCAATATTGAGATAATTATTTTATAATATGTATTTAAAATGGGGTCAAAGAAAAATAAAATAGCTGGAACTTCAAAACAAAAACAACGTTATGAAGGAGAAATATAAATTAGTACTGTCCAACTCCCTCGCAACAATGAGATCATCTCTCCGACACGCACCGGGATAGTTGGTCATTTGTGACTAATTTTTTAATTAATAGCAAAACCTTCAAAGTTACCCTCGACATTACGTGTAGTTTTACTTTATTTGGATCTTTTGAAAACTATAGCCCTTAAGCCTTTATCTTACCGAGTATAAAGTTATTAGTAAAATATCAATGTTCTATTAATTCTGTCCATGACAACGTATGACGTTTTTAAATTAAAAAAAATTAAAAACATTTTAGTTATTCCATCAATATTACAAAGTAACATGGTCACCCTATTTCCGCTTTAGACTTACATGGCCTATTATAATGAACTGAAGCAGACAATTTTCTCTATGTAGGTTTTATTACGTATTCAGAAGGTTTTAATTGGAAGTAATGGAAGTAGTACCTAATAGCTAACAGGTGCAATAGCGAAAGCATCAGGTACCTACCCTTAAGTAAACTACGTACGAATATGTAGTTGTAATTGCAGTCTGGTTACATTAGTTGTCTAAAGTTGATAGTTTTTTGGGACCTTATCCATACAAAATAATGCGCAAGTAACTCTGACTGTGTGAATGTCTTACGTTTTCACGTCTAAACATATGTGGATAAGATCTGCAAAAATAAACGATTGTACGAGTTCACAGAAAATTTCTCCTGTTACAGCGAATCGTAATAAAACAGACACAGATCTAAACTACACAATCCAGAAAACTGCTGGGCTGGGGTACTGGTACCTCAGTATCAGTTTCTTCACTTCTTGCAGCAGTGACCCAATATTGAAACCTTCAAGAAATACGACTACACCTATCTGAAAGGGCGGCACCGCATTTGCGACTACCCGGGTGTTGCGGGCAATGGTATACCTACTCACTTTCCATTAGTGCTTTCTGTACCTTTTTGTATTGCGTAGGTATGCACACGGGTGGACGGTCCACGTGATTGAAAGCGGCTTCTGTCGTCCAGGACATCTGCAATCTAAACGGAGCGGATACAGTACTGGCCTTTGAGGTACCTGTAGACATGCTTTTCGAAGAACCCCAGGTTAACATGTTGGCATCGAGTTCAACTTCAGCGAAACACAAGATGAAATGATATTGTATTGACCGTAATATTATAAACTTTCTGTAGATGGAATGTGAAAAAATATGTTTCATTTGAATTTATTAGAAAACACTACATAAACGTTTATTGAACAACACTATTTATTGATACATGATATCGCGCATGCTCTATGATGAGTCAGAGTATTTGTCAAGACTAATCAAATGAGCCCAAACTCGATGGGTTCACCATGCGTAGTTTAGGAGTTCCATCATCAGATCAGGTCGATGGTATCATAACATTGCATTGTGAACTTACACGAGTGAGCAAAATTTTAGCTCAATCGGAAACCGCAAACTTGCAAGATTTTTTTACGAACAGACATGGAGACATGTGAAACTATATAAAAGCTTTGTATTGACAGTACATACTTTATAAACTTTCTGTAGATGTAATTATCTAGATATTAAATTGTTTTTTTGGTCGGGTGATATTTGTGTAGGTATCAACTTATTGGCTTCATAATTTCCTAGGCTTGTAAGGCTTGTAAGTTAAAAATATATTTTATTTTTTGTATGTTTAATAATTTATACGTTTTATAAAATTATAAAACATTAAATTAAATTATTAATGCCGTAAATAAATATAACTTAGGTATGTAAAAAAGATACATACCTATTTACTTTTCTTTAATAGAAAAAGTGTCCTTGTTATTGTAGAAAATATTTTATTCTTAATCTTCTTTTTATATATAGAAAATCCTAATCATTTTGTCTCTTTCGCACCATAGCCTTGTGAGACACTATCCGTCTTTTTCTACAAACAATGCCTTGGTAAAATAAAAATAAAGGGCTTAAGAGATAGAGGTTACAATATTGTATAAGGTTTGAAATGTATCGATGTTTTTCATCTTTTATTACAAGAATTATTTGCCTTTAATTGTTACCCTGAGGGAGGATTCTTCTTGGGAGCCTATTATTATTATTCTAGTAGCAAGTGACGAAGAGCGAAGTGAATTTATTTATTTATTATTCATTTGCTTCTAGACTTACAGTGAAGCGAAGTAGCCTTTGTCATCCTAATATTCATAATATGTATTTCGGAACAAAAAGCTAAACGAAGAAACGAAATTGAATGTATTTTTAAATACTACTACATTTATTAATAAACGTGCGGTATTTTTTTTTAAATTTAGGCAATTCACACTGAGCGATTGACTTAATTTGATTGAATTAAGTGTCACTACCCAAGTATCAGCGTGTTTTTGAGACGGGAACTGGATGGATGACCAGCAAGCAAGCTCTCTGGTGTGCCCCCTAATACCGTTGACGAAGCAGTAAGGGCCCCGTGACTGTATATTTTTTAACACTAATTCAAGAATCGATCATTTGTAATTTTCTTTGTTGACAGAGCTGATTTATGTATAAGTAAACGACACTAATTCTAACTTATAAACGAAACGTTAAGACAGTTTCGAGACGTTCTGGTCGAGGCTCTGTCAGTACACCTCCACCAGGCACACGTCAGTTCCGTTTTTTTTCTGGTCTATGCTCATAACCGAATCCGTCAGCTAACAAACAGCAAAACATCGACAAAATTTCATCGATAACCCAACCCACTAGCCGAAGCTACTGCCACAAAAAATGTTTTATCGCGACCGGCACTGGCTGGGTGTAAAAAAACAAACGCCCGGTAAGTCACTGTGGTCTGACGGCGCGGGTCGTTTTTTTGTCGCACGCGTGCGCCCGCGCAGGCCGGCGGGCGGTCAACGTGGCCTGGACTGTGGTGCTCAAACTTTATTAGTTTTTTTTGGGGAAGCTAAAGATTTTATTAGGTCGTAGGACTTTATCACGCCTGAGAAGTGCGCTTGAGTGAGTACTGCTGCTGCTGGTATTGTTGTATTCCAGTTTGAAGGATAAGGTGCAGCCAGCGCAATTACATACTTATAGAACAGTACTTGCGTACATAAATGTACGCGATAGGTTTAACAGGAATGTACGAGTGACACTTTTCTGAGCAATGTTCATTAGTTGAATACTAACCGATGCTCTTACGGTGAGGAAAACATCGCGATGAAACCTACACGTTCCTACCAAGATTATCGTTGTGGTTATACGGGAATATTTTACACGTACATTAACTTTATGGAGTGAGCTCTTGGAGAATACGTGACGCCCTTCAAGAAAACGGTGAAATGCATTGCTGAAAACCTGTGGTAAAAAGATGAAATAATTTACTGTAACCTTGTCGTGAATAAACTTAATTGCTATCTTACTGGTTTAAAAAAATCATCAGTCTACATTGTCCTCTGATCAGGCTACAGTGTAGGCACCATGCAGTCACAAAATAAGTGGTCAAAAAGAGAATTTCATATGCGATGATGAGAAAATATATAAAACTACAATTTCATTTATAATATTAAAATTATTTGTTTACTTGTCTCTAAAAACGAGTAGACACACAACTGAACGTAAGTGATAACTGTCATCTATAACAACTACGATTCATGCATTTAGCTTTCAGGTAACAAAATTGCCAAACCGTTGGTGTGTTGTCAGTGTAAGGAATAATAAAATTTTAAAGGACTTTCTGATCTATAATCACAAATAAAAAGAATAAATAAATAAATAAATATGATTGTACAAATTCTCACAGCGCCATTTAGCCCTAAAGTAAGCAAAGCTTGTGTTGTGGGTGTTGGATAACTGATAAACTACTTATATACTTTTTTTATACATACATGTTATACACACTACACCCAGACCGGTAACAGAATTTAAAATTCTTCACTTCAATTTCTGCTCTGCCGGGAATCGAACCCGGGACCTCTGCGTGGCAGACTGGCATGTTAACCAACTGAACCACTCAGGTCGTCAATAACTTTTATATAACATAATTGTAAAATTTTGGGTTAAAGTATGCATTCGTACTTCGTTAGACTTAGTACAATTACACTTTGGGCACCACTGTCTGCGTTGAGAAGGCAAGGCGGCCGCATACTTCAACGTTTTTGAAATGTTACACGATGTCATTACTAAATTTCTATCGTTAAAATTATTATGGATTATATTTTTGATAGGACATAGGTTTTTTTATAACTTTATGTCCACGCACCTATTTGGTCTTGGTAGACATTTGAGTACAACTCTTTAACATCTTGTGAGGCACCTACTTATGTATATTAATATCACGTAAGTACATACATTATTCATACGTCATTTACACGTTAAACCACGTGTTCAAAAACATAAATTGAACACCGTCAAGTATAATCAAAAAACGTTCAGCAGCATCGTTATTAGGATTGTTCTAACAAACATTAATACATAACATAGTTATAATTAACTTTAGCATACACAGTTTATTCATGTTGAATTGAGACCAAATTGCAAATACACTATCGTAAGATTCACACAAAATAAATCAGAATATCAGAAAATGTCATCGTCAGAAAAATAGTAAGGGGTGTCACTCTGTCACAAATGGAAAATGACAAAAAAAAAATATTTATCGTGACACGATTTACTATTTTTCTAACACTCACATTTTCTGATATTCTGATTCACATGATAAACTTTAATACCACTTGAAACTATCACAGTTTTAGGTAGTTACGGTGTATCGTTCGAAATATACTACCTACAGAGGGCTTAGTGTGAGTTTCGCTTCGAATTTACTTTACTATCGCGTTTGCGTTTTCGTCGAAATTAGTATGAAGAAAAAAACTTCATTTACGTAACACTAGACGGCGCTATACATTTTTTCATACAAATTTTCACGTAAACAATTTAATTCGAAGCGAAACTCACACTAAGGTCTACCTCTACAACGTGCGGAGCGTTCAGGCGTTTCGGCCCGGTCTGGATTGGGCCCGCGGGTCAAAACAACTGAGACCATAAAAGAATCTGACGAATGGGCCCGTAGAATTTCTTTGTTTGTGAATGAATTACGGTTTTTAGCTGTTTTGTCACTTAATTCCACCCAAAAATTTTAAATGCGGGCCCTAACGTCTGATGGAAAATATTAATTTATTATTGATGTGCTTTTACGGGGTGTCTTGTACCATGTATATGATTATGTAATAAAACTAAATTACAAATTTTGTTTAAATAGTAGTTTCGGCTCGCGAGTCAAAACCAGACTGGGTCGAAACGCCTGAACAGTCAAAGGAGCGCAATGCACTCTTTGGATATGGAACCCAACAGTAACACGTTCATACAATTTGGGCGAAATAATACCCCTTACCGTGGGTCTTTATTAACTTTGTGTCGGACATATAATTTGCTACAATCATCCAAAATCATCGCAAACAATACAAACACTTGCACGAGATCAAAAATGCCGACTGCAACGTTGTGCTCTTTTTAGAAACAGCAACACCTGGCAATTATTTGGCGGTTCTTATTGTTCTGTAAATACAGTTTGAAATGAAATGACGTCACGTAGGTATATTTTTCTTTTACAAGATTATCTTTTTTGTATTGCGTTTGCTAAGATTTTAGAAATTATGACAAGACATAATACCTAGGTACTAGGGCTTTCTAGGTATATGAGAAATGTCTTAGAGGGTTTGATGAATCAGTCAAAGCCGAAATCGACGATTTTCGATGTTAATAAAATCCAAAGTATAAAAGCTCGACAAATAAAACTTTTGTGTTTTTCGTAAGTCTGTTACTTGAGCTTTTTAGCTTCATCCAGGCTAAAGATGTGAATGTCTGAAAATTCTACAAAACGTTTCGAGAAAAGTTAGGTACTGCCGGTACTGTCTCCTTATCTTGGCGGAGGCACAACCAATGAAATTACCTAATAAATATGAGCATGCAGCATTTATAATGTTAGTGATAGCGCCCAGCTTGGTCTTTTCCTTATTACAATTATAATATATCGCCGAAAACGTGATTTTAGACGTATCTACTTGTATTGGCGTAAATGTCCCGGCTGTGCTCTCGCGCACGAGGGCCTTTGGTTCGCCTTGACCATGATCCAGGATTTGGAAGATCAGGTAATTAGTGGAGCGACTGCCAACTGACCTCCGTGACCCAGCTATCAGGGGCACCTGACTAGTTTGGATCATAGTTACACATTCAGTCTGAATATGCAGGTTTCATCGCGATGTTTTCCCTTCCCTTAAGAGTGTCGGTTAGTATTCAATTCGTAAGTTAGTTAGTACGTTTACTTATCTAATAAAAGAGTCATTGGTACATGACCGCAGTGGGATTCGAACCCGATACCTCTTGCTTACGAGCTAGATATTTTAACCACTAGGCCAACGACGCTACTTTACCTAACTACTATAAAATGAACTAGTCCTTTAGACTAAGTTTCTGGAGTTCATAGTATCGTACCTGCACCGGTTACTATTTAAATCATTATATTTTGATTATTTTACTTGACATGTTAATTATTATTATGTTAAATCCATACCTATGCATACATTATTTTTAAGTTTGACAAGTGAGTAGGTATAGTATAAAAATTTAATCAATTGACAATAGGTACAACTACTATTTGTGTAAGTACTTTTGAATGATTTCATGACATTGTTATTTATTATTTACGCCTATGACGATATCCTTGTGAGTTGCTTATGTTGTGAAATTTATAATGATATAATGTTATTTTTATGGATATAAATTAATAAATCTAATCTAATCTAATAGTTTGTGCTAAGTAATAAGGATGTTGGCGGTAAATAATACCCATCGGCTAGCTCGGCTTCGTAGAACATCGCCTGACGTGTGAGTTAATACGAAGACGATTCTAGGCTATGTGCGTTTTTTCTAATCACATCTGTACTAATATTAGAAACGCCAAACTTATTGAGGACTTGTGGACCCGGCGCGACTTCATTCTGTACTCTTTACCCCTACGTACCCTTTTTTCTTGCTTATGAACAATCCTCTTGAGTCACTATATATTGTTGAAATCACATTATTATCCGTTGCATAGTGTAAAAGATCTAAGTTTACATAGATAGATAGAGACTCACTGTGAGAAGCGACTTTGTTTTATACTACCTATGTATATATTGAAGATATAGGGGATGGATATTTGCTTTGATTTGTTGTCCTCCTTGACACAAGAACTTCCAAACGAATTTGTATGAAACTTGCTGTGAAGTTGTATCTATAGGCGAAGAAGCACATCAACATAGTACCGTCACTACAGCATCTTAAAAAGTATAAACAATAAATAGACACCAGAGTGACAGACTCGAAACACGTCTAACCGACCGCGCCCTATCACCTATCCATCAATGTTATCTGCCATCTTGAGTCGCCGAAATCACAGAGCATGCGCGGCCCGCCCCCCGCTGTGATACGCCCCCTCCCCAGGGTGCAAAGGGGCGAGGGTAGACAGGGTTTGGGGTGCTGCTGTGTGTACTGTGTACTGTACCTATAGGTACAATTTAGCATTTACATTGTGACGCTGTGGTTGGTATGGTATTTGATTTTTTAAGCGGCAGTGTTTATTTGTTTCCGAGGGTAATGAGTTGGTTATGAGTGTTACGAGTGTTGATTAGAATTTGTATATGTAATGAGTAACTTTTCATTTGATTTAATTTTTAATAATATGCATATTAGCTTCGACAAATTCACATGAGATCTAACTAAAGAATAACAACTATAGCTCAATTATAAAATAATATTTTTCTACAAATTAAAAACTAGGATGCCGTAGACCAGGCGAAGTGGAGTAGAATGATTTGTAGACCCTGACAGAAGTCGGAATCTGTGCTAGGACGATGATGATGATGATGATGATTTACAAATAAAAACTTGTCCCAAGTCCCACGTAGAAAGAATTGTTCCCAAAAGGCTGGCGACATTGCCTCGCTGTATCGCGAGACTGATCTTTAACAAAGATATAAGCCAGCCTTTTGGTCATTCGATATGTTGACCAGGAACTCAGATAACACTCTAAAGAGAGTATGATCACGTTGACACAACGGTCCAAGCGTTTCTACGCCAAACGGCGCAAACAGCTGCTGATTTCCGCTGCTAAGGCCAGCCTATTTGCGCCGTTTGACATCTTCTGCCGAGGCCGGCGGAACCGCCATTACTCGGCTATGTGGGTCACACTGTTTATTTGATGTTGAGAGATGACAACATTTTATAACCTGACATATATCGGACAACAGTGACCAAGTCTATATAAACTCAAATATTATATCGTGAGGTGCTGAACCCATTTTAATGTAACAAAGCTAAACGTCTCAATTAAACTGGTGTCGCAATAAAATAACCACGTCGAATTCGGTTCTATGTAATACCTCTGATTGACATTTCAAACAACAATCATGATCATCATTTTAGCCACAGTGTTTCATTAGATTTGCGATCGTTCAAAAGGTATATTAGTCGTCCCCTTAGAGGCGAGAAACGCATTGGTAGCGCCCCTGGTGTTGCTGATATACATAGGCGGCGGACACCGCTTTAAATCAGGTGACGCGCTAGCCTGTTTGTCTGCCGTATCACATAAAATTTAATCATTTAGCGGTCAATCCTTATCCTGGCTTCTACCAATGTTCGTTCATAATACCTACTTATCCTGAATGCAATATTATCAACAGGCAAAGAAAAATTAAGAAAGCCAGTAAGAAAACAATCTGGAGACAATACAAACTTCGTCTGAAAGTAAAATATTATTTGTTTTGTAGGCATTTAGCCAATACACGTACATTCATAGGCCAGGGCTAACCATTAGTATTATATTATTATCTTTGCCATTGTCCATTGAAATTCATTCCGTAACTGCATTAAACCAATACTGGCCATGCACGATTGTGATTTATGTATGTTCCTAAACGTGTACTTATATTATTACTAATTTCAAATAGCTGTTTGTGCATAAACCTATATACCAACAGCTGTTTGAAATTGCTAAGGAAATATAATCCTAATTAACATCTCTCATCATTTCCACACCGAACATTAATGCTGTTAATGTCCCGGTTGAGCTGACCCAGTATTTGACTTACAGTGGAACGACAGCCATCTGATCTCTGTGACACAGGGGAACCTTACCAGATTGAATCATGTTTATAGATTAAATCGACTCAATATACAGGTTTCATCACCATGTTTTCCTTCACTGTAACAGCATCGGTTAGCATTCAACTAATGTACTTACATAACATAACTCAGAAAAGAGTCAATGGTACGTGGCAGCACAGGTTGTCGAACCCGTTCCTCTCGCTTACGAGTCAGATCCCTTAACCACTAGGGCACCAACGCTCCGCGACGCAAACGATCGTGCCTGTCCGACGTTCGGGCAGGAACGATCAGCCATAGAATCTCAATCGTTGTGCACAGGTCGCTCCCCATGCCTTCTACACCGATCGACTCTACCTTTTGCATCTATCGCCCCCCTACGACCTTTACGAGGTCTCGGACCACGACGACGACGACGACAACTGCCACGAAAGCGGCGATTGCTGCCCATTGGCCATAGGTTCTGCGAACTACATAGCCTGCACATTGCCACTTCAGTTTGAAACTCTGTCTGTGACCTTAGTTCTGCTACGGGTATAGGTAATAGTCTAATTACGTAGAGTAACTCTGAACATAACTCTCTTCAGCGCTAGTTGAATGCTCCTGAGACTTCTTAGAAGGCCCTTCGAGGCGCCAAGTGTCTGAGTCGCCACTGGCAATGCACACTGGTCAACGACCTTCGTCTTGAGACTTGAGACCTTTGGATGAGATTTTTCGCAATTTCCCGAACGCTGATGCCCTATCGAACTAGACTCGTCTACTCGACCTCCTTCTCAAAGTTTGGCCATAATTATGAGATTGGTTAATTTATAATATCTATAGTGAAACTCATCTGTTGGACACCTATAGCAATGGACTGTAATATGCCGTTGATAATGATAAGATAGGTTAATTTACAATACTGAAATTATTTCACTTTTCTGCTTAT
This sequence comes from Blastobasis adustella, assembly GCA_907269095.1. Taxonomy (NCBI): domain Eukaryota; kingdom Metazoa; phylum Arthropoda; class Insecta; order Lepidoptera; family Blastobasidae; genus Blastobasis; species Blastobasis adustella. Next base: position 5,659,818 of record OU026129.1, read on the forward strand.
CAGGTGATGCAGAATGCGAAGGAATGGATATCCTAAAATACTTAAGTATTTCCAAAATGTCACTGTGTGATTCCGTGTTTCCTTCCTACTTTCCTACTCCCCTACTCAATAACTAAATTTTCATTTGATTTAAGAGAGTAACGTACTGACTGGTTCAATAACACCCCTCATCACAGCCACATTTCGTCTGCAACCAGCAACATTGAACGCAATAGCGTAGTATAAATAAACACATTGTGCTCAATGTTGACACGGCTGGCCTGTAATGAATCTGATTAAGTAGCATCGGAATCGCCCGGCTGGTTTGCGGACGTGCGTATTGCATTATTGCCTCGTGTTAGGTTAGGATTGGATTTCGGGTCGTGATTAGAGCGATTAGAAGGGTGGTTTTAGGGTGTGAGTAGGGCTGTTTAGGGAATTTCTATAATTTAGGACGTGATGATTTTAATAGCGTTATCTCCATTATTATAACCATACTAAACGACACTCGTGTGCCGCGCGAGAGCACAACCGGCGTTGAAGTATGATGATATGATTATCTACTTAAAATAAATAATTCTTCAGACTGTTGCAAGTCGCGAAATTGGTTAAATTCCAAAAAGCTCACCCTATAGTTAGGATCTTTGAAAAAATAATTAAAATAATCCCCACCAGAAGCAGTTTATAAGTAAAATTATTCTTCGCGCCTGATGAAGGAACGATGCAAACAGAGGAGGTCATTTTAAAATATATTTCCGTATAATATATGTACCTTGGTTTACGTGTTGGTACTTAGCCCTATATTTCGACGCCCTTGGATGTATCATTGTGACGGGACGACAATACGGTAACAATGTCTAGTAATGTAATGACAGCGATAGTTTAAGACATTAAGTATTCTTTATCCTATTCGGTGACAAAAGAGCAGCCAGTCCACCTGCTGGTAAGTGGTAACTGTCGCTCATAACATCCACAATTCATATATTTACGTTTCAGGTAACATAAAGCAGAACCTTTGGTGCGTTGTCACTGTGAGGACTAACATGAAATGCCTTATGTAATTTCGCTGGCTATCTATCCTTCAAACAGGAACACAACAATGCAAGGATTATTGCTTGGTGGCAGAAATAGATAAGGCGGTGGTACTCACCGAGGCGGACTCCTCAGGCTTGACAGAGTCCTATCACCTGATAGCTGGCTGGATAATGGCTATTCCAATGCTTTCTTGCGAGTTTTTGTTTTTAATTCAACGATCGATCATTTATTTATTTAACTGTTTATTGTACACAATAATTATGTACAGAGAAATATAACAGTATAGAAGACACAACAGGCGCTGCTTATTTCTAAAAAGAAATTTCTTCCAGCAGGCCTACAGAAGAGTGATGTTAGACTAAAGTAACGCAGATACGACATGCACAATAATTGAATATACATATAAATACATAAATATATTATATTGGTATATAAAGCTAGACATATTATTAAAACAAGCTATCTAAAATACATAAATATATAAGTTATGGACTAAACAGGGCTAGATAATACTCCTATAGGGATAGATCATATGGGTATACCTATGGCCGTTAAGATGTCAATTCATTCTCAACAAAATTAATATCGGAATAAGTACCCACTACTTGTGTCGCATCAAAAGGGGTCGAGTAAAGTTTATGGAGCCTCAGTAACGAAGCCGCCAGCAGGGTAAACATTATAAACGGGACGTCAATTTGGGCATGGCGCGCCTGACAGTGTAACGAGCAGTTTATGTCCCATGGGTGTTATGTTTTGGCTATTATTAGTCGAACTCACTACCAACTACACCTAGTAGGTCGAAGAAACTATTTTATGTAGGTGTAAGTACATAGCTGTGCTTTGGGAATATATAAAACTTACGTGGAAAGTTGTCTAACTGATGGCGAAAACCTACAGACAGACAGTATAAAACAAAGTCGCTTCCCGCCGTCTGTCCCTATGTATTATGTACGCTTACATATTTTATACTACGCAACGTATTTTAATGCGGTTTTCAACAATAGATAGAGTGATTCAAGAGGATGGCTTATAAGAAGGAAAAAAGGATAGACAGGGCTAAAGTAGGTGTATGTAGGTAGCGGTACGATGCCACGCGAACGAATTCGCGCCACGTTGACTTATTTTATACCTAAGTACTTAATTTGTAAGGATACCTACTTTATAATCTAGAGCCTAGAGCTAGTAGTGGTAGTATAGGTAAATGCCTACTTGCTGTGTAACTCTGTGTACCAACCCCATTAAACTCAGAGAATACGGATACGAGTAACTAAAAAGATATCGTATTACTACGTAGCTAGGTATGATACGAAAGTAGGTACATATATAGCTGTAATTTGGCATGTTTATAGGTATTAAGCAATCCCCCAGATGAATCCTGCAAAGTTGCTCCAGGAACTCCACACTTGAAAAGCGACTTGGATTGGAGATCGCAGTGGAGTGGTATAAGTTTAATATTGTAAACATAATAAAACAAACATGTATATATGTATAAATGTGTATATTATGTATAATAAGTATGGATTTTAAAGTATATAAGTATTATCGTACTACAAACTTTACTTACTTTTGGCTAGATGGTGCTGTGTGATTGCCCGAGCATATTTATATATTTAATTTATTTTTATAAAGCAGAAAAAACCTGCAAGCAAGTAGGTATAAAACAAAAAAGTCGCTAAATATTTTAGTGACATCTATTACTCTATCTCCACAACATGCACACTGGCACATAACTAGAGTGTTCGAAGTGTTCGATCTCTTTGGAGGTAAACGGATAAGCTATTATAGTACATGCTAAAAAATTTAGATGGCGCTGTTTCTTTTTCTAGTAATACACTGGACGGTTCCACCAACGGGAGGTAAACGAGTGTTATGTATCATAATTACGTCGTTTTGTTAGTTAATTATGATATAATTATAAATTTATTAATTAGATAATTGTTAAATTTATTTATTAGAAACGAGCTTATCACGTGCTGCCATCTACCGACAGAAGCAGATTCTACATCGAAAGCCAAACAGCGCCACCTATGATTTCCGGTCGATACTATTTCAAATCAATCGATCCTTGTGCATTGGGCTTGTGGCAAGCGTTGCACACAGAATCCGAAAGGTGGAGTAACTTTTGATAATTTTTTTGACTAAACCTTTCTCGTGAACCACATCCATTGTTTCCATATTATGTGAATCGTATCTATAAAAATTGTGCGAAGTATACCTACTATTCATGAACAAACAGAGTCGTGAATAAAACTTCTAACTACTTCTAGTAGATACCTATTTACTTACTCGTACTTATTACTTGGATTGTTTTGTAATAAGAGCCTAGCTAGGCCCTAGATTTAACTAGGTAATCTCCACAGCTAAGTTAGACTCTACATTTAAAACGAAAATATATTGTAGAGTTTATATGAGAAATAATTTTGGACACAATTAATTTTGCTGTATTATTTTGAGGTAGTAAAATAAAATAATCTAGTTTAACAATTCGCTTTATTATGAACCATGGAAATGCAAAAGCCCCCTATGAGTTCGCTATCTTTCGAAGTTGGTAGTTATTATCAAAATTTTCATAAATGTATTTCACGAACTTCTTACTGTGGAGCTTGGTTAACGAGTTGCTTGATATTGCACGATATTGTCACTGTATTGGTCGTCGGTAACCGGTAAGAACTCGTGGTAAAAATTGTGTTTATCTTTTAGATGGCTGAACATGTGTATAAAAAGGAAGAAGTAGTGGAATTCTCTTTATTATTATAGTTTCTTACATAATATCGTGAAATTTTATCAAGCCCCCCCGGATTGATAAAATTTCACGATATTTTCACAGAATCATCAAACCGGTTCGCATTTTTCGCGTTTTCCCATTTCTTACAATTTGGCCAAGATATTCCTCTTAAAATTTTAACAAGTTTGAAACCCCAGTATTGTAGTCAGATAAATATCCGGGAGGTGCGCGCAGTACTTGCCGGTGGCTCTTTCCACACGCGCACTGCGTGACTCCCTACAAGTATTCCCTAAGTTCAATTTGTAACCACTATCCGTAACCCGTTGATCTATGGAAATAAGCCATTCCTCTAATACCTACTTTTCTGAGCTTAGATATACCTACCGTTAGTGGTCCGGTCGGCTTACGACGAGAGGATGCCGAAGACCGGGCGAAGTGGAGAAGAATGAGTAAGAAAGCGGACCCTGGCAGAGGCCGGGATAAGCGCTTGGACGACGAGAGTGGTCCGGTCGGTATATACCTCTCCCCTACGCCGCTGCACTCCGGAATGGTGCCCAGAAAGCTGGTCGCATTACCTCGTTGGATAGCAACAGCTCAGCTCTCGAATCCACAGTATAATAATGATAAATAAATAAATGCTTGGAAAATGCATACAGTGCCAGCTAGCCCCAAAGTAAGCAAAGCTTGTGTTATGAGTGCTAAATAACTGAAAAACTACTTATAACACCCAGACTCGTAACAGAAATTAAAATTTATCATTTCAATTTCTGCCAGGCTGGGAATGCCAACTGAACCACTCATCGTCGATTAATCAGTGCTGTCGATTGATTTTTTGAAAGTTCTTTATAGAACTTTCTCGCACCAGGACGGTCCCAAAGTTTCCACCCTTAACGGCTAAAATGCGAGGCTTATTTATTTAGATTTAGCTGTAGGTAGATATCCACATTTCACATTTTGTGTTCCAGTTTCCAATCTACCGCAACTTGTTCCCAAATTGACAATCTGCCGAGACCCGCCTCCTGCTAGATATTTGCATGCAGAAGCGCCACTTCAAAGGAAACTGTATTTTCTCCAATGCTTCTTTTCTTTCGGATTTTTAACTTTAGTTGTATGGAAATAAAGTTGACAAAAGCTTGAACATTCCTTCCTACCATTTTCCCCAGGAAAAATAAGTTGGCTTTTACCATTCGTTCTAAAATATATTGTAATCCCAAACGATAAGGTGGAGATTCGACCAATAAATCTGAAATTACTGTTTTCCGCATCCGATAGGCAAATTGGTTTATTTTCGGAGCGTGGTGGCTCGGGCAGGGGTTGTTTGATACAATTTTGTACCGGTGAATGAGTTTTTGGTAGCCGCCAGCAATGTTGAAAATGTATTGGAGCTACAAAATATGGGTACCTAGGTATTGTAACACTCGGGAATCTAGGGGCTTTAAATAAAAACTAGTAACTCGTAGATAGAAGTTATATTCGTGAAAGTATACTGAAGAATGATATAAAATACAAAAGACAAATGGAACCCATTTGAATTCCTGCCTAGCCAGTGCTATGTGCGCTCATAGTGACAGGCCAAAGACCTAAGTCCTGCTTGTTCCGAACTATCCAAGCTTACCGACCTTCTTCCTACATGTTTCAACCTGCTTAACTAATTAAAGCCCCGTCTGCCCTATGGGAGCAGCAACCTCACCCGGAAGCCTACTTAACCTAAAGCCCCTCCAGACACGAGGCCTCCGAACGCCAACGAACACGAGGCTTCCTGTCTTGGGATCCGTCCTAACCTAGGGCCTGCCCGAGCACACATGCTACAGTATCTACTGCCTTATTATGCAGATTATGCTTTCGTTATGTTTTTTATTTGCTCATATCCAAGATTTGAAGGAGGTACGTACAGTACCCACCTAACTATTAATAATAGCTTCTAATTCTAAGTTAAAAATTTGTACACCAGTGGACTATTATAGGCTGCTGTTTAACTTGTTGATGATTATATTTATGATTTAATATGCAGATACGGAGTATATTTCATGGTTTATTATTTCAATTCAAAGGTTGATTGTACCTATAATTTGTAATAGGAAAACAGTAACAAGAGATTGTTAGCATAGCAACTATCCAACAATAACCAATACCTAACAAAAAAAACATAAACCCGTCCAAATATTTCTACCAGCTTGAATACCAATGTGGATGGAATGTGAATTGAATATCTGTGGATTAAATGTAGGTAGGAAAATTATCAATCACAGTAACAATCGGCTGCTTTAAACATGTGAATCAGCTGTTATCTCCCTATGTTACAATTGATAACACTGATTAACCGTTCCGGTAGACTCGGTGACTACTGCCAATAAGCAGAACGCGTTTTCCTTAATATTTTCTATAACAATGATGTCACGGGATGCCAAAATACGCACGAATGAGATAAATATCAAGAAATTCGTCCGAATTGTGACATCATCGATAGTGGTATTAAAACTTTTTGATTGTAAAATGGCATCAAAGATATCAAGATTTATAAGATTCGTAGTAGTGATTCGTAATTTTAGGGTAAGATTATAAGTACTTCTACGTATTGATATGACATTTTAGTAATTTGAAATAGCTATAATATTTATTTATTTATTTATTTATTTATTTAACAGTTTATTGTGCACAAAAACAAGTATACGATATTGACGTAAAGAAAACAACACAACAAGTCCAGCTTATTTCATAATATTATAAAACATGGGGTTCTTCAAAAGGCATGTCTACAGATACCTCAAAGGCCGGCACCGCATCTGCTCCCCTTAGGTTGCAGATGCCCTGGACGACGGTGGCCGCTCTCCATCAGGTGGACTGTTCAACCTTGTCTCTCTATCTTCTTCTAAGTCGCTACACTCTTGACAGAGGGGTCTTGATCATCTGTTGAGGATTGGCAGTTGCTTCACTATCCGTTGCCACTCTTCTCGAACTGCTGTTTTCCTAGTACACTAGTAGAGAGTACCATTAACGGCAGCTTTAACTTGGTCGGTTCAGCGGTGATCTTCCGCGTGGTCTTGTGCCTACCACCTTTCCCTATACCACAAGGCGCTCCACAGAGATATCTCCTCGTCGCGAGACATGCAATAATAAAGAAGTAGAACTAAACAACATTAAAAAAGTTGTGACTGTCTCTTTCAAACGTTGATATCCTACTTAATATTAAAGTTATAGAAAAAATAGATTTTTTCGCTATTTTTGAGTAAAAATCTGTCATTAAAAGTCTACACCCCTATTATACTGGCTGCCTTATCCTTAAAACCGGGACGCATTAGCAAAATCATTATTTGCGACCAAAATAGGAACCTTACCTTACTTTAAAATAAATATAATAAATCTTTAATTTTCGCACGCTTTCTTATCGACAGCTAATATTATCTGGCGCCCGACCGCAACACCGCAGCCAAATTTGTTTGGCATCCAACTTTATTACAATATTCCCGATAAGTGGAAAAATTTGATAGATTATCGTCCATTGTTAGTTAAAGAGAACGTGAGAAAACGCCATGTTTACTTTACTGTATCTGCTGTTCCCACAGGTGAAATTCTTCAAAGATATCTACAAATATCACTGCTTCGTGCAGTACACAGTGGCGCTGTTCTACGTAAAGCCCTGTATTCTTATTACTTACATTCTTAGTTCCAAATTCTGCCACGGTTAATAATCAAGCTAGTTACAGGACATGTTGTTTATTTTCATTCTGACTGTCAATCGGATGTCTCAATATGTCGTTTATCTTCTACTTCATCAGCTATCTTAGAGGTATTTAGGATACCGACACATCTTTCTGCTAAGTAGGTATGGCCGGTGGCGCGGTCGGTTAAGGTGTCCGACTCGTAAGCGAGAAGTCCTGGGTCCGAATTCCATGTACTAATTACTTTTTTCTGACTTATGTACATTATAGTTGATCACTAACCGATGCTGAGGGAAAAACATCGCATTGAAATATGCACATTCATTCAGGCACTGCCAGACCCTGGATCAACCGGGATATTAACGCCAAGATGAGTGTTATTACTGGTTAATAAAAATACTGATTGTTAGAACACATATTTCTTATTTTTTTAATTACTACACTAGTGGACCCGGCGCGACTTCGTTCGCGTACACCTACTTTACCCGTACCTATTACCTATCCTTTTTTATTGCTTATAAACCTTCCTCTAGAATTACTATAATTAAAATCCATTGCGTAGTTAAAAAATCTCGTACATATATACATATATTGATACATAGGGACAAACGGCGGGAAGCGAGTTTGTTTTATACTATGTATAAATAGAACTATATAGATATGAATTCGTTTTTCCAACAAATACAGCCCGATTAACTTATTTCACTTGGTTCCTCGTGTACTCTACCTACACAAACTCACATTGATCGCGATACTAATCATGGTTTCGACTCAAACAGATGCCTAGTCTGTCAGCACGGTGTGCTGTTTCACAGGATGTTATCGGCTGACGCAACGCCCTCTCAGTGTGATGTTGATTTGGTGATGACTGATTTGAGATTAAGTAGTATTAGCTGTACACATGGTAGTTGGCATTGATTGGCTACACTTGGTGTAAGTGCGCTGCCACTTATGAAGTAGTTCTTTGTTATGAACGTAGGTAAGTTGATGTTTCCGTCTTTAAGTGGACGGTAGGTAACGAGTTGTTTGCTACTGTTTTTCTGTACATTAAACTTTGACGGCACTATTAATGAACATGGCCTAACTTGATAGAACGGAATATCAAATATTCGGCTGATATGTTGAATCTGTTACGATTACGAAACTGGTAGGTAGTGTGGGTAATCTCTGTTGGAATTCAACATAAGTTCTAAGCACAAAACTGCGCACAATGTCTATAGGTATGACTTGAAAGTCTGCTGTGTCTACCACACGTGTTACGTAAGCATAGCTATTTTGTTTTGTCTGCATCGAAACAAACAGCCTGTGTCAATGGCCTGTGCTGACTCCGCCAGGCCCATTTGGAGGTTCTGAATCAAAGCCGCCGATACGATGCGTCAGTGTCTCATAACCATAAAGTTATATCTACCTTGCGGCATATACTAACTCTATGCTCAGAACAGATGGCCATCGCCGACAAACGATACAGTTATCGCATATCGCACCACCCACTGCGTGTGCGCAATCGGGCCTAGTGTTGACTGATTAATCAAATAAGTCATAAGTTGGGGACCTTTCCGACAGAGAAAGGTCTCGACTAATATTTTTGATAGAGCATAGATGGAGGCTCGACCTATAGAGAATGTACACTTTATTTTATACCACTAAGGTGGCAAACAAGCTTACGGCCCGCATGATAGTAAGCAGTTACCGCAACCAATGGACTTTTGCAATACCAAGGGCATCATCCACGCGATGTCAACCCCTAAAACTGTCACTCTGTCACAACTATTTACGAATGACTCAATGTCATACATAAAGCTAAAACATTAGGTGACCAAGGCCACGAAATTTGACAATTGCAGTGGTTATGGACGTATTTGGCAAATTATAGCCGTCCCTTTCGGACACGTTATATTATTATGCAAAATAAAAAAGGAAACAAAATATAGATTGTAACTTCAGCTGTGAATAGGCTTCTTCTATGCCTCTATATCAAATTTCTTTGAGTCACCACCCACTGCGTATGCGCATCGGACCTAGTGTTGACTGGTTAATGAAATAAGTCATAAGTTAGGGACCTTTCAGACAGAGAGCGGTCACGCGGTCAGGTTAGGTTAAGAACGGCTATATTAGATGAAGAACGGCCTTTCATTTTGTACGAAAATTGTCACGCTCACACAGTTTCAGAGAGTCACGTAGTTCAGGTTCTTAGATGGACCTATTATGGGAATTCCATACCTACACTCTTGGATTATTGGCAATGACGAAAGAAACTCCCTACTCCGTAAGGAGGACAGGCCCTATAGTTCAATTTCTATGGCGATGACAGACCATGAGCGTGCCAGTTTGCCATATTGTGTAGGTACTGTGATTCTAGGGAATTCTAGTTCTTATGCTAGTTCTTTTTCGGACATTCGTCGGCCATTTTCTGTTAAAGGCATGTTGTTAAGATACTTACACGCAATATCACGTTCTCTTTGCTGTAGGCTTCTTGGAAGAAATTTCTTCATAGAAATAAATAGTGCCTTTGTGTCATATATACATTTGCCTTGTATCTATTGCCATGTGTACAATAAAGTTCATAAATAAATATTAAACCGTATGCCCCGTCCTCTCAAAAGGGGTTTTTCTCGTCATTGATTATTGGTTACATTATCAGTAAATCAACAGGCTACTGACATGATTCGAGACGTGGGAACCACGCTATCACTGTGTTCTTATCAGAACGGGCGGCGTATTCTGAAGTTGAGGGAAGATAAGTCGTTCCTCTTAATAAGTGTGTAGGTACTTCCTTATGCCCAGTTCTACCTATTCAGGCGAACTCCTCAGGCTTGACAGATAGACTCCTACTAAGGGCGCTTACAAACCGGACAGTAAACGCATACGCGTCGTGCCTGCATTGTCACCGCGTAGCAACCGGACAGAAAACTTGCTTGTTGGCGCGCACATGATGTGGTGACTGTGCGAGTACGACACGATTACTGTCCGGGGACTATGCGAACGCTGCGCATTTGTTTACAAATAATAAAATAAGCTTTCTGTTTCTTGTATAGAAACCAAATTGCAAAAACATTTGGGACAACGCGTGCAGAAATTATTTGCACGTCTGTATGAGCTCTACCGATAATAATATTATGGAAACTATGGTGACCGGGTGGCTGATTACGCAGGTAGATAGGTACGCAATTTAAGTTAGTGGTTAGTTTAAGGCTTTTTAATGTGTTATTGGACCAAATAAAGATGCATCAATGTCTTAGTCAATTGATGCTACGTTCTGAGAACACCACTCGGGGCAGTACCTGCCAGTACTTCCCAAAACGTTGGTTTTACAAATTAAATATAAATATTGAAGTTCATAATTACGCATCTTTCATCCACGTGACTGTGCAACAAATCACATAAATGACGTCATTAGCCCGTTATTCCCAAAGACCCACTGTTTCAATAAAAACGTTTTCAGTTTCTAACAGTAGTGCAAGAAACTTCCACTGTCAAAGAGACACATTAAAAAATGACAATGATTTTCATACAAAGTCGTCCGTTAGTACAGTCGTCAACGAAAGTGATGAAAGCACTTTATAGCTAAGTAAATATTTTCGACTCTATCGCATCGGAATATGGTAGACAATCTTGTTCTTAGAATGTGTTAGTACAACTTAAAGTGTTGGTTGTACAATGGCGTGCTCCATCCACGCGCCGAAGCCATAAAACAATTTTAAAAGTAATAGTTAAAATATAAAATAATACAAAATATAATTCTTTACGGATTGTAACGTTCGACCATTGTGGGGACAATAGTTTCGGAAGGCTTTTGAAGCTAAGGGTACGCCTTCTTGGGAATTATTTTTTAAAGGGACGGTTGTATTTTAAGTCGCAAGGTGTCTTGAATACATTAATAATATGATTCACTGAAATTTGACTGAAATACGAAACATTGATAATAAAAATAGATGTGAATAACAAACCTACCTGTTATATTTTCTAATAAATGTGTAATTAACCGTAATATGTGTAATGGACCATAAATCGAAGACAATTTCATCATTTAAACGGAGATATCTTAATTTAGTACGTAGACAATAGAAATAACAAAAAAATCTAACTTAAATAACGTCAGTATGGCAGATTGAAGTATTTCTATCGCTTTTAAGATATTCGCACCTATTATTTTTTACTACTTATGGCAACGAGCAGACGTCAAATAAAAAAACGAACAAAACCTGTTGTTCACTTCAAAAACACGTACATTTTTTTATTTAAATTTGAGCAATAGAATGAAGCGTTAAAAATGGCAATTTGGTAAAGAATTTGCCAAACAATCAGTAATGTCGGTTTCCGATTCTCAGTAGGTCGCCATTGTAACTTTCATTTTTAAAACCATTTATTTTTTAATTTTCGCCACGCGCGCGCAAACATTTAAAAATCTTTGCACGCCTAATAATTTTGACTCATAAAGCAAGAGATATAGGTAAAAGACATATTTTTTATTAATTTATGTTTCTTTGCAGTTTCTTTATAAAGTTCTCGAGTGGCGACCACGTCCCGGAAGACGCAGCTGGGGTAGGCTTCCCACAAGGTGAACCGACGACCTGGTAAAGATCACAGGTACCGGCTGGATGCGGAAGGCAGAAGACCGGTCTTTGTGGAGATCTCTGGGCTTTGTGGAGGCCTATGCCCAGCAGTAGGCGTTTTTCGGCTGATATGATGATGATGATGACGATGATATATTTCTTATTGTGATTTTAAATGCTAAAACATTTTAAAGGAGATATGCACAAACATACAGCGATTTCCAAACCGTCTGCCAAGCGTGATTATGGCAAAACCTGTCACTGATGTGATGGAGGCTCACATCCAGCAGTGGCCTGTTATGAGCTGTCGATGATATGCACAAAGACATTATTTTTGTATTTAAAAATACCTACCCAGGTGTTGGAAGATTGTAACTGGTGTAGACTAGACATCTGACGGACCGAGTGTATTAAAAATGAAAACAAAGATAATTCTAAATACACACTTTTGTGTCTACACAAAAGTTAGTAAACCAACCTAACAGTACAATCGCTAACATAAGTTAAATATAACAGTTTACGCTTTCGGTAAAAACGAACGGCAAAGCAGCAGCGGGAGACTCTCGAACAAAACACTTCCAATGCACGACCTAATACGCGTTAAATGCACCAAATCACTATTTGAACATTTCATATAAACAGAGCGACCGACCGTGTCTCTGGATACATTATCTGCGAACAATGTAGACAATGAAGTGCAATAACTGGCCAGTGTTTTGACGTATTGTTTAGAACGGAAAACCATTAAAAATTTATTGACCGAAAACTAAGGGATTTTTTTCCACGACTGTACTTAGAATTCGCTTGGTCTCCGCTATTAGTGTTAAAAGTTGTAGTGACTTTGTTGTATTGTTTGGGTGTTTTATTGGTAAAAATGCAACGTTGTACAATATTTTCCAAAGTAATTTGAACAGGTAGATAGGATAGGCACAGTTTATTTAGAATTTCAGCCTTGTACCTACCTGGAAATTTCAGGTTATAGTTTTTAAAGTGTCGTTGTCAAAAATTGTTTGAAAAATCAATCGCGGTAATGAGTCGGAAAGCGAACCCTCGCAGATGCCGGGACTAACCGCTCGAATGATGATGATGAATCAATTGCGATAAACCGCTCTTCCACACATTTTAGTCAAGTAAGCTCAGAATACACAAGTGAGATATTAGGGATCTATAGAAGTAAGAATGAAATTTACTGAAGAACAGTTATCAGATGCATAAAAAATCATCTTGGCGTTAATGTCCCGGTTGTGCTCTTGCGCACGAGGGCCCGGGATCTTCACCATTCCAGGATTTTTGGCAGATCAGATAATAACAGTGGAGTGACTGCTATGTGACCTCCGTGGCAATATCACCAGGGGAACCTGACCAGATTGGATCATGGTTACACATTCAGTCACTGGAATGTGCAGGTTTCTTCACGATGTTTTCTTAGAATAAGAGCATCAGTTAGCTTTCAGCTAATGTACACAACTCAAAAATGAGTCATGGTACATGGCAGCAGTGGGATTCAGACTCGGTACCTCTCGCTTACGAGTATACCTTTACCATTAGGCCACCGACGCTCCTGGTCTTTAGAAGGTAACAATGTCTTCTATTTTTTCATACTAGATGGAAGCGGTACTTATCGACTTTAAGGTCAACAAAAATGCACGTACATTGTCTCTGTGAGGACTAAGATGATATGCCTCGTCGAGCTATACGATACCGTACCTGTTGGTGCTCTAAGTACCTACATACTGTATGATAAGTACGTAGGTACTTAGATACGTTTGTACGTAGCTATAAATCTAGATCTAAACAGGCATGCTCCATCTTCAGCCGCATCCTCACTTACCAACAGGTGAAATGAATCAATTCTCAATATAAAAAAATCTTGGTAGTCTTCTTAAATAAGACATACAACTGCTCAATAGCAACTTTTCATATAAAAATGACTGCGTAAACCCGGACTTGGCACTATCTACTCGTATATTTCGAATTTTTTGTGATTTAGATCACGGTTACTTCAGTAGTTTCCGAAATGGGTGCACACATACGTTGCATTGACGAAATTTATTACTCGAAAATTCGACCTACCGTTTTTACAGCCATGCCACCCTTTCAGTGTTTACCATAAATAAAATCGATTCACCATCGTCTCGGTTTACGATCGAGAACAATTAGTTCTAGACTTTTTTCTTAAAAGAGACGCATTAAAAACTTTATAGTCCGATTTACTTAAACAAGTTTTGTCACTACGCTACCCTTTGATTTTGGATCTGTCCGTGCAAAATTAAACTTATACTCGATTATTTGAATCTCGACTCTATTTGTATTAAATTACGAGTCTATTAGACAGCGTCTAGAAGTTGGCCAATCACAGCATAAGGTGCACATGATTGACATTTTAACGATGGATCCCGAACGAAACTTTATAGTTGGACGAATTCGCGGAACCGTTTGTTTCCGTTGTAAAACCTTCGCGTAGGTGTTTTATAATGCATTTTGTTAATTTTACACCCGAACCTGTGACAGATGATAACAAGTGACGCATAAAATACCTTTTTATTGCACAACATGTCGCGAGATAAGGGCATATGTGTGTGGTTTTTGAAGAGAGTTGCATTTTATAGTGTCGTTGTAAAACCGAGGAAAGCTTTTAAAATCAAGCTGTTACTTTGCGGGCTTCGGGGCGATATCACTAATCGCAGCACTTCAGTGCGATCCAATAGCAATAATAATGTTTCTACTTTTAAAACGGTAAATTATGCAGGTTGCGAAGTTGCAATTTTAAAATTTGATGTTTTGAGGCATCTGCGAGTCTACGTGTTAGTAGTGGCTTTTTGTCAGGCTTGCCTTCGCCACAAATATAAATAAAATAATAAAACAATTTTTTTTTATTTAAATCGAGCTACTAGGAGCGTCGGTGGCCGAGTGGTATCCGACGGCGACGATAGTATCCGACTCGTCCGAGAGATACCGGTTTTGAATTCCGCTGCGGCCATGTAGAAATGACTCTATTCTGAGTTATGTACTCATTAGTTGAGTGCTAACCGATGCTCTTACGGTGACGGATAATATCGTACCTTCACATTCAGGCGACTAAATGAATATCCATCATCCAATCTGTTCAAGTTCCCATGGTAGCATGGTCACGTAGGTCAGTTGGCAGTTACTCCATTATGTATAGCGACAATGGAGCAACTGCCATTGTCTGTAATTATCTAATCTGGTAAATCCTGGATATTAGTCAAGGCGGACCCCGGGCCCTCGTGTGCGAGAGCACAACCGAGACATTAACGCCAAGATGATTATTTTATTAGTTTAAATCGAACTAGTACTCAGAAATTCTATTTTCAATTTATAACTACGAAAAAGAAGTCGCTACTCACAGTGTTCTCCTATAGTGAAGTAACAGCTCAAATAAATAAAACTGAAAAAATCCAACCACTCAAGTAGCATCATAGCTTAATCATTGCCCTGTATGGGACTACTTAGAATTCTTCTGAAATGTGAACCACATGTCATCTCGCTATTACACGTCTTATCTTGTGACACCGAATGCTAGATAAAGCCACTTTACGCTTGACGCCTTTCGGAGAGGAGGATCCTTGTAATGGATCCTTTCATCGGGTACAGCGCTTGATTTGCTTGCTTGGTTGCTGGAAATTACTATTAAATTAATAGAATATTTTGTTGAAAAAGTCATTCTTGACTAAGGAATGGAATGCGTTGCCTGCGAGTGTGTTCCCTTACATTATAAGCTGGACCCCTTCAAGGCTGAATAGACTGTTCCTTGACAGGCAACTGCCATCTCCGGTTGCATCGTCAATTACTATGTGGATGACTTTCAAATAATAATGTTTAATATTTTAGTTTTTGCATTGCTTTATCTCTGATTGAAATACACACCTACATACTTACATAACGTCATGCCTTTTGACGTGAATTCAATTAACGTCTTCCACTTCAAAAAAATATGTGTCACGAAATTTGTGTACAAATGAAGTGTTGTGCGGGTGCCGTTCAGTACAACTCTCGCTAGCATCAAAACTTCTTATTGCATTTACAAACCCAACATACGAATGTGTCCGTACTGATACGGATTTAAAAGGTATAATTCATGATAAGATATTTGCTGGATTAACAGCCGAATCTATTTCACGGAAAAATACCGATGGTAGTTTGAAAAATTTGATTGAAATTTTTTTTCTGCCACTCAGTGTCAAACGAGCAGACAGCACACTTGATGGTAAGTGGTAACTATAGCCCATAACATCTATAATTCATATATTTGGCCCCATGCAAACAAATGCAGAACCAGAGATGCTTTGTCACTGTGAGGACTAAGATGAAATGCCTCCTTTCTCTTGTATGCTGTATTATGCCATGTATTGCGACCAAATTTACTGTGCCATGTGTGAGATAGATGTAATAAATGATTTTTATTTATTTATTTTATTTTTGTTTGTAGATACCTGTAATTTCAAATGAAATTACCTGTAATTTGAAATGGATCAGGAGAGTAAAGATATCCAACTTCAGCGATACCCGTACTTGACTGCTGAACTCAGCGGCTGTAAAATCCCTCCATCCCTTACAGAACACTTCATTTCGGTCGCAGCCCTCTTGAAAGCCCGATAAAGGAGTGAAAATGTTCACAGGGTAGGTGTCGCTTTTTGTAAGAGCTTTTAGAAGTGACTATTTTTAACACTCAGGGGTTCGCTGATTATTTTAGCAGCTTTTTGTGGAACGATGAAGTGAAATTGAAAGTTGGAGAGCATATTTTCAAAACTGCATAATAATCTGGGCTAAGTAAGCTCGGTATGTACAAATGTTTATTCTGTAATTACTATTAGTTGGTGACCACGTCAACGCGAAGCTTCGAAAGAACGTTTCGCGCACGTTAGTTTCGGATATAAATGAGCTCTTACCCACTGTGTTTCCTTTAGACAATGACATGGGAACGTTCAAAAGGTATATTAGTATCCTTAGAGGTGGGCAACGTACTGGTAATGCCCCTGATGCTGCTGATGTCCATAGGCGGCGGTGATCACTTTCCATCAGGTGATCACTTGCCTGTTTGTCTGGCGTAAGTTTGGCAGGGATTATTTATAACAGGAACATCATCGGTGCACAGATGAGGTGCGGGACAGTCCGTCAATACAGACTTTTAAAGAGCGTGTCAAGGAACATTATCTATCTCTGTCTAGTTGTACATAGATATGTATGCATAGTATTGTATTATAATATATATTATATTATTATTATATGTTTATATTATATTTAATATATTTTATTTGAGAAGTTAATTATGTTTAAGTATTTTGGTATGTATTCTATATCGCGCACGTCGATCTGCTTTACTTATCACATCTCTCTTCTGTAGGCCTGCTGGAAGAAATTTCTTTTAGAAATAAGTAGTGCCTGTTGTGTCGTCTATATGTATGATGTTTCTCTATGTATTTTACTGTGTGCAATAAACTGTTAAATAAAATAAATAAATCATCGTAAATATTGATATTATAAAGTTATTATAAATTATGCTAACATTAAACAATCGAAAATATGTTTATACAATATTATAATTAGATTATTATTTATTATACTTAAATTGTCCGCAAAAACATCAAACTACAAAATTTTGCATACAGACGGTCCATAACACACTAGAAAGGAATGTTTCAAAGCAAGCGAACTAAATGAACAAATAAAATAACTACTATATATATATATATAACGTAACTACTATAATAGGTATTCAACTAAACTATATTAAAGCCAATGAACAGTGTTTCAGTATGGCAGTTAATAGCACTGCAGGGCGGCAGCACAGATAACTGGCCAGATGTCAGGACTGATGCGATCTGCAGCTAGTACGCCCACCGATCTGATTACTACACTGTATTAAAGCCAAACGTTTAGTTCGATTTTGAAATAACCAATATGATAGCTGGTAAAAGGTAAATACGTAAATAATACGGTAATCATAATAAATGGCCGTATGGTGTCCAGCAGAGTAGTATAGCACCTCTTACACTTCGTGGGTGTCGTATAAGGCGACTAATGTCTCCGAGGCAAAAGATCTAAACTAAAGTCTCCTAAGGCTGGAAAATGGGCAGCAGCGTTTTCTATTGTTATATTTACAACACTGCGATCTCTAACCCGCCTGCCAAGCGTGGAGATTATGGCAATAACCTCCCCTTTCGTGAGAGAGGCCCTAAGTCCTGCAGTGGACTGTTATCGGCTGTGATGATGAATAATAAATAATTTTGTCTGAGCTAGGATAATAGCATGTGTTTCAACGAGAAATTACAGTATTATTAGATTAAAATAATCACTAACAAAATATGACGAAGTGCATAGATTATATTATATCATAAATTAACTTAGAAACTTACATTAGGTAAGATATTCGCGTCAGCAGAAAGGTTCTAAACAGGGCAAAATTTATATTTAATATGTGTATGTTTGTACTTTAGCCTTACGATTTACGGTTAATGGCACATCGCAAAGTTAGAGGGGTTAGTCACAAATACAATAACTATTCAAACCAAATTGAATTTCAAACTTTGGACAATATTATGTATTGGCTGGCTTCCCCTATTTATATCTTCTTTGTTATACTGCTCAGCGACTGTCGAGCAGACTGCCCACCAGATGGAAAATGGAAACCGTCGCCCTTCTACGATTCACGCACTTAATTACATTCCATATAACAAAAATTCTATGATTTCATGACTATTTTTCAAATGCAAAATCAAGTCAATATACCCCACCGTTTGTCAATCACAGATGCTGACTCTGCGCTTAGTTAAGCTGACTTTTTTTTAATAATTAACTCAACGTGTTCAACACCCGTATTCACAAACAATAACTACTTGTCAAAGTAAAGTATAATATTACGCGTTACGGCTAATAAGAAGACACTTCTTACGCACTGCGTTCAACACGGCTCTATAAACTTTGTTAATTTTGACGGACGCAGAGTGCCGATCACAACTCAAGTTTTGTCAGTTGGAAACTTGGAACCCTGTGCGCGCACACACTGTGAGATCTAGAACAAGTCACTGTCATGGAAGAAAAAGTGACGTGAAACACCACGTTGGTAGCGGTCTGTAGGACATACACAACTCATAAAATATATTTTTTGCGCCGGGATCATTTCACGACTTATTTGCTGCCGCTGAGACCAAAAAAGCACGCTTCGTCGAATTTTTCGCTTTCGTACTAACGAAAGTCTTTTCGCATTCCTTTGAACGCGTGTCAAATTTTAACCTGTCGCATATGGGAGACATTTTTTCTAATTTGTGCGTGTTTAGGGGATAATTTTCGGGAATTTTTCGCTTTTTATACGCTGTCACAGCTACCGTGGTACACATTCGCTAATCGTAGACATGTGTCGATGTCAAGCTCAAGTGGTCTCGAATTGGTGTCTTTGATTTTATTTATAGGTATGTGAAGAGGCGTGGGACGTGAAATAAAACATGTGCACGTGGACAAAGTAGCAAGAAAAGGCCACCTATGGAATAATCAGTTTTAAATATTATTTGGAAAAGGCTAATTCATGTCCCATACCCATCCAACCCCGCTTTACCTCTCCTTGTGACTTTCAAGAATCGCTTTTCTTTCTTGGCCCTCATTTGCTCCAAGTTGCAACGGTTTCGACTGTGTGTTGATCAGTCAGAATCTACTTTTGTAGAATTTAGATGCCATAGAAACATTAGTGCCTTTGTAAATGAATCCAAGTATAACGTCATAGTTCAATAGCGTCGT
The DNA here is from genome assembly GCA_907269095.1 of Blastobasis adustella. Lineage (NCBI taxonomy): Eukaryota > Metazoa > Arthropoda > Insecta > Lepidoptera > Blastobasidae > Blastobasis > Blastobasis adustella. The sequence continues at coordinate 5,679,521 of OU026129.1, forward strand.
ATTCACGCATATTTATCGGCAACATTGTCACCGAGGCGTCCTGCTAGGCTACAGTTAGAACGCTGCTTGACCAATAATTAGTTTGGTGACGGGCTTTTTCTGCGGTGCATTGAAATGGTCACAACATCGCAGGCACGCTTACGGGCCACGCGTCATTGTCCGCTCGACACGGTGGATTTAACACCGCAGTTTGTCAAAATTTCGGTTTCCATTTCTAAGAACGGCTCCATTTCGAACATTTGTCCCTTGTCATGTCTAATTCTGGGCCCGTTATACAAAACGCTTGGAACACGGAACGCGTCAACAGTTACCCTCAGGATTTTTTTATCCGAAATCTTTATGGGAACCAATAAATATTTCAAAACTAGAGCATTTTATAAGACCGGACTTCCATAGTAGTTAATAACTGTTCTTACTTTCAAACGAGGCGTTTGTCCCATTGTTTTGTAAATGCACGAATTACGGCTTTGTGCTACGGTTTATAAAATTTCGCTTTCGAGGGTTTAGTATTTTTTTAAACATGACTAATTTCGTTACTGCATTCGGAAGACGAAATTTTCTGAGAATTTACGATAGGTAATGAACGAGTTAGGTAGGTAACTGTAAAAAGGAAAAACCACTTTACTCCAGCTACTGCATCTTATCGTGATATCTTGCAACGTGAATTCCTAAAATATCACTTTTATAACTAAATATAACTTTTAGGAATTCACGTTGTAAGATTTCATGCAGATAACGATTACCGCCCGCGGCTACGCCCGCGTAAAATTCTATTATGGATTAAATGTTATTCCTGTTTAAATATAATACAAGATTTTTTTACGATATTTACTGTATAGTTTGTTCAAAGTTTGCATCAATGTGCAAAACCCCAATCCTCGTAAACTATTACGTTTTTAAGATGTAGGACAATCTAGATAGCTCCATAGCTACTACGATTAGTGTAAGATAGTGTTGTGATTCCGCAAGTGTTGCTAGATTCCGTCTGATGTCGGAAGGCGCAAATGCAAATACCATATTTTATTATTTTTTCTATGAAAATATCCCACTAGTAAAAGTATTCAGTAATACGTTATTTTACACTTCTTCTTCACACAACACTTCTAACAAGGCTAACACCTATATTCTTTTTTCTGTATTATACAGCTATCATTTATATTTTCATTTATTTGTTATCAACATTTATGCCCATTTTCTATATAAACAAACCTCCTTAGAAGGTCACTAACATAGTACGAGGGGGACTTGATGGCCTGAAATAGGTACAGGGTTTTTGTCTAGCTTAGGCATCAGTCTCCCACACCTGTTATATCTATGAAATTAGCTTAATAAGATTTGTAAATGAATGCGAGACCTGGTAGTTAATACAGTTTATTACTTTTACTAATCTAATATAAAGACTTCTAAAGATTATTAAGATTAAATGTTTAGCAATTGACCAATAATGAGTCAAATAAATAACTAACAAAAAATCTATTTGCAAAAACAAAATGTAAACCTTGCAAAATCGGGAACTGGATCGTATACAATTGTCTGCGTAAGTCCAGTAGTGCCCATTCCGGCTTTACTGAGAAATCTTTAAACTCCCAGATGAAAAGAATGACCAAAGCTCGGAAATTCCTTTTAGTAAAATATTCAAGGACAAGGAGTGAAAGTTAATCAATAGGCATCCTTTCTCTAATTGTGACTTTAATAGACCGTCGCAAATGTCTGTATACAAAAATTTCACTTTTACATTCTAATTACCCTTTCTTCTGTAAAGGGATGGGACAGAATAGAATTTATGAGCAGAACCGTTTCGCGCAAAGGGTAATAAAGTCAACAATACGTTTGACTACGGTCTGCTCTAGATGAATGCAACTCTTTTGGGTAGGTTGCAGTCATTTAGCGGTGCCTTTAACAGCATTGTAGCGAAATGAACCGTTCTCAACTGTTTGTGCCGATGCGGCAAGAGTGTGACAGCGAGGAAACTTATGACGACATTTTGTTCAACAAGATTGACTGTGCTGTAGTGAACATTCAACCCTACGGCGATGGTTTAAGAGATATTTTTATTTGCCGCTATTTCTGGGATTGCTAGATAATTTTGCGCGCTTTCACGTATATTGCGGACAGTTATAAAACGTTCATAGGTATTGTGGTGTTGCAAACAATTTTGTGTGCTTTTTTGCGAAACCCTATTTAGCAATATAAACGAGCAAAGGGTTATCTTTTGTTGTTTCTTTTTCTAGGCATGGTGTTTTCTGTTTTTAAATGACGGTCGTTTGGCAAAGAATTTGCTAAAGGATTGTAAATGTGATGCACACAATATTCTAGTATAATTTATTTTAATTTTTAAACATTGTACACTATAGAACAATTATTAAACTATTTACAATAATTTAACTAAATAAAACTAAGAATCTAATGTATTGAACCGCTTCCATAAGGCAACGTGCCCCAAATGTTGGTGGCGTTGAAATTGCATTTTTCAATATTAAACTAGCTTTCCGCCGGCGGCTCTATCCACGTGGACTACACGTGGACTACACCTACCAAATTTCATCCAGATCTGTTCATCCGTTTATGCGTGAAGAGGCAGCAAACACACACAAACTTTCGCATTTAAAATGCTTGTGAGATGCATCTTCATATCATTTTAATTCAACATTGTAAATTGTCTTCTGGTTAGTTTTCCCTGTTAACAGAGTCAAAGAGGTCATACCACAAGAGGTTAGTCGCTCCACTGCAATTACCTAATCTGCCAAAACCTAGACCTTGGTCAAGGCGTACCCTTGGCCCTCTCATGCGAGAGCGCAACCGGGATATTTACGCCAAGATCACGATGATGAGGATTGTGGAAGAATTGTATTGGAGTTAACTCAAGAATAGACAAATAATTAGATTGTTTTGGTATGCCTATGGTCTTACCTTAAAATCCACGCTTAGTAAGCGGTTTGGAGGTTGGACATCTCTAAATGGAAAGAACATTACCAACAGAACACGATATTTTACTCTACAGAGGAAGACCTCAGGACATGACAAAGACACACGTATTCAAAACTTCTACTGACAATACTTATGTGGCGATCGATGCGTTCGTCAAATAACGAACGAATTTGACCAATTATAGAACCGTAAATAAAGTATACTTACTTACCTACTGGTAAAAACTCTTTATTGCACACACAAAAGTTATACATAACAGAAAAATAACAACAAATTGAACGCAGTGCGTTTACTTAGCAGACGAGCTCTGTGAGAGCGCATAGTAAAGCTGCTTTACTTGCACAAGTTGTTTGTGAATACGGGTGCTCAACTATGACGTAACCACTTTCCAACTGGCGCTTGCTTGTTTGTCTGCCGTGTAACATAAAAAGCAGTGTAAGTTGTACTCACAATGTAGGATTATGAACTTACCTAATCTGCGAGTATTAAATTTCCCAAGTGTTTACATGTATACTGGTAATTACTTGGTAGTCCATCTACTCGCGTGCAGTGGAATGAACCCTCGGACACCCGTCCCTTGTTTTGATATATTGGACTGGTTGTAATAAACGCAGGAATCCTATCCCGTTTACTAATATTTCGACCGCCAACTACATCCTACTAATTTTCTAATATTTGTCTTAGATACCAACGTCAACGTCAACGTCAACGTTTGGCCGTGTGGTGTCCGGCAGAGTAGAATAGCACCAATCCCTTACATTCATGGGTGTCGTACAAGGCGACTAATGTTTTCGAGGCAAAAGATCAAGAGTCTCCGTAGTCTGGAAAATGGGCAGCAGCATTTTCCATTATTATATTTAAACACTGCGATCTCCAACCCGCCTGCCAAGCGTGGAGATTATGGCAATAACCTCCCCTTTCGTGGGAGAGGCCCTAAGTCCTGCAGTGGACTGTTACGGGCTGAGATGATGATGATGATGATGATACCAACGTCACTTTGACAAGGTGAGATGGTATTCAAATGCCTGGCTTGTTTGTTAAATTGTTTTCATTGTAAATGCATAATCCAACAACGCTTGATAAGTGGTGAACTAAGCGCATCAAAGTTCAGGCAAATAACATTCTCACTTCGGGGTGGTAACTGCTCTGCAGTGAAGCTCCATAATGCAGATTTGCAACATCTATCTGGATGTCAAATATCTGGGAATGCGTTTGGATAGCAAACTGAACTGGAAACATCACATCAAAGAATAGAATGCTGTTATTGGACGTGCGCCCTTTAAATTCAAGACCGGAAAACAATCTGATTACAACCAATAGGCTGCTGGCAGATGGAGAAATGTATAAATAAGAATTGGAAATTCATAGTTTGTGAGACAGAATGTTTGGATGGATGTTGTAATTCATTCACGGAAAACCTAATGAAAGCCTTTTGATGGCAGTTTGCACTGTGTTACTTACATCCCAGAATAAAACACAGAAACTTAATATAGTTCCCGAGGTATCACGGCATAACCAAATTTGAAGCGGTCGAAGTCGCTGGCAAAACTGGTATCCAATTAAATGTAACTGTAACTGTAGGTTTTTCCTGGAGAGTACAACATGGAGTTCTTAAAGAAAGGAGAGAAAAACTTTTTACGGGGTCGGCTACACGTGGGTGAAGCCCCTGTTATTGCAAATACCACGTCATAGGCTGCGATGACTGCTTACCATTAGGCAGACCGTAGGCTTGTTTGTCGCCTTATCAGTATTTAAAAAACGGTACTTGCCTAATAGCTTTTGCAATTCCAATATACCATAATAAAACAATTTGAAAATAACCCGTTACTTTAAAACGAATTTGTTTGTTATTTACGTTTGCGTTGCAGATTGCCTTATTGTGTTTTTATTGGCAAAAGCCCTTTTTAGACCTTTTTTGGCGAAAGGATTGCGCAAAAGGGTTGAACGGTACTTTTACGATTTCGCTTTGCTATTTTTTAAAGTAATTATCAATTGCCTTGCCTTTTTCATATAACAATGGCTAGCGGGTTTTTGCAAAAGAAATTATGTAATTGTTATATTGCACAAAGCATAGGAATATCAGTTCTTTTTATTTAAAATTAGGTACGTTACCAAACAAGTCCGTTTTAAAACAAACTACTTAAGTCTAGGCTTAACTGTTTTTGAATGATTTTTCGAGAAGATGACTTAAATATTGGCGATACCAGTTAGATATTTTTGTACTGTGACAACACCAAGTTACACGCGTTGCGTAGCGTTAAGCTCTGGAAACTTATAATTATCATAGTCATCATCTTAGCGTCTACGAGTATCCCGACTTATGCCAGGGTTCGCCTTCCGACGTTTCCTCCTCCACTTTGCCCGGTTTTCGTAGCCTCATGTCGCGGTCATAGACCATTTGACTCTTGCATACGGCTCAGGGATGTCAATCCACTGCTTTTTCATCTGACCCAATACCAGTCGGTTTATACGCCTGTTCCCCACGTATCCCTGGGGCTTACGCAGCAAGTGACGTTAACATAAATATCTATAGGTAGTATAATACAAAGTCGCTTCCCGCCGTCTGCCCCTATGTATCTATGTACGCTTAGATCTTTTAAACTACGCATCGGACTTTAATGCGGTTTTCAACAATAGATAGAGTGATTTAAGAGTAAGGTTTATTAGTAAGAGAAAAGGGTAGGTAGGGGTAAAGTAGTCGCGTAAAAGTCGCGCCGGGCCCACTATTAATATTCCGGTCGGTTAGGTTAGGTTAGGCTATTCCCATCCGTCCCCCGCAAGGGGGGCATGGCGGGCTTGCCTCGTAAGGCGGGCAGTCGTCGGAGGTGTCGTGGATGACAAGGCTTCGGCTGCGCTCATGACACCTCCATTCAGACGACGTAGGAGCGCCGCGGGGTTTTGTGGGTACACCAACATAATACTGGGAGCCCCACACAGGCCCTTCGTCCCCCAACGGAGGGTAACGTGCGTAATGCATTCCCGGCGAGAAAAAAAAAAAAAAAAGAAAAAAAGGTTATGAGGTCCCGGGTTCGATTCCCGGACGAGCAAAAATTGAAATGATGAATTTTAATTTCTGTTACGGGTCTGGGTGGAGTACCTATGAATATTAAGTATGTAGTTTATCAGTTATCTAACACCCATAACACAAGCTTTGCTTACTTTGGGGCTAGATGGCGCTGTGTGAATTTGTCCTAGCATATTTATTTATTTATTCATTTATTATAAAACAGTCTAGTCTGGCGAGGAGCGCACGTGCATTTGATCGTACGAAACAATTGAAGTACGTGCACGTGCGCACCTCGCGCAGCTCGCGATTGCTGCAATGGCGCATGCTAACGGTCCCCTACCAGTCAATCTCGGCTTGAAGCCAAAGTCCACTTTCCTACTCTTTCTTCTCCAAATCCCTTCCAGGCATCCTCGCTTCCTAAGCCGTTGGCTTTCGAATCCTACTTAGCAGCGATCTCAATCCATCGCTTTTTGGGCCTACCCCGGGATCTCTTTCCTGGTATAGGCAGGTTTGGTCACCTATTTCCCACATATTCCCGAGACACAAAACAATTTATCTTACGGACTACAACGAATTTACATCGAGTAATTCAAAGGGAAAGTTTCAATTTTGTTTTGTTTGTGTACTTTGTATGACCGGTGTATGCCATGTGGTGACCGGTAGAGCAGAATAATACCCGTATTACTACCATGTAATACTTTACGACGTACTTACCTAGACAAGTATTACGTAAAGTTAACGTAGACTTGTCTATGTTAAGTAGCGTTACTTGAATTCTCTTAGCTCGTCTGTTAATAAAACGGCTAATACGGCTTTATGATTGGTCAATTTTGTTTCTTTTCGATGGAAACAAAGTGCCGATCGCCATTCAAGTATTGTCAATTGGAACCCTGTGCTTTCGCGCACACTGTGTGACTGTGATCTCATAGTGACATTTTTGAATACAGATGTAATATTAGTACCTCTTTAACACAGAAAATTGACTGCATTTGTTGTCGAGATTGCGAGTTCTATTTCGGAAGCTCAATATCCTTATGAGCATTGAAACGTCACCCTAATGACTCAACGTCTGTTCGTTAAAGTTAAAAGACTCGGTAAGTACCATGTCCTTTGAATAGCCGTTTGCTACCTCCGTTTTGTGAGTGTTTGTTGATACCCGTTTACACTAAGAACCCGTTGTGTCGGCAAACATCAAAGCTGTAATTGGTCTAACGGAAAGAAAGTAGCCAGTTAACGGACAAAAGTTTTGTTAGCGCAATAAAACTCCCATAATACTTAACAGTTAATAGAAGCTTTCTCGTTGCACAGTTTCAGCATGTGGACGGTAGAAAAAATGGAACGGTAATTTTTGTTCCTTTTTTTATGGAGGACGAGAAATTTTTATAAGCGTAAGCACCCATTTCGCGATCCCGAAAAAAGGTAGAAAGGTAATTTGCATAACGGTGGGATAGGAGAAAGACTTTTTTGTGCAATTTTTTGGTGTAACGGGACTAAAGAGTGGAGAAACGAAAGATTGCCTATGTAGCGTAGAAATATTTATCGGTGTAGTCTAAAACTCTAAACCTTGCATGATGGATCCAATCATCGTGTAGAATCTATACGTTTCTTTCTCATGGTACATGGTAGTTGTATGCACTTTAGTACTTATATTTTTTTGTCTGTGGCAGGGGTAATATTGGAATATCCTGAATCCGTCGATAACATGATGATATCGTATGTACGACGTTTCGATGGTCAAGTCCTATACAACGTATTTTTGCGTTTCGTTCTCCAGTTTGCGCCCATATTACTTTTAAGCGTACTCCACATGTCCGCCGAAACTTTGGGCGAAACTTTGGCCGGGACTTTGGTCGACCCTCTACCTACATTCTCGCCTATTAGGGATGTGGCGGGTGTCAAAACGCGTCGACATTATATCGATTCATCGGTGTAATATCGCTAATCTGCTGTAAACAGGGTCACAGAAGTGATGGCAGCTGCTCTACTGTAATTACTTGATCCTGCATCATAGTCAAGTGTACCCCGAACCTGTTACGGGAAATAGCGCTAGAAATATAAATATAAAATCGATCAATCGAGACGACAACAACCTATCTCTACTTAGTCTATGAAATAGGCGAGACATGCCGAAAATGCATGGGACTACACGAATGTAGGCGAATACTTCCTCTACATTCTCGTGTTCCCGCGGAACTGTCCACATGTGGAGTGCGCTTTACTTACAGTGGATGAGGATGGAAGAAGCTGGGGGAGGCATATGTCTAAAGTAGGGCGGAGAAATGTTGATGAAGAAGGAAAGGAGATTACTTTCATGATGATGTTTCTGCATCATTTCTTAGCAGGAACTGTTACAAATGATTGCCACTCGAAGAATATACAAACAACATACACCCTGACATTAATTTTTTGTATGGTTAGTAAATTGACACTAATTAACCATTTTAATATTTGTCGGCGTCGGTAGTCTAATGGCTAGCTAGTGAGTCCGACTCGTAATCGAGAGGTGCCAAGTGCAATTCTTAGTACCGACGTGTAACAATGACTTTTCTGAGGCGACTGAATGTGTGACTATGATCGAGTCTAGCCAGCTTCCCCTGTTAACATTAGGTAATCCGCCTTGAGTAAGACCAGGTGGTCTGCCAAAGCCTGGATCATGGTCAAGGGGGACCAAGCGCTATTGACGCCGAAATATATATATTATTTTTGTATTTTTAGGTTGATACTTACACCTAACGTTACGTCATGAGTTCTGTGATAGGTATCTGAGGCATGGTGTGAGTATCGATTAAGCCATGATGCTCACGGGACCCGGCGGGGTCCGCCTTCCTACTTCTCTTTGTCCACTTAGCAAGGCTCAGTGTCCTAATGGTGAGCTTGTTGGCACGCAGTCAAACTGACTTCAAGCCAGTAGAAGTAACTAACTAATGAAACGTATACCTACTTAGTCGACTTTGTAAGTACAGCAGCATGTACAATTTCGGTTATCTTCGTTTGGCGCCATAAAAAAAGAACGACACAAAATTTTTATGCAATTTTTAGCCTTTTACATTGCAAAAAGTTGACGCTAGAGGTTCTTTAAGACACAACGCCGCTCTGCGTCAAAGGTGCCGCCAATGCAATTGGGAGCTGCGCTTCGGAAGTGCAATAATACAACGCAACAGTAGGAGACAATTGCTTTATTGTCGGGGACAAATGGGGACATTTATTAGGGACATTGTTTGTCTTGTCCTGCCTGTTCAAATTGTTTTAAAGGAGCCGATGACCCTTTTTTGCTAAATACTGAATGCGCCTCGACGCCCCCGGAGATATGCTAAACTGGTATGGCTCCAGAAATGGATTATGATAAGTCGCAACAGTTTTGGTAATAAAATATTTTTCGCTTTTGTACCTGACCGATTTTATGTGTCTGAGACACCTTGGTGAGAAAAGCATCTTCCGTTTCCATCGCGTTTATGAGGGCACTGGCGCCTTCCTGCCCAAAATTATTAACAAATTGCTTACTCTGTCTAGTCTAAATGTGTTGAACATCCTCTGACCACTTGGCGAGTAAGTCACGCACTAACTATGGGGCTTAGCTGAAAATCAGCGCTGTGGTCTCACTGCCTACAGCATATGCTGGGCTGAGCTCTAGTTTGGGATGACACTAGAATATTTTTGCCTAATTTAAGTTAGTAAGAAATATTTTGTTGTTATTTACCTATATTGTAGAAATTGCCAAATAAACATTATGTCTATGTCTAGAAATTATCTGTTGGTGAAATTAGAAGAATAGCAATAGGTACGCGATGCATCTTACCATCGTTTTCATTCTTAAGTCTTTAGCAGCACCATGTTCCAAGATCTATTATAGCTCGCCGCCCCAAGCATTGTCACCATGAAACTTCCTCCCAGCTTATAAGCGTATAATGGAACTAATTTGTTGTTCAAACAGGGGGCCCCATGTACACAAACATTCGTGTTACAAACTTACCAGTCTTACTCACGTGGACTCTACTCCGGTGACAATAAAGACCTGTTTGGTGTGTTTATAACTCGTGTAGCGGTACGATACGTTGGTAATTGAAAACTGCAGGACATTTATTTGACGTGTACCGAAGGCAATTGTCGCTTTGGCTCGTTTTCGACACAAAGGGAGCAAATTAGTGTAAAGGAGAGCCGTGATTTTATCGCGAATTGCCGGATTTTACCCATCGACAAAGCGTCACGTTGTCGTGCAATTTAGGCTATCAATATCTTTTCAGTTTACTGTTATTGCTTTTCAATTGTAGCTAGATAATCTGGTCGAATAAACTGGATTTATCTTTCCAGGTTAAGGCTAGTGTCGGTGGCCGAGTGGTAAGGCTTGAATCCCACTGCATCAATGTACTGGTATTGGTACCAATGACTCTTTTCTGAATTATGTACATTAGTTGAATTCTAACCGATTCTCTTACGGTGAGGGAAAACATCGTGATGAAACCTGCACAGTCAGGCGACTGAATGTGTAACTATGATCTAATCTGGTAAGGTTCCCCTGGTAGCAGGGTTACGGAGGTCAGATGGCAGTCGCTCCACTGTAATTACCTGATCTGCCATATCCTGGATCATGCTCAAGGCGGACCCCGGGCCCTCATGCGCGAGAGTCCAATCGGGACATTAACGCCACTATGATTATTTATCTTCCCAGATAACCAAACGTTTCGCTTCCACATGCGAACAGCCAAGAAGTGGAACTCTTAGCCCTTGGATCTGTTCTTTGACCAATTAAGCTATACGTTTTTAAAGCAAAAGCGAATAGGCACTATTAAGATCAACCTGATATATCATCGCCTGCATCGTCACGTACCACCACATGGGATGGCATACAATTGCTTACCTCACAATTGAAAAAGATATTTCTATTGTTTTATGTGTATCAGTATTTTGGTAAAGTAAGGTATACGTACATATAGAAATTATTATCCTTGTTGGTATGTTGCCTGTCTATATTAAATGTCTGTGACCATTAATCGCTTTGTATGACAGCTGTATGTAAATAGAAAAAGGTATAGGCACAATTAACCGTCAGGAAAAGGCGGGTAACCCCCTTCCAAGTCACTTACGATTTTAATGAAACAAAGCTAAGAACCAATCTCGATAAAAAAAATTCAAATAGGTACAGAAAACTGCACCCAAATCGGTCCTTCCGGTCCATCGCTATCAACTTGATCGTATCAACTTTTAATTAATTCTAGATACTATCAACAATTAATTTAAAGTCACCATAGGTATATATTATGTTACATCTACTTTCACTCGTTCCCCTAGTGCCGATACTAGTAAAATACTATTTAAATAATAAAAAGAAGCCACAAAACAGCAACTGCTCCCTTTATAGGAAAGCACTCAACGGTATGATATGGATGCTGACAAATGCCACTTTGGAGGGTACAAATTTCAAAGCAATAGATCGATTTTGTATTGATAAGTGGACTTTGCACTACTTATGGATGACCGATGTAGAATTACAGGGTGTTTGTAGAATTAGATGAGTTTTTTTTTTATTAAAATTAAACAACTTATAAATGTTCAGCTTGGAATTGATCGCAGTAAATATAATTTTTCAGTTATCATAGTCACTGTAGACCAAATGATAGTGGCCTTTAAAAAAAAGAATATCGTGTTCCACAGTATATTTTATTTTATTTCGTAGCAAGCAGACCACGCTGGCGACGTACTTTTTAATCGCTCGACTTCGATTCGTGTTGTTAGGTTAGGTCACCTATATCATTCTCAATCATAGTATTTGAGACAGAAAGCACTGGTAGATGAGTGGTCCTCCAGCACCCTATGATAATCTTTTACAAAAATAGCATATTTGTTTCAAACTAAACTCGCGTTCTTTACACACATTATTATATTAGACGGGACTCGAACAAATCCGGGCACGTTGGGAAATCAAATCGAAAGGTACGTCGCGTGTGAGTCCTGTCTAATATAATAATCTGTGAAAAGAACCATCAGCCTGTAACTAAACATCTGTTTCACATGTTTCAATGCCAATTTGTCACGATGTGTGGTCCGCGTACATTGGTAGCACACGCAACGTCGATTACACATCGAAATCGATATAGCATGAAATTGCGTCACCATTCTTGCACTAGGGCTTTTTTGAAGCTTTTTTTATAACATTTCAAGTGTCAAATGCGGTGTGCGAAGTGTCGACGTTTGGGACGAACACAAGCAGTTTAATGTGGCAGAAATTCTATTTGGTTTTTGCCACAATCGAAATCGTAAGTGAAGTAGTTGACAAGAGCTCTCGCGTTTCCGTAGAATGCGTCCGAATAAAGATTTAGTAAGCTTTTTTGTTCGTTCTTAAGATTGCACTCTGCGCTCTTTGGGTTTCGTTTTCGAAGATAAATTCTTACTCATAAACTATCGCGTTTAGTATTGTAGGATTGCCTATAGGAAATACACTAGACGACAATTTGTTCTCAACAAAAACCTAAATAAAAATCATCATCGGGACGTTAATGTCCCGGTTGTGCTCTTGCGCACGAGAGCCCGGGGTCCGCCTTGACCATGATCCAGGATTTGGCAGATCAGACAATTACAGTGGAGCGACTGCCATCTGACCTCCATGACCTTGCTACCAGGGGAACCTGACCAGATTGGATCATGGTTACACATCCAGTCGCCTGAATGTGCAGGTTTCATCTCGTTATTTTCCCTCACCGTAAGAGCATCGGTTAGTATTCAACTAATGTACATAACTTAAAAAACAGTCATTGGTACACGGCCGGAGCGGGATTCGATCCCGGTTCCTCTTGCTTACGAGTCGGTTACCTTAACCACCTAGACCACCGATGCTTAGACGTCTTACACAAAACATAATATACATAAATAAGTTGTATAAAATATTACAAAAATAGTTTACTAAAATGAATAGATTCTTCAATATTATATCAATTCAATAGTAAATCTCTATTTATTGTGTAATATTTCTTGTGAATGTGTTCACATAATTATAACTACAATGCAACAGCTTCTTTGTTAAGGAACATCTATATTGTCCTTCCTTGTAGTAAGGACACCCTAACCTAATCGACAGAAAAAGGTAAACCCCGACAAAGTTTTCTTAAACTCAAATATTTTCTAAACTACAAAACCGATTCTAATAAAACAAAGCTAAGCACCATCTCATTTAAACTGGCTTTCAAACAGAGAAAACCGCATCCAACTCGGTCCATCCGTTCGGGAGCTACGATGCCACAGACAGATACACAAAGCCACAGAAACACACAACTTACAACAGCCCTCTTTTTTCGTCGGGGGTTAAAAATATTAGGGTAGTGGCGGCTAATACAAGCTTGCGAAACTCAGCGTGGGTGGTCCAGGGTGGCGTTAGCCCTGTATAAGCTTGTATATCTTACCCATATTTACAACCAACCCTAATCTTGCCACTGAATAAAGAACCTAATAACTAGCAGCGCAAGCTTGCTTTTCGATTGTCACTATAGTGAGTTTTAGCGAAGGATAGAAACAAATATTTACTTTTCGACTGTCTTTATGAATGAATATATCCAGCACCAGAATGTTTGAATGTCGTGCTAAGTGATAGATGGTAAAAAATCGCGCGTTCTTTAAAAGTAAGGGTTGGTAGCAATATTATAGATGAATTACGTATAGGAAGTTAGTTAATCGAAATATTAGGATACTGGAAAAGAATTTCTGGAAGGGTGAAAAAATCGTGATTATCTGGAGTAGGTATTTTCTTACAGTGTTTGACGCCATTCATAAAAATTTTAATCCTCAACTAAATATAATTGCGATGCTACGTTTTGAGCAAAAATCTGTTATCTAATAGAACTGTTAAAATATCTGTTAAATCAAGAAGCAAGTGCTTAAAAATATTTTACACCGTTCATGATATTTTGACACAGTTGAAACCGTACAATTAGCAAAACGAACCAGCTTAGTTATTGGACTAACAATATAGAAGTGAAACCTCACAGAAGGACTGCATAAGCACCATCGACAGTTCAGCGCAAAATTATCCGATAATTAAGATATTAGAACACAGCTGTGGCACCAACAGTGTCCACTTTCGGTAGTGCCGTCCGACATCAAAGCTGGACCGACTAATAAGGGCCAGTGTACATCGAGTTTAGGTGATTTCTATGGAAAATACCTAAGTTCTATGTCGTTTCACATAGAGATTATGATGGAGAACGTTTTGGACGTTTTATGTAGGGCGTCTAAATGTAGAGATAAATAAAAATTAAACCTTTGGGTATCTTCATCACCATTCTGGTGCCAATCCCGGTTGTGCTCTCTCGCGGAGTGAGTCCACTTTCACACACCACACCACACATTTCCCCATCTTCACTCCGCTCGGTCTTTGGTATTTTTGGTAACAACATTTAACAGCTGTTGGATATCTACAGCCAAAACTCACCACTCACCTGTTTTGGGTGTAGATATCTACTGCTATTTGTTAATAGTCAGTTCATTGACTCCAGAATATACCCTCTTGCGAACAACCAAACTCTTCTCATCATAATTTTAAATGTCAGTAGGATAAGTGGAAAGCCACGGTCTCCTCATTTTTATAGTGAATCACCTCAAACTAATATCAAATAAAAAGATTTCCTTTTTGGGTACATATTACAAAATGCGTCAGTCACAGGAAACGTATATCGCGTCAAACTCAGTTAAAACAAATAAATTACAGGAAACCAAGACTTTAAGTACGTTACGTCAATACTCTCGGTTAAGGTTTTTTGCTATTCAAGGTCTTGGATCTTTACTACTAATCCGCGCCTATTGTCGGTAAATATTGTTTTCGTTTATACAACTCTTAGTCCTTATTGGATGTATATTCAGTACATAGGCTTATTATTTGCTGAGTCTGTACGCGGGCGTTAAGGACGGAGTTTGGGCAAATTGTGTATTTCCGTTGAAAATAAAGTGAATATGCATGTTTTTGACAAACTTACGTAAAGTTGGCAAAATAATGAGCAATTGACATTTCTCTTAATATACCCTAGGTCTTTAGAATTGGCATGCAGGTCTTCTGAGTATACGTCCCCGTCCCTTATTTGAGATTCCTGATGGCTTTTGAACCTGCAACCTGCAAACAATGAAACAGAGTTTAACCTGAAGGCTACCGACGCTGGAGTTCAACACCGATCAGTTCTTTATGCTCCTCACTTTCACACATTACCTACAAAAAAGTACCATGACTACATTGCTTCAAGGTTGTGCATAGACTGTTACCATACAGGCATGCTCCAGCTTCGGCCGCATCGTGTCTATATTACTGATTGGGTTAGGGCGTTGTTCAATAGTGGACTAATACGGGCTGATGATCATGCTGATGATGATGACGACGATGATGATTCCAGAGGGGGGCAAATAGACTAGAAAGCCAAGCTAAACTAGCTTGATTACACTAATCGTTTTCCATTGTGTGCATATATCCTAAAGTGTTATACGGCTGATAGCGCAGTGGAAAGCACTTCTGACTATAATACTAGGCTGATTACACCCGAGGCTCCATTACATTACAACACCGACACATTAGCCGCTGACATTCAGTGAACATGAGTTCTAAATTACGAGTGAGAGCGAGCGTATTCGAGAAGATGGTGTAGTAGGGCTATCTTCTGTAACTTACGTTAGAAAATAGGGCGTCTTTAATTTATTCTATCGTGCGGGTTACAAAGAAATGTAGCAACAGAATTTTCGATAACACAAGGAAACAGTTGTCACCCAAGCCCAACAGTAATTAATGTAGGTAGTACACTTTATTCGTATTTCAAAGGAAACGCACATCTCTTTAACCACTTACACGACCACGGGGAGCGCCTCCCCGAAAAAAGAATTCTCACCCGTCCACGGGGAGTACAGTCCTTAAGTCAGTTTGTTATCTGTTTACATTTTGACAGCTGTCATTTCTTCTACTTCTGGCTTTGTGTGCAAGCCAGCCATACGAAAGAGACATGAGGTCTTACCCGTATGTAGTTCTTATTCTTTAACTAAATTTTTTCTTCTTCTTTCATAGCTGAAAATAACATGCAAGTTGCTATATTGATGACTGGCCGTGTCCAAGGTCGGACGTCTCTCATCTGCTCTGCCTTGCACCACGCGCCACTACTATATCGTTGATAGACGCCCGCTTCGATAACGGCTGTCACAATAGACTTGTCATGGGTGTTATTTTTATTATTACTGTCTTTGTGCGGTATTGCCGAGCGACGCTGATTGGCGGACGCGCTCATCATAGAGAATGCTCGCTTTAATCCACACCGATCGGGCCCTCAGTGATAGTATTGATTTGTTTGCCATTCTAATGGATTATGTCGCGCATTTATAGCGCTGTCTAGTGGTGGTCACGCTGGCCTAGTAGGGCTAGATGACTTGCGATGTGATTAACACGTTTGCGATAAGAATGTTACATGGGGCAAGCGCGAGTCTTTTTATAACTCTAGATTTTCCTGTGTAGTGGAAACCGACGTATATGTTGACAAAGTAAAAATCATACTTCAAATTTATTTTTATCTTAGATATGATTGGAGAGGTGTGGCGTTTTCTCCACCGATAAGAACACTCTTTTAATTTATGATGATGATGATGGTGATCTACTATTGCGTTGCGGGACTCTCTACTATGTATAAGGTATTGGCGGTGTGTATGATCTACTGTGGCGCAGGGCATTACATTGTACACCTCCATCGATCCAGCGCTTCAGAAGCGCCTGTTATTCGTGGTTCTTACGCCACTGTGTATTTTGGTACCACTTTCTGTATGGTCAATATGAGAAACTAACGTAGGTACTTCTCTGCGAGGGACATACAACCGTTACATTATCAACGAATCGTACGTCGTCAGAATTCGTCAAATATCGCTTCTTTGTAAGTACGCAGGAGGCACTTCCCCGCGCTTCTCGCTTCAATATCAGTCGATATTGTCGTTTGTCGCTATCAAGCCGGTCGGATCAAAGAGTTTTGCAATAAAAAATATATTGTCCATTTCCTATCGGCTACCGTAACCGCCGTCGGCACTTCACATCTACGATTATCGGACTTCGGGCCTTTTGATCATGTTATCGATTACTTTGAAGTGCTATCGGCGACTACCTGTGAATTGTTAGGTGCTACATGGCGGATAATGCGTTTGATAAGTGCGCGACGCAACTCATTGAGTGATACGATTTTGGAGCCCCCAGATAGAGGAGGCTTTGTTTTCGGTTGGTAGCTGGGTAAGTGTTCGCTTAATAAAATTATGTAATAACTTCTTCAATGTTCTATTTTGATTCAAATTTATTTATCGAAATTACAATATTTGAATTATTACTAGATAATATTATTATTATTCTCCTCCGACCGGTTTCGGCCATGGCAACTTCTTCTCTCAACGCTCTAATCAGAGATGCGCTGATGCGCACGAAGATGGCTTGCATAGCCAATCTTCGAATTGTTAAATGTTATGTTTGTATGTATAACATATGACAATACAATAGAACGAAACTATTGACTAGACAGCCCTCCTGGTAGAATGGGCAACTTATCTGGTGTATCGCCTGCGCGGTGAGGGGCGTAACAAGACGTTTTCGGGGCTGAGGTCGGGGGCGCAGGGCAGGCAACTCAAGTGACGCTTCTCAGACCTCATTGCGCCCGCGGACTCCGCACAGCGCGGTTAGTTGTTTTGTTACGGACGCTCGGAACATCGCACACAAGGTTAATTTATAGATATGCACAGGGGTTCCCAAATTGTACGCCGCGGTGCCGTGAGGCGCCATGGACAGAAAGAAGGAGATTCAAAATTCCTTTCATGCTCAAGCAGATGCCATCACATCACAATTGTACTGTCCGCCCACCCGATAGGTGTAAGTTTTCTGAGTGCTTCTATGGTCGCGCCTCTCTCTAGCGAGATGGACCGTCGACTTGGTCGCCGGGACCTGCACGAAGGTCGCGGTGATCTCTGGGGGAGCCCACGCCCAGCAGTGATATGATGATGGTAAATCTCATGTTGACATTGTTGTTCATTTTGTACATGACTGGTATCAATGCACAATATTCGCCAATTTCGGTCTCAGCTCAAGTGGCTTCCGATGCGCCTTCGCAAAAATACCCATATCCTTTGTCTTCTTAACAATATCCTTTATAATCCTTGTGCTCCTTCCTATCTCCGTGACCGGTTTAGTTTCTCCCGTTCTCAAGACTTACCCTGTCGCTTAAGTGTCAGGACACTCCTCTCCATTCCCCCTCATCATTCAGAATGCTACACCAACTCATTTACTTTTCATGCGGTTAGGCTATGGAACTCGCTGCCGCATACTGTTCGTAACAGTACCTCACTCGGTAATTTAAAAAAAAGAGTGAAATAGTATACTTAAGTAAATAATTCAATTATATTATGTATTTGGGTGCACGTCATATCTGCCTCTCTATTATAGCCCCCTCTCTTCGGTAGATCTGCAATAACACATTTCTTTTTAGAAATAAGCTGTACCTTTTGTGATTGTTTTCTTATGAACGATATGAACGATATCTCGATATGAACATATTATTGTAACTTTCATTGTGCACAATAAATGGGTAAATAAATAAATATTTTGTCTAAGCAGGGCACCACGAAAAACTACCAAACTGAAAATGACTATATGATTGATCTTCTTTTGTATAATGTACATTCTAAAACAATACTCTAAAACACAGATAATTAGCAAATGCAGGCAGAACTAGTTAAAATGCCTCACGCCTGTATTTATCCTTCAAGCCCGAATACCTACATTTTTGTTTGGTGGCAAAAACAGATAAGGTGGTAGCACCCACTCAGGAATGGCTTAAGACAACTACTATCAAGCGATATCAATCGACGACTGGCAAACAGTCTGAAGCTCATACGCGTGATTTTGGTGTGATCTGCACATAAATTTCCCAGACCCAGAATTTCCAGCGCCGCCGCCGAAATGACATAAGTGCCTACAATTTGTGATGTATGGAGTGAAGATTTTAAGATTATTTAATTACAGTTTTCATTAATAACTTCACAATTTATGATAATTTGTATATATATGATTTATCTTTGTCTTAAGTCTTTAGTATCCGTTTATTTTGAATTAATGTTGTTTGAGTATTTATAAATATGGACTTCCTGGGCTGATCTTATCATCTTGGCGTTATGTCCCAGTTGCGTCTCCGCGAGGTACGCGAAAGTCCAGGGTCCGCCTAAAAAAATAGTTAAAGAAGTGTATTAATTAAGGTGTCCAAATCTTGCGAACGCTCCGCGAATTCGTCGTTGCAGCTGCGCGCGCGCATTTAGTCGTACGGTATTACAAACTTCTACGGGCGCTGCTATGGTGCTATACTATTTCTAAGTTTTATTCGCGGTATACCAAGTGAGGTCACAATGTTATGACTGGCATATCTGTGCCGTAACTTGACCCTAAGTCACATCATTTGGTAACGTTTAATGAACACCAAGGTGAAATACAAAGTGCATAGTTTAGGGTAATATTATATAGGTACCTCTCAGTGTCCTAATTAGTCCGTCAGGTGTGTATGACCTTGGTTGGTACGTATATTTTAGTGGAATTAATTTTATAGATAAGTACTTACCTACCTAGTTCATATAACGCGATGTTATCCTGAGTTTAGGAAAGGGTATGGCACCTGCCCTCTACAGAAAGGGCTTGGTAGCTAGACCATGACGTATATAGGTATATAATAAAGTCGCACACCGCGTCTGTCTGTCGTCTGCACTTTGCCTAACTCCTAAACCACTCAACAGATTGTAATGCAGTTTTCACCATTGGTTACGATTTATTCCGGAAAATAGTGGATAGTAAATATTATTTTATAATGGGTTAAAATGAAAAATCAAATCATTAAAAAAAATTGCAACAACTTTATCCGCGTAACATTTGTTTATTTTTTCAATGAAAAGAAATATCTAAATTTTACCAGGTGGAGATGAAGAATTGATGACCTTCAGCTCCTTTCTTATCAGATCCCTACTACTGTACAACCTGTATATTATTAGATCTGCGTAATAACAGTACGAAAAACAATTAGGTATCTGTAACTGCATTTTAATCAAGTCATAGGTAATTTAATTAACTATTAATTATATTCTAGACTCGTCACTTTAATCGGTAGGATCATGAATCGATAGCTACCGGCGATGTTTATCATAATTAGAACACAACATTTCAATATCGATTACTGTATTTATCAGTCAATCTGTGAGATAAAAGAGCACAATAAAATACTACCTATCGTAAAGGTTTTAAACTGTCTCTGCAGTAGGCAGAGGATAATTTATATATGGGTCTACTAGCGGACTCGGCGCGACTTCATTCCCGTACACCTATTTTACCTCTACCTACTCTTTCCTTCTTGCTTAAAAACCTCCCTCTTGAATCGCTCTATCTATTGTAGAAAACCGGATTGAAATCCGGTGCGTAGTTTAAAAGATCTTAGCGTACATAGATACATACATAGAAACATAGGGACAGACGGCGGAAAGCGACTTTGTTTTATACTATGTATAGGATATACTTCTTGGGCCGACGCACTTTTTCCTGTGCCTGGCGGAGGCAACATGGCCTGGAGACATGAATTGTTCCCTACGTAATTTGCCAGTCTGCGCGAGACGTGGCCTACCATCGCAGTCTGCCCTCTTGCAGCTTATCTGCGATGTCACGGCCGACAAGGTTACACCGAATATTAAATGGGCGTTTCGGACGCTATCTTTGCGTGAAACTCTGTACATAGCTGTAGGGGCCAAGTCTCGCTGCCCTATAGTAGGGCACTTTAATGGCATTTTGGGCTCACAAATGACACCTATCATCTCCCGCTATTTAACCTAAGCCACAGATATCCGGGTTTTGACGTTACTGTCGATGTCCCCGGTTGCTCCTACTACAATTCCCAGGTATCAGACCTGATCCGTACGCTCAAGCACATCTTCGCCAATGCGGAGGGGTATCTGTCTTCATCACATTTAGCTTCAGACCGCCGTTGTCCAGTGACATCTTCCACCTATTCACATGTTGTTTTAGTCGCTCTTGTCAGAGTCTGTCATCAGCGTAATAGTATCAAGTGCTGTCGGGCAATACGTCTAATATCACGCTGAACAGAAAAAGCATACAGCCCGTCAGATGTTATGCGGTAACTGGCGCTCATGACATCTACTCTTCATGCACTCAGTTTTCAAGTAACTTACATGCAGAACCACATATGCCTGTAATTACGCCTCACAAACTTTCGTAATTATAATATTAGTACATCGAGCACATTCGATGTAATGAAATGTAGGTTGATTTATGTCAACAAGGTTACGATCATGCTAGGTAGTCTCCTGTCTAGAACAAGTAAGGGCCAATAATCCCTTGCCAATTTAGCTTCAGTAGGGCTCGGAATATATTCTGTAGCAGGGAAGGTGGAAGAGATTTCTTCTTAGTACTAAGTAGTGCCTGTTGTGTCGTCTTTCATTTTTGTAATTTCTGTTTACTATATATTGTGTGCAATAAATTGTTAAATAAATAAATAAATAAATGAAGGTGTGGTGAACTATCAGTAATTCGCCCGTGCTATCATTACTTCGGCAAGGTATCCATTCCATTCTGATTACACTCGTATTATAGATAAGTATTTAATAAGATACCTAACTAACCTAGTTAACCTAGCAAAGGTTTGCTGGTAGAAAACTCAATTAATGAGTTAAGCTCGCCTTTGTACATCTGTGTTACTGTATCATTATGTCATGTTTGGGTACAATAATGAATAAAAATTAAAGGATAAAACGAAACTGGGAGCTCACAGAAATCAAGATTGACTTTTATATTAGTTAGGAGGATAATACAAAAGATCGTGGTAAATCCTGGATTTTTTTTCATTCAAGCAGCATACTGCGATGAAAACCTTTACAACGTCATAACGTTTTCACCGAAGTACTTCTATGTACACACTGGTAAGTCGTAAGCTTTATCATGGTTGCGAAATATCAGTCTATAGAAGAGTACAGGCTAATTACAAATTGTTATGGGTACAGAATTGTCTGTACTATAGATACTCCGTTAATTACTGGTTTCCCCTTCCTTATCACGTAGAAACCCCGTAAATTACGTCAATTCTTTTACGCATGAATGGAGCCGTGGATAATTTTGAACTAAATATAGTTTTATGAATTAAAGAAATGCTAATAGAATAAAGGCGTGGACAGACCTAGGCAATCACAAGCAATTTCATTTGAATAAATAATAAAGAAATAAATAAATATGCTTGGATAAATTCACACAGAGCGATCTAGCCTAAAAGTAAGCAAAGCTTATGTTATAGGTGTTAGATAACTGATAAACCACTTACACACATTTTTAAATACATATGTAATAAGTGGTCCACATCACATCAACAGATAATAGCACTGTCGAACTCAATTCTCCATATTTAACACGTGGTGTTGTGTAGGCGTGATGGAACTCAATTATGTTAGCAGTATGGTATCCAACCATCATCAAGCTGCCCCCCCCCCCCCCCCCCCCCCTCTCAAGGCCGATACACTAGTTCCATTTTATTATACAAATATAATTGCAACCGGTTTCGTATTACTCGTCTTCAGGCAATGATTTGGAAATAATTGCCTGAAGATGAGTAATTCAAATGATTAATTATATAATAAAGTGGAACTAGTGCACAAAAGATGATTTAATTCTTAATCCTTCATGTTAGTGGAGACATTTTTGGTGTGCGCAGATCTTTAAACTTTATCCCCGACATTTTCCCGGACATTCATCGTGACTTGCTATCTCGTTCCATTATTATTAATTTACGACTTTCATGCTCTTCTCTCTTATAGCGTTTTATATTCGAGATCAAAACTTGAGAGTAATTATGACTAAGCAACTTTTCTATTTTCATTGTGTCTCGTCGTTAATCTTTTTATATTTTGGTATTTCTCCCAACTACTGTATCAAAAGAAAACTGGTCAGATGGACGAAGGATATCTTAGCAGGTACTTAGTAGTACTTAGTAGTTTGATGTTCTTATCATAAGTGAGGATGGGATAGCTTCTGACAAAGGGTGGAGAAAGGGTAGAGGTAAATAAAGATAATGGTATTGTTTGTTATCTTTAATTGTAACAATCTTCCTATTCTACTTTAGCCTGTTTAACAATGAATACAAAAGTTTTGATCTACTTTCGTTTTTTTTCCTTACTTTCACGAATGATCTACTTATTTTTAGGATGGGATAGGTTCTGTCAAAGGGTGGAGAAAGGATAGAGATAAACAAAGATAATAGTATTGTTTGTTTTCAATCTGTTTATTCATCCTTAACCTGCTTAACTCGTGGTATAAAAATTAATACAATAGAATTGATCTACTTTCGTTTTTTTCCTTACTTTCGCGAATGATCTACTTATTTCTTTAGGACAAAAGATCCCTTGCCCCGTGCCCCTTCCACAATGGGCACGGGTATCGGACTTGGCTTATCTTCAATTCTTTTAAATAATTGAAACAAAAAAATTAGAACATTATAGGTACTATGATAACAACAAATGCTTTCTTAACCCTTTATTTTGTAACCTGATGCCTTTATGAGAGAAATAAATGTTTTTGTTTTGTATTGTATTATTGTATTGTATTGTATTTTATATTTTGATCTGATAAGTGAGGTGATTAAAGTGAGGTGGGTACTCAGCAATGGATTGTGGTAGACGTTGGTACACGCTATATTTCGTTTACTTTAACGAAACGTAGTTTAAAAAATAAATAAAGCATACGTTTATTTCAGGCTTATACCTATAATATACATTACAGAGTTTTAAATTGTCTTTTTTACTTTACCGCCATTTCACGTTATGGTAAGCGACGATAGTGATTTATTAACTCTGACCCTGAGGAATCCAGATTGTTCATTTCGGGATACCTATAGGTACATAATCATCACAACCCATAACAGTCCACTGCAGGACTTAGGGCCTCTCCCACGAAAGAGGAGATTATTACCATAATCTCCACGCATTCTCCGGTTACAAACTAGCTGGTGCCCGCGACTTCGTTCGCGTGAATTTTATGACCTTTGCCTTGAACAAAATCATTTATTAAGTTTTACTTTAGGCAAAGCAAATCACTATCTCTACAGAGTATAAATTAAAGTCGCTCTCCGCCTCTGTCATTCCCTGTTTGTTAGGCTATTAACTCCAGTGTAACCTAGTTTATTATAGATATGACTAGATAATAAATTAGAATAATATGACTACCTGATGTATGCGATACCTACCTATACATACGTGCTAGAACAAAAAAATATTATAGAAGCAAATTGGCCTGTGCTATTTATTTTGTCAACGTCTACTTAACTAATTAATCTTTAGATGATTTCATTTTATATCCCACAAGCAGTAAAGGTGACTACCATAATTGTAATTACTACTAGTTTGGAACACAACCAATTTAGAACCTTACTGTAGTAATAATAAAGAGTAAAATACAAACGTGTTTCTTTTACATGTAAATCCTTACGTAAATAAAAGTGCGTTAAGAATAATCCCTGTACAATTTTATCTTTTTAATTAAATTAAGACATCATATTTTCTTAGCGTTATCGCACTGTCAATAGATTTTAAACTGCTTAGTTGTTGTGATTCAACATTTGGAAATTTAGGTTATAAAGTCGAGACCGAGAATGAAATCATTCATTGAAATAGGAACAATATTGAAACAGTAGTGCAGGATAAATATAAGTATGCTTGGCCAATTCATACAGAGCCACCTAGCCCCAAAGTAAGCAAAGCTTGTGTTATGGGTGTCAGAAAACTGATAAACTACTTATATATTTTTTAAATACATACTTATACATACAAAATCATTTGAAACTATTTTCACGCAGTCTACCTCCGTGTTAAAAATTGTAATAGTGTCAATTCACTTGTCAACATTTACCTTCCTTACAGCGTTGGCTCAGTGACTCAAAGAGGATCTTGTTCGCCTCTGTCACCAAAAAACGCCACTCATGCCCCGAACAGTTTCCTTTCATCTCGGCCTCTGAAGACCTGATAGCTCCTTCACCCAGCCAGCGGTACGTAAGACTCTTACGTACTGCTGGAACGTCTACTGGAAGTTAAAAGACGAAAATAAGTTCTTTATGGCTAAACGAAAAGTATTCCGGACAATTTTGGAACCTACCAAACGGGAAATCCGAAGGAATAGGGAGATCAAGGAGCTGGTACGCGAGCTCAATGTTATCAGGGAGTTATCAAGGCCGCGAGACTACGCTGGCTTGGTCACGTGGAGAGGATGGAAGTAGATCGCGACATGAAGAGAGCGAATCCGAAGACCGACACTGCTGTCCATCTAGACAGTAGTGACGATATCTATCGTTATAAAAATGTTCTCAATAGTCTTCTTGTAATACAAGAGATACAGTTTGCGTTGGCGTACCCACCCGGAAAAGGATTTTTATTAAAAGTGCTTGATTACCGTGTTGGAGTTTCTATAAAACGTGCTTGATTTGTGCCGTCTATGGTACGACGATTCGGTTTTCTCTATTGCGTAGTTCTCAATCAAAGATTTTGACATACCTATATATAGGTTATAGTTTAGGTTCGCAATCTATTTTTTTTTTGTAGGTAACGAAACGGTCCACCTGATAAATAGTAGGAACTGTCAGCTTCAGCTGGAGCATCTCAGATTTTACGGCGGTTAATAATGCACAACGCCTAGTTCAAATTCGTACAGCTAGATGCATTATTTACTTTTGTACATTTTACCTGCCAAGGCCAAGTAATATTCAGTCAGCAGACGATAAAATTTGACGGGCAGAAACAGATAAGGTAAAGTACCTCCAGTAAAGTACAGGACCGTATACAGCAGGAAACTTAGTCTTGACATTAAAAAACGGCTAGAAAACAGACAAACAGACAGAAAACAGATCTTAACGACACTAATAAACTTGACAAAGCGGCTAATAGGATTAAGGCGCTTAACGCCACCGGTTTTGTTGCTAACCACTCTCTTTACCTGAGCGTATGAATTACAGAAAAGTAGAGCACCACGACAATGCATTTTAAGGGTATGTTCCGGGTTTCCGGTGTCGAAATATCGGGCTACTCGTCAACAAAGGTACGCGGTAGGAAACCCGGAACATACCCTTAAAATGTGTGATTATAACCGCGATAGTTTAAAACATTATGACCACGACAATAGTATTGTCAAATCAATGTTTTGATCCATATGGATCCTTCAGTACTTCATCCAGCAAGCGGTGTCTAGGACATCCCACGGGCGCTCCATTTTTGAACCGCTCGTAACCACGCGAGCGCTCGCGTCCGTCGCGTCGCGAACGCATCTCTTTCACACTCGTGGTAAGTTGTTAGAGATACAAAAGACAGGCATTGGAAGACGAGCGCTCGAGTGGATGCGAGCAATTAAAAAATACCTCCCCATGGATCGCCCCCCCTGTGGCCCCTGGACGTTAACAGAGAAGAATAATTAAAGTTGCCTGGAAGATAAGGGCGATAAGGCCGCCGGTTGCTTTTGTTTTTTCCTCTGTTTTTGTTTTATTTTATGTATATGCAATAAATAATTTTTCATTCATTTCATTTATTCAATAATCTCTTGGTAGCTGAACGAAAAGTGTTGCGGACAATTCTGGGACTCACCAAACGGCAGGAGGACAGCTGGAGGATCCAAGTAGTCTTCCTTCAGGAGAAGGAAAAAATATAGTTGAAGATTGTCGTCGATTTTTGAAAATACTTGCCTAAAATGATGGAAAAGCAAAACATAGTATAATGTTACTTTTTATGCTATTACCAACTTTGTGGTGAGTATTAAGAAATAGTGATAGTAACCGCCCAGCTCAGTACCTGCCAGCCAGTGCAGTGCCAATGTCTTGAGCTTCCTCCACATTAACGGATGGTTTGCCATATTCTTTACCCTTGGCTTGCGGTTTGGAAATCACAGCATTGAAAACACGTGAAAAGTAATGACAAAACAGAAAAGGCTGCTTTTTAGCATCTTTATTATGTTTAGGTTTTATCATCGGTATAATGGCAAAAACTAAAAATTACTACAGATGTCTGCAGTAAATAATGCACATCGCCTAGTTCGAATTCGTAGAGCTTTGCCACACGTGTATATATAAATATAAAGATGAAACAAGCCGATGGGCGTTATTTACTTTAGTGCATTTTAACTACCAAGGCCAAGTTACATAAAGTTTGTCGGGCGGAAATAGATAAGGTAAAGTACCACTCGTTAAGTACAGAAAGACCGTATACAGCATGGAACTGATATTAATGGCTAGCCATTAATATCGGGACTTGAACCCGGCAGCGTCAGAGTCCGCCATTGATAAGATGATAATATGGACCCAAAAGTCTTTAGCTGACTAGAAAAAAAATGAAAACAAAACTGACAAAGGGCTTAACGACACTAATAAACTTAACAAAGCAGCTAATAGGATTAAGGCGCCTAACGCCATTTTGTTGCTAACCACTCTCTTTACCTGAGCGTATGAATTACGGAAAAGTAGAGCACCACGACAATGCATTTTAAGGGTTTGTTCCGGTTTCCTGTGTCGAAATATCGGGCTCCTCGTCAACAAAGGTAAGCGGAAGGAAATTCGGAACTAGGGTTGCTACCTTTTTTGGAGAAAAATAGTATTTTTCTTTTTTAATAGCCAAAATATATATTACTTTTAGGAAATTTTGTAGCTTTTGGTTTTGGCCAACAAATGGAACAATTCTTTCTACCCCTACATGAACAAGGTGTGACAATAAATGCTTCTGAAATTCTCCATGCTACGCTGGGGATGCGTTCCTGTTACAACTGAATATAAAAAGTTCGGCAGTCGAAAGTGTTATTTTTCGTACTATATTATTTTTCTATAATTTATAGTACAACTGTCTAAAATATAGTACGATACTAAATGTTATAGTACGGGTGGCAACCCTACCCGGAACATACCCTTAAAATGTTTGATAATTACCGCGACAGTTTAAAACATTATGACCACGACTATGGTTTTGTTAAAGTATTAGAAAGGCTGGGAAGTTTTATAATTTATTATAATGTTTTTATTATTTTTTCATGCACAATTTTTTCGGCCATATTATGCGGAGAGAAGAATATCATGTCACCAAAAGGGAATATGAATGTGGATGGATACGCAGGAAAGGAAAGACCAAAGAAAATATAGATGGATTGTGTGTATCAGTGAGCTAATGGAGAAAGAAAACATACTGTGCCCACCCCAAAAGAATGGGATAAAGGCAAGCAAATGATGGTTATTTTTTCATGCACCAAGAAGAGAGTTCGTTGTTCTTATAGTCAATAAGGCAGGGCTCAGCGAAGAAAGAAAATGGGGGACGGGGTAGGAAAGCTGGTTGTAGGTCATTTTATTGTAGTAGTTACCAAATATAATACATAATAAAATATTACCAAATAAAATCAGCTGGATCCAAACATTTTTTTTTTCCATTAAACTATCTTTTTTTCTTAGAGCTCATCTAATCGAAGGAAAATTTCTACCTCGACTACCTAGACCTTCAAGAACTATATTAACAATATAATAATTTTCCTCCCTTGTCTAACATATATTACATAACTTCAATCATAGATAATACAATGAAGTATAAAATAATCTACATTGAAATCTATTTTAAATGCCTTCAGTTAATCATTTCAATCTTAATTGCGAATCAGAGGGATTGCGACATCAAAGTCAACTATTGAACTTATTTACGTTTTAATTTATGCATGGAACTTCATTATGGTTATTTATGGTATTTATTATGGCGAGATTGCCACTTTGCTGGTGAAATGTAAAACCCCATTCTCCCCCTTTGATTGTGTCGGTCACTTATTCAAGTTCATCCGTATTTGGTGTAAAAAGTATTCATATTTAGATACGGAATTGTTTTATTAATAACACATCAATAGCCCGTACAAGAAAAAGAAAGCCCTGATAAAGATCGTAAGATGCGGAAGGCACTGGACCGGCCTTTGTGGAGATCTCTGGGGGATGCCTATGCCCAGCAGTATGACGAGCCCATACAAGTGACGTCCACTGTTTAGACTCGAGCCTCCGCCATAATAGTGGATATTAATGCGATAATCTTTCTGCTGTCAGAGCAACGTTTCCCGTAGTTTTGGAGGTCGGCAACTCATTGGCGATACCCCTAGAAGACGTTGAGGGCGCCAAAAAAAAGTGCCCTTATTGTAGCTGAAAACCAAAACTGCCAAGAGGGTGAGGAACCCTGATGTTTTTACTTGTAGAACTCACACAAGAGGATAACTTAGTACTATCGATAAGAAAAGTCGAAGTTAAGCCGCAAAAAATTTTTTTTTTGTGCCAGTTTGTGCATCGGCAGGCCAACATTTTGTGGATCTTCTAAACCTCTACTATTGTTACTAAGTAAATTTGTTCTTGAACTTTTGTTGTAGTTGAACCTACGCGCCCTCACAGTCTATGGTGTTTCTAAGATCTTACGAAGCGGTGAAATGTAAAAGCCCAATCGACCTCTAGTACACTATCCATCAGTTGGCCCGTTTGATCTATTGTTTACCGTTTGACATAAAAAAATCTCCACGCATCGCACTTGGCAGGTGGGCTGGAAATCGCAGTGGAGAAAACACATCAAAAACCCTGCAGCCCATTTTCTGGTCTTGGATGGTCTTGGCTGGTCGCCTTAACCCCCGACGAAAAAAGAGGGGTGTTATAATTTTGACGTGTGTATCTGTAGCTCTATTTGTCTGTGTGTCTGTGCGGTTTTCTGTACTTGAAAGTCAGTTTAATCGAGAATTTCAGCTTTCTTTCAGTAATTAAAGTCGGTTCAGTAGTTTAATAATATTTGAGTTTGTGTAAACTTGGTCGGTGGTTAACAGACTTTGTTAAATTATATCTATCCTTTCATATTATCATACAGGGGGCCTTAGCAGTCGACGGATAGACTTGAACCTCCCCATCAGTCGACAGTTTTGCCATAATACATTACCTACCTTTAGTAAATTACCTACTCATTTAGGTAGGTACTATTATGATTGCCAAACTGCGTCAGCAGACGGCACCCCAAGAAGAACAGACATCAATACTCATACATTAAAATATAATCCCGTTTGTATTTACATTAAAACTGTTTGCAGGTATTGTTTTAACAATGACTAATATTTATTTACAGAAATAAAGACCAACGTATTCAGTGGCAAAGGTGCCGCCGGCTTTGTTCAGCTTACATTGCTATTATTTGCAATTCGAAGACGCGTCTGCGCTGATTATGAATCAAAACAATAAACATTGTTATTGTGAAGTCAGTGCTGTTTGTTTTTAGTTGTAGATACTTTGTTTCCAGTTACAGATATTAAACAGTGCTGTATTGTTACTAATGTAATTCGATTACCGGAAGTTGGCAAGCTCTACAAGAACGAAGTTTGATCATAGGTATATAAAAAAGTCATCTTGGCGTTAATGTCCCGTTATACTCTCGCGCACGAGGGCCTGGGGTCCGCCTTGACCATGAACCAAGATTTGGCAGATAAGGTAATTACAGTGGAGCCATCTGACCTCCGTCAACCTGCTACCAGGGGAACCTGACTAGATTGGATCATGGTAACACATTTAGTCGCTAGAATGTGCAGGTTTCATCACGATGTGTTCCCTCACCGTAAGAGCATCTGTTAGTATTCTTCTAATGAACATAACTCAGAGAAGAGTCATTGGTACATGGCCACAGTGTGATTCGTACCCGGTACCTACGAATACCGTAACCACTCGGCCACCGACGTGCTAACAAAGTTTGATCATAATTTCCATATCAAATTTTGTAAATGCGATGTAGAAACTAATATCTATGGCTATGGTTTGTTATATTCTCGTTAAAATATGTCGTTTCAAGGTTAAATGAGATTTAAAATTTGTATTAAATTATTACATTCGGTAATCGACCTATACCTACCTATAATTACGTTTGTTTGTTTTCCTACTTAATTAATTTGATCTTTTTAACTCTGGGGTGCTATAAATTGGGCATGTGTGTGTGTCTTTCTGTGCCATCATAGCTTCCGAGCGGTTGGACCAATTTGCTGACCAGTTTGGGAAATAATATTTAATAGTTAACTTTGTCGGGGGATTTTCGGCACCTGTCTAGAGTACGTCGTTTATGAGCTTAACAGATTCAATTTGTTTGTTGAACTAATTCAGGACAGAACGATACTTTTGGCACGATACCTATATCTGGTATGAATCCCGGCAAACTCTACAATACAAATATGAGCCAAATATCCTTTAAGCAAATTGCTGGAACTATAAATCAGAAAAGGTTGTAGAATTTAACACAAATAGTAAACTTAAAAAAAAATATATCATTTATATCACCTACGATATAATAACAACAACAACAATTTTTAATTTTCCTAAATGACAATACTAAAATTGCAATTCCCACCATTAGCTTCATTGTCTTATAGTTATTAGAAATCTGAATCAGCCAATTACATTTTAGATAATTGCGTCAATAATTGCACGTAATACGTTAAATATAGAGCTGGTAGAGACTTGATAGTTGTCTTATCATCGGGATTTATAAGTATGGATGTTTGGATGGGTGTTTGTTACTCTTTGACACAAAAACTACTGAGCGGATTGCGGTTGCAGTAATTAAACTTAAAACTGAAAATAACACAGCCTACAATTTATTTCTACATAATATTATACGATTTCTGCTAGAACACGGCATAATTAGATATTACATACATATATCAAGTCACGAGATACCGCTGATATTTTCATATTAAAGCTACTTATTGGTCCTGGTACCGATAAAATACATTGTCACCAACATCTGTCGAATTCGCACTGTAGAGTCACTCTAGAGTCAGACTTATTAGTATTAAGTGGTAATTTAATCACTTATAAATACATTGCTTGCTACTGGGCGTCGATGAATTGACATCTTCCATGGAGGCCGAACAATGGAAGGCTAACGATGAAATGTGTCGCCATAATGCGAAATATAAAGTATTAAATAGATAGAGCACGAACACAGCATAAGCGCCGACAAGTTTCTGCATTGAGGGGCAATTATCTAACTCTATTAAATCGGATCATTTTCGTTTCAGTTTCGTCCGAAGGTTACGAAATGAAATCCTTCCATATAAATACTAAATTTGGTATTTCAGTCTACTTTTAGACCATCGGTAACGAAAACTCTGCATCATCTCCTCGGCCAATCGTTTACTCATAAAGTTAGATGTCGATCGTTCTCATTACGATATACTTAGTATTATCTGTGTATTTAACAATTTTCGCTTTCGCCATCAAATGCCAACTTTAACATTTGACCGCGGTGGCCACTTTCCGTCAGGTGGCCCGCTTGCCGCTACTATATATAATAAAAAAGCCCCAAACGTCAAATTTTCCGAACGATAACGAAGGCGATTAGGCTTTACAAAATCGCCCCACCTATGTCGATGCCAGCCTTACCCGGTTAGGCAAACACGCTAACACTTTCGGCTTCGCGGGGCCTGTTTGCGTCGGCGCTTTTGATCGCCGCACAAAGGGCGCCGCCGCCGCGTGTCCGCGCCCACCTGACCGCTGTTTGCGCGCGCGCATCGTGTTCCAACAGGGCCGGGCTTGGGGAAACTATTTAATATAAAATGCAGATTCTTTGCTTTCACTGTGGGGCTTGCAAGAAAGCTCACTGTCACCCAACGGGCGATGGAATGGACAATACTTGGAGTTTCATTGCGCGGTTGAATCAGGAATGATGAGATCAGCAAGCGAATTAAGCGTTACCGACATAGTCCGAAGGTTTGCTAAGCTTGAGTGGCAGTGGGCAGGGCACATTCACATTCAAAACTGTTGTGGTAATCATACAAACATCCCGACTCTTTAGAAAAGGTCAGTTTCTTACCTGTAATACCTATTATAACAGTCTCAATAACCCCGTAATAACAAACACGATGATCTTGGGAAGTCTTGTGGTAGTGTAAGAAATATTCCACTCAAAGTTATAGTAAGTAATAAGTTTAAACGGCTAGATTATTCAATTATTAAATTAAACGCAATCTAAATTAATTAATTTTGAAAGTATTGTCTAACGATAATGCACCGAGTTTGCGGAGCTAACATTGTCACAACACTATCCTACACAAGCGGCATTACACGTAAATAATAGTTTGTTAATGTAAATTATGTTTTAATTCGGATAGCTTTAATTAGGTGAGCATTGTGACAATGTATGGAGGAGCTCCGTAAACTTGGGACAATGTCGTTTGTTAAGCGGTACTTTCAAAATTCATTAATTTGGCAACCTGTTTGACAATTAATTGCTCATCAATCTAGCCGTTTAACTAACCGGCTAATTTAACCAACCGGCGATGACGTATACACTGAACATTTATCAATATCAACGTAGTGTAAAAATCGGTAAAGTTGCGGTAGTATAAAAATAAAAAATCGCAACTCACCATTTTGAAAGCTAGCCTCCAAGTGTGATGTCAAAAAAATTTGAACATTTAGTAATTGCCAAGCCAATACATGAGCTAAAACCAGTAGGTAAGCAGACGAAAATGTCTAGCCAGGTCCATAAAAATTACTAGATTAAAATTTTAATTATAAGAATATCGTAACCGACTAAAAAAGTGGGATAACCCCCGATCATATTTACTTAAACTCAAACATTTCTAAACTACAAAACGATTTTAGTGAAACAAAGTTAACAACCGCATCGAAATCGGTCCATCCGTTCGGAAGGTACGATGCCACAGACAGATACACAAAGCCTCAGATACACAGATACACAAGTCGAATTCATAACACTCCTCTTTGTTCGTCAGGGGTTAAAAATAGCATTATTGAAAACCGTATTTTTGTCGAAGTATCTTACTAAAAAATCGAATACTAAAGCCCTAAATCCGGCCCAGTGCAAACATGATACGTGTGCCAGCTATGACGAGTGACGACATTTGTTCATAATGTCTACATGACATTTTGTTTTGTAAAGAACTTTTGTTGAGTTCGAATAGATTTTAGATTGAGCTGCATTAACGAGCAGGTAGGTTACCTTACCCCGTCCTTACTCATGATATAAGTACTTACTTACCTTACCTACATCATGTCTTTAAAAAAAAAATACTTACTTAAATGTAATTTTTTTATTACTTGTATCTAGGTACTTATTTATTACGATGGCTTGAATTTATATTAGAAGGTATGTTGGTAGGTTGAATTACATTTAATATTAGTAGTTAGGTACTACCACTTATGGGTACCTACTCAAGGCGTCAACGTTAGTCTATCACAAAACGTAACTTACCTATTTTAAGTATTGTTTTTGTTATAGTTGTGGTATAGTTGTGTTTATCTATAATATCTACCTTTTTTATTTATTTTTTAGGTACAATATTCTGGTGATTCGAATACTCCTGCCCAAAGAGATTGGAAAGTTAACTGCCTTTATCTGCTCTGTGCTCCTTTCTAATATGGTAAATCACATTTAACTACAATTAATGATCTCAGTTAAAGTAATGGGTATTTAAACCTGATCAATCTAGAAATTAAATATATTTTTAGAATGTATACTATTTTTGTCATTGCTTACATATTGTGTGCAAATTTTATTTAATAATAGTAAAGCCATGTAATTTAATGAGACTTGTACCTAAAAATAATTATTTACATGTAGGTATCAAGTTAAATTGCTTTTAGTCCGGCTTGCACCAAATTCTTAAACGTCTTTAACGTCATTCTTTACGAAATTTTGTATTTATCTTAACCTGTGCAAGCCACCTTTAAAAATGTACCTCTTCAATTTCCACAAAACTGTACTTGGTTAGGTAGAACAGGTACCTAGACTTAGTTTCTACATATTTGCCCATAGGAAGATAGATAAGACTGCAGTAGTAGATAGGATCTTGTATTGTTATTGTGATATCTAGACCTAGGTAGGTCCTAATCCATTGATAAGTACTACGACATAACCTTATCATTTCCTTAGGGAAATGGCGAAATTGTATGTACGTCGTACACTGAGCAATAGGTAATGTCTGTAATAGGTTAGGTTCTACTTATGAACGTGGTTCACTGTCCATAGACCACATGACAATTGTGACCACATGACAATTGTGACGACATTGTCATGTGGGACAGAGGACCTATTAAAAGTGTGCCCACATAAAATCGATAGCCCTCACTGCATTGCATGCATCTAAGTAGATAACCTACAATATTTGAAGCTTACTAAACTGCCTGCAATACCAAGTCTGGCTTATACAAAATACAAATCACAAAAGGCCAGTAAAAGACACAAAGACTTGCCTACGAAACACAATTACGAGAGCAATTCGCTCACTTAATAGCTTCACTGGGGGACGCTGTGTCACCAAAAATTTGCATCGAATTACCGCACCGGCGCGCCGACAAAACGTCGTATCTGCGAATCGGTTCACTTCGACACGGTTGCAAGTGCACGGGCGAGCGTTCGGATATCGGACCGTTGGTTGTTGCGTGTGTGATAAGTTGGGGCGATTCGCGATTGCGAGCGATCGATTTCGAAGGCAGTGCTCGCTAGGCCCCGCCCACTAGGAGGCGCGTGGCTGCCTCGGGAGCCAGCACAGGCGCCGGCCGGGCGGCTCCTTTGAAGCGGCCCCCTCCCCGCGCGCACGCGCAGCTCGCGCGTCGAACGCACACAGGCTCATACCGCTCCGCGCGCTCCAACAAGCTGGTTGTCAGTCCACAAACCGGTTTTGCAGTGACGACACAGCTCACCAGTGATACCAAAGTGCCGAGTGTTCAGTTCGCCAATGGATTGTTTAACGTTGAGTGAAATGGAAGACAAGCCCTATAGTGTTGACAGTTCAGACGATATCAACATAGAGGAGGAGGAGGACGAGCATATTGACGATAATCACAGTCAGTATTTTTGTTTTGCGCTATTTATTTATTTATTTTGCTGTGATATCAACCCACTGATAAGCGAATTTGATTTTGTTATTTTTTAAAACAAAGCGCGACATTTTTCTCGGGTTATTTTCATAAAAAAAACAACATTTTAATTTTTATCTTGATACTCGTTTATTATGAAAGTTATTTAGACAATTTTATATGTTTGCGCTACGCTTAAACGGAAGCCTTTCTTGTTTACTGTCACGGCTGAACGTCTACCTATCTAATAATAAAGAATTAGTGTTTATTATTCATCAACTTTTGAGACATAAAATGCAAATTAAACAAATTAACATTATCTTCACAGATATAGTCGCATTACCGTTGCATTCCTTGAAATAGTTATTAAAACGAGTCTCCGTTGCGTCCACAGGCTACCCACCAGACTTCCCGCTCGAAGCGCTGGTAAAGCTGGAGCGTCCGTCGCCCCCTCTGCCGACGCCGCCGCACACGCCCACAGACGACACGCCCCCGGCCGTGGTGC
Organism: Blastobasis adustella; assembly: GCA_907269095.1. Taxonomy (NCBI): domain Eukaryota; kingdom Metazoa; phylum Arthropoda; class Insecta; order Lepidoptera; family Blastobasidae; genus Blastobasis; species Blastobasis adustella. The sequence continues at coordinate 5,715,849 of OU026129.1, forward strand.
TGTCCCGCCACCACGCAACCCCCCCGCAACCCTACCCGTACCCCCGACCCGCCATGCAAACCCCTTACCCCTACGAGAAAGCCCCAGTGCCAAACTACGCGCACCCCGCGATGTCGGCCTACGTGCAAGCGCAAGTCGCCACCTTACCGCCGACGGCACCGTACCACGCCATGCTCGTCAACCAGTGGATCCGGAACGCTGCCCTGTACCACCATTCCCTCCGCTATCCAGGCGTCATGGCCCAGAGAATGCCTGGTAGACAACCACCACCTCTACGAGCCCCTGGTGCACCTGGCACGAGACCCAAGAAGCAGTTCATCTGCAAGTACTGCAACCGCCAGTTCACCAAGTCCTACAACCTGCTCATCCACGAGAGAACGCATACGGATGAAAGGCCCTACTCGTGCGATATCTGCGGGAAAGCTTTCAGGAGACAAGACCACCTCAGAGATCATAGGTAAGTTTGAATGCAGTGTTTGTTTTGATTTTGAACGAAGTAGTATTAGTGTTTATTCTTATATTTTTAAATAAATCGTAATCTAGTGTTTAGATGAACATTTTTAGATATGATGTAGGCACACAAAGTCATAAAATAAAATTGCCTGTGATTAAATGTACGGTTTGTATTTGTTAATGCAAACGGCATGATTTAGAACGCGTTTCACCGAGGCTTTGTTAGCGATAAAGAAAGTAAAAAATAGATTAAAAGTGTAAAACTTTTTGTGAGGTCGCGAGGCGGCGGCCGCACGCGCCCCTCGCCAACCGGTTTCGTTCTTTACGATCACCATATCTGTCTTGCTCCGCCGTCGAACAAATTACACGTTATATTTCTTCGCTTTTACGAGACAAACTTATTTTTTTCCTCTCAAATTATGCACAGCATATAAGCCATCTAATGTGTCAGTAATATGGAATTACTTCGATATTCATTCGAAGCGCTCGTTATTTCGACACGATATTGAGCCATAAAGATTCGTTTAGGTGTTTGTTTACACTTGCTCAGTGGTTTGTGGAGTGAAAGTTGGTTCTAATGGCGCTTGTCTTGTTTCTTCCAGGTACATTCATTCGAAAGAGAAGCCTTTTAAGTGCACAGAGTGCGGCAAAGGGTTCTGCCAGTCTCGGACCCTTGCCGTGCACAAAATTCTACACATGGAAGAGTCTCCTCACAAATGCCCTGTGTGCAACAAGAGTTTCAACCAAAGATCCAACTTGAAGACTCATTTGTTGACCCACAGCGATGCGAATAAACACCACTTAGAACACCTGGAGGGTTGTCAGGAGGTTTCTTCGACGAGCCAAGTCTCTGAGAGCTCTTTACTAGACCTCTCGCACAAACCTTCGCCGCCTCCCGCGCAGCATTACCCCCCTCAAGTCAGCCCTCAACAATCCCCCATCGATGCACCAAAAAGAATGCTAGGATTCTCAATAGAAGACATAATGAAACGCTAACGCTCTAGCTAATTTAGGTTAACTTAAAATATTCAGTGCAACCAATGATTGTAACCTGTACATAGTTTGATGGTTTAAAATATTTATGCTTACAAACATCGGTTCATCACTTAATGTAGTTGACCGGTAGTCAGATAGTTTCATTTTCAGAAAGTATTTTACACAAGTCATCTGTCCATTAGTATTTTTATAGGTTTGCCAAAGAGTTACATCATTGACTGAGTAATTGATTCTTATATTTTTCTATTCGTCATATTCTTCGATAGGGAAATGTAGAATGAGATTACTAAATTTGTCATTTTGCCACAGCGTAGTACATCAGCATTGTATTAAGTGTACAATTACAATTATAGTTCTGTATAATTACGTACATTAATTAGGTACTGTACATTGATCTTCTATCAAGACTGAAATTATGATTTATCTACCTTGTTGTTGTTTTTAGAGATTTATTTATTGTGATAGTTGTTTTATTTAGGTCTAAGTGTATGGATAACTAAAGTTACCGAAAAGTATTACCTTTGTAATGTTTAAGTTCTGATTCCAAATTTTGTGGCTATGACATGAATCGGATAAGTTCAAATTGTAAGACTACTTAATTATTTTCGAATGAATCTTTAGCATTGTATTCGTGTACATTCCTGTAAATAAAATAATTGTAAGTTGTACCTATTTAGAATAAGAAGTTCACGAGGCTATTAAATTTTCATGAGAAATTAGACAATGATCAAAGCCTTTTATTTTCCCTAAAATATTATTTTGAGTTTGATATAGAAGGCATAGGGTTACCCTTTTGTTAGAGGTGTGACGTTATGTGGGCAAGTATGACACGTTGCTTGAAGATAAAAAGCGTAAGTATCATAAAATATAACGAAAATATGCCAGCATATCTACATAACATAAACCACGCTCGAAAACATAATTGAGTAATTCAAGGCTTAAATTATTCAAACTAATGATCTAATATTAGCCTATCTAAAATTCTCTTGAGACAGATTTATTAAATGTGGTAAATTACATCGTCGTTACCATCAACAGTTTACTGCTAGATTTGGTCTTTCTCCACATTAGTGAAGGGTTACGTCAGAATCCCCAGGCTTGGCAGGCGAGTTGGAGATTTCAACGTTGCTGCCCATTTTCTGGTCCACGGAAGTCCTAGTGGTCCGTCTCTCGCCTTGTACGATAAAAAAGGAGTTGGTGCTATACCTGATGTACTCTGCCACACGGCTACCTAGTACCTCATCATCATCACAGCCCATAACAGTCCACTGCAGGACTAAGGGCCTCTCCCACGAAAGGGGAGGTTATTGCCATAATCTCCATGCTTGGCCGGCGGGTTGGAGATCGCAGTGTTATAAATATGACAATGGAAAACGCTGCTGCCCATTTTCCAGACTACGGAGACTAGATCTTTTGCCTCGAAAACATTAGTCGCCTTATACGACACCCACGAGTACAAGGGGTTGGTGTTAATCTACTCTGCCGGACACCACACGGCAAGCCTACCGGGTAAGTACCTACCTACTATAATAGAGTAACATACAAACATAACGGTGCGCTGTTCGCATGATCGCGTGACTGTTATGATATTAGAATGGCCGCAGGGCTGTGGCATCATATTTCGTGCAATACCAGACACCAGACCACACATTATACAGATAATGTTGAAAAATAATTATAATTACCAGTTAGATGGGCTCAGCCGGTTGGTAGTGTGGTCGGCATGGTTAAGTACATTAATTAAATTATAATCCACGTGTGGTATTTTTATATTTTAAAATTCTAATGTTAAAGCCCTACATTAGTTAAACATATCTAATGATGATGAAAGGCAAAGCTAAACTTAACTAAAGTAGTTATTATATGTATTCCAATTTCTGAGATGCTACTTATGTCGATCCTGAACGCATTTCTTCTGAGGGCAGGGTTTCTGAGAGTCTGGTCACTCACAGCGTGATCTCTAACATCATTTCCAAGTGACCAAGCCAGCAAATTAAAGAAATCTGAGTAGAATTGCGGGCAAAACGACAAATTCTCTAATTGAGCCTTTATTTCCTCTAGTCCAGAGATTTGAGAATAAAAATGCTTGGTTCTCGGCAGTGGTGCGGTTACACGCTGATGGATGTTAATGACTTAAATGTTGACTGTTATTATTATTATTCCTTAGTTAGGTATCTTCTTTTCTTTTCATCTAGGTACCGAACATTTTTACTATAATTTAAACTTATTGTGGTATTGTAGGTACTTGATAAGTACCTAGAGATAATATTGAGTGATTTCATGATATTCCTCGATAATTCGTTTACCAAAAAGAAGCCAAGAGTAGTTAGATACCTACCTAATGCAGTGATAATAGCAGTAGGTACTAAGGTTCAGTATTATATATTTTTATATAGATAAGACTCAATAACAATTTACCTACACATATTACAAAATGTTACATGTGTACAGTACCTATTTGGATGCAATAAATAAAGAGTAGGTACCTAGTTTACATATTTCAATGTGATATTAATAATAAAATAAGTGCCGTAAGTGTGTAAACTCCTGTAACATCGACTAATTTTCACATCATGTCAACACATTTTTACAACTAATGCTCATATTTTCAATTCTAGAATACAATGGGTGCCGGTTGCATTTTGCTGTCATGTTGACTGATCTAAAGGCTTACAAAGTGTGCGAGTATTGGCTGACTTTAATAATGATTAAAGTCGGCCAATATCGTTTAAAAATGTAGGTGCAGTTAGGGTGCAAAATGTAACTTCGCCTACCTTATGTATGTACGTACTTCTTAGTAGTTCCTGCCAAAAACACCGAACATTTCTCATAGGCATTGGATTCAAATTTAAAGATCTTTAAACTGCACTGAATAAAAAGATTAAAATATTATTTAAAATGAGGTAGGTTAGGTATTATTTTTTCGAAACTAGGAACAAATAGCAGGGTTGTCACTTTTCATACCGAATTCTAACACACTCATGCCCGTATCTCATAGGGGGAGACTATCGAGTGCCACAAGCTACGATCCTCACACACCTCTTTCGCCTCTTCCACGTTCATACACTTATTAAAATAATTATTATTACTTATTTATAACGATATTTCAGTAAGAGATTATCCAAAGTGTTTATTTAAGTACTGCGATTAAGATTTTATAACATGTAAGTACTGACTTTTTATACACAAAGTAGACTTTTATTTTTCGTAAGTGCCAGCCCTAGTCAAAATACTGTCAAAATGGCCTTTCTGATTTCAACGAATTATGTTGTAGAGTTATCATCAATATATTTGTATCGTAATTGCTATTAAAAAAATGTCTTAAATGTCATAAACATTTTGCTTCGCCCAACCATACCTACGAAAGGCGAAGCTGCAGAAGTCTACGGTACAAAATATGATCAATTCAATAAACAAAGTACCTTATGGTTCACGGTGAATAAATATGTAAAAAATACTAGAGCAAAATGTAAACTTCATAATATTCAGTTTCATAAATTATCTATCATGTTCAAAACGTAAAATTAAATAAAACTACAAAAGTCTCAACTTCAATCATTCGTAAGTCAAAAAACATAGGTAGATACTGCCATAACTTACGATAAGGGATTCCACATTTCACTAAAATGGGCGGCAACTATCCGATCGCGTTTAGTCACAGAACAGTTCAAGTAGCGCCATCTAGTTCCTATCGGGTGAACGACAATATGTCATTTGTCACAACACGATGTCGCTAGGAGTGTCCTTCGGCGAAACCTATCGCCGGCGCGACCACTGGGAATTAAAGGGTTTGTAACTTACTGCATTTTTGTGTTGGTGCGCCATTGATAATAAGTAACCTAATTACTTATTTTTGTATTATTGAAATTTCTATTTTATCCTGGTGCTGTTTTAACTAAGCATCATTCATTCAATGTGTTAAATTTTATTTCGTGTTTCTTTTTTAAACGTGTTTTTGGTAGATATTTAGATTAAGTTAATTGACAGGATTAGGAAAGATTCGCTCCAAATCGATTACCTATCCCAGAATCGGAACAAAGAAATTGCGTTACCTAATTGATCGGGAACTCGGCTCGATTGATGAACCGAGTTTCGCAGCAATTTGCCAGTCAACCTGGAAATTGCTGTAAATTTGCAACAATTCCTTTCTGTATCTCCCACTCTGATTGGAGGCTAATCGCTGACAAAACATCGAAACAGAAACTTTCCCATGACTATTCCGAATTTAATACCGAATACCAATAATTTGGACGAGTCCATTTTTACCTTTTGTACCAATTAAAGGCTCAGATTAAACTTGGATTTGGTAGATCCCAACAGTAATATTTCACGTGATTTTGCCTGTCAGTGGTAGAGTAGCACTGATGGAGTAAAGAGATTTATTGCGGCGACCCGTTGATTTATCGACGATAATTCAAGCAGTTCTATTCAATTACTTACTTAAAATTGATATTATTAATTGATAGTTACGGTAGCACTTACTCCATCGTCTATAAGAATGGATAAAAGTAATAGAGTATCCCTACCTACAGTACCAACCTTACGTAAAAAATCCCAATCAGATTCGTGAAAATATTGTAAGGTAAAATATATTATTAATTGATTTCCGAAAGGAGCTTTTAATTTACGGCTTGAATTACAATTATGTGTAGGTTCCAATGCAAGCTATAGAATATATACCTACCCGTAGCAAAAGAGTTTTGTTTGATTGTTGCTTTGTTTATTTGTTTGTTGAGAGTTGCTTTTAATTTACAAATTGCGCCAAACTTCGAGTCCGCTCTGATATCTCAATGTATTAATATAAACTAATAACTAAGTAAATATACCGTTACGAGTTAATCGGTTCCCAAAACTGTTCATCCAGTCAAGTGATGGATCTAAGTATTATAAGACTTAAAAATTTGTGTCCAGTTGTACCGCTGTGCCACATAACCTCAGACCTGACTAGAAGACGCGGTGTCTACAGTAACAGTACAAGTACTTGCTTAGACATCTACATGTACCACCGCAGTTGAACTTTCGGTGTAGAAATATGGACACACAGAGCAGCTGACCTTAAAGCACAGCTAGCGTGGGTGAACAATAAAAATTATCCATAATGAAGATTGCATTCGCCTCCTGGCGTAAAGCACGTAACGACCAACTGAAGTAGCTCAAATGTTAGGGGCATTATTTATTACTACTTAGAAGAAGTAATTGTCTTTACTGGATACAATTCTGAAGGAGATTTATCGCGTAGCTCCGGGCGATGTGCCGGCTGTTTTTTGGAAACTAAAACGAATTTCTAACACTGGGAATGGTATGATTTATTATACAAAACGCAGTTTTGGCATCGGCGTCTAATTATGTGCTGTAAATTATATTTGATTGTGTAGAACACCTGATATCTGGTGATTAGGTCGTTGGTGGCTAAGCTGTTGTAATTTTTGGTTTGTAAGTAAAATACAAATGACCCCAACTTTGACTACTTACATTCCCGATATACCTATGCCCAATACAATTTCATAATGTGGTCTTTACCCATGAAAAAGGAGTGACCGTATGTATGTAAATAATCATCTATATGTTAATGTCTCTGTTGTGCTCTCGCGCACGAGGGCCCGGGGTCCGCCTTGACCATGGTCCAGGATTTGGCAGATCAGATAATTACAGTGGAGCGACCGCCATCTGACCTCCGTGACACTGCTACCAGGTGTACCTGACTAGATTGGATCATGTTTACGCATTCAGTTGCCTAAACGTGCAAGTCTCACCACGATGTTTTCTCTCACCGTAAGAGCATCGGTTAGCATTCAACTAATGTATATAACTCGGAAATGAGTCATTGGTACATGGCGCATTGGGATTCGAACCCGGTACCTTTAGCTTACGAGTGGGATACCTTAACCACTCGGCCACTGACGCTCCTTATGTACGTAACTTCATAAAAATATTGTAGAAAATTCTTAGTGGGTATATAGTCATCTTAATGACCCAATCGTTCTAGGTGGGGTAGATGAAAAACCTATTTCATCTAATATAAGAAGAGAGGTAGTGCATCGTCCCTACGGGGTGTAGCATCCGATGAAACCTGAAAGGCCCTTCCGGCTACAGGTGCTCCCAGGGGGTGTTTAGTACGTATGCGCCTAGGTTCTTTTTGGCGAGTCGTGCATAACCAGCTGGCCGGCCAGCTGGTACTCATGAGAGTTCACCTCCTCCCTCCCAACCGTTATACCGGAGGGTGCCCATTTCCACTTGCGTTGGGCGCAAAAATAAAAAATAAAAAAAATTAAAAAATAGCGGGATATCCCGGTCGAATTGGAACCGCTCGACTGGGAAAGTTCCTCCACCTTACACTCCTCCACTCGTTCGTGGGGTCGGTGGAAGAGGTAGTTGTGCTCGCGGAGTAGGCGTCTTTTGCTAAGCGTACCTTGGCAGCTTGGCGACTATCTCGAAACCGCCTCGCTTGCTCAGTGTGGCCCATGGCTCCCTCTTTCCAACCAACGCCATGATCTATTTTGCTGGCTCTTGCACGAACTGAGGCTGACATATTTAATTATCCCATACGTTTTTACCATTTCAGATTATTTTTACAAGCAATAATCACCGCCCTAACACGTGTAAGTCGTTAATTATTTGTTCCAGTTACAGCCAATCCAAATTCTTTCACCCCGCACTAGCCACATTGATCCTTACCTCCCTGAATTCCTTTCCAAACAAAATGTTCCACAAGCCCCCAAACATCGAGCAACGCCGACTCACGGTGCGCACGCGTCGTGTTCACGCGACGCGATTGGCAGCTGTCAATCATCACAAATCATCGGCCATAATAGGTTTCATTCCGGCCAATTAGTGGCACCGACGCGCCCACAGCAACGGTGAAACGCTAAAACATTGGGACTTTGGGACGAGACTAATGCTGGTCCTGTGTTGGGACATACGGATGGATTGATCAGAAAATCGTGTAAAGCCTTATTGAGCCATAAAATATGTTTTATGTTTGTGGTGTGGATTTTTTGAAATATATGGTTTACCAATACAATCCATTAATCGTAGATGTTATGGGCGACAGTTACCACTTACCATCAGGTGGGCTGTCTGCTCGTTTGTCATTGCGTAGAATAAAAAAAACATACATCGTCAGTCCATCAAAACAAAAGAGTAGATGTGAATTTAATTTACAACATGGACAACTTTTTTATTGGCTAATTTATTTACCTACTTTTCTTTGGCTATACATTAACAACAAGATTTTAAAATCGTCTACATTATTATTTGGCTTTTCGTCTTAACATTCCGTATGTATCCGTTTCTTTGTTATAACGTTCTCAGTATTTTCGATACGATTGCGTGATTCCGCCAACTTCCTAAACAAACTTCTTCAAGCTTCTTTATTAGCTGTGTCATGATATGATTGATGGATAATATCGTCTGTAACCTTCTCGATTTGATTACCTGTAATCGATTTTTGTAATGAATAGCGCAAAGCGTTTCCTGTTATGGTATTTGTATGGTGTTTAAGGAAGTTGTTTGTCTTGATTAGCTTTTTCCGTGATCCTCAGTATTTATCTACTTTTGTAGATAAATCCGTATTTTGGTAAGTTTAATGGGTAATTTTATGTAGGAACTTACTTTTTTGTTATAATCGTTAGAGTTAATTTCTAAAAAAAAAAAAGATTAAAAAATGTTGAGGTTGTAATAAAACAATTATGATTTTATTTCCCAAAATATTACACTATATTTATGGTCATCTATTTATATAAGGATAGATAGTCTAGCAAATAATATTGCTCCAGTGCCTTAGGCTTGCTGCTTAGAAAAGTCAGTAGTTCTTTTTGTTACCGAGCAACCTATATGGATCTTTATCCGTTTCTTTACACAATTTTTTCCTACACTCTAATTTTAAAATTTGTCGAGTTAGGTTAGGTTTCACCCACAAAATTATATTTTTTTCTATACATCTACATATCTAGTCAAGCGTATTTTCATGTTAATGTAAATAATATAGGTCACACATTAAGTGTCAAAGCCTTATCCTAAATTCTACCTACATTGAATAAAAATTAAATGTTCATCTAAATACGTTTTATTTAGTAACGGTTCTAGAGCATTAATTTGATAGTTCAGAATCAAACAATCTCAAAGCCGAACAGTATGCATAGGGAACCCTTGTCAAACACTTTTCTTCTACTGACATCTGACTGTCCACGCTTGGTTCAGTTGCATTTATGGAGTGCTAAGCAATTTTGTGCCTAATTTGGTAAGTTTTAAAGTGCAAGTAACTTAATACATCCATAAACTTACTTGGTCTTAGTGGTAACGGTGTACACTACCGACATAGATGCGTCAAAGAAATAATAATAGACTAGGGTTTGACAGAAACATTTTTAGGGGCAATAATTTGGTACATTTTCCTGGATGCCAATGTTATCATTGTTATTAAAAAAGTTGTGTTGCAATTAATGAAACGTCTTTAAAATTAATTTTTAAAACATCTTTGCAATTGTAGAGTCCAACTTGTAAGTCTAATATATGTTGTAAATTTTCTCGCTACCAAAACCTATTAGTTGAGCGCCAAGAACTTTAATTCTATCAATAGAAAATCTATTGTTTGCCAAACCTTTAGGCACACCTCGCGTTCAACGAGTTAAAATAAAAAATATGCTTAATACAAAATTATGAAGATTTTGTTTTCTAAGAAAGATGATTGTTTGTATGTCGTCCGCTAAGTATGATGTGTTTGTCACATTTCTTCAATGTCTTGTAAACGGATTCTGCTGTAAATTAGCAAAAATCTAATCATTTGTTCATAAAAAATCTAATGAACATATAATAAACCAAAACTAACTCTTCGGCATACGCTTCTCCAATAAAATGATTCTTTAAAAGATTTATAAACACTTTAAAAACATTATTAACTATAGCAATTATAATACACAGTACAGCAATTCTTTACACAAAAAAATTATAATTATAGAATATGAAAAATAATTTGTTCCGATTTATAACCAAAAAGAAATCAAATAAATTAAAAAAAATCGCGGGCATGTAGTTGTATCCAAAACCGCAGCTGTAATAATTATACGAAATCTGTAACCAGCAATTAATAGATAATAGTTTTAGAAGGGTTTTAGAATCTAAACATGAAAATTGGCGCAATCTCTAAATCTCAATCGAGACCGTCATTCTATCTTCCGAGTAAGAACCAGGTAACCCAAAAAATAGGGAATCAAAGCTTAGAGACAGACGTATAATTATAAAAAGGATCAAATTGTCAGTTGCACGGTAACAGAGACCGCTATTAAATGGGCCAAACGCGATTATAATAGGTCCATCGTTTGAATGATATGGGAATAGATACTGTGTAATTTTGTTGTGACTTAAAATTTGCGGTGTTGCGGTTGCAACCTTGTTGCACACAGGATGTTAGAAATATTTTGCGATTTTAAATTTTTTTTTATTCTTCTCAGTGACATACGTGCTACCTGATGGTAACTGTCGCACATATAATAAGACCACGCAAAGACCTAATCAATTATTAAAAAAAAAAAAAACTCTGTTTGGCAACTTATGACGAAGTTTTTTAAAAGTAATAGAACGTCTTTCATAAAAGTCATAACAAACAATTTAATTTCTGTAGGATTGTTTATTTTCATGAGTTATGAAAAATATTATTAAGTAATAGGCAAAACAATTAAAAAGGGAGTGAGAATGATAATTTTCAGCATGATTAATAATTTAGTCAAACTAAAAGTACAAGTTCAAGCTAAATATCTGAATGTTTACAAGAAGGACTGACAAGGACTGAAAAGGACAGATTATCCCCAGATTATTGCCTTATCCACATTTTATAATTTCTACTACGGTCTGTAGACTACATACAACATTCATTCTTTTTTTACATTATCGCACTCATTCGATAGCTGATGTTTTTTGGCTTGGCGTAAAAATATATTTATGATGTTAATTAAATATGAAAACGTGTATGAAACGAATATGAAAACCTTATTCATTTATTTAACCATTTATATACACAAGATTGTTACAAAACTATATGACAGAATATATCAGACACAACAGGCCACCTCCCAACCTTATTCCCACCACATAAAGTCGATTTCGATACGGACACAGTTCACGACAAATGTCATTCTCATTAGAATCCTATGATGTCTAGATAAGCTTAATTTTCTCTGTCCGGTCTTATCATTCTGGTTGCATTGCTACTTCTGATACTGAATGTAGTTTTAAGTACGTATCCGCAATGGAAAAACAACATGCTGTATAAGAACAAGCAGTAGGGACGTGCCTTCCGCTGCATCCCATATAATTATAGCTACCATTTACGCAATACTGAAGCGAATTATATCAGAAAGGGACGATTTCATTACTTTAATGGTGGCTTTGTGACCATTTAATGTTTTGAAAATTGGTCAAAGTGACAGATTTATGACGTCCTCAGGGATCCGAATGACAAATTAAACGAATCACTTTAATTGTGGTTATTCGCTACTTTACAAAGAATTCACTTGGAAAATAATATGTATTTTATTTTTATTGCCTAGAGAGGCTGGTGGAAAGTGGCCACCGTCATCCAGGACATCTGTGGATTATGTTGTGGCAGTACAATGGGAATCCATGGGCCGCGTGGTCTACGACAGAGTAGACTAGTTTTAAACCCTTCCATTTCAATGGATATCGTAATGTATGCACAGTCGTAATTTTTGACGTGACAACGTCTTATAATTCGATGGAGCCGGCTGCACGCACGAAAAAACATGACTCATGCGGCGTTACCTCGCTCTGAGGCGTTCCATTTAAGGCTTGAAGTGCAAGCGAGAGCGCGGAACGAGCGACAAAGAGGCACAATCGACCTCCGCGTTCGGCAGCGTTCGACATCTATCTCCAAAAAATCCACCCATAATGGGTTTTTGAAAATGCAACCATTCCATCAGTATTTTCTTATGACGTTGTCACGTTTTTCTCTATGTATGTATGTTGTAGGCTGCGGTAACCATTCTATCTCTCCGCCCCCACTGGCGACCATACTCACAGGCAGGAACCCCCTACAAAGTTTACATACACTCAAATATTGTCTAAACTACTGTACTATTTATATGAAATTAACCTTTAAACCATCTCGATTAAACTGCCTTTAAAATAAAGAAGACTACATCTGAATCGATCCAGCTGTTCTGGAGCTACGATGCCTCAGACAGACTCACCTCCACTCATACAGACTTACATATACAGATCCACAGATGCATACGTCAAACCTATAACACTTATAATTCTTTCGTCGAGGGTTTAAATAATATTGTTATTTGTTCGTTATTGTCTCTTGATCATCGTTGTCTATTTACTTACATGCGGAAGGAAGGATATTGGCATATTTAATTCCTATTATGTAGCTAGCATCATATAGTGGTGTAGAAATAGTTTTAGAAATGGAAGTAATTGCAACAGCGATTATTGCGGAAAATTGTGATGGGTATTTTGCCTACAGCCACAATCGGGAGTGTTTTGCTCGTTCAGAATTGGAAAAAGCGTGTAAAGCAAAATTTGTAGAGAACTTTATAGATGTAATTGAGTCATGGACCATATTTCCGTAGGATGCGCTGTTTTCAAGATATTTACGAAAAACCAATAAAGGGAACCTTTCGGGCCCCCTCACTCCAAAGGAACCAAAGGTACAGGTTTATTTTTTATTATGTTAATAAGAAGCATATTACCTACCATTGGCCTCAATAATCATTTCTGTTGCAATTAGTTCCACCTGTTTCGATTAATTCTACTCCACTAAAAGACATTCGTCACCTTTCGTAATCAACACTACGAAGGCTTTCACCAAATTTTATAATCGAGAAAGTGCATCATCATGAGTATCCTGTAATGTTTTAATTAGGTAAACTATCGCTGCCATTATTTAACATCAGGCTACTCGCAAACCAAAGCACGCGTAAGAAACCCACGGCCAATACTTTTAAAATATCAGGATCCTGCTTGGTAAAATGATGCAGATAAATGAGGTAGGTAGAAGCTTAGTTCTAAGCATTGTGAGTAATTTATCGGCGCCGCCACGTTTCGACTTACCGACTGACCGACCGCAAACTAATCAAACAGCCTGTGATTATACAGAGCCGTTTTCGGAAATGGCTACCCCATGAGAAATATGGGAAACGGCAACATTAAGCGAAGATCAAGAGGAGACAGTGAGGTCAAAGAGTATTCGAAATACGTATTCTACCTACATATTAATACGTTTATCTTTTGTACTGCAAGAGACAGAGTGACAAGACAGATTTTTTCTACCAGAAACTGGAATGTCAAAGTTTGGATTTGAAAAAGAAAACTACTTACCTATATAAAATCGTTTACAAAGGTAACATTATTTATTTTACTTCATTTAATTTGTCTACCGCTGTGGGACGCGGGCGGGAGAGTGTAGGTACCTATATGTTAATTTCAACGAAATAAAGCTATGTTTTTATTTGACAAATGCGAAATAGGATTTATACTATGATTTCTACCGAGTCATTGAACCGCCATCTTACCTAGTGATTGGTAAGTACCCGAAAAACCCATTCACAGGGCAAACAGCTGCACTACCCATAGACCTACTAAAACGTAGAAAATAAAAATAAAGAGAGCACGATTGATACATAGGCAGACTACGAAGTAAAAATAATGAATGATAATCCTCTCTTCCTTCGTATCTTTACCACTTAATCTTTGCCAAAACGTAGGTGTTTGCGCTGGACATGTCAAAAATTATGGCGTCCTTTATTTGCGGGGATCATTCGACCACCTGTCATTAAAACGAGAGCGATTTCGGCTGTTTTTGTGCCATTTTTATGAATGAGTTGCTTTGATAGCTACGGTTGCGAAAATGTCGGTCATTTCATTGTATTTTGATGTCGGACAAAAAAATATTAGACCAGTAAATGTTTTAAATGTGACGTGAATGATGTATCATGACAATGGTCATCGTGATTTTATGATAAAACAAAGATCCAACGGCCCTTCACTACACGACTTTTCTCTTAATGTCTCTTTTACCGTAAATAAGTTACGCATGTGATATTACGTCATGAGAGGTCAAAGTTCGTCATTTTAATGTGGGAGATAAATTGTCCAGATTATTAACATAGGTGGTCTTTACTACCGTCGATAGTGCGGTCCTTACTAGATAAAATTTTAATGCGATTAGCGCGTGGTAGACTACAGTAGGTAGGTTGGTGTCTCTGTGTGTGTATCTATCTCACAATACTAGTAGTATTAATTATATCTTTAATAATAAAATATTAAAATGTCATGATTTCAAATTAATAAAATCATTCACAATAAAATAATAACATGTCATAGTTTCAAAGTAATCAAATCATAATAATTAAATTATTCACAATGGAATAATTAAATGTCATATGGTATCTAATGTTATGTCAATGTCATCAGGTAAAATTGACATTGAAATTTATTTCACACTTAGTAAAGGCAATTTACAATTGACAAATGCAAACATAACTATTATTATTTGCCTAAAAATCCTAAAAAAAACAAGGCTTACGCCCGATGCATTAAACTTTAGACGAGCATAAGATGATTTAAGCATATCGAGAAAAAGCTTTGCACTAGAAGCAAACTTCAGTGAAAACCAAACTCGCTAAGTCAATTTGTATGACACTGATTTTGTAACTCCTAAAGGCTTAAGACTATTTTAAGTCGCCAACTAAAGATTCAGTTCAAATTTACTACCAATTGTAAAACACAGAATTATATTAATCAATCCTAAACGTCAATGAACATGACGTATTTATTATCCCTGTTCTGTAACTAATTCGGCAAAAACATGCTCATTACAACATTCGTGACGTCATCAAAAACAAATGGCCGCCTTTATTTGCACAAACAACCACGTAGCGAGAGGACGTCCGACTAATTTTGATCCTAGATTAGCGCCGACCCAAAAAGGACGATTGTTTCAAAATCACCTGCACCAGTAACACCCAAAACATTAAGGGTCCCGCACGACTTTTGCCTCAAGCGTAGTCGCTTATTAGGGACGCACCAGGCACCTGTGTGAATATTTCCATAATCCTCATAATTAGAGGTTTGCACATCTTCCCAAAGCAGACCGAAAGCCAAACGGTTGAGCCTTTACTGAGGAGGCAATAAATTCTTCGACATTTGACCCCGACTTTTTTTTGGGAATTCGCCCTCCGGCTGTCTTGTCCCAAGCTGGACTGGAGAGCGTACAGAGTAGAGAGTGTTAGAGTAGCTTCGATTACGTATTATTTTAATATTAAATATATATATATTTTAAATTCATTTACATATTTCTTGTACATTTTCGCTTACCTGTACAATATATGTATGATGTCAAATTTGGTTCCCCACAACAGCAATTTGAAGTAACAATTAAATTATAGTGTAACCTAAATCCTTTGTATGTGTGTACGTGCTTACATAACCCTCAAAGTACATAGCCATAAGTCACAGCACCGCACCAAGAGCAAGCATTTGATAGCACAATTCAGAACGTCGGTTTCGCAAAATCCTAGCCATTTGTTACGGGCAATTTTGCTCGCAACAGCAAGATTGATATTAAAAACAATCTGCGCCCATGATGATCCCACATAAATCCGACTGCAGTGCTCTGTGCTCGCACTAATGTCGGAAATATTTATCGTGGCGATCGTCAACCGCGGCGCGTTGGGTTGCCTTCGGGCGATTCGCCGGGCTCGCGTCTTTCCCACGTGCTCCGAATGCTTGGATTGCGTGCGACCTCTTGCCGACCATACTCGTACACACCACATCTACATCATCAACCGCTTTGTTCCCTTCAAAAAAATTAACTACACCTTCGTCTTTAGTTCCTACAGTATGTCAAGAATTATGTTCTTCATTAATTTCGTCTGTGGCTTCGATGCCGTCGAGGCAGTCTCCTGTGGACAGACACATACAGTCGCCTTTGCTGCTTCAGTGGATCTACCGTTTGCTTCAGGCTAGAGATCTTGGCTCTCACCTTGGACTTTTATGACCGTGGGATTTTGACCACGAACAGTATCCGAGATTTTGTTAATGATAAGTGAAATTGTGTGGGTGTTTTGAAACTTTTTTGAAGTTTGCTACTTTGGGGCATTAAATATCATGTTTGGTGGTGATTACAGTTGAGTATTACAAAACAAAAACTCCATTCATTCCATAGTTTGTAACTCACTCACTCACACACACACTATAGTATGTGGTACTAACGCAGTAAACCTACCCACCCATGTTTTGGGCAAGCAGTCAGACACCACTTCGTCCTCCAACACATAATTTTTGCGAAAATAGTAACAATTTTGTAAAGAAGTCGGGCATCATTCATTTCTCCTTCGGATTCCAGTCCCGGGAAAGAGTAAAAACATAATTCGAGGCATGTAATAGCACCGTTCAGCGTAATAACGATACTAAGCCACAGAGGTGATTACAAGCGTTTACCGAATGATTCGGTAATCGATGCACCACGGGATCGGTAATATTGGGAATAGCAGGGGGATAAAATTTAAGGAATTCCTTTTGGAACGCCAGTAGAGATTTTCGGGTAATAGAGTTGGAGTAAATATAGTATTTAACCGAGTTATGTTAATGGTTAATTTTGAATGTACTCCCGTGGTTGGGAACTGGATTAAAATTCTTGTGGGTAATTTTGTGGCTTTGGTCAAAATATGCAGGATAATGTTATAATAGATAATATAGAAATTTACTTAGAGGTACTAAACAAGACACAAAGTCAATTTCATTATTTCCGAGCGTGCATTAAAGCCTCCTTAACAACAAAAGGAGTACCAATCAAAATTTTCCTGTTGCAAGCCCTTACTAATCCGCTTAATTTAGAAGACATCAAGGAAGGTTCGCTTTCAGGGAATCTTCTCTGCGCCGGCGTCGCCCCCCGCTCGATTAACTCGGCGGTCTCGGCTCCAGTCGGTTGATTCGGCGCGGCCTACCGCCAATTAGGGCCAATTTTCGGCTAGTACAAAAGGCCCGTGTTGTCCCAAAGATCATTGGCTGGTAATTAAAACAAATAGGGTCAAAGAAGGGCCCGCCCGAGGCGCCAGGGGGCGGCCGCCAGCGCGCGCCCCGCCGTCGCCCGGCGCCCTACCCCCTCATTATGGACTTAATCTAATTATTGAATTCGTACAATGTTGTGTTTACATTTTTTTTTCTAATTTGGCCCACTATACTTAAGAATGGACGCGTACGCGCTAAATGGCACGTTTAGGGTCATATATCATGCGGAGGAGAGTCACTGTTGTGCCGACGGCGTTCTCACGCTGATGCTCGCGGCTTTTTTGGGACATTTGCCCCTCGCTCTGTGGGTATTAGGGCGGTATCATCGGCTATTATTATAAGCTCAGCCATCGTTTACGGTTTTGCCTTCTAGATGATTGTCACGATTTTATTGCATTCCGTCGTCCAGGGGCACTACGCGTTTTGTTCTATTTTGTGGTGCGAAGCAAAAAGGTTAAGGTTACCTGTGTTTATGGTCCTAGATTTTTTCTTATTGTAGTTCTTAAGGAATGTGATTTAATAATAGTTTCATAGTGAGATACATGTTCGTTAAGTCGACGTCCTGGGCTGAATGGTGTTCATCATCATCACAGCACATAACACACTGTCCACTGCAGAACTTAGTGCCTCTCCCACGAATGGGGAGGTTGTTGCCATAATCTCCACCTATGAAGACTCTAGATCTTTTGCCTCGAAAACAATAATCGCCTTGTACGACACCCACGACTGTAAGGGGTTGGTGCTATTCTACTCTGCCGGACACCACACGGCCAAGGAATGGTATTGTTGATGCTAAATACATCAGTAACATCTTAGACCAATACTTTCAAAGACACCTTATCATCAAAGAAAAATCTCAAAACCTCTCTCAAAGCAGGTCGAGCGTACCAAATTTAAAATTATATGCAAGTTATTATTGACAACTCATTTAAATGGCGGGGATTGCCGCCTAAGGCGCTGACTATCGCTGGCTAGGGTTCGCGCGAATCTCCATCCATCATGTACCGTAACGACCTGTATGCAAAACAACGCGTGGCTTAGGAATGAAGATATTTGAGCTTTTTTTATTGTTCATAGGCTTGCATTTGACCTCAACTCACCTGATGGAAAGCGACGATGAGGTCGAAGATGTAGCATGCGTGCCTAGAAGATACCTATTCACTCTTGGTTTGAAGACCCCAAGGTTATACTTATCGGGGTATAGTGACACAGGCAGAGAGTTCCAGTCCTTTGCAGCGCGCATAAGAAAAGTGGATGCAAAGCGCTTAGTACGAGATGGTGGGACGTCTATCATATATGGATGACGAACTTTTGTCCCCCTCGTTGTTCGAGCTGTTGCTTTGGTATCTCGGATATACTTCTTTGATTTTTTGGTATACCTAAGTGGGTTGGTGTGTCGTGGGTTATTGGAATAGATTATTTTGAGATAAAATGGGACTTAAATGTATCCTAAGCTCCATACCGCTAGGGGCGCTAGATATGTAGGTACTTTGTAAATATATGACTAAATAGGAATATTTTTAAACTTATATTAATATTTTAAACATGAGAATGGATGTTTGTAACTCTTTTGTATTTTTATAATATTGTCATCGTTTTCAGAGAGTTTGTTACTCGCCAAAAATCAAACCAATACACACAATATGACATGAAACTCGAGGTTACGACGACTCCACATTTAAAGTGAATGTATTGCTCTATCTAAGCTTTATGATTTCATTTTAATATAACCACAGTCGCGGTCATTATTTACCGTTTCCCTAAGGGGGATACCGTCTAGAGAGGTGAGAGGTCACGACAAAAAAGGATGGCAAATGCCTTAAGAAAATAATGTATTTTAAGGCGTTTTCCACATTCAAACTTAAATCAGCAGTTTGTAAAATATTACACAGTTGTAATCAGTAGCTTAATTCAACTACGTTCATAAAGGAAGAACCGCATAATAATGCCTATAAAAAATACAATTTTTGATTTCTGTTCATTCTAATTTCGAGCAAAATTCATACCAAATTATTTTAACAATAATTTAGATTGATATTTTTTATACATGAAAAAAAGATAGAATAAATACTCATATTAACTTCAAAACTCTCTTACATACTTATTTAATTTTTAAACTAAAATAAATATCTACCCTGCAATTTCAAAATCTTCTGTATTCTTCATGCTTTAAACAGTCTGTAGACTCTGCCTTATGTAAGTAGGTACTCATACTCAAGTATCATCAACAGATCTTAAATGGCTAAATATGTGGCTGACGGTCATGGCAATTATGTGGGTAGATTATGTAGAGGCATATTGCTTGTAATTATGTACTTAAACCATTAAATTGATGGTCGTTCCTTACTTGTGGAAAGTAGGTAGTTATAAGACGTCTGTTCGCTTTATATAACAGCCATGTGAAGGTCTGTGTCTTGCACATTAGATAGATATTCAAATAGGTACGTAAATGAATAAACGGAGACTAAGATGTTTCGATTAGTAAATCTGTAAGTAGATGAATTTGTTACATGGGGTATTAAATTGCGTTGTAGGGGTTATGTATAAGGCAGGATTTGTTAGTGACTAGAAATATAACCATAAGTAATGAATAGAAACAGACGACAATCGATTTAATACAGACGGTACCAATGACAAGTTTTTGTTAACCGCCAATAACAAATCCAACCATAATTCATTACAACTTGAGTGGTTCAGTTGGTGAACATGCTAGTCTGCCACGTAGAGTTCCCGGGTTCGATTACCGGACGAGCAGAAATTGAAATGGTGAATTTTAATTTCTGTTATAGGTCTGGATGTCATATGTATAATAGGTATGTATTAAAAATACATAAGTAATATTTATCATTTCTCTGCCACCCACAATACAAGCTTTGCTTATTTTAGGGCTACATGGCGCTGTGTGAATTGTCCAAGAATATTTATAAATTATTATTAATTTAACAATTATCAGACTCTGACAGTCTGAGGAGTCCGTCTGGTAGGTATTGCCGCCAAGACTTAACGCTTGCATTGTTATGGTCAGATTGAAAATTAAGGTAGCCATGAGGCAGCTTAAGCGTAGGCATGAGGCATGAGATCTTAGTTGTTACAGTCACAACTACGGTACTGCATTTTTGTTTCGAAAACATAACAGCATGCAATGCTGCTCGTTTGTCAGTGAGTCAAATAAAAAAAAATACTATTCGCCGTCAGAAAAACGCAATCAGTCACCGCAGCGTCAAGCGTCCTCTCTTTCAAAATTCGTGTCGCATAAAAAACCCCAAACATATCCGACCAGGTGGCCAAAACTGGAACCAAGTGCCGCCATATTGAAATGTCCTGTCAATGCCAACAACAGCGATGCTGTCACCGGACCAGATAAGTTTGCGGCACCGTACCTGAAATTCAAAATGGCGACATAAATATATCAAAACTCTGAATGGGCGTTCGGCCGCTGCGCCTCATTAATGCTCATTTGTTGGGATATTTACTGGCCAATTATGTGGTATTTATTGTGCGTACGCGCACTGATTCATTGCCTTATGCCATGTTGTTAGTGTCATACTAACGGCCGATATTGAGGGCTAATCTTAAGGCTTAGTTTTCAGCGTTAGTTCTGATGGCATTATGTTTTAATGGAGTCTGTAATTGGCTTTTGGATAGATAGCTGTGTTATGGTGATATAGTTAGATTTGTATTTCTGATTGGTCGTGGCCTGATTGAGTAGACTTATATAGTACATAGGTAGGTAATCATGTTGTAGAAGAGTAGGTTCTATGCTTGTAAATTCAAGTAGAGTCTTTTTGTATTACATAATGTTATTGTGGTAGGAGCGTCGGTGGTTAAGGTATCCAACTCATAAGCGAGAGGTATCGGGTTCGACTTCCACTGCGACCATATACCAATGACTCTTTTCTGAGTTAAATACATTAGTTGAGTGCTAACCGCTGCTCTTTCGGTGAGGCAACTTCGTGATGAAATATTTATATTCAGGCGACTGAATGTGTAACCATGATTCAATCTGATCAGGTTCCCCTTATAGCAGGGTCACGTAGGTCAAATGACAGTCGCTCCACTGTAAGTAATTATTTGATCTGCCAAATCCTGGATCATGATCAAGGCGGACCCCGGGCCACTTGGGCCCGGGGTCCGCGAGACTACAACCGGGACATTAACGCCAAGATGATTTTTCTTTAATATTATAGTACTAATGATGTATGATGAAATGACTCGTGAGGTCGTAGAGCTTTTATTTGACACATGACATTAATATCTAACCTTTCCATCTGCTGATTGCTTTTGTACGTGATTTTTTATACATTACGTCTCACATTGACAAAAACTAAACGCATATCTAAAGATTATTGTTAAACTTGAAAAAGCTCCTGTAAGATTTTTAAACATACAGATAAAATATCTAGGTACTTGCGTAAATATATTTTATTAAATATATTAACATCATGCTCACTCTACTCTGTATCAAATATTAGCATAAGAACAAAACAATACTAAACAGGACTGAATCTTATACAATAATCAAAACTCTACTTACATTTAAATTCACGGGTAACACAGTAGATGTCGCTACTGGTTACGAATTTTATCTATCACAGAATGTGGCGGCACGTGGTGGTTTATTCCGTTCGTTTGTTTATATTAAGCTTACTTACACCATGGAGAAAAAAATACCTACAACTTACCCCATACCATATACCTAATTATAGGATAAGTGCCTGTATCTACCTACATTTTGTACTTACCTGATACTCTTCCTACCACTACCAAAACTAACTTTTCTTTCAAACATATTGTTTCTGACCTTAGTTTAAACCAAATACTGGCTTTTTTATGTTAAGCAGTCTCATCATATCACCAAGCGAATTATAAATTACTTCTTTATGGTTTTTGATACGAGTACCTAATTATTTTACAGTCAATATATTATTTTGTAGTATTAAAATCCTGCCTTCTGTCTGTCTCTCTGTATATACCTAACTTCTCCTAAATTAAGCAACGGATTTTGATACAGTTTTCACTATCATTTAGAGCAGCACTTTCCAAACGTTTACTTGTACTTTCACGACCCGTTATTTTGTTATCGTGACCCGGTACCGGGTCGCGACCCACCAAATGAAAAATGCTGACTTAGTGTTAGAGTGATTTAAGAGGGATGTTATAAGCAAGAAAAAAGGGGTAGGTAGGGGTTAAAGTGTACATCTACTTTAACCCCTACCTGCCCCTTTTTTGGCCAACGAAGTCGCCCCGGGTCCAGTAGTTATTAAATATATGTAAAATCTCTAACGACGCTGCCTCTGGAATAGTGCCCAGATAGCTGGCTGCGTTGCCTCGTTGAACAGCGATGCTAATCTGTTGTCCGAGGAACGAGCCAGCTCTGCGGTCACCAGTGAATTAGTTTAATTTTTGTGAAATTTCTTCTCGCACCATGGTCCCAAAGTTTCCACTTCAAGTCGCTGAATACAAGTTATCTAAGACTTTCGGATTTCCTCCGCTTGAGGTCTTCATCAGAAGCTGCAGCAATGGAGGCATGCATATGCATATTATAATAGAGAAAAACTGATAACACCCAACAAACAACCACAAGTACCTACTTACAACAACCAGTCGCTAGTACCATATAAACAAAAATAGAGAAAGAATAAAGTATAGTCTCACAATTTTCTAGTTCACATCAATAAAAGGTACCCACCACTCACAGACCCACCCAGTTCTTATCGAGTACCTAAGCATTGTTACTAGGTATAGGTACATAGATCTAGATCGTTCTAGATTCTAGATACGGGCTCCCGTCACAGCGGCTAGGCGCATTAACGAGGGGGAAGTGCGCTACATTTCACTGGGTAACTACGCCCTCTTGGCACATCAGATAGCCTTAGCATCACCGTTGCCTAACGAATGGTACTCACACTGTATCTACTGCTCCTTTTCTATTTAGTCTAGCTATGCATTTGACCGCCATCTCACCTGGTAGTAAGTGACGATGCGACCGATGATGCAGCAGCCTATTCACTCTAGCCTTGAAGGTGTCTAGATTATAATGATCACGGAACAAACTCGCTGACAACATAATCAATTCATTAGCCGTACGCATTATAAAGTGGCTCATACGGAAAACTGGAAATCCACGATATAAGGATAAAGGGACCGGCGGAGAAAGGTCGTACTGCTTCGTACACTCTCCGAAATGCAACTTGTAGAGGACTGACAGACGCGCCTACGCCGATGCTCCAGGCTCTGCAGCTTAGCTTAAATCAATTGTGGCTCTCTTCGCATTCTAATTTTGAAGCTGGGACCAAGAATCCTTGGTGACCAAAAGGCTGTATGGAACGCAGCAGTTGAAATCACATGAAGTCTTGCACGTACTGCATACTAGGTACTGCCTCATTCTATGTCCGCTCGAGGACCTTTTGGTCACAAAAACCGAAATACATTTGGATTTGGCAGATCAGGTAATTACAGTGGGGCGAATTCCAAATGACGTCCGTGAATCATAGCTACATCGTAATGTTAACATATTTAGAAGTCTGAGAAAGTCCTATATATATGGCGGTACTGAGGATTCAACTCGGTACGTTTTACTTACAAGTTGGACCCCTTAACCATTAGTCCACTTACTCTCTTATTATCTCCTGATGCCTATAATACAATTTAATTAATCACAACTCATTGAATTTCTATAAACACTATCCGAGTCACAAATTACCCCTAATGGCTCAGTTGGTGCGACCGGCGCCTGGGAACGCCAGAGCCAGGTTCGATGCCGGCCATGTCACGTTCCAGTCTACGCACAAATTACAAGTCGGCACAATACGTGAGCGGGATGACAGCGATCATCGTGTCATACGTAAAATGTAACGCAACGTTGAGGTTAGAGGTTGTAGTATTTCATCTCGTTTGGTTTGCCAATTAGTTTGGTACCGATTTCGTAATTAGTCGTGGGTGGTATAAATCTATTAGCTGGTCTTGTGGTCGGTATCTATTTTTATTGGTATTGCAATTTCGTTAACTGTCAGTTAAAGTTAATTTATGGGTATTTCTTGCAAGCAAATTGAAGTCTCTTTGCCAATGTCTTCAATTCGCGCGTTCTCTATGATCAGTCAGATATTCTTCAAGACTAAGCAAACGAACCTAAACTCGATGGGTTAACCAGTTTAGGACTTTCTACGGCCACCTTTCCTTCTTCATCATCAGATCAGCTCGATAGTATCATAACATTGCATTGTCACCGAACTTACATGCGTGCGCAAAATTTTAGCTCAATCGAGAACTGGGATATGGGTTTAATTTAATTTGCAAGATTTTATTACGAACAGATATGGAGACGTATGTGAAAATAAATAAAAGCTTCTAATAAAGAATCTCTGTTTCAACAAGTGTTATGGTTATTATTGGTAGTATTTATTATTGTATGCCTTATATTTACATAATAACATCATATCTAGGTATACAATAACTATGAAACCATTTTAAAATTCCACACCATTACAACTCTGGTAGGACTGCGTCAATCCTGAGGAGTCCGCTTGGATGATTACCACCGCCTTATCTATCCAAGCAACAATGTTCGCATTGTTGTATTTCGGTTTGTAGGATAAGCCAGCACAACTACACACATGGGGTATTAATCCTCATAGTTACAGGCCAACGCACTTTTTAAAAGAAATGTAAATCATATATATTATAGGCGATAGGTGCCGCCTTTACCCTACCTACCCTTTTTTTCTTCCTTATAAACCTTCCCCTTGAATCACTCTATTTATTGTTCAAAGGCCATTGCCTAGTTTAAAAGATCTAACGACTTTGTTTTATACTATGTACAAATACTTTAGAAGTACAAATATACTAATACACAAGTAGTAGTAATAAGTTAGTACAGCGTTAAACTTGCATAAAATGCAAGCTAAACGTACCCCACTTTCCCTATCTAAATCTGCCATTGCCATTGCTCGCACTGGCCGGTATCTGCCAACAGTCATCGGGGTACAGTCGGCTCGGAAAATGCATAATCGACACAGAACCGGAGCATTGCAGACACTACAATTTTACCTTCAATTAGTACTGAACTTTACTCGATTTGAACCAAAAAAATAGTAACGACATTATTTACTTATTCATCATCATCATCACAGCCCATAATAGTCCACTGCAGGACTTGGGACCTCTCCCACGAAAGGGGAGGTTATTGGCATAATCTCCGAGCTTGGCAGGCGGGTTGGAGATCGCAGTGCTATAAATATAACAATGGAAAACGCTGCTGCCCATTTTCCGGTCTACGGAGACTTTTGATCTTTAGCCTCGAAAGCATTAGTCACCTTGTACGACACTAACGAGTGTAAGGGGTTGGTGCGATTCTATTTTGCCGGACACCACACGGCACTACTTACTGTTGGGTAACCTTACTTATTACTTATAGTAAATTATTGTGCAAGACGTGTCTATGATTTAAAAACTAGTATCCAATATGGAGCTTCATCCAGTCACGCAGCAGCAGAGGGGAAACCCACCGGTTCCTGAACACGTTTAGGAGACCACCTAAAAGAAACAACAAGAGAGTTCCTTTGGAACCGCAAAGTACGCGACCAATTTGGCTCAAGGTGTGTGGATGAATTTTGTCGGTAACGTGCGGTGAGATGAAAGAATGTAGCTGTAGGCACCATGTCAAACAGTTCTTGAGAACAAACACCGTTGTACAAGCGGTAGAACACACAGAGGGAGGCGAGTCCCTCCGCTGAGTCAGCGGCTCAATACTACTTGTGAGCATGGTATCATCGACAATTCTCACAGCACGTTTTTGGATCGAGTCACAATGTAGCAGAATGTGTAAAAATAGGACCTTTGTTAGGCTCTGCCTGCCCCTATGGGATACGGGCGTGGGCGTGTATGTATTATATGTACCTACTAAATAAGTGGACCAGACACCGATGTGAATCAACAGCCCGGACTTGAGCAAATTTTCCATTTCTGCAAAATGAATATCTTTAGATTGCCTACAGGTATCTATAAATATTTGGCATCAGAAGACGTATGCGCGAATTGCTCCTCTGTCCTGGACGTGTGAATTGTTCACCTCTCTCGAGTCTAAGAACTAGCCACTCCGAAACAATCGGTCTTACATAAGCGCAATCAGATAGCGCTGGCTGTGGGCGTGCCCCCATTGGGCGGGTAACGCATTCGAATTTCAAATTGCCAGTTACGGCCTCACGCGAACACCATAGTCGGTTGCGCTTGCGCATTGCGTAGAGATAACGGCGAGGCACCGTGAAGGGAAACGAGGTTAATTCGTATGTAACTACGTTCGCGATAATGTATGGTCTTAATGTTGTTTTGGAACGTTGGTTATTATGTATGAAAAGGCTCCCACAGCAGTGTTGAGATGTATTTTTAGGCGTTATGGAACATTTGGTTTGAGAGCAGTCAAAAAAAAATGTACGTGACACAATCTGATTGTCGATCACATTGGCTGAATCTGATTCTCCGTCCTTTGTGCGTCCACACTTTTATCTTAAACAAAATTTGCAATAACGTGGTTCGTTTTGCCGCAATTTGTATCCTACATAACGAAACGAAACACAACAATATTAAAATGTCAACAGTCGCAAACACCGGCAAACAAGGCTCCCACCTTTAGGTTTGAAAGCTACGGTAGCTAGTACAATCACAGGCATGAGGTCTTTTTTATACTTTTCATCAGTGACAAACGAGTAGACAGCCCACCCGATGGAAATCGACAACTGTCGCTCATGACATCCGGTTCGTTGTCACTGTGAGGACTAAGATAAAATGTCTCATACCTGTAATTGCGCTAATCAGCGGTAGTTATCGCTCAGGAGGACTCCTTGTGCTTAACGGAGTCCATTTGCCGTACCAGTCTTCGCAGTGACTGGCTTGTCTTTGCTTTATTATGCATTATGGATGGTCATTATCACATTCCATCAGGTTTGTCATTGAGATGCGTAAACAGTTTCAGATTGACGAGTCTTAATCTTCCAGAGAAGGGTTTTGCCATAACTGAAAGGTAAAATTAATAGGCTATTCCTAGTCAAGCAAGCACGTTCCATCTTTGGCCACATCGTCAGTTACCATTAAGTGAGATGGCGGTCATGTTTCAATGAATAGCTAGTCTAAAAGAATTTTTTTTTTCACAATTTGTTTTATTTACAACTGAAAACACTGTCGCTATCCTGTCTGTGGTTTGACTTGCAATTATAGCATCGTACAACACCCATGAGTAGCTAATCCAGCGAAATTAACGGAACTTTGTAAGAAATAAACAGTTCCAAAGTTAAAACAATTAAAATTAATATTCATTATTTCTTCAAACATTCGTATGTCCTAAATACGACAAAACCACCTCAATCCATGGAACAAAAATATATCTTTTAAATACTCCCCGGACTGGTACTCGGTCCAAACAAATTTCTCACATTAATCGCAATTTGTTGCGCCGAGAAAATTAAATTAAATCCACGCTGTGTTCGGTTTAATACAAAATAAAAACGTCCGTTTGCGTGTTTGTCCCCACTTAATAACGGCTACCTTAAGGATATCTCAATATCAAAGAATTGATGGCCCTAATAAAGGTTATTAGTCACCCGCTATAGTGTTTAAATCACTTTGGAACATACCTAGTTGCGTGTTTTGAACGCTACTTGTGTTAGCACGCGATGCTTTTTAATAAGTGACCGCCTGAAGGTTCGGTCAAGAAAAATGTTTAAGCGGCCTCGCAAGACTAAGTACGTACCTATAATGTTACAGAATACTATACTAAAGATGCAACCACTAGACTACTAAACAAAAACTACTAAGGCTACTTAACTTAGGGCGGCTTGCACCAAATTAAAGTATCAACTTAAACGAATTTAAGTTGAAACTTAAATAAACAACTTCATACAAAAACTGTAAACGTCATTCTTCAACGCGTTTAAGAATTTGGTGTAAGCTGGGCTTAATATGGCATTGGGCAGATCTCATAGCTTGCAGAACCAATCCCCGATTTGGCGGAAAAAAGGTCTTTGAGTGGCGACCACGTGTCTAATAAAAATGCTCCACACACGATGGTCAGACAACCTGATAAAGTGCCTAGGAAGCCGTTGAATGCAAGAGGCACAAAGTCGGTCCGCTTGGAAGTCTGAGAAGAAGGTATTCTCGCTAAGCCCGTGACTCTTATATACGCATCGGATGTCAAAGGAACTGTTAAATAAAATAAAGGGACTTTAATGAGAGTTAATATCCTTATCGAGTAGTGTCAAACACACTGCAGTGAAAGTAAAAACGCGAAGAGGCCAAATTGAGAACTCTAGTAGTGTAAATTAGCTACAATGAAAATCGACAGAAAAAGTGTAACCGTGTTCACTAACTACACAACCCAATTTAATGAAAGAAAGATAAGAGCCATCTCGATTGAAATGGCTTTTAAATTGAGAAAACCTCATCCAAAACGGTCTATCCTTTCGGGAGTTATGATGCCATAGATAGTATAACCTACACAATGCCACAGATACCCATATAAAACTTATAACACCCCTCTTTTTTCCTCGGGGGTTAAAAACTGGATGTGTGACTGTACAGTCTAATACTATCTGCATAATGTAATTTACCAGTTCACTCAATGGCATGTTAAATAATGAATGATACGACGCAGGGATTCAACTGGATGGAAGTCCCAACGCTTCCAACTCCTACCCACAATTTGTACCAATACCTACAGTCGAAGACGATAATATAAATCACAATGATGTTAATGACAGAGCAGTGCAATGGGAAACTGATCGAGTGACCATTAACATAGCACAACTGATTGGGGTTCCCATGAGATTGTGAGAACGTTGATCGGTAGCTTATTATGCTGTGATCTTTATTGTTTCTGTATTGTTATTTTTCTTGCGGGTTTCATAGCTGTTTTGAATTGTGACCTTTGTATGTGAAAGGCAACAATTTATATATCGATATTTAAACTTATTTTAACCGTTAAGGCTAGTGTTTGCCGAGCACGCTCCGTACGTTAAAATATATCATTTCAAAGTTGCACGGGTTTAAAAATTTGTATGGAAAACTTAAATCCCGTGTAACTTGGAAACGATATATTTTAACGATAATCTGACAAACTATAAGCATGATATGGATTTCTGGATCACGTCAATATAATTTCGTTGGCTTTGATAGCATAATATTGAAAATATGATAAAAATACGTTTGTATGGAACGCGCTTGAGAAACACTACTGTATGAGACAATCATATTAACAGCTTTAGAAATAAGTTAATCTGTGATTGTCTATAATTCTGCTGATTCGATGTCAAATGATGGCGGCTTTTATCAACGACAATTGCAGCGTAATACAGGCTATTTTATCAACGACGGTAGTTCAGTGGTCAACATGCCGTCCTACCCCGCGAGAGGTGCCGTGTTCCGGCGGCATTCGGGTTGAATTTTTATTTCTGTTACGGATCTGAATGTTACTAGGTAAAAAATAAATTATCTTGGCGTTAATGTCTCGGTTGTGCCTCTCGAGAACGAGGGCCCGGGGTCCGCCTTGACCATGATCCAGGATATGGCAAGTCAGGTAATTACAGTGGAGTGACTGCCATCTGACCATGACCCTGCTACCCGGGGAACCTGACCAGATTGGATCATGGTTACACATCCAGTCGCCTGAATGTGCAGGTTTCATTACGATGTTTACCCTCACCGTAAGAGCATCGGTTAGTATTCAACTAATGTAAATAACTCCGAAAACAGTCATTGGTACATGGCCGGAGCGGGATTCGAACCCGGGACCTCTGGCTTACGAGTCGGATACTGTAACCGCTCGGCCACCGACGCTCTGGGTCTGGGTTACTAGGTACCTATGTGTAATAAGTATACCTTTATAGATACGATATTAGTTATCTGACACACTTAAAACAAGTTTTGCTTTGTTTTGGGCCAGACGGCGCTTTGTGAATTTGTTACAGCACATTTCTACCTATATTATTTTTTTGTTATCCCACGGGAATGCGGCATAACCGAATTTTATACGGATAAAGTCGCGGACAAAAGCTAGTATAATATATTTTCTTAAGGGTCAAAATACAAATCATTACCCATCAATGTAAGTTTCGCATTTAGCTATTACTAAATTTTTCACTCTCGTTTTGTACTTTAAATTTTACGTGTCAAGAGTAAATGAACAACAGCAACGTCAAATTATTTAAACTGATTACTACACAGGGTTCTGATTACCGTGGGAAAAATATTCGCGGCCTTTTTTATTTGCTAAAAAGAAAACGAATTCGGCCAAATTTGGTCAGACGCATTCTCTGGCTCTACAATGTCGATTTTATTGCAGACATCATTGAAGTGTCGACATAGAGCTGTTAAAACGTGTAATAAACGTCGTTCTCGATATTTTTACAAGTTGTCATGGCTTATCACTACAATGTATTGTGATTCAATCATGTGTTATCTGTCAGAGTAGTAATGCATTAATGACTAGTGATGGGCGATGATATATTCATTCGAAGGATCATTCGGACTGAATAAATACTGGACTGAAATATTCGATTATAAAAAAGAGGCATTGATTCGGTAATTTCCGAAAGAAACGTGCTTTGTATATCTTGATTTTCCAAATAAAGAGGTATAAAACTGCTGGTACACTTAAATAGGTTAAAGTTGTAAGAAAAGCTTGTTTAACAAAATAAAAAAATAAAAAATATCATCGCCTTTTCGTTCAAACAAGGAACAGGAACATGAAGACTCATACATCCGGAGACTAAAAATAAATTAGCAGCGTTCTCAGTGGTATATATTAATAAAATAACCACAAACATGTCCTGTCAAGGGTGGATATTGTAAAACCATCCACAAATGTGAAGGAGGTTCAAATCAAAGAGTGAGTCTGTTGTAACGCCTTTAGACTATTAAGTTTGTAATTAGCTTGCCTAGCATCAGGGAAGAGGAGTTCAAACATTTGGCAAAGTGTATCCACTTTGCCAAATGCCACAGAAGGAGCAGGAAAGCCACACGCTGTGATCCAAAAGCGTTATGTGAAAATTGCAGCAGTGTCTGCTTACCAGCAGATCTTGGCAGAAGCCACGATTGACCTCTCTACAAGAAAAAACAAAAGAATAGAAAACATAAACACTTAGTTCATAAAGTTGAAAACGATTGGTCAGAATTTAATACAAATTATGCCAAAATGTATGAAAATGCTTTTTTTCGTGATTTCACAGTTGCAAAATTTGTTTGTTGCATAGTAAAATTTGTTTGTTATGACGTGTACATGCATATCCCTTGGTAACAACAAATAAATTAAAGTCACCGTGTATAACAATACATAATAATACATACTTTAACACAAAATTATTTTGACTACATTCGGTATTAGCAGCTCCACACGAGCCCCGGGACTGAATCAATTCGTGGCCGGCGCACGCGCACGCTGTGGGTGGATTTGTTCACGTTCCGGCGCGATTAGCCCGCGCCGCGTACCGTAGGAGTTTGCGCATTCCTTCAACTATAGTACAGATACTTAAATGTCTATTAATACATTATAACCTGTATTACAATTGTAGTTGTATGGTTTTGCGGTCCACTATCGCAGCTTATATGAGCATTCGACCAGACTTATAGGTACTTAGTATTAGCGTGTGCGATTTGCTTAGGTAACTGGTTATGAAAACCAGTTACGATGACGGCCGAGACTTTCCATCCCTATCGAATGACGGGTGTCGCAAAAGGTGACGACATAGAGCTAGACCATAAAGCCGTTATTGTGAAATCTTTTCTATTTCAAAATTGGTACTTCAATTTGCTATTTCTAGACATTTTCAGAAGATTTTTGATAATTATTAGGGTTAGCAAGAACTGTTTTTTTCCTAAAGCGCCTGTTCCCCTTTCATTGCTCTTAAGGGCCTTAATGTGGCTGAGCTTGTGAGCTTATGTGAACTACTTTTGATGTGAAACTTCCATTACAACCCGTGTAAGTACGACCATTTTACTACTTAGTTAGAAAATTCTCCTAACGTAGCCTGCAACTAGTTTTTGACGAAGATTTGACTAGATGTTTGAATTTGGACTTACACTAAATACTGGGATAGCAACGATGACAAAGATTCCTCTACTTGTTCGGTGATCAGCTCTTGACAGGGCGGTCGTGGTCGCCATGTGTTGTGGGCAGTTGTCACTCGCCTTATGATTACATAATAAAGACCCAATAATAGTAAACCATATTTAGGCACCAGCTGGATGCGGAAAGCACAGGACCGGCCTTTGTGGAGATCTCTGGGTGAGGCCTATGCCAGCAGTGGGCGTCTTCTGGCTGATATGATGATAATGATGAGAATATTTATGTCAAAGATAGATGATTATCACAGTATTAAAAGCTATTAGCTATATTATTAGTCAATTTTTATAAAGATTGGACGCATGAGGCTCAAAATGTGCAAACATTCGAGACCTCCTTGGAACACGTGTAACACGAATTCTCGGCCAGTGCGAGCATTACCTTTAAACGGTTAAGGAGAAGCTAGTAGGTATATTAATGAGCTATCGTGTAAACTTTGATGGTAGTGGTATAATGAGCTGAAGAGGTTTTCTGAGGTCCATGGAGTTTAATAGAAGGACAAGGAAAATTATTTATACAGTATTCGACCATCCTCTCCTCTGGTGGTAAGTGACGATGCGGCCGATGATGGAGCATGCCTGTGTAAGAACAGCCTGTTTACTCTGGCCTTGAAAGCGTCTACATTACAATAATCAGGGAACACACTAACAGGCATCGCGTTCTATTCCTTAACCGTACGCATTTTAGAGGTTGAACTAAAGTACTCAGTTACTTTTTCACCTGTGGTATTCTGTAAGATAGTAGTCGGTACTTACCTAGTCTGGCGGCTACCATTCGAACGGGATATCCCGCTATGCTATACCATAATTTTTTTCCAACCTCCGACGCAAACAGGGTGTTATAAGTTTAACATGTGCGTGTGTCTTTATTTGTACAGTAATAGTTAGACAGAGTTGTGAATTCTAACTGTGGTATCATAGCTACCAAAAAGACGGATCTATTCCCATGCGTGTTTTTAATATATTAAAATCAGTTCAGTAGTTTGGAAATATTTGAACATAAAATAGACGTTGTTGGGGCTTTTATAACAAGTATCGGTTCAGTTATTTCTTAAGATATAGATACAGAGAAACGCGAAATTACCTAAATACTATTTCTGTTCTTCTTTTCTTTTAATTTATATGATCTTCCCCTTAACTCCGTCTTCCCGACCCAGTGCCCTTGCGCACGGGCCCTGATTGGAATTTATCGCCCTCCAGCCCTGTAACTTGCGCCTCGCCGCACCTTTTTGCACTTTTTCACCCGTCTGTACCTACAGACCAGAAATTGCTCACTTATTCCTTGTGACTCCGTATCGGCGATCGGTAATTAGATCATTAAAATGTAGGTATCGTGGTGTGTGAAATGGTTAAGTGTTTTACAGTTTTTTTTTGTTGGTTGGCAGCGGTATAGGTCAAAACCTAGCAAAAAGGTGCAATTCACGAGCATAAGTGCATGACCACCATAAGAATCATATTTCTATGCAGTTGTTCAAAGGTTTTTATACCATGCATGAATTATATGTTTATCTAGTAGATACAAAATACGAGCTTTCGAGACGGGAGCGTTAGTTGTCCCTTAGACCCAAAGAACTCGTCTTTGACTATCAGGGACAACTAACGCTCCCTTATTGTAACAAACTCATTTTCGCTGATGATGAACCAAAATCCTATATGACGATGTAGCTGCAAAGGATTTTTTTGTTGAAGTGATAGTAAACTTATGCTTTCGTACTATATATACCTAAATATCCAATTATCACAAATTGTCGCTCAGAGACATGACAATATTGACACTTGTTGTATTGTCTACATCGCCAGAACTGTATCCCTGACTACAGCTTTCCTCTAACACCACGTAACCAAAGAAACCCGGCGGTACTTTAGTTAGTTATTTTACCAATTGCACGTCCAGTCCAGTGTTGCCAGCTAAACGCGTTCACTTTCGCGACTTTTTACCCGTTGCCCATTCACTCGCGCAGTTTCATGACACGCCTGAGGCCACGCCGCGATTCCCACGGCGTCGTTAAAATGAAAAATTAACCAAACTTTCTTCGAAACGATCTTAGGAAAATAATACGTGTGGTAAGAGCAATAGAGTGCGTATTGCACTGTAGGGTATTGTACCTTGGAACGTTCGAAAAGCAATTTAAATAATCTGGACTGCGCATTCTTTGAACGAAAAGCGTGTTAGGTATTTGCTAAGAATTAATTGGATGAGTACCCATTAAAGGAGTGGAAATGTGTTTTAAGTAGGTACCAAGGTATACAACACTACGAATCTAATGATTTTATTCGATATTTTTTCTATGGCCTGTGGTGGTGGTCCCGCGGCACCTTAGCATTTTATTTTTTAATCACGTAAAATGATTTTAACGCATAACACTTTCTGACTTTCATTTGTAACCATGATCTAATCTGGTCAGGTTACCCTGGTAGCAGGTTCATGGAGCTTAAATGGTAGTCGCTCCACTGTAATTACCTGATCACTAAATCCTGGATCATGGTCAAGGCGGACCCCGGGCCCTCGTTCTCGAGAGCACAACCGGGACATTAACGCCAAGATGACTTTCTGACATTCATGAGCGTTTGTTAAAAACCTAAAATGAATGAGCCTATTTTTATTTTAATAGATATTGTTTATTTTATTAATATAATCTGCCTAAAATCCGGTTATGCCATTATTCCACGGGAACAACATTGAATTTCGGGTTACGCTATAGCGTATGTTGTCCTTTGCCAAGGACTAATAATCCATTGCCAATTCCTTTTACTTTAAAATACTCTGTGGCAGGGGACAACTTATTGTGAACGATATATACTCAGTATAGCGCATGTAACTGTCAATTATCGAGTTGTACAAGATTGTATACCCGAATATGCAACTATTATGACAGTACAAATCGGTCTGTGTCGATAAATTTTAAATTGTCATCGGTTACAAGGTTATACAAGAATAGCGTTCAGTGTGGCCACATCATGCGAAAGCAACTGAATTGGTAGGATTGTGTTTCTGGTTTTCTATCTACCTTGAAATTATTTGTATTAAAATACATTATTTTTTATATTGGACTAGCCAGGCAATTGACCGCCATCGCTACTCGGCGACTCGCTCAATGTACTATAATTACCTATACCTAATACAAAATGTTCTACCTATGCTATCCTTTGGAGCAAAAGTAGAGGATAACACAATGTAACACGTTATTTGTTACGTATTTAGAACTCAATTGAATTAAATAAAAAATAAAAAAAAAACATCTTGGCGTTAATGTCCCGATTGTGCTCTCCAGAACGAGAGCCCGGGGTCCGCCTTGACCATGATCCAGGATTCGGCAGATCAGGTAATTACAGTGGAGCGACTGCCATCTGACCTCCATGACCCTGCTACCAGGGGAACCTGACCAGATTGGATCATGGTTACAACACATCCAGTCGCCTGAATGTGCAGGTTTCATCACGATGTTTTCCCTCACCGTAAGAGCATCGGTTAGTATTCAACCAATGTACGTAACTCAGAAAACAGTCGTTGGTACATGGCCGAAGCGGGATTCGAACCCTGGACCTCTGGCTTACGAGTCGGATACTGTAACCGCTCGGCCACCGACGCTCCTAACTCAATTGAATTAAATGCTGTATCATAATTATAATTTTACACGTCTACAATCAACATTACAGGCAAAGAAAAAAATATACCCATTTTAAATGCTTATCAGTGTCTTTGCTTTGTACTTATTTTCAAAACATTATTTTATTTGTTTCAGTGCCATGTGATATCCAACAGAGTTGAATACATAGCACCAACCTGTTCGCAGATGTCAGGCAGACCAGTCAGGAACTCTACTGTGTGTTTGCAACCAGTCTGACAAGGGTGGAGGGCATGAGAAAAGGATGTTATAGGCTAAAGATGGACTAGACCACACCACTCATTCCCACCGCTGCAACGGCTGTTTATCCAGGATCTACAACGGCGAGTTTTGCCGAGCGTCGATGACCGAATGGTTAAGGTATCCGACTCGTAAACGAGAGGTACCGGATTCGAACTAACGACATGTACTAACGACTTTTTCTGAGTTATGTGTATTAGTTGAATGCTAACCAATGCTCTGACGGTGAGGGAAAACATTGTGATAAAACCTGTACATTCAGGCGACTGAATGTCAAATGTGTAACTATGTTCCAATCTGATCAGAAATCTGCCAAGGTCCAGCCTTGGTCAAGGTGGACCCCGGACCCTCGTGCACGAGAGCACAACCGGGACGTTAACGCAAATATGTTTTTTTTTACAGCGGCGAGTTTTGTCCAGGCACATCCGTGATTTAATATTATATATAGGTAAGTAACAATTCGACTTCCTTTTGAAAGTCGGAAAATACCCATTTCTAATGATACTGAAGCGATAATAATAAAATAAAAAACTAATTAAAGAGTCACTGAAATTTACAACCGCCTATGTTGTCCGAAATCTTCCATGGCAACACTGAGCTTGTGCGTGGTATGAACTTATAGAGGCGCATAAGTCAGGGGTCGGAGTCAAGCGTTCGACAAACTACGCCATTGTAGTGCTGTTACAAAGCCTCCAAAGGCTCCACACGGATAAGGGTGTTAATTACTTAGTTCTTAACGCAGATTAAAAAATATACTTAAGTTGTAAAGTGATAGTGGTCGTCTACTTTTTGAAGAATAATGTTGATTAGTTTAGTGAAAAAAAAAAATTTTTATAATAGAAATAACAAATTACAATAAGTACAAAAAAATTGCAATGAGTATTTTTTTTTAAATATGTCATCTGACATAAAGTTCTAATGTAATTCAAAAGAGTTTGCAATGTTTTGGATACTTCCTAGAGCTCCTACACGCTACATGAAATGCATGCAGGCCGCTCGAACGATTTTCGGTAAATACTGGACTAATTGCTATGATACATTTTTAAAATACCTTACTAAACTAGCAGTATCCGTCTTTGTCCAAAGCGTAAGAACAACCTGTAAAATCAAATTTAGGTATTTTCTTCTTTCAAACATGTTAAAATACATATTTACTTAAACATGAATATCCGGTAGAGTAAAATTGCACCAACCCTCCTGCGACTGGCTGTCGTAAAAAGCGACTAAGGTCTTATACCAGAAAATGGGTAGCAGCATTTTCTAATGCCGCCTGCCAAGCGTGGTG
This sequence comes from Blastobasis adustella, assembly GCA_907269095.1. Taxonomy (NCBI): domain Eukaryota; kingdom Metazoa; phylum Arthropoda; class Insecta; order Lepidoptera; family Blastobasidae; genus Blastobasis; species Blastobasis adustella. The sequence continues at coordinate 5,753,586 of OU026129.1, forward strand.
ATGCATGAAAAGCCCTCCACGTACGTGTAGGAGACTCGACCAAGACAAGACCAGCAGTAGACTGTTATGGCCTGTTAATGTAAATATCGGTTTGTATATTAAAAATAAGTTATCAAAACACTTTTTATTAGGTATACACTCATCCTAGCGTGTATCCCAACTTATGACAGGGTTCATACAGATTTTGTTAAAGTTTTAAAATTGGCGCCTTCACTCTAATTGGTTCTACAGCGTTAGTCTAGGTGTCGCCACTAGTATGTGTCATACATATCCTACGCGATGCGTTTTGTATTGCAGCGTATTTATCTAAATAAATCTCTGTAATTAACCAATGTTTTTGTTAATAATCCAATAGATTTCATAAAAAAAAATTATGTAGAACAAGAAAAAAAACAAGCCATACAAGTTCCAAAAATATACCGTCTCGAAGCCTACTACTAAGCTAAACTGTTCAACCAGTCTCCATAAATAAAATAATAATAATTAATGGTCTATAAAAACCATGATATAATTAAAATGTTATTATGACATTTTATTAAAACATGAGTAATTTTCGGTTATAATTAACACTCGTCTGCCAATCATACGTAACATATTTCAAAACTTAGGTATAATACCTACATAAAAGAGACTGAAGTTCAGGAACTCGATTCGGAGCGTAGTAATCTGTTTGTCGATCGATCGATAAAAAATATTATTTAATGAATTGCTGTAGCAACTCATTGTTTGAGTTTATTAAACATTTTCTCATGCCGACAACCAACTCCAGGTATGAGTTGAAATGTTCTATTTTCCATTACGATAGTCCACTGGTATCAAATGCAATACAGGTCTGATTCTGGCTTAGCAACATGTCCATGACCTGTCATTTGAATTTTCGGCTTTTTTACATACGCACACACTGTTCTCGTAGGTGTAGACAGAGACCACAGTACCACCAACTGCTTTTTTCTACGAGCTTATTGTATGAAGGACTATTGAGCGGTGGTTTTTGCATAAGTTATTATTTTGAGGTGAAGAAGGCGAATCAATCTAACTACTATCTATTTCAGTCATGTGTATTTGGAAGAGTCAGATTTTAGTTTTAGTACCTTACCTACCTTATGAATATTATATTTTATCAGTCCGCTTCTGTAACTGCAATAAATACACCTAAGAACCTTGAAACAAACTGCTACGTACAAGGAACCAAGTTTGAGTTCAAGTGCGGCAATAGGAGCCCATTAACCTAGATACAAACTGTAAAAGAAAACGATTCAGAAATCCCAGTTACACCCGCCTGCGGAACAAGCGCGCAAACATTCGTCGGCGCGTCGACAGCTCGTTGCGTCTCGCCGCAAGCGCTCAGCGCCATCTATCGCTCCACTTATATTACGACGAGCAGTTTAAGGCGCAGTCTGTTAGAATTAAGGAATGAAACTTGTGGAATGAACTAACTGAAAAGGTTTTACCAAGAAAGTAGAACATGGAATTCTTAAAGGAAGGGGTGAAAAGGTTTTCATTGGGTCTGCAACGCGTGGGTGATGCCCCTGGTATTGCAATCAGTCATAGGTTGCGGTGACTGCTTACCATCAAGCAGGCCGCAAGCTTGTTTGCCACCTTAGCGGTATAAAAAAATTAGTTCTTACTATAAAAAACTTTATCCGTTCCGTTTAGGTAGGATTATCATGTCAGCCGAAAGACGCCCACTGCTGGGTATAGGCCTCCCCCAGAGATCTCCAGAAAGGCAGGTAGGATACTAGGCAAATATGCCTACAAGGGTCTGCGGCATCAATTCAAGCTAGCGCAGAATCGAAACGTCAACATCTTAACAATTTGCAAAAATGCGCGCGTATTCTCGTGAATTTGCGCACACTCGCAACCTTTTTTTATTTACTATTTAGTTCCAACTAACGACGCATTGGATGAGCATTACGTTGTTGAGATAAGGGTTCATTTGCTAAATTCACTTTTAGAAATTCGCTACTCATTAGCTTTGACTCTGCGCAAGCATGGAATTGGTCCCGTCATTTGAGAAATGTGTCGTTCTCATCAATTGTTTTGACGTCTGTATTTATATTTTGAGCAACCAAGCCCAGCAGATGGCACAAGTGTACATTTAAAGAATTGGTTTGCTCCGGCTAGCGCCAAACCTGAATTTTTTTTATATAAATGAGATACCTTACCTCGTCCTCTAAAAATACCTAATATTTCTTTATACCACTAAGGTGGCAAACAAGCTTACGACCCGCCTGATGGTAAGCAGTTACCGCAGCGTATAGACGTTTGCAATACCAAGGGCATAACCCGTGCGTTGCCGACCCCGGTAAAACCTTTTCACCCCTTTCTTGATCTGAGAACTCTTATGCTGTACTAATTATCTGCTACCCTTTGTAATAAAATATAGATATATGATAAAGACTGCTGGGGTTGGACCCTTCAAGCATTCTTCTGCTTTCGTCTTCATGTATTGTCCCAATTATTCCCATCTCGGCACTTTACATTATCACATTCCTTGTCATAACCATAGCTACCAATCCTGATCCGTCTCTCAAGGGTAAGTCTTTTTTAAAACAATAGTTCACATGATACGTCGGGAACCTCCGCTGCCATCATAGTCCTGAAAAAACATACTAGAAGACTAAGTCGAAAACTGCCCCTTAAACAAAATGTCTGCCTTGTAAACTGGTATAACATGAGTAGATAACTAGCCGATGTTTGTTAGTATCGCGAATGTCCAGCTGAATTTGTCGTTTGCTGATATATTGGTGTATATTTTATTAGCCCTAATGGACCTAGGCAGGCTTGTAAGGGGTCATAGCGTGGTAATATTTGAGCAAAAGAGGCGGCCCATCGAGAAAGGCCATTAACTCATAATATAAATTCAGTTTCATGATTTGTTGCTTGAATTTATTTAATGGTTTTAAATATAAAAGTGGTACAAGTTAAAGTATCAACGTAAACATCGACAGCAGAGACGTAAAAACGTCATAGGTCATCAGCACGAAATGATCTATTAAGTGCACTCCACATGTGGACAGTTCAGCGGGAACACGAGAGTGTAGAGGGAGTATTCGCCTATATTCGTGTAGTCCCGTGCACGTTTGGCATGTCTCGCCTATTTCATAGACTAAGTAGAGATAGTTCGTTGTCGTCTCGATTCGATCGATTTTATTTTAATATTCCTAGCGACCATGACCATGATCCAGGATATTAGTAGATCAAGTAATTACAGTAGAGCAGCTGCATTCACCTCTGTGACCCTGTTTACAGCAGATTAGCGATATTACACCAATGAATCGATATAATGTCGACGCGTTTTGACACCCATCACATCCCTAATAGCCGAGAATGTAGAGGGTCGTCCAAAGTCCCGGCCAAAGTTTCGCCGAAAGATTCGGCGGATATGTGGAGTACGCTTTATACTCGGGGCCAGATAAGATTGCTTTGAGGTTATGGCATTCTCGTTATTGTTTATATTATAAGTTAATATTTGTTGACTGTCTGTCAGATTTATTTTCTTAGTCATCCGCAAGCAATAGAATCTGGCCCCGGTAATGTGTATATGTAGACTTAAAAACAAAACCCAAAGTGAAGAAAGAGAAAAAGCAATATTTTTTTAAAAGAAATTAAGGAAAGAATAATAACAAAAAGAGGTAAGACATCCGCTGCCCTTAGGTTGCTGATGCCTTTGGATACCGATTTTTATCCCAAGTACTACATCAGTACCAAGTAATACTTCTTTAAAACACGTGTATCTTTCAGCTATCCACACATACCGCTTCGGTTCGATCTTTATAATGTATACGGCTAAGAAATGGAACGTTTGCCAACGAGTGCCTTCCCTGATCATTATAATCTGAACGCCTGCAAGGCTAGAGTGAATAAGCTGTTCCTAGTCAGGCATGCTCTATCATTCATCAGGCCGCGTCATCACTTACCACCAGGGCATTGAGTCCGGTAATTTACTTGGATTGATCGAATTGTAATTGGAACGCAATAGCAGCTCAACGGCAGTTTTAATTATAGCAGAATACTGAAAACGCGTAAAACTGAGTTGCGATTCGATCCGATTACAATTCAATCAAGCGATTTGTAACAGTAGCAGAATAACAAAAACGTGTCAAGCTGCCATTGAGCTACATTGCGATCCAATTACAATTCGATCTAGCCATGAATAAATTAGCGGACTCGAAGTCCGGGTAAGATGGCGGTCACTTACCTGGCTAGTTATTTTAATAAATAAACTAATCTTTAATTAAAACCCCTATCCAATAGCTTCCTTTTTGGCTTTAAGCGAAAATATCCTCGTCCTTGCGTCATATCTGCTGAATATATGAGAGTCGTGACCTCCCTGGAGCACTTTTTCGTAAACTATTTCTCGCCTCCTCGTCCTAACCCCGGCGATGTGGATAGCTTCGCAGACCGTGGAGTTTGATGCGGAGCGAATTTGGTCTGACCAGCTAGTTGGACTTCGACCTATTGGTCTTACAAATCCTTTACAATGTTTAATAACTTCAAAATTAATAAGAAAAAGCGAAAAACCTCGGAAAAAGTTTACTTAAACTCTAATATTTTCTAAACCAGAGAACCGATTTTAATAAAACACAGCTAAAAACCATCTCGTTTAAATCGGCTTTCAAATAGAAACCGCATCCAAATCGGTTCATCCGTTCGTGAGCTACGATGCCACAGACAGACGCACAAAACCTCAGATACACATGTCAAACTTAGAACAGCCCTCTTCGTCGGGGGTTATAAAACCGATCTTACTCATACGTTAAACCTAATTGTAATATTTAAAACGTTAAAGATTATCAGCACCGCACTCATTGTTTCCTGCATGGACCCTATTTACATACAGTGCGTGCCATCTGCGTCACTCACATCGATTGAATCGAGATTGCATCGGTGTTCAAATTGGTATTTTGCTCCTTTTTTATCGATTCAGTGATGCTTCGAAACTTTACACCGAGTATAAATAAATGTAGCATCGATGTAGGTCCGGTGTTGAAGGTCTATTTTAAATGGTATTGGATTCAGTCAGAAGGTTGAGTGTTTCGTCGGAGTTGTGATAATGCATACTTTTTCCTCAAATCGTTTTAATAATTTAAAGAAATAATGATTCCTATTGGGTAATTATAATTTAACATTAACGATAATATTTATAATTATTGTCATCATCTCACTTCTATGCGTTTTAAATTTTTTCTACATCTGACCAAAGTAGGTAGGACTGAAACTCTTCTTAAGCTTCAAATGATTCCTATATAATACGTAGACAGTATGTATACTTTTTATGTAATATTTTATTTTATTTATTATTATAATATTAATGCACCTAATGTTTACAAGAGTAATTCTTATCGTTATAATAATATAGGTACAGAACTAACCTACTATTGAAAATGTTCCCAAAACATCAAACCAGGAATGAAGCAGTATTTTATCCTCATATGACTATGTGAATTAAAATTACATTTTCGCCATGGCGAGATGGGTGATGCAAGGTGTGGTCTTTGGTGTTGTTACACATATCGATAATTTAGTGGGTAGATACAAAGCATAATAAAATACACTACTTAAACCATTTTAAGTTTCCCTTTAAAATAACTAATTTTGTGAGCCTTAAAACTAAACAACAACAAGTTAATGATCAGTAGTGGTTATTTTCTCCTCTGGCTTTGATAACCTCTTGTAAATTATTTAGAAGACCGTCCATGATGTTTTGATGTCACTTTATGGATGATGTGTCCACTCCTCGATACTTACAATTTTCAGCTCTCAGAGGCTCATAAACTCTGAAATCCTTTTTTTAAGATTTTCATGCCTATAACTAAATTTATTTATTTATTTATTTTATTTTATTTTATAACCAATAAATGGCGCAAATGAGATCACGCGTAAGTTTGGAATTTCCTCCGCGTATCAGGCTGCCTTTATTGAACAGTGACAGTCTGTACGAGGGTCATAACAAATGCCGCCCAAACCTTTATTGAATTATCTTGGTAGCCCACTGTTTCTACCACACATTCGGTGTACCACTCGCCACGATGTCTGTGCACACGTTGACATCCGCCTGAACCTTCCATTATTTTATAGCTCAACTGAAATATTCTTGCCCTCCTGTGCGCTGTGGTCAGCTCTGGCACCCGGGCCAAAATGGTGGTAAAAATGCCCCCAGGACCCCTCTCTTTTAATATTCTAATAATCGTTCTAATGTTTACACTTCCGTACCTTAAACAAGCGGTTATATACTAGCTTCAGAGGCTGTTGCGAACTGATTCCGAAGAACGCCGAGGCGATATAACGGTCATCTCTCTTTGACGTCGCCGACCACGTCCTGGTTCTTTCGTGTAAAAATCGATCTCTATGTAACGTCGAATAGCATTTCCTAACGTAGTTCGGGGATAATCAAGCAGCGCTAGCTCTGGCGACCAGCTGCATCAAAACAAAACTCCTACAGAATCCAACCTGTCTCCCAATTGAGGATATTATTCAAAACCTTCCACAAAACGTGCAGGAGCATACATTAAGTGGACTCTCAAAAGCTGTTGATGAAGTTCATGTATTATTACGATAAAACAGTGGACGTCAAATATCGACAAAACGGACCACATTTTCCCAGCACTACAGCGGCGCGGCTCGCGTGACCCCTGACCTCCCCGCCCCGCGCCCCCCGTCCGGCCTCACACTGCTCACACATGCCTCGCCCGTAGCGATCCCGCCCAACACCTTTTTGGTATGGTATAAGCATCAATACAAAAAATCGGCACCGAAATCTTTCCGCTCACATATCGATGGTTTTCGATCGTCGATTTTGGATCGTTTGATCTTTGGCAGGTGTTTGTAAGTTGGGTTTGTTATTGGTGCACTAAAACGTCGATTTGGTATTTATTTGTTTTTTTTTTGGCCGAGGTACTTTTCAATGTTATTACCTACTTGACCCAAAAATTCTAATGCAATCGTAACTATCATCGCCGTCATTATCAATACTTAATCAATCAATCCTTTTCTTCAAAGACGTGTTAACGGTTTCAAACATATTCCATTCATACTTTCATATCTGTATGCCTTTAGCCGTGGAAAGTGACGATAGGAGCCTACCTCTAAATATTAAGCAAGCCATTCTTCTCTATTCTAAGATGTGCTCTGATATAGGATAGATCATTCTTACATAGGTACATAAATAAGAGACCTTGGTTCAGATCCCAAGTACTGTTTAAATTTCTATCATCCACACAAGTACCTACCAGGCGGCCATAGTAACTAATACAATAAAGAACATCAATACTGATGTAGGTCGGCTCAATAAAGGCAAAAGCGTCAAGAGACACGCGATCCCCCAAATATATGTTCATCATTAAGACACCTTTGAAAATGTCTGGAATTCCAAGCATTGTCCTCTGAAAGCCATTCAAAAGTCAGCTCGACTCAATTAAATCTTAATTCCTACAAAGGCTTCGATTAATGAAATTAAGTCGGCATTTACCCGAGTTAACCATCGAGACACTACAATGCCCCTAAATAGTAACAATCGAGTCAAAGCAGCCTCCACAACAAAGGTTCTAACTAACCCAAGCGGTGACTATTAAAATTTAATGACATGATTTATTCAGAGAGGAAAAAAACACCGAGAAAAGGGTACGATGTTACGTTCCATTTTTCATAACGCAGTTGGTAGCAAATGGCCGAATAAAAAATGTTAAACACGGCCGACGCTTTATGAAAAACGGATCCAGCAGAGAGCGGCTTTGTCATCGGTCAGAGAATTTATTCATGGTTACCTGTTGAGCCCCGCAGTGGATGAAATATAAAGAATATTCCATTTTTCTGGATATGTATTGCATAATGTGTATGGCTCGAGGAAAGTCGTGGATTGATCAATTTTGTTGTCATGTCGTGTTTCGTCGTTGATTTCTTCTTGGATCTTGGATTCTAGACGAATCATTTAATGAGAAATGAACAACACAATAACAATAATAAATGTAACTCGTGCGTTTTTCTAACTTTTTTCTGATGCGAATGGCAAGAGACTAGAACTGCCTGGGTCCACCTAGGCACAGGCGTTACAACCTGTGTCTCTCTAAGACAAGGAGTGAGTAGGTATTTAATAGACAGGTATACTCCACCGTAGACTGCACAGGCACTTAACTAATCAGGTGAAATGGCAGTGAAATGTATGACTATTTTCTATAAAAGTAAAAGTGTAATATCTACCAACCAAAGGCTTAAGCTATATATTAAAATACATATATGCAGTTTTTCAAAGTATAATCGAAAAATTATCCTTAACATACAAAACTAATGCCAATATTAGACAATACACGACTACCCAGCTCTGTCTTTAATACTTACGATTGAGCTATAGTGAGTTTTACCCGTAAAAACAGGTCGTACAATATTTTGACCAGCGACAGGACTTTCCTCCACCTCTATGTCCATAAAAATATTTGGTCATCTGCTTAGTGGTAGCCGTCCCATTTATAATATTTTATAGAAATCAACAATACAGAGCCGAGAACATTAACTCTGCTCTCACAATATGATGCTCCGGTTGTGTATGGCATTTTTATTGTAAATTGCTGTATGATTGGTGTCCATCCCGGCATTGTAGCAATACAAACTGGCATTCTGTAGGAATTAAGAGGACCTATAAGTGTGGTCGATTGACTTGTTTCTATGGAAGTAAAAGTTTGGCTGGCGACGTTTATTGTGTTCTATCAATCGCCTTTGCCGGATAGAGTAATCTTGAGATTCGTTAGTGTAATATTGGTATTGCTTGGAAATAGCCCTTCTTATTTGTAGTCAGTTTTGCCTCTTTAGGTAACCAGAATGTATTTTATGTCCAAGGCAGTCGAAAATTTCATTTTATTTAAAAAAAAAGAAAATGCAGTTTGATAATAAACATCATGGTTACCGAGCGCTTGTTTCCGCAAGGCGAGTCAATCGTATCACCGTAAAGTTTCGATCACAAGTTTGACATGTCAAAGCCATATATGTAAAAAGGATTTGGCTCATTTGTGTAGAAGTGTGAGTACGTACTTGCGATCGATCTCCCAGGGCAAATATTATCTATCCGCGATCGATTCGGGAACACGGCGATTTAGCAAAATAAGCCCCCTTGTCTGGTTCTCCTGTTAACAGGGTCAAGGAGGTCAAATGGCATTCGCTCTACTGTAATTACCTGACCTACCAAATCCTGCATCAAGATCAAAGCGGACCCTGGGCCCTCGCACGCGAAAACACAATAGGGATACTGACGCCTTGATTTAAATTAAACTCAAATTAAGCACAGTGTATAGCGTGGGTGCCGGATGTCGTAAAATATATTGTTATTGATTTGATATTATAATCTGATTATCAGCTATAAGAAACGTCTATTTTAAAATAGTTTATTGTATTAATTTATCAAGAAATTAATGTAATTTATGGATAGTCGAAATCTGAAGACTATTTTCCAATGCAAAAGATACGTTAATTATATTCTGTGGCAAAAGTAAGATAATCAAATAGTGCCTCTGTTCTGTTAGTAGCCGCTACTTCATTGGCATGGATTTGGACACAGTTTTTGTATCTATAGATACATAAACAATAGTATATTCTAAAAAATAGGTGAGTGTATCATTTCAAGGTTGGATTTATGGTTGTCTTGCGTTCGTCTCACTAAGGCTCCGTTCTTGGATCAATAGTTACATATAACTAATAGTCAATTTAACTATGTGTCAGTTGACAATAGTTAAAGCCCGAACTGGTACTTAAAACTGGCCAGGGTTAACGAAATAGAGGTAGTGAGTTTACATTGTCAGCTTATGATCTATTCCGCATAATTCAACTATGATCCAAACTTCATGTAATTAGGTACGTGAGTTCCAACTGTTTTCGTGATTCATCCAGTGGTTACAAAGCATTCGCAACCCCATGGGTGTTGCGGTTATCTGTGAGCAGCGGTGATCTTTCTTGTTTAGTTGCTTGCTGACTTGCTTGTGGCTCGTTTACTGGCTTGCTTGTTTGCTTGCTGGCTAGTTATTTTGCGTCCCTTCCTTGAGTGTTAAAAGATTCAAACTACTATAAAACTTCACCGAGTCTAAATAGCAAGACATACGGTATCGACAATACCACATGCATGGAAACAACATACACTATTTTTTTCAATAGAACACCATATTCTTCGCAGACCTACGAGATAAATCGACCATATCAAAGTAGTTTATTAAATTAAAGTTTAACAATAAAACCCTGTGAACTGGCAGACTACGAGTCGCCGATAACAAAACGTTCACAAAAACGGGCGTGGGCAGAGCAAAAACTAAACGCAAATTCTGTATGGAAAAAAAAATATTAAACACTCTAAATTTTATCGAAATTTGTTAAGGTCATCATGACTGTTCGCTATTTTATTCCTCCCCTACATCCCACATGTCACCAGCCATTGTGTTTTCTTAAGAAATGGTAGCGATTTTGACAAAGGGTGCTGGAGCAAAGCTTTGGGGTAGAACAAAAAACCTTTTTTCCTGGCTCAAAAATACGATTTATAAGATGGGAGCACCTGTCACTAATTGCCACCTTTCGGCGGCGTTGTTTGTGACAAAAAAATTTGATGTGAGGCCAAAGATGATCCGAGGTATGGCGCTCTATTATATTCGCATTTTTGAAATTATGTTCAGTGGAATCTTTGACAAACTGTTCGCGATGTGTTTAATTTTTGAAAATCTTAACGATAAACTGAATAAACCATTCTATTTTATAAGATATTATTCTATATCATAAAAATATCAGAATATATTTATCCAAGACAATCAGTCCATCTGTAGGTATCGAAGTCCATAAAATTTTTACCACATCAATTTTTAAAACACCTGATACTATGAAAATAACGCTTGATTAATAGGGAAAAATAATTGATCGATGTCTCCCCCCAAATCAAAGTGAATCCATTTAACCGTATCAATATATTCCCAATAATGTACTAATCAAACGGCTAGCGGGACCGATTGGTAAGCAGGTGGTACCAGGTTTGATCCCCAATGCCGCCATGTACCAATAACCTTTTTTGAGTTATATGTACATTAGTTTAACACTAACCGATGCTTTTACAGGGAAAGAAAACATCGTGGTGAAACCTACTGTATTGTGTAACCAAGATCTAACTGGTCAGGTTCCTCTGTTAACAGGCTCACGGAGGTCTGATGGGAGTCACTCTGCTCTAATTACCGGATCCGCTAAATACTGAATAATATGTTAAGGCGGACCCCAGTCACTCGCACACGAGAACACAAACGCAATACGCTAAAATGATGATGATCTGTGTATCTGTATGCACTGTCAGTCTGTGGGATCGTAGCTCTCGAATTCATCCGTCCAATTTCGTTGTGGTTTTCTTTATTTGAATACTATTATTTGAGCTTTGTTTCGTTAAAATAGGTTCAGTAGTTTAGAAAGGAAATATTTGGGTAGGTATATGCATACTTGTATGTATCATTTTCCTTTCGGTTAGGTTATTAAATTAATCACTCAACCCACTCCTTGTCGTTACCATGCATCTAGTTCTTAACCCATTAAGAAATTCATTAGATTGGCATAGCATACAATGCAACAGAATACCTACTAATATCTACCATACACCATACTTGGAAAATAAATATCGACATCTCATATGCATATAAAATATCCCCGGTTCATTCATATCAGCCGGCCCCTCAATCACAACACAGCCACGTGCGTTTCAAATGTGCTTTTTATTAAGTTACTAGACACAGATGGAGTTTGATACGACGGGGCAATGTATTCAAATTGATGATTGATTCGAGCATTCAGTGTAACTATGATTGAATAGAGATACATAGCATTAGTGTCTAGGTGTATTGGGCCGGCAGATGTTAACCTTTTGACCGCTGTGTCGACGCGTCGGGCTTACGTGGGGTACGTGTATGACTCAGGAAAATATCCGGTAAGCCCCCTCGAAATTTTGAAAGTTTTTCTTGTCAAACAAGTATGTGCCATTTGTGACTGGAAAATGTAAAGTTCTATGTTAATTTCGTCGTCAGTTTGACAAAACATCTACCTATGTGTAATACAATTAAAATGATCACAGAGCTAACATTTTCCTCGCGACTTCATCCGCCTTGATCTCGTCCCTAAACTTTCCCCTTACGAGTTTCGTACAAAGTGACTTGCCAGAAAATGGGCAGCACCTATCTAGGTGTTGGGAATTTTCAACACTTCCATTTCAGATTATGGCAAAACCATCGAATGAAAGGGAAAGGATTGTGCTTTATATTCTACTCTGCTGCTACACGGCTAGCCAATAATTTCATCATCATCATTAGTCTACAGCACTTAAGAACTCATTTACCCCAGTGGTTGTCGGATCTTCGGCAGGTATGGACACCCCACTGCCACTTTAGCATACTTATGCTTCGCGCTATGTCGGTAATTTTTCTGTCCGATTATTTCGTTGCAAATAACTTGAAAACATAAAATGCACTGCGACGTTCATAAGACTTATAACTATGCGCACTCAACCCATATCGACCGATAACTGGATTGCTAGAATCGTAATTACGAGAATTCCTTTGAAGTCGTGTCAATACATACTTCTTTGCAGCCAACGGTCATGAAATGCCATAAGTAGAATTTATAATTTTCTTTACGTAATACTTTAATGGCTATTGTGAACAAACAAAGAGTGGTTTACGATCTGTGCGGACAATTAAAGTCCGTAGCTTCAAAAGAAATGTCTATCAAGCTTATGTTTAATTCCAAGGTTTTACGACTCTTGGCTGTCTATTGGTGCTAAATGGCTTTTCACGCAGTCTTTAGCTGGTCCAAGAAGCGATTGCTGCTAAAATTCATTAGGATGTACCTACTCGTATTTCCTGACTAGGTAGTTGACGGAATAAATGTGGACTTCTTAAGACAATATGAGAGTAAATTACTTTTAAGCAGTCCATACCTTAATTAGAAATCTGTAATTTTCGGTGTACCACATAATTTTTCGTGAAAATATTTGCATGCCTAGGCTCATCATATTTTTAAATCCTTTTTTTTTTTTAATTTGTGTTATTTGATTGAATGTCGCGATAGATATTTATATTCTGATTTCAGATTTGTTAGTATCAATTCTACGACCGAAGTTAACTTTTTAAACTAATTAGTTTAAATGACATGTCACATCCCATTGCCTCCAGTTTGTATCAATGAAACTTTTCCGAGTTTTAGTTGAAGCCTAACCGATGCTCTTGGTAAGGGAACATCGTGATAAACCTGCATATTCAGGCAACTGAATGTGTAATAATGATCCAATCTGGTCAGGTTCCCCTTGCAGCAGAGTCACGGAAGTCAGATGGCAAGTCGCACCAATGTTATTACCTGCTCTGCCAAATTCGATCATCCGCGAAAGCACAATCAGGACATTAACGCCAATGACCACCAGGTAACTAGAAGAAGAATGAATACAACCATCTGTTTTCCAAAGCCTCTCAAGTGACTTAAGTTGTAAGGTTGTCCGAGACCCAATTAAGCTTAGCTTCGCCATTAGCTTTCGCCTTTAACAAGGTGTGTAATTTGCTGCAGCCATGGAGCTATCATACCGGTAGTCCTTCGTGGACCAGTAATACAAGTCTATCTGTTTCAGCTGTCAGTAACTAATGTCTTTGCAACTTACGGGGCAGTGCGAACGCTTGATATACAGCCTTAAGATCCTGTTAAATTGTAATTTTGTGCTGAGAAATTGCATCGATACCAATATTGTCTCTTGTATCTGCTGTCGTTTATTTGTCCGTGTTTGTTTTGACCTGCATTTGCATTTGGGGATTTATTGAAGTTACAAACGTTGTCTTTAGGCATTGAATTTTATGCAATGGTGGAACCGTGTACACGTCACCATAATTAATTTAATTGATTTATGTATTGAACATATTTCATTATTTAGGTAAGTAGAGTTACATTTCGAAAATGACACTGCGGCCAGTGCATATAACTACAATGTACTAGGTATTATACCTACCTATCCATAATGCAAATGGAACAATATGATCGTTCTCTTCCATTACGGGGAAAACGACAACGAACTTCTAAGCGAATTACAAAAAATAGTAGCAACAGCTGGTGAAATCCGAATACACCATTAGACCGTTGAAAACATAAACTACACAGGCAATCCATAATGAGATCACTTTGCCGGTGCCGAAGCCGTAACATATTGCGCTTCCAATTAGGGGCTGACTCCCTGCTGAGTCCAGCATCTACTGGAAGGGGCACCACTTAAATAGCCAGACCACGATCTGACCCTTACCATGATACAAAACCACTTAGACTACTCAAAAACGACACTTACGCCCCTCATAATAAAGATGAAGATAAAACTAGTCTAGACGTGGTAAACCCAGGTGACTGCGATGATAAATATCAGAACAGTCGACTTTCAGTTGTAGTAAATAGAGGTGGTGTAGACAGTAGTAAGGGTTGGTGAGGTCAAGGTATAAACTGTTACGGGACGGGCCATATGTTTTTAATACTAGTTCAAGGTTTGAACTATTTAGGTGTTGACGAAGTATATCATTGATATTTACTGAATGTAAGGTAAGTGGTAAGTAACAATAAAAGTGAAAGTTAATTTTTTCTTCCTGCACGGTTTATTCGTCAAAAACTCCTGTTGCCGTTGAAGTTAGGCACAGATTTAGCTTCTAAATTATAGGAGATGGATTTCAGCCTTTACCTCTTTTAAACTTACCACGTGAAGAACTTTCTACCAAAACGTGTGTACTAATTTGATTAAAACGAAAGGCCTAATGCTAGGCTATAAAAAAGTCAAGGTAAGTGTGCTTTAGAGTTAATTAGAATATTTTTAGACGTGTTTGTTTTTTTTGGGCCCCGAAAATCAATAAAGATCTATAAAACAAACATTGCCTCCTGATGAAAGCGATAAATTATCCGCTGAAATATTTCCCACGCCTTTCGCCAACCGTGTAACTACAGCTATTTGTTTCACCATAAACCACGCCACCATCTATGGCCGCTATGGACGTAATTGATGGTCTACGTCAGCTAATTAAAAGCAAACATAATATACAAGCTGTATTGGAGGGCAATAGCAGAAGTCACGATGAGCGCTGTAGCCTAGAGCCATCTTTGATGGATAGGATTGACTGCACGCGTATATTTTGTAGTGTAACGATGCAATAGAGCACTCTTTATTTTTTGAGAAATATAGCCCTGTATCGGGCTTGGTTTATAAAAATGCACCAAACAGCCTACCAATTATGGTCTATGTGTATGTATAAGAAATGTTACTCCTACATACAATGAAATAATGTTTGTGTTATAGTCACACAAATTAAATCCAAACGTGCATATTCACAATATGAACTGGATCTATAAATACATACAGGAAAAAGACTTTAATGAGAATTTAAATTTTGACTCAAATAACAATTAGCATTAAATATGTCCGTCCACAAATGTACTTAAATGATTTGATGGTGGGGATTAATTGAAGTTCATTGTAATATCCATATTTTACAAATAAAATATTTGCCTCAGTTTTACTATAAATAATATAGCAGCACGCCCTTTCTGTCTTTTCACTACTCTGTTACCATTCATTCATTAGTTTCCTTCATTTCTTACATCAATTAATATCTTTGTTCCAATGTGTCAGTTGTAAATTGAGAAGCAAACACTAGTTACAAGTTTTTTGCCTGCTCATTGACCATGATAAACAATGAGAATGAGAAACGACCTGTCCAGTGATATGATGCTTAATGAACAACGAAGTGGTGTGGTTATAACTAATAACCACAAGTAATAGTTTCGTAAGATAGGTTTGTTTTAATTATAAAATTTTGATTGCGTGTAAGAAGATGGATTTTTACGGCGAAACGAGATGCTATTATTGTAAGGCTGAAGTTGATGAGTTGACTGGTCAACTTTGAAAGGAGGTCAAAGTGCTAAATTCAATCACTCTATCCATAAATGAAATACTGGCAATGGATGGATCTTTCTGTATTGTGTAAACGACTTATCTGTATACCAAATATCATCAAAATCTATAATAACCATAGTACAATAAAGAGGCAGACAAGCCTTTATATATGCTAATACTATTAGTTCTGTAACGTAACTGCCGCAAGGTGGACGCAGCTCTTTTACTATCACCCAATAATAAAGAAGACTAAGGCGCTGTCCTAATTAGCAACGGTCGTGCGACGGGCGGTTTTGAGGTCTCCTATTGGTAGGGCGACGTCCGTCGTACAACCCATGCCAATTAGGACACTAAACTTAAGTAGACGCCTTAAGATATTCCTGAGCTATTGGGCGTCACAAAATTGGTCGGCATAAAGTTAAGTATGATTTGGCGAGTTTAGTTTTCACTTAAGGTTGATGCTTTTTGTTAGTAGTATCTGAAATCGAATTAGGCGTCGCCTAAAGTTTAGTGCACTTGTTCATTATAGAAAAACTTGGAAGAATTCCACCGAGATCCGTATTCTACGAAGTACAATTGTGGAATTACGAGACTCTAACCCATTACACGTATACTTATATAAGTATAGTAAGTAGCCATAAACTCAAGTCTTTGTACTGAATTCGCAGAAACGTAAAACAGTAAGCAATTTGCGTGATGTCAAGTCAGTCGTCGCTGACTTTATGTTAAACGAGGCTGTTATTTATTTAGCACTCTTGCTTACGAGATTTTTAATGCGCCCCTCGAAATGAGAGATTAAATCATATTTTTCAATCCTGAATATCTCATTAAAAATTCACATAAAGCCAATTCTTTGCGAATGACAAAGGCGAATCTTGGACTGCAGTGCATTCGCTCCGGACTTGATTTAAGAGATACGCAACTTGTCAAAGCAGTAGGTAAATCACCGCAGCTCGTAACAAGTTATAATGATTTATATCAAGCAATTAAAACTGAACGTTATTAAAGGAGTGACCCACACAAAATGCATCAGAGGTATCAATAAAAATGACCCAATATGGAGGACAGAATGAGATTAAATCGATTCGTAACGGCGCGTCGTCCCTTCGGTTATCATAAAATATTGTTTGATAATTTTTGACGCCATTTACTACGTTTAGAATTACAGGCGTTGTAAATTGCGTCAATATTGCAGAATAATTTAATTATAACTTCTACAAATCCAGATTCCGAAATAATCAGATTTGTTATTGGTGATGATGATGATGATTCAATGAAAGCGTGATGTTCTATAACTCCTAATCTAAATTTCACTCAATACTGGCAAAATATGAAACCTAATGATGTTTTTACAAAATGTTTTTTTAATTATTGGGTCCTTACCAATGAAATTGTCGTTTTTTTTTCCAAGTATATAATTTGCTCATACATTTTAAATTGTACATAACATATCAAAATTAATACTTGACTTAAAAAATAGAGTATATTTAAATGCCGATGATAATAAATAATAATAATAATAAATATGCTTAAAGAATTCACACAGCACCATCTAGCCTCAAAGTAAGAAAAGCTTGTGTTATTGGTTCCAGAAAACTGATAAACTACTTATACATATATTTTTAAATACATACTTATTATTACATACAACACTCAGACCTGTAACAGAAATTAAAATTCATTACTTCAATTTCTACCTGGCCAGGAATCGAACCCGGGACCTCTACGTGGCAGGCATGTTAACCAACTCAACCACTCAGGCCGTCGATAAGTCAACAAAAAATATTTGTAAGCATTTGAAAATACCCCTATTCAGTTGTCGTTAATTTTGCCTCTTTGAGGGTAGTTATGACAATAAAATGGTATGCAGCAGTTAGCTTAATGTCATCGGATTATATCTGAAAAAATTCTTTACCTGGACCTAATATTTTATGTACCTACTTGCTCTTTAACTTAAACTAAAATCCTAATATCATAGATATATCTAACTGATGAACTACCGTATAGGAACAATTAAAAAAATGTGAAATATTTTTATAATAAATATTTTATAGTTCTTCAAATTAATAGAGAGTTGCACAGGTACAATATAACGTAATATTAACAAATGAAAATATTGCCTGGATTCGTAAATTTATAAAAGGCGAATTCCTAAATACAAGACATCTTATCCTTTTTTTCTTACTCATATTGAAAACAATTAAGAATACGACTGAATGGAGTCATAAACTGGCGCGTGACTCATAATGTCGAAGTCCTTACTTACAATTTACGAACTATTGTTCTATTACTTTTTCTTGAGTCCTGTGCAAACAAATCTTTCGTTGATGTCTCCATTCTTGACACTGAAAATCCTCTTTTGCCTGACCCACGTTCGTGGTACGTAGGGTACCTACTGTGAAAGATGTCTACTACCATTATGAGGGTAAAGATGTCACTGCTTTACAAATAATAATTTAGGTACAATTGTCTGTCTGGTGTAGAGCTATTTCACAGCTTAAACTGCTGAGTAAGCACGCATTATCCAGCGATATTTTCTAATTAGATAAACGCCGTGGACGCAGACAGCGAACAAAAACTAAACTAACCTAATTAAGACCCGAAACAGGAGTGCTCGAAGGACCAAATGGACTAATTGTTTACATTTCCCCTTCAGAAGCACAATGCGATAAAAAACCGAATCATTAACCTCAAAAAACAATTATATTTTATAACATCTCCGCCTATTTTTGGCTACCAAAACCACTCCTGTTTGGAATTCTATTAAAACTTAATTAACTTTTTCTCGGTAGTTATAAATTTTAAATAATGTTTTAGACCGAAAAAGGACGGTCAATTTGTTTTGCTACTTCTAAACGTCACTTGTACCAATGATAAATGTGTTCGAGGGCAGATGAAAATTGCATTTTGTTTTGTCAAACGCCGACAAGGGCTTCGTCACGGATGTTATATGGGATATTCGCCAGCCGTTTAGAGAATTATGAAATAAAAGTAATATCTCACACGGCGAATTTTATATTTGGAAGACTACTGCGAACTTATTTGGAGGTCATTATTTATTTTCTTAATTTAGTTTCTAATAGTTCATAATAATTCAGCAACTTTGTCACCTCTGACGGCTACTAGGTTTTTAGAGCTAATTTATAAGTTAATTTGTTACTTCGCTATTTAACAGCTCATTACGTTAATTTTCATCTCATTAATGGCACCTTAAACGTTTAGTGAGACTCTTAATAATTTACATATTAAGATGAAGATTGAATTAATCGGCTTCATATCGCTGTACAAAATATACAAAAATATAATTACTGCAGACAGCCAGACAGCATATAGCGCAAGCATTGGCGATACTCTTGGTGTTGCTAATGTCTATAGGCAGTGGTGACCACTTTACATCAGGTGACCCCACTTGCCTGTTTGCCTACCGAATGACATAAAAAAATAGCGATTTTAGAATATGTAAAATTCAAAGAGCTCCAAGTATCTTAGTTTTTTAACATGAAGTGCTAATATATATTATCTACATATTATAGATCGAACACAAAATCAATTGACCATCTAATCCTAAAGCACCAAAAAGTTGTGTCCCAATTTAGTGAACACAAAAAGGCTTCACATTTTGGAATAACAAAGTGGAGGAATTCAAGGCTCGCAGGACACAGCCCGGGGTGATCTGTGGACGGCACTGGCCGCACCATATTTCACGGTGCCGACCCGATGGATTCGGGAACACCCGCTGTGCTTCTGAATTAAGTAAAAGCCTTGGAGCTCTTGTTTCTTGATACCTCTAGTTGGACGTAAGGGCACGTGTATGCCGGAGGATTTGTGTACAACATTTGGTATGTGTTTGGTGAGTTTCGAAAAGGATTTTCTCAGTTTGCACATGTGCATTGAATAAACTTAGGTATTACAATATTTTTTAAATAGTTACAATAATTATCATCCAAAAAATTGCTGTGTATTTGCTGGACGACAGTGACCGCTTTTCATCAGTTTGACAGTCGTAACTTTTGCATCCATTTACAATAATAAAATCTTGTGTGAAATGATCCTACCAATCCCATCTAAACTAGATCCATCCTCTCTTTGTCTCCTAAAAATCATGTTTTGTACATATTGTACTACATCTCAGAAAGAGATCCCGCAGGCGGCCGAAGAAGAGATGGCTTGAAATCGCTGAGTCGGATGCGAGAGCCAATGGCCTCTACGATGCGAGGATGCTGGAAACCGGGCGAAGTGGAGAAAAAAATTTAGAAAGCGGAGTATAAGCCGGGATAGATGCGAAGATGATCAAATTTGCAGGTATGTACCATTCTCAAAGTCACTTATCATAAGACGGCGGGCAAATGCCCGTTAGTTCGAAACAAAAAATATCATATTACCTACTTCACAATATACATAAAGCCTTCGACCATATATAATCATCCTGGCGTTAATATCCCGGTTGTGCTCTCGCGCACGAGAGCCCGGGGTCCGCCTTGATCCAGAATTTAACAGATCAAATAAATACAGTGGAGCGAATGCCATCTGAACTCTGTGACCCTGCTACCAAGAGAACCTGACCAGATTGGATAATGGTTACACATTCAGTTGCCTGAATGTGCAGATTTCATCACGATGTTTTCCCTCACTGTAAGAGCGTCGGTTAGCGTTCAACTAATAAACATAACTCAGAGAAGAGGCATTGGTAAGTACATGACCTTAGTGGGATTCGAACCCGGTACCTCTCGCTTACGAGTCGAAAACTTTAACCACTGCCACCGACGCACCCGAAAAGTAAAGCCTCCATCCAGTATAGAGCCATAAATGGCTTCAAATCCTAAATAATGTAAAGTTAAGCACATCCCAATATGAGCGCATCCCAACCCCCTTAATAGATGTCTCGGTCCAATTTAACGTTTGACGTGTTTTTAATTTAGCGGCTTCGCCCGCGGCTGCCGTCGGCAATCGGGCTCTTGGGCACCTAAATAATGCACATATTTTACCCAAATCATACGCCGCCACTCATTACAGAGCTCATTTGAATACGGGCCCAGTGTTTATAAGGTAGGCCATTTGGTCCTCACTTTGTGACATAGTTTCGGAGCCCATTTACGTGTTGTTGGTTTTTTGATGGCGATTATGGGATTGGTTTTCAATGGGTTTGAATCAGGCTTTTATAATATGTACTTTAGTAAATTAGAATATGTTTTTTAGCGATAAGTGCAGTTCTTTTTATAAATTGGTCATTGTATATTATGACCAATTTATAAAAAGAACTGCACTTATCGCTAAAAAATATATTCTAATTTACTAAAGTGATAGTGTGCTGGATGACTATTTTAAAGTTTTCTTTTTTACAACCTCTTATTTAAGACAGTTCACACAACTTCAAGTTAACTATTTGTGACTTTCGCAAAGTATAAACAAAAGACAACTTTTTTTTAAATATTTGATTACAGTGGTTGTTCGGTTTTTAGGTGCCCTAAAATGTATAATATGAAAGTGATTCGCCAACTGTCAAGAAACTAGTACTAAAGGATAAAAAAGTATTAAACAATAAAAAATACGCACAATTTAAAACACTTAGCTATCGATGTTATGCACAATACAATGAAGCTTTTTGAATGTACTGTAGACCGTTCGCCCGGAATACCCAATGTCGGGTTGCCAGTAAGGCTTCAGGCCGGACTGCAGCAAAATTGACAGTTTCTTTGTCCACAGAGTCCTCCAGGAGGCCTATTGCAATTACAACTTTACAATTATCCAGAGCATGTTCGCCAACACTGAGGCCGTCGTCTAAACCATAGTAGGCTATAGGTTTTTCACAAATATCCTGTCCACAGGCCTTGCTTGCTCTGTGTCGTGCTTGACGTCCTATTAGCTGAAATTTCGGACACTTCTCAAATGGCGGCAGCTTACGGCAGTAACCTGTGACCCCAAAATCCCTGTCAAGGTGAGACAAGGGACTTCTATATAAATACAAAAGCATAATAAGACACGTGATGCTGTATAGCTGCGAGACCTGGCCAGCGCTGACGAAGAACGTCTGTGAACTCCACGCCAACGAGCTGAAAATTCTGCGGCTGATGTGCGGCGTTACACGACTTGACCGAATCTGTAACGTGTACATCCATAGCAGCTTTGGTGTGATAGACATATATTGAAGTGGATAATATTGAAGAAGCTCGGCTGCGCTGGTTTTGTCAGGTGCTGCGCAAGACTCTAGATCAACTTAAATAAATAACTTTTCTCCAATTTAATACAGAAATTATACCTATCTTATCCAATAACGCACCTAACAACATAACTTGCAATAACAACAGGTCACATGATCACAATACTTGCTTGTACTTGTAGCACCTCACAAAAAAATAAACCTCGTCAAAATTATCTCGGAGCTATTTTAAATTTTATGTCAAACACGGCTCCATAACCCGTGTCCCCTCTGAGTCATGGTACCGGTACGGAACAACATTCGCGGGGTCATCGGGGGTCAAACAGCACAGGCTGCGTCTGCGCATCGCTGTCGACAAGAAGCATTAAACGCCAGTGGAGAGTTTAAGTATGGTAGTAACAGAATTTTTGGTTGGCAGTGGAGCTATAAATAGTCAGAATTTTTTATTATACTGATAAGATGGCAAAGCTTATGGTATGGCCTTTCTGATGGTAAGCAGTTACTGCAGCTTATGGATGTTTGCAATACCCGGGGCACCCATGCGTTGCCGATCCTGTCAAAACTTTTTCTTTTATCCCTTTTTTGAAGAACTCCATGTTGTACTATCCAGGGAAAACCTCACCAAGGAGCTCATTCCACAACCTTAGTGTACGTGGAGAAAGAACTTCCTCCTTTCCTTTAGAACCGCACAGTTCGCGACCAATTTGGCTCCAAGGTGGAGGATGAGCTCCCTGTCGTTAGCGAGAGGTGCGATGATAGAATGTAGCTGTAGGCATCATATCAAACAGTTCCTTAGAACACAAATCATTGTACAAACGATAGATCACAAAAAATGGCGAAATCCCTCCACTCCGAGGCTCAATACGTACCACTTGTGAGCATGGCATCATCGATAATTCTCACAGTTAAGTTTTGCATCCAGTCACAAGAACCAAACTGATATGCCGGTGCTCCCTCCCATGTATGAGAGCAATGGATGGGGTTTGACTTGAGCCTTATATAAGAATAAGTCCTTGCCCCTGCGTGCAGTATTGCTTCGATATGTTAAGAACACCCAGTATTTTGATGACTTTTAAATTACATCTTTTTTTTTATATAGAAATGTAAACGAGTTTTAGAAAGGTGTAGCCTCGTTTGATAAAGGCCTCAATGCCTGGGGATGCCGCTGCAGGAAGATCATACTATAGACATGAACATAGACACAGATAGTACTTTATTCGGTTCTATATTACATCGTTAACCCAAGGTAAATCATCTTTTCGTTAATGTCCCGGTTGTGCTCTCGACAACGAGGGCCCGGGGTCCGCTTTGACCATGACCCAGGTTGTACATAACTCAGAAGTCATTGGTACATGGCCGCAGCGGGCAACCGGCGCTGTTATCGTTAACCTAAGGTTAGTACAGTAAATTATGATTATTAAAAATTACATAAGACCACTGAGTGATGTAATAGATGTAGAGAATGTTTGTATGTTTCTAGAAAAGCGTAATTATCAAAATTTAGTTTGTGGCAAATAGTACGATGGTGAAACTCGCCTACACGTACTAGCCCAAACAGCTACTCAGCATGATCCCCGTGACTAAAGCGGGAAATATGCACAGATGCTCCCTCTCCCTCCCCTCTGCAGCTACCTCTTGAAGTCATTCCTGTGCACTACTACTTGGGATTCTTCAAAAGGCATGTCTACAGGTACGGCCGGCACCGCATCCGCCCCCCTTATATTTATTTATTTATTTACCATAAATTTACAGCTTCACAGTTCTTATTACTAATACACTGCAAATATCAATAAGTTGCAGATGTCCTGGATGACGGTGGCCACTTTCCACCAGGTGAAATAAATTACTGCTTGTACTAGTGTTGTAGGGACACGAAGCTCACATCACACATATCACGCATTGCACACCAATGCTTTTGTTTATGAACCTTAATATTTGTATTTTTAACTTTTTATTTTTTTGTATGTAACGCGTTCCCTGCGGGTGTGTTCCCTGATGCCTTCAAGGCTACATTGAATAGGATGTTTTCCTTCCGCCGCATCGTCACTTACCACCAGGTGAGATGGCGGTCAAATGCTCGAATTGTCCAAACATAAAAAAAACTTTAGATCTCTAGGATAAGCTAATAAGCGTTACTAAATGCGGTCGATATACCATTGCAAATGACACATCTTCACCTTATTAGCATGTATCTGTGTTACATTAATTTTAGCTAATAAGTAATTTTACACATTACACTAAAAAGTAAAAACTGCCAAAATGAAATAAATAAAATGCTAATAGTAACATTATGTAAGTTCCATGTAATATGTTAACCTTATTGTATCGAAACTATACCGCAATGACCAAAGCACTTTTCTTTCACTTTGAGCCCAAGTTGACTTTGACTAATTTTATATTTTATATGATTATTTCTGTTTTGATTTATATTGGTGTTAGAATGCAACATTAGCTATAACGTCTAGTGTAGAACGTGATTCTTCCAATGAAAAATTTGCTCACTTGTTAGTTTTTTCATAAATTACACCCGCCGTCTGTCTATGTACGCTTAGATCTTTAGGTCTTAGATCTGAGGATAGGTATATAGGCTTCAAAATGATGTGATTAACATGATGTCACAGAAGAAAAGAACCGAAACGGTACAGAAGATAGCATATATCGACCTTTCTAAAACCAGTATAAAGGAGCTAACATTACTATTCACGTCTATAATGAGAATAGCTCATCTTACACTGGTTTTGTGTTGCTCGATATGCTGTTAATTGTACCCATGCCGCTGCCTGCCCGCGGCACATCATAATCCACCACTCCCAATAAATTTTAAATGAACATCTAAAAACCAGTTAATAGCCAAATATATTACACTTGTTGACAACCAAAGAATACTGAATTTGCACATAAATAGTTATAATTTTCTATTGATTGTCAATTTGCCATAATATATATTTCCTACACGGTTCTCGAGGCCGGGCTATCTTAAAAATGGTAATTGATGAAATTTTAAATGCGTCAGCTTAATTTATTGCGTGTTGTCATCCCAATACGTATGAGTAAACTATAATAGACAGCTATTTATAAGCCAAATGTAGCTTTTGTTTGATAGTTACACTAATCAGGTACATAGATATGTATGTATAGTATTGTATTATTATTATATGTTTATATTATATTTATTATATTTTATTTAAGTTAATTATGTTTAAGTATTTTAGTATGTATTCTATATCGCGCACGTCGATCTGCTTTACTTATCACATCTCTCTTCTGTAGGCCTGCTGGAAGAAATTTCTTTTCGAAATAAGTAGTGCCTGTTGTGTCGTCTATATGTATGATGTTTCTCTATGTATTTTGCTGTGTGCAATAAACTGTTAAATAAAAAAATAATCTTTTGATTAATAAACCAGTCCAAATTTTTGTTGCAAAATCTACTATTTTAGGACGAGTATTTTTTAGGCCGGTTACACTTGAAACAATAAAAAGGCAAAACCAAAAACCAAAAGTAAATAATTAAACAAAATGTTAATTAGTGTTTAAAAACCCTAATTTACAAGGGATGTGTCCACAACACAAAACCAACATGTACTGGACCCGTACAGCAAACAAAAGGTCTTTGTCTTGCAAACAAGAAAAATATCGTTTCTTTTCTTTAAATTGCGACCTTCCACTTTGCAATGGCTCATCAGATTTTTATAAACATATTTATCGCCACCCTTTTACGTTGAAATCGCACCAATACATTCGGTGTCTCCACCTAAAACAAACAATTTGTAATCCTGAATTATGTGCTGCTGAATGCATACATTTAAGAGATATGAATCTATAAGGCAAGGGATGGGACACATCGCGACGAGTTTTGGTCTTTGTTTTTAAAATTGTAATTATTCCAATTTATCTTCAATCGTTCGTAAATCCTACCTATAATCACAATTCACATACACACTTCTTGTTTTTTGTTCACTGCAGCATATTGGTATTAGAAACTTAAAAGTCTTTTGGCACTTACATACCTACGAATACATATGTCCAATTCGGTCAGGTAAGATGGCAGTCGCCCCACTGTAATTACATGATCTGCCAAATTCTGGATCATGATCAAGGTGGACCCTGGGCCCTCGCGCGCGACAGCACAACCGGGAGCGCTAAGAAATTAAAAAATGCTGAAAATCGTCTTATCTCCAACTATAAAATAATGTTTGCCCTATACGAGATGAATTATTATTGCTACGCTTTTACGATAGTACCCAAAAACTATCGATAAATCCCGCCACTAATATTAAGTCATCGGCTTAAACCAATAAAAACATCGGCGTGTCGCATCGTCCCCGACCTTTCCAGCATGGCGTGACTATTTGTCACCTGCATCCGACTCCCGTACAAACTTGCTGCGAACATTCTGATTCGCATCACTAACATCATCCACTTAAGTCTTACATTCCTTTTCATCAACATTGAAATCTTAATCGTGTTGTGCATGAGTGAGATCACAGATTTCGTTGACAACTTCAAAGGAGTTAAGACCTTTGTCGTTCGGGCAGTGAATTTATTTGAACACAATATTCTCGGAGACAATGTCCTAACCACGTTGCGATCAATTTGACAGACAGTGTTGAATTCTTGAACAAGTTTTTGTTATTTTATCGTGCCAAGTTTTCGAATTGCTTTTTTGCTGCTACTAATTGATTTTTGCTCTATTTTTACGTACTTGCATATTCTTGTTTTTACATACCTATATGTAATGTTTATTTAAACGAATTTGTGTGTATAAATTCTTGTTATATATCTACACTTTTCTCGAAGGTAGGCAACGTATTCGCGACCACCCGGGTGTTGCGAATTCCATGGACGGCGGTGATCACCGATCATCAAGTCCGCTATTTTTAGTTATCACATAATTTGATTGCGATTCGATTACTAATAGATTACAAGTCAAGACAATTTGGGTATTCTGCAAAAACTTGTAATAAGCGCAATTGAGTTATAATTGAATCGACTCTTAATCGACAGTCTCCTTGGTGTGCCATCTAAAATGTACCTACCAAGAGGTTAAACAAATGAACATGTTTGCACGACTAATTCGCTTTAATTATTTTAATTTTCCGTTTTTATTTAATTTTATGTAAATTAAATTGTCCGCAATGAAGACTCTTGTCAAATAAGGGAAGAATACCGTTCTATCACACAATCGAATCGAGCTACGATCGTAACACCAATCGAATATTAATCGAATTTGATTTATCTTTTATTAGTAGCAGAATACCAAAAACGTGTCAAACTGTGAATGAGCGACTATTGCGATCCAATTACAATTCAATCCACGCCAAATAAAATAGCGGACTCCAGGCCTCGGTTGCTCGTTTGCCTCTCTCTCTATAATAAAAAGGTTGTTGAGCAAAAACACAATTCTTATAATTATAGATACAATATTTTATAATTATAGATATTATGCTCAGTATGTACAAACTAAGAGTATGTATGTTAGGTTCTAAGTAAAAATATTGTACAGTGCTAAACAGTCTACTTTCGAAGTGATTTCCAAATTAAAACTTAACTTTCAAAAGGCTCGAGTCGTATTTCTTTCATCAATTCTCGATAATATAGAAATGTTATGTCATTTCCCATTTCGATAATATTCTTCATCTGACAACTATAGCATCTAAATCTGAATTGGTAGTAGGTAATTTGAAGTAGTAACGGTACAAACTAAACTGATTTCAAAGACAGTTACACGGCAGTTTACGTGATGGAATTAAGTCATAACAAGATAGTTATTGCTCGATGAATAAACATCGTTTTCTTTACTCAGTTTGTGTATTTATATTTTCCAATTTGAAACGATTTCATCGATGAACGCTCTATGAAATATAAAACTTAGTTTATTAGTTTATTATACACATTGTTATGGAATGCCCATATTATTTTGAGAATTACAGTGTTGTTTCACTCACAGATGACCTATTAAATTGCATTAGTCAACACACGAGTGCTAGTCAAATCCACTGAGTTCTTGTTTATGTTGAAATTAATACATAAAATTCTAACATAATTCTCATATTTAAAAAACAAATAGCGGAAAGCTCTCAACAAAATAATTTATTGTTACGTATCACAAAATGATTAAGATATAAATATTCTTTCACTCAGCGTGGATAAATAAAACAGTATCAGTTTTCTTAAAATTTGTCGCAAAATATATATTTAAACGATGTGTACATCAATCACACCTACAACGATGAAACAGAAGATTCAATGTCTGCGTAGGAGTTAAAACCCATCCAATAATAGTATTCCAGTCCAGACGTCCGGACAACCGAAATAATTGTTTGAATTTATCTTCATGTTTTTTACGATGTCTCGAAATCTGAGAAGGTAGTTTTATCTTTAAGTATGTGTGGTAAATGAGGTTACTTTGGTTGTAATTAATTTTTTACTCAAACAAACCATAAAACCAATATTAAGTATCGAATGTTAGGTTTAATGCTAAAAGTCATACGAGAAAATCTATCAAACATGTTTGTTGAATTATGAGAGAGAATAATTAATTAGTCATCTATGTAATGCAGAGGAATTTTTCTGGCGCACGATCGCGCCATAAAATATGTTAAACAGAAAAAAATGGAATGAAATATTCAAAAGGTAATTGATTGAATTAGCTTTAATTATAGACGTAAGTCTTGTAATATCAATAGTGCGAGTGTGTCCGGCTAGAATCATAAATTACTAACGTTCAAATATCGAATTAAGTTGAGTACCGCAAGCGGCGCCATCATTATTCTTCATAAGACCATACTCGTCTAATGATACCAAAAACTCTGACTACCGAACTAATAAACATCAATCAACCGCCAAATCGTTATTAAAACGTATCAATCACGGCATTGTCTATAACGAATCTGGATTTAATGCAAACAGGAGAAATAAAAATTATTAAAAATTAAAGGGAATAGCGCTTGACGTGATCCTACTGTGCAATATAAGAAAGAATCGATTAGTCATTATTTGATTTAGTTCGGCATGCTGGCTTGGCCCCTGGGGCGCGGCGGCAGGGGCTCCGGAGCGGCGCGCTTGACTCCCCAGTCATCAGCTCGACCTTCCACACTTTATATATGGCGGTAAGGGAAAAACAGTACTACAACCAACGCCTGTACAGAAATAGAGTTGAAGCTTTTTGGTACTTTAAACTACGTCTTACTGGATTTTGATACTTTTAATTACGGTTTGTTGATAGTTCAATTTACTTACGTAAGCAATGCAATACCAAATATTGCTTGATTTAATCGCTTTTTAACTAATACAGTACCAGCTTTTAATACAATAGCTAATTTGATCATATTTCTCTGCACAAGGTCGAGTTGCATTCAAAGTGTACCTTCATTTACTTTCTGCTCATACAGAAGTAATAAACTTCAAGGGGGGTTAATTATGAATAACTAACCTCGGGCTAATAAGAAAAAAAACACCTGTAATATGAACTGAATGCGAGATAATTTACCGACTTTACATGCTCATTTGTGATTAGCCGGCGCGAAAGGGCAAATCCTGTATTAAGATAGGTAATGAGGTTAAATTTTATCCTCAATTCGAAATCGTGATATGTGCGACTACACCTCATTGAAATTTGTATTCTAGCTGTAACACGTAAGATCGTAAATCACAACTGTGCACTTGTAGTTGCTGACGAAAATGCAGTAGAAGATTAAGTACAAAAAGGTAGGATATTTAATAAGGAATTAAATAAAATAGACTCTAAGTGTGATGTGAATACAGTTGATATTATACGATCCGACGTTAATGAAAGAAAGAAAGAAGTTAACGATGGATTGTGTGGTAAGTCGGCACCCTGCTGCCGAGGCCCCCGACCGCGCCTATCACGGACAAGACATCGATTAGTGATCGACTGAATTCAATTGCTTGCTGAGGCCCGTCTCGATACCGTCGACGAATCGAGATGGACCGATCGAGATCTGTATTGTTCGCTTTTTGAAAATTTGCATTTTAAGAACGTCACGTCAGCGACGACGCTGAGTCACCTGACAAATAGTGTTCGACTCAAAGATCGTGTCTCAGATATCGGACGCGTTGACCGTAAGCCAGTTTTTATTATTGTCGTAACGTGATTACTGTCAACTGTAGCAGCTTGTAGATCTACGTTACAAATCAAAACATTGCTTGGTCATTCTTTCCTATCGGAACATAATCTATCGTCAACCATTTTAATATCCATAAATTTCAATATATGTGATAGTGGTGGCGATAACCTGATATAAATAAGGTTACTAACATCAGTTTACTACTTGCGAAGATTAAAATTAAGATTAATATACAATTACTTTGCGTTTAATTTTTATTCAAATTTGTACGGTACCCTTTCGTCTTCTTCTTCTAAATCTACACAAGTATCGGTAACCGTGACATTTTTATTACTCCAAACGCCTTCATTATGTACCTGTTCACAATTTTTATTGACACGGTGCGGGCGATCGAAATCATAATTGAAATCTATTTTCCGGTTATCTATGATTTGTTTAGTGCTCACTATGAGGTTGCGTGTAGCTATTTCGGTGTATCACGAAAGTGGACGCCACGCATGCGCGGCACGATCACATGATATTTCATATTTATTGGCTTATGTCATGACACCACCTGTATTCTGTGGCAACAGTGAGTTTACAAAATGAAGATAAAATGCTATGGAAAAAATAAGAATTGATTAAGAATTGAGGTGTTTACATTACGACATGAAATATGACATTGTGAACTTTACATTGAATTAGTCAAAATTGTATTCTAATAATTAAAATATAGCATTACATTCAATTGGGAAAGGCATTTAATCGAAAAAAGAAGAACAAATAAGTCATACATTAATATGCGAGTAAATTAAAACATATGCGATGAGCAATCACGATGAACTCTTCATTATGGTAGCTTGTTTATTCAATTATGCATATCGTTTTCCTTGCAGTGTTTAGTTGGATTTTTTTCATTACCTAAAAACAAGTACCAACTCAGGTACTTATTAAAATTCGCTTCTTTGATACACGATACAAATTTATTAAATAATGGAAGCCTTTTGTTTGTCCTAATGTTTATTTTCCTAAAGTCGATTGTCCTAACATGATTTTCTTAAATTCGATTGTTCTAAATATTGGTAATTCTTATGCATTCATTGTCCTACTGTCCTACCTACTACCCATTGTCCATTACTATATTAGTATATTTCTAAGTCCTTATGTTCTTTGTCCTAACGTTTGAATGTCCTAATACCTTTCCTCCGAAAAATCATTAATCCTTGTAGTAGTAGGTTAAATAATGAGTTGG
This sequence comes from Blastobasis adustella, assembly GCA_907269095.1. Classification (NCBI taxonomy): domain Eukaryota; kingdom Metazoa; phylum Arthropoda; class Insecta; order Lepidoptera; family Blastobasidae; genus Blastobasis; species Blastobasis adustella. The sequence goes on from OU026129.1 coordinate 5,784,965, forward strand.
ATTTAGAAACCGGTCGCCTGAATTTTAGGGTATTGCATATGTATTATAACCAACCTGCGCTATTTGTTTTAAAATTACGTTAGGTCACAAGGGGGTTAGGTTGCGAGGAGCGTAGTGACGAGCATGTTAGTTGATACTAACTGAACTATCAGCCAGAACCAAATCTACAATTTTTCGAGTGGCATTTTACAAACTGGCGTCAAATGATCTAAAATAACAAACGATTAGGACATCCGATAATTAAGATGAAAAAAATTAGGACTTACAATAGACACTGCAAAAATATATAATGTTGCAAAACGAGCAAAATTTGAAAAAAAAAATTGGCTTTTTGCGTGCGAGAGTAATTGGGAAAAGTCTCGAGTCGCGATTGAGCATGCGTCACCCACATACAAGGGTACAGCATAAGAATACAGCTAATTGATATCGCGTCACATATTTTTGTGTCTCCTCCATCCATATTAGCAGGTGTTGCATAATATCTATACTTGACAGGCGGGTTGGAGATTGCGGTGTTGAAAATTCTGTAACACAAAAAGGTTCTGCCCGTTTTCTGGTTCCTTGGAACAGCTTTCATGAGGGAAACTGAATGGTGTCATTAGTATTAGATTTATCGAACACCATATTCCTTTTACCTTCCATAGAAATCAGTCAAACACAAAACGCAAGACAAAATTCACAATGTTTTCGTTACTACCACCCATAGACTTGCTTTTAAACTAGTTTTTTGTGAAGCGTTATTTTACCTGTAGGTAAATCAACCAACGGCAGGCCCGCGTGTTTTGACCAATCGATGCGTGGTAATTGAATTAATTGCAGCCGAGGAGATGCGCGTGCGCTTGTTCGTTACAGCCTCACTCCATTTATAAGGCAATTATAGATTTGCCTTAAACAAACGATAATTTGTGTCTATTGCCATTGAGTAACACAGAGACAGATAAACTGCTTCATTTCGTAAGTGTTATGCCTATTTGTGTATAGTGATTTTGCGTTTATTTGTTGCTTGTACTAAGATTTTTGTTGATGTCGAAGAAGGTTTACTTTCCCGTGGGAAAAAGGGTAAACAGAAGGTATTTTTTCAGGAAGGTTCAATCAAACAGTCCATTGTAAAAATCAAACAAGATTACAATAAAAGTAGCGTTATCAGAATAGGAATCAATCAGTTTAGGATGTGGGACTAAACTCTTCTCCAACCCATGGTCTTATATCTTCAGAATCACGGGACATGCGTCAGTACTTGCCATGGGTTCTTTTATGTAGTATAGCTCTACTTGACTTCCTACAAAATCTATTTCCAGTTACTTCTATACTCACTTTCTCTTTTCTGGAGCTCATCCGAGCATTAAAACGCAGCCATGTGATTATTTTTCTTCTTGTTTCTTCGGTAGTCGTATAAGAAGTATTCCCTGTCGGCGCACGCCGTAATTTCAGTAACGCCCCTAGGTGGCGCACTGACCAAGTTCGAATATTAATTTTAGATACAATTTCAATTTTACAATTGCAAAAAGCCATATTTTCCTACTAGATAGGTGGCAGGTATAGTTGCCAACATTAGGATGCCCTAACATCTTTCAGACACGCTAGAAGCACCGTAAATAATTAGAACATAACACGATGGCCTCAGCTTCACAGCTGCTTGCACTTTGCTGCGGCAATTAAGACTAGCTCCTTGTAAGACTTGCAGATAAATTAAGATTACCATTAACTAAACTTACTAATTAATTTGTTACAAGGGGTGTGTGTGGGAGTGGTTTTATGTGTTATAGATAGATAGTTTGATATTTCATTGAGAATTGTTACTACAAAATTTACAACTTCCTAAATAGTAGATAATCTATACGTCTAATAAAACAGTAAAAAAGTGTGTCTGTCCATTAAATATACTTCCAAAAAAATAATCAAGCGTGATGAAGAAATAGTAATAGAATAAAAAAATTTAAAATGTATGTCTGTCTGTTAGTACACTCTAATCTCCGGAACTACTGGTCGGATTTGAATGAAACTTTGTTGTGTATTAGGGTATAATTGATTTCGAAAACTGAAATATCTGATGTAGTTTTGTAATAGACCAGCTAAACTATAAACAAAATGGGAGTGGCACCGAATGTATTTTGATAGAGTATTCACAGTTTGATAGTTTGGGGTTCAATTTAAAATCTAGGTCATGTTTAATCTAATTCGGATGGGTAGAACCAGAAATGCCTACAGCTTGACCTCTCCATAGTACTAGCTTTCATACATTAGGGAGGTAATTTTTAAATGATCGCTCAGGAAAAAGAAAAACTGCCCTAAAACTATTTCCACGCGAACGAAGTCGCTGGCAAAAGCTAGCATTATGTAATTTTGGTGTTCGACAAAAGTAGACTATACTTATATCACCATGGAATTTCCCAAATGGAAGCGGTTCAAGGGAGCCACCTTGAAAAAGAAAATGCGCAGCAAGTTTTTGTGTTAATGAATTTACAATCTGCAAATGTAACAATGCAAAACCTGCAAATGAGATGGAGGATGACGGATCAAGAGGACATGACATTATATTTATTTATTTATTAAAACTTTATGCACTAAAGGTACATTGGCGGACTAAAAGCTAAAGTAGCCTTATCTACCAGTCAACCGTGAAAAAAAATATCGAAAACTTATATCAATTATCCGTATTCTTATGCACTGGCCTTGTATGTCGATCGCGACTCAAGACTTTTCCCAATTACTCTCACATTGTCGTGGCACGTAAAAAGCCTAAACACAATAATATAAGAATGAACATAAAAGTCCGGTGTTAATACATCATTTAAATACTGTATCTAATATTAAGAACCGATATATATTTGGACAGCAAATAAATAAAAGATGCAATAGTTTTTTATGTGAGTACCTAATAGTTTTTTATAGAGACAACTCGTGGAGGAGGCCATGAGGCTTATTCAGCTTTGCTGGGCGCCATTTGGAAAACTTCGTATAAAAACAAAAGTTTGCAACCATTGCATACTACCATGCGTGTCATTTCCTGTATTACCGTGGTCGGTACGGTATCACATAATCGCTACACTTAAGTTGTGGATACACCTTGTTGAATAAGACATGAACCCTTTTCAGTGACATCGTCATACCGGTCAATAAAAAATTGTATTAGGAATTTAACTCTACTCGTATATGTAGGCACTCATAGAACAATACTGAAAAATCAAAGTAAAATACAAATCAAACTAACAATATAGATAACACGATAAATGATAAAGTAACAACAACAGTTAAACTCCAATCACACATCTCATCTAATATTGATAAACGACTATTGTTTTCCGTTGTATTAATTGAACAATACATCATACGGCACACGTAGGAGTGTCTGTCCGTTTGGAAGACGTATTAGCTCTAGGAATAATGGCAGTGGTTGTAATTCGATGTTGTATTTATTTTTGTGTTGTATGTAGTTGCACTATTGAAACCTAGTTCCGTTCGGGACTAGGTTTCAACTTTATTTATAAAAAGAAGACTTTTCGCTGATCGAAAAAAACTCAATAGATATTCAAATTATAAGTATAATTATCTCCGTAGGCCAGAAAGTAAGAAGCAGCGTCGTCTGTTAGTTTTCTAACAGTGTGACCTTCAACCTTCCGGCCAGATTATGGCAAATCTTTCCGCTAATGTAGAAGACACTCAAGTTCTACAGCGGACTCATCTCGGTTTTGATATGACGCGAGATGTGACAACATTTTAATCTAATTAAAACTATTTAAAGTCTTAGTTTGTCATTGTTAGCTCAGAAACTGATTTGAATTTTGCAAAATTCTTTCTTTAACACTTATTTTATATCGGTTTCCCACGGTAAGGGGATCAAATGGCGGTTAAAATATTGCATGAAAATTTGGGAGAAATATACTAGGTCGATTTTTAATTCGAACAAATTTGACTGCCTTCGGGACATAGAAAGCGTGCTGTATCCCTGTGTACCTTTGTGTCGTGAATATATCAACTTATATGTAGACCGTTCTCATAATAATTTTATATACTAACTATAAAATGTTATTTATTTCTTAAGAAGGAGTTGTTTAATAACATACGAAATATTACAAAACTTAACTAACTAAAACTAGATTAATCTAAAACTAAATTTAGGTACAACAAAAAAAATCAAGATTGATTCTGGACAAGCATGTTTCGTCAGCTTTGGCCGCATTATCACTTAGGTGAGATATTCGTCAAATGCTTACCTAATTTAATGTAAGAATCATTAACAAACCATTATTTAATTTTCTCTATAATTTTATAACACCAAATTCAAGATACAGCGATTGCCCCATAAATTACTAATTAAAACTGTAAACGTCAAATCGTTTTTGATAATGCCTACACCAATAAATTACGCGTCCAAGATAGTGTACCTAAGCTAATAAATTAAATACTAATGTCAGGCGTATTTCGGTTATAACTGTACATTTTGCTGATATTGCTCAAGTGGTTAATCAGTTTACATACCATATTTAATCGAATTCATCATCATCACAGTCCACTGCAGAACTTGGGGTCTCTCCCACGAAAGGAGAGGTTATTGCCATAATCTCCAGGCGGATAGGAGATCGCAGTGTTATAAATATAACAATGGAAAACGCTACTGCCCATTTTCCAGGCTACGATGACTCTAGATGTTTTGCCTCGGAAAATATTAGTCGCCTTGTACGGCACCCACGAGTGTAAGGGGTTGGTGCTATTCTACTCTGCTGGCTATAGGTATATTTCCAACCTTCATAAAATTAGAATTAAAGAATTATTTAACAGCACATATAGAAAATTATTAAAATACTGCAATTAGTTTATTCATCTTATCTTAGTTTACATGGGAGCACGTGCTCTCATCAAATTTATGAACCTAGTGTTTTATGGATACTTCGTAAAGAAATTATGTGACGTGATGTATTGACATAATGATGTCTATTATCGATAAAATGGTGCAGTCGATATTGTTTATCGATATGTGTAGGTACTATATTCACGAGATAGATCACGACACTGGAATAATATTCTGAACATTTATTATTAGGACAGTTGAGCTATACGATAATCTCAAACTTTTCTTGAAACCTAAAACTCTATCTTTTATTTTTATCATAGTAATATTAACATTAACCGTTATATTGGAAATACTTGTTATTTACAACATGATTTAAATAACTTTTAATTATCATAATCGTAAACTTTTACACTACCGATATACTTCATGAATACTGTCTATACTTCTATAGTATACAATAAATTGTTAAATGCAATATTTATATTTATTTTAGTTCTACGCAGTGACAAACGTGCAGACACCCAACCTGACGGTAAGCGGTAACTGTCGCCCATAACAACTACGATTAACGCATTTAGGTTGCAAGCAACAAAAATGCAGAACTGCAGATATATTAACAGATTATGAGATATTAACAGGCCGTCCAAAAACATCGATATTCAACAACCCATCCCTACCCCCTAATCGTGTGTGGTAAAAAACAAATAAAGTGACGCGAGCTTTTATTTACCCAAATGCAGCAGTAAAGGTTGGAGAATCTTTTTTTAACCCACCAAACTTTAATTGCAGGCAATGAAGTAATTAAATGTGACAATCGTAAAACACTGGCCGGGACTATAAAACATGATGGCCGTGTCGGCCGCGGGTCACATGGACCCGTGATGGGTTTGAGCGGCCCGGCTTGGGGGTTAAGCCTCACTTAGACCATTTGATTTGATCGCATTGTTAAAGCCGCTAGTAATTCTTATATTCTGATTTGAAATCGATTCCCATTTGGCGCGGAATTAACGACACGTGTTAAAGCGATGAGCTAGTATCCGGGTGGTACGGAATTAAAAGGCGCAAGAATCGTTTTGAGGCTGGAAAGTGATTTCTGATATCCGTGGAAAAAGATTGAAACACTGCAAAGGCCTTAATCGTTTCGATTTATCGATTCTGAACCTTATTATAAATACACGAGTAGATAGAAGAATCCTAAAGAGTAATTTCCATCCCAGTACTGAACCAATATTAAATTATATTTCTAAGGAAAACTCACATTTTTCTAAGACAGTTCAGAATCGATTGAGTTTTTTGGCCTACATGGGTGGAGTGGTCCTGTTTTTGTAATTTTACTATTTCAAATGTAAATTCTAAAAAGTCACTGTCAGACTTTCCGATGAACGCAGAGCATTTCTGATAGATTGGAAAGAAAACTAGGCACAAGGAGGTCACCTGATGGTCTATAAGTGACCACCGCCGCCCATCAACCCCAGGATCACCCGGGATCAATCATACATTGCTGACCTCTGATAAAGGTATTACCTCGGTCAAACAGCGATAGTTTAGTTTAGAACATGAACAACTGAATGTATCCAATATGGCCAAGTTCCCCTGGAAGTATAGTCATGGAGGTCAGATAGCAGTCGCTGCACTGTAATCACCTGATCTGCCAAATCCTGGATCATGGTCAAAGCGAACCGCGGGCCCTCGCGCACGAGCACACAACAGATTTTATTAAGTGGACGCTCGTTTTTGAAGAAAATTGTTAAATCTATTCCATTCATTACCAAAATATGTATGAGAAAGTGTTTGCTTTGTTTTTTTTTGTTTTACCTACTTACACGCTTTGCATTAACGACTTCGAATAATTAGTACTTACCAACACCAAAATTAATTCCAACACCGCTCGACCAAAGCCGGAGCTAATGTCGGATTTCGCTTTTAATAATGACCAGTTTAAACAACAAGTGTGTAAAGACTCTCACTAAATTTCGTTTACATGCGCGTGAGTGTGGCTGGAACCCACCTCTGACCCCGCATGAAATTATTGCAAACCGGTACTAGCGAGAATCTTTAAGTATTGTCGGAGGTATCTGGACCGTGTTATACCGGAATGTGAATACTTGTGGCCAGGTTTGTTGGTTTTGGATGCACGTAATTATTGCAAGGAACAGGTATGAGCGAGAATCTTCAAGCATTGTTGGATGGTTTGATAGGTACTGTGATATCGTGTTTAAATATGATAGTCTGTTTATTGTCTTTCTTTTTATAAAGGGGATATCGTTTACAGTTTTAAACATTCACTCATTCGCAGTTTTGGAGGATTATCTTTCGGTGTTCTAAAGTGTTCGGTGTGTAAAAGTCTTCAAGTATTAAAGGAATAGGGACAGAGAGTAGCCTAGACTACATGTGTAAACGTAGCTTGTTATTATTTCATACTAAATTCAATATATACTAATTGCAATAGTGTTATTGCAATTAGTATTATACTGGATTTAGTATAGAAAACGGAATATTAGAACACGCCAATGAAATAAACCTGCTGCAAACAACGAAGAAAACAACTAAATTTAATAAAAAATAATCATTAATTAATAATATGTAAGGCTTCTACCCAAAGCGCATCAGTTACTTTAGTTTTTAATCGTACGTTTTCTTGAATTGTCACAAATTACAAAACAAAATCTTCAATAACATATTTAGCCAAAGAGGGTGACCGCGTTGATGTCTTTCGCATAGTGCAAAGCAGATTGGTAATTCACCTTCCGAAGGCATGCTTCCTAAAAAAATATGCCATTTTTGAAAATATAAGGTACTAACCGTTCTGGTGCGGCTTTCACCCGCGTGTAATTCGGATCTCTGTAAACAAAGAACTTACCCGCGGGAACCAATTATTTTTCTGCGATGAAAAGTAGCCTATACCTATTACTCAGCGGTATTGTAGTTTTATATATGTGGCACAATTTTTTAAATCGGTTCATTAGTTTTTGAGTTTATCTAGTAGGTACAATCAAATCTTGAGTAATGCTATTGCAATTTTCCTAGTGATAAGAGCGTCAGTGGCGGTTGAGTATCCAGCTCGTAAGCGAGAGGTACCGGGTTCGAATCTCGCTGCGGCCATGTGCCAATGACTCTTTTCTGAGTTATGTACATTAGTTGAATTCTAACCGATGATCTTATGGTGAGGGAAACTTCGTGATGAAACCTGCAAATTCTTACATCTGCATTTGTAACCATTTTTTTATGTAATACGGCAGACAAACCATGATCCAATCTGTTCAGGTTCCCCTGGTAGCAGGGTTACTGAGGTCAGATGGTAGTCGCTCCACTGTAATTACCTGATCGCCAAATCCTTGATCATGGTCAAGACGGACCCTGGGCCCTCGTTCTCGAGAGCACAACCGGGACATTAACGCCAAGATGTTTTTTTTTATAATTTTCCTAGTAACCTCGCATTTTTGGTGATAAAATAATTATAGTACCTGCCAATAATGTAGCCTTCCATAGTAAGATTTTAGAAAAAATATTATTTAGCAATGGAATGACACCGACTGAGTAAAATCCCTTAGACATAGACAACATTATATTTAAACGCCATATCTTGTATCAAATCCTCGTTGCGGTTTACCTTTTGCTCAACAAAATCGCGTCGTAATATTATTATCTATCCAGCACTATGAGCGAGAAATTGCCCTTTTAGTCACAGCTGTTTAGCGTGGACTGCGTCGGTGAAAATGAATCATTACGGACATTAGCCTGTGCGAAGGATACGTCTTACTTAAACGGCTGCGTGTGAAGGTGGTGCTACGAGGGCCCGGGGTCCGCCTTGACCATGATCCAATATTTGGCTGATTAGGGGGTCTAAAAAGGCCACTTTTGCGTTCTTTATTGATTCATATTAGAGTGCACAGCTGTTTAGCGTGGACTGCGTCGGTGAAAATGAATCATTACGAGCATTAACCTGTGCGAAGAATGCGTCTTACTTAAATGCGTGTCCCGGTTGTGCTCTCGCGCACGAGGGCCCGGGGTCCGTGTTGACTATGATACAAAATTTGCAAGATTAGGGGTTTAAAGCCCCTAAACAAATTTCCTCGTAGAAGCTGAAGAGATAAAATATTTATTTATAAACTAGCCGTTCTCAGCGGCTTTTACCCGCGCGCAGTTCGAATCTTTGTATAGGTACATTAATTGAACTCTAACCGATGATCTTACGGTGAATTACATCGTGATGAAACCTACACATTGAGGCAACTGAATGTGTAACCATAATCAATCAGGACAGGTTCCCTTGTCAACAGGGTCACGGAGGTCAGATGGCAGTCGCTCCACTGTAATTACCAGGGGGTCTAAAAAGGTTACATTCGCGTTTCATATTATGATTTACATTAGAGTGCCACAACCTTATCTGATCCAGTGGCCAATACTGGAACTAAGTGACGCCATTTTGAACTGTCATGTCAACGTCAACAACAGCGACGCTGCAGATAAGTTTGTGACAAATTAATATGAATCATATTATGAATTACTAATATGGCTTGTTTAGACCCCCTGGTAATTACAGTGGAGCGACTGCAATCTGACCTCCATGACCCTGTTGACAGGGGAACCTGCCCACATTGGATTGGTTACACATTCAGTTGCCTCAATGTGCAGGCTTAATCACGGTGGTTTCCTCAACGTAAGAGTATCGGTTAGTATTCAAGTGATGTATACAGAGATCCGACATCTGAACTGCGCGCGGGTGGAAGCCGCTGAGAACATATAAATAGATCTTGTAACTTACGAAGGCTTCTACTTATTTGTTTAGGGGCTTATTTTGATTCGCTAAAGCATTTCTGTAACTTCAGTAGGAACTAAAGTTATATTGCGACGAATTGAGAACCTCCTCCTTTTTTTGAAGTCAGTTAATGGGGGCAAAATGTTTGCCCACCCATAGTTCAGAGCCTCTTTCCTCACCTGTATGCTCACCTGATGAGTGATGAGTTGGTGACTGATGTCGACCATAATATCTACGATTCATGCACCATCATGATTAATGATTTTAGGTATCATTGCATGTACCTGTGAGTCAGCATCTTAATGTCATGCATGCAGCATGTTTATGTCCCGGTTGTGCTCTCGCGCCCTCGTGGCCCAGGTTCCGCCTTGACAGCCATGCTATCTGACCTTTGTGACCTTATTAACAGAGGAACCTTACCAGATTGGATAATGGGTACACAATGGGGTTCGAACCCGGTACATCGCGGTACGAGTCGGATGATGATGATGACTCACGATTGATAGAGACCTGCCATCAGTAATTATTAGGAAATGATTACCACAGCAGGCGGGTTGAATATAATAAAAAAAAAATATATCTTGGCGTTAATGTCCCGGTTGTGCTCTCGAGAACGAGGGCCCGGTGTCCGCCTTGACCATGATCCAGGATTTGGCAGGTCAGGTAATTACAGTGGAGCGACTGCCATCTGACCTCCATGACCCTGCTACCTAATGTGTTTAACTAATGTACCTATATAACTCAAATCATTGGTACATGGCGGCACTGGGCTTCGAACCCGGTACTTCGGGGTATGAGTCAGACCCACCACCACGGGCCACCGACGTTTTCTAGGTTACGGAGGTAAAAAGTAAGTGGAATCTAATATATTTTTTCCTATATTGCTTTTATTTATGGGCAATGCGAATATATATTCGCATTTGTGGGCATTAGACGGCTAGGTCTGTGGTATCTAGTTATGAGTATCAACATATGTACTTTATGCTATGACACTATTTGGTGGTAGTACAGTCCAACCACATTTATGACGTGACGCTAGAAACTACCAATAATAAACGAAGTTGTTTCACTTTCTGGTCTGATCAAACGACTCAGGTCAACAGGGCTGTACTTTTAGCACCTTCTAGTATGGATAAACAATTTTGACTTTGGATCATTCTTTTCCCATTCGACGACCGAAGTGCTTAGTTGGTTAACATGCCGGTCGCCACGCAGAGCTCCTGGGTTCGATTCCCGGCCCAGTAGAAATTGAAATGATAAATTTTAAATTCTGTTATGGTTCTGGGTGTTATATGTATGTATGATAAGTATATATTTAAAAAAGTATAATATGTTTAGTAGTTAACCCATAACACAAGCTTTGCTTACTTTGGGGCTAGATGGCGCTGTGTGAATTTGTCCAAGCATATTTATTTATTTGTTATTTATTTATTTATGACGTGATTGGGCGGTTATTAATAGACGCTAGAAACTTGGAGGAGGAGGAGGTTGTTGGGCCTGATCTAACGACTCAGGTCAACACGCCTGTACGTCTACCACCTTCTAGTATGGACGAACAATTTTGACTTTGGATCATCCTACGTAAATTGTCCACGGCGCGCATGCGTCGTGCGCATCGCTAACGGTCACGCGCGGATATGGCAGCGAATGGCTTAAGATATGGGATTATTTGATTGGTCAATCAGCGTAAACACTGCGTGTAAACTTTATGGGTATCAAGACACCTTATTGCTGGTACAGGTGTAGGAAGTTATTCTCGACGAGATCATAAATCCAAATACATTTGTCTATGCATTTGCATAGGTAAATATTCAGAAATCTTTGTTTGATAGGCATAGGCTAAAGAATAAGGAAAATGACACAGAACAAGAATAGAAGAAAACCCTAATTCATCTTGAAATATTGATAGAAAATCTTGGCGTTAATGTTCCGGTTGTGCTCTCGCGCACGAGGGCCCAGGGTCCGCCTTGACCATGATCCAAGATATGCCAGATCAGGTAATTGCAGTGGAGCGACTGCCATCTGACCTCCGTGACCCTGTTGACAGAAGAACATTCGATGCCTCAATGTGTAGGTTTCATCACGATGTTTCCCCTCACTGTAAGAGCATCGGTTAGTATTCAACTAATGTACATAACTCAGAAAAGACTCATTGATACATGGCGGTAGTGGGATTCTTACCTGGGACCTCTCGCTTACGAGTCGTTCCCTCTCACCACTAGGCCACCGACGCTCCCAATTCCTACTAATATTAGTTAATACAAAAGTTATCTGATATAATAATATCTGAAATACCAAAGTATATTTATCTATGATTTATCCCAAACTTAAAGGTCATTTCAGAGGGAATACGTAAAAGCTGAATCTTACATAGTAACTCCGACTTTATTATTATCCTTGTTATTTTGTTATTTTTTCTTTTGAAATACAATCATGTGTAAGTGTGTACATATAGATCACATGTGTATATCTGTGTATATGTACCCATATGCATGTGTGACGTGCAACAAGTCGTGTTTATGGTACTTATAAACGGACAATTTCGGCCGGCACTGGTGAACTATGACATGGGGCTTTCGATCCACGAGTGTTTTATGGGGTCTGACGTAAGTTATGGCTGCGACAATCAAGTTATGGGGGGTTTATGACGGCGTTTGCGTACGCGACGAGTGTTCCGTATTCGTTGACATTTAATAGTTGGGGGTTTTTTATAGATTTCTCGGGTTATCCGGGGGAGTAATGATGGATTTTTGCGAAGTTTGTGAGAGGTTCGGTGATCAATCAGATGAATAATTTAATTGTGAGAAAGCAACCCTATTTTTAGTCAGTGGCTGAAAGAAATTCTTAGTTGTACTAATGTCAGCTGTCTTTGAAAAAAAAATTAAATTGTTATGAACTTTCATTTCAAAATCCATGTTATAGTGTATAGCAATAGGGTAGAAAGCAGGATTTTTTTTCTATGTCTTCTATGGGCATATAGGCAAGCGTGCCACCTGATGGAAAGTGGTCACCGGTATCAGAAAGACACTAACAGTAGGGATATCGTCAATTCGTTGCCCACCTCTAAAGTATACTGCTCCGGCAGCAAAAAGGCAAATGCTCCTAAACAGCCAAAGCGACGGTTCCCCAAATTCCCACCCCATGGAGCGCTGGAAACCTTACTTACCGGCAGGAACGCAGTATTGCGTAATGTGGAGGTACTTCCCCAGTCGGACGGCTCTAATTCTAACGGGATACCCCGCTTTTTCCCTTAATATAATACAAGCCGGGGTAATACTGCATAAAAAGTATCTATTGCTAAGCTATTTAACTACCAAACACCATTTGCAAGCTCAACTTATCGCCACTAACTGGAACGCATCATTTTATATCTTAATTTCCATTTCCTAACATGACATCTAACGACGACAGCACCTCTGACCTACTAGCTCGATAATTTACACCTCATAACACGTACGCTTCGGCTGCCCCGATAGCAGTAATGTTACGAAAACCAGCGTTTGGCGAGACGGTAAATCACAAAGTATCTTGGAGAAAGCCAAAATGTTTAACTCGATAAGAACTCCTAATGTGACCATGTTTCAATGTCGAAAAATACATCGTTTGAAAAGACTGCGGTATAAATTAAATATCACAAGATGATGATAAAATTACGATGATTATACAGTTCATAGAATAATAACAATAGTAATAAGGACAATTCACAAAGCGCCATCTAGCCCCAAAGTAAGCAAAGCTTGTGTTATGAGTGTTAGACAACTGATAAACTACTTATACATTTTTTAAAACATACTTATTACACATATTAACACCTAGACCCGTAACAAAAATTAAAAATCGTTATTTCAATTTCTGCCCGGCCCGAACCGAACCCGGGACCTCTGCTTGGCAGACAGCCATATTAACCACTGAAGCACTCGGGTCATCAGGCAATGGATATTCAAAAATTTAAAATACACATTGGAAAACGCTGCTGCCCATTTCCACAAGATTCTAAATGGTCTGCATCGACATAATTATACGACATCCGTCAACCGAAGGTGTTTCGTCTCTAAGGGACAAGAGACTTAACGGATACATTTCTTTAATGTACTGTATCTACCGAACGAATTTCAGGAAATTTACATGCATAACCTGGAGACCCTGATGATTCGACAATCAGATTGGCAATTAAATTGTCTCGCATGGATGGACAATCAGATTGTGTCGTATTGCAGGGCCTTGATACGGAGATCTGAACGAATAATATGGAATCGGTGACGTAGTTAGCCTTGAAAATGACAAAATCAGTTTTCATAGTAGTAGTATAAATTGCATAATATAATGGAATTCGTGTTGAATTAAACATTGGCTTGGACTTGTTGTCGAGCATAATCCAGTTTATCGTCGGTCAAGTCGAAGTTCTGTCTTTGTTGGAACTCGGAACATTGTTCGATTGGATTCACATAGATGCTGCGTGTTTTACAAATAGTTAGGGAAATTTTACTTGATCTGTCTTTGAGATTAGACCTTTTACGATAACCGTAAGGAAAATAGCTTCTATTCTACTCAACCTCTTCACTACAGCACGTGGCCTCATTAGAACCTACACTGCTTAATCTATATTTTTTATCTTTCAAAGACACTCTCATTACTATTACATTTGCTCGACTTCCATGCTTTTTCTGCGATATCCAATTTTGCTGAGCACACTTCTATGGACATTCAAACCTTTTAGATACCTTATGTCTAATCTTGTAATCGACTGCACTTTGTTTTTCCTTACCTAAAGACATCGCTTAAAGCGACCGATTTCTGATTGTACTGTTTGTGGTTTTTGTTGCAATAACATATGTTGAAAGAAAGAAAGAAAGAAAACATTTATTACAAAGGACAGGTAGGTGTCGGTGCAATAGGTTTATCTTGTCGGGCACGGCCTGGCCTCTGTGGACTCCAAATGTGATATTCCTCACCGTTGTTGATGTTGGATGGGTATCCACTTTGTATATTTTCTTCCTACTTTTCTCTCCCTGTCCTATTTCTGGATTAAAAAAGATATCATATCAACGGCATTTTCCTGCCTTTATCCCATTCATTTGGGGATTCAGATTTTTAACGGCCCACCCAATAACAAATTTGCTTTTGACCAACGAAACTGTTGCACCAAAACCTCGAAACCCGCAACGAACCCATACACCATGGGTGCAATAGTTGTAGATAAATTAATTCTATCTGCGGCGAGTCGTGCGCAAGCGCCGGCCGCGGGCGGTGGCGGCGTGAGAACCGCGCTCGCGCCGCGACGTGTGCCCGGTCACGAGCCACATGTCATAGGTATTGGGGTACACCAGCGGTACCAGTGATGCCAGATTGGGGTATTTTTACCACCATTCTGGAGAAAATTTTGGTACTGCAAGTGTAGAAACTAAAAAAATGAGGAACAGACGTCAGATGAAAATCGCTCTACTGTAATTACCTGACGTGCCAAATCCTGGATCATGGTCAAGGCGGAAACCGGGCCCTCGTGCGCGAGAGCACAACCAGGACATTACTGAAAAGATGATAAAATGGATAATTTTTTTGGGAAATATAGGTTTTAGGTAAACCAAATAATATTATCATATTGGGGAAAAGGAAAAACGACTACAATGCAATACAAACTTCTTCTAAATCAAGTTTGGGGGGATTTTTTTTTTCAAATCATTTTGGCGAAAAATTTATTTAATCTGGCGACAATTGGCAAATCGCATCTAACAAACCCGAGACACGCTAATCTAGACCCCACTTGCGCTCTTGCGGGCGAGGGCCCGAGGTTTGGCAGATCAGGTAATTACAGTAGAGCGACTTCCATATGACCTCTGTACCTCCCTTAAAAATTAGGTCACCTACGCTCTAGGTATTATACCTACACAAGTCGGAGGTATATACTGCACATCTACTAAACCCGGAGATGAAATTAAATATCAAAACAGTAAACAAATTTCCCCTATGAAAAATAATTCTGAGGGGTGGATTATTTGAAATAGTGTTTCTTTAAATAATATGCATGCGATTTTAATTTCATTTGGAATGTAATTATTTTTATTATTATTTCAATGATTTTCTCACACAGAGACGAAGCCGAACTGGCCGATGTGCATTGTTAACCTTATTTTAGTTTCATATTGGGGCTAAATTGATAAAAGTTACTAACTGTGAAGCCTAAATAAACTCAAACTTAAATAACAGACGCTACATATGGATCGTCACGCATCTGATTGTGGCACCATATATTGTTTTCAAGATCCTAAATAACTTAAAGTTTAGTTTGAAATATGAATCAAACTGATAAAAGTTTCTGACCGTGGAACCTAAATAAACTCAAACTTTGGGGAGCAGTTTAGTATTGTAGTCAAACAAATTGACATTAATGTTTGAGAGTTTCTTTATATTATTATAGCCTAGAACAAGTAAAACGCCCCGTGGGCGACCCAAGAACCGATGGATTGACATCGCTGAGTCGAATGCGAGAGCCAACGGCTTACGACGAGAGGATGCCGAAGACCAGGCGAAGTGGAGAAGATTGAGCGGGAAAGCGGACCCTGGCAGAAGCCGGGATAAGCGCTAGGACGACGACGACGAGTCTAGAACAAGTAAAAGTCGAGCTTAAGCTCACTTGAGCTGAGGGCTATTGAACATCGCCTTGATTGATACGATCAAAGTCCTGTAAATGCGAGTTAGTCCATGATATTTTTATCTTTCGTATCTCGTCGTATCTATTTCGGTTCATTATCTCTTTTTCTCTCTATCGTAAGGGAAAAAAGACAATTAAAAAAAATCTTGGCGTTAATGTCCCGGTTGATCTCGCGCATGGATGCCCGGATTCCGCCTTGACCATGTTCCAAGATTTGGCAGATCAGATAATTACAGTGGAGCGACTGCCATCTGTCCTCCGGGACCCTGCTAAGTGCTACCGGCCATAGGGGAGTCATACACAATACCACAGACTAATTCGTCAAACTGTCAAATTAAAGCCGATGTCGATGCATCGATTAGGATACTGGCCGGATTTTTTGCTCAATCTTACGTTTTGCTCAAGTCCCTACACATCACGATTGCAGAATCACGAAATCACGACGCACAATTTCCCCCGTTTCGCATGTCGATTGTGCCACTATCACGCTCTATTGGAGCATGCCTCTGAACTAGTACTTCATTGTTTGTGTTAAGTAACCGTGACTGGTAATTAGGATTGCAGAAATTGTATGGGGTTGCGCAGGGAATTCTCTCTGAGAAGTATCTAACAATAGAAGTTCTTGGACAGTTTAAATCGACTGTTAAAAATAGTGATGTGAGAAACGGATTTATGCAATCATTAAAACAATATGAAATATGTGTAACATATGAAGGGCACAGGAAGTGAAAAGTAATATTTTTATTATACCCTAGGGATCTTTTCACCATCAAATTAGTTATTACAAAAGAGTAACAATTAGGCACCACTAAAAATCTGTAGATAACTAACGTCTGCTATGTACGATTGGATGTTGTTTTCCGTAGGTACCCTTTTTGAATTTAGAAAAAGTCTTTCATATAAAGAAATTAACTACCTTGTCGTTATCAATTCGGACTTACTCGTCACTGTAAACTCCAAGATTGGCGAAGCTTGTAATCACTGGTATCCATTTCCTGTTATCTCCTGGAGGGGTCAACCCCCCACCCGAAACGCCACCCCACTCATTAAATTTAAATTTAGCGCTCGCTGCGCTTGCTCATTATTTATTACTACATTTCCTGTAAGTTATTAGATATTCAAAATGAAAAAGTTTTGAGCACGTTAAGCAAGCTCAACAAAAACAAGCTTTCTTTACACAAATTCTGAAAGGTTTTTAGATTTTCAAAACACCATAAACTTTAAGGTCACTCTGCTTGCTCATGATTTTATTTATATTTGCATTTATTATATACAGTTTATGTAAGTTTTGAGATAAGTTGCCTCAGCCAAAATTCTAAAAGCTTTGAGCTCACTTTAAAAGTTAACCCTAAAAAAACTTAAAAAAACTTTATATTTTTATGAGGTTCACCAAGCCTCGCAAGTCGCACGCTCATAACAGTTTTACTGTGAAAAAGGTTCACATTTCATAGATCTATTGCATGAATTTTTTTATACTTGACAATTCACACAGCGCCATCTAGCCCCAAAGCTTGTGTTTTGGGCGCTAGACAACTGATGAACTAACATACATATCCCAGACCTGTTCTTATGGTGAGGGAAAACAGCGTGATGAAACCTGCACATTCAGGCGACTGAATGTGTAACCATTATCCAATCTGGTCAGGATCCCCTGGTAGCAGGGTCACGGAGGTCAGATGGCAGTCGCTCCACTGTATTACCTGATCGCCAAATTCTGGATCATGGTCAAGGCGGACCCCGGGCCCTCGTTCTCGAGAGCACAACCGGGACATTAACTCCAAGATGATTATTATATCCCAGACCCGTATCAGAAATTAAAAAACATAATTTTAATTTCTGCTCGGCAGGGAATAGAACCCGGGTCCTCTGCGTTACCACGCAGTTACGGTCTGCCGACCGGCATGTCAACCACTGAACCACTCAGGCTATATTAGGCTAGTAGATTCAGTGCTCGACTGACGCGACGGTCAGGGCTAGTGGCTAGTTGGACCAAGCTAGTAGCTAGCATTAGCTCTGAACTATAGTTGATCAAAATCACTGATAGCGCAACGTTTGAATCTATGAAACGGCCAAGTCATAATTTCCGACCAAAATGTAGGATTTATAGAGTTAGGCTTTTGTAGAACGGGCTTGGCTCTTCATTATATTTGATAACTTTTTCTTTGTGAAACCGTTATGAGGCTTTGCGAACTTATTTTACATTAAATGTTTTTTGTTCAAAAAGAAATTTATTGACCTTACATTACAACGAATTTAAAGTTACAATACAATACAATGTTGTATTAAAAAATACAACCCGGCCTAATAAAAAAAACCTTAATCTAACTAACCCACAGTTTAAAAACTTGACCCAGGTACCCCGAATTTGATAATTCTGGCTGCGTTGCCCCGCTGGATAGCGAGTATTATACGCTGACCCAAAAACAGGCTAGCCTCTGGTCATATTTTTGGTTAAATTTCATATCATTTTATAGTAGATATACCTATATGTCCTAGCTTTCTCATTATGTGTGTGCAAATGCTCTAGCCAGCTTACCTCAAACTGCGCATTCTTCGGAAGTGCCAACCCTACAGATTTTGATGAGAAGTCACTGTTGAAATTGACGTAGTTTAGGTGCTAATAAAATACAAAGCTAGAAAAATAAAACTTTTAACCCTTATTTAAGACTGCTAGGATTATCCAAACGTGTCTAAAAATTCGACGAAACGACGCTTTACTAAACGTTAGGATAGTGCCATTAATTAAGACAGGACAATAAGTATTTATAGTATTATTTAAATTTTTTATTTATAGGTATGTATTATTAATAAATTTCGTCACCTTCATCACGTTTTACGACTTAGGTATGTAGATACTTAAATTTCTGACCATCAATTTCTATTGTTTATCTATGCCTACATCTTGTTGTGAACAAGTTACACCTTGTACTAGTATAGTTATAAGATCAACTGTAGCAACTTTTATCACAAGTTCATTACCTATTCAAATTATGTAATTTCAAAGCAAATAATAAGTTTCCTGTTAAAGTCAATTCTATATCTTAATATGTCTACTCACTAAAGATAAACAAGTAAGGCGACACTGCCTCGGTTTAGTATTTATTTGGTCAATGTCAGCTTTTGTCTTAAAGCTTGTTCTTGAATGTCCACTTTACGGACGCCGAGTTTAAAAAGTCCAAAACGTTTTACTGGAAAAGTAATTCCGTACAAGTTTATTTTATTAATGAGATATTTTACCGTTTAATTATAACTGGTATACAAATAGTAAAACTAGCCTAAGCTCATAAAATCGAACATTTATGTCGAACGCTTGGTAAGTTACGGTCACAAATTTCGAGGCTATTTAATATGATAGCTAACTGCAACCGTATCCTCAACCTAGTCTGTTGTGTATTAGTAAACTTTGTCGGAACTCGTATTTGAAACCTAAGCCCGACAAAGTTAGATATGTTAACTCACGCGTGACCCACTGACAAAACAAGCGGGGCGGCCGACGCGCATCATTGTTTTCCCATAGCCGCCAAGCTCGATCCATTCAGAATCTCATTACACTTGAAAGATGTACTACAAATCTGGCGCAACGCCATTCTCATGGACGTGTCTGTCGTTAGAGCAGCGTGAGGTGACCATTACTCGTACAAAGAGTTGCCTAAAATAGAGAGCTTTTGTGGCCGGCGGGGCGGCGCGGGGCGCGGGGGCGGGGCGGGCCGCGGCTGCCCGCCGGCTCAGTCGCGCCGCGCCATACCGCCGCCTCGCACGCCGCGCAGCGCCTGCGCACGCGCCCTCCGCCCGCGCCCCGCCCGCGACACGTGCTCCGCCGGACCGACGCCGGCCGCCACGACCGCCGCGCCCAACCCGCACCATGCAAGAGCAAAGTTCATCACGATCCAGCAAGTCCACCCTCAACTCCCTTGAGAGCGCGATCATCAAACTTAAGAACAACCTGCAAATACAAGACACCAAAACCTCGACCGAGATGAACGGCTTGATGGACCCGCCTTCACCCCATACGGACACGAAAACAAACTCAAGTAAGCCCAGTTCATCTTCAAATCAAAACGTAAACCTGTCGATAGCATCGGCCGCATTGTTACAAGAAAATATGTTGCAACGATCCCTCCAAGGCGTTGTTATTTCGCTGCAGAATGCGATGATGAATTCGTTGCAACAAGCCGCTCTTCTACCTTCCAATTCCGCCGCAGCCGCTGCATTAAATTTGCAAGCGTTAGAATCTTATTTGACTTTACAACGCCTTACATCAGTATCGTCGGTAAATAATACAAATCAGCCAAACGCTTCGGACAACAATTCGTCGTCTAAACAAGACATACTAAGGATAGCGACGGCGAGTGCTAAAATAAGTGAAATAGACACGGCTGAAAATATTTCGAAAGACTTCTCACCGAAAACTCCTGAAGAGTATCCTTTAGCTGACGCTATTGCTGCCGAAGATGTAGATTTATCTGAGGAGGTAGAAGAAGACCTGGCATTATTAGACAATGAAGACGAATTTACATTAGAGCAGCATTTGGAATCGACATCAAAATATGGTTATAGTTCTTCGCAAAGCCTAGACAATGGTTATCCGAGTCTACTAATGAATGCAATGTATCAACAACAAATGAATAGTCCATCGCAAGCACCATTATCGCCGCCAGCATCAAATTCATCAAGTTCAAAGTCTACAAATAGTTCTACTTCTTCGACTGGTAGTAATGTATCTAATAAACAGAAAACTGCTGGGAGTGTCCCTAGAACAAAGAAGCAGTTTATTTGCAAATTTTGTAACCGCCAATTTACGAAGTCCTACAATTTGCTAATACACGAAAGAACACATACAGACGAGCGGCCATATTCATGTGACATCTGCGGGAAGGCTTTCCGACGGCAAGATCACCTTAGAGATCACAGGTAAAAACGTTTCCCTATATGTATTTGTAATATGTTTTTGTCACTGGACTCATTATAGTTATTGACTAATATTATGCAAAATAAGTTTCATTGCATAATGAATTTAGCAGCAAGAAATGTAATGTTAATGACCGAACTCAGCCGTCAAATGCGGACGTGTTTGAAACATGCTCTTCGTCATTTTTATCTTAATGAACACTTGCTCTTATCTATAACATTATCTACACACCTCTGAGCCAACTAAGTAAATCAATTGAGGTAATTAATTTTGTTTTCCTATCCCAAAAGTCGAAATCCAGCGATACGCTCTTTATTTATTGAGATAAAAACTGTGTTACAGCCGTATCGAGATGCATTTTAGAGGCTCACGATTCTCATTTTTCGATATCAATAAAAGATTTTAGTCCTCGGGTTTCATCGCAAAACATTATGAGGAACTTTTGAATAATGGCGGTGGAGGAAAATATTTAAAACAAAAAGGGTTAAGTATGGACCGGGTAGATGGTATCGACAAGTCGTTCGTCACGCTCGTAAATTATTTCACAAAACCGCCGCTAATCCGAGAAGGGCGATGTTTTAATTTTGACTTTTCATTTTGCTCTCTTCTTGAGGAACCCGTGAACTAAATTCCATATAAATCTCTGTGCATATCTGTTTTATCGCGGCATATTTATCTGTCTAAAGCAGGAATCTTGTTACACTTAAAGGAGATGTAGGCGCTCGTTACAGTGACTCGAATTCCAAACACGTTAAGGATATTAAGTTCAATAAATATAATAGTGATACAACAAATCGTAATCTCCGTTAATCTATTTCTTTACTTATCTCGTCGACCCACCCAAAAAGAGCTAAAGGTGTTGAATTTTTAACACCTGTCTCTCGGCGATTTCCTCTCAAATCACCGTATCTCGGCGGCAATAAAATAAATTTCGAGTATACGCCCGAGGGATAACGCGAGCCGGGCCGGCCCGACCTGTCGATGTTCAATCGATGTCCGTTGACACGATACATTATAATGGACCGGAGCGAGACTTCGACGGGTTTTAACAAAGCACGTGGTGATCCTGACGTGAGGATTAATATGGATGACAAAAAAAAAAAAGAAAAACCGCCGTAAATATCCTCCGCATACAAAATCAAGTTTTATTGTTCGAGCAGTTGAGAATTTTTTGTGCAGATCGAAATTTTGATAATGACCCTAAATTAATTTGTATCTTGTTTAGTTCTGCGCGCATCCTTTTTCGTGCCGACAGTTTTAGCTTTAAATTCATTAGCCTTTGTAATTTTATTAGTGCCTTATTATGATTGGTCCCATATTTCTTTTTCCAATAAAGTCTCGGATCGTATCTATATAGTCTATAACGTCAAATTTCATAGTCCATCGGTACGCATTGCACGTTTAATTAATCAAGAGAGATGTCGTGTTGGCTCGGGTTAGGCCTAACGCGGCGGCGCGCTGTCGGCCACGCTTCAGTGCGCGCGCGGCCCGCCTAATCACGGTCATCATCTCATATTTTAATATTGAAATGATTATTTCATTCATCATTTTGTACCACCTCTTTATCGTCACCTATCTAACTAATCCCAACGATTATTACACGTATTACATTACTATGAACACGTCGTTATTTTCTTTCTTCGAAATTTGTTTGTTTATTTGATACGGAGATAATTCCCCGGTCGTAAGCTTCGATTGCCGGGTTTCTCGTTCTGTGTTATTATTGATTACACGTTGCTCGGTGTTAATTATACCTTGTATGCTCAAATTTAATTTAAGTCGGATACTCTCAATGTTTGTAATAACAAGTTACATTTCATTTGAGCATCGCCATCGTAGGATAATTCAACGTTGAGTATGTTGTTTTGCAATTTGTTCGTTGCAAAAAGCAGTCGAGTACGTCGCCGGTATAATTTTACAATATGTTAGCTCCTAGTTTATGCTGCCTATAAAGTATCTTGTTGCGTTTTGTCCAGGTGGTATAACAATGTTTAACATTGCGTGCGCGCACAAGTTTTGAGTTGGCGTAAATTAATAGCGTTGGAAATAAAAATGAGTGTGCTTGCCAATTTATTACCAATATCCCGCGGGCGCTTGTTTGCTCCCACAAGGTGTTCGGAACACGCGAGGGATGCGCGAGAGCCGATGTTTCGGCGCCTGCAGACATGATGTATTTATTGCCCTCCTCAATGATAGCCTTTCCAACTAAATGGTGTAGTTACTTAAGTAGTTTATGCTGTTGACTTGTTTTAGTGTCTGGAAGTTTATTGATGCCCTCCTTAGGCCGGACCAGCTGTTTGCTTTCTTTTTTTTGGTATACTCCTAATTTCGTATCCTTTATACTTGTCGACCACTTTGCACCCACTTAACTGGCCGGTTCTGTAATTTGATATTTTCCAATAACATCCCTAATGTGTTTCAACTATGATCCTTTGTTTCACAGATACATCCATTCGAAGGAGAAGCCGTTCAAATGCCTGGAATGCGGTAAGGGCTTCTGCCAATCACGAACGTTAGCCGTCCACAAAATCCTACACATGGAGGAGTCACCCCACAAATGCCCTGTGTGCAGTAGAAGTTTCAATCAAAGGTCAAACCTGAAGACACATCTGTTAACACACACCGACATCAAGCCGTATAACTGTTCCTCTTGTGGTAAGGTGTTTAGAAGAAATTGTGACCTGAGACGCCATAGCTTGACGCACAATCTTGTTGGAATATCCTCAGTCAACACCTCGCCGAGCGGAAGCAATGGGAAGAGTCCATTACTGAACCCTAACTTTCCTATCGACAATATAGATACAGAAGACGAAAATTAGCGACGGAAAAGAATAGTGCTAGTTCAAAAGACTGATTAAAAGCCTTTATTAGAATGCCTCTAGTGCTAAGTTTTAGAGCCATTATACAGCTATCAATGAAGTCGGTTACATGTTATGGGGCAGTCGACAGTGAACGCCAATTAGTGCTATTAAATTGTAGCCTAGCCATAATTTTTATAGCTGCTTTTAATGGTCCGGTGACAGTTTTATCATTATGATTGTGACGTTTTAAAGTCTGATTCCATGTACAACCTTGTGTGTTACTGATACATTGTAAATTATGAATGTGACGTTATAAAGTCTGATTCCATGTACAACCTTGTGTGTTACTGATCCATTGTAAATGTGATTCTCTGTGACAAAGCGTGTACTTATCGAAATTGTATTTGTTACTTACCAGAGCCACGATAATTTATTACCATATGCTTATTGGTTAGCAACGAATATCGTCCCACGAGTGAACTACTTTTAATGTTATAAAATTTACACCGATTGATAATAAATGCAAAATAAAGAATCAATTTGAATTCCAGATGTAAGTTTGTTTTATCTAGGGTATTTTCTATCAACTTTTGTAAATTTTCTGATCTCATATTATTTTGTAAATAGTTCGTACTTTAGGTTAAACTTAAGCATTCCGTCCATTGTGTAAGTGATATTGTGGCATATAAATAATATTGAAGTTTGTTTCGATAATAAATGGGAACACCACATTTTAAATTTTTTTAAATTATATTGTCTTCCTAAAACGGACGTTCACTTATAGGGAAATATTTTCTTTAAAAGATTGTGTTTTCAAAAATTTTGATATTGTTTTAGAAAGACTAAGGTACCTACTGTAAAATAAAATATGAATGACCGAACATGCTTTTTTATTCCATTAGTAGGTAACTTATTAGTTATTACTAGTGAACTGTTATTTCCGATAAATGTTTCTCTTTTTTATTGAACTTGAATATAATTCTACAAACACAATATACCGCCACGATTTTTCCCCATAGGCCTAGGCAGACACTACATCTGACAAACCTCTGTCGCCTCTACTACATTCATCATCCTTTTCATACTAAGTTGTGTTAGTTTTCCTTTTACTTTTCATGTTGAATACTTTACACTTATTCCAATTTTACGGTTTAGCTGTTACTAAACCATCATTACATTAGTGGAATACTAACCGATCCTCTTACGATGAGGGAAAACATCGTGATGAAACCTGCACATTCAGGCGACTGAATGTGAACCATGATACAATCTGGTCAGGTTCCCCTGGTAGCATGGTCACGGAGGTCAGGTAGCAGTCGCTCCACTGTAATTACGTGATCTGCCAAATCTGGGTCACAGTCATGGCGGACCCCAGGGCCTCGTGCGCGGGAGCATAGCCGGGATATTAACGCCGAGATGATTCTTTAACTAAAGCCAATTTATCATAATATGTTATACTACTTAAACTCGAACACAGACTACCTTGATACAATACAAAAGTGTAAGTGGAGTACAACCTTAAGCATTAATAATTTAGTAGCATTCATGAAATAATTGTTTTACTTATGAAATTAAAAATATCCTCGGGGTTAACGATGAGTTCTACGGACCGAAATGGCTCGTTTACATTAATCAAGGATAGTGGCGAGTGACAGTGACATTTGCAGTAACCTGTTGGGACTGGCTACTGTCGGATCTGTTTACACCGGTTTAGTTGCTCACTTCACTTGTCAATTTCGCTAAACACTTGACCAATGTAAATGGGGACAACTATTAGCTTTTTCTTTTAGCGAACTCGTTGGGTCATGACTAAAATAACAAATGACAAAAGAACTCGGGACTGAGTCCTCCGAGTCTATTCCTTAAACTTTGTTAACATAATACACTAACTATGAAGCTCATGACTCAGTTCAGCTCAAAAAAATTAAAGGACTCAAAAGACTCAAAGTACACGTGAGTCTCGAATTTTAGACTGAAAGACTCAAGTCTTTTACAACACTAGCCCCGACGGTCGTCGTCTGCTCAACAAGTAATATGCCTATTGCCATTTTAGTAGTCTCAACACCACAGCCAATGTCATACCCCGGATTTTGAGATGTTATTATCCGTACTCTTGTATTTTTATAATAATAGAATATTTTAAGGCACATGCCTTCTTTCCACTATTCCTTATGAGATAGGATTAGCATTAGCACGCTAGCTTAGTATACACTATATATATTGGCTCGTACCTACTTCTTTGCAAGTTACTCTCGATGTTTGCGTTATCACGATGGCTTGAAGAATATTTAGAATATTATGTTCCTGACGGTGAATGAAGTCTCCAGTGTTGCATGAGGAATCATGGCTTTAACAGTGGCAGTACATTTGACTATTTGTTGCCAAAGCAACGCGTCGTGTGCTTTAGCGACCCCAGTAGAGGGTGATACCCCTGGACCAGAGGAAGGTATCCAATAGTTGTAGCAGTCCCAGTAGACGATTGATAGATATCTCTGATGTAGCGATAACCACTTTCCATCATGTGACTCGCTTGTCTATTGGTCTCCCGATGAACTTAAAAAAATACATTCCTAGAATGTTCATTACAACACATTAAAAATCTTCCATTCCAGATTTGTGGATGGCAGGTGGCAACACTCTGTCAATCAAGAGGAGTCTGCCTGGCTACCATCCATAGGTTATGGTACCCCATATGTATTTCTGACGCCAAGCAATAATATTTCACCTAGTTATGTTTCGATTTGTAGGATAAAGTAACCAGCATAATTTACAGGCCAGAGGCGTATCATCTTAGTCCTCACAGTTACAACACATTATTGCACTTCTACATTATTTAATCGTAGATGTTGGCGACAGTTACCGCTGTCTATCAGATAGGCAGTCTGCCCAAAAAATCTTAACAAACTTTTATACGCATTCTATTGTAACTGGATATCATCTACAAACAGTCAAAGTATCTACTTTTCAAGACAAATTAAACGAGCCCAATCTCGATCAGTTTTTTTTTTTTATCGTGCATACTTTAGGTGTGCCTATTTGTCATAAATATTGACATCTTCCGTCATCATCATCAGACCTTAAATATCACCTAGAGGTATACACTTTACCGTATAATACTCACCAAGACCATTCAAACGGCCCAAACACGGTAGGGTTTTCTTGTTGCGTTCATTAGTTCCTATGATCACCTTCCGACTCCATCGTCAGACCAGCTCCATGGTATCATATTAATGCCTTGTCATCCAAGTTACATATACAAAATTTCAGCTCTATTGAAGTGGGTCACATTTGGCATGCAAGATATAATAACCCGACCATACAAAGTAAAAAACTTAGGTGGTTATACTTACATGATGAGAAAAAAATTACCTATGTAAGCAAAACTGTTGTATTAGGAAATGTCATTCATTAAAAATATAAAACTACTTACTTGGCGTCTTTTTTTGTCGCATGACTTTTCCTGGCAGATCCTGTTGCTTTTCAGGAACCAAAACTATAATAACCATAAATGCTATTTGAAAGCAAGTGAAGAAATAATTCTGTTCAGAAGTTCTGAAATTCTCTACAAACATATAAATGCGTACCTACTTTATGTAAATACTATAACTTAGACTATAAATTAGGTACAGTATCTTTGCCTTTCCTCCAATATAATCATATAACTACACTTTCAACAGACTATCACTCATTGAAGATAGATAAACTTTTTATATAATAGAGCGTTGGTGGCCTAATAGCTAAGGGGTTCGACTCATACCCCGAGGTACAGGGTTCGAATCCCACTGTGGTCATGTACCAATGATTCTTGTCTGAATTATGTACATTAGTTAAACACTAACCGATGCTATTACGGTGAGGGAAAACATCGTGATGAAACCTGCACATTCAGGCGACTGAATGTGTTACCACATCCAATCTGGTCAGGTTCTTCTGTTAACAGGGTCGCGGAGGTCAGGTGGAAGTCGCTGCACTCTAATTACCTGATCTTTCAAATACTGGATGATGGTTAAGGCGGACTCCAGGCCATTAACGCCAAGATGACCAGAGAGTTAAACCATTTAATAAATAATCGAAAGCTACAAAATTTTTGCAATCAACAAAATCTATCTCTATCCATTACTATATTCATTAGTAATGGAAAGATACATTTTAAAATCTAGAGCTACGCCGCTTCATGTAGCTGGGTAGCTGCTATCTCTTCTTTCTCCAGCTAGAGTTTAGACTTACTGTGCATACGGGGCGATCCATCAGACCGAGGGAAAAATGTATTTACTGTCATGTTAGTGCTAGTTACCATTTGGAGTCTTTATTTCTTTTTTGTTATTTTTAGAGAGAGAAATATTGGTAAAGTCTTTTATTAAAGAAACCTCTTTGAAATTAAATAAAAATAAAAACCTAAATCTACAAATAAAGTAAGCTCGCATAAAAAGACGCTACGAAAGCAATAAAAGCCTTAGCAAGTTCACGACTCAATTAACAGATGGCGTTGCTTGTCATCTCGAGTCAAAAATATGTGCATCTCTAATAGAGACCTCCGCAATAGTGTCACCTGTTTGATTTACAGTGTCGTTTTAAGTGTATGTAGATGTATGAATGTTATTATAAACCTTTAGAAACTTAGAGTCATTGTACTTAACTGTTATTTCAGTCGGGAATCAGGAAACTTGAATAGCGCTTGATACCGCTAGCATTTACAATTAAGTATTAACAATTGCGCTTGAAAGCGCTTCGCAATTTCAATTCTTTTTTCAAAATAAATCTTCTCAGAAATATACGGAATTAAATAAGTTTATCTAGGTACCTAATATGTATAGGTAGATAAGTGGCGGTACATTGTGCCCCAGCTGTGGGACAGAGGCGTGAGCTTTATGTTTGTGAATCTATGTGAAGGTACCTACCTAAATGTTGGTGTTGTTATAGATTAATAAGGCCGGTGAAACTGGCTAGAATATTTTGTTATAAACGTTTTTAGTAGTGATAGTTTGTAGTAGAATAGTTAACTTTTTTTTTGATAGAATTTACTGTACTGGGGAGACAGGGGTAGAACAGGGACCGGCTTAAAGGTCCTAGGTTGAAAATTAAAGGTAAAAATGAAACTAGATAAATTTGGATCATTTAGTCTTTATTATCGACGTTTAAATTTACGTTCTATCGTTAAATTAAAAAAAATTCTCAAAAAAATATATATTATTTTACATAGTAGGTATTGACTAAAATCTCAAAATCAAATGAGATGTCCCTGTGTTCTATTCTACTCTCTGTTAGCATTTAGAACGCAATCGTTATTTTTGCCTATATTGTAGATAAAGAAGCTTCTGACTGATTAGTACCTACCTACATATATTTTTTAGCAAAATTTTTAATACGACAAAAAACACCATTCCTCCAAAGCATAGATAGACAGATTTACAATAAGCTGGATTAATAGACGTAAAAGTGGCAATTACAAAGGTCAAAGTAAAAGGCGAGACGAACCGCCGCCATTAGCGACAAAGGGCGACTACTGAGCTTGAAAAATCGATTCAATTCAAACCCAGCACAGATCTTAGACATCACAAAATATTCTCATGAATAAAACGAGGTCTATTGTCGATCGAGTATCACACAAAGGCTCTTAGGAGTGTATCAAAATGACATAAAGCTCGATTCTTTTGAAAACACGTTTGTAATGGGGGCCCACATGTCGTTGATCTTTTTTTCCGATTCTGGAAATGGATGATGTGTTAAAAAGCCAACAAATTGTGCCTGTTCACAATGTTGAGTATCTTGTTTCTGAACGAAATCGCCGGTTATATATTGAGGTGATTCGCGTCCTGGGTGTGAATTTGGAAAACGGAATGATTCGCTACGGATTTTAAAGGCTTGTGGTTTTTAAATTGCGCTCCTTTGTGAATTTGATTGTATGCGTTTTTTTTTGCAAACGCGTGGAGAATATCTCATTTTAACCATGAACCTTAATGAGTACATTGGAATTTGTTAAACCAGGTGGTCCCAAATAGGTGCCATCTGATATTTTCTCCTTACAAAACCTTTCCAACATAGCAAAATAAAATCACAGTGACAAAACTGAGTCGGCATCCACAATCGCGTCGTTTAATTAAATACTGTGACAACATAATAATGGGACACTCTCGCGCTGTCTCTCACAAATAGCCCTTGCGAGAGAATCGTCCACAAATTACAGAGCAATCGGGGACCCCGCAGCGGTAAACAAAGCGCGCACTTTTTCTCTCTTTTCCGCAACCACATTGTCATCGACACCGAAATTACCGACGATTGTCACAAAGGATTATGTTTGCCCCGAAAGGTGTTTGAAAAATATTTGCTTTGCGACTCTTGAGTGTGCATTATTCGGATTTAGGAGCGGCCTTTATTCGCCTCGACCACACACGGTACGTTGTGGGTTTTTTGCGATGTTTTTCTTGCTGCGGTCGTGAAATTGTATAAGGTGTTTTGACAATGAGTACAGGACGTGAGCGAGCGCAGTTTCTTGTGTTAAGCACGCTTACGCTGTTTGCCTCGTGTTTCTGGAGCCGCGCTGGGGTTTTCTGCATATAGTAGGTCTCGTATTACTCGGGTACCTACCTATTTACTTTTTTTCTGAATATAGACTCCTTCGATGAAGGTAGATCATATGCTTGGACATATCACACAGCGGTATCTAGCCCCAAAGTAAGCAAAGCTTGTGGTATGGGTGTTAGATAAGTAATACACATCTTATATACTTTTTTTTAAATACATACTAATTATTTATGTTACAAAACATAATAAATGTTATCTTAGAACCAACAAGCCAATTACAGGTCCTCGCTAGTAATTAAAGTTATAGGTATATACGACACCAAGATCCGTAACAGAAATTAAAATTCATCATTTCCATTTTTTTGCTCGGCTGGGAATCGAATCCGGGCCAATGCATGTCAGACAGGCATGTTAACCAACTGAACCACTCAGGTCGTCAGATACCTTTGCAATGTAATGATCTAGTTCCTTTTACTATGCTCTAGATCTAGAACGTAACGGAACTAATGTAGACTCATATTCCGTCGTGAGTTACCTACCTCTTAAATTATGAGTTGTAGCAGATTTAAACGATCTCAGCCCCACACTAGTTCTCCTAGTAATAAACTTATACCTACACGAAAAAGTACCTAAGTAAGTACAAATGCCGTCAAGTAAACCAGTTACCCTCAACTACGAGATTACTCAAAGTTAAAGTTCTGTTACAAATAATTTACTCTTCAACATTTTTTTTATCCGGCAGACAAACAGGCATGCGGGCCACCTGATGGAAAGTGGTCACCGCCGCCTATGGACATCAGCATCACCAGGGGTGCTACCAATGCGTTGCCCGCCTCTAAGGAAACCTCTAATATACATCTTGAACGATCCGATGTCATAGTCCAAAGGAAACACTGTGGCTGGGAGCTCATTCCACATCCGAATCGTACGAGCGAGAAACGTTCTTTAGAATCTTCGCGTG
Organism: Blastobasis adustella; assembly: GCA_907269095.1. Taxonomy (NCBI): domain Eukaryota; kingdom Metazoa; phylum Arthropoda; class Insecta; order Lepidoptera; family Blastobasidae; genus Blastobasis; species Blastobasis adustella. Next base: position 5,816,358 of record OU026129.1, read on the forward strand.
GACACCACTAGAGGGTCCACGTAATGGGGATGGGTACCCAGCCCACGGTGGGTGGTGCGATGGCGGAATTGTGGCTAGCTCCGATTACCTACTTAGACTTACCTACTTACTTACTGCGCTAGCTCAGCGACCCAAAGTGGATCTTGGCCTCCAACAGCAGTGAAATTGATCTCAGAATGCAAAATACGCTTAGGTGTTGTCCAGCGCTTCATAAGGTATTGGTGTCCAAACTGGTAAGCAGAAAAACCAAGATTCAATTGTACAATACGGTTACCTAAATAAAGATTGCTCAACTTCAGACATTGCAAAGATATCTGAAGTTTATGTATCAATTAAATATATTGTGACTTCGTCTGTAACGCAAGAGATTTCTATCTAGCATTTTTTTTAATAAGTAGGAACCTATTTACCCCAGTCTTATTTTCCAAAACACGATTTTGCTATTACATATAGGTACAATACACCCAAAAACATTCACCACAGACTAGATAAACTCATAATCAACAGGACACGCAACACCCCTTAAGTAATGCTTTATAGTCCTCTGTGCCTTAAGTAAAGTGAAGGCATCAAAACAATAAATATTACTAGTCATACGAGTAGGTAGCCGTATCGGCGCTTCGAATTGCATAAACGCATAGTCTTCATAATTTGCAAGCTTGCAACCTGCACTCGCAGTATCACCGGTGTGCGAATTAACGACGACATTTCTGATTGTGAATGTCACGCGTATATATGGACATAAGTGTAAGTGCTTGTGACTCGAGAATAAGTAAGGAACAGACGAAACGGGTCCGTTTTGTTTTTTGCCTATAAGCGGTCTGTCTCTGTGAGGCTAGTTCATTTGATGATTTTTTTTGTGCAATTGAAATAGAATTTGGGTACTATGAGAGTAGATATAGATTTGGGTACTATAGAATAGATCTAGTGTCTTGGATTTTATAAATATAGATTTACAATTATTTTCTTGCTCTACGAACAGGGCTCAAACAAATTTCCATATAAAGTTTCATTGTAATTCGTTAACCTTTTAGCGTTTGATTGAGCGACAAAATACAAATGCAAACATTGAATAAATAAATAAATAAATAAATAAATATTCGTGGACAAATTCACACAGCGCCATCTAGCCCCACACTAAGCAAAGCTTGTACTATGGGTGCTAGATAACTGATATATTACTTAAATACTTTTTTTTTTTTAAATACATACTTATTATACATAGAACACCCAGACCCGTAACAGAAATTAAAATTCATCATTTCAATTTCTGCCCGGCCGGGAATCGAACCCGGGACCTCTTGCGTGGCAGACCGGCATGTTGACCATTGAACCACTCAGGTCGTCAAATTGTCAAGTGAATATATTCAGTATGTTGTATATGTGGGAATAACATAAATTCACATGATTTACGTAGAGTCACGGCAGTATCCCTACACATGGTGGTCAGAGATGTTTATTAATAGTTTAACTATTTTAGAAGATACCCTAGCATAAAGTATTTGTGTAAGTTTAAAATAAATTGTAAAGCAAAGATAAAATTCGAAAAATACAGTAAATCTGGACTTCAGTCTAAAACAATCGGAGTTTTAATCGTCACTATTTTAAAACGGGAAAGTTTCTATTCTTTTTAACATAAAGTTTGAAGTATTTTACTAGGTGGCGCTATCCTTTTAGCGATTTAACTTTTTCGTTGAAGAGAGTACGCTTTTGGCTCAACGGATAGTTGTCCAAGCCCAGTTATAGCGCCATCTATAGCACCAAATGAGCACTTTAGGAAACTCTCCCACTCAAAATAAAATCGCAACCGACATGACGCTTACTATAACGGCTTACTATACGTGTAACTTTGTAGTGTTGAAACAAAACAGGTACACCATGATTTCGCATTTTAAATAGAAAACGTTTTTTTTTGCAATGTTCACGGCGATATAGCGATTATTATTCGCAACGATTAAATTTTATGTCAATTTGACTTGCAGTCCTGTGCCTACACAACCGAAGTCGCCCTTCTGGCCCCTATCTGATCTTTGCGCATTGCCCACGCGCAGCGATCGTGTCGCCGCCGACAGTAACGGCGTCGTCGCGATACTCTGCTAGATAGCGGCCGCACACGACGCATGCGCGACGACATACCTAAAAGAAGTTGTGTAGTTTACTCGTAAGTACCTATTTTACCTATAATTTGATTTGACATTTGACATTTTGTGTTAGTGCCTAGTGGCAATTGGATAGGTGATTAGGTTTTTTGATGTTGGTGGAAAAGGATCCCGTGATCAGATTGGATGTTAGTGAGTTTATAATCTGTAGGTATGCCAAGGTATTACGAATACCTTTTTTAAACTTATTTGCCAGGTCATAATAGAACCATCGGTATAAGGTACCTATACCAACTTATTTAGTAAAAGATTTCTAAAATTACATACCTTTCTAGGTATCTTCAAGTATAACAACTTGCTTTAAGGAAATTAAAGTGATATTATTAAAAGCAGGGTGAACTAAGTAATTGAAGTATTTAGTAAACTTAGCCGATATTCTGATCTCTTTCTAGAACAAGTAATACCTTACACTAGAGAGCCTTAGTTGCTAGTATAATTATGTAGGTATCTATAACAAAATATTTTCTTCAAGAATATGACAATGGGCATGAAATTATTTATGCTATTCTTTTATTAAAATAGGTTACCAACCATTTTTATCATTTAAATTTTTACCACACTTAGCAAAAATATGAGAAATACATTGTATTCTAGTGTCCAGTAATATAAAATATGTGTCTTTAAATCTACAAAGAAACCTGAAACATGCTACAAAATCCGTACAACGAACACGACACCCAGTCCAACTCAACCCTGGCACTTCAATATATACCACTGACTCCATTTCTCTTTTCCAATTTCAATAAAATCACGCAATAAAAAGTCTTGAATGTCACATCTGAACTCTATTATCTGTAATTCTATATTCTCTAAACTGCATTGGGCGGTGGGAGGGGCTAAACTAATCCCCGCCCACCTTCGGCCAATCCCCGCCTCCGATTGGCGGAGAGTTTATCTGCGCACACGCACACGGGCGCGCTTCAATTGAATTTATCACAGTTTTGAATGCTCTTTTATGTGTACTACGTGGTGTAATAGTTCAATTAAACGACATAGTTTTGTAGAGCGGAGCAGTAAACGATATGTTGGAGTTGAAACATAAAATGCGGGCGTGAAATAAGCGTGCTTTTAGATTTTGTTCGTAGTGTTGTTTTGTAAAAAGGATTAGAATTTTGTTTTCTAAACATGACGCTACGCCAGTTTATGTCAAACTTAAATAGGTACCTAAGCTGGATAACTTTAAAGACTGTCTATTGTATATTTTTTTAAATTTGAACTTAAAGTTAAATTAATTGAACAGGTATCTCTACCTCTAGCTATTTAATTTTAATTTGTAGATGATAGGTGTTATTCAAATTAACAGAAGCTAATTAGTTAGGTATATAAGAACGATGTTCTAGATACCAAAATTCATACCATGGTTTCCATTTTATAATTAGTCGTTAATTGTAGTTATTGAATATCGCAGATAAGATCGAGGAGGCTCGTCTGTGCTAATTTGGTCCCGTGTGGCGTAAGCATAAGGGATACGTGGGAAATAGGTGCCTGAACCTGCCGGTATCAGGAAAGAGGCCCCGTGGGCGACCCAAGAAGCGATGGATTGACATCGGTGAGTCGGATGCGAGAGCCAACGGCTTACGACGCGAGGATGCCGAAGACCAGGCGAAGTGGAGAAGAATTTGTAGGAAAGCGGATCCTGGCAGAGGCCGGGATAAGGGTAGGACGATGATGATGATGTAAAGATTAAATAAATGAATTACATACCCTAATAGTATGACACCAAACGTATAAGTGATTGATATCATCGAAAAAAGCAATCTCCTTAAGGTAGATCTCATGGCATGGTACTAGAAAGAGAAGTTTACTTCTCGCTTAGAAGACCTGGGGCCTTGGGAAGCTAGGAACCGTACATGCCAAATAGATTGGCATTTTGCAATAGAGGTCATTGATCTCTTGGCCTGAAGTAATTAGTAGATATGTGGTCAGAGCTGTGGGAGCGAGAGTCAATCATGCTTAAGACCGAATTTATTATAAATATATTCACCCACCTTCATATTGCATATTTAAATAAGAATACCCACAAGAGCTTGTTATATTTAAAAGGGTCATATTTGTCAAAATGTTATGTGGAACTAACCAATTTGTAAAAGATCCGATTTATTCAATTACTGGCTAACTTCTTTTCTAATGTAATGACTAGTAATGGCAGATGGGAGTCAATGCACTTGTAATAAAATTTTCACTGCAGGCACTATTTCATGTACCTACCTATATGAAAAATATTAGGTATAAACTGTTCCACTTACTTCAAATTTTAACGAACTGCAGCCCCATGATTATTAAAATCTACAACCCCAGATTTTACAAACACATTGATACATTATTGACATTCGGAAATCAATTTTATTCTATGATTTTATCAACTCCATTAAATGTTTTTGGTCGCTAGTGCGCCATACCTATTTATATACCTACCAAATAAGACAAGTTAGTTCGACCAAATTTTACCTCGCTAGCGATTGTTTATTTATTTATTTAACCATTTATTGTGCACAATTAAAGTTACAATAATATGAACATAAAGAAAACAATCACAAAAGGTACAGCTTAATGTTAGTTTAATGCAGAATTCTTTTTTTTTTTTAATATACCTTTGTCCAGGTATTTTTGGACATTTTATCTACCTAGGCCTCAAATCTGCTTATTTAGAAATGGCTCAATTGGATCTCAATAGGAAGTTTGACACGGTTTTGATAACAGCTACTGAATTAAGACCAATAGTTACTCTGTGGCATTCCATTGAAATGTCATTGGTTTATTTCCTAGTCTGGTTGTAATTCGATTGTGTACTAAAACTTTAGTCTCTTGGAGAGAGCAAAACCAATAACTTTTCAACTGAGAGTCCATTATGGCTCTATTCATTAAAGTTTTTGCAGAATACCAAATAGGTATGTCTTAATCGTAATGAAGTCTCAATTATAAATCAATTGCACGTGAGTTAAATTAGATTAGGCTGCGATGACTGCTTACCATCAGGCAGGCCGTAAGCTTGTTTGCCACCTTAGTGGTATAACAAAAATTATTAAGCTTGGGCCCAAGGTGTCCTATTATTGTAACCGCTCGCATCCATGTGAGCGCACGCGTTTCTAAAATAGGGCCCCAGGTGTTGTAACAAGGGCCGAAGATGAAATAAAACATGTCTGTCTAGAAGCAGCCCCTAAACCTATTCTAGCCTTTAATAGTATTCAGTTTATTCTGCAGGGAGGCACACCAGCAGACAATGATAGCCATTCGTTGTCCATAGGTACGCAATAAAGATAGATTTGTTCCGCAAACATCGTGTTCCGAATTCGTCGTAGGTATTCCAGATTTATCGTAACTATTCCAGTTTCGTCCAAAAGTCGAATCAAACTGGTGTGCATGGAGCCCTGTGTAAAAAACGGATATCTAGATATAGCTTTCCACACCTGTTTGGTCTGTTTATCAAATAAGTCAGGTCAGTTATTTCTGCCCGTCCTGTCACAGAAAAACTTTCTTTAAAAGTAAAAACATTATTTCGTTAATGTTCCGGTTGTGCTCTCGCGCACAAGAGCCCGGGGTCCGCCTTGACCACGGTCCAGTATTTGGCAGATCAGATAATTACAGTGGAGCGACTGCCATCTGACCTCCGTGACTTTGCTATCAGGGGAACCAGACCAGATTAGATCATGGTTAAGTAAGTCAAAATACAAATATATTTTCGATTATTCATACAAGGTTGGTCAAAACGTCGAGATGGGTCATGATTCAGTTTGCGTGACCTATGTAAACGAGGTACCGGTTTCGAATCACACTGCCGCCATGTACCAATGACTCTTTTCTGAGTTATGTACATTAGTTGAATACTAACCGATGCTCTTACGGTGAGGGAAAACATCGTGACATGACTGAATGTGTAACCTTGATCCAATCCTGTCAGGTTCTCCTGGTAGCAGTACCTGACCGCCAAATCCTAGATCATGGTCAAGGCGGACCCTGGGCCCTCGTGTGCGAGATCATAACCCGGACATGAACACCAAAATGTTTATAGTAATTTTATATGTATCTTACAAGTTCTTAAACTGGGACGTTCGCCTAGCCTCAATGTAATACAATTTGCATCCCACGTCGACACAGTAATACAATTTCAAAATCGCTACTTGCCCATTAGTTACCTGCCCACACTCCAATCACTCGGAGGCAGCTTGCAGCTGTTACAGATACATTTATTGATGGGGTTGCAGTGTTCTGGGCTGATAATTACTTGTATCTACTAAGCTGGTAGCTTTAAACAGGTTGGGTTGGTAGATTGGGCCTGTTTCGACACCGGTTGCATTGTAAGTTGATAAATATAATTCTTGGATAATAAGGAAAGCGAAAAATGCTGCGCATATGGTGCGCCCTTTATCTTTTGACTCTATCAAAAGAGATCAGAGACAGGTCTCTTTAGAGGCGGGCAACAGATTGGTAACTCCCATGGTGTTGCTGATGCCCATAGGCGGTGGTGACCACTTTCCATTAGATGGCCCGCTTGCCTGTTCGTCTGCTGTATAACATAAAAAAAACTTATACTACAACTTTCCAACAAATTTATTATTATTGAACAGGTATGACCAGGCTTCAGGCATAAACTAAGATCACCTTAACTCTCGTGGTTTTATTCATAAAAGTTATTTGACGTTTAATAAACCCATATTTGCTAACAAATTATTACGGTTTGTCACTTTCTTTCAAGTTCAATAATTTCAGGGACAGATAAAGCCAAAAAGGCAAAAAATGTTTTTGCTAAAATATCAATGTCAATGTCTAATGAATAATCTAACAAAAACTTTATGTTTGCGTTATATTTCTGCAGGGTTTGTCCCAAATGCATAGGTAACTATGCAATTTTAGTTTCAGGCTGCGCGTTTTCTTTCCGGTTGCTACGCGGGACACGATGCGTATGCGGTTTGTACGCGGCGACTTGTAAACGGGCCCATACCTTGTATTTGACACTTGCAGTTTGTAAAGGTTTACAGACTGAAGTCAGTACTTAATAAGTAATAATCATACCTATACTTAGTGTCACATTATACAATTATGTTCCAATCCGGTTAGGTTCCCCTGGTAGCGGGGTCACGGAGGTCAGATGGCAGTCGCTCAACTGTCATTTGATATGCCAAATCCTGCATCATGGTCAAGGCGGACCCCGGGCCCTCGTACGCGAGAGCATAACCGGGACATTAACACCAAGATGATGAACAAAATCAGCACTATTAAAAAATAAAATAGACCCACTACGACTCCTCAATCTAGAAACGAGTTGAGGGAAAAAATTCCAGCGTATTTCTAGAGCCAGGACAGGCCAAAGCCCACGTAACCCCATCGCCGGGGGCGCGCCATCAGTCCACCTCCACGTGTGCGTAGCCGTTTGTAGTCCAGTTGGGAAATTCCCCGGAAATTCCTGCTGGAACGCAAGCGGCACGCCGGTGCGCCCTGGGGGTCGATTAGTAACTATCCGGCAGCGCGGTGCACCAATGCAACAGTATTGGTGTGCTGCGCTGCGGGGTTCTTGCTAGTCGAGCGCGAGGAGACTGGTCCCAAGCCAAGGTGTAACGCGAACCGTGCCGAGGGCTGCGTGGCCGGAGGGATGTCCGGCCTTTAACGGTGCACCTCCGATACCTGGGCTCCTCGGAGGAAAGTTGTGCCCTTACTCCGACAAGCGGGGCTCTGCCGGAGGTGACCTTTAGTTCCCTAGCTATTCGTGGGACTTACATGAGTAATGTTAACCAAAAAAACCAAAAAAGTCCAGTTTTCTCTACCATGGAAGTGGTGGAGATTGATTCTGGTGCGGAAGGAGAGCTTTTGGCCTCCCCAACGCCCAGATTAGATGATGTAGCCGAGAGGGCGCTACCTGACGTAGATGGGGGCAGTAATGTCACAGATACGGTAGGGACGTCGGCCTCCGACAGCATCATCCCAGGGAGCCAACACAGGCTTTCTGGGGCAGCGCGAAAGCGTTTCCGAAGGCTGAGGGAGATGGATGTGGGTCTCAAAGAAGCCCTAGTCCTCTGCCGACAGCATTGGAAAGAGATTCCTCGGTTACTCCCCGATCTCCCTGAGGCGAAGTCGTTAAAACGCACTCGATCAGAGGAGGAATCACCGAAAGACCGACTGAAAAAGAACCCTAAGACCGCGCAGGAGGTAAGAGCAAAGCCTACCTTCAGCGAAGTGGCCGGTTCAGTCAGGGTCGGGATTCGTGGGGAAAATCCACTAACCGAGGAGCAGACGGGCCTTGTGCGCCGCGCCCTTGTTGACCTTATCTCTAAGGAAAACAGGGGAGAGGGGCCCAGGTTCACCTCATTTTCGCAAAGACCAGGATGGATCCTGGTTGTTTGCGAGGATGAAGCCAGCAAGCACTGGCTTATGAGGGCGGTACCTAGCGTTAAACCCTGGCCAGAGGCAAAGCTATCTGTGTTATCAGAGAGCGAACTGCCAAAGCCAGCGGTGGTTACCGCCTTCATACCCAGCATAGACGCTACGTCAATAGACGAAGCGATAACATTGCTGGGCACGCAGAACAGGGGCCTAAACACGCAGCTCTGGAAGGTTCTCCATAGCAGGGGGGAGGAAGGGGGCATTATTGCAACCTTCGCGGTGGATGATCCCTCTGTGGAGACCCTGAAAGGGAGGCAAGGCAAAGCCGCAATTGGTTTTAGAAGCATTGTCTTCAAAATCAAGGGCGACCCAGCCAAAGAGACCCCTGTTCAACCAGGCACCTCTACCTCAGACGTCACGCAGGCTCCTGCGACTGTCACCGCCGAAAAACCCAAAAAGCAAGGAGGTTCGATCCCTCAGGGAAAACGACCCCCTCTTAAGTTGGCTGACAGGGGACAGGCTAAGGCGACGCAGGTCCCTGCGACGGGCGGCATGGCCCCAAACACCGGGCAGCAAGGAGGATCGATCCCCTCGGGAGCACGACCTCGCTTGAACTTTTCTGCCAGGGGAGGGGAAAGGAATAGAGGTAGAGGAAGCACAAGGGGGAGAGGTCAGGGTGGAACCCATTCCGGACGTGGATTTTTCAATCCGCAGAAGGGAAGGGGAAAAACCAAGCCCTCGTACTCCCTTTCACAAAGAGGGAAGTAATGGCGACCCAGGGGCCGGTGAGGTGTCTGCAGGCCAACCTCCATCACGCTGCGGCAGCAAGTGCCGTGGTGGAAAAATGGCTTTGCGACGGTAGGGCTGACCTCGCCCTAATTCAAGAGCCCTGGGTATCCAGCTCGACTATTCTGGGGCTCAACGCTGCCGGTAAGATTATTTACAACAAAGGCGGGACAAGACCCAGAACTTGTATTGTTTATAAGAACAGCATTAATCTATTGACTGTTACAGAGTTGTGCTCCGACGAAGTTGTAGCAGCCATTTTGATCCCCAAGGGAGGCGGGGCTAGAGTACTAATTTGCTCAGCCTATCTCCCGGGGGAAAAGGAAAACCCTGCTGAGGACCTGGAGCCTGCGGTCGAGTACGCCCGGCGTCACAGGATGCAACTGCTGGTGGGGTGTGATGCAAACGCCCACCACACCACATGGGGAAGTACAGACGTAAATAGGAGAGGTAACACGTTATATGACTATTTACTAACAAAGGGGTTGCACGTGGTGAATAAGGGATGTAAACCGACCTTTGTAACCCGTGTAAGACAAGAGGTGTTAGACATTACCATTGCAACAAATGATCTGGCTAGGCGCATTAGCGACTGGCACGTTAGTGATGAACCGTCAATGTCTGACCATAACCATATTTGTTTTGACTTAGTAGGATCATTATCAAGTCAGGATGTTAGCTTTAGGAACCCTAGAGTAACTGATTGGGCGGCCTATAGGGACAACCTTAAACAGAACCTAGAAGATGTACCTAAAACAATAAAGACAGTAGAAAGTCTGGATATTGCAGTGACCATAGTCTCTAACGGCATAATTAAGGCCTATGAGGATAGCTGTCCTGTAAAAACAATGTCAACTAAAAGGGCAGTACCGTGGTGGAGCTCCAAGCTAGAAAAGCTTAGAAGTAAAACTCGGAAACTATTCAATAAGGCTAAAAGGACCCAAGAGTGGGAATCCTATCGGGAAGCCTTAACCACTTACAATAAAGAAATTAGGAAGGCTAAGCGGGGAACTTGGAGAAAATTCTGCGAAGAAGTAAACAGCACGTCTCAGTGCGCAAGAGTTCACAAATTCCTCGCAAAAGACAAACCTAACCAAATTGGCTTGCTTAAATACCCTAATGGGACTTACACGGCCAACGAAAAAGAAACTCTAAATTTATTGGTATCGACCCATTTTCCTGGTGCTTGCGCAGAAAGTCCATCCTCAACGCAATCATTTCGCCCAGGTAATGAAGAATGGAGGAGGGCCTCACTTATAATAAGGCCATCTCAAATAAAATGGGCCGTTAAATCCTTTAAACCATACAAATCATGTGGAGCGGATGGCATTTTTCCAGCACTACTGCAGCAAGGAATAGAAGTAATAATCCCTTACATGATAAAAATCTTCAGAGCAAGCTACGCCTGGGGACATATTCCAGAACAATGGACCGAAGTCAAGGTTCTATTCATTCCAAAGGCCGGAAAAAGAGACTACTCTCAACCGAGATCACTCAGGCCTATTAGTCTAAGCTCCTTTATGCTAAAGACTATGGAAAAGGTTCTGGATATTTACATTAGGGAGGCGATCAAAATTGACTATCCTATTCATTATTCTCAACACGCCTACAGCAAAGGGAGATCTACTGAAACTGCCCTTATGAATCTGGTAGACAAGGTAGAAAAGGCGTTAGAGGATAAACAAATTGCACTTTGTGCATTCTTAGACATTGAGGGCGCATTTGACAACACCCCTATAAGGACACTAGTTCGAGGTCTCACTGAGAAAAATGTTGACCGTGCGACGGTGAAGTGGGTCGAAGCGATGCTCTCAAACCGGAAAGTGAAGGTAACCCTATATGAAACCTCACTTGAATTATTCACTACCAGGGGTTGCCCCCAGGGGGGGGTCTTATCTCCACTACTTTGGACCCTGGCAGTGGATCAGCTCTTGTATAAAATGGCGGAGCTTAGGATAGACACGCAGGGATTTGCTGATGACCTGGTGATAATCGTCCGAGGTTTCTGTCAAAGTATGCTGTCATACGTTATGCAACGAGCATTAAATATTGTTGATAAGTGGTGCAAGGACAACGAGCTGTCCATCAACGCGGGGAAATCAGTTGTTGTACCATTTACCAACAAAAGGCAACTTGACAATTTAGTCAAACCACGATTGAATGGCCAAACTATTGAATTCTCCAAGGAGGTCAAGCACCTAGGTGTAATATTGGACCAAAAACTTACTTGGAACAGCCATATAATCGGAATACTGAACAAGGCTAAAACAGCCTTGGGAATATGTAGCAGACTGGCAGGACAACGGTGGGGGTTATCTCCTAAAAACACCCTATGGCTTTATAAGACGGTCGTAAGGCCTATAATAACATATGCCGCCGCAGTGTGGCACAGGAAAGCCAGCCAGGAAACTGCTACAATTAAACTAAGCGGCATGCAAAGAATTGCGTGTCTCTTGGTCACAGGAGCTATGTCAACCTCACCTGGTGAGGCCCTGAATGCAATGCTGGATATCCCGCCCCTACACCTGCATGTAGAGATGGTGGCGGTAAACAGCATATACAGGCTAACCACCCAGGGAGAAGGAAACTGGCTCTCAAAGTCACTGAGATCGTTCCAGGACACTGTTATGGGCAGCAACATACTGAGTATGTACACTGACTCTATGACAAAACAGAGCAGCTTCCCGAAACGATACTATGTGGAACCTTTATCCAGAGATGACTGGCTTAAAAGCCAAGTATACTGGAAAAATGGAAGCCTGATATGGTACACCGATGGGTCCAAATCAGGTGCTCATGTAGGGTGTGGAATATACGGAGAGCGGCCCAAGGTCAAGAAATTCCTAAACTTGGGCAAATACACCTCCATATTTCAGGCCGAGGTGTACGCTATTTTAGAATGTGCGGACATAAACCTCAAAAAGAGATACATGAACCATTGGATTTATATACACTCAGACAGTCAAGCAGCTCTATTGGCCCTCTCATCAGACTCTGTGAGTTCAAGATTGGTGCTAAACTGCGTGAAGGTCCTCAATTCCTTGGGTGAGAAAAACCAAGTGATCTTGCGCTGGGTCCCAGGGCATGAAGGGATCGAAGGCAATGAAATTGCGGACGAACTCGCGAAGGCTGGTAGCACAATTGCGACATATGGTCCAGAACCATTCTGTGGCATACCAAATAGCCTTGCAAAATTGACCCTTTATATAAATTTCAAAGAACAATCATTAGAGCACTGGAAAAATCAGCCAGGCCTAACACATTCTAAGGCATTAGTCAAACCCTATAATAGGCGGCATGCCAAAGAACTGTTACTACTTAGTAGGAATAACTTGCGTATCCTAACAAGGGCACTGACTGGCCACTGTGGGCTGAACAAACACATGTATAATTTGAAGATCAGCAGAACCAAGGACTGTAGATTCTGCAAGGAGGAGGACGAAACGCCTCTCCACCTGATCTGCAAATGTGAGGCCCTGGTGCGCAAACGCAGCATCCATCTGGGTAAACACCAACTACTACCCGATGAGGTGCACGAAATCAGTACTAAGAAACTATTACAGTTCATAGAAGCTATAGGAATTAGTACTGAATTGTAGAAAGAGGCGATCACAATAGATCAGGAATGGTCGCAGTGATACTGGGTCTGGAAAGCCTTGAAGAGCCTATCTTTCAAAAAAAAAAAAAAAAAAAAAAAAAACCCCATCGCCGACTTCAGTGTTCCTTAATACCCCCGGGTTACTTATTACTGGGATTATGAAAAGTAGAAATTGAGAATATTATTTTAAGTACTAACACGTAGTGTTAGGTTGTACTAACAAGATATGGACATACTATGTATGTAGATTAATTTATACATAATCTGAAATAAAATTTATTGTTTTGTATTGTTTTAAAACCATTAAACAGAAGTTTAGTTTCGTAACTGGTTATAAAAAACTGTGTCGAACGTCGATGAAAGGAAACCACTGGCTGTTCAAAAGAAAGTTAGCTTCCTGTATGTGTTTTTCCTATAAGTCGAACGAATGTTCTAGATACACTATTAAACACAATAATGCCTTACTATCTTTATTTTACCAAATCAAGTACATAGACAGGATATCAATCCGGATTTAGTAGGATTAGATTTAGTTTGAGATTTTATTCAAAATCGTGATTTTGTGTTGCATTATATCCCTTTGTCAATAACATTTGTCACATACTTTTGTGACAAGTCTAGTTCATGCATTAAGAGGCTGATTGTCACACCATTCTGTAATTATTATAACAAAGTTATGCGTTAGCTGTGAACATTGATGAGTGGGACACTGGCGTGAGCTTTATGTATGTATTGATAAGTGCCATAATAATGGGTTAACATCATTCACTGTCCTTTTTTTTACGTAACAAACGAGCGGATAGCTTATCTGATGGTAAGCGGTAACTGTCGCCCATAACATCTACGATTCATGCATGTAGGTTGCAGGCAACAAAGATGTACAACCGCAGCGCAGGCTACCTTATCCTTCATACCGGAACACATCCCAAGCATTGTTGCTTGGCGGCAGAAATTGATAAGGCGGTGGTACTCACCCAGGCGGACTCAGGCTTGACAGAGTCCTACAACCTGATAAAGGAATGGTTGGAAAAGTAAATGTAGAATCTCTTATAATAAAATGTCAATGTTCTCGGCGTTAATGGCCCGATTGTGCTCTCGTGTGCGAGGGCCCGGGCTCGCCTAGAGTCATAGCAGATCAGGTAATTACAGTGAGTGACTGAGTATATTGAAATCAAAGATTTTGACATAGGATATAGAGGATTGAACTATATTTATTTAATTTTAAATCATTTTTATTTCGCCTTTTATATAGAGCCTCCTCCACATAGGAGAGGGTTTTGTCATAAGCTCCTGCCTTGGGCGCTTGGGTTGGAGTTTGCTCTAACGTACACCACACGGCCACGGGCCAGTGCCATCACTCACTCAGAGGATATTAATTCATCAAAAAATGTTATATTATGTAGTTGATCACGTACATAATATCACATTTTTCTTCTTAGTCTTTTGAGCCAAGCCACAATAATTCTATACAGCCGAGCTCACCAACCCAACTAGCCGTCATGCGACGCATTACGCGTCGGTGTGACTCGCACCCGCGGGCCAGCACGCGCTAGGCACAAGGCATTCACAGCGCAAATATTGACACAGTACCGACCATTGTGTCGGCGTCACCTAAAGGTTATCTTATCAACTGTTTGCGGACCAAACACGGCGCTGTTTGGTGACAGGCGCTCGCCTGTCTGTCCCCTCTTATCTTTCGCTTCGGTGTAATTGACGGATTGTGCCCATGGTTTCCTGTGGGGCTTTGTCGGGGAAGTTTAAAAGGGTTTTTGTGTGAAAATGCGGCGGTCTGATGGGAAACCCGTACTTTCATTTCCTATTTGCGAGGAATAACTTACGTTAGTAGTTCACATACATACCTACCTGGCCGTGTGGTATCCGACAGAGTAGAACAACACCAACCCCTTACACACTTGGGTGTCGCACAAGGCGACTAATGTTTCCGAGGCAAAAGGTCTAGATTCTCCGTAGGCTGGAAAATGGGCAGCAGCGTTTTCCATTGTTATATTTACAACACTGCGATCTCCAACCCGTCTGCCAAGCGCAGATTATGGCAATAATCTCCCCTTTCGTGGGAGAGACCCTAAGTCTTGCAGTGGACTGTTGTGGGCTGTGATGATGGCTGATGGAGGGGATGATGGAGACCAAGAAACGATGGATTGACATGGCTGAGTCGGGCGCAAGAGAGAACGGCTTGGAGAATCGGGCAAAGTGGAGAAAGCAAAGCAGGAAAGCGGACCCTCGCAGCAGGATTGACCGCTCGGGTGATGATGATGATCTTACGTAAGTAGTTGTTGCAGTAGATAGATATTAAATCGTTTATGAGATACGAGCGTACGTTCTCATGGACAATTCATCGATTGATAAGTAAATACCGGTAATCGCTTGTAGGTATTGATTTTGATAACAATTTTTTATATCACCTTCGTTTTGTTTAAAATTTAATTAAATACCTGATCCTAACAACAAAAACTTGCCATTTCCTTAATCTATAAATTGGGAGAAGTCTCTGTAGATAGGTATTTGAGACATGGTAGTTTTTACCATCCAGATTACTTAAATTCTCTTGTTGATTTCGTCAGTCTGATATTGATAGATCGGTAATCCTACTGGAATAATGGGATTTCATTGATCGAATTCACGAAAATGCCAAAGGTTAGGTAAGTATAAGAAATTTTGAAATAAAAATGCGTATCTAAATAGGTATGTTTGTACCTCATGGAATTCATGGAAGAGTAACGTCCCTCAAAACCCCTATATCCACTTTCAAGGAGCCCATACATTATTTTAGGATTTGACAATGTCTGGCTTAAAATATTAGAAATATTTATGTTTCACAAAAAAAAAAGGGGGATCCTACTTCCTACCTATGCGAGTGGCGCTAGGGGTAATAATATGCTTAGGAGGGGTAATATGGTTAATTGGGTATGTTAAATACGGTACGGGTAAATGGGGTAAAATGGTAAATTAGGGGGTAATATGTTTAGAAGTTTATACGAGATGTACGGACGAGCTGGCAAAGTTCATGAGAATGAAAAGGCCCAAGGCTGATCGACATGGAAAGGCTTGGGAGAAGGTATCTACATCAGTGGACGTCCTGTAGCTGAAATTATGATGATAAAGACGATGACGATGTTAATTCTTACCCTTTTTAATGTAGGTAGGTCTTCCAGTCAATTCTTTTTCGACCTTAGGTCTACCTACCATTCCCACATAATTTTTATGGCGCGCACCTGTTAAAGTGTAAAAAATATACAAAAAGACGCAATCGACTTACGATTGAGCTCTTAAACAGAATCGTTGGGATCGTTAACATCTATCATTTATTGCAAATCAATTTAAAATAGTCTATTTAGGTCCGTTTTATGCAGTAAGGGACCAAGTAGGCAGTCAATTTTTATTGGTTTATTGCGGGCAATATACCGTCTTAATTAACAGCTTTATTTATAAAGAATTAGACCACCGTCCAGTGGGTAATTGGTTTTCCACTGGCGGACAAAATAGGGGCTCATAATTAAAATGTCTTAATTTTATTGGACTCCCTCCATCCCGTTTTATAATGCCCTATTTAATGCCGTAAAGAAGGCTCAAAGTCCACTTTTTATTTTTTTTACTGTATAAAATACGACAAAAGAATACCGTCGTATAAATGTTAAACTGTCGGCATTTCCGAAGGAAAATTGTTAATAAAACGCAGTGCGATGTTCATTCAGGCGGCGGCGTTTTAAAAAACGTCATACCAAAAATTGGGCAATAATAATTACTGACGGCGCAAAAACACTGACCCGAATCGAATAATGTCATATTAGAGGGTACGGTACGGAACTTATTTAAATGCTAAATACTTATGTTTAAATTAAAAATGAAAATGGGCTCTTTTCCACAATAAATAACGTCGTAATTGCCGATGTTCTGGTGCCGGGCCCATCGCAATGCGTTTATGGCGACGATGAGCCGCTCACAAAAAAGAATGACCCTCTAATTTGGAGAGCGAAACTCGAAAGTGAAACAAGAAATTATCGAATGGACAATATCGACATCATAGTTTCCTATACTGTAATGTACTTTTATACAGTAAATGAATATTTCGAGGGTAAATTTTGACATATTATATGCACAATGCTTTAATTCAGAAACTCTAAACATGTTTGTGTACTAACATATTTATTCTATATTATAAAACCATGTTTATTGTAAATAGCAATAAATTTATGATTATATAGTTTTTTTTTGTATTTATCATCATTTTCGGTGCTGGACATTTTCTCGGAATTCTCAGTTGTCTGCAATTTTTAGAATGTCGTCAGTTCATCGTCCCTACCTTATAATTTTTGAAAAAATCAATGTTATTGACGTAACGTAGTTAGTAGTTTTAGTCTCTAGCTCAATTTTGATTGGTTATTAGAATATTAATGTTTTAAGAAAACGTAATTAACGGCACTTGCCATGAAAATGATTTAAAGTACTTTATTACTTACGCTTCAAATGAACCATTTATTTATTTATTTATTTAAAACTTCATGCACATTACAGTATTGCAATTTTAGATTACCATTTGTGGCATAACGCCATCCACGCCAACGGAGGCTTCCTCAACAGCCGTTCACAATAAAATCACAGATTTGTGGAC
The DNA here is from genome assembly GCA_907269095.1 of Blastobasis adustella. NCBI lineage: Eukaryota > Metazoa > Arthropoda > Insecta > Lepidoptera > Blastobasidae > Blastobasis > Blastobasis adustella. Next base: position 5,833,846 of record OU026129.1, read on the forward strand.
GTTACATTATCCAGTTTTAATTCCCAGTGGAATTAGTCCGGCTTCTTAGTTTATTTAAAAAACAAATCACTGCCACATTGGGAGCACAAATTATGAATTCTATCTTTTAAAAACGCATATTTACGACGTCTAAGACAATTTAAAGACATCTTTTTAAGGCGTAAGGCACATGTTTACGGTTTTAATTGCGTCTCTTTGGGAAAGTTATGGGAGTTTCATGTATAAAAATTTAATTAATTTCTTGGTTCGTTCTCGTTTTATTTGTTTTGTCCGGCGATATTGTATGTTAGTGGCTGCTCGCCATTGATTTGTGTCGACTACTTACTTGTTTTTGTACGTGGGTTTGAGTACGTTGGCTATCTAATAGATTAACTACTTATAATATAAATAGAATATAAATACAGAATAACAATACATAACTAGTATTTCGATCGTAGATAGATAGATGTGCATTTCCAAATGAACCTTCTCCCACGCACACTAAGGTTGTGGATCTAATGAACTACCTGGTGAGGTTTTCCTTGGAGAGTACAACATGGAATTCTTTAAGAAAGGGATGAAAACGTTTTTACGGGGTCCGACGAACTCGCACCTATTCTGCGTGGATGTAGAGTATTCCCAGATACCCTATTGTTCCTGCCATTCTAACTTTTCCGGGAAACATAGCAATCCTTTCAGTTTTACAAACGTCTCTGGAAGGGTTTGTGGTTTTCCTAGTGGCTCAAGCCTGTATGAAGCCAGTCCCTTGCATGTCTGCAGAATGTGGGGGGCTGTCTCTTCTTTCAGGCAGGCTCTGCACAGAGAGCTGTCGTTGACACCTATGGTTATTAAGACAATAAGTGTTAATAGTGGCCTGGTAATGGATACTGGCCATTTAGTTTGAGGCTTCCCATGGATCAAACACATCAGAAACGATAAAGCGATTTATTTAGAACTCTTGGCCTATTTGTTAGTAAAATACGAATCTAGACGTAGCTACAAATAGTACTATCGCATCATATCAGTAGCTATTTGATAATAGCGCAAATAGACCGACCGAAACCATATTTACATTAGGAACTACGAGTGTAAATACGGAATTAATTCTGTGGACACTTAAAGCATGGTATGCTTAGGGGGAGCATAGCCCTACTTCTTGATTTCCACTGTTGCTGACCAGGAACCTTGTCTTTTTTCTATGTAATACCCAGACAAACAGGCATGCGGGCCACCTCATGGAAAGTGGTCGCCGCCGCCTATGGACATCAGCAACACCAGAGGTGCTACCAATGCGTTGCCCGCCTCTAAGGAGACCTCTAATATACCTCTTGAACGATCCCATGTCATAGTCCAAAGGAAATACTGTGGCTGGGATCCCATTAGTCATCTTGGCGTTACTGTCCCGGTTGTGCTCTCGAGAACGAGGGCCCGGGGTCCGCCTTGACCATGATCCAGGATTTGGCGGGTCAGGTAATTACAGTGGAGCGACTGCCATCTGACCTCCATGACCCTGCTACCAGGGGAACCTGACCAGATTGGATCATGGTTACACATCCAGTCGCCTAAATGTGCAGGTTTCATCACGATGTTCCTCGTCCCTCACCGTAAGAGCATCGGTTAGTATTCAACTAATGTACATAACTCAGAAAACAGTCATTGGTACATGGCTCGGCCACCGACGCTCTGGGACGTGGCTGGGATCCCATTGCACACATTTAATACAACATAGTAAATTCAAACAATCTAAATAATCTTCATATTAAATTTATTGCATAGGTATAATTATAATCTGATACTTCGTGAAAAGATTGTTACACAGTATCACGAGTCTTTTATAAATAAAGTATGACCATGCAATAACAATTATGTCAACGAATGACTAGGTATAGTAATTTAGTTCATTGCCCAGTGAACCATGCATGATTGGAATCGATTAGTAGATATCATAATAGTCTATCAGTACCGTTTAGTTATGTTTTAATACTTAATTATTAATTGCCTACTTTATTCGCCAGTTTGCGACTTCAGTTGTAGGTATAAAAACTACCTACCTACTTAATAAATAATTATCTTGGCGGTAATGTCCCGGTTATGCTCATGCGCATAATGGCCCGGGGTCCGCCTCGACCATAATCCAGGATTTGGCTCAAGTAATTACTGTGGAGCGACTGCCATCTGACCGCCGTGTCCCTGTTAACAGGGGAACATTCAGGCGACTGAATGTGTAACCATGATCTTATCTGGTCAGGGTCGCACCACTATAACTGAACTGCCAAATCCTGGATTATGGTCAAGGTGGACCCCGGGTCTCCGCGCGCGACAGCACACCCGGGATATTACCGCCTGGATGACCAGTATTCGAGCTGTGGCGCTGTGGAATGGGAAGTGCTATCTGTAACAATCGACTGCTGGATCGAGCCTCTTCCACATAGTCGAAGGTTTGGCGATATGGTCATGTCATAATTTGCGGTCGGGTTCCAACCCGCCTGCAAAGTATGATCTCCAGATCGTAGCGTGGAAAAACGCAACAGAAAACTGCAACTTTTTTTCTAGCCGGTCCTGACAGTTCACACCCTCTCTTATTGATCGCCTTGTATTAAGGAAAAAATCACGTACCTACACGTGATTTTCCATGATCAACGTTTTAACGCCATGCGGTATACCTAAGTATCAAGTCTAGGGCCCTATTTTTGAATCGCTAGCCTCGATTCGAACGGTTTCAAATTTTGATTTACGGCATGTATAATTTAATGTTTTTAAAGTCATTTAACTCTTTGACATTCTTAATTTAATTTAATTTGAAATATAATATTTATAAATTATATGAGATTTTGTATTAATTTTATGTACAAAATATGTTATTATTAATATTGACGATATATTTGTGAATTTGTATTTAACCTACTGTACTGTTTTATTCATAAAAATTATAAAATTTTAAAAATGGGTGACAACGCAACTACATTTCCCCTTGTATTCCCCATTTGGGGGACAACGGGAATAAACCGGTACTCTTAATCCAATTACTCTAAATCTAATTTTCAAAGATAAACTAATCTGAACTAAACTAAACACTAAACTCCACCAAAAGTTGCAGATGAACGGAGCGAACAAGTGCCCAAGAGTGCTCCAACCAGCCTCAATAAACCCGTACACCGTACTGTTATTATCCGTTTAGTGCCGTAATGAAATAATTTGCAACACTTTATTGCTATAACATTGCACCAAATGAAAATCAACTTATCGACTTAGCGGGTGGTAATCATGCAATGAACAAGCTTTTAGCACGATCGCTTTTAATTGAAAATTTCCAAGCGAAAATGGACCTTATCGCGTCCGGACAAGGGTGTAAGATTGTGAAGAAATAAAGATGTATATCTTGAGGTGTTAACAGCATTACATGTTTGTATTGCAAGTTAACTAATTTGTGAATAATTGATGACGACGAATTATGTAAGCGAGTGCCCTTATCGCGGTCGGTAGTTGTTTTTCTTTTGCAGTAAAATGTATGTGCTACAAAGTCTATGATGACGATGAGATTTATTTATTTATTTATTTCACAGTTTAACAGCAATCTAATTTGTTTGTCTACTCAATGACAAACGACAAAAATCCCACCTGATGAAATCTGTAATTATTAAAAAAAAGTCTTGGCGTCAATATCCCGGTTGTGCTCTCGCGCATGAGGCTCCGGCGTCCGCCTTGACCACGATCGAAGATTTAGGCGGATCATATAATGACATTATTACAATGTACTCAAATCATAAAAGAGTCATTGGTACACTTGGTACCAATGACTCTTTAATTAATGGTAAACATGGCCGCAGTGGGAGTCGACCCCGGTACCTCTCGCTTACGAGTCGGATACGAAGGACAGTGGCGCGTGACAGTGACATTGACAGTACGCTGTACGGAATCGCTACTATCTGATCAGGTTACACCAGTGTAGTTGATAAAGACAGATCAGATAATTACAGTGGATCGACTGTCATCTGACCTCCGTGACCCTGCTACCAGGGCAATCTGACCAGATTAGATCATGGTTACACATTCAGTCGCCTAAATGTAAAGGTTTCATCACGATGTTTTCCCTCACCGTAAAAACATCGGTAAGCATGCAACTAATGTACTCAGAAGAGAGTCATTAGTACATGGCCTCAGTGAGATTCGAACCCAGTACCTTTCACTTACAAGTCGGATACCTCAAATAACAATACAAAACGTGTATTTAATGTAATTATTAATTACATACCTATAGGTGAAAGTGTCGGTGGTCGATGGCTAAAGGATCCGACTCTTAAGCAAAGGAGCCAAGTTCGAACTTGGTAACTTAACTCAGAAAAAATCATTGGTAAGTATATGGTGGCACTGGGATTCAAACCCGGCACGAGTTCGACTCGCTAGTCAATGCCAAGGACTTACTTACTTACTTACTTACTGCAAAATGGATTATGGCCTACGACACCAGAGATCGCCACCTCTTCCTATCCTGCGCCATATCCAATGCCACACTAAAAAATACCATATAAATGTACCTACTCAATAGGTATATCAACCGGACGGATCACAAGAAACCGATCCAAAGCTGGCCATTGCGAACAATCAACGCTGAACGCACCGGCATTGTAGACCACAACACTTTCGGCACGCAACGAGCGTCGAAAAAAAACAAAGTCAAGTATTAAATACGAATAAAAAAAATGTCGTAACCACACTTCATCACACAATTAAATTCCAGCAATGAAAGGGTATCGATGGTCGTCCATTATGGCTGCTATTGTTAACATTCGCCGCACAATACCTTACTTATGGACCGTTTAGGATGTGAAAAAGAAATGGCTAGTAGTCGAGACGTATGGGGCCTGCCAAATGGCGAGTAAATGTTGGTTTGGTACGACGTTAATAACGTGATAACAATAATATTATATTGAACTAGCTTTCCCTGCGACTTTATCTGCGTGGGAATAGTTTTTATGACAGTTAAGCTTTTACCCAGGTTACCATCTTAAATGAATGAATGTATTGTATGAATGCTAGTACTACGGAGAAGTAAAGCTGTATATCTGGTTCTACCTACCCAAATCGAATGAAACATGGCTTAGATTGTCCCCTGGACTTCAAGCAACCAAACAATCAAAACCAAATTTAATACCGTTCAGTAGTTTTTGCGTGGTTCGCGAATACGTTGCCGGTACAAAGGTAAAAAATTGTGACTAAACTAAATACTTGGAGATGTTTGTCGATTTTTGCCCAGAGCCCCAGAATACGGATAGATGCCCAGAAGGCTGGCCGCACTGCCCTGCTGGTTGGTGAGCTACTGTACTCCATTTTAACATGATTTTTGTTTTTACACTATTACTGGGAGTTGAATGGCGATCATGTATCAGCAGGCGCGGCGTGAGACAGCCCCACAACAACAGCGACAGTACGGTGAGTGACACACAGATAAGTACTATGTAATTGTGATACATTTTGAGTAACGTTATACTTTAAATTCATTCTTCTTCTTCTTATCGAGTCAATGGACTTAACTCTCCCTTACACTTTGTTCGCCCAGTATTCGGCAACGCATACAGCAGCAAGGCGCTTAATTGGCTGCGAACTCAGGTAGGTCGATGCAAAGAGAACCTTTACAAGTGGGGATATGTTAAAGAAAATTCTCCCTGTGACTGTGGCGTATCTCCGCAAACCATGGACCACCTCGTCTCATGCTCGGCGTGTCCTAAAACTTGCACAATGGAGGACTTGTTCGAGGCCAGTCCAAATGCTGTATTTTAAATTCATTCAACTACTCAAAGTATTTGTACCGCAGTTTGCTATCTGGAACAACAGTGTGTATAGCAAGTAATTTCGGACCATAACAAATTCGTCAGATCAACGTGCCGCTCTCGACGTTCTGTTATGGATTTCGATATAATATTATGAATATAATATTCAATATGATATTGGGAAGCCGTGTATGGTGTCTGGGCAGGGAAGAATAGGTTGGTATCCATAGCATCAATTTGGGCGACCAAATGTCTTACAGAGAGACTGGCTAGGATCTCCGTAGCCCAGAAAATGGGTACCCTCCTCCCAAGCGTAGAGATTATCAAAATACTTCACTAGAGTAGAGGCGTTTCAAGTCCAAAAGTGGAATGTTACGAGCTATTGACGTGATGAGTTAATGATAATGCGATAATTGATAATATTTATTGGCGTTTCTTACAAAAATTTGACCTATTTACTCAAATAAGTAAAACCTACCTATGTAAAGTTTATTACGTTGTACGTAATTTCAGTACGTTTCATTCAATAGAAATAACAAAACAATTTTACTAAAAACTTTTGCGTTAAAAAGCTGTAAGGAAAAATTAAAACTACTAAAGAAAGCACACTAACTGACTGCTGCGTCGATAGAAACGAAGCCCCAGATTAGTTTGTCAACTTTATGTTCTAATCCGAATCCGGCCAAGGGGTCAATACACAAAAGGGCAACGGAAATTCCAAAAATGTTAACAAACAAACACAGTCATACTCCAAACGCTGATTAGAATTCCGAACCAACCAATGGGCGGCCGGGGAAATTTCAATGTCATCCGACCATGCTCTAAATCTAATACAACACCGTAATCAAATGATAGAAAGATGGCGGCCACGAATCAGAACCACTGAACTGCCAACGTCTAAAGACCGATCCCTCAAGCGAATACCAATCTTAAGCTTGAGGTAATAAAGGCGTCAGACGATGCATAAGTAGGGGCAGATGTGTAATGGTATCGTACGGGCCGCATGACAGTTGATTAAAAGGGGCCGAAAGGCAGCCGAGGTCGGGGGCCCGCGACAGCGCCCCGGGTGCTGCCCCGCAGGTGGCCCCCTGATGATTGTATTTAAAATAAATAAGTACCTCAATGAACGATTGTCCGCGCATGCATTCCTGACTCGTGCTTTATGGATTCCGATTGTGGCGGATGTAATTTATGCGACGAGGGCCGCTACAGTGATGTACTACTAAGCAGCGTTGCGGACGCCGATGATGTAAATTTTGTAGGTTCGAGAGCAAGCACAGACGGCGCCAACACCACAGATGACGGTCCAGAAAGAATGTGGAGCCATATGAATATGCCCTCGTTTATCAGTACACGACGCGTCTGGCTGTCTGTTCGGGTCTCAAAAACTTCTGAACGTATTTTCATGCGGGTTACACCAGTAGACAGAGTGTTTCACGAGGAAGGTTAGGTGTAAAGTTTGTTAACGTGCGAAGCCAGGGCGGGTCGCTCATTGTATCATAAATTTGATGTGATAATGGTGAAACCATCTCATCATTTACGCGACTGAGTGTGTAACCATGGTCCGATCTGGTCTGGTTCCCCGGGTAGCATGGTCACGGAAGTCAGATGACAGTCGCTCCATTGTAATAACCTGATCTGCCAAATCTTATATCACGGTTAAAGCGGACCCCGAGCCCTCGTGCGCAAAGTAATAGCCGGAACATTAACCCCAAGATGATTATTATTTTACGGTTAACGTGAAAGCGATAAGAGTCGTCAAGGAATGTCTATTATATCATCGATTATATATTGATAGTGCGAAAATCTAACAGATATTAACTTCGTAGCCATCACCGACACATTTCATAACTCTCCTCTGAGTTCCATTGGGTTATTATTACTAGATCCCAATGAAAAATTTAAGAAAGGATTTATAAAACTAATAAAAAATAAACCCAAACTCAATTCCAACGATCAAATAATAGGCCACAGCTACACAGCGTTAAACCAACCACCGAAATTAAAACCCTATAAAGGAGTAGTGAATAGAATAACCATTAAAAGTACACCCCATTTAGTGCCACATCTGTTAAAGGGTAGGTAGATGTATTTATAATGGTTTTATAATATCGCCTGCGTATATGACACCTATAATCAAAAGATTAACGATGTCCTTTTTTCAGTGCTCTTCATTAGTAGTTGTCTATTTTTTTCCAAACCCAGTAATCAATGTAAAAGGACGTAAATGCGTCAGCTATTTTTAGTAAAGCCGTAATTGTAGGTTGCAATCCGGATAAATGCGGATTAATCTTGTGTGTTAAATTATAATGTTGTGAAAGGAGTAAGTTGTGTTGTTAGCTAATGATGGTAACATTAACCTTTTTTATAGTCACAATATCGTTATTTTGGTCTTACTAGAACATGTTGGCACTTGATATCTGTCAGGGGCAGGGCTGGTAAGTAATAAACTAAATAATGATAACGTAAGTAGCTAGTCGTTCATTCTTAGTTAGTGTGTTTAGTAAGGTATTTTCTTACAATGTGCATTATTTTATTTAGGTAATACAAACAGTAGGCGGACCCTGGGCCCTCGCATGCTGCGCGGGGCCGCAACCGGGATATAATGCCAAGATGATAATAAAGTAATACAAACAGTCACATACCTACCTGGCCGTGTGGTTCCGGCAGAGTAGAATAGCATCTGCCCCTTACACTCGTGGGTGTCGTACAAGGTGACAAATATTTTCGAGGCTAAAGGTCTAGAGAGAGTAGAGAGGAAAATGGGCAACAGCTTTTTGCCAAGCGTGGATATCATGCCAATTACCTCCCCTATCGTGGGAGAGGTACTAAGTCCTCCAGTGGATTGTTAAGGGCTGGGATGATGATGATGACATTCATACCTAATTTACTCGTACGGTCAGCTACAGGTAATGATAACCCCGTGTAATACGAAGCAACCAGGGCGCTGCTTTTCTTAGCCGCTGACCATGACAAGGTAATAATATCAACTTTAAACCCTAGTTTTTAGTTTATATAAAAGCTATATTATGAGTATGAGAATATGAGTATCTGCTATTTCATTTACTTAATAATAGACAGTCCTCCGTCTCAAGAAGACAAACACCACTGCAGTCACCACACACTGTATCGAGGCCGACAATATTTCAACGAATCATAAATTTTACAGCACCTTTCCAGGGAGCGGACGCCGAGGGCGCAGCTAAGTAGAAACTTGTGTATGTTTATTTTTCGATAGGACTGTGTAACTGTCTGCCTTTTTCTTTTGAAACCTCCTTTTTTCCGCTGTGATTTTTTATCCGTGCCACCAATAAAAGAGGTGGCCCGCGCGACACCGCCACTAAATTCGGAGTATTTGAGCCCTTATTATTTATAAACACGGCTTATCGTTGTCTCAGTTTTGACCTGCTTCTTTTCTGTGGGGCTCAGTGGCAGTCTCGTTTGCAGAGGTCCTGGTAGGCAGAGATCCTGGATCAGGCGGATTTAAGAATTTATTTTGATTTCTGGTCAATGTTTAGGCGTTTATTTGTATGTGTCTGTAATAGCATGTTTATGCAAATGGATCTGCCGGAAACTGCTTTTTTTAAACTAGTGCTCAGCACTCTCCATAACGGTATCCCACAAGTCACTACTAAAAACTACTGCACTGTCATCACCGTATGCATAAATATTTGCATTATTTATTTGCAAGTTACAAGGAATAATGTAGAACCTAGTACACTTCTCTGAGGCACACCGTAGGACACAGCATCGCCGCTAATACAGTTTACCAACTTTACTCTCTGTTTGATGAACAAGGATTCAGTAAATACAATCCCTATCTACCTACTCAACAGCTATAACCTAAGTATAACCTTGGGGTCATCAAGTCAAGAGTGAATATGTATTTTCTAGGCACGTATGCTACATCTTTGACCTCATCGTCGCTTTCCGTGAGGTGAGTTGAGGTCAAATGCAAGCCTTTGAAAAAAATTGTTGCGGTTTCCGTATCTTCGTCCCCAGTATTTAAGCCCAATAAAAAAAGCTTTTGCTATATTACAAACAAATATTTGAATTAAAGATTGAAATCCTAATACGGAGACAAAAATTTGAATTCTCATCCCGTTGTTTTTTTATTACCTCCATTAAGCCGCTATCAGCCCAACACCCGACTTATTACGACTTTATGGGCGAAACACTCATATTCTGGTGACGGAAAATACAAAACACAGTAGGATTCCGTACAAAATTATACGCTGTAGATATTAAGTCTGATATCTGAGCGGTGGATCGGTGTTAAAGTGTTAACAATGAATATTTGTCCGACTCTCGGCCGCTGATGGTATTTCAAGATAATACGGAGGTAGCCACGTTGTCATAGCATAGTCTGAAGGGATTAATGATGAATCAGAGATCTCGATCGATATGTTGGAGGTACCATGTCGCGGAGTGTGTAGCATTCTTAAGTTTTGACGTTTTTATTAGATATAGATGTAGGTAAGCATTCAAATTTTTTGGATATAATTTGAAATGAATTGTCCGCAAATCAGGATAATAAACAGCAGCGCTTTAACAAAATTCGATGTTGTAGTTGCTATTGTAACGATACGTATTCTTGTAGATATTATGTGTACTTATGAGAAAATAAATATTTGAGTATAGAGCATTAATCCTACTATATTATAAATGCCAAAGGTTGTAAGGTTATATATGTTACATCTTCACGCAAAAACTACCGAACGGATTTTGATGAAATTTGGCACCAATATAGCTTATAGCCCAGAATAGCGCATAAGCTATATTTATCCAGAAATCCAATATGGTTTTCGCGGGACCGGGTCCAGAACGTTATAACCAAATTTTCCAAGGGCAAAAGCTAGTATGTACAAAATAAATGCGAGCCAGTTCAACATAATTGAATAAAATTCCACCGTGTTTTATATTTTATAACGTGAATATCGTGAATAAAACACTGGCAAGTGACAAATGCTTCCATACGCAGCCGAGGGGCGCCTCCACTTGTCGCTGTCAACGGACTTTTGTATGGCCTGCGCAGGCGCCGTTGTTTTGTATTCATGTAAACAACGACAGTTATTTAGTACAAGGCGTTTGCGAGGGCGCTTGGAATATTACTAGGGTTTTTTTTATCACATATTCGGGCTGAAATATTTTTTGGCGGTTAGTGCGTGGGTTTGGCCAACGATAATAAGACGAACGGCTTTTTACAATTTCATTTCTTATGTTTATTAAATTCTAGAATAAAATATAATGACCTAGGTACTTTCTCAAGGATATCGGTATGAAATTAAATACCTATATCAAAATGGATTACGTCAAAGCATATGACGTACAACGAACGTCGTACGACCAATAGGAGACCTCAAAACCATCCGTCGCACGACCGTTGCCAAATAATTGGATAAATATGTACTATAGTTTAAAATATTGGTTATTGTATAAATAATACATATTATGAATTTTGTCAACCCGATTAAGGCAGAGTTTACCTTAGAAAAATATATAATCATATTGGCGTGAATATCCCGGTTATGCTGTCGCACACGAGGATCCGGGGTCTGCCTTAACCATAATCCATGATTTGGCCGGTTGCATTGGATCGACTGCCATCTGCCCTCCGTGATCCTGCTACCAGGGTAACCTGATGAGATTGGATCTTGGATTGGATTGGATGCAGTCGCCTAAATGTGCAGGTTTCATCACGATGTTTTACCTTACCGTAAGACCATCGGTTAGTATTAAACTCAGAAAAGAGTCATTGGTACATGGCCGCAGTAGTATTCAAACCTGGTACCTTTCGCTTACGAGTCGGATACCGTAACCACTCGGCTACCGACGCTTCACTTACCTATAATGTAGCCATCAAGAATAAGTTCATGTACTTTAAAGGATGAGTAGTAGTAGTATCCTCCAGCAGTATTATCAAGCAGATACGACTTGAGGCCTTAATGAAAGGAGCCTAAAACTTTCTGAAAGGTCGGCAATGTATTCGCGGTCCTTGTGATGTCCATTGGCGGCGATGATCACGTACCATCAGGTGACCCACTTGCTTATTTCTCTCACAGTTGAAAAATACAAGATAACTTTCTGTAAAATTGTCTAGGAAACTTTGGGACTATATAAAACGTCACACATAAAGATAGTGTCACCCCCGACAAAAAAGAGGGGTGTTATAAGTTTGACGTTTGTATCTGTCGCTTTGTCTATTTATCTGTGGCACGGATGGACCGATTTGGATTCGCTTTACTTCATTTGAAAGCCAATTTAATCGAGATGTTTCTTAGATTTGTTTCATTAAAATCGGTTTTGTAGTTTAGAAAATATTTGAGTTTATGTAAACTTGGTCGGGGGTTATCCGACTTTTTCTGTCGATTAGATGAGGTTATTACTGTGACATTTAGAATAGGTCGAACACTCCATGGTCACGAGTAGACATTCAATTTGAGACAAATTTTATACTCAAAACAGTCACTAATAAGAACCTCAAGCAGAGCCTTCCAATTTCTCTTCACAGTGCAAGTAATGGGCTAAAGTAAAAGCTCCAACACAAAAGGATACTGCATTAAGCGCATTAAATACACTCCCTTTGAACAAAAGAAAGATACACCGCTGTAACTAAAGTGCTAGAGCGGGATAGAATAAGATGTAAATGCCTGGAATCGCGAATTATATCCATGGCCGTAACCCCACATCCTACGCTTTGAAATCCAACCCATTGAATGGGTCGCATTTTTAACTAACTTCGAAAAAAGGAGGATCATGCTCGACGCTAGTGATGGAAATAACTGGATGAGTAAGACCAATATTTAATATTGATTATGGTATTTGAGAATATGGTATTATGCTTTATATGTACTCGTACTTCTCTTCTTTGGGCGATACGTTCTTGACAGTGCAGGCGTGGTCGCTACGTATCACTGGCCTCACGATTTCCTGCTATCTCAATCTGTTAGCTGTCTTCCTGGTACACTCGTGCAAAGGTATACTTTCTTACTTATCACATAGATACTTAATTTCGAGTAAGTTGTAGGTATTTACTTAGTTAGATTTCGCTATTTTCCAAAATATTTAATAATTTGATTTGAAAGATGTAATTGCCTTATCTGCCAAATCTTGGATCATGCTCAAGATCGACCCCGGGCTGGGGACCGGGCTATTAAGACCAAGATGCCTGAAGATGATGCCATAATTGATGATGCAATAATATAGTGCCATAATTGATGCACTATAGCGCCACAAACTAGGAACTAAGTGTCGAAATTTTTAAATGTCATTTTGTTGTCAATGAGTTTCCAAGAATAGCTTTTAAAAAATTCAGGTAGATGGCGCGCTCTTGGGACTCAACCATTATTATACTATTTATCTTTTGACTATATGGGGCTATGAACAGTTTTCAGTGCACCTGACAGTACCTGTCAGTTGGTTTTAAAAAGCATCAATAGATGGCACTCTCATAATTTTGTTACGTTTTTTTAACTGTGGCAGTGTTGTCACTTGTCATACAGCCAACTAAAACTAAACTTAAAAATAAAAAGTTTGTTAATATAAACATAACTATTAAAGTTTGAAAGAAAAGTAAAAAAAAAATATTTATATAAGTAGGCACGATATTCCATTTTAATATAAACCTTTCATATTTGAATTACTTCCAATCTTGATCCTAGCGTCCATGAAACGAACTGACTCATTCAAATTGATTTTTGTTTTGTTTGTAGGTAATAATTTATTAAAACCTCTAAAGTGGTTGAAAACTATTGATAAATACAATACTATCCACTACAACGAACCCAGTGTTTATATCCTCTTTTCTAAATACGTATTTCAAGCTATCTTCAATTACAAAAATTGTCAGGGCGCCATCTAGCGAGTAGTTAGGAATGCTTTAGAAACCTATTAGCAAAGTGCTCATTGTTGTAGATGTATGGCAAATCTTATGTGTGACTGTCATAATTAATTGCCTCAGAGCCGCGTTAATCTCCACGCTTGGCGAAGTTGGAGACAGCAGTGCTGTAAATATGGAAATGGATAATGCCAATTTTCCAGCCCACGGAGACTCCACAACTTTTGCCTCAAAAACATTAGTCGCCTTGACACCTACAAGTGTGCAGGGTTGGTGCTATTCTATCTGCCGGACATCACATGGCCATAATTAGTATAGCAGTATTTAAGCGGCTCGTAATAATCGGTAAAAAAAATCCGTACCAAACCGACGTAGCAACAGCGCCCCGCGTTCCCATCCCTAGACGGACACAATAACCGTACAGCACGAGCGGCGCGCGCGCACGGCGCGGGGCGGAGACGCGCGACCCGCGATTATCGTTGCTTTTTTATTATTTGCGCCGTAGATACCTTTTACATCGCCGTTCAATTACCGAGGCGGCAGTGTGGTCGCCGGCGGCGTAGTATGGATATGACTCGGCGAAGCTCAAGCATACGATTTGACATCGGATCGATAGTCTTGTCCAACACGTAAACGAGAGGTACCGGTTTCGAATCCCACTGCCGCCATGTACCTGAGTACATGATGACTCTTTTCTGAGTTGTGTGCATTAGTTGAATGCTAATCAATGCTCTTACAGTGAGGGAAAGCATCGTGCGAAAACCTTCACATCCAGGCGACTGAATGTGAAAGCATGAACCAATCTATTCAGGTCTCCCTGTTAAAAGTATCGCAGAGGTCAGATAGCAGTCGCTCTACTGTAATAACCTCCATCAAATCCTGGATCATGGTCAAAACGGACCCCGGACTTTCGCATAATGCCAGGATGATTATCATAATTTTATAGGCTTGTCTCCTATTGAAATGTGAGTACTAGTTTCAATGTAAGATTGAATCAGAAATGAGAACCTAGAACGGACATAGCGGGTGGATTTCCAGGTTCAAAACTAAGTGGCTACAGGTAAAGCACACAGCTCGTGGAACCGATGGCCGCTGGAGTAGTAATGTTTTCTAGTGTCGATCGTGTGCCAGAAGACGCCACGTGTGATATCGACGACATGATAAAAGTTGCAAGTTCCAGTTGGATCATTGGGGCAGAAATTTGTGAAAATTAGGAAAGGTATAAAGGACTCAACACAGTTAGAGGGAGAGAGCGCGAAATAAATAAACTATACAGTTATCCCACTATTAATGTTCAAAGCTGAAGTCCAACAGTACTTAATAAAAAAATAGAGCTAAGAAAATGTTAGGTAAGTACGCGTAAAATGTTTAGTTTTCATATAGATTCTTAAAAATAAAACTTCAGCTCCATCCAAGTCTTCACAATCGCATTCCACCAGCTTCTCCCATAGTCCTTTCTATCCAATTTAAATTAGAACCGCACATTTTATTCGTCCATCACCTAACAGATGGTGTAATCAAATCTCGCACGCAGAACTTAATAGTATACGACATAATTAAAGAAGCAATTAAGAACACACCACGAACTAGACGCTAGTGTCCAGTCCATTTAACATAATGGGTCTGTAATTCTGTATCGTAAAAATCCAATCACGCTGTCGTCCAAATCAAAGGAGTGCCGAGCTTGAGCGTGTCCACACTAAGATATCTATGCGCCCACGCACGTTGATTGCGCTCGCCTTGACATTAGTTCGAGTGTCGCGGCCGCGCCGCCTGCCGCACTCTCTTGAACCTTGGGCCCTGGGACTCGAAGCGGGGAAGAATACAGAATGCTATGATCGGAGTATGTTCAAGGATGTTTCGAATGGGTAGATAAGACCTTTCGGGTTTGACGTTGTGACTTTCCTATGGTCATTATCATCAAAGGCATTTTCTTCTAGTGAGGTCCTAGCTCATGTGAAGCAAGACTGTGGATCCTAGTTGAAGGAGGCGAAGGTGTGCTGGACACCACAACCATACACTAGTGTTGGAAGCGGCTCTGGTCCAAAAGCAGCGTGCTTGCGAGACCGAAAACCGAACCGCTCATTGGCGTTATTCCGCCAATCTCCCAAAACTAGGGCATTCCATCACCATTTTCTTCACAGAGTTTGCCCCGAACAAAATGCATAGACAGCCTAGGCATTTCCAGATTATAGAGATTGCCGGTAACATATATACATCCTATAAGTACTAAGTTTACGATCTTAGTGCGTGTTGACCATATTTTATATTTCTTGACGTCCCAAATTCATATGAAATTCAAATTCTGAATAGATGTAAATGTGAGTTACGATCTGTTGTTACGAATCGCGGGCATTTAGGTACATTATCGAATAAGCTCGACGACAACTGAGACACTCTCATGAACCAAAGGCAAGGATTTCGACCTTTTTGGTATTTTATGGTTATAAGTATAAGCTTTTGACGAAATTTTACGTTTTCCATTTTCCCGCTCCCGATTCATTTCATTCCGCCTTGACACTTTCTTGAGCCTCGAGGAGTCGGAGTGACTTGATCTAGGTATGTGGAGTTAGCTACAGAGTGAACGGTCTCGCACTGATCGTAAATTCTATACATAATATAAAACAAAGTCGCTTTCCGCCGTATGTCTGTATGTATGTATCTATGTACGCTAAGATGTAAACTACGTAACGGATTTTAATGCGGTTTTCAACAATAGTTATTCAAGAAGAAGGTTAGCAAAGCAAAGAAAAATTGGTAGGTAGGGGTAAAGTAGGTGTACGCGAACGAAGTCGCGCCAATAATAGCCACAGGTCAATTCCACTATGAAGTTGGGTCTCCAGTCTTAGAAAAAGTTACGACTATAGTTACATTGAAAATGAAAAGAAAATGAAAAACGTTAACAATATCAGACGAATAGGCGAAATTCCAGCCAGCCAAGCTTACAGCTGTACATAAAAAAATCGAATCACGTAAAAAGCTCACCACCCGCCAAACGCACCACCAACTAGACACATCTCAAACGCCGCCGCACGGAATTTGATGCGATTTCCACAAAGAGGTAGGTCGTTTCACGGTATATAATTTGTAAGAGTGGGCAGCCGAAGCACTTATCCGTCGCTATGAGAATAATACGCCGGCTTCCTTATTGTCCCGCGTATTACCTGAATTTTATTGCCGATGTCACGATTTCGTGGAACTTTCCACGGTTTCTGTTATAAAATGGCGCATGCCATCGCATTTTATTACTTAATTATCATTATTTAGAAGCACCACCCATCTTTAGATGGGATACAGGGTGTCATGATAAGCTTTGGTTGAAATCTATACTAAAAAGAGAAAAGATTTGTATGTAGGTATGTTTATTTTTGTTTGTAATTAATTAACTGAAAAACAACTAGACCGACATTTTATCGAGTTTATTAAAATTAAAAAATTAAAAATTACATTTAAAAATCATTTATTTCAGGCTCATGGTAGCCCATGAAATAAGTACACTAATACGTTCATTTACAAAATTAGGTACAATGTCAAATTAAATACAAAATAAAATAACAATTACAATGTCAAGATATCAATGTCAAATTCAATACAAATTACAATGTCAATATAAATGTTTTATATTCATATTCATATTCATTTATTGCTTCACATGGTAATATAATAACATTGAATCTTAACAGTATGTCACGGTTAGTATTATTTTTACCACTATAGTAATAAGCGCGATAACATGTGACATGAAAGAGTAGTGAATAACTACGAAAGTCTTAAAACCTAGACCGATTGTATAAATTCTTTTATTAATATAATGCTAGATTATAACTGAGTAACATAGCTAGCTACTTTTTATATCGGGAAAATTATAGGGTCCCGCGGGAAAGTTTATTGTTTACAGAGATCCGAACAGCGCGCGGGTGGAAGCCGCTGAGACCGGCTAGTATTTTATAAGGTTATATTTACTTACTTATCATCATCATCCATGTGAAAAAAGCCTACAGGTAAAAGGCATAACGTTTTGCATTTAGGTATGTAATTATAAATATTATAAAAATAAATATTTTTGTTAATACCGTCATCATTACAGCCCAAATCAGTCCACTGCAGAACTTAGGGCCTCTCCCACGAAAGGGGAGGTTATTGCCATAATATTCACGTTCAGCAGGCTGGTTGGAGATCGCAGCGTTATAAATATAGGTAACAATGGAAAACGCTGCTGCCTATTTTCCTGTTTATAGACTCTAGATATTTTGCCTCGAAAACACTATACCATATTCATAATCCCGTGAGACAAAGTGTAAACAAAGAATTGAAGTTTTGAATGAAAAAGTAACACCTAAATTAATCTGCTTTATGTTTTGTTTATAAGGGCGTAGGAGCCTAGTTAAAATAGCAATTATTTGATAATTAGAATGTTCTGTTATTGATGAAAAGATGGCATCTTAAATAACCTTTTTCGTGGTTTGTTTACATTTTGTCTCACGGGAAAGTGAACAAGATATAGTCGCCTTGTACGACACCCACGAGTGTAAGGGGTTGGTGCTATTCTACTCTGCCGGACACCACACGTTACATTAATACCGTCATGGGGCCCTCCAGTAGAAGACCTTGGTTAACCTCACTTCACCAACGATATTAGTGGTTTTTAGACGACTTGAGATGTTGAGTTGGTTACCATGCCGGCCTGCCACGCATTGGTCCCGAGTTCGATTCCCGGCCGAGCAGAAATTGAAATGATGAATTTTAATTATTGTTACGGGTCTAGGTGTGATGTTATATTATGTATAATAAGTATATATTTAAATGTATATACGTAGTTTATCAGTTACCTAGCACATATAATACAAGTTTTGCTTACTTTGGGGCTAGATGGCGCTGTGTGATTGCCCAAGCATATTTATTTATTTATTATAATGATTCACACTTCCTAGTGCAGGAGATGGCGCAGGATAGGAAGAGGTGGCGATCTCTAGTGTCGGAGGCCAAGGTCCACTTTGTATCCACAAGTAAGTAAGTACGAGTCACACTTGACTTGCGGTGTTGAAGTTGGACTTACCTCCAAAGTACGAAACGGTCACTCATCCAGTTCCCTGACATGGCGAGCATTGCTTAACCTTGGTTATCAGTCTTGCAAACAACCTGCCACTAGACCAGTGCCGATCCTATCCTTGTAAGTATCCGATATATTTATTTATAATCATCATCGTAATAGGGCTCTCTGGCTATGAAGATGGTGTGGTGTCAATTTAAGAGATTGACGAGTTAGTCCATGCTATTGTCGATTACTCTCTTACGAAAGAGAGTAAATAAAAAATAATCATCTTGGCCCGGCCATCACAAAGGCCCGGGGTCGCCGTTACCATGATCCAAGATTCGGCAGATCAGGTAATTACAGTGGAGCGACTGCCATCTGACCTCCGTGACCCTGCTACCACGGGAACCTGACCAAATTGGATCATGGTTACACATTCAGTCACCTGAATATGCAGGTTTCATTACGATGTTTTCACTTATCGATGTTAGTATTCAGTTAACTTACATAACTCAGAAAAGATTCATTGGTACACGGCCACAGTGGGATTTGAACCCGGTACCTCTCGCATACGAGTCGAATACCACTCGGCCACCGCTCAAACTCTTATGAAAGAGAGTTATAGAGATAATGAAACGGCAGATATGCTAAACAAGACTTATTGTACTAAACGATCTACAAACACACACACTCACATTTCTTTTACCTCTTTGATTGTTCTGAAGCTATTAAGAATTGAAGCTATATATAGAAATATAGGCTATACTCTCAAGAAATGCATAATTTTCAATTGCTTTAGTCTTAGCCAACCAAAGAACACTGAGGAAACCAAAGCTGAGGAAAAGTAAGCTAGGGAAAGTCAGCTGACTCTGGAAAGCAAATAGGACTTTTTCCTCAGACTTGGGTTCCTAATATCGATGTTAGGCAGCGATTTGTCCAATTATAAATGGAATACTCAACTTTTGTTTCGATTTGGATTCGGATTTATAGTTCTAGAGGTTACCACCTACATACAAATCAGCAAAATCTTGTTATTACACTTATGTATTGGTTTAGTCTATATAGTGTTATTAATTTTTTAATTTTTTTTTGTATTAACACACTTTATAATTTTTACCAAGGAAGTTTTCTAGCCAGTCTGACTACATCCTGTAGTACTGTGAACATTCAGTAAGATCATTGATTTCTTCTTATGACTAAAAATAATGTATAAAATATGACATCACATAAAAATATTCACCGAGAAATTCATACAATAAATCGATACAGTTTTTTTTTAAACCGCACACAGTGATTTTGGATCTCGTAATCACGGCTAGCCGATAAGATAACAGAAACATATCACCCAATACTACGTACCCAATATAGTTAGACCCCCATTCCACTGGTTTCGAAAAATTAATAAGGAACAAGGTTATATGGTAGCTGCAGACACGCATGTCCAATGTAAAGGGTATCTTGTAACAAGCTCTTGTAGAATTCGACGGAGGTCAACTTACGATGGTGATATCGTCAGTATCGAAGCCCTAATTAGATTCCGAAGTGACCGTCATATTGTATTAAGAGTTCGTTACATCAGTGGAGTCGTTTTCTGCATGAGAGAGCTTGCCGGCGCCTGCGCAGGTATGCACGGCGCCTTTTAAGGAACAACCTTATCGATCCAGGTCGGATCAAGTTACGGGGACATGTTGAAAATGGGATATCTATTTAGATTGATGACGTCACTTCCATGTTTACACTCGCATGCGTTACTGCAATTCTTATCGGGAACGAAATTGCGGTCGAATGTACCAATCGCTCATTCGGGACTTTTTGCTTCCAATCCAACTGCGTACTGCGTTGTGCCCTTCAGACAAATGTGTATTTTTTTGTCAACAGCGAGTATTGTTGCAAGAAAGTATTCCCTCACTTTCACAACTCCCACGGGAAATCAAGCCGAACAAACACGTTTACTTTTGGCATTCAAAATTGAAAGTCCGAGCGTAATCCTTTTCCTACTGAGCTTCACAAACAAATCCCTCTCTAAATACATACAGATGTTGAAAAATTAGAATTAAACTTGGACAGGTGTCACACACATTTAACAAATCTGGCAGGTATGGATAGAAAAAACGTAGCAGTGAAGAACGAAAATGAAATAGACCTAACCTAACCTGAACTGAAACTATTCATTCATTTCTATAGAATAGTTAACATAACGGTCCGTAGTTTTGGTCAACAGCAAATTGCCTAGACAGGATTAAATTTAAAAGAAGAAGTTCCGCCGCTTCCAACGGTATCCTAAGCCTAAGTCATAAACCACAGTAGCTACCATTATTCTTTGAAAGCCATAACTCATGCCAACAAAGGATGTCCTCAATAGGGGATAGAAATTTGTGCTTTATGCCGTTATTCATAAGCTACATCGAATTACGTTGCAAAAGCGTTAAAGGGAAAGAAGACGTCACAAAGTGGTCATAAATCTGTCCACGGCAAACACTGGGCCATTGTTATTGACAGTTATTTTGGATACTGTACGAAATATCATTACACGAAAGACTGGGTGGGATTTCAAACAATAAATTTACATAGAAAATCCGATTAACTCTGGTTTCGTGGCCGGCCCTTCCGATAATCTCCTGGCATTGAGAGACAAAGAGTCTCGTTTGTTTGTGAGATTTGACCCTTTTTTGTCGCGTGGGATAATAATAAGATAATAAGGAAGTTTGTTTGCGGATACCTGGGTAAACATAGGATCAGAGGCAGATTAAAGAGCTGTCAACCTGAAAATACGCGCAACCTTGCCAACTGTTTGTTCTACATATCATATTTGAAGATCAATTTAAATTACTGTTCACATATTGTAGATTCAGATTTGTGCGAGATTATAAATAAATTGATATAATGTCCATTATTGAAGATGCTATCCTTTTTGTCATTCATTTTATAAATTATGTTATCCATTCATAAAGTACAGTTGTCGCACCGAAAGATTTCAACAACGCATACGAAGTAGGCACAAGTAATAGCCCTCAAGTCACCGCTATCAGCTTGTAATCGTATATTTTTGGACGAAC
Source organism: Blastobasis adustella (assembly GCA_907269095.1). Taxonomy (NCBI): domain Eukaryota; kingdom Metazoa; phylum Arthropoda; class Insecta; order Lepidoptera; family Blastobasidae; genus Blastobasis; species Blastobasis adustella. The sequence goes on from OU026129.1 coordinate 5,855,518, forward strand.
ATCACTATTATGGCCGACAGACCGGCAGGTCCTAACCGTATACGAATTATCGCCCATTTACATGAGAAATAAATTTGTATTTAAAAACTATTACTCTTCCTAACACTTCAGATTATCAGCTTGATGTTTTATAGCTATATCATTGAAGATGCACACAAAGATTTGTGGATTGAACGTGGTAATTTTATTTGGGGTTTTCTTAATGATGGCAAAGCATTCGCAACGAAACCTGCCTGATGTCCATGGGTGTCGGTGATCACTTATCATCAGATACTTGCTTGCTAGTCTGCCTTCCTTAATTTAAAAAAAGGCTTAAATCAAATACTCGAAATAGATTTAGACGTTTCGAATGTTTGAGATAAAAATCACACCTACCCCATGTGATTATCTTGTTTGGTCTTAATGAATGGGACACAGATTTAATGAAGATGTCCGCTGTTGGCCTCTACCCCGACATCTAGAAACCACAATGGTTTGTTTTAAAACCGGAAAACAGCCCTAAAATTGTGTCCAGCGTCCACGATGGTGGTCCCTTATCGGCAATACGTCCCCCGTCGCTTCCAATGAGACATTTCACCTTTTTTATTGCCACGCTCTTCGCGACTTTGCTCGGACCAAACATATCGTCTTACCCCTATAATTTACCACATGAACCTTCACAAACAAGCATTAAAGCCTAAATTCCGGTGTCTTTCTCAGACTTCAACTGCAAATTCAAATTTGTATCCACTATAGTTTTATCTACGTCTACTTTCTCACCTTTTTACGACGGTAACTTGTGAGTTGAAGTGTCTTAGATACAATTATCGATTAGGTAATGTTATCGTAGCCGATCTGCGTCTTCCGGTTGATTTTTGTGGATTTAGGTCGGTTTTCGGTAATTTAGTGGCGCGGGAGATGTCGCCAGCGCGGTGTCGGACTTCCTGTCACTTTTGACAGTTTCGTGTGGTCGTGTTTTTTTAAAGCTTTGGCGCCGGGTGCGAAAATTGCAAGTTTTATTAGAGTCATTTGTCCATTAATAATTTTACGATGAAGAGTTGAAACCTGACCACGTTATTTTTTGGGTTTAGCATTTACTACCAAAAAGGTAAATGGGCCAGCAGTAGGACAAAAATTATCAATGACAAGCAGTCTACCGCGGTTTTCATCCACGCGCATTTCGAATTACTATAAACATTCAAATATTCGGCGGAATTCTAGTGCTTTTCCAGGATAATAAATAGCCTTTGTCATCATCATCATCGTCATCCGAGCGGTCAATCCCGGCTACTGCCAGGATCCGCTTTCCTGCTTTGTTTTCTCCACTTTGCCCGATCTTCGGCTTCCTCACGTGGTAAGCTGTTGTATCTCGCGTCCGACTCGGCGACGTCAATCCATCGCTTCTTAGGTCTCCCGCGGAAACTCTTTCCTAAAACAGGCAGGTTTAGACACCTATTTCCGACGTATCCCTGTTGCTTACGCAATACGTGATCAAACCAGAGCAGCCGTGCCTCTTCAATCTTATCCGTTATATCTCATACGCCAAGGCTGCCACGGATGTACTCGTTACTCAGTCGAACAAGTCGCGTAACGCCAAACATCCACCGCAGCATTTTGTTTTCTTTGGCGTGAAGTTCGCGGACGTGCTTTGGCCAGGTTTATAAGTAGTCTATGCCACTCGGGAATAATGTAGCTTCGTGTTAGTGAAATAATTTTTAAAAGCGTTTCAGTAATTTCGGAGTTACCCCTAACAAACAAAATCACAAACTCACAATATCACAAACATTCAAACTTTTTCTCTTAATAATATTTTATAGATAGATATTCTCTATAGAAATGCGATAGATATCAAATACGGTTGTTCTAATTTTTAGGATAAAATGTAGCATTCATTCATTCATTCATATTCATTTATTGCTTCACATGGTAATATAATAACATTGGATCTTAACAGTAAATAAGTATCTCATGTGACCCTGTGAGGGCACTGCAAAATAATAAAAAATATAGTAAACAAAATTATCCTTACAATTAATCTAGATTCCATATTGCATAAATTATTACATGTTTATTAATAATAAATTAATTAAATAATCAACTAGCTATACGTCAAAAATAAGAGTATGAGTATGTCAATTAAATATCAAAATTAAATGAAGTTAAATGTCACCTTTTCAAATTAAATTACACGTCAATTATCAATAATAATTAAATTAAATGTCAATCACCGATTAAAATCATTATATAAATTATATTCTAAGTCATACAAGTACAGATATTGAGCATTAATACAAGATAGGGTATAGATATCAATTTTTCTCATTTAGAAATTCATTTAAACTATAGTAGCTCTTAGATAACAGTAACTTCTTAAGCTTCCTATTAAAAACTTTGCCATCTGTTTCATTTTTCAAAGTTTCAGGTAATTTATTATATATTTTGATGAACATGGTATATGTGCTGGTAGAGTGGATCTTTAGTCTGGACACTGGGAGCATTAACTTGTTTTTGTGGCGTAAATTCATGTTCGTAGGCAAATTTTCACGTTTTGTATATGAGCCTAGGTGGTTCCTTACGAACTTACACATTTCAAAAATATACATGCTTGGAAGTGTAAGAATCTTCAGTTTCTGAAAGTGTGGTTTGCATGTTTCAGTTTGTTCAATGCATATGCCACTCATACATCAAACAAGATTGTCTATAATAGTTATAATCAATGTAGTATACCTAAATAACGTCATAAGCATAATTTAATCTTAGCTTCTCACTTCAAGACATGACAAAGAGCTTCTTCTGTAAGACAGCCAACTTGCTACAAATGCAGACATACAATATCGGATTGCATAAAAGTGAGACTGAGTCTTAATTATGTGCATGCAGTGCATGATATTACGTCTGGACTCCGGTATAAAGACGTCAAAATGTACGATTAGATAGGTACTGATTGCAAAAATAGTAATGTCACAAATTAAAAATAAAATAGCTTTATTTCTTATACCAATATTAAGTAAATAAATAACTCATTTATTATAACTAGAAACGTCATAACACAACAATATTTGGCCGCGTGGTGTCCGGTGGCCGTGTGGTGTCCAACAGAGTAAAATAGTACCAACCCCTTACACTCGTGGGTGTCGTACAAGACGACTAATGTTTTTGAAGCAAAAGATCTAGAGTCTCCGTAGGCTGGAAAATGGGCAGCAGCTTTTTACATTATATTTATAACACTGCGATCTCCAACCCGCCTGCCAAAAGTGGAGATTATGGCAATAACCACCCCTTTCGTGGGAGAGGCTCTAAGTCGTACAATGGCCTGTTTTGATGATAAACCAATGTTAGAATATCTGATGTGAATGGGATCTCCTAGTACACAATAACGATTGTCTGTGTCAGGAGAGCCCGCTCTTTCATGACTCTTAATCGTAATTTAGATAGGTTTACTCATAAATCCTAAGTTTTTAAATTAAGAATCCATCTATCTTTTGGGGAAATTTTGAAATGATTTTTTTGTTTCCTGCTGCGGAAGACCTTAAGCGGAGGAAATACGAAAGTCTGGCGCAAAACTTCGTATTTCAGCTGTTTGGGGTGGAATCTTTAGGACCGTGGGGCCCTGGTGCGAGTAAGTTCTTTAGAGAACTTTCTGAAAAATTAAACGACACCACTGGTCATCGGGGGGAGCTGGCTCGTTTCGCGGGCCGTAGTGAAACAAATCAAATTTTTGCACTAAGTAGTTATTAGCGAAAACCAATTAGGTACCTACCTACTTCAGTATTTAATTAATATTGTAGTACCTATAGTTTAATAAAAACATGGTGACATGTTTGTCTTATTTTAATATCACAGATTATCTCATTCAGCCAGCATTGCTTGCAAAAATGGTTTCCAATATTCTAACCTACAATCTTAACCCAACTTGTACCTACCGTAATCAAAAGCTATTCTAGTAGATTGATAATAGATTTCCTTAGCAATGAAGGTTTGTAGTTGTTATACAGAAAATTACCAACAAAAAATTATTTATGTTGTGAGCATTTTCGCATGTGGCCAGTACAAAGCACATCAGCGCATGCGCATATATTACTTCCCGCCTTGGATTAAATAGTAAACAAACGTTTTGACATAATGGTATCTCACTATTAGAATGATTTAACTAGTTGCTTGATTTGGACCACTACTCTTAGAGGAAATGCTGTTTTACATTTTTCATATTTTTTTGTAGGAGAAGGAGCTCCAAATATTAATTAGGGCGACGGTCGCCGGTTACAAAGCAGACAGCAAACGCGTACGCGTCGTGCCCTCACACACACCGCGTAGCAACCGGACAGGGCCTCAAGTTCGCTAATTTACTAATGATTTGATTGAATTGTAATTGGATTGCAATAGCAGGTCAATGACAGTTTGACGCGTTTTTGGTATTCTTATACTTATATTACAAGTAAATCGAGCCGAGCGGACTTGAGGACCAATCAATATTGGCGCCCGCGCCGGTGCGGTGACGATGTAGGTGCGACACAATTAAGGATAACTCACGCTACACCTTGCCGGGACTGAGCCGAGTCTCCCTTGTACATCTTTCCAGGGGGGCGATTCTCGCGCTGTGACATCTTGAATTCGACATTTTTTCTAGCTAAAAACCTGTATCAAAACGTCACTGAAATTGATCTTCGACAATATACGACTATCGAAGATAATTAAAAATATATTTTTAGCTGCAATAGACATTTCCATGTCATTATTAATGGAGATATGTGGCTAGAAAAAATGTCGAATTCGAGATATCAAAGCGCGAGAATTAGGCCCCAGACTTAACATCTTCGGAGATACACCCTTCTGGCTAGAAGCTTCAACCTTGTCCTTACCATAGTTCTCAAAATAATAATAATTTTAGCGTAATGTTCCGGTTGTGCTCTCGCACATGTGGACCCGGGGTCCGCCTTTACCATGATCCAGGACGTGATCCTCCTACTAGGGGAACCTGACCAGATTGAATCATGGTTACACATTCAGTCGCCTGAATGTGCAGGTGTCATCACGATGCTTTCCTTCACCGTAAGAGCATCGGTTAGTATTTAGAGACACTGGTACATGGCCGCAGTTGGATTCGAACCCGGTATATCTCGCTTACGAGTCGGATATCTCAACCACTTGGCCACCGACGGCTACCATAATTCTTACTCTATCCTATATTTTTAAAGGAATCATTTTAGGAGCTGTTTCTGAACGATGGAGCGAGCTGTGCACGGCATTATCACAAAGTATGAAAAGCGGCCCGCCCCCAGGTATTTCTCTAAGTGATATGATCCGGAACAAAGTTATTCGACAGTTGATCGACATAGCATAGAAAAGCCAGCTGCCGGTCATATTCATATTCATATTCATTTATTTATAGTATTAAATATACATCGTAATTTCATATTTATCGTAGAACCGATAACTGTGGCTAGGACGATGATGTAAAATGGCTATCAGTGATAGAATGCGGAGAACAGTAGTAGAGTGCAACAGACTGTGACGATGATTTTGATTTTTAACTATGGTCTGATAGCTGAGAGAAGTATACACTGACAAACATATAAACATCTTAATATCAGTAAGGATCATTATTATTATTAATACATATCTACGAATATGCATACACACACCCGCAATAAACTAATCGTAAGCAAGATCTGCATTCATGTGCATACTTAGGTGTATGCTAAGTAGATACAATGGGTAAGATTTATTAAATTCAAGTGACACAGGTGTGTAATTATCCAAGACACTGGGCGGGCAGAACACACCTGTGCAGATCCCATGTGCATTTTTATGACTACCCACGGAGCCATGCGCCGCAGTCTACCTGCGTTGAGGATCAAGTCACCGCATTGAGGATCAGCGACTATTTTTGTATAGTGACTATCCCAATATGATACCACATGAACGACTGTGAAGAAATTTTTATGAAGAAGAATACGCTTAAACACTGTCATTTTGTCATCCCCTGCTAACAGGATCACGGAGGTAAAATGGCAGTCGCTCCACTGTAGTTACCTGATACATTTGCCAAACTCGGGATACCAGACTCGGGTGAGAGCACAACCGGGACATAAAATCCTCTATGTTTGTTTTTTTATACCACCAATGGAGTATACCTACAATAAAATCTATAAGTGGAAACTTGTAATTGGCTTAAAGATTTTTAAAGGTAACAAAATACCTCGTTATAACAGCTATAAGTATTCCCAAACACAAAATTATGTATAAATAAATAAATCTCACTCGCTCAAACCGCAACCGAGTGAGATTGCTAACTCTAATTATAATTGCTACTCGAATTATTTAAGCTGTCGTACCCGATGAACATGAACTCGCGTACACAGTACATTATTTAGCACCTATCGCTAATTTTCTGAAGAAAGCGTTACACCTAACACGTACTTAGATATCACTGAACAATCAATTGATTTTAAGTTCAAAACATTACGCAATGTTACATCCCACATTCGAGCAATAGGTCACATACAGGCCAGTGATTTACCATTGCGTGCATCGTTAGGTGTCCACCCACCTGGCGTGAGTGGTCAGCTTATCGTGAGCACGCTTGGCAATTAGTTATCGTCCCCTATTTCTGTACGACGGTAAAGCGTGGCGGCCACATGCATGATAATTGCCTTGATTGGTGTTTGATGTTACAGATTTCGGCACGCATGTAACTTAACACGAAGCGGAAATTATAACAAAATACAAATCAAGCCACTATTGACATTTATCACAAACCCGGTGCAGCTTATTCCAGAGGTTCTTTCGTTGGAATGTTTATGTGCATCGCGTAAATGGAAGACGCGACTTAAGGTGGATAGATTTCCATACGAATTATGGTAATCTTTGATCGACCTTTTTTTCAAGGGTTTAATGGTTTTAACGTAGGTACGTTTGTCCAACTGGCAATAGAACGCAAAACAGTTTTCTATATGATGTAAAACAAAGCAACAAAAAAGAAAAACCATAATATCACAAAACAACGCCATCTAGCGGCGAAATTCTTTTTTTATTTCACTGCTTTATTTTATTCTTTATTCTTTATTCTTTATTGTACACAAACATGACATAATTTTTTAACACTTATAAAAAATTACGAACAAAAACTTATATGGGTGTCGAATCACCGTAAATAAGTTACATTAATATACCTATCTAATAACATTTGATAACCTACCTTTGTGGTTTCATCTCCGTATCTTGTTACCCACTTTCCTTTAAAAACGTATTAAAAAACCTACATTTTAAAGTAATATACGTCAACCAATCAAAACACCGAGACAAATGGCAAGCGATGGCTAGACGGAAGCAGCAAAAAATTTGCCCCAAATTGAGCAAAAACAAGCTTTATTGAGTATAAAGTTGTGCCCCGATGTTATCTCGCGTATTACTTACTTTCATACCCTATTCGAGACTGTTGCTTTCCAATGGCCGCTGGCCTTTAATTGGGTAGACTGGGGTTTACATGGAGCATCTTTTTTATTTTGGATATTTTATTTTTATTTTACTCACACCGTGCAATAAATAAAATATTCAGTAGCATAACATCGATTGGCCAAGTATAAGACACCACAATTAAAACACATAAATACAAATATATGTAAAAATAGTGACAAGCTTAAGTTGTTACAAAGTTGTTGATATTATTATTGAGTCTTCCATCAATAAATACGTATTGTGTTAATTTTCAAACAGTACCTAATATAGCAATATAGGAAAATAATCATATTAGAATAATACACCCAAGTAGAACATTTCAATTAAGTAACGAATGAGCACCAAGTCTGATATTTTTTTTTTATGTTTGTTTTTATTTTGATATGACAGCCAAATTAATCGTGATATTGTACTAGAACATATTTAACCATAATATTGCTGCTCACTCTACTTGTGCAAAGGCTAGTAACCTAGTATTTTTGACATTTAAAGAAACAAAAGGAAACCAACAACAAAAAGAATCCAAAAACCAACAAACCAACAACCAAAGAAGTTTTTCTCTACTCATTCAATAAAAATGTTGCCCAATGTAAGCCCAGTCCGACATTTTTTGTCTACTCTGTTACTGATAATCATGTCACACGTTTTTTACCCGAAAACCACACAGGACAAAATGGCGTTACCATCAGATTATCTTGGGCTTGTGGTTGGATTATTACTTAATTTTTTAGAGCCCTCACCTACCTGTCGAATTTTCTAAGATTCCTGGGCAGATACGAAAACGGTTCTGAATATCTTTAACGAAGACCAACATAACTTGACACCAGGAATCATAGTTATTATTCAGCAAAGTGGGACAACTTACGCTACCGTTGTTTTACAAATTAATAATGCAAGCAAGCTTCTTAACCGGGTGAATACGTTGTTTATTATATTTATTAGAGATTTGTCGAAACACTTTAGTCTAACATGCTAAGATAAATATTCGTGTGACTTCACAATCTTTGCTTCTATTTGATATTTGTGGGTCTGTTTAATAGGTTGATAATTGTAAAATTACAAAATTGGGTAAATGCGACAGTTATGAATATTAACAGTTATACGTATTTATATAAAACTACTTTGTATTTTTGGTGGTGTCGAGAGGCCGTGTGGTGTCCGGCAGAGTAGAATAGCACCATCCCCTTACATTCATGGGTGTCGTACAAGGCGACTAATGTTTTCGAGGCAAAAGATTAAGAGTCTCCGTAGTCTGGAAAATGGGCAGCAGCATTTTCCATTATTATATTTAAACACTGCGATCTCCAACCCGCCTGCCAAGCGTGGAGATTATGGCGATAACCTCCCCTTTCGTGGGAGAGGCCCTAAGTCCTGCAGTGGACTGTTATGGGCTGTGATGATGATGATGATGACTTTGTATAAACTTAGACAGTAAATTATGATATAAAATGCATTTTATATGTAATATTATAAAATTTACTAATAATAAAAATATATTTCGAACAATATAAAATGCATTTTATATTTAGTTTCTCTTTTATATGGCCAGGGTAATAATTCAAGGCCTCAAAATTAAAGTGCCCGACATTATTATTTTAATAAAAAGACCTTTTTTCCTAATATATTTTATTTTCTTCAAATTAATTATGATACAGAGTCTCTAGACAATAACTGTCTACCAGTAGCACTGTCAAATCCTTTCCAAAAAAAAAAAGAAACCAAGCACTCGCAAATTCTGCCACTGGTCCATCCATTTCTCACCGCGCACATCTTAAAGCCAACAAAAAGGCACCTACCAACAAAGTAGAAGCTCTTACTGGGCAGTTTACACTGAGTTATGGTTCAGATAACTATTTTACGGCGTCGTGGCCCCATAGCCATTCATCACAGGAGTTTGAGTGTTGTCTCCCAAAGGTGGACCACCAAGACATTAGAAAACGGTACGATACACCTACTTACTTAAACGATAATGGATCGCTAATGAATTGATTTTATTAAGGAATTATATACGAAATCACTTATAATGAACACTCAATAATGTTTCTGGTAAACTGTTATTTTAATCGACTAGGTAACGTGAATTTAGCACCATGGTTTACCCATGTTAATGAGGAACGTCTGAAGTAATATTAAATTCTGTAAATGGAATGGTGTTGGAGACCCTAAGCTGACGTGATGATAATATCTTCTACGTCACCACATAGAAAATATTATCATCACCATCATCATCTTGGCGTTAAATGCGCTACCGCGCAACATCCGGGGCCCGAAGTCCGCCTTCCTGCTTTTCTTAGTCCACTATGCTTAATCTTAGGCAATCTTAGTGGTGAATCTGTTGGCACGCATGTCACTCTTAACGCCGTCCAGCCATCGGTTCTTGGGCCATCGTCTCCTTCCCGTACCTGGCGGGGGTGGCATGGCCAGACATCTGTTCCCCACGTAATTTACGTAGAAGATATTATCGTTACGAAATTTGTCGTATTCTTAGCCTAAAAGATGCAAAAACTTATGCGAAGGATATAGTTTAAAGGGATGTAAAAGTTGAGGATTTTACGTCTGTTACTTCGCTAGGCATCGCTTAAGACCTGGCTATTGAATTATTGCGTCCTGCCTGTAACGACATATGGAGCCAAAAAATGGACACTAACCACGGTCCATAAATTCAAGGTCGCTCATTGTGCGATTGAGGATACAATTCATAAAGAGGTTATCAGTCAGATAACTAAAATCAACGATATCAAACGAAAGATCAGCGGGCTGAAGTGGAACTGGACCGAACTGATGGTCGATGGAGCCAACTCATGTTGAAGTAAAGACAGCGGCTGTGCAAGTATAGTGGTGGGACGCTCTGTGTCACGATGGACTCATAACCTTACAAATTTGGTGGGCAATGGATGGATGCAGAGCGATCAAAACCGGAAAGAATGGCGCTAGCAGTGGACAGCAGTAAGCTAATCAGATAAGACATCTATCGAATTAGGTGGAAGTTCTTTTTTCAAGCCGACTGGAAGGTATTTCTGTAATAGTATAAGTAAAAGTACATGTAAAATCTGATCATGATTTAATAGTAGGTACCAGTACATCATTGTGTTAATATCACTCTCAGATTTCACCATCGCTGCATCATCATCATCATCCCCCTATGTGCATAAATCATTACTTCAGCTGGCCTGAGGGCATTCTACACCACGCTTCCAGAGTCAAAGTAGATGTCTGTATCTTGGAGAAAATTCCCAATATCCGTCTTACTGTACCAGCTACCCATAAACATGCAGTCGCGTCCAGCGAAGTTCATGTTTATTCGCAGAAATCTGCATCTCAAAACGCACTCTTCAAGCCCAAGGGCCGGCCACGGACCATAGTTTCCTACATTCTAATCAAACCGCCATCGCAAAAGGGCAGAATTGCTTTTTTAACGCTTTAAAAAGCGGCACAAAAGCGGCCTGCGACACCTTCACCCCTGTGAAATTGGCCGCCTTGCTCGTAAAGCGCGCGCCGAGTAAAAAGCCAATAAAATTCAATTGACACCCGTTAAACCTTGTAATGTATGAGCGAGCGAGGCATTTTCCCGTGTTAACATAAATTGTGTGGATGCCGACGTGGATGGCGTTAGACGCGACGCGCTGCGATTTATGGAGCTGCATAATGCTAAGGAGGGCGGCCGGTAATTAGACGGGGCTCGTGATCTCTTAGTTACCTCCTCGGCGAGCGTGTAGCTCTGGAACGCACCTGGAGGCCTCATTTTGTTGGAATACTTCAGTATTATGAATCAAGTATACTTGAGTACGTGACTATAGTAGCTATTTTGAGTTTTGTTTATCGACAACCAGGAATAGTGATAATTATCTAAGCAAGGCTATTCGAGGTATAATGACAGTGTTTGACGTAAATTGAGAAGGAACGGTTACAATCATAATTGGTTAATAAATTATGGGCGTTGCAAAACAATTTACTGTAAGAAACCTACATCTTCATTATATGTTGAATGACTGAACTTAAAATTAAAGTAAATATTAATGAAACTCTACATATAGATAAAGCTGCAGGGAAAAGCTAAAAAGGCTAAAGGGATAAAGATTTGTGTGGTACAGGTAAAGTGTACAATTTACACTTGCTTTATACAGTGTATCTGTTGTGGAATGACAAATAAATCGTGCGTAAAATTTCTCCAATCTCCTGTCCACTATGCACCCTATAATGACCCTACGTTCCGTCAAACTGCTATAGAAAATAGCTATTTTAGCCTAGCTAGGCCGTTAAGGTAATTCTTTACAGCCCACTCACGGCAATATATTACATGTAAGTTTTATAATTTTAGCAACCGAATGGCTCCCGACACCGTTGGCCGTCACACATTGTTGTACGGTGTGTAGAAAACTTTACAATCGAAAACGTTGGGCGTAAAATAAGTAAGGTTACTGCGCTGTCACTGCTAGGTGCCCATCCAGGCTATATCGACCATTCATATGTACATTAATAATGCCGATGCTCTCACAGTGATCCAAAACATCGTAATGAAACCTGCAAATTCAGGCAACTGAATTTGTAACCATGATCCAATCTGGTCAGGTTCCCCTGGTAGCAGGGTCACAAAGGTCAGATGGCAGTCGCTCCACTGTTATTACCTGACCTGCCAAAATCCATGATCAAGGCGGACCCCGGGCCCTCGTGCGCGAGAGCACAACCGGGACATTAACGTCAAGATGTTTTTTATTACACTATCATTGCTAGATGTCTATCCAGGATCACCACAACGCAAACTATGTATGAGGTCCTGTGGTGTCCGATAAAAAGCAGCTGTGGATACATAGAGAGGTTTTAGTAGGTAAGGTCCATTTTTGAGCAGTCCCACATGTCTACGTCATCTGTCGAAGATATCCCACTTATAAAAAAAATTATATTCATAAATAAGCGACCCATTACTTAAATAAGCGATGAGCGATTATTTATAGTAAGAATAACTGAGCGAAACAAAACTTGGACCATGAGCTATGGGCCACTGTATAACGACTTGATTTTATGAACGTTCAAAAAACTAATTGCGAAATTAGTACTATTGTTCGGAGGAGCTTCAGGCCAAATGGGTACAATTAATTTTGATTAAAATAATATGTCGAAAGCATTTTTATTTATATAGGTATAGATATATTTCTTTTACGCAAAGATGTTATAAGCCCTTTGTACAGTGCAGCCTGTATAATAAGATAGAAAGTAAACAATAAAAGTAGCCCAGTGTGGGTGTTCCAGCCGTAGCTTTTGTTTTACGGTTACTAACGTTTTTATTAAGGTTAAAGCCATAATGTGTCTACGCATTCGATCTTTTTAAGTTTATTAGTTTCTGTGGAAAATGTAGTGGTTCCAATGTGTCACCATTAAGATGCGTTTAATTTTAAGTGCCAGTATGATGGCTCAAATTCAGTGAGTGTTTGAAACAAAGACATACAAATAAATCGCTTGACGACTGCGTGTATGAAATATCTTTTAGTTTCCTTTCTTCTAGAACATGTAATAACAATAATATTATTATAATTTGTTTGACATTGATAAATATGTGCATAAAATATTTTTACACCGATTAGTTATGTCTCTTTTTGGCAATACAAAATTAAAAGCAAAATAAATTAGTTCCAAAATTTGTTGGTCCAACAACTAAATTCTCAAAAACGTAATTTCAAAACATTGCAATTATACAATCAATGTATCTATAGTCTACAACCGCAAAAAGCTCACCTGACAACCCAATAAAACCGAAACAAACAACGGGAAAGAATTTGGGCATATCTCAAGGAAGGCAGCTCAATCGTTGAATGGAGTGCGTTATTTATTGGTATAGATTATCGCTACAAATCACGCGAGCGCCGACCGATTGCTCGGAATCACTCGTTGTAACCTGAGAACTCCCCTCACGGTGATTGGGCGAATAAATATATTTCCCGTATCCTGTTTATCTGGTCCGGGGTGTTAATAAAAATGTAGGGGAGGCCCGGCCCAATGGGTGTCCGAACAAAAAATGTTCCGTGTCGCGTCCAAATTTAATTATGGTGACTAATTGCCAGTTCCGTGTGTTTGTGTGGCCCAAATTTGCATAAAGGGTTGCGATAGTGATAACTCAACAACGCTTTTAGTTTTGGTAATGTGGACTTTTTCATTCAAATTTGAATAACGGAGGGACCGTCTTACGTTCTAAATTAATAAAAGTTGCGTAATGTGTATTTTTAATTAACATAAAAAAATACAAAACATTTTAAAATTATGTATTTATGAAAGTGTTTGCTTTTTCGTAAAATATTTGAAAATCTTTATACGCCAAATGACTATAAAATAACATTATACGAGTATTATATTATGCGAGTAGGCCGTAAATCCCCACTATCCCCCGATGGCGTGAATGGGCTTGTGGTCAGGGTGGCCAGCGTCCGTCGCACTATCGTTCTCAATAAATTAGAAGCCGTTAATACAAGCCTCGCCCTTACAGAAGACTCGTCGTGTCAACTCCTCACTAATGTACTGCCCCGATAAAGCGTTCAAGAACGAGTATGTGCGAGATAACCAGTATTCCCCGGTCTCCCCATTCCACTTGTGTCTTAAAGCTTTAGAGGTCATTTAATTTTGGACATTTTCAAAGGCACATTCAGCATTTTGAACGCCAATTTCGATGGCCCTTTTATATCGTTAGTTTGGGCTGCACTGTCACATGGCTCGTTTGTGTAAAGTAAATTCTTGCGTACTTTATTGTTGACGACGACTCAGTAATTGATTTAGTGTTACGATTTATGGGTTTATAAATACATTGAGTTGTTTTTTTTCTTCGGATTTCTGCGTCGTGTCGTGTCGTGTCGAAAAGCTTCGCATACGAGTAATTCGAGGGATTACGAATTCGCCACGAATTTAATATGGTGGTCGAGGTGCTGTTGAGTCACTTTGTAAATAATATGGGTTATAATTGTTTTACATTCGGCCTACCTATCTACCTACTATTCTTCCGTGATGAATTTCCTGAATGAAAACTTTTTCGGTTAATTGACACACCTGTTAAGAATACCCGAAATATAATAATACATTGTGTGTGTGTGTGTCTAGCCATGTTTAACACTCTTAGGCATACAAAAAAAGAAAAATATATTTATCATTCAGTTCATCATCATCAAATAATTCTCGTATTATCAAACGTAAGGATCTTTTACCGGTAGTAGGATTCTGTCAAGCATTGTAAAAACAGTAGCCAGCACAATTACAGGCCATGTTAATCCTCACAGTCCCAACATGTTTTCTTACTTAGGCGCAATTTTCCGCTTTCCATAAGGTTGGCTGTCGGCTCAGTTGTCACTGAGTACCTAGTGCTTAAAAACATTCTTCTTCTTCATCATCACCATTTCTCCGTCCAACTTTGAACACATGCCTCCCCCAGCTTCTTCCATCCAAATCGACAGGTAGTCTCCCTCATCCACGTCTTAACCATATCCCCATCCACATCCACATCCACATCCTAAATAAAACCTATAATGGCCAAACTCCTATCCACTCGTTACTCGATTACTCGTTGAACGAACCTCGACCTTACATCGTCCTCCAGGTTTTAAGAGTTTCGTGGTTATTCACTACACTTTCTGACTTCCATCGTCCTCTTTGTTATGAAATCGATTACGTCCACTGCGATGGTTGATCCAAGCCCGACAGGGAGTTGGATGGTTAGCGCGATTTGTCGCCGCGATCTTGTCGCGATAGTGCGTGACTAGCGTTGACTGGCTGCGTGTGCGCAGGACGGCGGTATGTGGAAGAATGCAAGCAGGATGTTTTATTGCCTAGACCAGGATATCAGCAGCCTAAGGGGAGCGGATGCAGTGCCGGCCTTAATAACTAGACATGACTCTGAAGAAACCCAAGTTTTTTTTATATTAGTTGTGACTAGATGAAAATGTTAAATTGAAATAAATTTAGACTAGGTAAATAAATTAATAGGTAGATATAGTAAGTTGTCGGCGTGGGCAATGTGTGCTCCAGCCTTGGGGCGGCCGACATGTCACTGTGTATTACCTTCCTTCTGTCCTACCCCTTCGTCTTTAACGGATATTTAATGTCCTACTCAATTCAATTTTACAGAGAGCTTGGCTAAATATAGACGATAACGACCATCAGCGTAAACACCGTTAAAGCCTTGCAGTACCTAAACCTACCCCTATTCCACACACTATGCACCTTTCCGCATAACGCCCTCACCGCTATACAAAAAGTGCAATACCACGATTCTTGTTAAGCCACGTACAGTCTGCAAGCGACATCGAGGGAGGTAATCGATGCGACGTAACGATGGCCGCTCAATAATCGAAACATGTTGCGGCTCGTAAGTATGCGATTAAAAAAGTAAGTATCAAAGGTGTAGCCGCTTATTCTGTAAAGATGGTAGAGGCAGTGAAATGGATCAGAAAATTAAATTCATAGTATGTGCACATTCAATTAAAAATATTAATTCCATCAGGTACATGACGGTGTAGTGCAGGAAATTAACCTGGTTATGCTCTAGAAGTATAAGCCTTAACCCCATGTGCCCTAGTGCCGCCATCTACCAATAACTCTTTTCTGAGTTATGTACATTAATTGAAAACTAACCGATACACCTACGGTGAGGGAAAACATCGTAAAGAATACGCATACGAATACGCGCATATTCAGGCGACTAAATGTATAACCATGATCCAATATGGTCAGGTTCTCCTGTTAATAGGGTCACGGAGGTCAGGTGGTAGTCGCTCTACAGTAATTATCTCATCTGTTAAATACTGGTTCATGGTCAATGCAAACCGCCGGGCCCTCACGCGCGAGAGCATAACCAGGATATTGATTTCAAGATTATTGATTACTCGTTTATAATTGACCTGTATGTTAGCGGGTTGGAAATTGCAACTACTTTCAATTGCAATGTTTCGCCAGGCTCTCCAGACATCATCACCATCGTCTTGGCGTTAATGCCCTGGTTGTGCTCTCATGTGTGATTCAGGATTTGGTAGATCAGATAATTACAGTAAAGGGAACCTGACCAGATTGGTTCCCACGGAACCGGATAAGGAACAATTTAATCCAATTTTACGCGGACGAAATCGCGGGCAAAATCTATTCCACTAATATAGACATCCTATCTCTACGATATCCGAATCGATCGCACCCATATATCTCACCAGCGACTCATCACATCCGACATTGTAACAGCACAAAGACAGAGCTACGAATCGACAAAGTGATAAAGCTATTGGCCACTTACACAACAATGTCAGTCTCCCAACATAAATAACATTGACGAGGTCGGGAAACATAATCTGCAGTGTTCACACCATCGTAAAAACCACTCATACTCGGTAATATTCAATCCACGAGCGGTGTTTACTGTCGGTAGATACTGGCACAATATACACAGTATTATGATCTTCCAATTCGCATTGTAATAGCCTTTAGTGTGTTGAGGGGTGGTCAAGTTTTGTTTTCTATTTTGTATTGGTCCAAGTTTGTTGTTTTGTATAGGTGAGGACAAATTACGTCATTTCTCCGACAAATTTAAAGGTAAAGAAACCTTTACACGAAATCCTAGAACCTACAACCCATAATCATAAACTGGCTAGCTTATCCTCGCGATAAGCGATCTTCACGTAGGAACAGACGAAGAAACTTAAAGTTACACAGAGGCTCTAACGTCGTTTTGTATACAGCCCCTTGCTGATGCTGCATTGCTTAGGCGATTGCGACGCGACGGCAGTTTCGTAAATTTGTTCCACAAGTTACAACCAATATCCCATAGAGAAATCACTGTATTTTATTGGCTGGACTAACCCTCTAAGCTGTTATTAAAAAAACAGAGCTTCAATTTTATTGCTGGAAGTATCAAATAATAACATAAACAAAATCCCCAAAGTAATATAATTCTTTTTCGTAAATTTGAACCTCGCCTTGATTACAAATTAACCCAAAACGCTCCTGTTAATTTAGCAGCTCAATAATTACGTTGAGTTCAGTATTGAATTTATGTGCGCAACTTTGTTCCTAGAAGAACCCGGTGATTATGAACGCATATAAATATTAGTTTCTCCACACAGCCCTATAATTTTGAAACGTAATAAAGTGAACATTAAGAGTTTTAGCAAGCAATTACTCATTATGTGATTATGAGCCTTAAGATAAAGCCACAAAATTTTTGTATTAAAATAAACATGGACAGACCTTTGAATATGATTTACAAGTGAGAGGCCTGAGGGCCCGTACGAATCCCCCGTCTTACTATTTCTGCGGCCAAGCAATGCTTGCATTGTTGTAGAAGAAATAATATGATCGAGAAATCTGTCAGTACATTATCTGTCATCTTTAGTATCGGCCTTGGCACTTACAAATAAGAACTAGCTTTAGCCATCTACTACAGCTACAACAGTAAACTGAAAATTAGGACACAACTAATACTACTTTCAAAAGTCATAAAAGCACAGGAATGGCATTCAGAATCAGACTGCATCCAACATTGCCAGACAGAGTCGGACCGCGTCTGACAATACCAGACAGAGCAGGACTGTGTCCGATAACGTCTACCACACCACAGCTGACGCAGAGCAGGCGCTTCTGTATCCAGGTACGACAAAAAACGCATACAGTGGGAAGGAACTGGGCCTCAATTTCTCAAGTCCGTCTTTTTTTAGTTATCTCACAATTCAATTGTGATTCGATTACTAGTGGATTACAAATTGAGACCAATTATGTATTCAGCAAAAACGTACTTGTGGACTCTCAATCGACACTCTCCTTGGTGTTGCCTTCTAAAATCTACCTACCAAGGAACTGAACAAATGAACGTGAAATTTGCACGATTGATTTGCTTTTATTTGTACAATTTTAAGTATTTTCAATGTCTAGAATGTTAGGATGTAAAATGTTAATGAAGACCCTTGTAAAATAAGAGGAGAATACCGTTTTATCACACAATTGAATTGAGCTAGGATTATAAAACTAATCGAATTTGATTGGTCTTTTTATAATTGATAGTCAGGTACATCGTAGAAAAAAAGAGTCATGACAGATGGACTGTTTTTTTAATGTCAACAGGAAAATGGTATAGCCCTCATTTTCGTCAAACTCTTTTTTGCCAAACTGTATCAAGAAAGAACAATGTGGGAATACACCAGTAGGTACATATATTGTTAGTATTTCGATAAAAAAAAACTCCGAATTCTTACCGCCACGCCAAAATAGTGTCTACAGCAAACATTCTGACAACATCAACTGCTCGCTCCACTTCCCACAATCCCCGTGCTATAAATCAATATCGGAGCAAACAATTCTACTTGATTGATAGGTGGGCATCACAACCGATCGGTGTTAAGTAGTCAATCGCGGTAATTACAGACAACGGCCCGACTAGCTTGGTGTTTTGACGGGCACACAATAGAGATAGCTGATGGGTTGTATTAGATAGTGAGACTGGGTTTTACTGCGAGTTTGTCCATGGAACCTACAGAAACATAGTGAATGCGAAAGTGTTAGGTATACCTAATTTTAATGAATAAGCATTTATTATCTGATCACAAACAAATAATACGTAAGCAGGTCAGGGCTATAGAATTTTCATAGCTATATTTATTTGTGAGGCTGGTGCTTGAAATAGGTTCTAGAGGACCTGTGGTACAGGTCACCAGGCTCCCACCCCACGGATTTACAAAACATAGACTAGGTAATCATTTAAGTACATCTGACCTAAAAAATAAGAGACGAATTAAGAACTTTTTGATTCAAAAGTGACCTCTAAATGCCTGACAGGTAGGGATCAATATATGGGCTCTCCTTGCTCTGTACTCAACAATAGCTGAGACATACCAACGTAAAACTCGTAACCTTTGCCTAATGCACTGCCTGTCCGCGTTTGATAGTCATACGCCCAAAACTAGTAATTAACACGTGACTTACAGGCGGCTCCCACGATCCCTCTAGAGACTATCAGTCTAGCACCGACATAGCCGTTTCGTGTCCGCAGTGCAGAATGTGACAAATATATACATATGAATATGACAAAAGTAGGGTAGGTGAAGGGTAGGGTACTTGTAGGGTAGGTGTAGGATGCTTGTAGGGTAGATGTAGGGTAGGTGTAGGATATGCGTACGGTAAGGCAGGGGTTCCTACCCGTATTAGGGTAGGTTAGAAGTGGAGCGTGGACAACACGCGAATGAAGTTGCACCGGGACAATTTGGCTGCAGATGCAGCGTGCGTCTAGAAACCTGTTAGGCGTATTAGGTGTAAGCCGATACAGCCTGCTTAAACCAGACAATGGCTTTTTCTGTAAATTATTTTCAAAACTGACATTAGACATTAGACATTAGACATTTATTTATTGATAAAATAATTTACAGGTCATTTTAATTCACAAATCATGATCATATCATAATATTAACAAATATGACTGAGATGTCCAACCCCCTGCCTACCGTGAAGACCGTGGTGATTCCCTGCACTAATGTAAAGAAGGCTCGTCCACCAGCCGACTGTTAAGACCTGTTGACGTGAATATGTGATGCTCTATGCCCAACAAGACAATAGCTAAGACTTAGTAGGGTAAAGCGTAACCTTTGCCTAATGCACCGCCTGTCCGCGAGTGATAGCCATACGCCCAAAACCTGTAATTAACCCGTGATTAAACGCCGATATTGTGTTGCAGACGGCTCCCACGATCTTTCGGTGCATTCCCGCTTTGCCCATAACAGGGATTTGTAATTTTTTTTTTATGCGATATAATCAATCAATTAGCCAACGGAATTATTGTTCTCACGCGCGCAAAGGCCTGGAGTCCGCCGTGACCATGATCCAGGATTTGGCAGATAAGGTAATTACAGTATAGTGACTTCCATTTAATCTCCGTGTCCCTGTTAATAGGGGAAGCTGACGAGATTAGATAATGGTTACGCATTCCGTCGCCTGAATGTGCAGGTCTTATCACGATGGTTTACCTCACCGTAATTGGTTAATAGTATTCAACTAATGTATATATAACTCATAAAAAAAGTCACACGTACTGTACTGTATGTACATAGCCTCTGTGGGATTCGAACGCGGTACCTGATGCTTACGAGTCGGATACATTAATCAGTCAGCACCGACGCTCTATTTTAAATACAATGTGGTAGGCATAAAAATTTTAAGAAAACGTAATTCTACGATCACATGTTGTTGTTGTTAGTCACATTTATTTCATAAAAAATAAAACAACAGATTTTCGTTTTCGTTGTATGGATACAGGCGTTGGCTTCATTGATTAATTCACTCTTCAATAATGTAATGAAACAAAATTACCATTATTTTCTTTCTAGTTAAGATTTATTAGTGAGCAGAAATGTTTAAAAATATAATTAAATAATAAGCTTCATTAGCTCGAGCAGGAACAACCCATGGTCCTGACCATACTGTTCTCAGAAGTCACATCTTACGTTTACGGCTAAAAGGTTTTAGATTAGATAATTATATGTAATAGTCGCAGAGCGATAGCGCCGCTCTTTAAATTTGTAAGAGTTACTCTTTGCAACAATAGAAATTATAAAACTTATGAGTTGTTTTGGACATCGACACAAGAAGACTCAGGCGCTGTCCATGTCGACTATGGTCGTGCGACGGGCGGTTTTGAGGTCTCCTATTGGTCAGGCAACGTCCGTCGTACGATTACGGTCGCGTTACTAATTAGGACAGCGCCTGTGATCATAAAATTCATTGAATGGACGAAATGCACGCCCCCGAACATTTCTATTCAGTGTACCTCACGACTCTCTCGTGATATGGCGGTGATTCTTGCGAGTTTTTATTGAGTTTGTCTACAACAATCAACACATATAAAAATAGGTTAATTTGAACGATATTTATAGTAAAAATAAGCTAAAAGTGCAAAAAATACTCGAAAATTAAATATATCGGCCTCTGCCCGAGCCAGCAAAAAATACAAATCACGTCTATCGGTGGAAAGAGGGGCCCATGGGCCACACATTTCTACCCCAATGTCCGGCACTGAGCGAGCTTGGTGGTTTCGAGAGCGTCTTAAAGCTGCCAACGTACGCTTAGTAAGCGACACCTACTCCGCAAGCACAACTACCGCTGCCACTGACCCCGCGAACATAGACGTTTCACGTTAAAACCAACGGCCGCATATCCCCACACAGCTCCACCCGATTTTTAACTTTTTCTACACTTACCTGCATAGACCACTTATCTTCTCATATCTATGACCAGAGGTAGCAATACACAAAAGGACCAATTGTGTAGTTTGTAGATGTATCCAGTGATTAAGCAGTAGCTTGCCGATTGCTTTTACTTTAGTGATGGGCAATTTTGTTGTCAAGTATGAATTCCTACTCGTCAAGTTTTTTGTTCGATATCTAAGTGATGCCTCTCCTTTCACACATTGACTGAGTGTGATATGGTGATCTTAAGAAAGTTACATATAGATATAAGTTATAATTATATGGAAAGATCAAAGCGTATTTCCAATAATCTTATAATTAGGTAGCGATTTAGAGTATTAAAACGTTAATATTGTAAAATATGGAAGTACTTCTAGCAGTTTGTAGGTACACAGGTTGGTATGGAAAGGAAGTTACTTTGCTATACAGCACATTCGCATGTTTTAATTATTAATTATTGTAATTTATTATTATTATTAAGACACATGATGTAATATTGTAATTTATTATTATTATTAAGATAAATGATGTAATTAAGTTTATGATTAACTTACCGTATTTGACGTATAATTTATATTATGAATAAATTGATTATTGATTATTGATCATTTCATATTGCTCCAAATTCGAGAAAATACATAACCCAAAAATAGAGTAGGTACAAGGATCAATGAACTTCATACCATTAAGTTTCAAAGACAGCCTTCTAAAATGTAACAAAATATTTCATCTGAAAATAATAATATTATGAATGAATATATGAATTGGTAAATTTATATGTAAGCTATATATAGATACAGCAATGGATAGTCCATAGATATGCCACTGAAGGAAGACTCATCAATAACTTGCTGATATTCTGCAATTTTCTAACCCAACTCAGATTTTTTACAAACAAGATAATCCATTAAAGAAATGAATTATCATCCTCAAAACGCTGCCTCAAACAAATGAGCAATTAGCAAAGAACGAGCTAATGAAAGTTAGGAGGTGTTTACATTGTTAGAGCTACCTTTTACGACAACCTTACATTTCATCTTAGTCCTCAAAGTGTCAAATCACCTGCGGTTCTGCATTTTTGTTGCCTGCAACCATCAGGGCCTCAAGTTCGTTGTTATCTCACAATTCGATTGCGATTCGATTACCATTGGATTTCAACTCGAGATAAAGTTGAGATGGGTATTCTGCAAAAACTTGTATACTTGTAAAGCGCAATTGAGTTGTAATCGAATCGACTTTTAATTGACGCTCTCCTTGGTGTTGCCTTCTAAAATCTACCTATCAACAGACTGGACAAATGAACATGAAATTTGCACGATTGACTTGCTTTAAATTATTTAATTTTAATTTTTTTTTCCATTGAGGATTTACCTACTGTCTCAATTGGCATTCAAGTTTGATACTTTTTTTATAACAAAGGGACGCAAACGTGCAAGCTGGTCACTTGACGGAAAATGATCACCGCCGCTCATAGATATCCACAACACACGATAGTCGCGAACTTTAATTTGAAAGGCAATACAATACTGAGGAGCGTCGGTGACCGAGTGTTTAGAGTATCCGAATCGTAAGCGAGAGGTACCGGGTTCGAATACCACTGCGGCCATGTACCAATGACTCTTTTCTGAGTTATGTACAATAGTTGAATACTAATCGATGCTCTTACGGCGAGGGAAAACATCGTGATGAAACCTGCATATTCAGGCGACTGAATGTGTAACCATGATCCAATCTGGTCTGGTCACGGAGGTCAGATGGCAGTCACTCCACTGTAATTATCTGATCTGCCAAATCTTAGATCATGGTCATGGCGAACCTCGGACCCTGATGATTTTTTTACAACACTATATTTCTCATTAAAGCTACAAAAATACAACAGTCACATATCAAACCCTTACTTCTCCTCACTCAGGTCTTAACTCGAAACAAATTAGCAATTATACCGACGATCGGTTCAAATTAAAGTAAGGCTGCGGCCATAATGACGCATCGCATCGCATGCGCAGCTTCTGTTGCCTTTTTGCGCGTAAGGTGCAGCGCAAGCCGATAATGTATCGATACGCATCTAAAGTGGAATTTGTTGTACGGGGTGTTCTAAATTTGTGTGATACAACGATTTATTCAAATAGTTTTTGTGTAGAGTTGTTTAAGTTTTGTGTATAGTCTGGTCAGAACCAGGGCTGGGTGGCACCAGAATGTCACGTATTGCTCTATTATTATTTTAAACCATGAAATGTTTGTTTTTTTCTTTGTACGATGGTCGGGCTCGTGAAAAATTCTGCTTGGAATGGAATGTATTGTACCTAAAACAGAGGAAGAAAGATTGTGAATTGATTTAAAAACCTTAATTTTTTATCCAAAATCACGCATAATAATCTCTGAAAAGAGAATAATTATTGTTTGATGAAGCCGACCAGTCCTGAATTCGAAGATTTGCCTTTCAGTAGTCAACATTCCGGTCTACCACGCAACATTTTTCTGAGGGGCTATTGGCTAACTCAGTAACTGAATATGACATTTGATAATTATATACTATATCATATACGTTGCCCACTTTAGTAGGTGTAGGATTATCAAATGTCAAATTTAGTTGTCCACTGAGATGATCCGATTTCCGGCAGGGCAGACATTGAAATGATGGATTTTAATTTATTTTACGTGTCTGGGTGTTACTATGTATAAGTACGGAGGTATTTCGAAGTATTTACGTAATATAAATGATCAGATATCGAGCATCGAGTCTTTGTTATTTGGTTTTGGAAGGCGATGGCACTGTGTGAATTTCTCCAAGCAAATTTTTGTTATTATTATCACACTAGTGGATCCGGCGCGAAATCGTGGTTGTACACCTACTTTATCCTTACTTACCCTTGTTTTCTTGCTTATAAATAATCCTCTTGAATCACTCTATCTATTGTTAAATACCGCTAATATCCGTTGTGGAGTTTAAAAGATCTAAGCGTACCTACATAAATACTTACATGAGGACGACGGGAAGCGTCTTTGTTTTATACTATGTACAGATTTAAAAAAGTAAATATCTGTCATTTCCACACAGTTTTCAAACCGACCACAACATCTTAGCATCACGCTGTACGCAGACGTTACTCAAGAAAACCCTCGGAGCCTGTCAAAAAGACGTAGTGGCAGCGTCAATCAAGTAGCCGGTGTCAGTCTCGATATACCCGCTTTAGCCTTTGCCGTAGTCGGGTAAAAAAAGCCCGACCAATTATAGCAAGTTGGCCCCTAATGGGTTTTGCATGTACGCTGATTGTAGAAAAGTATTACGTTTCTGTGATGTTTTTGCATCAGCCTATCTATGATAGATGAGTTGAGTGTTTGTCTGCTTATAATGTTATGGATAGATATTATTTGTTATTGTAATAAACGTCTTTAGAAGATTCAGTATCGAAAAGATTGTTGATTTCATATTAGGTATAAGCAGTCTGTGGATAATTCTACGATTATTTAATTAAGAATTAGAATTCCCGATAGAAGGGGTAGCTGACCCTAAAAAAGATATTTTAATTTTACTGGATTTTCCGGTTTCCAGAGATTAGCAAAGTTACCCTTTCTAATCATCCTTTCCCTAAGAGCCCACACAGACGTATGCGATTTCTGCACCATTTATCCCAAATGTTGATGCAATTTTGATTTCTATACTAATGACAGGAAGCTTATTTTATTATTTGTAAACAAAAGCTCAGCGCTCGCACAGTCGTCGCGTCGCGCTCGCCTAGAAACCGCGTTATCGTCCGCGCCAATTTGGTAGGCACCGCGATTCCTGTTCGGGCGCTATGCGGTGACTAGGCGGTCGCGACGCATACGCGATTTATAAGCGGCTACGGGTAAACGAGTCATAACAAACTTAAAAAATAATTTGGCAAATTACTAATACAAATCGATACGTAAATAACACAATTCTCAGCAGTACAAAAGAATATTTAAATTTTAAAGTTCGATTAGACATGTTATTTTATAAAGGAAACGTGACTTCCTGTGAACAAATATATTTTTATTGATTTCAAGGGACATTAGAATTAAGGAACTGGTGGGTGCCGTGAATAATTTCTCTCCGGAACTAAATAGAGGCTCATTGAAATCAAATAAAGTATTGGTTCTTCCTTGATATTAAAATCTAATACCAATTTAAAACTGGCTTGTTCTATTGCGTTTTGTGTGTTCTTACCGACTTCCTTTGTTCCGTATCTTGAGAGACTTCCCCTGCACATATGTGTATTCATGTGTACTGTAGGTACTGTGGTAGGATCTATTTATCACTGGTAAGATTGTAAGTAGGTATTTTGTATTCTTGTGTAACGTACATAGCGTACATACGTAATCGCAAAAGTAACAGAAATCAGAAAATCAGTTGAAATCAGAGAATTGTTGACAACCACGTTACGTAATTAGGTAACTGACCTCCGTGACCGTGATAAGGATAAGCATTAATGTTTTCTATCACAAAAGTATTTCATCTTCATCATCATCATTTCAATTTCAAAAGCGTCTGTCAAGCGTGGAAATTTGGCTAAATCGTCTACAAATGTTGAGATAAAGAAAAGCTCAAAAGAGAAGTATTGCTGAGGATGATTGTTGAAAAAAGGGACCAGTCAAACTCGAATATCATCTTTGTTTTATTTATATTAATTTATGCATAAAAATAGATAATCAACTAATTATACGCACCTAAATACCCTAGAAATTATAATAGCTCGATCTAAAAGAAATCCAACACAAAAATTACTTCGACCATAATTCCCTATAATTGCATTTCTTGAAACCAAAACAGTTACCACCTATTATTATGTAAGCTGCACAAAATATGTAATTAAAATTGTCCGTCTGTCTGTCAAAACGTCCTTCGGTGGCCGCGGGATGAGAGCACTGACAACCGAACGTAATAGAACCTATTATTATAATTTTTACTGTGCGGATAGCATCTACCCTAGTGAAAGGTGCAATGTCAAAAAGTACAGTTAATTACTAGGTGGGTATTTGAGAGTATTTTGGCGTGTTATTCGAGGACTGAGGTTAATAAGAATAGAAACAACGGGTGTTTGTTTTGGTATCAACAGTGCTGGAGCCTTATTCTCGCGCTGTGACATCCCGAATTCGACATTTTTCCTAGCCACAAATATATATTAGAAATGTAACTGTAATATCTAAAAAGACAAGAAACTTATTATCAACGATTTTCTACAATAATTTCATGTTGAAGATTATTTTTTTGTGAGATTGTTAATACAGATTTATGGTTAGAAAAAAATTTTGAGTTCAAAATCTCACATCGCGAGAATAGCCCGCCAGGGCGTCGATGCCGCCAATTTACTTATTTCGATCGAATAGTAATTGTATCGCAATAGCAGCTCAATGGCAGTTTTAATTGTAGCAGACTACTTAAAATGCGTAAAACAGCCATTGAACTGCGATTCAGATTCAATTACAATTCGATCAATGCGTTAGTAAATTAGCGGACTCGAGGAGCTGCAAATGCATTATTTTAGATACGTCAAAATTAGAATTAGAATAATAGGTAGACAGAAAGTAAATCAACTTGAAAGAAAATTTAGTTATTGTAATGTTTTGAACTATCTCGGTTACTATAACATATTATTATTTAAAAATATAGTTATTATTATGAATAAAACCTTGGTTGGTCTTTAGGTCAAACATCATACAAATTGTATGACATTTTTTCAAATTTGAACTCCCTGTCAGTTTCCAGACTATAAATAATCATAAGGGTAGTGCAGAAACATGCTAGGACGTAACTAAACTCCCTAAGTTGTAACTAGGAAGTTATAAAAATTATGTGAGATTTCCATGCTATCTCTCCATAACATACATCCTACTAATATTATAAACGCAAAAGTTTGTATGGATGTATGTTTGTTACACCTTACGCAAAAAGTACTGAACGGATTTTGATGACATTTGGCAGCAATAATTTATCCCGAAATTCAATATGGTGCCCGCGGGAAAGGTTTGCAACGTTATAACTGAATTCTTAGCTAATAATAAAAAAAACTAGCACATGCCTATGTAACTCTTAATAGTATTTTACGAAATCTCCATCGATCTATTGAAGCCATAACCCTTTATGGCACCCGGCGTTTTAACCCTTAAACAGGCCCGTGGCAAATCCCACAATGGAAGCCGGTGATTTGGTGTAATACCAATTTCCTTATTACGTACGCCGACGCTTGTGGCCCGCTTGCACCAGGCTAGTTCTGCAGGCCAGTTGGTAATTTAAAATTAATGTTCACAGTTTTACAACATGTAATTTTTTTTTTGTTATGAAGTTGCAATGCCAATTACAAAACTGCAATTTATAATTTGGTTATTAATAAAGTCAATACACCGTATAAAATACGAAAAGAAAAAAAAAGAAAATTAAAAACTTAAGATTCTCCGAGAGATTAAACGTAAGATCTTGGGAGTTTTGGTTAGGCCAGTGTTTAGGTTTTTGAGAGGGTGAGATACTCTTTTTCGATCAGTGTCGAATAGCATGCAGACTCAAACTAAAAATTTTATTTATTTAATTTCTTACAGTGGGAGCCGGTGATTTGGTGTAATACAAATTTCCTTATTACGTATGCAGACGTTTGTGGTCCGATTGCTACAGGCGAGTTGGTAAGATTTTGGGGGTTTGGTTGGGTTCGTGTTTAGATTTTCGAGATGGTACTTTCTTGGGTAGTGTCGTAGCGTGCTCACTCAAACTAAAAAATTATGTATATTGAATTAGCCGTCAACGTTGATAATTATTTGAAGCTAAAATTATGCCAAGACCCAATAAAAGTAATATTATTTGTGAGAAGAATAGAGAAGAAAAGAATATTATTCTTTGGCTTTGTCAAAGAAAATTGTGTTTAAGAACTTAAACGTAAAAATAGCTGCAGATTGGGCACCCATACCCGGAAACGACGTCGCGGCAGAGCCAAAAAACGATGGAGAGACGAGCTGTTGGCATTCGACAGGGACTGGCAAACCATAGCGAACGATCGCGAAGTCTGGAAAAATTGCGGAGAGGCCTTTTCCCAGCAGTGGGAATATTCAGGCTGATATAAATAAATAAATGTGCAAATTTCTCCTGATTTAATTTCAAAATAAGATATGCACAACCTGCAATCCAGTTGACATTATAGTCAGTCAATGAAAACGAGGCACAATCTTAACAAACTATTTGATTAATTAAAATCCTAAATAGGGCCACGGCGTGAAGGAGGCCGTCAATAAAATTTGTTTTTAATTATGTTTTATTAGACGAAATAGCCTTTGTTTTTTCAAAGGCGGGAAACTGTTTGGACGGTTCCCTTTGTCTACCCACCGGTCCCATTGATGATTTTATAAGGTCAATAATCATTATTGACTGATTGTATAATTAACTAGTTTTTGAAAGGTACCGAAACAACTGAGTCTATTTTATCGATCCTTTTCACAGAATTGTTTTCTTATATTGTTACATGCTTATTAATAAAGACTCAAACGGCTAATTGAAATATGTATACCGAGAAGGACTTCCTTGTATCCTTCATATATTGTTATATAGGTATTGCACATGACAAAAGACACATACCAAAGTTGTATTAGGGTCACACTGACTTGGTGACAAGTTTCAAACCAGCATTATGCAAATACTGGCCAGTAAAATTGGTTTCCATTTCGATTTGAAACAACAAAAAATCTCGTCCTATCTCGTCCATTAATTTCAGGCATCAAGGTGGTCACTCGATAAGCTTGTTTTGACACATCGTATTTATGTTGTAGGGACACACGTTTTTATCTAAATAACGACATTGGAAGCAGCGGAGGTGTCTATCCGCAGCCCAATCTCAATTAAGGCGAGTTTTTTATACGTCGAAACGTCTTCATTAGGCAAAACCATCCATTTTTAAAAAGTAAAAACATTAACGTCGACCAATAACGCTGGTTATTGGTGAATATTAAACACGGACAAATGGACGTGTCGCGCGAGCGTTTTCGTCGATACACGTTCTAACGGGATTGTGTAAAACGCTCAATCGCGACTGTCAACTGACAGATTTCGTCCATTTGTTTTGTCTCCATTGCTTTCTAGCCCACACACGTATTAATAAGAGAGTTGCGGACGAAAACAAATTAATTACGACTTCGGCCCTCCGATCGTTGTCGATCGAACGATCGGTGCGGGTAACAAATTAATTTCGTTAATCAAGCGGTACGCATGCGCTATGTATCACGCGGACGCCGCGCCTGCAGATAACATTAGCGTGATATACGACCGCCCGAAAACGGGGCGCTGAGGGGGGGAGGGGGGGAGGTGTAAGTCGAAGGGTTAAGGCAACGCTTTAGCGCGCAACATTGACAAATAGAGGTGCGGGGGGGTTTTTTGGGTACAGTGATACGATGTAAGCGTAATTTGATGTTTTTTGGTTTGTGCAATTTGTTTTTATTCAATTCAATTCAATTTATTTTGATAAATAATATAATAAAATAATAATATAATATTTCTGTGTGGAAATAAAATATTGAAAATTTCATTTTTTATCAGCCGAAAGACGTCCACTGCTGAGCCTAGGCCTCCCCCAGAAATCTCTACAAAGGCCAGTCCTGAGCCTTCCGCATCCAGCTAGTACCTGCGATCTTTATCAGGTCGTAGGTCCACCTTTTGGGAGGCCTACCCACATTGTCTTTCGGCTGATATGATGATGATGATGATGTGATGATATTTATTTGCGATTAATTTCTAAACGCAAAAATAATGTTTGTGTCACAATTGTTCTTTTCTTACTCGTGCCTTTACAGTGGCACTCTTTATCGAGAGTCGAGAACTCCATCCCGATTGCCAAGCGTGGAAATTCTATCAAATATCCTAGATACCTAGAATCTAGATACTAAATTTCAATAATAAAGTGTACCAGGGGTTTATGTGAAGTAGGATATGTGTATTCTCTAAATATTCTCTCGAATTTATTGTCAAACTTACCTCGTCTCATCATTTTCCGTTTAGTTCAGTAATCATACCATCATTTGTTCATCACCAGCTAAATATGTTCACAAAAAAACGGAATGCGACAGCAAAATATTGGTTACATGCTTTTGCAATTTGACGTTGGCTTTTTGGCACTTAACAAACGTGGAGTTAGTGACAAATTGATTAAAATAAAATATTAAGACATCAAGGTGTTAAACTACAAGTTTTTCGGTGAGATATTGATTGTTGTCTAATTTATGGAGATGTGTTACGTGAATTAATGGGTTGTGACTTTCGTTTTTTTTTTGTACAGTCTTCGATCCGCTAATGAAGATGTATATAAGCATTTTTCTAATTTTTTATCTGTGGAAAGATGTACCTACACAATGTTGGTACGTAACTTCTAATATTTTATGTGGGAAAGTGTATTTATAACCTGTTTGCTTGGTGCTTTTGCATGCCAATGTTGGATGAGATTTACTGTTGATACTTGAAAAAAGACATACCTAAGTAGCTTATGTTACAGAATTTTACAGGATCAAATTCGTGGCCATAACCTAGTAATTTTCATTCTAGGTTTATTGATTGAACCATGATTTAATCTGGTCAGGTTCCCCTCGTAGCCGGTTCATGGAAGTCATACGACAGTCGCTCCACTGTAATTATCTGATCTGCCAAATCCTGGATCATGGTCAAGGCGAACCCCAGGCCAACGTGCATGAAAGGTTAACCGGGCGGATTAACGCCAAGATAATGGTTTATTCATTAAAAGTGTAGTCAGTAACGTAGAAGATATGAAAATATTGAATGACGTATATTCTGGAACCATCAGCCAGTAGTCATTTACTAAAACTGCAGAAACTTTAAACAGCCGGATTCCTAAAATTGAACCTTCCTTAAACAGTCAATTACCTACAGCTAAAAAACCTCCCGACAAGACTATGACATTATTCAAATTTGTCCTAAGGCGTGTTTCGAAACGGTGCAATCATCTCGCCTTCTATCTAACAAGATGACTGATCGCTTATTGTCCGCCAGCTACCAGTTTTACCTGCATCTTAACGGATTTAAAAGATCTTACAAGACAACCTTCGTCAAATTATAAACGACATTCTTCCTTAGTTGAAAGAGACTAGTTTCCTTTACGGAAAGGAAGGTTCGTTGGATAAAGTACAATTTTCTGTCGTTATTCGTGTGACTACTGGTTTTACGTGTAGGTCTGTCAGCAAATTGAATCTAGGCTCTCTGTCTGCATTGATAGAGTTAATATTGTAATAACTTGTTTGACAGTATCGTTGTTAAACCATTTTATTTATTCGAATGTAAGTTATATTCCCTTAAAGTGGATTGTACTACCATTTTAACCCTGTCACTAATAATAATGACACAATATGGTCGCTTCTCCTTTAGTGTTACATCGATTTTCATTTTGCTTACATATTTGACTTTTCACATGCATTTGGCATTTCACACGCAAATTCCCTATCGTTTGTAAATATTTTATCTGTACTATTTTCAAAGATTTAGTTATGTTTTCAACAAGACTGCCTCCATAATTAATAATTATCGTTATAAGAGATAACACAGTCGTCTCGTCTGAGTTTACTAAGCTATAATTTTCTCATTAATCTATCTCCAATTCCTTGCCCTAAGTTTAAAATAATCCTAAGGGACTTACACTAGCTATATGTACTTATTACATATGTACGATCGCATGTGAACGAAATGCAAATCGCAGTGTTCGAATCGATTTAATAATATCTCTGGGGCCGATCGTTCGATCCCCCAAATGCGTTTGATTTGCTGGGAAATTATTATAATCTGTCGCGGAGACAATGGGGGGCGGGCAAGGGGTGGGGTGGTCCATTCATCGCTGTGCGCACGGGCATAACACCGGGGATGTGGTGCGTTCCTGTTAGCACCGGATGGGTAAATATTAAATTGAGGCGTAAGTTTTTTGGTCGTCATTTCTCATTGGTCACTCATGACTATAACATACCTTGGTCTTAAGGAGTACTTTACACCATGTTCCATCTTAAATATGGGTTCCTTTATGTCCTACAAACCGCGTACGTGTCGCATCGTATGAGTTTGTAAGACGCGGTTGAGCGACACGGCGCGACGTTGCCCACGTCGGCCGCGTGGGCAGTTATAGATGCAGAAAAATATCGATATATCAATGTTTTGGGCGATATTTATTATTTCGATGAGTCGATACATCGCATCGTTTAATTATATCAAGCGAAAACGTATCAAAACTGATGTACACAATATTTATTTGGAGCTTTTGTTAGATGTGTTCTCTACATCTTTATAGATCAACATGCAGCACAGTGGACAGTGTATTGACTACAGACTATGTTGAACCGTACTACATTAATATTTATATGTTATCATTGGCAAAGTTACCGCTGAGGGAAAACATCGTGATGAAACCTGCACATTCAGGCAATTTAATGTGAAACTATGACCCAATCTGGTCGGGTTCCTCCGGTAACAGGGTCTGGAAGTCAGATGGCAGTCGCTCCACTGTAATTGTCATGGTTAAGGCGGACCCCGGGCGCACATGCGCGAGTGCACAACCGAGACATTAACGCCAAGATGATCCTTTTATTATTGGCAACGTTGCACCGCGCAGTACAGCGTAAGTGGGTATGGGTTCTTAAGAGCCCGTTTATATATCGTCACGTGTCCGTCTAATCAGCACGTAGCGTCCGACCAGGGCCTTGAGTCCCCTAAGTTACTTCGATTTATTGAATTGTAATTGGATCAACGGACAGTTGGACAGTTTTAATAAATCCTAGCAGAATACCCTAACGCGTATAACTGCCATTGAGCTGCGAGTGCAATCCAATTTGCAAAATATTTCTATCGAATCATTAGTAACAGTAGCAGAATACCAAAATCGTGTTAAACTGCCATTGAACTGCGATTGCGATTTTATTACTGTTCAATCCCGGCAGTAAATTAGCGGTCCAGGAACGCGACTTCTATGCGGGCGCGCTGTCCGATTGTTTACAAATAATAGAATAATGTTTCTGTTATTAGTAGGTATAGAAATCAAAATTGCATAAAATGTGTACGTCTGTCCATCCATGGGCTCTAACAGTCCATTTCCAGACTTGAGTCTCCTCAAAAGCGTGTCAAGATACAACATGTTGAACATAGACTTTGGCCCATTCCGAAAATCAGAATATTTGACTTGTTGCCATGTTTTGACAAGACGTTTTTGTACTTATTTTTAATTTTTAAAACTTTCTATTAATTTTCCGAGAACTTTAAACATTATTATTTTTTTAATAAATTAATAAAATAAATCATAATTTGGTTCTTATACTTTTACAGTACCTACAGGACGTCACAACGGGAGTGGCCCGCGTTGCACAATGACACGCCGGCGCGCCGACGGAGATGCGCTGCGCGTGCGCACCGCAACACAAACACGACTTACGGCCGCAGTTAATTTTGATGGAATTACCCTCCTGTGGGGCCGGCCTAATGGCGAAATCGAAGCCTTAATTTATGACTTATAACTGAACCGTCGTCTGTCGCAAGTTCGCGAGCGTAGGGTACAATGCGTGCGCTATGTTACTTACCTGCGTGTCGTCTTGAAAACAGGGTATCAGGGCTTCAAAGCTATCTGACATCGCTCTACCCAGAATTCCAATTACCTACCTGCCTAAGAGGCAGTACAAGCATTCCATCCCTATGTAGTAATCGGTACCAGCTATTCGCACAAACCGCTTTGGCTCGAATGGTGTGTTTTGCCTGTCAGTATGTTCCCCGAACAGTATAACCAGGACTCTTTCAAGGGCAGACCGAATAGGCTGTTTCTAGACAGGCATGCTCCACCATCTTTCGCATCAGGTGAGGTGGCGGTCATATGCCAAACAATTTCATTATTAAAAAAAAACTTAATAATTGTTATCATCATCATAAAATAAACAGTCTTTTGATAATAATCCTAGTTGGACTTGATAAAAGGAGCCTCATAGTAACTGTAATTCCCAGATCAGCGGCTAGCGGTAAGTCTGCCAGTCATGGTCTGATCTTCTACTAGGAAAGCACTTACAAATTTACAGAAAGCGGTTTCCTACAAATCCTTAACTAATATTTCGTGTTGTTTTGGCTTTTTACGTGAGACAACGCCATCGTCATGCCATCGTGCCGCTGATTCGTCAGAGCCTAATTCGTATTTGGCTAGACATGTAGGTGCACGTATCCCACGTGACGCACGTTGCCCGGAACACTGGTGAAGTATTCAATATTACTCTGACAAAAGCTAGTTACGAAAAACACGCTTGTAAAACCAACAAAATAAAATTACGCGTTGAACTCTTTTATACTCATGAAGTAAAATTCAAGCGGATATTTCTAAAACGTCAAAATAAAAGTACTTGTTAATTTTCTAAATTATTTTAATGTTAATTTCTACTTAAAATACAATACCATTGTACATAGTACAGTTGTTAGCACCTTTCCGCACAAAAAAATCCATTGCTCCTGCCAAAGAACAACGAAAAAACAATTGTATTTATCTTTATCATTTCTATAAACTAGAGTAGAAATTCTATAAAATTTAATTTCGAATCAATGTAGTCATCTTTTTAAAAGATGTTCTTCATCCCGGAACAATGAACGAACGGAAACAATTGATAGAATGCGGATATAGGCAGTTTATTCGCAATGATTCGTCGTCTATCAGCAATTTCCGGAGTAAAATTGCACAGTTATTTTGATAGTTTGATTGTTTTATTGCGTCCGTGCACTAATCTGATACGATCTGTATAATCAATTTATTAAAAGATTTTTTCCGCAGTGACTACTTCAACATACGGATATTGCCAGTTAATAGCAGGCTTGTAAAACTTAATCATGTGTCCGGCCTTTAAATTAGAGAAGTAATATTTGCAAAAATTACGTTTTAGTAATAAGTATATGCAGTGAGTGGATTCTGACTTTGTACCAAGAAAGTCAATTTTTTCTCCTACTTGGTACTTTCTAATAGTTTTTAGTCTTCCTCCATATTACACTCATCTAAGGGTCCATTTCTTTTTGATGTGCATTTTGATTTTATCAAACACGTTACTATAGAAATAACCATAGCGATTCGATTAAAATCGTTGTAACGTATTTGGGGCAGATCTTTTTATAAAAATAAAACCAGTAAAATGTTCTACGCTTATTTGCAAACCTGACCATTAATCCTTTTTTTTACTGCCAATAGAGGCACATGGTCAGACGGTCCACCTGAAAGTGGCCACCGTCATCTAGGACATCTGCTCCTCTTAGGTTGCACTAAGAGGCCTTTGAGGTACTTGTAGACATGCGTTTTCCTATTGACCTTCATCAATGACAGCTGTCTACGGTAGCTGTAGACAGCTGTCATAGAGAAACTCATCATCATCATCATCCTAGTGGTCAATCCTCCCTTTCTGCTCTTTTTTCTCCTGTCGCAGAGAAACTGAAGTATTTTTATTTAAAATTGAAACTCCGCCATCAATTCCATAATCATCGCAAGCGACAAAAAAGAACCAAAATCACCCTCGCGATCTTTGTTGCCCTTCACAAATCACGCAGGATCTCGAAAGGTGATTCTAACGAAATGAAATGTCATTTAGCATTAAACGTGCAACACTATAAGTTTTGAGGCGGTCTCGGCCGCTTGTGACCTCGCGTCGTGTGTCGCTGACGCCACGGGCGGAAAGATGCGCCTGCGTCGAATAGTGGTGGGAAAATGTCGATATATTTTGTCGATGTTTCGGCAAAATTATTGAGGTCTTCGTATATGTTGGCGTTTGTTTTAATGTTTCTTTTCGTGGTTTGAAATAATTTGTATTGTAGGTAAATATTATTAAATTGTTTATTTTTTTAGCTTTATTACTTATTATCTACCTTCTATTGTATCTTAATACTACTAAAATAATATAATTGTTTTATCATTTAAAAAATATAGTTAAGTGCCTATATATTACGTACTTACGAATAAAATGACAAAAAACCAAAAATTTCAATTTGCCTTAATAAGGTGCATTTACTTTAATAAAAATCAAATGAAATTTCGATATTGACAATGCAAGAATCACAACCCTATCCGGTCCGCGCCGCCCACGCGGGTCGCCCGCTCGCGCCTCCCCGCACTCGTGACATAACATCGACTCGATACCTTTCGCAACACTACGACGCGCGTCCGCAACCTTTGGCTCGGATTATATGGCGCCATTATTTCACGGGATGGTTTAATTCGCTTTATATTTCTTTTACACCAGTTAAAGAGCGAGAATGGTGTCCTTTGCGTCTATATAATGGAAATAGGGGTTTTTGCGCAAGTAAATTATTACTTTGAAGTTTGGTTGCGTCGTCACGCTAAAATCCTATGCCTAACCGTACAGTTTTTTTTTTGTATAGAAATATGAACACGCATAGCCAATAATCGCTTGAGCAGATAAATCTGAAGCCCGTCAATCAGGTTTCGCAATAAAAATTGGGCAAAAACGCGAAAATGTATGTTTAAAAACATCAACACTTCCAAATTGCCTTTTGGCGCGCATCGGCTCGCCCACTCGTTGTCAATAGGTGGGAGAGAGAAAAAAGGCAGTTATTAATGTGGTCGTATCGTGTTCATTCAGGTCCCAATTATGAGAGTCCATTGAGCAAGGGTCCCGTTCGCGTCGCTAGTCACAATATTCTAATATAATATCGGATCATTAAGTCTATCGGACGCGGAAATGTGTGGGTGCGAAAACACCGTATCTAAACTATAATTTGAGGTCTGTGGCTCCGTTACTCGACACGTAATCGCCGTGACGACGTATAATTGTTGGTCGGTGTTGATTTGTTGAACGATCGGGTTTAATTGTTACCACGTGCGTGGTACGGTCTGATTGATGCCCGTTTCGAGACTTTCTAGGTTTTGACATTTTTTTTTTGTAAAGCTTCATTATGGTCCATAAATACTTGCGATTATGGAGTTTAATAAGGCCTCTACAGGTAATTTGACAGTAAAATTACGAATACGGCGGAGTTTTTGGTTGTAATCTCGGTCATCTACGTGTTACGCAAATACTTTGAGGGAATATTATTGTACTATGAGAACTATAGACAACTTTTTTATTGATTTTTCACAAACGTTTACTTTATGTAAAAACTTTTTCATAAACATTAAACTCGTAGCTTAAATATAAAAATAGTAAAAATATCAATGACCGAACTTTATATAGTATACTTATTCTAAACGTATCAATAAATAAATGAATCAATTTATTTATTTGTCGTTTTACGTAAAACGTACAGATGTCAATGTAGACAGAGTGCGCGCGCGAGTTCATGTCCATCCTGAATAATGCCGGTAGTGCTGTGACCTAATCAATTATGGTAACGTCGATGATAAGTTAATTAACTGGGCATTATCGCCATTTTAATAAAGAAAAAACAGCACGGTGTGCGGAAAACGTCATGCACATCACTACACTGCGGACGAAAGTCGCCCCTCGCCTCAACTTTATAGGTAGAAACAAGCCTATGTACATAATTTACTGTCGCCGAGTATACCACTCATAGCAATAATGAAATAAATATCTCTTTTTCAACCTCTCGGCGACGTAAAAAAAAGGAAATCGACGTATCAAAGTTCAACCCTTAGACGCCTTTTGTCTCCAGTGAATGGGAGGCTCTAAAGACCGTTCAGAGCGTTGTCGTGTCGAACACGCTGTATATCCCGTATGCAACCTTATAAAGCTGCGTCCAAATGGCTACGGAGTCGTTGGAAAAGTCGCAGGAAAATAATATGATAAAAATTATTAAAGCAATGAGCTGTTACGAAAAATATTAAATCAGCAATCCGCTTTCCGAAGGCCTGCAAGTCATCTGGATCCATATGTTTTTGGGAATAATATTTTGGGAAACCTTTGTCATTAGTCTCTGCACGACTCTATCAGTGACAGACGTAGATTGTCATAAAAACTTCATAATCATCATCATCCAAGCGCTCAATCCCGACTTCTGTCAGGGTCTGGCTTCCTATTTTTTCTTCTCCACTTTGCCCGACCATCGTCATTCTCACCTCGTAAGCCGTTAGCTCTCGCGTCTGACTCGGCGACGTCCATCCATCGCTCCTTGGGTCTCCCGCAGGACGTCTTTCCTGATACAGGCAGGTTTAGGCACCTATTTCCCACGTATCCCTGGGGATTACGCAATACACTGCAACATAGGTCTCATGCTGCACCGCCCCGCCTAGGGGTTAAGGAGCATGGAGATAAAGGAAGAAGAAATTACAACAGAAGGATACAACAAAGTAGGTGAACCTTTCGCATCACAAAACAATGGTAAGCACAGAAGGGCACATCTTATCAAATCAATATTTTATAAATATATGGAACATGGATGGATAAATTTAAAAACTTAGTTTTGTAATTTACTCTATTAGTATACTAATCACAACAGAAATAAATTAATATTGTCTAACCAAAATAGTTTTAAAATAAATATAATATTATGTAGATCAGTCATTTTATACACCATTAAATGTTAGCTCGAAGACAGATATCCGATGAGGCAGTAAAGTTCTGAAGTGGCGACCACGTACCGGAAGACGCAGCAAGGGTAAGCCTCTCACACAGTATACCGATGACATGGTAAATATTGCACGTACCAGCTGGAAGCGGAAGGCACAGCACCAGCCTTTGTAGAGATATTTGAAGGGAAGCCTATGAGAAGAAACTCCAAAAAATATATAAGCACATAACAACATAAGAAGTATCACAACCTATGTGCTGCATCATTATTATAGACATAATACCGTTGTAGACGCACCCTTGGCCGTGTACAAGTTGTATACTGCTGTAAGGAATGTCTCGACGTTATTTATCTTCAGACGTTGTAACTTTATTTTATTGTGAGTTGGATTCGCTGAGTTAAAAGGTTGGTACTTATAAGTACTCGTATTTGTAGATTATAAGCAGGTATCTCTAATATCAAGCAGATAACTGACTTTCTGTATTTAATTCTGAGTCTGAAGAAAGGAAGTGAACATGGGCTTAGTTTAAAAAACCGAAGCTTATAGTCAAAAAGCTAGCCACGGAAAAGATTTTGCTCATTTAAAAGCAAGAAATCACTCAAATGTTTTACAGCCCATTTGCTACCCTACCACTTCAATCTCCATTTGAAGATTCAATGTGTGATTCGTTGTAACACAAGCTTAGAATAAAAACCCCAGTTCATCATTATGTTTAGTTCCGTCAGAAAACATCAACTACAAAATAATACATACCTACTAAACGTTTCGTTATGCTTATATCTCTACATTATATCAATTAGATTTTCCAGTGCATCTATTTCTGGCGTAGGTATGTCTTATTGTAAGTGGCTACAACCTATTTTTTACAAGATTTTATTTAACTTCGTATCGTATATGTTTTCAAAATTTGCAAAAAAATATTCGACCATTTGTTGGTATCCGATTGAGCTGAAATTATACAGGTATACCTATGTAACTTGAATGACAATGCATTAATATGGTACCATGGAGCTGGTCTGATGATGGAGTCGGAAGATAGTCATAGGAACTAGAATGAACGCAATAATGAGGTCTTGATGACTATAACGCGCGTTAAAAGCGTGTTAAGAAAAAATACTTTTCATTTGGGAAATTATTTACACTATTTCTAGTTTTGCTTAGCTTATTACACAGTTAAAATGATCCTCTTTGAAACGCCTAACAGAAAACATTTTGTAACAGCAGAGGCTTGAACTGATACCTAAGCGAGAGCACAGACTGACTTTACTAACTTTTCATGCACGAAACTAGTAAAGTATACATTTAAACCGTTACCGTTGCATGCAATATTGTATATCCATTGTGCATTGTGTATGTTGTGATCGATGGACAAATGGGAAACATATCACGTTCCGAACGTCACAGAGATCCATTTTAAGTCTCCATTTTGAAATATAGGTCGCGAAAACATTGTGTCTCGAGTACCGGACTTTCCATGACATAGACTCCGCATGGAATACTTAGATATAGCCTGACAAGAAAGTCGTGAAAAATGAATTCCTATCAAATTGAGAACTTCTGCTGTCATGTGGCGCCCTCACATTTTGCTTGACGTTCTTGCTTCTTATAATCTGTACACAATCAAAATCGAAATCGAAATCGAATGAGAGCTCTCTGGTGAATAAAGGGCATCGCTGGTTTAAGCGTTGTCTGCGCTGCAGTAACCGCGAGTATGTTAAATCAATGGACTCTCACGGCACTCTATCCTCTACGGTTCAAAGATACGATACGTTTTCCCACAGCAGCCAACTCACCTGACGGGAAGGAATGGTGGAACCGATGAAAGAGCATGCCTACAGGCAGGCTATACATAGAAGCAGCCAATTCACTCGGCTTTGAAGCTCATTCGAAGCACCCTTTCAGGTTTTTAAGCATCGCATCGCCTTACTTTACTTACTTTCCTTTTATTGTTATGTTTAATGACCTGAATGGTTCAGTAGTCAACTGCCGGCCTGCCACGCAAGAGGTCCCGGGTTCGGTTCCCGGCCGTGCAGAACTTTAAATGATAAATTTTAATTGCTGTTACTGGTGTTCTATATAAAATTACGTATGCATTTAAAAGTATTTATGGAGTATATCAGTTATCTAGCACTCATAGTACAAGCTTTACTTAGTTTGGGGCTAGATGGCACTGTGTGAATTTGTCCACGATTACTATTGTTGTTTTTTATAATTAAATTTTTAAGACTTGGATGTGTCTTGGGGTCATCTACGCCTACGATCGGCATCTCCACTTTGTTCCTTGGATGAAGAGCAGGCTTATACCAGTCTATACGTCGTCACTGCCTTTTGCATCTTAAAGGGTTGCACCGTCCGTGTAGTTTCGAATTCACCAAAAGTCAATTTCACGCCGGCTCGCGGTCGCGACCGCAGCGCGTGCGCATCGCTATACGCGGCGACGGCGTGACTCTGGCTGAGTGATGGGTGACCGCATCTGCCTCGTGCGGTCATTCAGAATATGGATCGGTTCACAGGTTACTTACAGGGACAATGTAGTTTGTTAATAACATAACTTTGGCTTTGAAGATTTTAGCTTTGACTTATATTTATGACGGTTCCAACCCCAGTAGCGGTCTAAATAGGTCATCTACACAATTCTAGCTCTCAATCCCGGCTTCTGCCAGTTCACGCTTTCCTGCAATTTCTCCGTGCCTTCAGTAACCTCGCATGGTTATCTGTTCGCTCTCGCATCCGAGTCAATGATGTCAATCTATCGCTTCTTGATACGAAACCCCTAACTGTCCAAGCTGCTGAAGCTGAGCCTCTGCTACTTATTTACAGGCAAATTTCAGATGGCAGTGTTGATAATACTCAACCAAAACTCCTCCTGTCCATTACTGCTGTTCTGCATCTATGACATTAGTCGCCTTCTACTACACCCGACAATGGAAAGCATTGGCGCCATATTCTACTCTGGACACCACACGGACAAGTATAAAACAAGCACGTAGCATTTGATTGTGGAATAAGCTCCCTGCTGAGGTTTCTTAAAGTAAGTACAACATGGGAGGTGATCAAGAAGGGTTTGTAAAGGATTTTGCAGGGTCGGCAACACGCTGCTGATACCCCTGGTATTGCAAACGTCCATGGGCTAAGGTAACTGCTCACCATCAGGCGGGCCGTACACTTTTGCCACCCAAGTGGTATAACATAAACGTAGTACGATAATGTAGAATAGAACTTATACATAAGTTGTGATTGCTTGAAATAACCGACTGAAAAGTATTGTAACCCCCCACCATATCGTTTCTCTCAAATATTTACTAAACTACAAAACCGATTTCAATGAAATAAAACAAACCATCTCGATTAAACTGGGTCCAGCCGAGCTACGATGCCACAGACAGATATACAAATACACAGATACACACGTGAAACTTATAACACCCCTCTTTTTTTGTCTGAGATTAAAAAGAATCTTAAACGTATGTCGATTAGTGAATAAATACCATAATGAATTGT
Source organism: Blastobasis adustella (assembly GCA_907269095.1). Classification (NCBI taxonomy): domain Eukaryota; kingdom Metazoa; phylum Arthropoda; class Insecta; order Lepidoptera; family Blastobasidae; genus Blastobasis; species Blastobasis adustella. Next base: position 5,898,113 of record OU026129.1, read on the forward strand.
TTATCCCAAAAGAGAATGCTAACACAATCAACAGTCATACACACATCCCATCAGCTTTATAAGCTTTTTTGCGGTTTGCCAATCATTAACAGGCAGATCATTCATCTCGGCATTTTAAATCATTCAATGCTGAGTGATCAGGCTAATTCGTTATGGTTCTCATTTTGAACCTGATGACAGGTGTTTGATTTTTATTTTATGCCAAGGTCATTGGGAAACGCGTCAGCGTCTTAATTTAAGTTGTTGTGTAAGAAAGTCCGGTATCCGAGTAATAAAGTGATGTAAAATTATGAATTAATATCTAATATCAAATAAAGGCGAAAGTATGTAGTATGTCAGTCGCTTTGTTGCAAAGTCGCAAAGTCCCGTGACTTTTATGAACAATTTCGATGAAGTTTCATGGGTAGGAACTAGATTATGGATAGGATTATGGTACGTAACATTTTATTGAAATAATTGATTAACGCTGTAATATATGAAATTACGTACCTACCTCATACTAAAGACCTACTTCTTCAGTCGCACACTCCCAAAGCAGGTTGAAAGTAATGGATAGCGATTGTTTTAAATGAATTTAAGGCTTTGACCAAAGAATTACAAATAACTGCCGATCCTCGTGGAAGGTAGCTAAATAGTGAATCGTTTAAATATGTGAATTTTTAATATAATTAACAATAGGGTTAAACAAAGGAAGTTACAATGTACAGGCAAAGTTTGCATACAAATATATATGAAATTATTAATATTGATTAATGGTTTTACTAAAATCTGAATACCTCAAAGATATCGATATGGTTGAATTTGATCGCTGTGAAGTACAGCAGAGTAGAATATAGTATTAATGGGTCATATTACCGAAATCGGAAGCTTTTGGTTTTGCAAACTGCAAAACTGCTTTCGGACAACCTGCACAATGTGGATATATGCTTCTTTGCACACCTCTGGCAATCCAGATGAGGTATAAAGCCACAAGTTCATTTTTGGTTACATAACATACGTTTTTGTTGAAGCAACACATGAAAATATACCAAAGCGTCTCCCACTCGACAAGAGACCACCTGTCCAGGAAGATTCGTCTTAATAAAAAAACTGGAAATATCAAAACTATTTAAAGTTTTATGAATGGCAGGACCATGATAGGTCATTACCGCAAAACCATCTATGCCAGCCAAATTATGCTTCAACACGCAAACATTCATTCATTTAACTTCGGCACCAAAATGGTTTTATAACCATATGGCTTTTATGGAGTGTATTTTCTGGGAATTTCTCGAGACTAGGTATAGCAAGCATTTAAGGATACGCTTTGGCTATTATTTGTTTCATTCTGTCTACGTTGTGATGTATTACAGATTATGGTTTTAACCCGTGGCGCGAAAGGAGGGATGTTATGAGTTTGAAGTATGTATTTGTCTGTGTATAACTATTTTCATGAGTACTCAACAGAACCCTGCTGTCGATTTTTCTGGTCCTTGCGACTTATGCGACACCTATCAATAAAAAAGTTCAGTATCTTACCCAACTTTTCGATACCAGTCCCCACTTGGTAACAACTTTTAAATTATTCTTAATCTAATACTAATTACATACTAACATAAACAATTAAGTGGCCGAGTGGTTTAGGTATCTGACTCGTAAGCGAGAGGTATCGGGTACCAATCCCACTGCGGCCATATACCGATGACTCTTTTCTGAGTTATGTAAGTACGTTAGTTGAATACTAACCGATCCTCTTACGGTAGGGAAAAACATCGTAATGAAACCTGCACATTCAGGCGATTGTAGAACCTTGACGCAATCTGGTCAGGTTCCCCTGGTAGCAGCGTCACGGAGGTCAGATGTCGCTCCATTGTAATAACCTGATCTGCCAAATCCTGGATCATGTCAAGGCGGACCCCGGGTCCTCGTGCGCGAGAGGACAACCGGGACATTAACGTCGAGATTATCATTTTAAAAACACAATTAATAAAAACCGGTCAAGACGTGCAGTGTAGGGTTCCGTAGTTGCCTATCATAATATGCGTTCATAGGAGGGTGACGGGGTCGAAAACGCGTGGGTGATGCCCCTGGTATTGCAAACGTCCATAGGCTGCTTTGACTGCTTACCATCAGGCAGCCCGTAAGCTTGTTTGCCACATTACGGCTTATAAAAATATTTCTGATACTATAAACACCTTACAAACTTTGCTAATCCAACTACATTTCATAAGTTGGTCGACTATTACCCGTTAACTTGATGAATCCATTGGGTTGTGATATTTTCCTTTTAACTTCATTGTAGATAAAACGTTCTTCAGGTATCCTAAATGATCCCCTCCCTCTCTGAAAGACTCTTAGAACAAACAAAAAAACAAGTTCGTATGGTATCCGGAGCATTAACGGGACTTAACACCTCTTCACCAAAGGTCTCACCGACAGCCCTCTGGGCAGAGCCTGCCTTAAAGAAGAAAAGACAGCTGCCCACATCCTACTGACATGCGAGGGAGTGACACGCTTGAGCATCTCGGCCAACCCTTTCCGAAGACGTTTGTAAAACTGAAAGGATTGCTACGTTTCCTGAAACAGTTAGGATGGCAAGAACATTAGCTTATCTAGGAGTACATCACATTCACGCAGAATAGGCGCGATTTCGTCTGACATTGGAACGGCCTGGATACATCTATCTACCCATCGACACCTAAAACAATGGACCATTCGCGAATAAAAAATCATCCCCCGCTGTACGTGTAGGGGAGGTACCCAATTAGGGGTACCTTAAAAGATTTAATTTTACAACAAAATTTCAGCTTTCTAGTACCAATTGTTTTTGAGATAAACCGCGGATGGACAGACAGACAGACAGACATGGCCAAACTACATCTAAGGGTTCCTTGGTTTACTACGGAACCCTAAAAAAGTTTTGTTAAAATACGCGGAGCAATTCCGCCATCGCACCACCCACCACGTGCTGGATACTTACCCCCTTACCTAGACCATCTAGTGGTGTCCACGCGAAGGTTCGAAAGGTTCTCGCTCGATTTGGAATGAGCTCCGAACCACAGTGTTTCCTTTGAACTATGACATGGGATCGTTCAAGAGGTATATTAGAGATCTCTTTAGAGGCGGGCAACGCATTGTTAGCGCCCCTGGTGTTGCTGTTATCTATAGGCGGCAGTGACCACTTTCCATCAGGTGGCCTGCTTGCCTGTATGCCTGCCGTATAACAAAAAAAACGCAGAGTAATACGAAAACAAATCTAAATTAATCTCATTCAGGGCCGCTCCATTGATACGAATCGACTAAATTAGTTCCATTGATTCATAGATTTACCGTATAAAACTATTATACCAAATTACTGGTAGATCGGCCGTAAGAAAATCGTTTAGTACCGAATAATTGGTCAAACGAAATGGTCTGAAGATCAAAGTCAACACTGTATGCCTACAAATTTAAATTGATTACGGATAAATTTTTGATGATACTGTTGTAATTGTTTTAGATTTTTTAATTAGTGATACTATTGGTTTATTTTATTTTTTATTCTCTATTCAAGAAGATTCTACATCTACAGCACATTACTTTATAAGTAAACAAAGAACAAGTTAATCAAATAGGCCAGTTACTAAAGACTTCTATATACTAACCAGTAACAGATTCACACTATGATACTTTATATTTTACATGAACAAAGAAAGAAGGTCCCTTAGGTTGCAGATGTCCTGACCGACGGTGGCCGCTATCCATCAGATGGACCGTCCATCCGTGTGCCTCCCTGGGCAATAAAAAAGGTACCTAAGATACCTAAGGCGAGAAAAGCATTACTAATCAAATAATTACACATAATATCGATCATTATCGGATAGTTAAGATTTTTATATTGTATTGTGATCGTGTCGTGTGGTTGTGAAGGTAGATTACACACTCATATTTATGTCTGTAATATACTTAATGCTTTAGGATTATAGAGGAGCTATAGTTGTGTTAGTTCCAATCCCGGTATCTTTTTTTTTATAAAACTACGGTGGCAAACAAGCTTACAGCGAGCGTGATGGTAAGCAGTCACCGCAGCCAATGGACGTTTGCAATACCAGGGGCATCACGCACGCGTTGCCCTGTAATCTGCCTCCTTCAAAGTAAGCGCACACGAAATTGAAGATTGACAGATAGGTACACGTTAAGATTGCATTGGTCTCAATCTTATTATTCTGTCAAATTGCTTGAAAACAGTGGCATTCCACCACCACATACGTGTACCAAGCTCTACGCCACAAAATGACGTACACTATCATGATAATAAAAAAAATAAAATCATCTTGGCGTTAATGTCCCGGTTGTGCTCTCGAGAACGAGGGCCCGGGGTCCGCCTTGACCATGATCCAGGATTTGGCAGGTCAGGTTATTACAGTGGAGCGACTGCCATCTGACCTCCATGACCCTGCTACCAGGGGAACCTGACCAGATTGGATCATGGTTACACATCCAGTCGCCTAAATGTGCAGGTTTCATCACGATGTTTTCCCTCACCGTAAGAGCATCGGTTAGTATTCAACTAATGTACATAACTCAGAAAACAGTCATTGGTACATGGCCAGAGCAGGATTCGAACCCGGGACTTCTGGCTTACGAGTCGGATACTGTAACCGCTCGGCCACCGACGCTCAACGTACACTATCATGATGTGTGACCCTAATGGCTGGTCTGGCGAGGTAAGTGATCACCTCAGCTCAAAAGTTAACCTGGTTTGTGTTTGTGGTGTGGCACAGGCTGTTTCTTGGTACCAGCTCTCACGCTAATCTTGACCTAATTCCTTCATCATCACCATCGTCCGAGTGGTCAGTCCCGGCTTCTACCAGGGTCCGATTTCCGACTCATTCTCCTCCATTTCGCTCGGTCTTGGGCATCCTCGCGTCGCGTCTTGACCTAATTCCTTGTACAGAAGTATTACCTCGATAAAATCTGTTACAGGTTTCTCCCCTACAACTCTAACTATACTTTTCAGTGAAATACAGATACTAAATTATACAAGTTGATGTGGGCATAACAACTAACGTCCGCCATACATTACAGCTAGACATACCTTGGAAGCGGCACTGTTACGACAATGTTAGGCTTAGAACAGACGGTGCTGATGAAACTGCAATTAAAAAGTTGCATTAAGTTGTATTATTATGAAGTCACATACGATGCAGCCAATTGAAAGCGTTTGGAAGAAGTCAGCAGTAGGTTTCTTACGTTAATTGCTAATATACCCACGGCAAAATAAATTACACTACGTCAAAAAAATAGAGATGGAAAACAATACTAACCGTGATAACAAATGTGATAATATGTGTGGTGAAAGTCTAAATTACACTGCTTAGTCGCGCGACTGTCGGAAATATGAAAGGGATATGTGAGAAGCATTAGAATCAGAATAATAATTTTTTCACACAATCATTAGGATAATACATAATTATATAGGACATATAATTAGGTCTTTACAATATAAAAATTGAATAAATACCCTTAGGATAAAGGGTACAGTCTCGGTTTATGCTGAGGGCTGACGAACGGATTGTCTTTCAGACTGCCTACTCCCAATAGTTCCAACATGGTTGGTTCTATATTCTAACCTGACGGACACAAGATGACGTCGGGTGAGGTTAGGTTAGGTTAGCCCTAAGAAAAACTGGTACGAAAGCCAGTTGAAACTCAGTTTTTTTATTGGCTTAGGCACACTAAGAGACGATTTACCTTTTGGAAAACGTCTAGACGTTGTCCTAGGACATCATCAACCGAACGAGAGCGGATGCAGTGCTTTTGAGCTACCTGTGGATTTGCCTTTTGAAGTACCCCAAATTATAGTGCATATTCCACGTATAGACGCACGCACGCGTGTAACGCATTTATGTATGTAAGTACCTATTCATGTTTTTTTGTGACTTATGTCATAATAATTATAGGTGAATACTAACCGTTTCTCTTACAGCGACGGAAAACATCGTGAGGAAACCTGCACATTCAGGTGACTCGGACACGTAACTCAGATGGAGGTCGCTCCACTGCAATTACCTGATCCGACAACCGAGATATTGACGTAAAGATGATTACAATAGGGGCTTGAATCCCGAAAGTAAGGCAGCGGTTCATCTATTTTAAGTCACGCCGTCTGTTCTAGGCCTATCCGTCAACCGGAATATCGAAGACAAGATGATAATAGGAACTAAATCTCAAAGTAAGTCAGAGGTTCATTCATTATAAGTATCAGCGGTTCATCCATGCTAAGTCGCGCCGTCTGTCCTAGGCCTTGAGCTCGTGGACTTCCCAAGACGTCGCCGCGTACAAACAGACACACACGACGGCGGCCCGCGGCGCCGGCGCACAATACGCGGAAGGGAGCCGCGCCATTGTGAACGATCGCCGCTTGGAGAGATTTGCGGGTAGGAATCTAGCGCTCTAACACGTTTTATGGCATGTGTTGTGTTGGTGAACACTGCGGGTAGTGAGTGGGCTTGGTTTAGCAAAAAAATTTTTTTTGTTTGATAGTTTTGTATCGTCATCTTCGTCAATATTAAAATTTAGAAAGATTAGATCATATAACGCATTCGCATGGCTAACTAACATCATCGCTCCACTTTGTAAGGCTGGAAGCAGTCGGTGGTCGCTGGCCCTTTTGGAATAGACAAGGTTATGCAAGCCATTCAAACACGGTTTTTCTGCAGATCTCTGCAGGTTTCATCAATGCAGTATTGATTGAGCACATTACACATATAGGCATTTTAACTATATTATGCAATTTTTGCTGTGGGATTCCTAAATTCATTGTGTCTTTATCTCGGTAGTTTTAGCTTTGTCCCTGTCAAGACACAAGACAATAGTATCACCGGTAGACCTAAATACGTGAAAGGGCTCCACGAAGCATACTCAGGAGAACATTGACGTGGCTATGTGGTGAGCCATCGATGAGTGGGACAAAGCTAAGAAATTAATAATAAAGATCCAATAACATACACGGCAACTAGGTCTAGTCTCAGACCTGAGCACCAATGACTTGCAAAACTGCAGCCCGGTACACAAAACTGTACCGTGGGAACTCACGAGTGAGTCGGAGTATAAAAATCCAGCTTTCTCGCATCTGAGGCTTCCGTTGGGCGACCCCGAGATAGGATCTACGATGGCTGATACACGCGAAACGACTGACTCACGGCGCGCTTGGGCGAACGCGGATGTGGCTCGGTTTCGACTGCTGCGGAGGCTGGACCACAGAGTACTGTGCCACCAACTCATCTGATGAGTTGACGGCGTCGCCATTGGAGTATGAGGTGTACGTTTTAAATTGACATTTTAATGACTAGACACTTCTGAGCGTGGTGCTACTAGGGAGTATTGACTTATAAAAATGTATAGTACCTGTTGCCTGCCATGCTTTAGTTTTGATTCTGTCTACTGAATAGATAATAGACGACTGGGACAAACAGCAAAAGGCATGGCTAAAAAGTCATAGCCAAAAATCCCAGAATCGCCAGCAACGAAATGAATAAAAATGGGTTCACAATAGGATACTCATTATGTTGTTGAAAAATCAACCTCCTAAACAATGTAGGATAGAAGTTATTATACTGTATGAGAATCATACTTTTTCTGTTTTTTTTTTTTTACTTTTATATTATCACTATCACTTCCTTAAATGATTATACTTATATTTAAATAATGTAAAAAAGTATATCGTTTAATTCATATTTTAATACTTCGTAATAACATTTTTATTCAATAAGTCAGTTTTTTTAATAATTTCCTTTACCAGCGTTGTATTTCCGACGTTTTCGGGCGGTTAGGTTGTAAATTACATTGTTGTGTATTAGTCAAACGAGTATTAGTAAAATCAGCTTTATGAAAAAAATTAAATAAAGTACTTGACACTATTGTCATAGACATAAACAGTGCTATATTCGGTTCCACAACTTCCACTGTACATCCTTAATTTAAGCTGAGTGCGGTCAATTATATTTATTGAAAATAACATAAGACCAGGCAGTCATGTAAATGAAACCGGAATTGAATTGTTGTAAATTTTTAAATTAGTCTTCGAAACTTACATTTATATAATAAAATCAGATAAAAAAATTATATAGAGCCACTACTCCATTTAAAAACGAGTTCTCACTCCCAATGCAACACATTTGCCCCACAGATCTGCGATGACTAATCGCAACCTCTCATTACATTGTTGTATATTTTATTCAGGTAATCAGTTATCAAAACATAGTTTTATTTGTTAATTACAATTACATATCAAAATCAGCACTATTCATGCACACTATACAGCAAATACAGCATTCAGGCGACTGGATGTGTAACCATGATCCAATCTGGCCAGGTTATGGAGGTCAGATGGCAGTCGCTCCACAGTAATAACCTGACCTGATAAATATTGGATCATGGTCAAGGCGGACCCCGGGCCCTCATGCGCGAGAGCACAACCGGGACATTAACGCCAAGATGATGATCAAAAAGAGCACTTTAAAAAAATAAAATAGACCCACTACGACTCCTCAATCTAGAAACGAGTTCTCACTCCCAATGCAACACATTTGTTGCCCCACAGACCTGCGATGACTAATCGCGGCACCCGGCTCAATCCGCCACCGCGTTACGCGCCAAACCGGTTCCTTACAAACGCATGGATATGCAAGCTTACGATGATACAGGGGTGTTTCCCCTGAGACTAAATCGTATTGCCAGAGGCGCAGCGGCGGGCTTTATATTTTTTTATTTTTTTTATTTAGCCATTTAGTGTATACAATATTGTTACGACTATATTATATGACATAATATCGTCGCCTTCCTTGCTACTGTCATATCTGCAAACTGCCATGTCTGCACTAACACTACCATCATATTCGTCGTTTTTTTTTTCAACAAGTTCTCTATCGTTAACCGTTTAAGAGATATGACTTTTAAAATTGTCGTATCGAAACTAGTGAAAAAATTAACATCACATAATTCTACATATTATTGTCCATTACCAAACCATACCAAACCATTACAAGTACTTAATAAAATGTCGCAACAACATATATCGCTGCCTCCTTACATCCTTGCTCTGCCCACATTTTTTCCAGCTAGTCCTGCCTACCTGGGACATCGTCGGGGGTCGTCCTAAGTATGCTTTCTTCACAGCCCGATCCTCTCCCATCCTCTACGCGGCCAAGCCTATGGGCTTTTGTTTCGCCAATGATAATTAATGTCGGCAGGAGCTGGCACAGGACAGAGTACACTGGAGCTTCTCAGTGTCGGAGGCCAAGCCTCAGTTTAGGTCGCACCGTCATCATAATAAGTTAGTACCCTGCCTACTCACAACCAGACTCATAAATATTATTGATGGTACTCATCAAACTTTATTTTGCAGGAGTTCATAATTCATTGGTCCATAACATAATCATTTATTTCATCCTTCCAGACAAGGGGTCACGACAACACAAGATATCACAGGTGAACCTCAACACGTGTTTCGCTGCTCCACGGAGTACCCTCAGGAAAACGATGACCATAAGTTAACAGGCTGTACTGTTTTGTTGTAAGTGTGCCACTAAAAGGGCAGGCGAAAGAGTTGAAAAATAATTGGCATTAGCGATGCCCCGGTGTTGCTAATAAAGGCAGCAGTGACATTTTCCATCAGAAAGATAGAAAGAAATACTTAGTGTGTCGCTATCTGGTAGTCCACTTGCCTGTTTATTTATAAATAAACATCCAAAAATCACACACAATCCCAAACCCAAACCAATCAAGCCAATACAATAAATAGTTGATTCTCTCGCCGACACATCAATGACTAACCAGAGTCGAGCAGTCTACCGCGTTACGCTGCGAAACCTGTCTGAGCTAATGACCGGCATACTGGAGACTACACTACACACCCGCAGTGTTACGATCGATCGAGCGTGCGTTAGAACTGAGATCGTGTAGCAAACTCGGACCAAATAAGTTCGCTTATTACACCTGGCTAAATACAGCCGACTAAAGTCAGAAGCATAAAGCGTGAGAGCAAATCAAAGTGGAATGTATTGTTAATAGAATGAGGAAAATTTTTGTATCACTTAAATTATGGTTCGCGTCGCTCCGCTTTTCAAAAGGCGTGATACATAAATAGTCCTCATCTTATGAGCCATACATTTTACTTTTATTTGCTCCCCGACTTTTTGCTTCTGAATTTAGCCAAATGTAAGAAGCGCATAAGAAATGTCTTATTTGATATGTGGTAGTAAAGTAATATATCGGTCATAGGTATTAGTGTGCCAAAGATGTGTGGGCAATTCTAAGAACTGATTTGAGTTATTACTTAATTAGATGCATATAGTATATGCTCAAGTGGAGCAGAAAGAGCAGGAAAACAGACCCTGGCAGGAGGCAGGATTGACCATTCGGATGATGATGATGATGATTTATGCTCAGCACAGTGCAGTGATTTATACACGTATAATATTATGGTTTGACAAGTTTTTTTAGATAGTATAGTGCTAATCTTGCGATCGCGTCTTGTCTGACTCCGTCCCAACGTAAAGATTCTCCCACAACGGTGATTGCAACTATTACATATCTACAGTTTTCTGTTTTTTCTGTTTGTTTTGTTACAACTATTGGAAAACTGTTTCCAATGTCGCCAGACCGATGTCCGAAGTCGGAAAACTAGATAGGTACTTTTTCATATTGCATAGCGCATTTTGTATTTCCTTGTGTTTACAAATGTTACCTAACTAATGTTTAAAAATGTTGCAAAATTTCATTTTGTTGAATTTTTTCATTAATGTTTCAAATACTCCCATACGCCGGATGTTTCAAAAAGTGTATGAGAGCACCGCTACTAAAATCTCTTCCTGCAGTTTTGTTGGAGTACGAAATTGACCACGGTTTGGAGTTGGACCCGGCGTGAAATCACTTTCAAGCCCCTGACAACCCGGACTTAATAATGGCAATTTGCTAAAGCATGTTGAGAAAATCTTGCACTGACTTTTTACTGTAATATTAGAAATAAGAACTGACGCATACACTTGATCGATCAACACTTAAACAATAGTATTTATTTCATTCGAAATACCAACCACAGCTTTTTACTCAAACCATGACTCTGCGATGACGTCAGTGTCTGCGTGTAGTCTCCTCCATGGATTCTCCCTAATCAATCTGTGAGGTTTTCCCTAGAATGAGAATGATTTAGTGAAATACTAAATACTAGTATTTAGTTCTCTACTACCTATTTCACCGTACATTTATATTTGCCTTTTAATTTTCAAACTAATTTTCCATCTATGCAAACAAACGTCTAATCGCACAGAAAAAATTTAAGTACTCGTCAATCCGTCAAAACAAATGTAAATTTGTACCACGGTTCACTAATTTTGATTCAGTTTTGAAAGCAAATAAAAAATTAAAATTGTCTGAAAACCACCAAAAACTATTTGAAATTTTCCATTTGTTTTCATTTATGGAAAATTGGTTAAAGACAGAGTTGAGACGTCGAGAGGTAAGTAGGTATTTACTGGATTTCTTACTGCTTATCTACCTCGTCTTACGAAAAACACTGGACACTAGTAGGTGGTTTACGAGAAAATACTTATAATATTTTATTATAAGTACTTATAACATATGTATAACAGTTGTTACATAACGTAACTATAGCTACATACGGAAAAGAGTATTTCATTAGTATTATTAGTATTTTCTAAAAGGTTTAATTTAAACGACAGTAAATATAATTTTAATCATTTATTATTCACTGATCAACGCAATGAGACCAATACATATTACATACATATAATACGTAATAATTATTATTTTTACAATCTAAACTATATCAAAATATGGCTACGTGACAGAATATTGTGTACTCTGTCCATTATTGGCACTTGGAATATAGTTAAGAGGTCTAGCATTTTAAAGCACAGTTCAAAAAGCAGTTTCAGCTAGTCTTATATGACAGTTCATATATAATATTATTTATATATTGTGTATAAAGACAGTTTATACAAAAATAGTTGTTAATTTAATAAACCGTGCCAATATATTTCGCGAAGGTGTCGAAATAATGGCAAAGTTTTAAAGCCAATTCTATTAATATTTTCCGTTACATACATTTGGAAAATTTTAATGTATAAACCTGAAAACAGTATTTAAATGTAGCTTAATATTAAACTGTGGTTAGGTCTAACGATTCCTATGATCGATATGCATTTAAAATGATTAAACGTTGTACAGTTTTACTCAATATGTCCATCTTAAAAATTCATTCACGAATGTCTTATTATTTTTATAAAAATTATAATATAAAATGCAGGAGTTTTGTTCGTCAAGAATTTGTTATAATATTTAAAAGCTTTTCGCAATAGTAGAATCAATCTACGAAAATCACGTCCAAAGGAGTACCTAATCTTCACAATCCTTCTCCATTAAAATCTTAACCCATACTTCTACGTATTAGGAACAACCCAAAAATAACTATACAAATACATTAAATTTAAGCATACATGGAATGTTACGAACAACCTGATTAATAAATAAAAATGGAATAAAACTTTTTTTAAATGTTCATAATCGTTAAAAATAATTATTTTAATATACAGCACTGTCAATTGTGGAAGGCACCGTTTATTGTTGAAAATGTTTATCATATAATTACATTAATTAAGCGGACTGTATTCTGCAACTTCAAAAAAATATTGGTATTTCAAAGAAAAAAAATAGCAATTTGTAAATGAATGATATTGTTTAGTTTATTTAATTTTCAACTCAAAGAAAATTCTACAGTTGACAGTAAGGCACAGCGTCGGCTAACATCTAAACTGTACGTTCTACGCAAACTAGAAACTAACAGTGATAACAATATCTTTTTAAATATAATATAAATATTATTTTACATTAAAATATAGCTACGCAGTTAAGCCATTTAAATGCTACCGTCACTTAAACTTAATAAACACTATTTACAAATCACCAGAATGTTCTTTAATCAACCGATTACTATAAATCAATGTTAAAATGGCGTACAGTTTAAATATTAATTATCACACGAGAATATTGTCAACAGAAATTTAAAGGCTGCAATTCCGATTTTAAAATGTTGAAATACAAGACACTTAGAACTTTATTTAAATATTGTAACAAAATCGGAATCGGAGCGTTTTAGATTTCGTATATTTTATTTTAAACAAAAATTGCAGTTGGCCATTCTGGCGGTGTTAATGTCAAAGCACGAATACTGTTATGTAAATAAAAATGTAATTCTTCACAAGTTATGACGTTATTGACCCACGATGTTCAGCCCTATTGATATCACCATCTTAAGCACACGGTCTCCTTGGATGTATTGTAGTGTATCTCCCTGCAACAATCAATTGCCAGTTAGTACCTTGAATTGTGTCTACATTTTATTTTAGTTGTTGAAGAGTACAAGTCACCGAATTGTGTTAAAAATGCTTGTAGGGTAGAAAATAGCACGATCAGATTTCTTTGCAGCGGTCATAGTTTTGTTTCGAATATTTTAAAATTGTTATCAGATATTGTCCCTGATCTATTACATCATTCTGTAGAAATATAAAATTATGTCATTGCAAAAATATTTCTCGGTTGCTACATCAGAAAATATATCAGTTTGATATTATTTTAGCTGTTACTTCCATCACGGGATCGGATGGTGGTATAAAAAAATAAACAGAAAAATTAATACATCTTTCTGGCCGTCTTGTTGGATACGGTCTTAAAATATTTAGATTCATATTGTAATGAATATTATTCTTACTCTATATGTGTAAGAGAGACCGCTGTGCTTGATCATGCTTACTCCTTCACCTTCACCGCCACAAGCATTGACTACATCTACAACAATTGAGAAAAACATGTTATTAATTATTAAAACAAGGCTTAATACTACAATTACAGATTAAATGTTAAGAAAAACACAGTGAAAAACGGTAGGTAGTTATAAATGTATCCGAGGATGTTTCTGTCAAATCCTTGTTTGATCAAGAATTTATGATCCTACTTGGTATGAATAGTGTAATCCAGGATATAATAATGGTATTAGGTTAGTAAAGTCACTGGAGTGATTGAATGAGGATTACGAGGGATCATAAAAATCTGTAAATTATGACTTAATATATTACAATTATCCCCCGTAAACCTCTTACGGCATCACCCCGCACCTAGTATTATTGTGGAGTTTCTAAAATTTATGCACAAAAAGGTGTCATGCCAAAAGAGTTATGAATAGTTATTTTGGTGCAAACAGAAACTCGGAAATGTGCAATAAATTACAGCTTTTGAAAACCAGTGTTAGTTTAATCCTCATTATCTCGAAAAGTACCGTTTCACCAATTTATAATGTACATGAAAGGGTTCCGAACGTATTCAGAAGTTTCTACCTAGATTTGTTACATTGTTCGTCGCGTTGTCTTTAAAACCCGTCGCTGACCGAAAATGAGATTAGGCTGACGGCTTGTTTTGAAAGATAGCGGGTTTTGCAAATTCGTTTTTAAGGTCCATTCTTTTTTGTTCCAACAATGAACAGTTTCAACATTTTAAACGGATTAAGCCAAACGTGCGGACAAGTTATTGGTCAAAGAAAAAAAAGGTTTATTTTTTGTCGAGCGTAACTAAAGACTCAATTCTGTTCCTCGGAAAGCTGAAGAGCAATAAAATTCGAACCCGTGAAATTGGCAAACGTAAAATTTTTGGACATTTTAAAATGTTGCCGTAACTTCTAATTACTGTTAAGCTGTGTAAGAAATCATTTTCATGCTCCGAAAATATCAACAACACCGCCACTCTCTTGATTATATGACCTGAGATCTTTAATGTTATGGGCAACCGTTATTGTTTTTCCATCCGACGGTCTGTCTGTTCTATCATCACTAGGATTTTATAACACGTAACTCGTAAACATTGTAAAAATCGTGGACAAATTCATACAGCGCCATCTAGCCCCAAATTAAACAAAGCTATGGGTGCTAGATAACTAATACACTACAAATATCATTTTTATATACATACATATTATACCTACATAGAACACCCTGACCCGTAAAGAAATTAAAATCCATCATTTCAATTTCTGCCCGGCCGGGAATCGAACCCGCGACCTCTTGCGTGGTAGGCATGTTGGCCATTGAACAACTCAGGTCGTCAAACATTAAACGGTTACCTTTTCAATCTTAATACCTATCACCACATATTAACACACCTAGACTTAGACACCCCAAATCGGCAAAAACTAACAAGTAAGACATACACACTAATGGCCCGAACGAGACATTTGTTCAATTTACGCACGTCACATGTTCGTTCCTGTTGCCAATTATTCAGACTCGTGATCAAGTTATTAAACAAGTCCGTGAACCCTTGTTTTAAACCGAGCTTAATCCCATGGTTTTGCAATGAGCCCCGACACATTGAAAGCCTTGGCAATTGTCCGCTGAGATGTCTTTATTAATAACTTAATATGGACCGACACAAGAATTTAATTAAGGTAGGTTACTGTTTAATACAGTTTCCTTTTGTTTTGTTCCAACTAAATGGTAAAGCGTTGGTATCAGTTTCAGACTGTTTCCAATGTTCCCAGACCGATGTTCGAAGCCGAAAAACTAGATACTTCTTGATATTGCACAGCGACTATTGTATTTGTTCGTATTGGTGTAAAAAAATATAGCAGCTGCGTACAGGCTTTTAATGGCGAATGAAAACTGAACCTATCATTACGATTCCGCTGTCTGTTGTTCCGCCCGTCAGCAAACCCGTACCGATTTCAAAATTTCGGCCATCCCCAAAACCGTCCTGATTTCAAATTTTGACAGATGTAAGTACCTAATTAAATAAAGAGATATCTCTAACTAGCTCACAAGTAGCCCTTAGCCACAGAAAAGTACATTAGTTCTCACACTTCTCAAGGGCTAGAAAGAAATCGGCACTCGCCATTGAATCGATTTCGCAACAATCGAGAGCGATACAGACACACACCAGGACACGAACGAGGCTACTCTTAAAGGCCGTAGGTGACAGCGCCGACATTTCCACACTTCCGCGCTTCGTGAGCCTCCTGTATAAGACTGTGGGAATCCGACTCTGGTACTATAAAGGGTGATCTGTAATAGCACTCGTTTAGAATTGAGCGTATCGTATGGTTTAAAGTTTTAATTTTGTGGTCATACTTTTAACCACAAAGTTCTTTCACCACATTACAGAACTTGTGGTGGAAGACATGATATTTTCTGGGTACTTGAATTGTTTTGTTTGTATTTTGGTGCTGGATAATTATCTTTTATTGAATTTTAGACAAAAACAGTTTATGTTTACGATATTCGGTGGTATGTACGATTACTAAGCTTCAGTGATGAGACCGCCTGGTTGGGTACCACCGCCTTGTTTACTTCTACCTCCGGGCAATAATGCTGGCGTTGTTGTGGTCCGGTTTCAAGGTAAAGGTAGCCAGCATAATCACAAGCCATGCCGCCTTAGTCCTTACAGTAACAACGCACTTGCATTTTTTTACATAAACCTAAGTTATTCGCACGGAGACCCATGTGCAACGCAACCGTGTAAGTTAGATAGCAATTACTTAGGTATGGAAAAACAAAAAAAAAAAAATTTACATACCGTCATTGCGACATTAAAAATATATTCGTAACAAATTAAAAAAAAAAATTCGTTATTATGATTGAAATTCTGTATGATTGCCTAATTAAATCGCCCATATGCCAGCTACCATGTACAATTGGTGGTCCCCAAAAGAATTGCAGTTCCCTACGCCACAACTCCTAAGAAAAAGAACTTAATACAGATCACCATCGGCCGCATCTTCACTTACCACCAGGTGAGATAGCGGACAAACCCTGCCTAGTATAATTAAAAAAGAAACTAGTAACCCGCACACAGCCTGTGTCTCTCGTACCAGATAACGTTCCTGGACCTAATTAACCGCGATGCCACCTCTGGCGCGAACAATTGTGTACTAACCGAGCCCCACGGTAGATCGCCGTATACGGAAATGGTCTACCTAGTCTCATTTTGTCAGTGAGAACAGAACTTTGCCAATTGCTCTATAGAGATAGATACGCTTATATACGAGTACAGTGCATCGTGGTTTGTACAAAACAATTTATACAAATAGTTATACATTTAGTCGCCTGTGCAGGTCTCATCACGATTTTTTCCCTCACCGTAACAGCATCGGCTAGTAGTCAACTAATATCTACATAGGTAACTCATCATTGTGAGTCAGATACCGTTGAAACCAAACCAAATCTATATACAGATGGAAACAGAGAGTAGTTTAAGAGAGGTAGGACATAGCGGGTTATCATACCCTACTGGAACAATAGACATTTTTTCAACGTTATACGACAGTCAAACCGGCAAGCGGGCCACCTGAAGGAAAGTAGTCACCGCCGCCTAAGGACCTAATTAAGCTGGATCTCAATTAACATGGCTAGGAGTTACAGCAATGGGAAGGAGTGTAGCCTTTACACCTTTCACTAAAACGAAATGTCGACCGCTTCTGCCATACCTTTACGCCTCCTGCAATATCTAGAATCGATACAATTGAGGATACTACAAAAAACGCCAACTAAAACCAAAACAGTACGAAAACAAAACGCCGCAACGCGAAATCGATTGCAGCAACGCCGATACGAGTACGACAGGTCGGGTAAAGTCGGCTTCGCACGAACAGAGCCGAGTCGTGAACCGATCGCGATGCGCGTACGATAAAGTGCATGCGCCGATGACCCACTGCGCTAACTAAGCAGGACATCGCGCCTAGACATTTTCAACTGTAATTAAGCAAGTTTTGGTTGGGAAATCATTCACGCATTCGAATCTGAGATAAGAGTGTTTATAGGGCATGGGATTCTGAATGCGATGTTTTGGTTTATATGTGCCAAACTTCCACTCCAAGTGTCAGAGTCACACAAGAACATTTCAAAGCAGGTATTTACTTCTACGGTAGCCTTATTGATGTTGCAAAACAAAGCATACCTCGTACTCATTCCATTTCTTAGTTCGAAGTTCTGAACTATGACATAAAAGAAGAAATTTGCCGGATATCGACTTATAACAAACTCACTGCTCTAGCCGTAATGAAATAAAGATTTATTACAAAATTTCACGGGACAAAAAATTAACAGGTGCACACAAATCGGACGTTGTAGCAAAAAGTACGTGTAGGTACTAGGGCACTAGACACGTTTTAACATTCAGTCCACACCTTCCTGTCCTTCCTTTCCCAACCTGACCCCATCATTTCGGCCTACAGCTTCCTGCTCCCATCACGTGGTGCCGAGGCGATTGAACCCGCAACCGGCAGGCACTATGAGGCCTCACCCGGTTATTTAGTAAGACAATCAGTAGCGGTACTCGCGCCTCGGGCATTCACGGACCGACGCACAGTTCACACGCGACTGTTTACTGGCTAGGGGTCCTCCCCTGACTCAAATTGAGGGGTGAGGGGTCCTGCGATTCATTTAAAGGTTGTTTTTGAGGATTTTAGGGTAGGGCCCTTATAATCTTGGATCAAGATCAAGGTCCCTGGCCCTCCCACGTGAGAGTACAACCGGGATATTTATATTATATTCTTTATTGTATACATAGTTAATTAGATACATCGAACAAAAATGAGTACAATGGCTACACCATGGCTATGGCATGGCATGGCTATGGCTATGGGGGGTTGGATTTACACCAAGATGAGAATTATTTTTGAAGGACGGTAGGTTCGTCGCGGCGAAACTAAACTGCGTTCGAATGTCTAGTTCGTTACACTATAGCGTATCAACCAAGCATTTGGTTCATTATTAGATGATTCTAGCTTTGAGCTAAAATCTATACTTTTCATTATTACTCATACCCTTGAGTCTCAAACCCAAAAAGAGACTCGAGTGAATAGCGCACTATAGTTTTGGAATAAGACAAATAAAAGAAGAAGAAGAAAAGAAGCGCAATTGGCCCTCAGCTAATTGAATGAATATGATTTTTATACAGACCAATGGAAATACTAACAACATTTGAAGTCGTGATATGATCCAGTGAGAAAACAATCTAGAGCCTAATTGATTTATGTTTGCATATTGCTGGGTAGACCAGCAAATTCAAGTAGCTCAGCTTACTACAACTACTCACTTGTAACACTTTGTGCTAAAATTGCGACATTGTAGTATGAAACAGTTGCTTAACAGGTATCGTACTATGCCTAGACGTCACAGACGCTGAACTTCAAGTTAGAAAGGGGAAAGGTATCAAATTAAGCCACCGACGCAATCGCCAGCTCTGTGCAGGTGATGAAACCCAGACAAGGAATTCTGTACCATCGTAGCCCCAAGTCAAGTATCTAACGTTTACCAAAATATATTTATAAGGTCACGTAATCACATCACATCAAAGACAATGCAATCAAAAATATCGATACGGCATCATCCGCTTCGTACAAACCGTACAGTACGTTACATGAGTTACCAGCGTCCTCTCCAGCAAAAAGGGGTCAGCCATCTTGTATCCCCGTGTGTACCAACAAAAAGCGGCAATTCAGCGTTGCATCGGCGCGATAAAGCGCGGTACACATTGTTGTACCATGTAGGGGCAGCATAAACTGCAAATTATAGCGGGGCGGTCACGTGTGGCGCGCGGGCTACCGTCCCGTCCCGCGTTCGCACAGTTTCGGAAGCATTAGGGCCCATTAAGCACCGTTAACACACCGGCACGTCACGATATCACGACTGGGACGCGTGAGCGATCTATCGGCGATCTCGGTAGCCCGGATGCGGGGCCCGCGATTCACACGGAACTCTAGGACACGTGATGCGTGGACTGGGACGACCTTATAGAGGAGCACCCACGTCGTGTAGTTGGGTTTTCGCCTCTTTTGTCGAGATGGTAACGGTGGTTAGCCCAGTTTTGTGACCGCGTGGAAGTGGATTCGATGCAGAACATTGTAATATCTTGTAATATTATCAATCGCATTGAATTTAAACATGGATTTGGATCTGAAGGCATGTTTAATGGGTGTGAATGAACCTTTGTGACGGGTGCAACCTCAACGAGTCAGAGCCGACGCCAAAGTCTTCATCAAAGATAGCTCAACAACATCAGGAGACAAAGAAACGGGTACTGGACACTTTGACCCAAAAATTACGTCGTAACTAGATATGGTCATTCAAAGATAGCGACAATTGATAATAATTAAGCCACCAAGGTAAAATTAGCGGCCTGGGTGCTTCTCGCGACGTATTTTTCGCCCTTTCTCACCCATGGAGTCCCAAGAAGTTCCGCGATTTCAACCATTGCGACATTGTTTCGCCAAGATGAGATTTGCATTGGCCCTGGTCGCAACCCCGATGGCAACTTGCTACCGCCACATTGTATGTTAATTGCGGATGACAACCGCCGACGGTATGCGACACTCCTGCTTCTGACATGTGCACGCACCTTAAGCAGTTTAATGAACTCGTAATTGACATCACTGTGACATGACAGCTGATTTAAGCTCAAGGATCTATCGGCTAAGGTACTACTATATTATAATTATGTTAATGGTATCGCCGATATGGTTAGTCATTGACTGCAGCAGATTCAGTCCTCAGACGGTTTGCTTGTATTCGGCTATTAATATTTTTGTTATTTTTTTAAACAGACAGGTACCCGATACTACTGATAAGCTTGTATCGCATCGATTAAAATTGGAAGTAAATGTTTTTCATTTGATTTTCGTTCACTTACAACAGTCTAAGTAAGGACGCTAAAGTAAGTAGTAACGCCAGTCTATATATCGCGACATTTTTTATAATGGCATATACTAATTCAGTCTTTATTTACCGACAATAAAGGCGTGATCTAAGCTGTTTACAATGTAGATAAGGGCAAACGGGCCCGATGTAATCGTTGGGTATCACACGTCATAGTGTTTACTACTCAGTCTTTCGAGGATTCACGTCGCTCTTGGCTTATTATTAAGGCCGATTGTTCTGTGGTGATCTAGAAACGTTGTGTTTCTAGAACTTTCTAGAAAGTTTCCTGTGATTCCTTACTACTCTCTTTAATTTATTTTTAACATTAGTACCTAATGTTTCCCTTTGAATACTTCAAGGTCTCAAAACTTTGTCACCTTTTGCTTCCACTGTGAAGCCACGGTGAACTATTGCATAACCGTATATCGTTTTACTAAAACCCAAGCAACATTTGAAATGCCCATGTCAATAGAGTATCCTTGTATATAACCTTACGCCTCGTAACTATCATATACGTTCAAAAACTCGACGAAAAATATTTAAGAACAGCGTTGCTGATCACAAAAGGCCATGATTCCTAATTTCTGGGAAAGAAGACTACGTACCAAATTTTCTTTTGCCTCCCATACTTTGCTATATTGCTATCCTTACTAGTTACTAGATACACTTGGTACAACGGAACCTACGTCCTACCGGCCTACATAGCAGCGGTTACCGATCTACCGGTCAGGTGTACCGCAAGGCCGCGGCTTGGGCACTCGACTTCTATTAAGGCCTCATCTGTCAATGCGCAGTGGAGTGATAAACTTGGAGTTAACCCTGTTCGGAGGCTATGTTATGTAAGCTTAGATCTTCTGTTGGCGACCCAAAGACATGCGATAAAGTAGGTGTTAGGTATTACTTCTGTCCACAATTTAATGCCTCTAAAGTATTTTCAAAGTACCCAACGCCTAATCGAACCTAAAATTTTAATTACCCGACCTTAGCTAAGGAATTATTACCGATCTACATAATTCAAAATTTGTCAAGCCTATATTTCAGTACCTTCTCTATCTGGATCAAAGTAATGTTTTATATCATAATTACAAATTGTGGACATGGACTCTTGTCGAAGGAATATTCGCCATGTTTTATCTAGACAATTATATTATGTATCCCTATTCTCATCGACTGAGAGAAGACATAGCACTAGTAACATAGAATCTGAAAATTTCTAAAGTCTACCTATTTCCGTTCAAAAAATGTTCAGCCCTATGACAGACAGATACCGCGGAGGCGTAATACGCTCTTGCCGCCCTTCGGCTACGGAACCCTACGAGAAGAAAGATTGAAACCTAAACACAATGAGATCATTGACCCGTGCTAGCGTTGTTATTTTTCGCGATAGGAGCCGCAAAATATGATCTGCGAACAACCATCTACCTATTAGGATTTACGAGTAAAGCCCTCATGTAGCAGAGATACTTTAATATCGTCGAGACTATCCCTCAGGATACCCCATGAAATGCCTACAAGAAGAAACCCCAAGTGAAGATTAATCTTTTCCCCAATATCTCAATATCTATCTCAGAACGTCTTTTAAATCTATTATCCTACCATTACGGTTCAATAGCCATCTATCAACAGATGTGTCCAGCCACATCTCAGGTGAAATAGAGCCAACATAACACGAAAACACGATAGAAACCTTATAAAATCTAGAACCCAAATTACTGAGACCACTGACCTGTGCTGGCGCAGGTTATCCTGCCTCTTGAAACTCCGTCCGCAAACTTCGCAGCTAAAAGACAGTTCGGGGCTCTTGTGCGTGCGCTCGTGTATCATCAGGTTGTAAGACTTGGTGAAGCGTCGCTGGCAATACTTGCAAACAAACTCGCACTTCTGCCGCAGTTTGCGCCTAAAATCCCTGGTGTGATCCTCGTCAATTTGCATCACAGCGAACATTTTGTATGGGCTATGGCGATGGCGACGTGTGCAAGGCGGGGCCTGTGGAGTGATAACGTTATCTTTAGTCTAGGTCTTGTGTTCAGCGGGGTTGGGTTGGCTTTCCTCTGGGTTTGGGAAAGGACAGTTTGGGGCTTTCGCGATTGGTATGGAATTAGGACCGTGGTGATTTTTGCCGTCGGTGTGGAAGGAAAAAGGCAAGGAATAGTTTGAGACTAACAACAAGACTTAGGTTAAAAAGGTGGAATTATTGGTTCATGTAACATGTAATAGGCCCTTATAGTATTATAATATAATGATATAAGTTAAATAGTACTCGTGTTGCCTCAGCTAGCCCTACGTAATATTGATTAGGTAGCATACCGCCCTGTTCTTGGACGAATCGCTTAGAAATTTGGCCATAATGAACTTGTTTGGTATGAAGTTTGTTTATGCGAGTAAGTTTGTTAATAGGTACCTACTTGGTTTAACCAACCAACAAATGAAATACCTAAAGAGCAAGTAAATTAAAATTGTATTACTATACTGAACACACAAAAATAAAAATAAATTATTATAGTGTGTCTCAAGGCAATTCACTTAACGTTACATTGGTTAGACGCGCAGCGACCGATAAATTAGTAGCTACTTTCATACTAAACAATTTCTGCTAATCCTACCGCACAAGTATTTAGACTACAAAACAATTTCACTAATACCAATCACAGCTAAAATACACATCACTACATACCTCAAAAACAACACAATCGTCTCACAACGTCACCGTCACTTTCACAACCTTTTCGTGCCAACCAATTTCGTATCCGTCCGCTGGTAACAAATCAGGGGTACGTATAACAACTCAGGGTACATATACTACGTATAACAAGTCCTTAAATCACGTGGTCCTTCGTCGAATGGTAGTGTCAAGGCGTGTGCCGCAAGACGTGCGCCTAACAGCGGGTGCGGTTGCTAACTGCGACTGCGCGAGGGTGTGGAAATCACTGATAATGTTACGCGGAAGCGGCTGCGCCGGCGCAGCCCCCACTACGCGCGTCAGGTAGCCACGGTAGGACGGAAAACGCGAGCGCGGTAGGCGGACCTTTGCTATGACGTTTATGACTTACGGACTTCTTTTGTGAGAGATTTCTAATTCAATTGTCTCCTTTATGGTTTTATGAAGCGTTTTGTTTGTGGAATAGGAGACAGAGATGCTATTTTAAAATTGTATTCAAGATTTTTTGGGTAGGTACTCGGGCTTTTTGGCGCGTGGCTGTTTTAGTTTTGTTACCAAAAGGAAATTTTAACATATGTGGGTTTTTAATAGAAATAATAGAACACGCGGCTCAAGAAAGTAGGTAGGTAATTTGAACAATTTCGTAATTTTATTTTATTTTGCGATTTTTTTCTCAAATAACTCCTCCATGTTGATTGTCACTTCGAAACCAGAATGACGTTTGTAACAAAGAAATACCTAATGTATTTTATTACATTTTTTAAATATAATAATATCAACTTTACCTGCTTCAGCTTTATCTGATTATTCAGGTAAAATCAGGTGAATAATCGGGTACAGTTCAAGTTCAACTCCATGAGGTCTACTTTCCTATGAAAGTAAACCCCCATCTCTTCGTCTACCTCTTTACCTTCAAAAACCCTGGCCTCCCAAAAAAACCGCCCCAAAAACCTGTGACACGGCGCCGGAATCACCGTGGCACAAATTGCTTTACCGCTGTGTTATTTCCGAGGCTGCCCACGTCGCGAGCGGTGGGAAAGCGCGACAGCTCGCGGCGCTACCGTGGCTCCCACTCACGAGTCACACACGACAACGACCCTCATTTATTTCGGCACCGGTAAATTGTTGATGATTTTCGGCTTCTGACGTTACCGCGGCCGCGGGGCGCCGCGCTTTCCAGAATTGTTTAGGTGGGAGTAATGGGAGCACTTTGCTGTGCCGAAAGGTTAAAGGTTGTGGATACTGCTAATGTATTGATGACGTGTTAATGAGTACATATGGCGTCCGATTGTGAAAAAGATTTTATGGAGAATAGAATGGTCGTAGAGCCTATATTCTACTGGGTGGGAACTCACGAGTCACACACGACAACGATCCTCATTTATTTCGGCACCGGTAAATTGTTTATGATTTTCGGCTTCTGACGTTACGCGGCAGACGCGCTTTCCAGAATTGTTTAGGTGCGTTTATGGAGCACTTTGTTGTGCCGAAAGGTTAAAGGTTGGGGATACGTATGTATTACGTGTTGATAAGTTACAAATGGCGTTCGATTGTGAAGTTTGATGGACAATAGAATGGTTTTAAAGCCTCTCTAGGCCGATATTGATAATCATTTGTATTTTTTATTCTTTTTGGTTCCGATCCATATTTAAATTAAACATTTATTTGCAATACATTGAGATACACATATTAGACGGGAATTACATAATAATATGTGTAAAGAACGCGAGATTAGTTTAAAACAAACATTGAGTTCCTTTAAAAATCCGAAGTCAATAAAATTGAATAAAAATCAAGTTACAACGGGCTTAAATGGGAGTCTACACCCGTAATTTCGACTCTTTTGCTCAGATATTAACCCTGTACCTTAAACCTATGTACCGATAACCCCCCAAACAATCGCCGCAACAAGACCCCCCGAACCGAAACAAAACAAACACGTTCCAAATTCAAATTTCCGCGCGACATTCGTTTTCGGCGCGTCGCCGCCCGCGCAGTAAACTGTTTCCAAGAAGAAGCGTGAAGCAGCACTTATGAGGCCCTTTATTACTCAAAACGACTCGCTATCTCGACCAGCGTACTCATAATGACCATTCAAACGCTAATTCCGTTAACATGGCCGATCATAAACATTTTCTAATTAACGCCGATGCGGGAATAAATTTATTTAGTCACCGCTCTGACTTCACCTTAATGTGATATGTTTGAAAAGGTTCACTTCCCAATAACTGCATTATTTATTCCCGCAATTTATTGTTCGGGACCGATGACAGCGACTGCGCTCTGTGTATATTATCTATTATAAATTATTGTCCTCTCTTATTTATTGTAGATGAGCTATAAATATTGCAAAAGTTTGACGATTAACAGTTATTACCAACCTCATCAATTTAAAAAGAACTATCAACTAAATTCATCAGCTTAATTGAATCTGTAGCTGCTGGTAGGTATTCTTTTAGTAGCAAAATGTACACATAATATAACCAACGCTAAACGAACGAGTGCCGAAAAACGTAACTACCAGAAAGTTCATGACTTCGCAATAACATGTAAGAATTCTTGCAAAGGAGCCGTAAAATTTGCAATCTCTCGATCTGAATTACTGTATTTAGTCCACCATATTTCCCTTTTATGGTTACAAAAAGGAGACGCGCGTTACTTTTGATAGGAATCTTGACGTTACTCCGATCGTGGTCAAAATTTATCTCAAAGAGTAGCGCTTTTTTTTAATATGCTAGCGAATTTATGCGACACTGTCTAAATATATGTTTTATACTTCTTCTTGTATTGTATTAGATTCAACATCTGTGTAGTAGTCCACTGCTTAATGAGACTGCACTCCCGACAACAGCGACTTTATTTTGTACACCGTAAGGATTAGTATCGACTGCAACTGACGGTTGGTCGGCTCCAGTCAAATCGGAGCGTCTGTTACTAGTGTTAGTGGGAATCAATGCACCCTGTCCTCGACTTAGCGTATCCAGCATCCACCTGCAGCCTGTCGCAAATCGTCACTCTAACTGGTCGGAGGGCGTCCTACACTACGCTTACTGCCGAGTCGAGATTTCGACTCAACAACTCGTTTATCTCATCGGTTATCGGTTCTTCGACGGATATGGACAGTCTAATACTACTTTAGCATCCTAATTTAAGATTTTCAAGATAATTATTAAAAATGTTAAAATTAATAACATCAAATAGGTATAGTTTAACCTATGAACAATATCAAATATGGTTTAGTAAATTAGGTACGTTTTCTAGATCGCCCCTACCTGTACTTATCTTTCACCAACTTAACGCAAGTTATAAGGAAGAATACTGACAAAAATGTTATCCAAAATTAAACAATTTATTTAGTCACGCTCTTTAGAGAAGCCAAGATAAATCTGACCACAGATTCTCTACTGGCTTTATTAAATACTTAATCAAATTTGGACCAAGCGGATCTTGCTAGTGACTCACTGTGAGGCCTAAAATTGAGTAGATTAACGAGATATATTATCGAACATACGTGATTCAGAGTTAGAGCTTCTAGATTAAAAAAAAATTATATCATATAAAATAAACTAAAGATCTATAAATAGGTTTGGTTTAAATTATACCATTTAAAATACACACTATCAACGTATCAACTAGTTTCTCCATCCAGTATGTAAGTCAGTCGATATTTCGCAATTCTAAAAGTTATCCTTCTACAGTTATGACACACATGAGTTTAAACTTTTGGTTTGAACTATTGACACGATAGTTCACAGAACGATTGCTAATTTCTTAGTACTTGTGTGTCTACGTCTTTAGGAAGAGAAGTAAATAATAAAAAATACTATAGTATTATTTGGCCCCAATATTAGCTAGGTCATGTTTGTCCACGTCTATGTCATTCACAGAAAACAACGTCACATACGTCAAATTTTCCTTCTGATCAACGTCATTTTCTAATATTTCAATTTCTGTGAAAAGATTCTCTTCGTAAAATTGTTCAGGCTTTATATAATTAGTTTTTTTTATGTATTTAGAATAGCTAGGTATTTGACCGCCATCTCACCTGGTAGTAAGTGACGATGCGACCGAAGAGGTCCACGCCTGTCTAGGAACAGCCTATTCACTCTAGCCTTGAAGGCGTCCAGATTAAAATGATTAGGAAACACACCCGCAGGCAACGCGCCTTCAAACAATTTGCCCATTAACAAAAAAAGTGTGTTACAGAGCTCGCCGTAATATCTTGCAACAAATCCGTTATTACCAGTCAACCTGGCAAAGAAATAATATAATAAAAACCCTATAAAACTAAATTAAAACATGAACTTTTACACCTACTGAACAATCTCGATGAAACCCTGCGGTTTCCACTCGGTTACAAGCAATCAAATTAATTATCCAGGGCCGTACTCAGCGTCGGTATATTAATATAATATTTCCATTTATTACACAATCTTCGCGTAACGTTCCAACGAGCGGCAATAACTTTTATCTGTTAATAAAAAATATGTATGTTGATATTACGTGTTAATCCCCAGATGCGTCAGAGGTGAGAGGTCGTTGTGGTTTTGACGTGTGTCTTGAGAGTCGTGAGTCAATATAAGCTCATTAATTATGTGAGTTTGGACCCAAGAATGTCGGTGACACTGATTCTGTGACGCTACCGTGTTACTTTACTCGGTTTGGGTTTAAGAAATGGGGTATGTTTGTTTGTTTGTAATGTCTTTGTTTCAATAATATATTGGGACATCTTATTTATTAAATTGGCGTCATTTTTATAACGAAAACATTTTATTTGAAATGTCTAATGATTTATGAACCTAAAATTCAGCTTAAACTCGCTTAGTCACTTTCAAGTTTATGACCATATTTTCATATTCTCAATATTAATAATATTGATCATATTTTCAATATTACGCTATCAAAGCTAATGAAATTTTGTAGACGTAATCCAGAAACCAGTATCTGTGCTTGTGGTTAGTCAGATTTGACAGCGTAATATTGAAAGTATGATCAAACGACGTTTGTATGGAGCGCGCTCGGGAAACACTCGCCTAAAGTATTATGCAATCAGGTGTTAATCCCATGTATGGTTTGGCTACCATATTTCTCTCTTTTAAGAGATTTGTTTGATTGTATTTTGTAAGCTTTGTTTATGGTTTTTATAGATCTGCTGACGTAATAGACGGCTCCTAAAACAAATGCTTTATGGTTTAGGGCCACACAGGGTGCAGGGTAGTGTGTGGACATTTCACATAGGTACCTATGTGAAATGTCTATTACGTTGGCTGGTCCGCAAGTTTTTGGCCAACGGCTTGTTACATAATACGTCTTACCACTAAATGCTTCCCGCGTTACCTTCGTCGTAGGAGTTGAAATGTGGCACACATGTTATTTTTAATTATCGCGTAAAAAAATAACTAAAGAATGCCGGCTAGTAATTGTTGCCAAAGTATTGTAATTAAATTTACCTTTAAGCGATACAAAAATTAAAATAATAGGATAAAAACATGCCGCTGGCTAAAACTTTCAGACCAGCCTAGTATTCATTCAATAGCCCATAACTACAAATTATCACCACAATAACTACCTAATATGCTGTTTCAAAAGCGCACGCAACTTCTAAATATAAAACGAAAATCGAAAATAACAATGTAAATGAATTGCGAAACTGCATAGGAATTGCGATGTTGCAATCCTAGAAGAATGAGCTCCATTCAAAGACAAGTGTTATTGAGTCTCTACACAGTAAAGTTATATACAAACGTTATAATCACGACTTTAATTGTTTATAGCAGTTCATTAATGCCATTGTATGGAATTTCGCACATTAATGTAGTAAACATTCGGGTTAAGGCGCGTTTAGTGTCACGACACGACTGCACGGTTACGGCTTTAAATGCAACACGACTCAATGTCGTATCGCTTTAATGTTGTGGGGACAAATAGTAGAGACTAATACTATAACTTTATGAAAACGACTGTGTTGAAATTCTTTTTCTTGTTAGTAGGCTTTGGCATTTATTAATATTGAATAAAATAATGCTTGTTTCTTAATTTTAGCTTCTAAAGACCGAAACTAGATGTAAGTATGGGTAAATTTCGACTTTCACTCGCGGATGTGACAAAAAAAGACGCGTGACAAACCCAATCACACATGAGACGTTAATATTAATATTCTGTGATAGAACTCACTGACATGCTACTACTGTACCGACAGTTTGTAAATAGTTGAGTACAAATTTGCTTTTTAGGCGGACACAGGCAGCCCACCCGATAGAAAGCGGCCACTGTCGTCCAGAACATCATCAACCTAAAGAGAGTGGACAAGGCGGTTTGTTTATTTATTTATTCAATAAATTAATCAATTGGATAAAACAAAAGTTACTGCCTTAAGTTAGGCCTGTTGGAAGACATTTTTATTAGAAATAAATAGTGACTGTTGTGCCCTTTATCATTTTGTCATTATCGTGTACCTTCCTGTGCACAACAATCTGTTAAATAAAAAACACAATGTGTAACACAAATTCTAATCGACCCGACATTTTGTCGTTGTCGTGTCGTGTTTTAAGCAGACGCATTCCAAACTACAACAATTACTGTACAAAAACTGCCACCTCTTTTAATTGTGCAAAATTCCACAAATGCATACAAAAGATGATGGACATGCAAAATGAAATTACCCGATTGTATGCAACATAGTGGCAACATAATAAAAACGTAGTAAACCTATTCATAGGTTGTTCTAATTGAAGTTCTACACTATAACATTTTTTGTGTAACATACAAGCAAGCAAAAAACTACAAATTCATAAGTCATATATTAGATGCACAAATTATGAATTACAATATGAACTAATGGGTGCAGGCTGCGCAAAGTCGAAATTAGTGGAATGGATACATAGTATGAAAATAAGCAGCTTCCCACCGTCTGTTCCTATGTATCTATGTACCTACGCTTAGATCTTTCAAACTACGCAGCGAATTTTAATGAGGTTTTCAACAATGGATAGAGTGATTCAAGAGGGAGGTTTAAAGGCAAGGAAAAAAGGGTAGGTAGGAGTAAAGCAGGTGTACACGAACGAAGTCGCGCCGGGTACACTAGTGAATTATAAGAAGGCCCGGGCCTCTTCTTATGAATAGCAGTGTACATCGTGCGATTGTACAAATTAAAACGATAATTAATCGAAAAATAAATGAATCCCCAATGTGAACACAGTCTCTTACAATTTATGTTCGAATTTGCAAACGATATCAAGAGCTAAATCTATCCAAAAAACGACGAAAATGAAATCAAAAAATTATTCTGTAATTGGGAGCTATTTCTAGGATTTTCTGAAGATGTCGTCGAATATCTTTTAGACACAACCTAAGGCATCAATCGTAGATATTATGGGCGACAGTTACCGCTTACCATCAGGTGGGATGTCTGCTCGTTTTTCAGCGTGTAGAATAAAAAAAAGACACTTAAATGTACGTAACGTATGTAGATTTTCCGAAACAAGAATTCTAACATTACTGTTACCTAAGATATACAATACTACTGCCACATCCTTTACATAACGATACCGGATTTGCAATGAACTTGGTCCCCACCGCCAAGCAGTTACTGCACAAGGGTACATTTAATACCAGCATTGAACTATTGAACTGGAGATCAAGTGATGCCCATAAAAGGACAATCTGTTCGCGTGAGGATGGCAATTAAAATTAATCGCCTCATACTATGTTCGAGACTCGTTTTCAACCTACCTGCTTTTACAAAACATTATTAGATAAAATTTATCTAATATTGTTTTACTTTTAACCCTCGACTGAAAACGAGGGGTGTTATAAGTTAGACGTAGTTGATCTGTGTGTCTGTCTGTGGCGTCGTAGCTCCCGAAGGGATGGACTGTTTTGGATGCGGTTTTCTCTATATGAAAGCTAGTGTAATCGAGATAAAATCGATTCAGTAGTTTAGGAAATATTTGAGTATTTGTAAATTTAGTCGGGGGTTATCCGACTTTTTAGTCGGTTAAGTTAGCGACTCGCCCCGGCTTCGCATGGGTTGTAACCCCGGGCCCTCATGCGCGAGTGTACGACCGGGACATTAACGCCAAGATGATATGTGTACTGATGAAATAGATACTGTAATTATTTGCATATTCGTATTTATTTTCAAAAGAAATACTTCCAAATTAGGACATCAAAAACCAAATACCGATGCACCAAAATCGTTCACCGCTCCAACATCAAAGAGTTCAATTGAGCAACTGCCGTATTTATCAAGTTATTGTGCATCAAATACCTTTGTGTTGGCATCTAATATGCTCTATTATGGTGTATTTGTTACGGTCTATTGATCGTACTATGGCCTTTCAATGTCAGAAGTGCGGTGTCAGCGTGAGTGTAGTCGGCTTTCGGCTTTCTAGGAATCTGCCTTTGTTGAGTTCAGGTTTGTGCAACTTTACTCGCGTGTAGGGAAAGTTTATTTATAGGTATATCGTGTAAGTGCATTTTAAATGCCTAGGAAGGTTCACGGTCAGACGGTTCACCTGATGGAACGTGGTCGTCCTACACAATCCCGTCGAAACCAACAAGCAATTGTAAAATTTTACGGATTAAACAATTTATCTGCCCTCGATTTGGCTAAAATGATATTGTATTTAATTCTAATTAGTTGAAAGGAGAGTAGGGAAAAGATGGTGCTTATATTTAACTATAAAAAACAAAAATTGTGAAATTCTTATTTTGCATATCTGCTAATGAAATAAATTGTAATTTCAGTAAATAAAAAAAAACGGTAGAGTAATAAAGTTAAAAATAACAAATAACAAAAACTAACCAGATCTTTACAAATCTTACACTTACTTAATCTCAATCTTACTCCACTCCACAGTTAACTAAATTACCATACATACATACACACATAGACAGTAGAGATGAACCTTTCTATGGCGTGATAAATCGTAAGATCCCAGCCGTGAACCAAAGACAACCGTATTGATCATCGGCATTTGAATAAAATGATTACCTTACTATTGTTCATCGCGTGCGCATCCCCGGTTTATTTCAACACGAGATTTTATGTTTATCATTCTATTTGACATTTTTACGAACAATGACATACCTGTCTCACTCTGCCCGATACCGATCACAAATGGGGCGAAAGGGATGGAATGCAATTGTTTGGTTGTCCTTTAACTTTTGTAGAATGCGCGCTATGAGCTGAATCACGTTGTTATAATTACAGTTTCGATATGGTTTTATGAATAAATGTTTATTTAACGAGGGATAATACACCTCACTAGTTAGAACGACTTGTTGACATCGTGTTTGCATAATTATACATTATGTTCTAACCCTTTTTTATGGACGATAAGTTTCCACTCGACTTCACCCCCGTACATATCGAACCTCTAAGAATTTCGTTTGAGATTCTTGTGAACTTTTCTTTTCTGAACCCACTTTACTGCTCAGTATCAACTTTTCATACGTGGTCATCTTGGTGTTAATGTCCCGGTTACGCTCTAGCGCACGAGGGCCCTGGGTCCGCCTTGACCATGATACAGGATTTAACAGATCAGGAAATCACAGTGGAGTTATTGCCATCTGACCTCCGTGACCCTGCTACGAGATTGGATCATTACACATTCAGGCGCCTGAATGCAACTTTTCATACATACTCAGTCAAAAGAGTTCAAGAATTTTGTTGTTTAACTCAGGATTAACGTAGCTACCTATTGCGGTAGTTCCATTGCAACAAATATAAATATATTCTAAATTAATATATCAAATAACCTACTACCAAAGAAGACAAAATCTAACAAGCCTCAGGACCACCGTTGAATCCAGCCCTTTTAAGATACACTACAACTCGTTTCACTCTGTAGCGTCTTTCCCCGAATTCGGACTATGGGAATTCCCATTTCCCTAACAACACATTAGGTGAATGGTAATCACTATAATGCGGCGACGTTTCGTACCGAACCAGCGAGCTTGCCGACTCCAAATTATAATATACAAATGAGAGAGCGAGCTGAAACAACGAAACAGTTTATGTCTCGTCGGTTCCCACAGGAACGGTATGCGATGCGCCAGGACAGGGGCGGGAGTGGAGTAGGTGTGTGTGATTGGTATTTTTGCTACATTGCACGTTTATGGTTTAGTATTTTATGGAATGTGCAAGATGTATTTTAAGTATTTCAGCTGTAATACTGCCCTTAGGTTATGTTCGACTCTATTCAAAGATAAAATGTAAGTGTTGTAAAAATAGTGCCACCATCGTCATCGTGCATCGAAGTTATAAAATGTATAGCAATAAGATAACTAGATGCTGTTCATTATAAATCAATACGTCAGAGGCAAACAGCTACTGTTGCTACTTGTACATACTGTTGATCCATACGTAGTTCCTACTTACACTAAATCTGTACAATGTCTTAACATCGAGAAAGCTTCAACTAATTCAGTGACAATTAGTCCGAGCTAAAAAGTGGCCTTATACTAACAAAAACATGTTTAATAATCTCAAGTAGACAAATAGTACAAAACGAAGTTGTTTTGAAATAGAAGCTTATTCACTTTAATTCAACTGTGCAACGTATTTTAATACAGTTTGGCCAACTCCTAGAAAGGAATCTAACTAGGAAATTATCCAGTATTACTTCATACATGTGAGACAAATTTGTGAATTTAACAGAAAACAATACAATAAAATACAATAACTCCTTATTGCACGCCAAGGGACATAGATAAGTTTAACATATATATTAAAGCAAAGTCCAAAGGGCGATCTCATCACTAACGTGAGAATAAACAGAACAGAAACAAGTAAACCCGTAGGCATTTTAGGCCAAAGTCTACTCCACACGCTCTTCTGTTCCGTGGTCGGCGGAGTATCTGAGCGCGTCTGATATATTGGCGCTCGGGCGGGTAGCCTCCGGCGACGCGCCTGCGCCCAGTGCGCCTGATTACCTTACACTACCTATACTATATATTATACAGACCTTATACAGTGCTATATAACGTCAACTATGTGTATAAGGTTGTGGGAAAATTAAACGGGCAATGGAGAGCAATTTCGTTACGCTGCAACGATTTGGGTTATAATTTTTTTTTCGTTTTTTCTCTTATATAATGTTAATTCATAAAAAAATTCAAGTCTATACAACAAAATATTGAAATGAAGTGAAAAGCCCCTACTTCCCCTATTTTTATTTCACTCTTGCGTGCCCACATAAGTGCCTCAGCCCGAGGGGAGGACCGGCTCGGTAGCACACATACGGACGTACCTCCGTATGTGTTTTACATAATGTGAACAGAAGCCCAGCTACTGGTTTACGCTCGACCAATCAAATGGCTATTCGAAAATCAAACAAGAAAGGCGGTAGACGTTTGAAAAAGTTTAATTTTTCTTGGTGAAATTTTTTGGCCGTTGTTACTTTTGAAGTATAGGTACTAGGTAACGTACTATCGTACTACCTAGTACAAATGTCATTATTATTCTAGCGCTTTGTTTTAGTTGTTTCGCTATTACATTACTTACTTCCAAGCTCACGAGCATTACCTACCGTTGGAAAATTTATGTGTTGTATTTATCCTACTGTGGTTTGTTGTTAGTCTTAAGCTATTGTTTACTATTGTGTTATGTGATGAATATTAAAATCATACGTGACTACCTTTAAGGATACGCATTTAAGTCGTGATTCCACATAATTTACGTGTGGGTAGTTGTTTTGTTTAAGACACACCTTCACTTTGCAGGTGTTATTGCGGGTTTACTAGTTCTAGGTAAGCCGTTCGAGTTTCAAAACTATCGTTGACATTACATTCCTACTATGGGTTCTGTTTTTGAACCGCTTGTCTCGAGTCGAATGGTTTTCGATTTTAATTTTCAGCATGAGAAATACTGACAGCAAACTTTTAAAAAATAGGGAAAATTAGCGTCATGCATCCAAACTACGAATTTTGCATGATGAAAATTAAAATTGAAAACCGTTCGACTCGATAGGAGCGGTTTAACAATTAGTCAGAGAGCAATTCAAGTACATAAGTAAAAAATAATTAGCTCTGTGTACTTATTATAAAAATAACCCGAAAAAAAAAAACCTTCACGGGGCCCTAAACTGTTCACCAATCTCCTTTAGATGAACTAGAATTACATTACACCACAAATAAACCTTAAAACAATTAGATGCGTGTGCGCAGAAAAAGTTCCATCCGGCTACCGTGCACCAATCAGAGGGCGGAGGCGTGGCGCGTAACACGGCAGCGAATTACGAGGACGCATTCAAAAAACGAATACATCAACTTTTTTAACGTCTACCTACCGAGACGCGGTGGAATACCGTGGGTGGGACTTTCTATAGCCGACGGCGGTTCTCGTGGGATGCCACGAACGAACGATATTAATCTATGGAATTATTTCTATCGCATCGCGTTCAGGGAGAACAATGAACGAAATTGGAACGTACTTGGACTAAATGGGTGTTCGTCTGAGAACAGAATTGAGTAAATAGACGGTTCAGAAAGGGTTTTAGAGGTGCCTATGCCATTCAATGGGGCTGTGGTCGTTGCTTTTTGGAACGAAGTTATTGTGTGATTTAGATTTGTTTAGGTTATACTGTTTTTCAGTTAACACTGAAATCCTAAATGCTTAGGGTAATACCTATATCTCTATATTTATTAAAACATAGCTTTATTTCGATGAAAGCTCACCGCGAGCATGCGTATAAAGTATAAATAATTTTGTACATTTAAATACACATACCTACTTACAAAAATTTCATACTTTACAATGAACACCACTGAACTACTACAAACTAACTTTAGGGTTTGTCCCTATGACATTTCCTTGCGTGTATAACGTTAAAAATTCGATATTTTGATTGATATCTGTATTTTGTACCAAAGACTGCTGTCGTACAGATCAAACCATATTTTACAAACTACATCTCAACGTCAATAATCATCCGTAATTTACCAGTCAAACCTTAAACCACCATTCAAGCCTCTATCTTAAAACAATTAAATCTCAAACATAAGGTAACTCCCCCAACGTCTATCATACCCAAACACGGTACGGCACCAAAAAAGTGCCGCGCCAAACACAGATTGGAGTTTGAAAACCACAAATTGTATCGGCGCAAACAGTCATAACTCCGACTTCCCGAGCAAATAAGGCGAAAAGTCAAATAAGGCAAAAAGGCAAAAAAGCAGGTAAGTCTCACCTGTGGCGCTACGCGAAGTGCCCACTCCGCTAAAATCAAACAGCGATCCTATGCAAACAACACCACCTCAATGGACACTGGGTGAATGGAAAACATTAATATTCACATATTCCAGCCGTAGTGTGGCGATTGATGCTAGTTTATTTTTTTGAGAACATTGTTGCAGTAACTTGATAGGAATAAATTGATAGCTCACAGAGTAGCGCCAGAGGAATAAAAGTTCGATGTAGTAAATCATTATTGTTTGCTTCTTTCCAACTATGAATTTTAATTGAAGAGTTGTGGATATATGCGACGCTAGGGAGATGTGTCAGGGCAGAGCAAAGTGGCAGTCCACCGTCTCTGCCTACCCAACTTTATGTATGATTGGTTAAGTGGAGTTGTGGAGATTACATCTGTTAAGGTAGTATTTTAGGCTGCTGGATGCATTTTTTCTTTCAATTAGAACTTAAATTATTAGTTTCTAAAAAGTCTCCGAAAATCTGAGTCAAACTCTCTATATACGAAAAAACGTCGATTAATGACACCGCTGCGTCAAAGAAGGATAAACTAACATTAATACTTTCACATTTATAATACTCGTAAATATTTCTAAATACATGTTTAATACATTTTCCACTAACCTGCGTGTAACGATGTTAACAAACCACCGATTTGAAAACTACCTTTCGACTTGTTGCAATTAATAAATCACGTACACGACTGTAATTGAAAGGGAAATGCAATTACTTAAATACGACCAATATGACTAATTAGAATGACTCGCTGCCTAAACCCTCCTTTCATTGCGTCAACAAAAACTTCACTATCAATTACTGAAATCAGGACCGTAATAAAATTGCACTAGATTTTTCGGTTGTTATCAAAATTATAGGTATGGAGTTGGGCTAAAGCTGTAGCGCAAACAGTTGGCTGTAAAAAGATATGGCATAATGCTATCGCCTATCAGCATGTTGTCGGGAGGTTTCAAAGGCGTTTTACAAAACCACACGCAAATTGCCACCAGATAACTTATCAACCACACCCTCAGAAGAATGGATCAGCGGGAAAGTCCACTTTGTAAGTGCGCAGTTCTTTGTGTTTTTTAATTGTGGCTGTACTACGCTTTTAAGGCGGACTAGGTGTTTTTATCAGTGTCATTTATTGGAGCAATATTCTTTCCGTTCGTAAAGCAACCTTCGTAATAGCAGGACAAGACAACAGATTTGAAAGAAAGAAAGTGATAATGGTTTAGCTTTTTTTTCTCCGAGCCACAACGGCGATAAAAAATTATATTTCTTTTTGGTATACAAAAATAAAACTGTTTTTTACTTAACTAATAACGAGAACACAAAAAAGGTAAGTATTAGATTAGATTTCCCAAATTGTAATTTAACATTTTTACTTGATATATTGATATAAGCAGCAATAAGTACTATGTTTTAAAGCATTATTTATAAAACATTACTGTAAAGTACTCGTAAAGTAAAACAGTATTTTTTCATGATGAAAATCATGTTCCAAAAGTAGTGAAAACTTTTGGAAATCAACCATAGACTTCCAAAAGTTACTAAAGAAAACTACTAAGTTACTAAAGTCATTGAAGATCGTGAACATGAAAATTTTCATCATTCATGCATTCATTCACAAATTTCACGCGTTACATTTGAAATCCTTCATAAATTAAATATCCTCTAACAATCAACAACATCATCTTTACAAAAGCAACTCAAGCCAGTTTACAAGCAAATACTATTTTCACATGTTTACCAAGCGTGGCCGGTAACTCAAGTGGACAAATTTTGAACTAAATTTTTAGCTTCACACTATCCCGCACTAAAATCTCCTACAGCGCCACCCCTTACCCAAAAGAAATGGATGGCGCTTTGCTAGCGCATTTGTTTGTATTCAACACGACTTGAGAATGGAATTCTTTTATCTTTTAAGGATTTGAGATTAGTGGATGAAGAAAATGTGGGATGCATATTTTTTAAAAGACGGACTTATCGAAAGTATGATATTTTATATACTTTTATAAAATAAGTTTTGACATGAACAGAATTTAAGAAGTACTTGAAAAAGCTGTCGCAATTTAAAAATATGACTAAACCAGAAAATGACGTCCGTCGAAATTGACCTCTGAGAAGATAACAAACCCAGAAAATGACGTTCCTCTAAATTGACTTTTCAAGAAAAGCCTTACCAAAACGAATTGTCGAATAACAAAAGTGTCATCAAAATTTCAAACACAGATTCTGTGTGTTTAATATATATTCCAAAAGATATTAACGAAAATAAATTCTTCAGCTTCAGAAGTTTCTATGCAATACATGAACATGTTACATTAAATATGAAAATAACGAGTAAAGATATTCTAACTGTGATTCTGATTACACAACAAACCATTATGGTAGCAAACAAGCTGCTGACATGTCTGTTAAATATTGTAATTCTATCAATTTGCTACAATTTTACACCATCAAGCTAAGTCTCAAACATTCCTTTCCAATTTCTTCATTAACAGGAACTAACAAATGTAAACGTCTTAAACGGCGAAACGACTCCCCACTTATCTCCATCTGTGTTAGCACAACAGATCAGCAGGCTCCGTGACAAAATTATCTCCAACCACCATTCAATCTCCACTAAGACCGTTTCCTCACTCAGAGATGCCGAAAGATAAGCCTGAGCGTTCCGACTTTTGTTTTATCTTCATCAAACAAAAGTTTCCTGTCATATTGTCGTGTGTCGAATGCTTGACAAATTATGTGTTGTGGGACGTTTGTTTTGTACAAATAAGGTATCGGCTATTGACTGTCGGTGTTGCCTTTTGCTTTGTGAAAGAAGTTTTGCCTTCGGTGTTGCTGAAAATGTACTGATTTAAGTCGCTACAGCGTATAGAGGCATTGGTGCATTTGATTAAATCCATGCTGCAGACGTATGCAATAATCTCGAAAACTATATATTTCTATGTAGTGTAGAGTCATACATAGTTTGTGTAGCGAAGCTAGATTGCTTCTCTTGAAGCCCTTGAAGTCCTTTTTTGGACGACGCAAATTTTTTTTATTGTCTAGGGACGCACACGGAGAGAGGATCCACCTGATAGAAAGCGGCCACCGTCGTCCGGGATATCTGCAACCTAAGGGGAGCGGATGCGGTGCCGGTTGAGGTACCTGTAGACATACCCTTTGAAGAACCCCAAGTTACAGAGCAAAGGAAATACTTCGAGAGGTAGCTAATTCTACATCTTGCACGTACGCGTTAAAAAGGTTCGCGATGCCTGTACGTTAGTTGGATACCAGGCAGGCAGATGGTCTGAAATCTGAATATATTGTCCATCAGAACATCGGTTGCGGCAAATCAAATCGCCCACATTTCACGTATTAATATTCCGCCCCTACTCCAAACAATCAATTCCATGTCCCTGATCAATATTTAACGTATCAAAGGGCATTATTAATGGACAGCAGATCGCTGGAGCGTCGGCGCCGCGACAAAAGGCCCTTGGGCAATAAATAATCTTAGTCCTCAGACATGATTCCACCCCGCAGCTCGTAAACACAGGGCGATGTGTTAATACTTGCCGCGTATATGTGACATTGTGTTTTTTGCCTCCTTCTTTTGTGAGGGGATCGAAAGAGAGCGCTGTTCGGTGGTTTCGGCGAGCTTGAAAGAGAGTAGCGTGAGGAGGCGCCCCGCGGTGCCGCCAGCGTTCTAAAAATGCTCGGAACACGGATTCGGAATTTGAAAAATTGAACGCCCACGTAAACGAACGTGTTTATGGTGCGCGGGAGTGCTTTCGGCGGGTTGCGCTTTCATTGAGTTCGCAGCGTGTTTTTGTTTTAGTTAAATACCTAGGGTATACCTACCTGGTCTTTTTTCCTAATGTGCGGAAATGTAGGTATTCTGAAAACGTCTAGGTATCAGTTTAATTTACATAGCTAAATCAATTTTGATGAAATTGCTAATGAAAATTTAAAACCAACTAAGTCACAAGCAAAAGCTAAAAGGAAATAGTGCTCACAACAATTTTGTTCAGTGTTTGCAATCTATTGCATCTATCCATAACAATAAAGTACCTACTTCATATTTTATCGAAAAAAAAGAGCAAGTATTCCCTAACTAAACGAAATAAAAAAAAATCTAAGTGTCTGTGGTTTCGTCATTCTTATTTGGCACACAGCTGTGAAGGCGCGCAGCGTGGCGCTACTGCGTTACGCATAGCCCGGGAGCTGTATACAGTTTTAGTCGACAGTTTTCTTGTCATTTTTAGACGAAAGTTTCATATGTTTACACCACACTTCTCATAATTCTGAGAAATTAAGTAAGCAAAAACAAAGGGGGCTATCTATTTTTTCTCCAAGAGTTCAGTAGAATATTCAGACCCTCATATTTTGGGTCTTAAGCCTCAAATGTTCAGTAGCAGCCTTACTTTCTGATCAAAATGTAGGGTTGGTAAAGTTAGGAGCATGGCTCTTCATGGGATCTGTTAACTTTTTCACAGTAAAACCGATAAGACCTTATGACGCTTGGCCAACTAATTTTACATGATTTTGTTCTAACGCTACCAATAAGTAACATATTAAGGTCCTACCACGGATGACACCGATATTATTTTTAGAACAATTTCGTTGCTATATTATAAAATAACGGTAAGAACGACACATGTAAAAAAACAGCCTTATTTACGAATTATATAGATTTCACGGCATTTAAATTTATGGTTAAATGTGACCGCTAGCTCTCGGACTACAGTCGAAGCCCACTTTGGAAGTAATTGCTGATGTAAATTCGTGCCTCAGGCCTCGGCTGAACAAGAAGATTAGCCTTAGCGTTTTAAATAAGTTATTTAGTCGCGGAATTTAAAAAAGCAGTTTAGCGAATTCGGTGCCATTATTTTTATTTTGCGCATTCATTGTGGGATTGTAAATCGTTTCTTTTTTGGCTAACTAATTGCGGTGAAATTTTTATACAGTCTATTTAAGGCATTCTCGTTTTATTTTTAGAAATATATGTGAAAGCATTAGAAGTTAATACATCATCCTTAGGTACCTTATTCTTACCTACTAAACTATTAAATTTTTTTTTTTCGCAGGGAAGCGTGATTTAATTTTGAACTGAGCTGATAATGTATTGAATGTTAAATAATGATATTAAATGTACGTGATGTATTGAATTACTCGCATATTATTAAGCTATAGGTAAAATATTATATTTAAAAGAACGTCTTGTACCTTCTTGTTGATTTTTAATACTTATTTTATTACTGGCGACGTCACAAGACAAAATGAAAGAATTTCATAGTCATTACTTTCAAATGCATTGATTATACAAATAAAAGGTTGAAGATTCCTTTGATTTAAAGAATTATTAATAATTTTAGCTACACCCGGCACCGAGCTTTAACAAATTTTTAACATTTTGAGAACGGTTAATAGGTTAAAATGCTTTTTAACTTGTGTCATTATAATTATGACTTATTTTGTTTGAATAAGATATTGATTTTTCATACAAAAGAGGTTGCCCCCGTTGTTACCTTCCATATTGATGTAGTTAAAATTATATGTACCAGTGTTATATTGCTGTTTACTTTAGGGTTCAATCATAATCAGAATTAACATTCTGTTTATTTCACTGTATAAATTGAGAAATAATAATAAATTACTGGGTTTTCCATTTCGCTCTCCCGGGCTATATAGTACTTGTGTTACATATGAGTATAGGATATTCTACAACAACGAGTGCAGACCCTTGTGCCGACTTTCCTACTTCGTCGACTTTTAATGTATATTTTTAGTATTTTAGATGTAAATTAGTATAAATTTTTACTAAAACGATATTTCACACATCGATTACATTTATTTGTAGATTTTTAAAGAGTCATTGAATTTGTTGCTTTAGAAGGCATTTTCCTTAATTTCGATGATGATGATGTATTCCTAACTACAAACATAACAGATAATGCTCATGACTAACAAATCGTAAGCACCTCAATTCATCCGGTTGCTATTATAATAGCAATATTTATTATTTTCCTTTGCACGTCTTACCACAAGAGAATACGACAAAAAAGATCTAGCTGGATAAAAAATGGGTAACACAACACGACCAGAAGGTTCACGACTTAAGTCTGCGCTGTGAGTTAACTGGCTGGTTAATACCTGTATTTAAATTGAGTATTAATTATAAATAGCGATTACTACAATGACGTTATCCGTTGCAGTGACGATGGAGAGTCGAATAAAGGTTTCCAGTTTATTTTTTCGTACCTATTTTTACGTAGTATAGAACAAAGTCACTTCTCGCTGTTTGTATCTATGTACAATCTTTTGAACTGAACGGATTTTAATGCGGTTTCCAACAATAGATAGAGTGATTCAAGAGGATTTATTAGTAAGAAAAAAGGGTAGGTAGGGGAAAGACGTACGCGAACGAAGTCGCGCCCGGGCCACTAGTAGTTAATAAAGGAGCAGATTGTTCATAGGAAATTCAGTCAAAATATTGAGTTCGTTTTTGGGTGGAAGTTTATGGCTTTGGAGATACGTAATATTTTGCTTCAATTTATATAAGTTAAGGGAAATATTGAAGTCGTTTTTAGATAATAGCTCTCGCGATATGGTTCACCAGTTAGCCAGAGATAATGTAGTTTTTCGTAAGTTATATGTTATTTTGGAAGTGATTGCCTTAACAAACAACAAAATATAGTACCTGTTCAGTTGAGTATTATTAGGTTAATAATTATCTAGAAAAGAACTTGTCTTTCTAACGTTTTTAAAAATATACTAAATACTTAAAAACAATTTTTTTAAATGGGAAAAAACGAATGTAATAAATATTAAAAATTGACGAATTGAATAAAATATCGCGCCGCTATCTCAAAAAAAAAAGGGTATACGAAATTGACTCTTTAAAACTGTTCAATGGCCATAAATATTCGGCGAGCGAACCATTGCCACGGTTGCGTCCACAAATCTCATGGGAACTATCGAATGTGTCAGAAATATCCAAAACTTGGCCTAATGACGCGTTCAAGGGACCTTTTGAGGCGACAATAATCGAGATCTACCGAAAAATATCAGAGCGTCGTGTTTTTTCTCGCGTCCATTCTTCTTTTATTGTTAAATAAACCATAAATCGTGATAAAATGACCAGTGCACCGGTGAATGTGCTTTCGGGTGCTCGGATGGGAAAAAAAGGAATTGTATTAAAAAGGACAACAATTTTCGAGGTCCTTTCGGACGGGGACCTAGCGCCAAGAGGCGCTAAGGTAATTTACATAATAATGTAGTTCGATTATTCAAATAATCCGGACCCTTAGATGAAAGGTTTGGGAACCACCTTAATAGGCATTCTAAATTCTTCATAAATTACTCCTTCTAGTTTTCAATGTTTAAAATTATGGATATTTTAACTTTGGAGTTTGGAGACGATCGAGTTTGTTGTTGTAGAGCAGATTCTGCAGGTATACGTAGAATGCATCGACACAAAATATTTTTTACACGTGGCAAAGAGTGTAATTATTCCATTATCTAACTTTTCCAAATATAGGTTAGTGTAATGAATTATTTAGGGCCGTTTGATGGCAATCAAAAACACATAAAAATGCAAATGAAAATATCACTTAAACAATAATACAACAAGTCACATAAACCACACCACATGCAGAATTAACATTTCAATTTTCAAATACGTGTGCAACTCTCGTTGACGAGGGTGCTCATTTACGAAGGCACAATTTAAATGAACAAACCGAAATAATTCACACATATTCGAGAATAAAAGGAAGATCGAATCGTTTCTCTCTTAACCGCACTCGTGGTTTATTTTTCTGATGCGAGCGACTCGTGCGCCGCGACGTCGCACACCGAAATTAAGAGAGACTCGATTAGATCGGCAAAATAATAAGTTGAGATGTCTCAGTACTCACTCTAGTGTTCGGGCGCTACCAGCTGTGATCGTCGCTGATTAATGTTTATTTTTACGTATAAATTACTCGGCTGCGCGGCGGAGACTGTTCGTGTGCAGTAAAAAACAGTAATTTATTAGTGGCGACTTCTCGTGTTGGCACGGGCTTAACGAGTGTGTGGCGTGCGGTGCGCTCGGAAAAAACTGGCTCGCTCGGTACGTAGCTCGAGCACCAGTGGCCTGAGGAAGAATAACCCCAGGAGTCGATGGGAGCTGCCACCGCTTCCGAACGCGCCCCGCGCCCCGCTCCCCGCCCGATACAGATCACGCATTCTACGAATACCGTCGGCGGCGGGGGTGAGCGCGGGCGGTCGTCTCGCT
Source organism: Blastobasis adustella (assembly GCA_907269095.1). Lineage (NCBI taxonomy): Eukaryota > Metazoa > Arthropoda > Insecta > Lepidoptera > Blastobasidae > Blastobasis > Blastobasis adustella. The sequence continues at coordinate 5,942,950 of OU026129.1, forward strand.
CGCACCCGCGGGGAAGGGGCCTGATGGACGGCCGCGGCGGCGACGCTTCCTAAGTTCGCCGCGCAAAGGTCACGCCGGGCCCGGGCGCGGGTAGCCGCGCGTGCGCAACACCGGCAGCGCCCACATGACCGGCCGTTTAGCCGCGCGCGCAACCGCCGCACCACTGCCGGTCTCTGTCTAACCCACGGCTTGGTGAAGCCCTCTCGCTCGCACGCGGCGACGTGGAAAAATGTATCTAGTTCTGTGGACGCGACGCGCAGTGCAGTAGCGGCGGAGCTTTTTTTTTTCGTTTCAATAAATTTGTGGTTGTCGGTGTCGGCGCTCGGGGCGTAGCCACCGGGTTACGCCTTCCGCGGCTCCCGGCGCGGGCATGTGCGCGGCTATATGTGTATTGTCGTAAATACATCGCGCGCTCGTTATGTGCGCCCGCGGCTACCGGCTTACGCGCCGCCCCCTTTGTTTTTCTTGTCACGCGATTTGATCGATCACACGCGCGCTTGATTTAGTCTGCGGACGGCGGCTCGCAAGCGAGTACTCGTTAGCTAATGTATTTTACTTGTACGGGTTGGGGGCGTTTGATTTTTGTGTTTTTTGTTATCGGAATAATAAAAATGTAGGTAGGAAGTAACACCTACGTTTATAAAAGCAATACTCTTACAACTAGAACCACCAACTTGAAACGGCGTTCGCAAAAACACCGCACAGCCCGAGACGTCCTCAGGCCAGAAGTATCGGTACTAAATCTTGTGAAAAAACCAATTAAAACTGACAAAACCGTTCCTAACGGAACGAGCGACACGCGTCGCAGCGACAATGCGCACAATCCCGACAATGCCGCATAAAGGCCCGGCCTTACAGGACCGTCACGGCCCTAAACGCAGAATCAGCGACAAAAAGCGAACACATCAAAACATATTAGAGCGTGTTTTGTCTACGCCTGCGGGGAGCTCATAGAGCCATTGAGGCACATTATTACCTGCGAAGTGTCACAAGACACAAAGGTGACAGAGAACCGAATGTTTGCTCACAATCGGGAGAAACAACAGCGCAAGAAAAAGTCCGTCTCCAGCTAGGCGGCCATTGTTGCCCGCCTCAATGGACTCGACCACACCGCGTTGACTTGACATGCGTTGCTAATTTTCCAATTTCGTAACCTGTCGAATGACGCTATATACGGTCTTGTAATTGCATTTCGGGCTACGGCCCCGGGACTGCATTAGGCACACCTTTTGTCGCGCCAATGTATTCGGGACAGTTACAAAAGATTAATCTGTTTATTTGCCGTGCGTGATGGCTCTAGGACGCTCGGCGTGATCATAGAGAAGAGTTCAACGCGCGCGATTTTCGTTTTGTCTTAGTATTTTTAAGTTCTGTGACGTCGTAAAGTACCAAATTGTATCTGTGTTTATTTTATTTAAATATATTTCATGAATTTTTAATTGATATTTGAGCTTACATATACGTATAAAGGTAAATATAAGCTCCTAAAAATGATGTGAAATTTTGTTTGAATGTGTTTCCGTCAAAGCTTTATATACCGCTGTCGACAAGCAGCACTTGCGTTCTTAAGTCCAGATGGAAAGAAAGATAGAAAAGATATTTATTACACATAGCACACCACGATACAATAACAGTTACATAATTATGTTACAAATAGATTGACGTGGATAAGTCATATTAGCTCAATCTGTCCGCATAGTGGACCGCTTTCTGTCTCTCTACCGGACCATGCTCTAGCTACACTTTATCGATATCCAAACATCAACACATCATAGCTAGCAAGTTAAAGCCAGCACAAACACACCGCCAAACGGCCGATAAGAGTAGCGAGCGAACCACCAGAGAGGGAAGAGAGCGATCGATTCCGCTACCGGTACCATAAAAGCGGATTCCGTATCTTTCGATCTTACACCTTACAAACAAGGTGAAGCCTTATAAAGCTAGTCGGATTGAGTCGGGTCTAAAAATAATGTTTTGTCTCATCATTAGCCCCACAATACGACACGATCGGTCATGCTTTGTCTTTTGGGCGGTGACGTAATTCATACCGAGTCCGGACAATGAAATTCCCAATCGATACAATCGATTTCCTATCGTATTTATTGGTTACTAAAGTTGGTTTTGGCCTGTGCCGCGGCCCGGTTGATCTCCGAAAGAATTGTCCGTTGACAACAGAGACATCCGATGTTCTTTTTTTGAATATCGATTGTAAAAAGCATTCTCATGGCGCTCTGTGGGAACTCTCAATGCAAGTACAGTCGCGGCTTATACTCTTTTAAACTATTCAAAGTATTATAATCTCTTTGTGCCAGTATTTAGCTTTAGGCTCGGTGGACGTGATAGTTTACACGGTGTTACTGTGTTACGATTCTCAACCTTATTGCTTCCTAATAGAATGTTATTGGGGAAGTATTCTTCACCGACTGTACTGATGGTCAGGAGTTGGTGTCTCAAAAATGAGCTTTATTGCAACGGCAAAAGGCGTTAGAGGGATGACCGCTGGGTTATTGTAAGCGAGATATTATCAACTCGGTAAACTAAGTACGATGTGACAGGTTAAATAGAGTCGCGGAGATGGAGGTAGGTAATCGTTAATTTAACGGTTTGCTTCATTTGTATCGGCTTCAATCTAAATACTGGGTTCTTATCTATGTAATAACCTAGTGTTATCTAATATAAACCTAGTCTATATTACTTAATAACGGAGTTTCTAGCAAATAAATGTGTAACCATGATCCAATCTGGTCAGGTTTCCCTGGTAGCACGCTCATGGAGGTCAGATGGCAGTCGCTCCATGGTAAATACCCGATATGCCAAATCCTGGATCATGGGCAAGGCGGACCCCGGGATCTCGTGCGCGAGAGCATAACCAACACATTAACGACAAGATGATTTATTTTTATTTTATTAAACGCAGTTTCTCGCATAATTTAAAAACAAATAAAATATATGTTTAGAATTTTATAGCTAAGTGTGGGTAATAAAATAAACAAGTAGCCTAATAAAAAAAAATTAAGAATCTTAATCAGTCTCCTTCGATAGAGATACCAATTTGAGTAGAAAATATAAATATTAAAAAATAACAGTAGGAAAACACATAACTGCTGATCAAAAACCTGTTAATAAAGCGAGGCAGGACATTAAAATAAACAGAATAGTTACATAATTCTAGATGACAAAATAATTAGTAATCTATAAAGAAAGATCAGAGTTTAGAATAACTAATTCCAAGATTCATTCACAAAAATCTGTCAAGGCCGATTGTTTTTCGGAACGACATTATAAAAAGCCAGGAATTTTATTATGTTAGTATAGAGAAAAAATCAATTAAAACCAATACGAAATATCCAATGCAAATAAACACCGGTATGAATAAATAAATAAATAAATATTGAATGATTAATGCTCGTAATCTACTATCGGCCACTGGATTCCTCTGAGTCCTCGATATTTGCTCAGGTAGTTCATTCGCATCGTTAAATCATTATTATGGCCTTTTTATGGACTCGCCAAATGCTTGGAATATCCACATAAAGATAGCACGTCCGTTTTAATATGCAGACGCGATGACGATCGGCTGTCTATGACGCTTTTATTCGTAGGAAGTTCGCTATTAACGAATTATTCGTTTGGTGAATGAATAATAATGAATGTATGATGACGATTTGAGTGGTTTAGTTAGTTAATGTGCCGGTCTGCCACGCCGGTCCCGGGTTCAATTCCTAGCCAGGCAGAAATTGAAATGATTAAATTTAATTTCTGTTACGGGTCTGGGTGTTTTAAGTATGTATTCATAATAAATAAATATTTGTGTAGTTCTTAAATATTTGTTCAGGTAGTTCATTCGCATCGGTAAATCATTATTATAGCCTTTGTATAGACTCTATAGAATATCCATATAAAGATAGCACGTCCGTTTTAATATGCAGACGCGATGGCGATCGGCTGTCTATGACGCTTTTATTCGTAGGAAATTTGCTATTAACGAACTGATTCGTTTGGTGAAATCGTCATCATACTTAAATGTATGATGACGATTTCACTGGTTTGTTGGTCCGCCTTGAACTTGATTTGGCAGATGCCATAAAGATGCCATTATAAAAAATGACGCGATATATAGACTGGCGTTACTACTTACTTTAGCATCCTTACTAAGACTGTTGTCATCTTGTCGTTAATGTCCAGGTTTTGCTCTCGCGCACGAGGGCCCGGGGTCCGCCTTGACCACGATCCAGGATATGGCAGACAGATAATTACAGTAGAGCGAGATAATTACAGTGCCATCTGGCCTCCATGGCCCTGCTACCAGAGGAACCTGACCAGATTGGATCATGGTTACAACTTCAGTCGACTATAGGTATGAGCAGGTTTCACGATGTTTTCCCTCATCGTAAGAGCATCAGTTAGTGTTCAATTAGTTAGTGTACATAACTCAGAAAAGAGTCATTTTTAAATGGCGGCACTGGGGCACCAGGAGCTCAGGATACAAGTCGGATCCCTTAATCATTCAGCACCGACGCTCTACTGATAGCAAGTCCAGCAGTGGACTGATTAAGGCTGTTGTATTATCCATACAGTATGTATGTTCGTATGTAAACTCTCTATTGCATTAAAAATAAATACAGTAATTAGAAAAATATCATTTTACAAAGCAAAGGCTCAGTCTCCTCGGGATAAAACATTGTTATAAGCATTGCCTTAAAGTACAATGTTATTTTGGATAGAATGCTACCAACAGTACGAATCTACTATAACCCATCTGCAGTCATCACACTGATTGCAAGATATATCTACAAAGTATTTTTTTCTACAGACAACTAACAACCGGCAAATTCAACGCATCCGAAACAATCCTCACTAATGAACCAAATCAATAAAGTGCAAATAATGATTATTGAAAAAAGGTAGCGTTTACCACCTACTAGGCAATGGGTTTGCAATAAGAGTACCATAAAACGAACACTCTGTTAGGACCACGTCAGTTGTTGTGAAGGACCGAATTCACCATACAAGAAATAAATAATCTTTATTTGCGGCAAAGTAACACAAGTGGAAATAATAAAAATATTAGATATAAAAGTAAATTAAGTGACGTAATAGACATTATGTTACAATAAACTCAGTCACCATTTCATAATCGTCATTATTTCTTATTTTTGGCGTGATGCACGTGGGCCCAATGATTGACCAATGATGGAACTGTTCATGCACTCGGTCAAGGATGCCATAATGTTATTCTTAGATGTCCGCAACCGATTCCAAAATCCTTAAAATACCTTATTAACAATACCTTACTACACCATACCGCAGCAGCTTTGCAGCGAGAGTCGATCTTCCCTGGCCACTCCACTTGACCTGCATGGTTGCTCGCCATCAGCTGTAATATAAATTGGAAAAAGCTTCATCTTTTCAATATTCGCAACAAGGGAGTGATACCCCTGGTATTGCAAAAGTCCATCGGCTGCGGTTACTGTTTGGGCCGCAAGATTGTTTGCCAGCTTAGTGGAATAAAAATCATACTTATTTTTACTTTAGGGAAATGTTACACGCAACTTCGCCATTTTTGTATTGAATGCCCCGACATTGAATAAAAATTTAGTTCTATTTCCACTCTCAATGCAAATCCACGAGTGCAAAAGTGTTCTTATGTTACACAATCGGATTAGCGATTTAGTTGTGAAAGGAGAACAGTCAGACAATCCCACTTTTATAATTGTACTACTTAGTAAAACACCCATACTTAAAATTTATTGTTGACAAGTCTAATTATCGATTTCACTAGCCGTTAGTTAAGTTTGTGTTACCGGGCCGTGCAGCAGTAAATTATAACATTGTTGTTCCGAAATTTGCATTTTTATTATAGCTTGCATATAGGAATGGACAAAGGCAGTAATTTAATACAGTGGACCGCAAAATTGAATTATTTATTATTCGGTCAGATTGTAAAATACAATTATTCGGCGGCAAAATGACAGCCGGCGACGTCTTTTTTTAAAGATTCAATTTGATTTCGGCCTTAAAATCGCGATTTGAAGGAAAATAATACAAATAAACCGAATCTCTGGTTGTGTTTTCTGCATACATGATTGTACCTAATGAATTTTTAAAACGACACAGTTGCACATTTGTAAATGCATTTCGTTGTGATTTAAATCTAAGAATCGAAATATTCTGAAGCTTTGAATAGAATTGTATTTAGCCCAGCTTGCACCAAATTCTTTAACATGTTTAAGTTCATAACAGTCCATTGCTCAGTTTAGCCTTCTCCACATGACTCTATGGATGAGATTGCCATAATCTCCATGCTTGGAAGGCAAGTTGGTGATCGCCATGATCGCGGTAAAACTTTACGATACCGGTCAGGAAGGAACTTGTGCTATACCTATTTGAATCTGCTGTACACACACAACTAAATCGTAAAATACCATCACATAACAATAAATTCAGCTTCATGCATCCAAATGTTGAATATTTCATGCCGAAAATCAAAATCGAAGACATTTAGACTCGAACAAGCGGTTCAAATATTGTCCTTTAGGGACACTAGCCCCTGGTAGACCAAAGGCGTGATGAATGGAAGACATCTTTAAGATCTTCGAAAAACGGTGAAGAAGAACAAAGAAGAATGACGAGAGTTGGGCAAGACGTATGTCTAATTTTGGAATGGAAATTGCTGATATTCATCATGATCAGATTGCCACCAAAACCGCTAGGCCTAGAACCACTAATGTTGCACAGATTTTTCATAAGGTTTTTTTTCGTATACCAAACATACGTAAAAAAAAAACATTAAAAATAAAATTGGTCCACAGTAACGAAATCGCAGACATAGCTCGTCAAAATATAACCAGATGTTCGCCACCAGGTGGGTAGAATAAAAAACAATAAAGAAATTCAATGAGTCTATTATGCAAATATCTCCCGTATTTATTCCCCGAATTGCGATAAATCTTGGCAGCCGAAACGAATAAGTCATAACATTCGAAGAACGGGTATCTACAAGGCCAGACCAGACGGTATGTAAGTACTTTTTTTATTATCTACATCGGGGCAAGAATCGACATGTTTTATAAAACAAAAAAGTATGAGATTCGCTTTAAGTAAGTAATGCCGAGGTTTTTTGCCATAATAATATTTGTCGCTACTACTCGCAGGTGTTGAAGTGTGAATTCGTAGCTTGTTAATTGACAAGTTTTTCTATTAAAATTCAGTTGCATGATGCTTTTATTTATTTAGAAATAGCTTTTGCTGGCGACTTCGTCTACAATTTGGTATTGTCAAGTTTCCGCGGGAACCACACCTTTTTTGCCTTTGTTAAGGCAAATTGGAACTGAATTTTGGAATAATTATAGTCAATTTTCTTTTCGTGACTACAACACTGCTAAAATTTGAAATAATTAGTAGTTTTTGCGCAAAGTAGTAACAAACATCCAAACATCCTTACAAACTTTCGCATTTGTATTATGTATGTACACTCACCGGTAGAAAGTGTGAACTACATAACTATTCATAAATTGTTTTGGTGAGTAATTTATGATGAACGTATGTTATGTATTACTCACTTTTTTTAACATTGTGTGAGAGAACTGTTTGTTTTCAACGTGAATCCGAGAGATAAGTAAAAATTCTTTTTATATTCATGGATCTACTAAGTAGAAAAATATTTTATGGATTTTCGATTTATTCCTATTCCAGAATCGATTAAAAGATGTCCCCTGCTCAAGTTATTCAGGCAGTCTTGTTAATCGATAGGGACGGACTCCACATGTGCTGGTTGCAATTCTTAATATACCTGCCGTCTACCACGCTAAGATTTGCACTTCAGAGGTACCTATCGTAAGACCGAACTGTACACAGCGACCTGGTAATGGAAGAAAAAAACCGAACTGTCTGAAAAAGCCAGACAATCCCCGGCCAAGTTTACTTAAACTCAAATATTTTCTGAACTACAGAACCGATTTTAATAAAGCAAAGCTAAGAACCATCTGAAAGAAAGAAAGAAAGAAAGAAAAGACATTTATTACACATAGCACACCACGACGCAATAACAGTTACAATTATAGATAACGGAAACGTGAATACTTGAAATATAAAAACAATACATAGTCTCCCATGCCACCGTCCGTGCCGCGGCGGCCAACGTAAATGGTACCCACTCAGCATGTGCTGTGAGTCGCAAGAAACGACTCACTGCGCTGGTATTCTATGGGCCCATTTATTCCATCCATCACCATCTCGATAAAACTGACTTTCCAATAGAGAAAACCGCATCCAAATCGGTCCATCTGTTCGAGAGCTACGATGCTACAGACAGATACACACGTCAAACTCATAATACCCCTCTTTTTTCGTCGAGGGTTGATGGGGGTTATGACGAGGTGGGTACATTATTATGTACCCACCTCGTCATAACCGATTTGTTATCTTGAAAGTGTTGAGCAACCTCTTCCTGACCGCAATTGTGATCAGGCGAGGCCTCAAGAGGCACATAGTATCATTGCCATTGAATGGACCATTAGGCGATAGATGGAGGAACGTGATTTACGCGCAAAAGGATCAGCGCAAGAGACAGAACTCGAGAGATACAACCGAGTATTGAGAATATCATTATATTTCATTTAATCCTTCCTGAACACGTGATCCACCAATGGATGGATATAAATAAAAAATAATCATCTTAGCGTTGATGTCCCGGTTGAGCTCTCGCGCACGAAGGCCCGGGGTCCGCCTTAACCATGATCCAGGATTTGGCAGATCAGATAATTACAGTGGAGCGACTGCCATCTGACCTCCGTGACCCTGCTATCAGGGTCCAGGACCACTGCAACCTGACCAGATTGGATATATGGTTCATCACAATGTTTCCCCGTACCATAAGAGCATCGGTTAGGATTCATTTAATGTACAACTAATGTCAGAAAAGAGTTATTGGTACATGACTGCAGTGGGATTTGAACCCGGTACCTCTCGCTTATGGGTCAGATACCTTAACCACTCGGCCACCGACACTTACAAATAAGTATAAACTAGCCATAAAACCACCAGATGGTAAATAAAGAACATATCTCCTACACTGAAAGGCAAAAAAAATTACCGCACGAGTGCGTTAACAAGTACACACGTTATAGACTACAATGTAAGCCAAAAATCGATTAACGTTTTACGAGAAAGTGTGTTGAAAAATCAGTTACATTATTTCCCTTTTATTATCACAGATGGTGATGATACCTCGCACATTTTTACAATGTATGCTTCGTCCGCAGAGAGCATTAAGACGTAAAGGGATATTTTAGGGCCACTTAAATAAAACATCTGGTTACATTCGGTGTCTGTAATCGGAGATTCGACTCCGGCGCAGGCAACCCCGCGAGCAGTGTGGCCGACCTTAATGTCTCTATAGAGTCATTAAGGATACATAATTGTTTTGGCTCATTATCCTTATTATAAGTTATTTTTAAATTAAGTAAACAGTTATTTATATTCTACTCAGTAAATAGTAATACTCGTACAGGTATTTCCTTTAATAAAATGTAAAAATCTTACCTAACTTCTCGTATATAATAATCCTTTACATACTACATTAGACTCCCGGCAGAGTTTCGACGACCAGATGCCCATTTTAATTGGAGAAGTTTAACCGTATCCCTCTTTAAGTATAGTGCTACCCGTATTAAACTACCGGATAGAGTACAATAGCAACAACCTTTTCGAATTACGGGTGCCGTAAAGAAGACCATACATCAACCTACACACCACCAGTATAAAATTACCTAATATCACGATGGGTGCGCGTATAAATCGGAAACAGTAAAGTCTAAACAGGATAGGTTGAGGTTCTGCCTTCTGTATAATGCGTCTAGTAACTGCACACCCCATCCCCATGGGGTGTCGCATCTGATGAAGCCTGAAAAGCCTTCCCGGCTACAGGCAGTCTCAAGGTGGAGTTTAGCGGGTAGACGCTTAGGTCATTCACAGCGAGTTTTTTGCATAATCAGCTGACCGCCGCGCTAATACACATGAATGTCCGCTTCCCTCACCCTTTAGCCCGGAGGGTAACCACTACTCGTTGCGGAGGGCGCTAAGATAAAGAAAAAAAGCCTGATTAGGAGGCCGGAAGAAAATGGGCAGCAGCGTTTTCTTGAATTTTTAACACTGCTATCTCCAACTCGTCCGATTTTGTCAAACCTGTACAAATGTAGAGCAGGCTCAAATCCAACAGTGGACTGTTATGAAATGTCGATATGTGATGATGACTGAATGCATAAATACAGGATACAGTCGGTATGTATCGATTAGATGTTACTTACCCGTATTTACGGTAATTTTGCATTTGTCATGCATATAAATAAAATATTAAAATACCTTCTTTAATCATCACTCATCCACAGCCAGAGTCCTAACTTTCTACGCTACAGCTGTCAACATGGACCTTTCCTAATTTTCCTTTGGACGGCGGATGTCATGTTGTTTACCGACCGACAGGAAGTCTTTGTTTGACGCCGGCGTTTCCACTCAAACAACTGTCGCCAAAATACCAACTGAATCAATACCCGTTCTTGGAACACTGCGGAAAACCGATAGGCCTTTATTGCTTTTATGTCAAGTTTGACGACAAAATTTACTTTGCACCTGACGGCTTCTTTTTACAGCGATTTCGAGTCTTATCTCTTACATTTTAACGATTATTTTTGTTCTTCTTTATTTGGTTGATTGTCCTGATGTTATTATGAGGCGACGTCGGTGGTGACACCTCTCGCAAATAATATCGCGATCTTGCCGGACCACCGACAGGCTTCGGCGCGTTTGACGCGCGCCAACGGGCGGCCTCGATTTTTGCCTCGAACGGACCTTTTGTGACCAAATTGCGGGTGGTTCCAGTAAATGTGTACTTGCTGTGTGTTATGTATACGTAGATACACAATGCGGCGCAAATATGTATTGTATTTGAAAGGGATTCCGTCTTGAATGAGTGAGACGTTATTATCGACAGGCAGGACACCGCCATCGCAATGTAAATTTGAAACACATGAGAAAAGGAATGAAAAATTGTAAGTACGTAAGTGTCTACTTAACCCAACAAAAGAGCTTAACTCAGCATAATTCTACTACACGTAATTTTCCTTTATCGTATAAAAATCAAACAACATTTTAACATGGCATAAACACGAGAACTTCCATTTGCATAACAGCTACTCATCTGTCTTTATAGTTGTAGACAAACGACTATACCAATTTGGCGTCGAAAGATACACATAGATTGATGCGACGGCAGTACTGTCCCGAAACTCTTTGACGCCAATAAAACCACATGAGAAATTATCAAACTGGGCCGCCCACCTGGCGGCCGATAATAATATGCGGCCACCAAAATTGGAGGAAAGCTCACATTACAGATAAATATTGTCGCCACCCGTTCCTCCCACATGCGGCTGGCATCTTCATAGCAACGTTGCAGGGAATAAATTACTGCGCGCGCCTATAATATAGTACTGTAACGGCGCGCATTGACGGCGTCCCAGAGCTACATGACGTGTGTGCACGCTTATTTATACTCCTTTATCGTGTGACGCGTATAAAGGCGCACCGCTGTAATAATAGGAGGACAGGCAAACCATTGTGCGGCCATAACATGTACGGTCCCGACCATTCATCTCGGCCCGCCGATGAACAGGGCACCGAGAGTAATGCCCTCACATTTGTAATAACTTCTATAGTTTAAACGTACATTCGCCGTGTTTTTACAGGATCGGCGGTTTTTAACGGCACCGCTCGCTTTCAAAGTGGTGGCCGCCAATGCCCGGCTGCGTTGATGGCCAGTCCGTCACGGCTGGGTTTTACAGCAGTATTTTACATGCCATAGCTCTCGCAGCGTCCACTCCGGGCACCGATACCCGGCCACTCGCCTATTAGCCTCTTAGTTCGCATGTATTTTCTCCTCTAATGACTGGCATTACTACTAGTTAAGTCGATGTTTCAGTTTATGGCCGCGCGACGTCGTGTTTTAGCTAACACTAACTATTTAAACACTGAACACTAAAGTTTTGTTGTAAACTCTCTATGCAGTGAAAGACAGTAGACAAGAATTTATGCTGCCGTTTTGTCGGACGACCAGCGTTCGTAGACGGCGGAAGGCGATGTTTTCAATAAAATTAATGCTGGGCCTTGTTTAATTGCACACGCGGTGCTATTTTGTATTATGTACATTTAAAATATTACCTCCACTCCCAGAAGGCTTTAAAACTTAATAGCTATGTATTTTCATCATTCAGTTAGTATTGTACTGGTGGTCCTATGTAATACTGAGTACCTAATGCTATCATTATATAAATAAGCCGCAAGTACGTAAGTCTTAGGTACGACTACATATTTGCGCCATTTGGCGAGGAAACACTTGGGCCGTGGGGACCAGGCACGCACTCCTTATATCGAGCGATAGCTAAGCTAAGCTAAGCTAGTTTAACGTTTATCTTTTTTTTTTCTCTGAAATGTTGGCCACTCGCTGTGCCATACTCTTTCAAGTGGTTCTGTCCTCGACGGTCTTAATAGCTTTAGCTATCGGTAGGCCAGTAAGTGTCTTCATTTGATCAGACCAGTGGGTAAGGCGATCAACCGCGCGGTCTTTTTCCGTCGACCTTACCAACCACCATAAGTTTTTCAGACTATCCGGTCAGTCTGCGAGCAACGTGTCCAATCTTTTTGGTATCATCATAATAATATATGTAATTTCTTGTATAAAATACGGCACATCTGAGAAAACGAACCTATATCATCTACCTAAACTTTTACCAGTACACAGCTACCCGAATAGAAATACATCTAAGTCATGTACCCTGAAATCGGTATCTACCGTTGACTATTGGCTGTCGTATCAATTTCCCTGCGGCCTAAGTTCGGAACAAGAAGGGTATTGCCTCACTGGACAATAAATAAAATAAATAAATAAATATGCTTTGACAATTCACTCAGCGCCATCAAGCCCAAAAGTAAGCAAAGCTTGTGTTATGGGTGCCACAGAACTGATCAAGTACTAATATATTATTAAATACATGTTTATTATACATACCACACCCAGACCCTAACAGAAATTAAAATCATAATTTCAGTTTCTGCCCGGCTGAGAATCGAACCCTGGACCTCTGGTAGACATGTTAACAAAAGGGTATTACCTCGCTGGACAATGACGCAGTAAACTTACCTAAAACTGCTTCCTAATGCCTATATCGCAAACTGTGTGTTATGGTCAGTGGTATAGAATAGCCGCCCACCCGCAGGTTTTAAGTAAAGCGACCGTAATAAAATCATCTTGCCTTTGATTGTGATCAACAATTGGGCAGATCACGTAATTACAGTACAGCGACTACCATCTAACCTCCGCGACCCTGGGAACGGAAAGGGAACCTGTTCAGATTGGATCATGGTTACGCATTCAGTCGCTTGAATGTGCAGGTTGCATCACGATCTTTTCCCTGAAAGTAGTAGTAAGAGCATGTTTAACTAATGTATATAATGGTACATGGTGTTGGTGGCACTAGGAATCAAACTCGACACCTCTCGCTCGCACCAGTTACGAACCCGCGGTTTCGTACGCAGCCGAAGGGGAAAAAATAAAGAAGAAAATTAACCTTCACATACTTTCAAGATTTTCAATAATTATTTGCATAGTAGTTTACTGTGGTGACCGATAAACATTTCAACCCACTGTTTGTCAAACATCTAACTACTGTTTACTCTCCTGTACGTTTTGGCGCAATTCAATCAGCTGACCCCTTTGATCAACTCATTTTTTCAGTTCGCCACCCCGCTCACTCCATTAGCGAGTTCACGTCTCGTCGCTGCGCGGGCGCAGAGCCGCGGGCGATACGCCCGTGAGAACTGCCCGAGCCATCGATTGGTATCTGAGGCCCTCCGACGTAAACAGTAACAGTCCACTGGACTTGAGACGCTTCCACTGTGTTCAGCCGCCAGAGAGGCATGTCAACTAATGCGCGGCTTAGGCCTCACAGGCCTTAGGCCTCTAAGTAAACGCACTGCGTACAATGCGGCTCTAAGACATTATCTTGATGTTTGGAAGTGAACCAGACGAATAGCAAAGTTGTGTCTCTGACACCACACGGCATAAAACCCTTATCGTCAGGGAGCTTGCTCGTGGTCGCGGGCGCATGCTCAGGCCCACAGATGATACGCCGTGGTAATTGGTGCGCCTCCAACATCAACAGTAACTGTCCACTGCAGTTTTATGCACTGACTGCTTCTGTGTCCCCAAGGCTGTCGAAAAGATATTTATAGCCCATACAGACGTAGGTACATGATTTCTGATTTTCCAAATAAAATTTTAATTTCTATACTAATGACAGAAAGCTTATTTTATTAGTAAACAAACACGCAGCACCCGAATCGCGCCCGCACAGTCACCGGCTCCGACGATAGTTACAAATAACACGACGGCAGAGTCTCAGTCGCGATGCTCGGAAGTGAAATAACTAGTCGCCTTGTACGACAATGTCGAATAGAATGGGGTTGGTTCCAAACGAATAGTTGGTGCTAAATTCTCAGCCTACCTACCCATTACCCTATTACGTTCACTCCATTAGCGCGCGTCTGGTCTGCGCGGGCGCAGCCCCGGGCGATGCGCCGTGAGAACCGCCCGCGCCCCTGATTGGTATCTGAGAGCCACCAAGGCGGTTGGGAAACTAATCTCGGACGCCCAGATCACAACAGTGGGATGGGGATGGTAGGCAGATTGTATAAGTAGGTATTGTTGAGGTAGGTTCTATCGTTTTTTTATTTGAAAATGTTTAAGGAATTTGTTTCTTTTTATGTCATGTGATGGGCAAATAGTCGGAGCACCTGATGGAAAGTGGTTACCGCCGCCTATAGGCATTAGCAATACCAGGGGTAACGGGAAATGCATATATACATACGTTTTCTTATGCACGGAAGTCCGTATGGCTTCGACCTGCAACACCAATCCACTGTGATCTCATAAAAAAGAAAATAAATAAATTTAAAAGAAATACTACGAGAAAGTAAGTAAATACGTGCAAGCAACATTAATCAAGAATTATAAGGACAAATTCGATGGGATTTTGCCCTCGACGAAAACTTCTATTAATTTTGGATAATATAAAAAGTCGATCTCCTTGCCAAATGTTATCCAAATCTATTCAGCTGTTTAGATGGAAAACCGTAAAAGAGAGACAGATATTACTTCCTCATTTATAATATAACTTGAATGTCATTTAAAAAGTACGTATTAAAATTGTTTAATCAACCACAACAAAAGAAGTAGTACCTACGTATAAAAATAGCCCACGTGCGAGCCAGTCTGCAAATCAAGTCGACATATTTCACAAGGACCTCTACCCAACGAGGCAAGCATGCGCAGAAGCATTCTGTTTACGCGAACTCGGCAGGGTATCTCACGTTTGAATGTTTTATTATTCCTCACATAATCCTAGCGAAAATAACCACTCGAGCAAATTTCAACCGTGTTACAACGAGGATAAAAGCGATAATGGAACTGAAGAGGGTATGGCAGATTATGGAAGCAGACAGGAAGACGCGCGAGTTAATTTAGCAGCGCTACTGGAGATTCTGTAGTTTACCAAGAAATTCAACGCAAGGAATTAATTAAAGTATGGCGATTTGCATAAAACACCTTTGAACACCACAGTGGAGATGGCGTTGAAGTACTGGACTGGACTATCTGGTATTTATGCGATTTGTATTACCATAGGTAGACGAGGCTCGCCTGCGCTGGTTTGGTCACGTGTTCCGTAAGCCCCAGGGATACCTGGGAAATATGTGCCTAACCTGGTCGGTATCAGAAAAAAGGTCCCGCTGAAGGCCCAAGAAGCAATGGATTGACATCACCTAGTGTGAGAGCCAATGGCCTACGATGTGAGGATGTCGAAGACCGGGCGAAGTGGAGAAGAAAGAATTTGAAAAGGCATCGCTGAAACCTGGTTAAACGGCTCGAAAGATTATGAGAAGAACAGAAAATGATATAAAATCCGTGAGAATCGGTGTTTTATTTACCCATTAAAAATATTTCCATCCCGCTTCATTGGAGGGGCCAAAGGGAGGTTTCCAAAAATGGTGATAGAAACCCTGGAATGCACATTCAACATATCAAGCACAACAAGGTAAAAAAAAAACTTAGTACGGGTTCCAGATAACGAGATTATATTTAAACCTTAATTAAGTAAGTTAATACCGACGTAGTTGACACTGTAAAACTTTACAATAAAAAATCTCTGAGTGATATATTGCAAGGATATGAATTTCATCCTCAGCACCCACAAGACCATCAGAGTTCAATTTAAGATATCAACGTCTACCTCTGTAAGTATAAGATACTCAACGTCGAGATATACGAACCGATCTTCAATTGAGTACCTACCGTCCAAAACGTAACTTTCCAATCGAGACCTCCCGGGTTCCGTTCAGAAACGACTTACCTCACACTTCGCGCCTCTCCCTTACACCTCTATACACAGTCGAGGCTCCATTCACAAATGTTACGACTTACCAATGGCACTCTATTAATGAAACCACGGCCGGGGCTCTGTCAACGATGCCACTAATTATCGCATCTTTTTCTTAACCACCAACATTGAAATTCAACTGCTACAGAACTCTTCGAAGCAAACTGAACTCTATGTGGTACTCCATAGAGGTGGGAAAACACATTAAGTTGTGTAAACGGTATTTATGCCCGTCTATACAAATATTCGTCACGCTCAAACGGACGGATATACGAAAACAAAAAAGAAAGATGCCCCGACGACCTGTGAGGCCTAATTAAGATATGTATCCGATGAGGCCAACCCTCCTATGTTTAGACCATTGTCCCCTTTTACATAAAAAGGTTGAATGGGACCGAATCTTGCTGCGCTGTGTTCGATTTTATTGTCATAATAATTAATTAGTGGTATTGGGCAAAACATAGTGTCTTACATCAGCGGAAATTGTTAAAAATGTAAACTTGTAGAGAGTACTAAAATTAGAAAATATTAGATACCGTCACGGGGTATCAATTTTGGCTCCCGAGACTGTTCAACCAGTCTGAGGGTCCCCAGCAGAAGACCTTGGTACAGGAGATATATATAGTATAATGAGATATATGATCATCCTTCGATAGCGCTGAAGCCAGCGTGGGTTGAGGACGTGAAATATAAAGCTATTGTATTTGCCTTATTGATTTTTATTATTTGACCACACGCATACAACGTTAACTATTCAAAAGTAATTGATAATTATATTCAAATTAAGTTATTTATGTATTGATGTTACTATAGATAATCTACTTAAGGAAGAAGAATAGGAAAATTGGTGAGCGTCAGAACGTCGAGTCACACATTAAAGTAATATAGTTATGACATTTTGAATACGTTATTTATAATATTGATCCTGTATAAATTGAACCTAACATAGTATTCAGGTTTAGGTACAAACTAGGCTATTCTCCTCACAGATAATTTAAGGAAATTTAATTAAAACTTTCATTCAACTCATAAAAATCGCACGCCATCACTTATCTACGCGGCGGTGTGTAATCCGCGAATGTGTTTATTACGGCTGCGAGCTAGGCGTGTGCCTGCGCGCACGCATTTGCATCCCGGCCGAAGCCGCAGAAACCTCAATCGATCGCTAAAAAAATACATCGCTTCATACGCGCAACTACCTATATATCATCGCCGATAAAATTCCCATCCTATATCCTTTACCCCTCCCAAAAAAGTCGACCTTAAAACTGAACACGTAGGATCGGAAATGACTTGCGCGCGCGCAGGTTAGGCTGTTTCGTGCGGTGCTGGCTCCAATACAATAATACGTGCACTGGGTCGGCGCGCGTTCACGTTGATCTGACCACTACTGTGCATTTCCCACGGGCTGCTAATCTACCTGTGCCGCTCACTCGCCGTAGCGGCGTCCCACTCGCGCCTGACTGATTCCGCTCTTTCGTTAAACGAAGCACACCCACACAGCATGTCGGTATTTCAGATTGTTCCGCCGGGACCGCGTACATTACGTCAACCCACGGGGCCTGCAGTGTAGGAGTCCGCTGTACCCCATGCGACCGTCCCACGAGTTGTCCCGTTTTTAAATATTGCAAATTGTTCACCGGATTTACGATGCCGGGATTGTCGTTGGGTGCTGCAATTAAACTGCCCAGCTCGGACGTTAGAAGTTAGCGTGGCTATTGTCAGTTGCAGCTTTGAGGATCTAGCTTGGGTATTGAGGAATGTAAACAGGCACGTACATATACGAGTAAATAAATTGTGACAGAAATGGAGAAACTGTTTCATTGACTTATCTGTTGGAGTGATTGATTTGAGAGAGAACAGGTACTAGCGGTGTCTTACGGCGAGGATTAGATATGTAGATATGTAAAGCCACATAAATCATGTATTCACGATTAAGAAGAATACATAACTAATTGTAAAAAAAATGGTGAGAGACAAATGCACAAATAAAAAATTGCTCAGCAGTGAAGGTAGCTAACTTTCCAATCTCTTTGGATGTATACCTTCTACAATATCGACAAGCAGCCAAACCAAAGCCATTTCACCTAAAACTTTTCAGAAAATTTAGAGGCATCTAAGTAAGTATCTGACTTGTAGAGAGCGAGTGCTAGAAAAAATTAATTAATTTGTGGTAAATTAGAAGGTGGCTAGCTTATTAGATTTGCTAATGACAGGATTTGCCCATATTTTGAAGGAATTCGAATTTAAACCCTTCATCGAGGTAGGTAATACCTAAAAATTTTCGGAATATTTTAGAGATGCAGCACTCGTGTCGATCTACAGCACTTAAAAGTCCACTGTTGGACTTAACGTAAGAATTTCTCATCGACTTTAATGAAGTCAATTGATGAAGGGTTTGATTTCGAATTCCTCCAAAATATAGGCAAATCCCGTCATTAGCAAATCTAAAAAGCTAGCCATCGACCTTCTAATTTACCTGTCAGTTAACCGCGATCTTTACAGTATCGGAGATTATTCAAATTGCCAAATCTAGAATCGATAATGAACCAAAAGAATTTCTCATCGAACCCAGGTTGCAACATGTTAGGACAGAGTGCGAACCAAAGCCCAGACCTCAATCGTAGATAAATTTCATAGTCCATCGCCTGTTGCATTCACTGTGGTTCTAAAGATTACTGAGACGAATCGGTGATGTATAACGAGTCTTGCAGATATGTGGCCGCTGGCAGAGTTTTATGGTAACTAGTTGTCTAATTCTGATGTTTAGAAGATCGTGCCACTCGCGTCTCCTGTCAAGCAACGCCGCGGGCGTAGACAGTACTGCTCTTAATAAGGGCGAAGCATCTCCAAGGCGGTTAGACTGAGCGAATTAGTTTGCAAGGCTAATTACGGGTATTTCTACGTCAGACATGTATTATTTAGACCCCTATTTATTATATTAGAGATGCGATCTTGTCTGCGAATGCACATTCCATTGATTCAAATATTAGCGGATCACGAATTTGGAAGGGAAACTTAGAGGTGGGTGTTTCTATGATTTAGTGCAATTTGAACAGATTTTTAGATGCTAAGGTTTTTTCCTTTAGGTTCACATGGTCGACTGGAAACGTCGACATTAAAATGTCCATTTTATCAAAATTACCATTCTACTGATACGTCCAACTTTTCATATTGTTCACTGTACCGAAATGTACGCGCATGACCCTAAAAGACATTGAGCGGGAGCTCGGGGGACCAGAGTACCAGTGGCGGTTGGAAGCCGTCGGCTGCAGCGAACCCGCCGCCCGGACCAGCAGCACCAGGGTCGGGGGTTTGAGGATCAGCTATGCCGGGGGTAGACGAATGTACACTAAAGAATATAGTAAAATTTTAGCATTAGTTTAGCGTCATAATTTATTAAGATAGAGAAATGCAAATGATACAGTAGTATGACAAAGTCGCTTTCCGCCGTCTGTCTCTGCCAACCAGTTGACAATCTTACAACCACAAGAATATTATCATAAAATGTAATTCAGGAAACTTGTTAGCTTTTCACATAAAAGAGTTCAACGCGTGCGACGCCCCCGTTGATTCCTTAAATTTGCCAGTAATTAAAATTTGTAATTTAGTATACTAGGTACCTAGATTTCTATTGCTCTAATTTAGAACGAGGTTATAAAAGGTTAAACATTGGTGTTATTGTTATAAACCCACACAGAGCCAGCGCTCGCATGCGCTCGCTACCTACCTATCGTTCACACTCGTGGTAAATTGCTATTAAAGAGATAGAAAAGACAAGCATTAGAAGACGTGCTCGCATGGATGCGAGCGGTTTCAACAAATAGGGGCCCTATTTTTTAAACCTTTCGCCTACTTAAATGTCAGATCACGAAGAACTCAATATTATGTACGAAAATTGAAAAGAAAATAGTGGAAGTCCCACGAGCTGTGAATTATTATGGGCAGAGGACAAGAAAATACCGAAAACCTAAATTTATAACTCTTTACTAAGAAAAACTAACTAATAATATTTGTTATTAGAAAGTTAAAAAGCATTATATGGTAAGAGTTTTTGTATTATATTTGTACAAGTCATTGAAAGTTGTAACTAGATCTGTTGTTGCGTAAATCTAAACAATACGTTAGCACTTGAAATGAGTAACCAATACTTAACTTATATGTAGCACTTAACTTAGAAGTGCTTTATGCATGCAGGCACATGTATGTATCTAGGTATATGTGTTTATGGATATATGTATTAGGTAATATAAAAATTCTTAATACCTACCCAATAATTAAGTAATTTTGGAAAACTGTGTAGGGGAGCAACTTTGTTTGCTTTTAAACTATTGTATAGTTTGGCGTTTTGTAACAGAAATGCTAGTTATATTACGAAAATAAACGAAAAATTATTTCGAGACAAAAGATCTAGTCTCAGTAGGCTGGAAAATGGGCAGCAGCGTTTTCCATTGTTATATTTATAACACTGCGATCTTCAACCCGCCTGCCAAGCGTGGAGATTATGGCAATAACTTCCCCTTTTGGGAGAGGCCCTAAGTCCTGCAGTGGACTGTTACGGACTGTGATGATGGGGTACCTACAACCTGTATCGGCTGTAATGCAAAAGGCCGTGCATATCCTGGGCGTCAAGCAGTCTGACACCAGTTTATCATCCGGAATCAAACCCCGCAGAACGCAAGAATCAGGAAATGAAACATATGTTGGCGATGTTGATTGATCCAGACCAATGTAAGTGGCCTGATGTTCCGCCAATTGTACGTAACGCCCTGACTGCGGCGCCAAATCCAGGCACCGGTCATTCGGCCAATTTCCTCACGTTCACCCAAGAATTTCGATCATTGTTGAACGTAGCTACCGATCGTAGAGCAGAAGAATTTCGTGCCTCAAATTACACCTTAACTACAAAACTTCCGTGTCTTACCTTCAAGTAATAAAGTGGAAAGTAGAACATGAGCAGGACCTCCGAAAGGAGAATACAGACAAGGGACGGCGCTCTGGTGTGAAATACTAGGAAGGCGATCACGTTCTCATGGAGGCTCTACGTGCGAGCCAAGCCGCTAAAGGCCACCAAATTCGCGGCTCGCCGTGAAGACCCTTTCTGCATCCTGAAAGTGGTTTCATCTATGAGGTAGAGGATGAAGATGGAAGACAGGGGTAAGTACCATACCAGCTTGCTCACCCCTTATGTAGGGGACTCGAGGGTAGTACCTGTTCGTTAGACTTAGAACTCGTAATATTTCACGCAAGCCAGCCACGGGCCGTGTTGCTGACGTTATAGCGTAGCCCGTTTTGCCCCCGCACTAGGTTTCCGCGCATGCGCCGTCTGCCCGCACGCCAGTGGCGCTGTCCTGCCTAATTGGCAACGGTCGTGCGACCACATGCAATTCGCAGTTGGTCCAATTCGCAATTATTCCAGCTCATATTCCAGAATAACATGTCATACACTATAATCTATCCTAAAATTTAAGCCCACGGATACAGGGCATAAATCTACAAATTTGGGACTAATCGCGAATCGTGAATCGCGAAAAGCAATTATTTTCGTCATTTGACCAATCGCGAATTGGACCAACATGTCTTTGTTAAATATTTGTACAGTAACGATTTGACTAAAATCAAAATTATGCATAACACACGGGAGTCAAAAGGACAAACATTCATAGATACTACATTCAGAAGATGCGCTTTGAGAGTGCAACTTTTTGCTCTTTGTTCACCCAGAGCGCGATCAACTGAACTTAACTGTCAAAATTTGCTCATTTCCTATTATAATCAAGCTAAACTAAGGTCATATAGTAATGAATAGGGAAAAAGAACTGGTCAAAATCTCCATTTTGAATGGCCTTGGACAACTATTCGTTGAGCCGAGAGCTGAACCATACAGTCAAGAGATAACGTTAATGTCGTCAGTCGTTCGAGGGCGCCATCTATGGGAATTTGTGAAATTCGAGCCTTGAAATCGACTAATTACAAAAAAAAATTACTCTATTGTATTCCTCTGGTATGGGCTCATTTACGATGAAAGTAAAACAGCAGATAACCGTTTAATTTTTTAATATACAAACAAATTATAGAACCATCTATGTCATTCTACGTAGGCACTTATATGAAGTTTATTTCAGTCTCAATTTAGCACTTATTATTAATAATTTATAGTACCTATAATATGTGTTAAATGACAATGACAAGGAGCGCACATCAAGTACTTACAGTGAAAAAGTTAATTACAATATGTAAAAGTAGTCAACAATTATTGCATTAAGTACCTACTTAAATTACTTATCAATAAGGAAGGATATCTTCATGCGTCAAAATACCTTTCAAGATCAAGGCTATTTCTAATGTTCTTATTATACCTTTATCTTTCATAACACGTTTCATTTCAACGTTGGTTCTTGCCTAGTGACTGTTAATAATGTAATGTGAAGTGACAATCTAGTACCTACTTATCTCAGGATTCCATACTTTGTGAGTATCTTACTATTGTTCTGTGCGATGCGAATGTTCAAATTGCTACCTACTTACCTGTATTGTATTCTCATGTAAGTGACTAATTATGTCTATAATGAGAATAAATGATCTTTAAACCTAACCTAACACACTTAGTATGAGGTATTCCAATGATTAGAAATTCTAGCTTCCTACATTTCGGAAAGCACATGACATAGACTGTATTGATACATGGGAAAATTAATAATATAAACTTAATTATAAAAAGAATTTCTATCCCGCTTATTCACAATTAACATAAGAAATGATTGCCTCTTATTTACAACAATAAAATATGTTAGAAAAGGATATTAAACGGCTTAAAGTTTATGTTTTTTATTACTTTAAAAAATATTCTCGGAATTTTTACGGAATGATCCAGCTTAATGGTAAACTTTCATTATGTATAAGCACTTTTAGGAACAAGCGGGTAAGTCATTGGTAATCAAATCTTAAAACTATATAATAATTTGTTCAAATTGTTAATTATTTTGTGTTGAGTTTTAATAGCAAAAGTACCTTAGTAAGATAGGCAGTGCCACAATTTTCGTACAGTCGTCATCAGAAATCCGCGTACAAATTTATTTGTATATCTTCGCCAATGATTTTACATAAAAAAAAGAACATTCCTCTTGATCATTCGCCCTAGACTTAGTCCGCGAAGAAAACACGGAGAATGTCTAATCCTATGTCAATATATCCATGATATAATCTGCACACAACATGGTATTCAAATCTGTTCATTCATTGTGGTGTGAAGAACAAACAATTAAACAAGCACTCATAACAATAACATGATACCAGAAGGAACACTTATGTTAAAATAGAATCGAAAGAAAAATTTTAAAGAAAGCTAAAAAGGAGACCATAAAAATAGATAACCCTGTTATGCCGCCCAACTTCGTTCGTGCGTGAGGGTGGGACCTTGCCAATGGGCTCTCAAGAGGAGTGAGCTAATGTATTATTTCCAGGGGTCCCACGAACAAATGCCTACTCTTTGTAATTTAATTGTTCTTCGGTGTAAACTTGCCAGTGTTCAACGACTCTTGGTGGCGACTGTACTATATTGCGGGTACTTTCTATAATTTTCTGTTGTATATAGTAGGTAGGTAAACATAAAATATAGTATCAAACATTTAATTTTTTCAATCAATCAACATCACACCGTGACTATGAAATCACAACCCCCGCACATGTACCTATGATACACCTAAAATTTTCTGGAAATGTACAAAATATAGAGATGAAACTATAGGACATCCGGTTACTATCCGGATATATTTGAAATCACACTCATTCGTCTAATTTCCCCTCGCTCAGCGCTTGCACAGACTTTCAGAGACCCGCCGAATATCCGAGTGTAGGCTGGCCGGATATTCGGTATCCGGTATCCGGCCAAACAACACTCCGTTTCATCTCTAATAAAACATCTTAAAATTTAGTAACTCTGTATTTAATCCTACTTTCTAAAACCGTTAACATTACGTCAACCGTTTAACAATTATCAAATTTAGTTCTTGGACTGCCAAATCGATATTTATTTTCCTGAGAAAAAGTATGGTATCCATGTGTTGCCGACCCTGCCTAATGGGATGAGGGCAGCAGAGCGATTATCTAAGACAACAGTCTGGATTGCAGCGCTGCCGTGTGGCAGGTCATGATGAAATTGCCATAGCAACGCGCAAATTTGCTTTGAAATTACAATACACAGCCGACAGTACAGCAATATGGCAGTTCTGCAGACAAGGTTGTTGTCTTAGGGACTCGCACTGCTGGGAGTTGATGAGTAGAGTATTGTATCAATTTGGATACGCATATCTAAGGCACCATCTCCACGAGCGAGGGGATTCGCTCTCGTTGAATTAAGCACGAAATTACAAGCATGAGGCACTTCATCTTAGTCCTCACATTGACGCACCTGCGGTTCTGCATTTTTGTTACCTGCATGTATGTATAATTTGGGGCGACAGTTACCACTTAACATCAGGTGGGCTGTGTGCTCCTTTATCACTGAATAGCATAAAAAAATATATTACACTTTCGACCATGTGAGCGTACGCAAAAATCAGTGAAGCGTCATGTACGCCGATACACTCGCAAGCAGAAACTTCTCGTATATTTTGTTTCTATTACTTTCCGAGAGGCGCTGCTCAAACTTTCATACAAATTTCAACTTAAGGCAAACGCAGTAGTTCCGTTTATACGTTCCGAATGAACACTTACACCAGGGTACAGAATGCTAGCTAGTGGATACGTCAAACAGTTCACAATTTGAATTTTGACATCGGATAGATTCGAGGAATAGAACATTACTGCATAAACCGTTAAACGAATTACGATCCTAGGGAGCCAGTATTCCTATTATGAGCTTTATTGAGTAAATCTGTTTGAAATACTCTTACTTCTTGAATATTGTTTTGAAATGGACAATCTAAATCAACGTACCCAAAAAAGCACCCAGTATTTCAAACAAATCGCAAGTTGTCCAAAGTAAAATTCGCACAAAAGTTTTGAAAAACGCTACTCGACGGGGGAAGACTGACAGTAGATTACAAATTATCTAAATTTCTCTAGGGCCTCTTCAACAAGTTTCTCATATTCGAGCTGGTACTTGGGCAGTCTCTTCACCATGGTACCGCACGCCAGTTTTATGATATGTCGCGAGATCTCTTCAGAACTAAAGATAATTCTATTCACTAACAATTGTTTGTACAATCCTATAGCTTATCGAGTTTTATTGTCTTATGATATATATTGACTTATCGTATCTAATAATCACAAAAAATCTACAAAATAAGGTTATTTATTTATGTATATGGTACAGAATATATCCAATACAAAATATTACAATTTCAACGAAAAGAAATGAAAGAATTATTAAACATAATCAATTTGATGGGACAAAAATAAGACTTATTTATCATAAGGTAATGGCGTCTCGACCATTAACTGTCAGTAATTGTCATATCTGCCAAATCATGGTCGGGGCGGACCCCGGGCCCTCGTGCGCGAGAGCATAGCCGGGACATTAACGTCAAGATGATTATTAATGGCGTCACGACCATATAGGCAAATATTCAATACACGCTAGGCTTCTGATGGAAAGTGGCCACAGCCGCCTAAGGACATCAGCAACACCAGAGGCGTCACCAGTGCAATGTGTTTTTTTTAATCCCCGGTTCCAATATTCAACGACTTGTAGGTAAAAATACGAGTCAATCACAAATTTATTAATTTCTATCTAAAACTCTTACTTTTTACCGGTATTTCTTACCGATGACAGTAAGTTGGATACTGAGATCGGTCTTAAAAGTATTTAGCCACGATACACTACTATGCTATATTAGTATTATATACTATGACTATAACAAACGAAATACTATGATAATATCCTTACGTTATCGGTATAGTACGTCTAATATCACTTTGTTATAGTATGGCAGTGGACTATGAATTCTACCTTAGAACTAGCATAACACTTTTAGAACAAACCTCACTCCTGTTCAATGCTGTCACTGGCCATGGAATTCTGACACATGTGAAATGACGCGATGACAATGACGTCACTGTTGCCACGACAATGGCGTATAAGGGCGCTCCTAAACAGGCGATATATAACGCCCTGTAATATTGCGTGCGTTTTTACAATAATGCGTCCTTTCCACAAAGCTTAGTTTTTACCGTCCCTTAGCAACGACGTCATTTAAAAATTTTAGTGTTAATAATTTTATTAATAATAATCTCATTGATTGTAAACCTCATTAGGCATTATAAACGTTCTAGGATTGGACGACGCAAAAATACAAGCGTACTACTTCTCTTTTTGGGTCATTATCGCAGCGGTGTGTAAGATCGCATGCGTCCTAATACAAAACGTACTCTGAAAAGACGTCGCAATAACGCATATGATATTGACTCATCTGTGTGGGAATGCCCTTAAGAATCGAATCAAATAATTTTGAACGATATTGCACTAGGATCACCGGACGGGACGAACTGAAAATAGTACCATACGAGAATGCGTGAGGAGCTTGGTAAATGGCTCGCTTACGAGTCGGACCCCTTAACCATTAGGCCACCGACGCTCTTGAGTTTGGGAATGGGGCATATGCTAGTAAACCAAAAAAGAAAAAAAAATTCTTGACCACTCTATTTACAGATAGTGGCGTTAAGATATGTCCATACATTACACTGCTGCCGACTACAGCTAACCTATTTCTGATATGGCTACTCTTTCAACGTAAGGTTACTACTTACAATCTAAAAATAAAAATATTACAAAAACAGGACAGATCTAATTCGGCGGCCATATCACGAAAGCCTCACGCATTACTAATGCCATCTAGCGTCCAAATCACAAATACAGGGAAACCAACTCACAAATCAAAAATCCATGTCCAGTGAAGTCTAGGCAAAAGCGTTTACAGGAAGAAAAGCTTGTCCGAGAGAGCTTCGGCTGGCTGCTGATGTATGTTCTGGCCGACAAGGTACGCCAGTTTGTGGGCGTACTGGCACGGGGCTGGCACACGCACCGTGCCAGGCCAGTTGTAGTACAGATGGCACATTTTGTAGGTCAACCTCTGACACTGGTCGGGGGTCATTCCGCTGTCGTCGTGGACGACTACGTAGTGCGTGGGGGTCACCGTGCCCTGGTTCACCTTCTGGGAGACGATCAGGAAGTCGTACCTGGGTAGGGGAAATTTGGGGATGAGTCTTACGTATATCTAGAGGGTGAGCAATCCGAATGGGTTAGTGAGGAGAAATTCGAAACTATAATGTCATGAAAACTAAACGAAACTAAACTAAAAGAAAACTAAATATGTCATGTCATTGTTGCAAGCAAGCAGCAATTGAGCCATAGAAAAGACCACCGATGCCTATGAGCGAGGGTCGATAGCTCTCTACTTAAGGATAACTCACGGTACACCGTGCTGGGTCCGAACCGAGTCTCGGACTTAACATGAACGTAGCACGGTCATGCAATAATCGAGGGACGACCGAGTGGCGACCAAGCAATGACAATTCGGGGCCCCTCGGTGTCCATAGAAAATATATGGGATATTATGTGACTGTGCTACCGTTAAGACTCGACTCGGACCCAGCTTGGCGTAGCGTAAGTCATAGTAGTCATAGAGACAGACCAGCTAGGACCTCCCGTAAATCAGAAAATGGGCAGCAGTGTTTTCTGTTGTTGTTAATCACTGAAATCTTCAACCCGCCTGCCAACCGTGGGGTATCAACCCCACGTGTTTTGATGAGTTGTGTAGCCAATATCTCTAGTGTTATGGGACTTATAGGTAATACAACCGATCGCTACGTACGGGTCGATCTCTCTCTATTTGTGTATAAAAGCCAGCACAACGTACCCAAAACCAGTATATGATGACATAGCATATCCATGGACGCACCACAGCAATGTTAGCTCCTGTTATACTGGTTTCGGAAGGTTGATTTGTTGCCTTCTTTACAAGAGATCGCACCTATCTCGCTCCCTCCGTCTCACTCACCAATCGCGCCTGGTGATGGCGTGGTCGACGACAGTGCCAGGGTTCGGGTTGGCCAGCTCTCGGCCGGCTTTCATGAAGATCCTCGTGTTGATCCGCTTCTGGACCACCACGTAGGTCAGCGATGGCCGGTAGCTCTCGCCGACGTGGGTGAAGCAGACCTTCATTTGGGGGATCTCGTAGTCGCGGACCAATTTCAGTTGGCCGTCGCCGACGCCGTCCCTGTAAAGGATTTTTAAGTTTATTTTATTAAGCGTTGGAAGAGGAAGACCGAGACGTACATATTACGATATATCGATATGTTAAAGAAAGGCCAGGTCAAGAGTACTTTATACCGACGAGCATGTATGAAAAGGTCGATGAATGTGGACGAACCGTAGCAAGTGGAACAATAATCTCTCTGCCTACCCCTATGTAAAACGTGACTTTATGGCAGTTAACTCCTATACAGTAACTTAAATCTTAAACAAGACAAACATTGTTTGCTTATGCTACGCAGTGCCAAACGAGCAGACAGCTCACCTGATGGTAAGCGGTAACTGTCGCCAATAACATCTACAACAGCAGTTAACAAAAATGCAGTCTCGCAGATGCGTTGTTACTGTGAGGGCTAAGATGATTGCTAAATATTTCCCGATTCGTCTACCCCGAAATCTCTAACCAACCCGTACACGTTTGGCTGATGTAAGGTGGTGAAACTCAGAAACTGGTAATAGCTCAAACAATTCCTGGGAACACACGCCGCCGACTATGCCATTGTCGGTGTGAGGTAGGTGTACTTCGGCTATGGGGCAGTCAATATGTCACTATGTGTTTCTTCCTACGTCCTATCACTGTTCCATTTGACGAATTAAAGGTTTATTGAATGTCCTACTCAATAAAGAAAATAAGTAATTTGTTTCATATATTTTTGGAGCAACAATTTTAAAGAGCTGGTTAGAAAAATAATTAAAATTTTCCGATAGACCAAAATATTTCTAAAAAATGTTACTATGAAGTTAAATCTGTACGCAAAATGGTTATGTTGTTATAGGCTATTAGAATAGTGATATTCAGTACTGTACGCCCAGTGGTACATAGTGGTGGGCGTACAGGGCGTCGAGTCCGCTAATTTACTAACAATTTGATCGAATTGTAATTGGATTGCAATTGCAGCTCATTGGCAAATTTACATGTTTTTGACACTAATGGCTCGATTGAATTGTAATCGGATTGCTATCACTTTCAGTTTTTTGGTACAAAATTAATGATTACCTTTAAATTATTGAAATTTTCTTTTTGACTACGTGCTATAATAATAATAAATAAATAAATTATTTTCTCACATACAGTGTTACAGATTACAATTCTCAGTTTCCATTTCAAGATTGTAAGAACTGGAGCCTAAACTAGACTTTCGTCTGTATCTTAGGTCTCTTAAATAAGCGACATAAAGCAATTAAGCAAATAAGCCAAGCCAGTGACTCCTCTCTACCAATTTGCTGTGCCCAATCCGGGTCCATGTTGATTCTATAATGTTTCAAACTATCACGGACAGTTGTCCCGTGACCACGATGCATGCAACTGCGTCGAAATATTGGGCTACTCGTCAACAAAGGTACGCGGTAGGAAACCCGGAACATACCCTTAAAATGCATGTTGATTCTTGTCATTATTTTAACATCTATATGTAACCCATGGAATGCGAAATAAAGAATTTTAAATCTCTTACCGATACATAATAATCTTATCAGGCAAACAGCCGTTGGTCTGCAGGTAGTGCTTGAGCGCGTCCACTAGACACGACTTGAGTCCGTCCACGATCTCCTGGCCGCGCTCCTGGAACACGGCGCGCGAGTACCAGTGCGTCATCGACTGGTTGTACGACGCTATGAACGCTGGGGGGGAATGGGATATAAAGGTCAATCATCATCATCATCTTGGCGATATGTCCCGGTTGCGTCCCCGCGCAGAACGCGAGGGCCTAGGGCCCGCCTTCCTGCTAGTCTTCGGTCAATATATTGACATTTAGATATGGGTGTGTCGCTAATTCGCTAACACATATCCAATAGGCCGTTTTCTCCACAGCGGGAAACTGCATCTGAATTTCGATTTCATACGGCGGTTGTATGACAATCGAAAATACGACAAAATTTACCGCTGTCACGTAAACGGCCTTTTCAATCAGTTAGTTACCTTAGGAACTCTAGACTTCCTCCATCTAGATATGCATAATCTCAGATTACACCG
The DNA here is from genome assembly GCA_907269095.1 of Blastobasis adustella. Classification (NCBI taxonomy): domain Eukaryota; kingdom Metazoa; phylum Arthropoda; class Insecta; order Lepidoptera; family Blastobasidae; genus Blastobasis; species Blastobasis adustella. Next base: position 5,973,662 of record OU026129.1, read on the forward strand.
AGTAAGTTCCCGGAGGGAGTTCCAAGGTCTCCGAATTTTCTTGATTGTATGAAAATTGCCTATAAACCCGTTTTTTGGAACAGGATTTATAATGATTGAAATTGATATAAGGGCTTCCGCTGGGGACCCTGAGACTGGTTGAACAGTCTTGGGAGCCGCTTGGCACCCCGCAACAGTATATTGTTATTGGGAAAAAAGGTAGAGGTCAGTGGCCTAATGGCTTCCTGCGGACCTATTGGATATCTCAGTGGGCAACTGAATTTAACATTTGATAATTCTACATTACTCTAATATGGTATTCACAATGGCCAGTGGCCAACGTAGATGACGTAGTGTATCAATTTCCCACAGAGATAGCCCCGCTGGTCGGACTCGTAAGCTAGAGGTAACGGGTTCGAACCCCAGTGCCGCTATGCACATTAGTTGTACACTAACCGTCACCACATCGTGAGGAAATATGTACATTCACATTATTTGTCAAATATTTTTTGTCTAGTTAATACTTACAGCACACACTGCGACTCTTCCTGCCAGCATCGTGGTAGGAGTCGATGCCGACCACCATAGCGGTCTTGAACGGGATCCCAATGGTCCACAGCGTGCCGCCCAGCTTGCAGTTGATCTGTAGTAGAATCTTCTGAGTAACCGACCGCACCTTCTGCTGGTTCATTATCGTGCGGGCGTTTATCACCTGGAATGGTAGCGATAAAAAGGACATGTTATTATTTATGTGCAGTTTTCTTGCGAGTGATTACGATTCAGAAATTCAATCAACGTGATAGGATCGATAGGAGGAGAAGATATCGTAGCAAAACTAAGGTCACCGACATAGGTCTCAAAGTCGCAAAACTTATAATAGCGAGCCTTTTAACCGCGTACGAGCTAGATGTGTAGAATGAGGTCACCACTGCCTATAAAGATTAGCAACACCAAGAGTATCGCCAATGCGTTGCCCACCTCTATAACGGAAGGATGTGCGGAAGGCGGCAGGGGAAGGCCTATGTTCAGAAGTGAACATAGGCTGATGATGATAATGATAATGTATGAAATACGGGAAATAACGCAGCGTTCGCGGCTTGCATTTGGGATTTTAGGTCGTCGGTAACTGCCCCAGAAGTTATGATAAAGTTACTCTGTGAATATCAAAGGTGTCATAGAACTTGATACTCACAAAGAAAGTTTAACAAAATGTATAGGGTTCTTATCCATTACATATAATTATGAAATTTGGCAAGAAGGGTATTACGAGATCAGAAACCCTCCACCATTGTGGAGGAGGCTCGATTCGATGCGCTGTTTATTTTTTTTTTATTTTTTTTTAACTTTATTGCACAATTACAGCAATTGGCGGACTTAAAGCCAATGAGGCTTTGTCTAACAGTCAACCAGCAGACTATGCAGAGAGTGATTAAGTAGGTGCTACTTAACAGAAAAACATTGGTAAAAGTGAAAGAAATACATTTGAGATTAGATTAAATTAAATTAAATGAATACTAATTAAAAAAATATATACGATAAACATATACCTATTATATATACATTCACTAGATACAAAATGTGATAATGACTACGCCAAACTCATCACTCATTACCTACGACCTCTTACTCAAAATAAAATATTTTAGCAGTTTTTTAAACATTAATCGATTCTGCGCCTTTCGTACGTCCTCAGGTATGTCATTCCAAAAACGAGCTGCCTGTATTGTGAATGAGTGGCTGAAGGAGTTGGTCCGATGAGGGAGAATGTCAAGGCATAACGTATCGGAGGAGCGGAGATCACGGTCATGAGTCAAACACAATAGTCGGAAATTGTGCTTGAGATAACTCGGCGAGAGAGGATTGTCCAGAATTGAGAAAAGTGTAGAAAGGACACGTGATCTCCTTCTCTCCCGAACAATCAACCAAGACAACCTCTCTCTGTACTCGGAGATGTGATCATATTTTCGTAGCCCGAAAATAAATGATCACCCCAGATGTCTTCTATTCCGTCATTCATTCAATAAGCGTGTGAGACAGTAACCTCTGATGTCTGAGTTTCTTTCATACATACCTAACGTCTTTTTCCCATAGGGTAGTCACTTAGTCCGTGTAAATACCACAGAAGCCGACACGACTTACCTGCGAAGGCACAGGATTCTCAGCACAGCAGATCCTCTTGATAGCGGCGTATCGGTCGTCTCGAGCCGTGGGACAGATCGCCACTACAAGTTGCACCGTCGACGATATACTGCGTTTCAGCGCCTGTGGGGGGTTGCAACGTTACAAAAGTTTGTACGAAACAAGACCATATATTATGGAAAGTAGTATCTGTCGCCCATAAAATTTACACGGTTTTGTTTAGAAAGTAGTGGTACTTTTTACTTTTTTCTGAAAATGATAAGTAGATTCTAATATCGACACAGTACGGCTAGCAGAAGTGTGCTCTCGCGCGCGATAACCAACAAAAGGCGCGACATTGAAACTACTATCTCTTCCATCTTAGTAATGAGAGAAGTGTCACGAGCACACTTCTGATAGCCGTGCTGTATACACAGAGTAAATAAATCCTCGCCTAACCTGTATATAGGCATCAGTCCGGTCGTTGGGCAGCCGCACCATCTCGGGCGGGCTCACGTTAATGCCCATCGGCCGGCAGCAGCGCTTCAGTGTCTCCAGGAACTCCTGACGGTGGTAGGTAAGAGTGAACATACATACAGAGATACAGATAGACATACTCGACGTCTAGCATCTTTGGTGACGAGAGAGGTAAGCGGCAGTGATATCACAGTGGAGTAGAATTAACCAAAAATGGGACCAGAGGTAAAACGAATTACAATAGAAATTATTATTGCGGCAAATGGTAGGTAATATGCTTCTGATCAACACACTAAAAATATATTTATTTATTTATTTTATTTATTTGTTGATGCACTAGCAGCTTGAAGCTGATGCGTGCATTTTACTAGCACTTGTGTTAGTCATGCACATGTACCTATGGTGCTTTTGGTATGAAGGAGCCCAAAAGGATTTTTTGGTTTATCGTAAATATCTCGAAAACATTGCGTCCTACGGGAATATGGTCCATGACAAAATTACAGCCTATCAAATTCTCTAAAGTTTTTCTGCAAATTCGATATTGTCACTTCGTCACTCACAACAAATGTAATTATTACAGTAAAATACATAAAACCGCTTAGCATTGGAATTGTTAGTAAACAATAAAGAAGAGCACTACTCACGTTGGTGACATTCTTATCGCGATCCGTATACAGCACCACCCATCGCATGATATCGACTGCCTGCATCACAGCGTTCCGTATGACGTCACCGTTCCAATCGGCATTGGGCTTCCCTGCCACCTTGACGTTCTTTCCGAAGTAGAGGGGCTCTGGGGCTAGTGTTCGAGCGGTGATGTTGATAGTCTCAGGGGCAATGCTGAGACCCCAGCCCTTGAGTCTGTTCCGGGCAGATTCGTTCTCCATCACGTTCTGGATGTACTGTTGGGGGAGATAGATAGATACACTGTTTATTGCACACAAAATTAAATAAAAGAAAATTTAACAGGCCTTTTCAAACAGGTTTACAGTATGAGGGATCTTTTAAAATGCAAAGGAATTGAACTTCCGAGTTTTCAACCAACGTCTTAATTATAGAACGAAAATGGTAAACAGTGTGAACACCATGGCCGTTGACTTTATTTTAAGGTATTTTATTTCATTTAATGAAATTATTTAAAAAAATTATCTTTATCATCATAATTTTGGCGGTTCAATATCCCGGTTGTGTTCTCGCGCGCGAGGGTCCCAGGTCTGCCTTGATCAAGATCCAAGATTTGGCAGATCAAATAATTACAGCAGAGCGATTGCCATCATCTTAAGAGTAGCCTGATCATATTGGATCATGGTTACACATTAAGTCGCCTGAATGTGCAGGTTTCCTCATCATGTTTTCCCTCAGTGTTCAACTTATATACATAACTCAGAAAAAGTCATTGGTCCATGGCGGCACTACCGAAAACGATAGCCACCGACGCTCCTAATATTTATTCACTACTTCCCACTCTATCTGTAGCCCATTCGAATACCTCCTCAGGCGCCATGAAACTTTTCAAACTTTCCCCTCTGAAAAAAATTACGATGATCCATCCCATGCCATTATATTTACTGAGTTACCTACCTTTTTGAACGCAGAATGTCTCTGGTTGGGCGTGATCCGGGTATACGTGGCGACGTCCTTCATCAGCCGGAAGTTGCTTCGCTGGTCGTCCGTGAGCCCGGTCAGCTGGCACAGCTCCGGGACCAGACAGATCATGAAGTCCGTCGGCACTTCGGACCCGGGCATGCGTTTCGTGTCCCTTGGGGATGGAAACATACATATTAGACACATACCCCCAGTATGTGTTGTGCAAGGCTGTGCATACAGACAAAACGTTGTCACGTGACACAAAAAAAAAAGTAACTTTGTAACCATAATGTGGCTGAAAAAGCGAAACTGCCAAGAGGATGTAAGGTATTCCGGTTTTTTTACTTATTGAAACCACGTAAGTATTATCGCTACGAAAAGTCGAAGTTTCGGTAACTAACAAAAATTGATTTTGTGCTAGTCTGTGCACGGGTAGACCAAAGTTTTGTGGGTCTCCAAAACGTCTGTTATCGCTACAAAGTGGATTTTTTCTTGTACACGACAACATAGGATAACCACCACCCTTTCATTTGATACCAAACACGACAGGATCATAAAATATATTTTTTTAATTCTATATAAAAAATTGATGACGTCACTACTGCTGCATGGGAATATTTTTAAGAACTACCGCTCAAAATGATTGTTGTAACCTAAAACACCCGTGTACCAAACGGCTATCCTGTACATCGATTTGCGGTTTTTTATCAATATTTGTCGTGTACACCGTCCACTATAGGTACTATTAGATTGTGGTTGAATTTTCAGTATAGTATAGTATTTACCCTCTTGTGTAGGTATGTAGCGACATCTATCGCTCCAATAGGGAAACTCAAGAATACTAACATTACGAGTACACGAACATAAGGTTGGCAAGCATCCGCACATAGATGACGCTGACCATCCATGTAGGATGGTCTAGCTAGAGAAGTGGACACACTTCTTGGACAGGTTAGGTTCCACGGCATCTATACTACTTCCAACGATCAACTGTCGGACCCTTGGTCCCCTTGTCACAACACCCGGTCAGGTGGATAATTACCCTTTTCCACTTTCTCCATCTTCGCTTGCCAACATTGGCGGCTAACATATCCCTTCACCGCCAAATGTACTTGGGTAGCCAAAACTCAAAATCACCGCCAACATCAACAATATATTAAAAAATACTAACCTGGATATCAGCATAGGCTGGTCCCAATCAATGATGTCGATCCCGTAATTTTTCTTATAATAATCGACGTACGAGATCTTCACCGGCGTCCCTTTTTCGTTTTTCTCAAACGTGGACTTCGGCGTCATCGTGTCGTCAATGCTGTCGACTCTAAAAGGGTAAAACAAATTATTAGACTTATTATAAGTAAGACAATAATATTAATATGAAAGCATAACGTCGGAAAACTCCCACAAAGTCTACTTCATCATCATCATCATCTTGGCGTTATGTCGCGATTGCGGCCCCGCGCGGCACGCGAGGACCCAGGGTCCGCCTACCAGCTACTCCTGGCCTGGCATATCATTCTTGACTACGTCAAGCCATCGCTTCTTAGGCCGGCCTCTCCTTCCCGTGCCCCACAAAGTCTACTTAATACTCAAATATTTTCCAAACACTGAACCGTTTTTAATAATGTAAGATAATTTAATTAAACAAAGCTTAGAACCACTTCAATTTAACTAGTTTTCAAATAAAGACAACCGCAGCGAAATCCGTTCGGTACGATGCCACAAACAGACACACAGAACACACGTCAAACAAGACCCCGAAATATTTGTTTCATCATCATCATCATATCAGCCGAAAGACGCCCACTGCTGGGCATAGGCCACCCAGAGATCACCACAAAGACCGGTCCTGTGCCTTCCGCATCCAGCTGGTCTAAGGCCTACCCACGCTGTGTCTTCCGGTGCGTGGGATATTTGCATCAGTTCGGTACAATGTCAGACACACAGATTCTGATACACACGTCAAACAACACCTGTGTTCTATTCGTTAAGGGGGTTAAAATTGCGTCACACATCTCACCGAAAGTCATTCAGCGTGAGGGGGTAAAAAGTCACACAACTCACCGAAAGTCTTTCAGCATGGGGGGTAAAAAGTCACAAAACTCACCGAAAGTCTTTCAGCATGGGGTGGTAAAAGTTACACAACTCACTGATAGACTTTTAGATTGGGGGTAAAAAGTAACACAAACTCACCGAAACAGCTTCTTGTTGTAAGTGGTCATAACGGAGCACCCGATCAGTTTCTCCATCATGCTCTTCTTCCAATTGGTGCCGTCGCTCTGGATCGTCTCCTTGATGAAGGAGAGAACGGACTGCGTGCGAAGGATGCGGTGGGCCGAGTCCAGGGTCAGCATCAACCCGCCCTCGTACTCGTCTACTGCTGTTACGTAGCTGGAATAAATGAATAAATAATAAATGTGCTTGAACAGTTCACACAGCGCCTGTTTGTGAGATCCTGGATGGCACGGTTGGTTGTGACTGGCGGTACGATCCTTCACAAGAAAACCCGGCAGACATCGCTTCACGATGCTTGAACACACACCACATTAAATATGGTGGAATGGGCCATCGTACTTACATTCGGATGAGCCAAAATCTGGCCCCAAAGTAAGCAAAGCTTGTGTTATGAGCCAGACTTTAAGTTTTAAATAAATAAACAAATAAATAAAACTGATAAACTACTTATACATTTTTAAATACTTACATATTATATATACGACACCCAGACCAGTAACAGAAATAATAATTCATAATTTCGATTTCTGCCCGCCCGGGAATCGAACCCGAGACCATTGCGTGACAGACTGCATGTTAACCAACTGAACCACTCAGGTCGTCAATGGGCGTTTTCTGGATATTTGTTCACTAGACAATGACGCGATTACAAAGTAAGTCGATTACCGCAATTTGAGTGCATTCGGACTGACAACCAGAATCAGAATCAGAACCAGAAACCAGAAACTGTTATTTTTGATATACCTACGGTTACTAAGGATTACTATTTATTATCTAGCCGCCTTCTAGACCAGCCCTGCCGCGGTGTCGAAATTAGTCCTTTATTTGTTTAAAATTCTAAATGACTTACCCCGGCCAGACCTCCAGCCTATGCTGCGGTATCTGTATAGCAGCGGACTCGTTGAAATGCTGTCTGCCGAACCTCACGAGTTGCAAGTCTCGCATGATCTGCTTGAACAGCACGTTGTAAATGTGCACCATCTCGTTGAGACGCCGCGTGCGACGGAATATCACCTGCGGGATTGAGTTTTGAGTTGGGGTTGTAATTGAGTTTCAATTTAGTACGATTTATGCTACTAAAGTCGTTAACTACACATAGACGAGGTTAATTAGATAATACAGATTTTTTACAGTTATAAAACTGTAAAAAACCGTATCTGTACATTGAAGTTTCAGAAAAAATAGTCTGTGTAGGATTCTGGGATAAAAATATGGCCAAATTTTTTTTGTCTGTCTGTTTGATCGCGCATTACGCAAATATTACTGAACGGATTTTGATTCGGTTTTGATACTTTTGTAGCTCGAAGTCCAGGGTATAATCTAAGCAATATTTCCTCTAATTCGGTTAGGTAAAACCAGAGATACAGCTTGACCTCCCTGCTCTACAGGGAGTGCAAAATGCTTGTCTGCAGCTGCAGAGTGACTGACCCCCCTTGCATATATTAAATGTATGGTAGGGTGAGAATCAGTTCTTTCTGCAGCCGACTGTACTAGCATTTATACAATACGACGGTCACTTAAAATGGAAACGCGGGAATAAGCTAAACTGTCATAAAAACTATTACCTCGCGAACGAAGTCGCGGGCAAAAGCTAGTATTCAATATTATTGTAATAACTAATTTCGACTATCTCGCACACACACTGCCACAAGACCAGTGCCGCCTTTAAAACATAAACATTTAATTTACCTGATAAACGTGACTTCCCGCCGAACCGCCGAATATACCCAGCTTAATATAAGACTACACTGTAAATACTTACCCTACCCTTATATTTATTTATATTTATAAGGGTAAAGAAACACTTACCGATATATTAACTTTACTCTCGTCAAACGGATTCGTGGACTCGAGATTGGTGGCCTCATCGGGTAACATGTGAGGCACATACAATGTGGTGCCATCGAATGTTCTGGTCTTAAAATATTCGCTGTGTTCTGCAAATAAAAAAGTATGGTAGGAACCACTTCACTACAGCCTAATTGGCCATGTATTCCAGTTATCCCCATTAGCAGTATCTGCATTATCGACAAGAGCGATCGAAATGCAACTCAATGTGCTCTGCATACATTTGAAATTGGCGTAGCGGAATAAGGCAAGTGTAATTTTATTTTGCTTTGCCAATTTCAATCGTATGTGAAACATATTCAGTTGCAATTCGGTCGCTCACGCTCTCTAGACTGTCATACTACGCAGGCTGGGCAATTAAATCTACAAAACCAGTCGACCGCAAATTGTTTTAAAAATAGTACTAAAATAAGGTAAGAAATTACGGTTCAACAGCTTGTATCGCATCGCCATGAAGTCCTGCTCTGGTGTGTACTTCACTTCGTATTCGAATACGTATTTTTCTTCGAAGTTCAAGTATATGAAGTTGGCGGTCACGTCGCACGGCTCACCGGATGTGCCCTTCATTACCACTGGCGGCGTTTCCTTCACTTCGCTCTGAAAAAATAAATTTTCTTAGTCATTATTTTAGGATTTGAGATGAGTTTTAGACTGACGAATGGTTTGTGAGTCTCCTTAACGTCTACTATCACCACAAAGCGGAATTTTTCTTGTACTCGGTAATGTAGGATAACAAACATACGGCACTCTCACAGTTTATAATTTCTGTCTGAAAAAAAAATGGCTGTTTCGACACGCGTTACAGCGGATTACAGTGCAGTACACTTACGTAAGGCTTATTCTTGGCCACAGAAGACCTCGTAGTGGACAATGTACTGCCGACCGTGCTCTCTGCCATCTGTTGGGTGAGCTGGGGCATGGGATCGCCCGCCGCACCGCTCTCCGCCGCCCTGGCAGCTTGTGTTGCCTTCCTATAGATTGGAAAATTTACATGTTAACTATAATAATAAATAAATAAGATCTTCAACATATCAGCCAGAAGACGCCTAATGCTGGGCATAGGCCTCCCCCAGAGATCTCCATAAAGGCCGGTCCTGTGCCTTCAGCATCCAGCTGGCACCTGTGATCTTTACCAGGTGGTCGATCCACCTTGTGGGAGGCCTACCCACGCTGCGTCTTCCGGTACGTAATAAGCTCTTCACAAACAAATAATACGTAAACAAGTCAGCGCTATACAATTTTCATAGCTATATTTATTTGTGAGATACTGGTGCCTGAAAAAGGTTCTAGAGAACCTGTGGTACAGGTCACGAGGCTCCCACCTCACGGATTTACTAAGAACGTTATGTTACGTCGTAACGCAACAAGGTCGATTTTAGTTTGCAATAACATACTGATAGTTAACAGTATCAACCTTTGCGAAATTTTGGTTACACGGAAAGTTTTGTCAAAACTGATGAACTAATTTCATCCCGTGAAAAAAATAGGTTTCCGTGGAAAAGTTGATTGTTCACAGACCGTACTGCGTGCGGATGAAAGCCGCTGAGAACGGCTAGTACTACATACCTCTACCACAGGTTCTCTGGAACCTCTTTCAGGCACCAGTCTATCACAAATAAATATAGCTATGAAAATAGTGCTGACCAACTTACGTATTATTTGTTAGTAAAGAGGTAATAAATGCACATTTATTAATTTTATATTTAGAGAGGCTTACTAACAATGTTTGCAACAACTTGATGCCTCGGCCGGCGCCTCGCGCGGGCGGCTGCTGCGGGCCGGGACTCAGGTCCGATGCAGGGGTGAACGTGGGTGCCGGGGTTGGTGTTGGGCCTGCAATGAAAGTGGCATTACTGCATCAATCTCCCTAAACTAGAACATCCTTATCATCATATCAGCCGGAAGACGCCCACTGCTGGGCACCTCCCCCCGTGATATCTACTAAGACCGGTCCTGTGCTTCCGCATCCAGCTGCGATCTTTACCAGGTCGTCGGTCCACTTTGTGGAAGGCCTATCCACCACCTACATGTGGTCGCCACTTAAGAACTTTACTGCCGCATCGGCCATCTGTTCTGCGAGCTATGTGCCATGCCCACTGCCGACTAGAACACTCCATCAGCAATGTCTCCAGTGTGGAGTTTGCCCCGCACAAAGCCAGCAAATGTGGCTGGCTGCAGCCACATGTACCTACATGTACTCAATAAAGAATCTGTACTGTTACTGTGGTAGGAAGGCGCCTGAGTCGAAAGTTAGGCTTAGTAAGATTTTAGAAAACTTTAGTGTACAGCAAGAATAAAATAATTAGAAAATTGGCTGACTCATACAGCAAAAAAAATATTCTAGAAATTTCCTACCATCATATTGCGTTCTTCAGACAACATATTCGACTAATGCCAATAACTGAATCAAGTAATGATATATCAAACTTTGTAACCCCTTACCTCCTGGTTTTTGATACTTGGACAGCATCATAGCAGCTAGCTTGCCCCTGCCACCCACCATAGAAGAAGAGACTGATGAGCCAACCTGCAAATTAAATTAAAAAATGGCATACATAAAAATTATTCATAGATTTATAACCTATGTTTTGTTTGTTATGTAGAAACATGGGTGATACCACTGGTATTGCAAACATCCATAGGCTGTGATGACTGTTTACCATCAGGCAGGCCTTAATTGTTAGCCCACAGTTGTTTTAAAAAATATTACGTAATTGTGTCTGACTTGTACCCTGAGGTGCTGGGTTCGACCTCCGTTACAAGTTACAAGACCATATGGTATATTTCAAATAGACGCCCGCCGCACGCGACGCATTAAATCCTTTTTGGATCGCATATGCTGTAAAATGAACAGACAGTGTTGGTCACACTAGGCATTTAATACCAAAAAAATTTAGAACAATCTATGCAATTAAGATAGGTACAACCTGTGGGTACAGTACAACCTTTAGATAATCACTTACAACACTAGGAGTTACGCTGGGTCCAGGCGTGGCTTCTGGGGACGGGTCCTGAGAAGGTGGAGGTGAATCCATCATCTGAGATTTCTTGAGGGCCTGGAGCAGCGCTAGGCCCCGACCACGGCCCTTACCAGGGTCCGCCATGCTTCTGACCTAAAAGCCGATAACGGATTATAATTAATTTACATACATTTATGACATATAGAACAACAAATTTCCATAACTAAACAAATTTTTTGCAAACCTCAGCTAATCGTTTACAAAAAGGACTTACCAATAAAAAGAAGAATAAATACACCCAATAAAAAATCAGCTCCCAGACCCAAACCTATGGCTTTCGTTCTATAATAGAAAGAAAAGTATTATTTTCGATTTTACCTTCAAACAATATGATTTTTATTACAAAATAACGTGTGCTTTTCTTTGGGAACACCTTTTCACCATCATCAACCAATCAACAACAACAAGAAACAGAAACGTAAAAATTGTCTTTGCTGCAGGGACCACAGACTATGAACTACAGGGATTGCGCACGCAATAGTGCACAAAAAAATTGCCGAGCGAGAGATCTTTAGTAGAGTGATGTCCTTTTCTATATGATTTTTTTTTATTGAACATTGATAATACAGGGTGTTTCATAATACATGTATAAAGTATATGTATAAAGCCGTGAACTGGGTGGAGTGCTACACGTATTAAAACGATAGGTACAATCATTTTTTTCTTGCGTGGAATAGTTAGCGAGAAAATGACTATCGAACTTTTTCTTTTTCAATGTCGATAATGACATTTTAAAAACGAAAGACTGCATCTCTAGAAATCAGTTGTAATAGGTTAATCAACCGCCGACAAACGCCCCGCCCCGCCACGGGCCGAGGCGAGCCGGCCTGTGGCGGTGCCTTTGATCTACGGCGCGGCTTCCATTGACGAAATTTACCTACTTTCGTGTTCGTGTTCGTTCATTCGATTTAGTTGTTCACTTGAAATAGAGTTGCGCTTCAACGTAGTCGATATGATTATTTTTCTTTAAAAACGAAGATTTTTTAATGAAAATTAAAATTCAATGTCCGGATAATTTGAAGTCACTAGTGTACTCTTTGCAAGCTATACTTTAACACCCTTTCGGCTTTATACATGTATTACGTAACACCCTGTATAGATTTGACAATCGAAATAATGTGTACTTACGTACATGTAAAATACGCACTAAGCTGAAGTGGTCTGAAATTACACAGTAAGTCTATCCCACTCTGCCATCCCATAATTTTACAATTTTACAACTTATGAGAGATCTGTGGAGGAAGATGAGAGTGATTATATCATAATTTAAATGAAACAATTTTTTCAATTTCTCCAAAACTAAATTTTCTAATCATTCAATTCTAAAGAATTGATTCCAAAGTTTTAACGGGAAAATGACCGCTCAAACGCGTGACGGAGAAGCGGAGGTGGGCGTTAATGACAGCGACACAGTGAAAACTAATACTGTTGTTACCGTACACTAGTGGTTAATGTATAGTTTTTTTTTGTTGCAATAATGATTTTCATTATTATTATCTACAAAAAAGTGTAGGTACTATGACAACATCAATTAATTTTTTTTTAAATTTTATTTCGGTTCGTGTTCAACTTTATGATTCACAGAATAGTTTTAAAGATTACCTTCAACATACTACTCTTTATTTATAGTATTGGTATAGATAAACAGGGTATGAGGACTCCACAGATGTCTCATTAGTTCGTCAAAAATTATGCTCCTTCACTAACAGAGTGGGATGGAATGACTGTGTAGTAACTATCTCTATCGGATCCCTTTTTTACGCATTTCAGATGCATATCATTTCCATGGTCCATGCAGAGGACGGACGGAATGTCAAAAAATCCATATTGTCTATGCTCAATACAAAAAAAATGTTTTTGTGCGCAAAAACATAATAAACTACGAAATAAAGTTTTTTCCATATTGTTCTATTACCTATCAACTTTTACCAGTGTTCAGGCGTCCAGCGCATTGTATTCTGTGATCCAGCGTCCAGCTATACAGCAAGGCAACAACCAACTACAAAACAAGTTCAATATATTTATTCGAAAATGTTACGAAATACATTGCGAACAATTCGGTTTGGTAACCGATTTAGCCGCGTATATTCGCTACACAGGTAAACTTTTCAAAAATAATCATCTTTAATCTTTACTCCATCTTCTGGGCCAACCAAGCCAACCTTAACTGCACGCGGTCAGGTCCTGGAGTGGCGAATCGGCTTCGATGGAACGGATTGTGCGGGTCAAATGGCAGGGTTAGAGGATACCGAAGGGTACAATTCCAAAACAATATGAGAAAAGGCACTTGGGGAAAAAAGCCAAAGCACTACTTTAATTATGGATTTTGATGGGAAACCGCATTCAGTAAATCAGAAATTTTTTAGCGCTACACAGTGACAAACGAGCTGCCAGCTCACCTGATGGTAAGCGGTAACTGTCGCCCATAACATCGGCGATTCATAAATTTAGGTTGCAGGCAACAAAATATAGAACTGCAGGTGCGTTGTCACTGTGAGGACTAAGATGCTAAATTGTTGCTTGGTGGCAGAAATAGATAAGGTGGTGGTACTCACCCAGGCGGATTCCTCAGGATTGACATAATCCTACCGACATGATATATGAATAGCTTTCCTGGTATAAGTATGTCTGTTTCATTTTTTTAGTGAAATAATGACAGACAGATATTAATAGGTTAAGATGACACTGATTTGGTTTGGAAGTGGCTTATTATCTTTTATAGAGAACTGTGTGCAGGGTTGTAGGCAAAGGATCACTCTTTCCCTTTGAATAATAATAATAATTATTATTGTGTTTAATCAGGCAGGCAGTTTAACAACTGATTACCCTGTATGAATGTGTTATTCTACGCCACATGCTAAAATGTAATGATCAAGTTTGTTTATACTTATTGACATGATAATCTTGATTTGATTGGTTTCTTTCTTTACAGACTCTGTGACATGAAAGAATATAGTGGCTTGTCTCATAAGGCAAGTCTTCAGAACAGTTTAAAAACCAGCAGCATAGGAATCAATTCATGTCAATGCCGAACTATGTTCATTCAAACTCAAGACACACCAAATCCCAACAGTTTGAAGTTTCTACCAGGAACAAAAGTATTGGAACCAGGTCAAACACTTGATTTCCCAAATATTGGGGCTGCACAATGTAGCCCTCTAGGTAAGGTTTTGTAAATTGCATGAGCTTTAATTACATACAATGCATAATCATTAATTACATACATCACATACATACGTAGTACACATACCATCACACAATTTTCCTGTAGACCCCTAAAAGACATTGATTTAATATATCAACCTTAATTATGTAATTTAACCGTACTTGAACATTAATCAATGGTCTTATGGTGAGGGAAAACATAGTGATGAAACCTGCACATTCAGTAGACTGAATCTGTAACCATGATCCAATATGGTCAGGTTCCCCTGTTAACAGGGTCACTGAGGCTAGACGGCAGTTGCTCCACTGTAATTACCTGATCTGCCAAATCCTGGATTACAGTCAAGGCGGACTCCAGCCCTCGTGCATGAGGTCACAACCAAGACATTAACACCAAGATGATGAACTAAGTAACTTAACATTAATTCTCATTTCAGCAAAGATGATATTTCGAATTGACGGGGTAAAAGCTGTATTCTTCGGTGCAGAATTCATTACTGTAACTAAAAAGGATGATGATGTAGAATGGAAACTACTGAAACCTGAAATATTTGCTACCATCATGGATTTCTCTGCCAGCGGTCTGCCTATAGTGACAGATGCTAAACCTTCAGGGGATACTCGTAAGATTCTTTTATACTTATGCATAGTGGTTTGATACAAACATACTTACACACTACTCACTACCAAATCCTATAAGGTTTGACCTGGATTAAATAAAATTTTATGAGCTACAAAAATGGTAGTGGGGTTTGGAAGTAAAAGCTACGAGGCACTCTTACAGGAACTTGGACTATCAACACTGGAAAAACGTAGACAACTTGGTGATCTGATAGAAACATATAAGATACAATATGGATATTATGATGTAAAGAGACTAGAAGCCATACTGAAATTGTCAAGATCACAGGGAACCAGTAACCCCAGACACAATTTTTTGCCAAATAGGATTGTCAGTGCATGGAATGAATGCCGGAATCAGTGATCAGTGCTCCATCAGTGAACTGTTTTAAAAATAGACTGAATAGACATTCCAAATATTGTGATATATTAGCATAATATACATATAAAAAATAATAATAATATTAACTTTCAGAAATTAATGAAGATGATGACGAAATAGTGCAGATGATCAAAGAGCTTCTGGACACTCGCATTAGGCCGACTGTACAAGAGGACGGTGGTGATGTATTATTCGTCGACTTCAAAGATGGCTTGCTGCGTCTTAAGATGCAAGGCTCCTGCTCATCATGCCCTAGCTCCATTGTTACTTTAAAAAATGGGGTTAGTATGTGTAGTGTATTTACATTTTATGGTAGTAATTTAAAAGAAAAATGTGAACCCATTATTGCCTATTTTGTATGTTTGTCTGTGAGTCTACCAACCAAGATCTTTCTTCATCCAGACCACCGTGTACAGGGTAAGGTAGTTAACACTCAGTATCCTGATCAAAGAAATTGGATACCTTTGTTTTTTTTATGTCAAATGCAACAGGCAAGTGGGCCACCTGATGGAAAGTAGTCACCGCTGCCTATAGATATTAGCAACACCAGGTTATAGCCAATGCATGGCCCACCTCTAAAACCCTGGAAGAGGTTGTCTCTAGTTGCTGAATTTTTTTTATTTTTAAGTTTAGCCAGGCATTTGACTGCCAATCTCACCAGGTGTTAAGTGACAATTTGGCCGAAGGTGGAACATGCCTGTCTAGGAACAGCCTATTCACTCTAACCTTGAAGGTGACCAGATAATAAATAATAATAATGCTTCTACTGTTTAATTGAACCTTGTTTGTAATTTCAGGTACAGAATATGATGCAGTTTTACATACCAGAAGTGGTAGCTGTTGAGCAAATTGATGATGAAGGTGATTTATTGAGTGATAAAGTTTTCAAAGAATTCGAACAGTTAAAAAATAAGATACCCGAAGAAAAATCTACAAAATGAATATAAAAATATGTTAGGAAACAAATTGTATACTATGTAAATATAGATTGCAGTAAATGTTATTTAGAACTTTGTAATAAAAATATTATGTTAAATAATTATCATCAACAAATCACATTTTTTGTAGACACCTTTGGTGCTTAATAGCTTGTAATATAATAGATATTCACTTTCCAGCAGTCGCTTACTTTTTAATTCTACATTCAGTTGCACAATCAGATAAAATGTTTCGTGTGCGTATGTGTCAGTATCCTAAATTCAACAGCAAAAAGCGTGAGAGCTCATAGAATAAGGTCCATTTTTGTATCACTTGTATTATGTTACGCGTCGCTCTATTTTTCGAAAGCCGTGATACAAAAAAAGGACGGCGGCATAGGCCTCCCTCTGAGGTCTCCACAAAGGCTGGTCCTGTGCCATCCGCATCCAGCCGATAACTGCGGTGCGACATTTACCAGGTCGTCAGTCTACCTTGTTGGAGGCGTACCTACCCACGTTACGTGTGTAACTACAAATGATAAAATGGAAATCAAATCTCTTTATTTTTCATTAATTATTTTATTTGTATGTGGTTTTGGATAAGAATAAAAATGGAACACATTATTGTTCATGTTTACTATAGCAACTGCAGCATTTATTAACAATGGTTTGAATATCTTGAATAGTTCCAATGAAATTTTACCACTAGTTTTGATACTCGGACAAAGTACGAGTAAATTGACACAATAATTAATTCGTTTTATAAATATATTTTCGACAAAGGTAACTTAGAAAGCCATAAAATATATTAGTCATAGAAAATTATATTACTTAAAATATTAATAATCTTATTTATCTAGTGCCTCTACTTTTTATCTACATTGGGTTGATAAAATAGTTTAAAATTATTGCACTAAAAGTAAAATTTATTTAGGTATTCGAATGCTTTATTTCCTAAATAGAATTAACATTAAAATTATGGAAATAGCTGTACAATGGCAGTGTTTTTATACCTAGGAATATTGCGTACTTCCTATTCTATCTAAAAATTAAAAGCCTACTTGAAGTAGGTATGTAATAGGTAGATGCACCATTCAAATAGATGAAAATCATAAGCTTTATTACTAAAACAATAGATAAACAGAATCTATACATAATTTCAATGTTATGAAAGCTTTTGTCTCGGTACTTCAAAAACCATACCGTTTCTGTTAAATTTGACTTTTTGTCTGTATGGGACCGTCCTTTCTCTGTAAGGGACTCACTGGCGAACATTCGCTTGGCTTGGGCAGCATTTGTTGCACTAGAGTTTGTTTTGTTGCACTTCATTCGCGAACCAAAGATTCGATGCGAACACAGCTACTAAAATTAAATTTGTCTGACGAATCAGGGGCTGAATGTTCGCCAGTGAGCACCGCAGAAGCACCGCCCCTAACTGTAACTTAAAAGTATCTAATCGACCAATACGGTGTTGTCTTTTATCGCACCGGTGGTGCCATCTTACGGGGTTTGTCGGGAACATCAGCAGCGACCACTTGCTCTTGTCGCAAAAGAGAAACGCGGGTATCTCACGCGTCTATCATGGGCGACACCTAAAGCAATAAACAAATGTTATTAATTGAAAAACCTGAGTTTGAGGTTTCCGCGTTAGCTGATAGGGATGAAATAAGATGTAAGAACTCACTAGTCACAAACTATGAACTCACTAGTTGTGAGCACGTACGTTCGAATGTTTTTTTTTTTTTTTTTGTATGCCTCACATTTAAATTGGAGATTTTCCGACAGCCGATAAAAAAGAAAAAATGATTGTAATAGATGGCGTTGGTTACATGATTTTCAAAAATAAATCAAAATGAGACCGTTATCTAAATGTATAAAAATTTAGACTGCATTTTTTTGTCAGAAAAGGTACTAAAACTGAGTATCTTTGCACGAAATAGCTTTCCGAATTCGGTTGGAACTTTGGTTGTCCAATTCATTATATGAGAATCGTGTCTCAGCAACGCCATCTAGTGAGGGCCGACGAACTACACTTTTTACTTTTTAAACTAGCTGCCAGAAAATCGCCCATTGACACTTGCACCGCTACACACATACGAATACGATTATCACATCACATAATGAAAGTCTCGAGAGCCGATTATTACTCCGTGACGGTATATTATAATATCAATAATAATAAATATTATTTATTATTATGACACACACACCATGTGTAGGTATTGAGCGCAAGCGTGTTTATGTTCATCGGGCCCGACCGCTTACATCGAACGGACTAGCTCAAACTGCAACCAAAGGAGATAGCGATGTATCGAGTCTTAAATAATTGCTATTCGAATTATTTAAGCGCTCGTGCCTGATGGACATGAACCCGCGCGTGCACACTACCTACAAATGACCTTGCAATTGAAACATGGGCACCAATATACCTATACCACCAATAGCTTACCAATAGGCGGGCAAGTAAAAAATCAATAGGCGCTATCGAATAATCGAACTAATAATCGAAACCTAGAATCAATCATTAGATACCTAGCTATCAACCATGCGTCAACAATCGGAACGGAAACTACGTAAGCGGTGTGTCAGCACCACCGACATGTCGACATCCCTTCAGCCACATTCACATCACTTCAATTTTTTTCTATGACCAGATGTCGCTACTGAAAAGTAAGGTCCGTTTTCAAAATATTGCCGTGCTGAAGGATGACTCAGGCCCAGAACACGCGAAGCAACTCAAAAGAGATGAAACTGCAACTCGAGTTGCTTTTGAATTTCATGCCCATATTCTCTTATATGAAAGGACACATGTCATTTCAAACAAATCGCGAACAGACAGACAGACGCGGCGTAATATGTAGTGATAGACACGCTCAATGCTCATGCAATACCCATGTGTCCATACCAAATATATATGAGATATTCGTTGACCGTACTATGGCCGAGACTCGGCTCAGACCCGGCTCGGTGTAGCGTGATTCATCCTTCAGAACGGCAGTTTTTTTACAACGGACTTTACTTCTTAGTATAATTATCTGGTTGTGTTGTAATTTTTTAAAGGTACGGAATGAACATTTGTTTGCAATAGCAGTGGGTATCACAAACAGGTAAACGCATGCAGGGGCTAGATTAGGTAAGTCTAGCATGTAAAGATAGGTACTAGTTAAGTCTAGCGAGTAAAGATAGTTAAGTCTAGACATGTACCTGCACACACAACAAGAGGGGAAGAGGAACCAATCCATGAATATGCCGGCGCAGTCGTCGTTTGTGTCGTACGCCAGTAACCGGTGCCATTTGAACTTCTGCTCGCAGCCGCAGTCACCGGAACAGCGCGCTGTCGTGTCTTTGCTGTAAAATAGAAAAGAATGTCGATAGAAAGAGAAAATATTTTGTGAAACTTCGTGTCGACGATTTGTTTTCTCAGGCTGGTTGGTGAGATGCAGAAAGATTGAAAAGTTAGCTACCTTTACCGCTGGCCTTTTTTTCTGCCCTGTGGTGAGATGATACGTGCTGTAGAGTAAAATGTAGCACAAAATTATCAGTATCGTACATTTTGTACTTGTATGTGGGCGACTGCTGCGTTGTTATTGTAATCCATTGTGCGGTTCAAACCCAACAATGGACTGTAACGGGCTGCTGATAATGGTAACTGAACTTGCCATGCGTAGTATTCTTTGAAGATGCTAATACCTATCTATAATTAAAATTTGAAAAAAAAGTAAACAAATTCATTCACAAACACTTTTGCTCTTATAACTTCTACAGGCGCTATTAGCTTTCCAACACCCACCTGCACACTTCCTGATGTATGGCCTGTTCGAAGTGCTTGGTGTTGACAATGGCTCTGACCTTCCCCGCGGAATTCAACGCCCAGTACGGCGTCATTATATCCGTCTTGCTCTCGCATGCGTCTATCCTGCAAATAAAATAGAATTAATATTAATAACTAGGACCTGCGTAGACTGGAAAATGGCTGCCCGTTATTTTCCGTTTCATTAACTTTTTTTTATTGACTCACATAGACCACAAAATAGGTAGGCTATCAACATTCTTGAACATTTTAAATAGGTAGGTCCGCAATTACATAATAGTCCACCAGTACTGAGCTTGCTAGCATCATATTAAATATTGAACCAACTAGGTTCCGTGGACTAACTTCGTCGCTGCATGTCCTCTGTTGAATAGTCTCCATGGGCCCGTGAGACTTCCACACCTACATTAGGTACTTTTTTATGCTTGATTTCGGGATTTCACGTGAGTACCTACTTTTCCTAACTCCAAATCGTTGTAGCCTACCTACGCACGCTCAGTTGTGTTTTGCTCAAATGCCATTTGGGTAGGTAGGAGATGAAGTCTTTGGGAGCGTCCTGCGGTTGGGATTTGCTCACAAGACCTTCGTTCGAAGCTTCATACTCACCAGCCTGTTTAACACCTGTTGGACCATATACGAAACCCCTGTATCTCACCTGCCAGTACTATTGACAGCCTGTGGATCGGGCAGGTTGGACCGCATGGAGGCCTGTCGCGCGTGCCGGAAGTAGGAGTCCCCAGCATGCAGGTCCGGGGCTCCGGGAGCACGGCGCACGCGCGCCCCTCCCGGCGTAGCGAACGACCCGTACATCCGCTTGATTAGCGCCTTGTTCTCGTCTATGAAGGTCTCGATTTTGTCTCTGCAAGGGTGTTTTTGTTGTCTTAATACCTGTGTGACAGTTACTTAAATCGCCAATTAAAGTAGACATTTGGACTAATCGCCAACGAAATGAAAATGTTGCGGTGAATGTGAGGAGTTATTCGACTCGACTGAGTACGTAACGAGTCCATCGGTACCAGCCTTGACGTGAGGAATATCGCGGATAAGATCTAGGGGGCTCGCCTGCGCTGGTTTAGTCAGGTGTTGCGTAAGCCACAGGATACGTCGGAAATAGGTGCCTGAACCAGCCGGTATCAGGAAAGAGGTAGTAGGCGGCCCGAGAAGCGATGAATTAACATCTCTGAGTCGGTAGCGAAAGCCACCGGCTTACGACGCGAGAATGCTGAAGACGCTCCTGATGGCAAGACTACGGTAACCTCTTTTATCTTTTTTATGTCAATCGGTATTGGTACAAACCGGCAAGAGGGCTAGCTGATGGAAAGTCGTAGTTATATTACGGTCGATCTAGTATCAGTTCAGAACAAACGAGTAAATGCTCATAGTCTATCCTAATTAAATATCCTATTCGCTGGGTGTAAGTATAGGTACTTAAGAGCAAATGGAGGAAGAGCGTTCTTCCAACCATTTAATTAAATTGATTCAGTAGATTTAGCTAGGTTTAAAAGCATTTCGAGGACGGCGCTGGGCTTTGACGCAGGCTTGACAAGCAGATCGGGTGCTGGAACGACACAGCCCAGATCCCTCTGAACCGATCGACTTCTGATCAATGACGAAAGCTTATAGATCTCCTGAAAATCATGCTGAGTACGCTACAGGGATGGCGTCCCCAGGACCTCGTGAGGATGATGGTAGCATTTCGTAATCGTTAAGCTACTTAAGGATAAGGATACTCACAAAGGATATGTATTCCCAGCAGTGGGACAGTAGAGTTGATAGTTACGCTTGACGCACGGCACGCCTCTTATGATCTGCCCTTGGAGTTCGTATCCCAAAGCCAGCGAGAGCGCCGTCCACAGGATCTGAAAATTTTAACCGAAAATCGTTTTTAGATCTACATTTATTTGACTTCAAACGAGTTGTGATTAAACAAGGTAAATACAATTCTATTAATACCCATACCTACATCCAGTTTATATGATTCTTTTTTATTTCAATAATTTACCGACGTTTTGCAAGTTTTTGCGCCGCGCCATAATAATAACATCAGAGTAGTTTTATGTAATTAATAAGCTAATGCCTTAGTGGAATTTCTGTGGAACTGCCGCTAATTATCCAAGACTAGGTACCTATGTTTGGTACTTGTTTGGTATCACTAGTATTTTTCAATACCTAAAGATTTTGCACATTAATATTGATAGTAACTTAGTGGAACGGAATAAAATGCTTAGAATTAAGTAGGTACTTATAGAGAGTATCTATCTATCTACTGTAGCAAAATCGCTATAATGCTAATAAATAAATAAATAAATGCGGACTCCTTGTTTTATAACAGGTTGCTTCCACGTAGTTTTTATGGATCAATGTCTGAATTATTATTTCAAAAATTTTTCCCTCAGACCATCTCATATTTTGCGTATTATTTTTATTAAAATAAATATTATAGAAATAAAACCCTGTTGAGATCAATTTCTTAATGTGTTTTATTTATGATTTTTGTTAATTACGTTTCAATGAGTAAGATTTAATCCCTCGTATGGTCAAGAGCAATCTATTTACCGGCATGACAATGGAATTTTATTTACCGGCAAGATATCGGATTCTATTTACCGACTTCCTAATACTGGAACTGGAGAATCAGTAGCTATATTCTCCTATTTTCATGAGGAGTGGCACGGTAAAGGGCCTAGCATATGGACTTATGGACTATGGGTCGCAACATAGTTCAGCTACCCTTTTGATATATTTCCATCGGAGCCATTGAGTGAAGATCTGCATGTCGTGTTGCACTATCATTATAGCAGATAACGCTGAGCCTGATTGAACCTATTTCTGTCATCATTTAACCTCCAAATTTGGCCTATTTAAGTTTATATTATTTAAAATTAACTTTGACATTGTAACAAAACTGCTAGTACCTAATACTATTTGAATATGGGCATCCTACATAGCAGCTAAGCGTACATATAATTTATTTCATTTTCCTGGTCAATAACCAGAAACACCTTCTCGATCGATTAGGCAGACCTTTTGATTTTGCGTAACCTTGAATTTTATGTTTTCTAAACTAAATTAGCTTCTATGGAGATAGTTTGATAACCGTTTATTCTTTATTTTTACATTTGTTTCAAGTGTAACCTTATTTTTATAAGTAATACGTACGTTTCTAAGATATCAGAACTAGTTGGTAAATACCCCAGGAGTGGTCAGGAGTCTGTCTGTGAATTGGTCTTTCTTTGCATGTGGACCTATTGATAATCTCAGAAGTTCATAAACGAATTATGAATTTGTCGGATCCAGGATTTTAGTTTAACCTGGGGCTTAACCGTGACGATACCGGGTCATTTGTGAATAGCCTAGAGGCGGATAAAATGTCTAAAAACAGGGGAAGGTAGAATATAACATTTAATTATGGTCTTTTCTTTTGACTTTTTTAGAGAAACACATGATCGTATTGAAATTAATGAACGAGCGCAGCGAGCTCAAATGTTTGGCATTTTGGCTATCTACCTATAAAGTTTAAGTGATTGTCATAATTGAGGTAAAAACAAGTCAATATGAGCGAGCGGAGCTAGCTCAAAATTATCATTTTGGCTCGTGTGTCTGTAATAATAAAAAGAAGTACAAATGCAAAATAAATGAGCAAGCGTAGCGAGCAAAATTTTTATTTTTGTCATTTTGGCTATCTAAACTGCTTGCCTAATTGTTATGAAAGTTATCTTTAATATATAATAAGCGTAGCGAGCCTATGTAATTGCAATAATTTTAGCGTTTGGCTGGCTAAAAAAAGCTCTCGTGTTTGTAATAATAAACATCGTTCCTCACATTAATTTATTTGTAGGTGAAATACCTTTAAGAAGCGCGAATTGTTAAGCTATCCCAACAGCTTGGAATTTTTGTCATTTTGGCTATCTAAACCACTTGCCCGATTGTAATGAAAGTAAATTATTGAAATGTTTGCTATAGAAAAAAGTAAAAATCAGATAAGCAGTTGAAAGTGTTGATTTAGCAATCGGTATACCGTGAGGAGTTAACTCTAAATAAAGCACTTGGTACACAAAGCCCATAGGCGTCAGAACTCTAGAAAAGTTTCAAAAGGTACCCAGGTATATACCCAGTGGACCGTTAACGGCTGTAAGTCGAAGTGAAGTGAATTATTCATGAAAATATGAATCAAGGAGCTTGAATGTTTTTGTAGTTTTGTATATTTAAGTGCAAGATTTTATCTTAATTTGAGGTTTCTATCGTATGGTATAAGTTGATTTGGGGGGTGACCGGTAGTGTGGGGAGCCTCGTACCACTCCTTAAACAAAGATAATTTTATGTATCGGTAATTCGTTCGTGAGAGGGCCGGACAATAATAAATTAAATAAAAATTTGGAAGCTTTTCCTCTTCAGATGGCGAAGACACCATTGACAAAAAATCATCCATATGCATCATACGAAAAATAGTGAAGCGTGAAGATGTTACGGCATGCACTCAGGGAAACTAAGCAAGACGTATTTATATGAATAGGTACTATAATGATTAATTTAGAAGAAAATCCTGTTTAGCATCAAGGTACAGCGCAATAAACCATAGACGGGTAGGTAAGGTACCTACCAAGGGAAGAAGTTACTTGACTAATAATTAGGAAAAAACTCACAGCAACGCGGGACGAGCAGAACGAATCCATGTCCGCGACAATGGCGTATCTATTATTGTTATTTGCTTAATTACCGTACGTCCTAACACCGTGGCGTTCACTAATTAACTGAACTGTTGTGAAGTAAGCCACCCGTGACACCCGAAAAAAAGATTTAAGTATTCCCCAGTGCCGCCGTGTGAATCATGGGCGCGAGATCCGGAGATACGTCTTGAGAGATGTGCAAAATTTGTTTCGTTATCATCTGAGGTTAGCTTCTTGTTTATGACGTGTTCTCGCGGCAGCCACATCGAATATTGTGATAACTTTATGACGTTACGCCTTTATGTTCGTAAGGGTAGGCAGAGTATATGTTAGGTACCTATATTATAGCTAATACTGAAAAATAGGTATGCATCTGGTACAAAACATCCACATTCCATACATACTAGAACGAAATCGAAATTGGACTTTAGCTCCAAAGCGAAATAACAGCCAAGTTTACAAAAAAGCCCGTATGCCGTACCTACCCTACCGTGCTTTACTTAGCTACTATGGGTAAAAGTGCCTAGATCTGTATTTATCAAATGCTTTATAAACCTCTTTACAACGCACTGGACGTTGATCTCTGTTAGACAATAATAATGCAGATATTTAAATTTACACTAAGCGTTAAGTTTTAAAATTCTAGTCGGCGAAGAATAGTCATTGGAATTCCTTGCGACATGCTAAACGCTGTAGCATATCGCTGTTCAGAATACCTTTAACACAAATTGACATGACTTTTTGAATGTAAACTGTAGACGCCACTAGAAGTATTGTATCTATCATAGAGTATATCTCTACCCGACAGTAAAAAAATAGCAAATTATGCATTTTATAATGATTTATGGCGCTTTTGATTGCGCAATGTTGAAGAAAAATAGAAAACTGGATCGTATCACTAATTTAGCAAGAGCCTGTTATTAAGCAATTCTATAGTAAGCAAGTGTGTCAATAACCTTGCTTGGACCGAAATAAATTTGCATATATTTGTTAGCAAAAAAAAAACTATAAAACGTCTTACTGCGCCCATCCTGTGGCGCCTAGACTCTGTAAATGATTTATTATGAATGATAGCTTATTTTAAATGTCGAACCAGTATCTGCGATGTTTGAAAATGTCGGTTAGAATTATAAGATAGTATTTCGGTTAGAATATTTGTTACTTAGCCGCCAATGTATTTTGGCTTTTGCTTTACTTCAATCACGAATCGGGTCGAATTTTGTAAATACACTTACAGGTAGGTTAGTTGCCAATTATCTAAATACCTACTAACCATATGGCTAGGTACATCTTGAAAGTAATAGGAATCGAACCTCGAACTTCTTGATAGTGATGAAGTAGGTTGTTGACATAGGTAAAGAAAGGACTTCAGGTTTAATTTGAGATTACTTACATACCTATAACGATATATTTAAGCAAAATACAAGAACGTTTTTTCTTGAAGATAGATTCATCTTGAGATATTCATCCTATGTATTGGACCTGGTTAATGAATGGCACGCTCTATACATCTCTAATTTAAGTTTAACCTTCGTATCCAGTTTCTATACTGTGTCCTGCACGGAGTGAAATAGTACCTAATGCAGGTTTCTACTGTACTTTTAAAGTTATTTTTTTTACACTTCCTGCTCAACAATGTCTATTTATGTATCATGAAAAAAGTATTGTGTTTCTGCCGGTGAGTAAGGTCTCCAGTGCTCCATGGGGTGGGGATTTGGGGAACCGTGGCTTTGGCAGTGGAGGGGCATTTGCCTTTTTGCTGCCAGAGCAACGTGTTATAGAGGTGGGCAACGCATTGGCGATACTCTTGGTGTTGCTAATGTCTATAGGCAGTGGTGACCACTTTCTATCAGGTGGCCCGCTTGCCTGTTTGCCGACCATATGACATAAAAATAAAAAAATTAATGAAAAGTCACCGTAAAGCATGTCATGTTACCCTCAGAGTGATAATACTGTATTAAAATCCCGAGGGATAAACTGATTATAATTTGGAATATTAAAATTCGTATGAAAACTCTTTTTTTATGTTATACGGCAGGCAAACAGGCAAGCGGGCTACCTGATGGAAAGTGGTCACCGCCGCCTATGGACATCAGCATCACCAGGAGCGCTACCAATGCGTTGCCCGTCTCTAAAGAGACCTCTAATATACCTCTTGAACGATCCCATGTCACAGCATACGGGTTTTGTAAAGAGTTAAGAGACGCACTTTTTATTTTTGAAATATACAAAAAATTAATAGAAAAAGGTGGTGTTGCAAAATCTGTGTTTATATCTAAATACTATGCAGTTGCATGTTGCAGGGCCATAGACTGACGGCTTGTTGAATTAGCGGTAGTACTAAACAATAGTGATTTTTACAAAGCTGAGACATTGCTATGTAATAACAATCAGGAGTTTGGTTGATTTTCGAGTGACCTAAGTATTTTCTTGATAGATGCTTGCGAGCGGCTCGCTAGCCGTTCCTGCAACTGCGCATTCGCAGCTCGTTCGCGAGATTTGAACCTTTGAAAACCATTATTGCATACGGGCAAACATCTTGGCCTTAGTATCAATATTCTGTGCTCTTGGGCGAAGCGAGAGAATAGATAATGTACAGTCCTGGGTGAAGCGAGGGGTTCGTTTGCATCCTACAAGTTGCACCACCACCAACGTTATGTGAAAACTAAACTCACAAAGTCACTCTTAACTTAATGGTATAGATTTTGTGACTCCAAAATGCTTATCTTAAGGCGCCAACTTAAGAGTCACTAGTTTCGTTTTTTTAATAAGAACAAGACAGGCATTTGACCGCCATCTCACCTGGTGGTAAGTGATGATGCGATCGATGATGGAGCACGCCTGTCTAGGAACAGCCTATTCACTCTAGCCTTGAAGGCGTCTAGATTAAAATGATCAGGGAACACATTCATCGCAGGCAACGAGTTCTATTCCATAGCCGTATGCATTATAAAGGTTGAACCAAAAGCATCTCGGGCGGTTAGCTTTAAGATCCACGACATAAGAATAAAACGTCCGCCCGGCGTTTCTTGATGGCGGAAACGGGCCAGCGGAATGAGGTCGTGCAATGCAACTGCTTCGCACAGTCTCCTAAATGCCTCTCCCGTCGACAAACGCGCAACCCTACGCCCAAGCTTAAGGCATTAAGGGTCTGCAGTTTAGCACCCATCAAGAGCGGGTCACAAATTATCCTCTTTGCACGGTTTCCACAGAATCCAAAGCGTCCATTTGGTATTTGGCTGATCCATCCTAGATGTGGCGGCAGTACAACTTTGTCCCAGAAGCGAATTCTCTACTTTTCACAACATTATAATATCACTTTATTATATCCTTTGTAATTAATTATCTGATCTGCCAAATCCTGGATCATGATCAAGGCGGAACCCGGGCTCTCGTGCGCAGCACAATTGGTACATTAATGCCAAGATGATTATTATATTTTATTATTATAACAAATACTTTTTTTTATATACCACAATGGTGGCAAACAAGCTTACGGCCTGGCCTTCTTTAGCCAGTTTCTGGTACAATTTCACAAACCCTATTAGTAATGTCCACTAATAGCTGCTCTATCGATACCAGGCGCGCAGACGTAGTGCCGGCAAAACAAGTCAATACATCTAACATAATCTAAAATGTCAATAAGAGTTCTCGTGTATGCTAAACAGTCTGCTTTGTCCGCCTAATATTTCTGAACAGTCATCAAACAGTTAATTCATAGTTTCGAATGCAGGCGGCGATGTCGCTGCGCAGTGCAAAATCTGGAAATTCAGTGCACGTATCTCCGTGCCGGTACCTATATCCACGTTGACTCATGTGAACTATGGGTTCGTTCGCTCGCTAGGTCTGTAATTAGAACACACGTTTACACTACCATTTATTATAGTTAGGTATAAATGAAGACTATTTACGCTAGATGCACAAAACTACCCTATTTCAATTCAAAGTAGGTACATATTTTCATAACATAACTTTAAAATTTAACACCCTCTTTGGGGTTTCTGACTTTGGTTTGCAAGCATTTTTACGCAGCTACATGTATGATAGTCACTACATGGGACGATCGGATATCAGGTGGTGTTACGACACAATTAGTTTTTGGATAAAAATAGTTAAACCCACGTGATTGGATATCTAAGGGTGGCGCTACGACATAATTCTTTACCGTATAAAAAAAGTTAAAACCACCTCCGTTCAGCCGCCTCGAGAAGCTGTTCGTACCTCCTTACAGACTTTTAAAATCAGTAATCGTCGACTGATTCCAATTGCGTCGCCGTACGTACCTAAGTATTATACCTCCGTACCGTACACTATCTGAGGTTATTTGCCTCGCAAACTTGTACCTACGCGTTTCCAGAAATTTGAACTTTACACCGCCGTATAAATCGCTCACGTCTGCCCACGCGTGGCTTTGCTGTGACTAAGACGCCGCCTGGTCGCCGCTCGGACGGTTTCCTGCGGTATTACGCTGTCGCAATGTTAATAAGCCGTATTAGTGTACATAAGCCCATGGGATAGACAGACGCCGGCTATGTGTACCTTGTGCAATTCTAGAGGTAAGGTGCTCCAGAGAGTACTGAACTCAATGTAACACGTAGCTACATCATCGTAGTACATCGGCAAGGCTCTGTATAGCATCGTCTCAACGTACGCATGTAAACACAGATTAGAATGAAAGTGATGTAAATCTTGTATCTAAATACGAAACCGAAACTAGTCGATGTGTATTATTTACCGTAGACTAAGTTTCTGGGTCAGCAACGCGTGAGTGATGCCCCTGGTATTGCAAACGTCCATAGGCTGCGGTGACTGCTTACCATCAGGCAGGCCGTAACCTTAATGGTATAAAAAATAAATAGATAATAAACTCTAGAGAATTGTTGAACTGAAAGTAATATATTGATAGTAATCTATACACTCGGCGAATGAAGATATCCGAATCATAACCAAAATCGCCGACATACCTCGTAGAAGAGAACCGGCTGATGGGGCGGTAATTTTCTCGAGTGACGGTCATGTATCGGTAATTCAGCGTAGGGCGGGAAAGAAGGACCTTGAAGTCACAGAGAGCCGATGGACCAAAGGGACACCACCGTGTGGAAGGCGTGGGGGAGGTCCGATGATGTCCAGTAGCAGACGTCCAGCAGCTGAGATGATGACAGGTAAATCCTGTTTTAGGTATAGGTCAATTAGGTACAGGTATATTATAGTGAACTAGGTTTAAATTACCGTCAGTGCATCAAGACGAAGGTTTTTGATCAGTGTGTGTTTGTGGAAAGGAATCGTGGTATATGACTAAGGCCCTCTATGTATTCTCAAACTCACGCAGCGCGCAATGGAAAGTGCTGTGGTCGGAATTTCTCTACACGACAAGATCAGTTTACCTTTTTACAGTTTACTCAATTTAAGAACTATAGTCTCAGGTTTCAGAGTCGCAAAATTTGTGGCAATGGGCAGGCCACACAGCTCGCAGAACCAATAACCGATGTAACGGAAAGGTCCCTGGTGCGACCACGAAATTACATGAAATCGAAGCGTATAGGACGACCCATGAGATGGATGGACGACCTGACGACAATGTTCGTGGGGTGCAGGTGGATGCAAGAGGTGTGGAAGGCTTAGGGTTAAAAGGGGAAGGCTAATATCTAGCAGTTGTTTATTTCCTGTGTCTAAAAATATGAAGTTTAAATACGATAAAAACTGTTTTTTTTCGACGTAATGACAAGCACAATCTTGGACAGCTTAACCATCCATAGATATGGAAGTATAAATAGATACTTGGGTAGTAAGTATAGAGACTGCTCTAGCAGCGTGCGTGTATGCAAAACACCGGCGTACCGTGTGTTGACACTGTGTGTTTCTAAAAGCTATTAGCACCTTGCAGCGTGTTGCCGACTTGAGGATGGATATGTGCCGATTTGAAGTTTTGATGTTAGCAATTGTATGAGACGAATTTTACTCATATTTACTGAAGGATACATGATCATCTTGGCGTTAATGTCCCGGTTGTGCTCTCGCGCGAGCGCTCGGGGTCCGCCTTGACCATGAGGAGGCAATTGCAATAGAGCGACTGCCATCTGACCTTCGTGACCCTGCTACCACGGGAACCTGACCAGATTGGATCATGATTCAGGCGCCTGAATGTGCAGGTTTCCCTCAGCGTAAGAGCAACGGTTAGTCTCACGCTCTAGGCTCACTGTAGGATACAAAATCGGCATATTTTATGAGTTCACTGGAATGGCGAGATTTGATACCGTAGCACGAAGAATGGCCAAAATTGAGAGAAGGTATATTGTTCGTTGAGGTTATGGTTGAGCCCACGGCTAATGGACCGAACGATTTTCGTGAGGCCAGGGACCGGAAGACGAAGCGCGGAGAGGACTCGGTAAAATCGTCTGATATCGGCACGACAAACCGCTTGTTATAATTCTTTACGATGGTACAGTCAGCTGCAAAGTCAACGGACCCCAACATGCATTAAATGTATCTAGCTGACTGTACGTGGTAACGCTGGCCAATAGGAGAGAGGCCTAGTGAGGAGAAAGGGAGAAGCGGGAAAGAGATAAAAACTAGGCTAGGTAAGCCAAGAAAGCCTTCAAAGAAACTTATGTACAACAGTAGAGTACATATAAATATTAGAAAGAATCTTATTAAAACTTACGTTTCGAGCATCGTTTTGTATGGATACGTAAGTTGGATAACATCAGAGGACCGAAGAAGAGTGGAGGCATTTGGAATATGGTGCTGGAGGAGGATGCTCAAGATCAAATGGACAGCTAACGAAAAAAAGACAAATAATGTCCACCATTAAAAGCCGGAGAGCGAAATGCGTAGGGCACATTCTTAGACACGAAGAGTTGAATATCACGATATTGGAGGGTAAAATAGAAGGATTCTAGAGGAAGAGGAAGACGGTGGAAACAGTATATGAGATGAGTAAACGAAAGGTACTATAGGTACTATAGGTACTATAGGTAGGCCATACCAATCAGACAACAAAATCGATAGCTCAGATCAGAGCAAATTGAAGATTGCTGCAGCGACAGAGGGCTAGGAAACCTTAATTATAATAATAGTGCTTATCATCTGGTAACTTTTTTGGCACGTTAGTAGTTATTAAGAGTTATTCTTAACCTAATAGTAAGAAGTTTCTGTGGATATCCGCTCGTGGCTGGAAACAAAAACCAAATTTTCTCCTGCAATACAGGTCATCGTAGTGTAGGAGTCAGGAAATCCGCCCTAATATGAACACAGCTGCATTGTATTTTAATATATAACTTGAGATTTCTCTGAGCTTAAAGACTGTTATAATTGTACCTTAATACTCTGTAAGGTAGTAATTTTGGCAAATAAATTATTTATTATTATTATATTATCTCCATAGATTGTATTATAATTGCCTATAGATGCCCGCCATGTTTCAACGTACCAAAAGCAATGTTTACCATCGGCACATATGAGGTAAACGCCATGTTTGCGGCGGACCTTTGCGTGACGAACATAATTTGTCTTGTATTTAGGCAAACAGCGCGATTGCTTAACCTAGATATGACTATTTGCGGCGTTAATAATTATTTGTAAATATGGATGGGTTAATTAAGAGGCACCTTAGACCTTTTCGCTTAATGTTCTTATAAGTAACGTAATCTACTCGTAAGGACGTAATGGCTTCATCGTTTGAAGATTGCAATGGCACCACCCATTTGTAGCAAATGCGTCGAATAACCGCCGCGTAAGTAATCGTTTCTAAGTATAGTTATGAAAAATATCCATGCAAACTGTGTCGTGGTTTTTGTTTAGATAATTATATTCTTAAAAATAATGAAACTATTTAGTGCCCGGCAGGTGGAATAGGTGGCACCGACCGACAGCTCAGCCAGGGAACGGACCTTGATGGTAAGTTTGTACGTATTATAAGGGCACGGATTTTTGCTGAGCGCCATCTCGTGTTCCACCGAGGAAGTCTGGCGTGTGGCCACCGTACTAACTACCTGTCATCGTGGCACCTCACTCATTGTGATACGTTTCATTCAATCATTCTTAAGATCTCGTTCATTTACAAAATATCACATTCATTCTTAAGTCACTTCGCTCCTGACTGCTGATATTGTAACTTGTTGCATATCTAGTACCTAATAAAAAGTTATTTCTTTAAACCAATAACATCGTTTCTTCTGAGATCCCTTTTAGTATAAAGTCGACTCTAGCGCCGTAAAGCCATCGCTTCTTGGAACCGGCGTCTCCTTCCCGTGCCTGGTGAGGGTGACATTGCACAGTCGGAGTGTGCCAGTTGTTCTTTAGTTTGCCCATTGGCGATCCACGGAACATAAAAAACCTATATTATCATTGATGCACTCAATTACCGATGTACCGACTGTATCCTGTATTTGTGCATTAAAGTGTTCATTCATTCGTTCAATTATTTTGTCTTTCTTTATTGAAACGTAGATATATAATGCGCGTAAAAACTTACAGGTATTTGGTAGAAGGATCCGTTGTTGACGGTGGGGTAGGAGGTGAGCGGCACGACCGGCACGGACCCGTTGCGGAGCAGGATCGGCCCCTGCAGCGGCGTCACCGCCGGCCCGCCCGCGTCTGGAAACATTTTATTGGGAAATTTAACTTGATTTGCTGATGTGTGTACATTATCATTATATAAAAATATTTCAGCAGGTTCTTTAGACAAAGATTTCGTAGAGATCGCTTGCAGCGATAAGGCCGCCTTTGCCCACAACTAGTTATGTTTTTGTCAGAACTTTTTAATGTAATTATTCTTGTGTAAGCAACAAAATAATCTATCTATCTATCAGAATCATAGTCACGGGGTAGGCCTGCAAGTGTCATAGGAATGGGTCGCGGAAATTAAAAAGAAAAACGGCATTTCAAATACATTAAAAACTGCACCAGCAGATCGATCCGTTAACAGGGTCACGGAGGTCAGATGGCAGTGGCCCTACTGGAATTACTTGATCTGCCAAATCCTCTACTATGGTCAAGGCGAACCCCGGGCCCTCGCGCGCAAGGTCATAACCTGGCCAATTTATCCCAAAACTCAATGTGGTTCCTGAGGCAACTGGGCATAACCAAATTTTACACGGGGAAAAGCTAGCCCACACCTCACACTTTCTTAATCAAAGGTATCACTACAACATAACAAATAGGTAGTTAACATATAATATGGTGCAGGCAGCCAGCTAGTGTTCCCAGAATAACACATGGGCCAATTGATCCCGAAGCTCAATGTGGTTCCTGAGGCAGCTGGGCATAACCGAATTTAACAGAATTTTATGTGGAAAAAAGCTAGTCCACACACCACTAGACACCACACCATCTCAATCAAAGGTCATAAGTACCACATAACTAATATATTAGATTAGATTATTTTATTTATCATTGAAATTTACATTATACTATAGGTAATACAATTCATAATATAAGCAAGTCACAAAGATATCGTCATAAAAAATTATAATAATGTCATAGAATAATAATTTCCAAAATACATATAAATAAAAACAAACCATACGTAAAATAAAAATGTCAAGTAATTAAATATAAATTTAAAGAATTAGCCATTAGAAAAGACTTCTATATACTAGCGTATCTATAAATCAATGGTCATTAGTCAAACTTTTATAACTATAAAATAGCAGGTAGGCTATAATATGTTGCAGACAGCCAGTCAGTGCAGTGACGAAACTGCTCTTCGTGAAGGCGTAATTATGTCTCACTCCGCTATGCGCCCGCGCATTTCATGTGTCAGAGACTCCCTAATCGCTATCGGCGTTTATGTGGGTGAAATTTACAGTAAATTAGGTCACTAAGGAATTTAAGTAAGTGAGCAAAATGTATGATTGTTGTAGGTTTCATCCCGCATTAACAAGTGATTTAAAAATTAAGTTTATTTTCACAAAAAAAGATAAAATAGAAGAATCAAAAAAGTAGTAATCAAATCTCTGCCATATTGGAAAGATCTCGAATAGGTAAGCGGTGAACAACCAGATCCTTTCCCTGGACTGCCTGCGCCGCGCCAACAGCCAGCCGTCGAGCATCGAGCCGCCGAGAGGTCGAGCACCACGCCTGTTCCCTCCGCCCGCCGAGCCGACGAAGCCGCACACGAGCCCCCGAAAATGTGTCGCGCACAACATGATGTTGTGTCGCGGCACATGCGCCTCGCCGAACGGACTCACCCCCGCCGGCGGGGCCGCCGCCGCCATCCAGCCAACGCCGGGCTGGATTCGGGCTGTGCGGGCGCGCGCGCACAAACCTGATCGCCACCGAACGTGACGCCGCGCCGCGCACGCGAATCGCGTAGCCGCCGCGCGGCCCTAAGCAGACGCCGCGCCGTCGTCGACTCATCGCCCTCAACGACGGCGCCCTACCGGACACGACGACTCCACCCTGACGCGACATCGGGTGTAGGCGGACTCCCTTCGGGTCGAGACCCTACACCCCACCCCTACCGGACTCTACGGCCGCTGAGCACCGCTCGCGGCGCCCCACCTGACTCGACACCGGCCGCCGACGCGCGCACCGCGCCCCGACGGCCAACCCACCGGATTGACTGCCCGGCGCTGCATTTCCGTCCCTACGGGTCGACGGATCTAACTGCGCCGGGCCCCGAGCGCTGCTTGCAATTGGGCAGCAACGCGGGGGCCGTTGAGCGACCTAGTCCCGCGGTCCCCTCCTCCGAACGAGACCCCCGGCAGCCGCAGGAAAGTCCCTTGCGAGGTCGACGTTCCTGCGAGACTCCGGCGACGCCCCTGCCACGCCAGTGGCAGCCCCCAACACCGTCAGCGACCCGGAAGCCTCCTCCATGTGGGTCGCGTTGGATGGGCCGTCCAACCCAGCGCGCGCGACTTCGGGGGAGGTGAAGAAGGCGCTCACCCTAATGACCGGCCCGTCTCAACGGGCCGCGCAACAACACTACCGTCCGTGGGCAACCGCCCAAACACGGTCTCCCCGCACGTGCGCTCCGCGCACGCGCGAGACGAAGAATTGACGACGATCCTTTCCCTAGTTCACAATGAGAACCAGGAAAGAACCAGATAAACAAAAAATTTAAAATAACCTAGTATGTGCCCTTTTTAACCGTGGTCCCACTGCTATGACCCACAGTTAAGACATCGTAACTTGTTGTTACTTACCTAATCCTAATGTCAAGTTAATAAACAACCCATACCAGCTCAATTTTACTACAGTCTGGCCCCTGAACTTGAGCTTCCACAAAATTAGCGGATATGAGTAAGTAATATCAGGCGTGGAAGGCCGGTTGGAGATCTAAGTTGAATAAAATTGCACCAATGAAAACGCAATTCTTTGCCGGACAACACAGATTGATTGCCAATATAATACCTATTCGTGATTTAAATATGAAATTAATGAATGTTAAAATTAACCCGCCCAGATCAAACCCTCAAAAGAGTTTAGGAGTAACGTCGTTAGTAGTTTTTTCTTTTCCTGCCCCAAATAATAAACGGTCCTCTCTGGTGGGCTCAACACTGATTCAAAGGAGTGGCGGTGAAGCGACCTTTAGTTACAATGCTTACCTAATTAATTTAAAAAATGCATAAGTACGCTATTAAATCACGGCCCATTTAATGTAATTTAATTCCGGTAGTTGTACCATTAAGTGGTAAACGGTAGGAAATTGTAGGAAGTTGCATTTCTAAGAAGAATATTGTTCTTTTGGCAACATCAATTTTCGGTCGCTTCGTTGCCTCCACTCCACCGGCCGGTACTGACCTTTATTCGATGTCAACGGTTAGGAGTCGCTAATTAATAGACATTTGATTTGTTTTAAAATATCATGTTTTACCTTTTAAATAAAGATACGTAACATCGTCGCGGTGCTTTGACAAAACAATAGAAACAAAACCCCCATAGCCAAGCACAGATTCAGTAAATGACAATATTTCAGCAATATTATAGGATAGTCTACGTATAGTCTTAAATCACTATGATTCATCGACGCGTGATACTGAACAATAGGAGAGACAATCCGACAGGGCAATAAAACGTTAGAATATAACGTACTTTGTAACGGTTTGCCTATTAAAATATACTTATTATACAACGCAGCCCAACCAAAAGCCCCTTGACACAGTTCTACTGACTGATACCATATCACATCACATCAATAAATCCACGTAGGCTTCAGCTTCAGCTTCCTCCACTTTACTTTTTTTTTGGACCACGAAGTTGGCAAACTAGCTTAGTGGTGGGCATTGCTATAATTTCCACACCTTTAGACAGACACATACAATTTCTGCACGATTTGTCCCAAATGTTTATGCAATTTTAGTTTCTATACTAATGACAGAAAGCCTATTTTATTATTTGTAAACTTAGTCTTGACAAATACTCAGTGCCGAGTGCACGAAAATGCCCATTTTCTGGTTTATGAAGTCTTTATTTCATTAGTCGCCTTTGACGACATCCGTAAATAAATAGGTGATGCTGTGCATTCTAGGCGCTGGGACACATTGAAGAGGTGCGCCGCGCGGCGTACTGAACAATGTGGCAAAACTTGTTGCACGCCGAGCAGTTTGTATGCAAGTACATTGACAGGTGGCGAAATGTCCCACTGTGCAGCGCGCCGTGCGGCGCACTGCATGATGGGGCAAAACCCGCAATCCAAGCCCGAAATGTCAGTTTGTATGAATTTTGTTCAATTTGGCCCCATCGTGCCGTGTGCGACGCGCTGTCAGCAGATGTCAACATGAGACGTCACACTTGACTGTTTCTTTTTACCAACAGTTCGAATCTCTCCTTCTTATGTGACACAGTTTACACACATATATCTGTTTACTTATTTAGTACAGATTCAACGCGTATGAATGAAATAGGAATTCGACCTAGTCAGCCCAGCCCCTTTTTGTGATTCTGCAACATTATCGTAGTTGTTTCGCTTTCGTGATCCTTTCGTCATTTTGTTCTCAGCTCCTCCCGAATAATAAATAAGGCATGTTTTCTTCTAGAAAACAAGTTTCTAAAAAGAAATGCTGGTACTCGTCGAGATCTACATTTCAGATGGCAGCTGTCAAACTTAAGACTAATAACTCTGTAACTTTTGGTCCTAGAACACTAGTTTCTAAAGAGAAATGATAGTGCTCGGCGATATCTACATTTCGGATGACACCTGTCAAACTTAAACCTGTAATAACTCTGAAACGATCACTCCTGGAACATTAGATACTGCTCATCATGATCTACGTTTCGGATGACAGCTGTCAAACTTAATACTGTGATAACTTTGAAGCGATCGCTCTTAGAACACTAGTTCCTGAAGAGAAATGATAGTGCTCGTCAAGATCTACATTTCGGATGACAGCTGTCAAATTTATAACTGTAATAACTCTTAAACTATTAGTCCTACAACACTAGTTCCTAAATAGAAATGATAGTGCTTGTCGAGATCAACATTCATTAATACAACAACCAATGACACACATTCATTCGGTCACGCCTTTCTCCCGTAGGGATAGGCAGATACCGCATTGTTCGACTTGCTACGCTCCTGTCAAATCTCTGTGGCTTCTTCATACGTACATAGATTGTTAACTTCACTACCTGAGTTGAGGTCAAAGAGTGTAAGCCTACTGACAATAAAAAAAAAATACCTTTCCTTGGCTACCTCGTAGTCGGGTAAAAAGGAACAGTTATCATAGTATTCGAGGAAGACCAATCGAGGTGGTCCAATTTCTTTACATTTTTATTATGTTATACTTTTTAGTGTAATGATGTAAAAAAGCAAAAGTCGCGTTTAATACATTTTTAGATCAAAAATCTGAGTGTAGGCCAGAACAAAATGATTGGTTTCCAATAGAGAAAACAGTTCTTACTATTATTTACTAACATTGTTTACTATGACGTCCAATCTGCACGTCCGACGGTTCGATTGTTATAGGCTTATAGAATAGCGATACTTAGTACCTACTGTACGCCTAGTGGTACATAGTGGTGGTGGTGGTGGTGGTGGTGGTGGTGGTGTTGGTGGTGGTGGTGGTGGGCGTACAGGTTTGGCACCATGGTAAAAAATATTGAAACTGTATGCTGTATCTGAAAATTGCATAATATTTTTCGGGCCGGCACTGAAAGTGTTTTATTCCACTTTCAGTGTTTTAAATGATGTCCTTTTCGTACGTTTCTCTTGGTTGCATTTGAGTCGGCAGATATAAAGAATCTCCATTTACTTTTTACGCCTGCGTGTAAACACACAGGCGAGAAGACATATGGTCCATAATTATGCGAGTCATTTCAAATAACGCGCGTAAAAGCATCGAAAAGGCTCTCGTGCAAACGTTGCCTAACTTAAAATCCCTCGTGCGAACGTTGCCTAATTTGAAAAACCAGAATAACACCACCGTTTCTTTGGTTGTCACCGTGACGTGGCGCCGCGCAGTGCACTGCACCGTACGAGTGGACATCAAGCCTAGTAATTCTACTAAGCCGGTCACCCCACATCCAGCATTGATAGGATAACTCACACGACACCGAACCGGGTCCGAGCCGAGTCTCGGCCGTAGTACCCAAATATTTTCCAAATATTAGGTATAGGACAGATTCTAGATTGGACAGATATGAATTTGTATGGACAATACCCAGGATGTACCCAGGTAATGGTACCCAGGACCCGAGTATGTAAGGGGGATTCACAAATGTGTAAACTGGCATATATTTAACCAATTAATAGAAATTCTTTGCATAAATACAAATAACACTTTGCACAAAAAACAAAGGACAATAAAGGAAACCGGCGGCTTTATCGCTTTTAGCGATTTCTTCCTGTCAATCTTAGATACCTAGTAAACGAAACTCCCTTGCAAAATGAGAAATATATAGGCAGGAAAGAAGATACATTCCTAATAGCTAAAAAATAACTTTAACGATATTTCGCTTGGCTATAAAAACGCTTATGTCTGAATAAAGCTACAAATACTTGGTAAACAATTATTTTTTCCTCATGTTATCATTATTAACCACCAAATGGAGTACATCGTTCAATGAACAATTATTATTGAATCATTAATGGCCAAAGTTGACCATTACATGGCTGTATTTGCCTAATAGGGAAAAAAATAAATAACTTCTGAGAACGCCTGCCTGGCGGACAAATGCAAAAGGTAACTGACATTTTATGTACCTACTTACAAAAATGTTTACTAGTAATGCTTCGATAAAGTAATAAGCTTATATAAGTAATTTTAAACCATGTTTCACATTCATTATCAAGGTTAATTCCAAAAATCCGATACAATACGTTAGGAAGATTATCTGTCGTATCTCAAAATTTATCATTTGAAATATCAATTTAAACACAAAAATTTTGTTAAACAATAAGAAAATTTGTAGAAATGCAGCACAATACCTAATAGAACGAAAAGTCAAGAATGAAAAGACGATATATTATTAAGAAATGATCTACAAACGTAACGTCATAAACGTCTCGCTAAACTTCATTGTTCGATTTTAGGCCATACCAAATTGAAATGTAAAAACACTGACTATACAAATGTCATGCCAAGCCTCTTTTCAACTCAAGGCCCTAATAATGACATAGCAACACAAACGTCAGAAGAACCCAGCTGTCGTTCGACCTTGCTTCCGATATTGAATTGGCTAATACCGCATCCTCACATTTCCAAAACACCAATAAGATTTGCATACAAAAACAGTTACCGTTGCAATAATCGGTGTCTATTAAAAATAAATCATTGTCGACAGATACGATGCACAGAAGGTATGGATTTATGTTCTCATAATATTTTCGCAAGATATTATTCTTCGTCATTAACATCAACAGCCCATTACAGTTAATTGACGAACTTTTCTTTTAACAATTGAGAAAGGCAATACCATTCATTATGCATGCATGTGAATTTTTTTCTTTTATTGGTGTAAAGTTCAGTGATCCGTGATAAAGTGCAACATGTTTTTTGAATCCTGCTACTGTATACAAAAAGGTTGACATGTGTAAAATTAAGAAAATGGCCCGTTTCATAACAGAATTTTACATGTAATTTTTATTTATTAAAAGATAATAATTAAAAAAAAAAACTTGTATTTGTTTTAACGACATTTTCGTTCCTACACAAAAATTTAAAATGATATATTCTTTTTATATCATACAGTTAGTTAATTCCCCTCTGTATAGTTAATAACTCCGCTTTATGATGAATGTCGGCTCTGTTTACGAGTTATTTTCGGACGATGACCATCAGTGATCTAGTGGGATGCGTCAATTTCGTCATTTCAACACAGCATACTTGCTTATACATGTATTGGTTTAGATTGAAAAGACTCGCGTGCGCTTGTTTGGTCACGTGCGCCGACCCAGGAATTTTTGGGAAATACTTGCTTACATTGAACTAGCTGGAATCAGGATAGAAGTCCCGTAGGAGGCCCAAAAAGTGACGGATTCACACCGAGAATGCCGAAGAGAGAGAGGAAGATTAGGGTACCGTGGGCCCTGGCTATAACCTCGCCGATGGTAAGATAGGACTCGGTTAAGGCAGAGTAGTCCACCTGGATCGATACCGAAACTGGTATAGTACCCATACCCACCTTATCTATTTTACTAATGACATAACAGGTCATAAGAAACTACTATCTATATAGTTAAGAACTAAAGTGCTCAAAAGAGCTTAGGCAAGCTTTGCCAGTCTATATGAAACGGGAAACTTTCAAGTATTGACATCGACACTAAACACAATCAAATAGAGGGTTTGTTTTTTGTTGGAACTGAGCTTAAACGATATATTGCTTGTAATAAAATTGTCTCTGTAAACATTTTAAAGGTCCAGCTGGTAGCGAAAATTCATGTCATAGCAACGACTTGGTATTAGTGCCTTTATGTAAATGGGTCTTTGTACTAGCGGATAATGAATTTAAGTCGTGCACAAAGAAACTGGTCTGTTCATACCCACCCAATGTAAGGTCGGTATTTGAAAGGGCTGTCAGAGATATTTATGCCAGAGCCGACCGATCTGATTCGGTACACATAGGCAGTTCTACAATTACGTATTTTGGTGTTAAGTGAAGTACCTATTGCATTCAACTACGGGTTATATAGGATACCTACGCAATTACAATTTAATAGAAACTTTAATTGAGGATCACACATCACGAAATCTGGAAAATGTAGCTATATAATTTAGGCTTCACAAACCTTCTCCAAAGAATATACTAAACAAGCCAATGATAGCTTGACGATCCTTGAGTATCGGCAATTATGCAGGGATATCTCCAAACAGAAAATATGTATACTCACAGCATTGACAACCCATTGCACTAAACCACAAAATAGTTACATGAGAATATTTACACTTCAAAGCTTTAAATCTATCTAAATTCACTGTTCCAAGGGTGGAGTCACAATACCATCTGAAGCACACGACAGACCGATGGTTCTAAAATGGCGTATATATAAAATCTTATTCATATTCCAAACGGATGGAGGCGTCAGTTAGTTATGGATCTTCGATCACAGTGTGGCATCACCCTAACACTGCAAAAATTCGACGTGTTTCGGCCGAGATGC
Organism: Blastobasis adustella; assembly: GCA_907269095.1. NCBI lineage: Eukaryota > Metazoa > Arthropoda > Insecta > Lepidoptera > Blastobasidae > Blastobasis > Blastobasis adustella. The sequence continues at coordinate 6,016,031 of OU026129.1, forward strand.
CCCTCCCTTGGCTTCTTGCGAGATCCAACTGGCTTACGTCACGTGAACCTGTGTTCTTACATAAACAATATGTCAACGATGCAGCCCAACGCGATAAAATCTAGAGTGGAGGTGTTAAACGGCCGAGATGCAACAGTTTCCCAAAAATAAAACCAGTTAATTCAGAGGCAACTGTCGGTGCTCATGACAACTCTATAATCGGTGACATGCGTGAAGTAAAAACCAACTGGAAACGTGTCCAACTATGCATAAAGCAGCGATGGATTTCGCCTCCCACGCCCGCTTGGACGGAAATGGTGTTGTGGATCAACTGTATCGTCCATTTATAGACGCGTGGACTGGTTGCTCGTGTGATCAATTAGTGCGAACCAATCAGGTAATACATAAGACGTATAACTATACAAATAGTATCGAAAAACCTATTAGAAACATTGTAAAGAAAAACTGCGTGGCACTGATTACGAAATTGAAGCTAAAACATTATATGGACAGCCATAATTAGGTCAAAGACGCGTACATTGGCGTTACCAAAAGGATCAAAGCGACATGACTTGCACAATTAAAAGCTTAAACTCAATCAAAAGTGAAGCGATGATGCTGTGATAGAACTGTAACGCCCAGTTTCGGACTGGTGAAGCGAACGAGCGATGATACGTGATCGAAAGTGAAACCAAGGTCACAAGAAGTGTTACGGTGTCGGAGGCTTTTAAAAGTGAATACATTTCGACGGTATCTGCAACACGTAAACACTTTATGTTAATGGCCGCTTGTGACGACGAGTCAAAACTGGCTTTAAGTTAAGTAACATCAGAGAATCTTGGTTAGGTTAGAGCAAGTATTTGATACAGACAGCTCGGCTGTAGCGTGATCATGGAAGACGCAGTTCTTAGGTCGATGGATATGAGTATGTGGAAGTGCTATCGTTTCATGAAACTACAAAAATATTTTTTTTATTTAAAGTACCTCGTAACATGTAGCATAATTTTAAAGAAAATGATAAGCTTCTCAGGGATTAAGTCGTGAAGGGTGCCCATTACACATTGCTTAAGGACCCGATTTTTATCTTTATTTCTTTTTTGATCACGTTTTTTATAAACATTGGCAGGCACTTGTCCTTAAAATTGGCATTTATACAGCAAAGAATCAGAGTTAGCCTGGTTTCTAGGACACAGACATTCATGTTCATGTATCAACGTCCGCGGTAGACTGGCCATTGTCTGGCTGGCATTGGCACCCGGCACTAAAGCGATCGAAGGCCTCACTTAAACGTGCAAGGTAGAGGCGTCAGCGTCAGCGAATGCAACTAACAACTTTATGAGACATACCTAATTTTTAGGATGAATGTTCGTGATTTCATAATCGATTTCCTTGATTATATATCTCAAATTTATTTAAGTAATTAACCTTATGCATCCGGAATAGAGCAAGTTCATAGCGCTAATGCTGGTAAGCGTTTTGCAGTTTTTGTAATAAACATTTCTGATTATTACCAATGCCAAGTCAATAAACGCTGGCAATTCCAATCTTATACCAAATCTTAAGAGTATTTGCTATCAACTGATAGTGGAAGTAATTGGACCGATCGTGGCATTACTTCAACGTCGCCTAGACATGAATTGCGACTATTTCGTAGATAACGATCTCGCCTTCGCGTTGTTTGACCAATTTAAATTTAATCCATGATAATTTTGTTCAACAGGTTTTAACTGTGATATTGCCTATATTATTAATTATTATGGGCGGTTTACCTGTGCCAGGAACATCGTCGTAGTAGTCATCGTCGTAGTCTAGTACGGCGTGGAGCTGGGTCTTGCCTCCCGCGCTCCCAGTCTCAACCTTAGTGAAACCCCGCGGTCTGTCAAGGGATCCTTGACTATTACTGCTGCCCGCACTGCTTCCAGTCTTTATCCCAGCCTCGTTCTGCTTCCGCGGCGCTGGCGCTAGCGTCGTCGTCGGCCCGTTTATAAAATTGTAATTATTAGGTTGATTCAAGTTCCCCTCGAATCTTGGACTAGGTTTAGATGTGGTCGGCGGCCCGTACGGGTTCTCCGCGAAACCAGGATTGTACGGAGGGTGCCTCGGAGCATTCGGGTTCAACCGCCTCTGTTCGTAATCGTAGTCGCCCGTAGGATCGTGCACGTATTGACCCGTATTGGCGTACTGTGGACTCACTTCTTGGACTCGCTGGTTCTCTATCTCAATGTCGAGTCTGGTATTTTGTTGGTATACTTGTGTGTGTAACTGTCCATTGTAGGGGTTGTGTGTGAGTTCTTGTCGCGGGTAGTGGGTGTACTGGTTCGGCGGAGGGAGGTAGGCGGCGCCGGCTCTCTTCCGGAGTTTCGACCTTCGCTGGTTCGGAGGCAAGAAGGGCTCGCTTCCTGGCTGCGGCGGAAGGCTTTCCTGTTGTTCGGGCGAGTAGAGTAACTCGTCGAGGTCTTGCCGGAGCGGGGACGGCGTGGTGGGAAGCAGGGCCGGCGTAGGGGCAGCCGCCCCGAGCGTAAAGTTCGCGAGCGCCATGTCAGCTAGTCATTGGTGCAAGCGTCTAATGCGTCAATGGGGCATTCGAGCGGCGGCGCAGCCGGATTGCATAACGCGAACGACACGGCGTGGGACCGTCTAGCTAGACCGTCTTCGCATTGTCGGCGGGCACTGCACTGGCACAAACACACTGACACACCTTCACACGCGGCTCGTATCTGAAACAAAAGCAACGAAGATCTGTTTGAACATTTGTCTTGTTGTGGCACTTTGTTTATTTTGTGCTTTATGTTGACGGTCATGACCCGCTTAAGATTACAAACGTTTTCACTGGATTCCTAGTATTTGAGATGTCTCTATAGTCGGTGACTAAACATTTGTTTCGTCGTATGTTTGCTACGAGTAGGTACGTGTAGTTGAGACAGATTATGTGACCGAATTCTTAAGAGCTTAAAAGTACAGACAGTGTGTCCTGGACCACATTCCAAACATGGTGTAATAAAATTAGGCGCGTTATAATTCACCGTAATGGTATGTTTACAGCTGGATTTCCCACTCTTGGGCATCCTTGTTACAAAATTAAATAACAACAGATTTGAAAGGCGAGAATCGTGATGTCTCTTCAAAAGAGCTTCGGATACAAAACCGGGGAAATCCGATACCTAAAACGGATTATGTTTGGGAACTATAGTGCAGATGATATAAAATATATTAGCATCCCACGTGTTTGAAAGTCGTCCATTCATAAACACACAACAATGAAACACATAGTTCTTAAACTATTTTATTTTCGACTTCATAAGATGGTGAATATTATGGAATTGTAGCTTTAAATAAGTCTCATAGAAGGTTGAGAATATAAATCCGACAAAGTAGCTGTATCAAAGTGGACCAAAGTGATTTACTTCAGCAATTATCAAATGCAATTCCATATCAATTTACAGTGCAGAAACCTCTAACGTTAACGGAATGATTAATCTGAACGACACGTATATACAAGATTCAAGAATCGTCGTCCCCTGTTCCGTGGTCCCTTGATCATATAACACGGCCATGTGGGTAATTAGCCTTCCTCCAATGTTGTCTCCACCTCTTTGCAAATTGCAAACATTGGCGCCATTTCCATCATTGGCGGCTGGACATTCCCATATGTACCGCCAAAAGCGCTTTAAACCTTAAATTAAGCAAGCTTCAAGTTACAACTGAATCATCATTTCAAATATTTCACGATACAATCCTGGTGCAGAACAATATGAAAAGCAAAGCAGTAATATTTAGATGTAATGTACAGTACCGGCCGGAGTTACGGGCATCATCTATTCTATCACTTAAGTTGTGATGCTTTAGTAAACATCAGCTCAACAGCCCGTATAACATTCCACTGCTGTATTTAATTCTTATCTACATTAGTGTAGGGTAGGGACGCTTGGCCGGCGGGATAGATATACCGTTGAAAACATACAACAAAACAGTTCTAGTCTATGAAGATAAACGAGTGTCCATTTCTATGAAATTAGTCGTCTTTTAGGATACTATGTGGCCTCTGGGGTGACGCTACACGCTACTCTGCAGGTCGCCGCACGACATAAAGTTCTAAAATTCACGTCAAATGGATTGACAATAGCGTTCCTTGATCTCTCGATCAACGACTAACAGTATTTCATGAAAGTATACATGAAAACTGTTATAGACTTATCGAGTACGTTAAATTGTAATAAATAAAGAAAATAAATAATCATCTTGGCGTTAAAATCCCGGTTGTGCTCTTGCGCATGAGGGCCCGGCGTCCAGTTTTATCACGATATTTTGCCTCACAATTAATACTCATGATTAAAAAAAGAGTCATTGGTACATGGCCGCAGTGGGATGCGAACCCAGTACCACTTGCTTACGTGTCGGTCACCTTAACCGCTCAGCCACCGACGCTCGTCAAATTGTAATGAAAGCGATTATTTAATGCGTTACAGCTTTCACTTTGACCGCTTACGAATAAGATCTGATCGAGAGATCAACGCCCGCTATTGCAAATCCATTTAGCACAAACTACAGCATCATCACCTGCTCCAAAATACTTGTCTACTTCGCGATACAATTGTAAGTGTATCTCCTATACATATCGCTGTTGTATTTTTAACTTATCTCTATTTAAAGAACCTCATGATTAAATATAAGTGTTCAATGACTCGAACCAATAAGGAATTCGTAAAGTCCGGTACTAATTGACAAGAGGAGTGTCGTTTCCGTTAACTAGCCTTTAATTTTAATGGTTATTAGCATTTCCGAGAGATGAGAAAAAAGCTTTTTAGCATTTCCGAGAGATGAGAAAAAACTGCTAATTGTTTAGCAAAGGTATGAGGTACCCTCTTCCGAGCGGTCCGTCTCGGCTTCAGTCAATTTCCTGTGGATATTATGGGCATTAAGTACCTACTTGTTAAAATATATTGACTTACCGACAACAAAAAATGAGAAAATGTATTCAGGTTATTCCTTCTAATAAGTTGTCGTAATAAGTACCCAGTAGGATGGATGCAGTTTAATAAGAACTTCATCATTAATAATAGTCGTTAAAGTCTATGATTAAATAATAAATAAATAAATACATATGCTTAGACAATTATCTAGCCCCAAAGTAAGCAAAGCTTGTGTTATGGGTGCCAGAAAACTGACAAACTACTTATATATTTTTCAAATACATACTTATTATACGTATAACACCCAAACCCAACCCAGAAATTAAAATTCATCATTTTAATTTCTGTATGGCCGGGAAGCAAACCCGGGACCTCTGCGTGGCATGTTTACCAACTGAACCACTCAGGTCGTATCATTGGAACCGATACCTCTCACCTTCAAAATTATGAATCTATCGCATTAAACAGTCAACGTTACAACGGCCAATGTTTTATTTTGCCTAAACTATACAAGGACGTCTCAAGAATTTCGGCTGACACCAACTCCTGCCTGCGCACGAACCCGCCTATCTCCGAGGATCATCTAGATCACGACTCGATCGTGAGAACCACATCCAAGCGAAGGCTTGCGCACTGCATCCGATCCGAATCCGACAAAATGCTGTTCGATGGAGCACAGTAAAAAAAACATCTTGGCGTTAATGGCCCGGTTGTAACCTCGCGCATGAGGGCACGGGGTCCGCCTTGACCATGAGCCAGGATTTGGCCGATCAGGTAATTACAATGGAACGACTGCCATATGACCCCCGTGATCTTGCTACCAGGTAAACTTGACCAGATTGGATCATTGTAACACATTCAGTCGCCAGAATGTTCAGGTTTCATCACGATGTTTTCCTTCACCGTAAGAGCATCGGTTAGTATTCAACTAATGTACATAACTCAGCAAAGAGTCATTGGTGCATGGCGGCAGTGGGCCCTGAACCCGGTAGCTCTCGCTTGCGAGTCGGCTCTGCCACCGAAGCTCCAATGAATCACAGTACAACCACAAAATAGATAACTACTAGAAGGTCATCTTCATAAAAATGGCCGAAATGCGCCACAGTCTCACCTTCACTTGTTTGGGTGGGCTCTGGTTATATACCACAAGAGAACATTGGCAACCGGGAGATTCCATATTTGAAATTTGGTGTAACATAACATCATCAAGTGGTGTAACGACTAGATCGAGTTCGTAACGAGTACATACGTGGCAGCCTTGGCGTGAGAGTCATGGCGGATAAGATCGATGAGGCACGCCTGCGCTGATTTGGTACGTGTCACGTAAGCCCCAGAGATACGTGGCAAATAGGGGCCTATACATGACGGTATCAGGCAAGAGGACCCGCGGGAGATTCAAGAAGCCATAAATCGGAATATATGTATGTCGGAAGCGAGACCCAAAAGTTTAAGACGTGAGGATACCGAAGACTTGCCGAGCCGAGATTGACTGCTCGCATGACGATGTAAGAGGAGGCGCCAACAGATTTTGTTGGACTTGTATTTTCTCAGATTCGGATAGAGTGCAGTGCGTAAGCGCCCTGACTCTGGGAATCGGCGAGTGAGAGTGCATTGAGCGTAATTGCCACGCATTTGTTTATTTCTTCTAGCCTCGTTGCATTGTTTTCGCAATTGGAACATTTAGGTTTTGCTGTTGCGGAATTGGCCTATTATGTATCTATGGCACTATGTTGTTATGAGGTGTTTTTAACCCCCGACGAAAAAAAAAAGAGGAGTGTTATAAGTTTGACGTGTGTATCTGTGTATGTGTGTCTCTCTGTGGCAGCGTAGCTCCTAAACGGATGGACCGATTTGGATGCGGTTTCCTCTATATGAAAGCCAGTTCAATCGAGATGGTTCATACTTTTGTTTCATTAAAATCGGTTCTGTAGTTTAGAAAATATTTGAGTTTAAGTAAACTTGGGCGGGAGTTATCCGACTTTTTCTTGTCAGTTAAGTTATGTTTATAGATTCTTCCTAACACAACTGAACAAACTTATACGACAAACATGAACGGCTTATAAATTTTCATAGTCTTTAACAAATAAGAGAGCTGTTCGGGTGCGTGTTCAAAAGGAAACGCGTTCAGAAATAAAACCACAAGTACCAGTTCAGTCGCCAGAATGTTCAGGTTTCATCACGATGTTTTCCTTCACCGTAAGAGCATCGGTTAGTATTCAACTAATGTACATAACTCAGCAAAGAGTCATTGGTGCATGGCGGCAGTGGGCCCTGAACCCGGTAGCTCTCGCTTGCGAGTCGGCTCTGCCACCGAAGCTCCAATGAATCACAGTACAACCACAAAATAGATAACTACTAGAAGGTCATCTTCATAAAAATGGCCGAAATGCGCCACAGTCTCACCTTCACTTGTTTGGGTGGGCTCTGGTTATATACCACAAGAGAACATTGGCAACCGGGAGATTCCATATTTGAAATTTGGTGTAACATAACATCATCAAGTGGTGTAACGACTAGATCGAGTTCGTAACGAGTACATACGTGGCAGCCTTGGCGTGAGAGTCATGGCGGATAAGATCGATGAGGCACGCCTGCGCTGATTTGGTACGTGTCACGTAAGCCCCAGAGATACGTGGCAAATAGGGGCCTATACATGACGGTATCAGGCAAGAGGACCCGCGGGAGATTCAAGAAGCCATAAATCGGAATATATGTATGTCGGAAGCGAGACCCAAAAGTTTAAGACGTGAGGATACCGAAGACTTGCCGAGCCGAGATTGACTGCTCGCATGACGATGTAAGAGGAGGCGCCAACAGATTTTGTTGGACTTGTATTTTCTCAGATTCGGATAGAGTGCAGTGCGTAAGCGCCCTGACTCTGGGAATCGGCGAGTGAGAGTGCATTGAGCGTAATTGCCACGCATTTGTTTATTTCTTCTAGCCTCGTTGCATTGTTTTCGCAATTGGAACATTTAGGTTTTGCTGTTGCGGAATTGGCCTATTATGTATCTATGGCACTATGTTGTTATGAGGTGTTTTTAACCCCCGACGAAAAAAAAAAGAGGAGTGTTATAAGTTTGACGTGTGTATCTGTGTATGTGTGTCTCTCTGTGGCAGCGTAGCTCCTAAACGGATGGACCGATTTGGATGCGGTTTCCTCTATATGAAAGCCAGTTCAATCGAGATGGTTCATACTTTTGTTTCATTAAAATCGGTTCTGTAGTTTAGAAAATATTTGAGTTTAAGTAAACTTGGGCGGGAGTTATCCGACTTTTTCTTGTCAGTTAAGTTATGTTTATAGATTCTTCCTAACACAACTGAACAAACTTATACGACAAACATGAACGGCTTATAAATTTTCATAGTCTTTAACAAATAAGAGAGCTGTTCGGGTGCGTGTTCAAAAGGAAACGCGTTCAGAAATAAAACCACAAGTACCATAACAGAACGCTAACGTATTAAAAAAAGGGATATTATACCCGATGTAAGCGTTGCGTTATATACTGAAGGAATAAGAGGTCATACAGTATCGCCGAAACAATCTGTGTTAGAACGCTTACTGGAGTGTATCTTTGAAGATGTATACGGACACGCCGCGAATGTGCCATTGCAGCAAAGGTTCACGCGCCTAATATTTTTTACTAGAACTAGTGAGTAACTAGTGAAAAACTAGTGACTCCGTCACCGTATTACATTTGGATAAATTCAGTCGTCTAAATTCGGAGGCAAAAAGCGTGAAAGCAAATTAAAGTGGAATATTTTGCTTATAAAATAAGGTAAATTTTTTGTATCACGCCTTTTGGCAAGAGGGGCGACAAGTAACTTAATTTAGCCACATGTAATTAGCGCATTAGTCAGCGGATAATTAGACAAAAAGCAGACAGTTCACGTTATCTTCATGCTTTGAGTATCTTTCGTAATTGCCAGGCAATAGCGCTAATAAACCAATACATTTTAAGGGTATTTTTAATCGTCCCGTGACCATGTTGCATGCAACTGTGTCGAAATATCGGGCTACTCGTCAACAAAGGTACGCGGTAGGAAACCAGGAACATACCCTTAAAATGTGTGATAATAACCGCGATAGTTTAAAATATTATGTAATAATAACGTAGATATGTGTAGAAAAACAGTGACTAACTAATTGCAGGGTCAACACATAAATCGAGTAGGTCCTCCATTCTTGGCCCATTGATTTTAAATGTCAGTGTTAGCTGTCAATACGGTGTATTTAATTTAAATATATTAGCTTCGCAGGTGACAACCTTTATTTGTTGACACACGACAAGTGTTGGGGTATGTGTTGTACTTGTGTTCGGAGATATATAACTGGTTGAACATGTTCTGCAAGAGCACTGTTGAAGCACCTAGGTACCATTTTATATTCCCGTCACCAACCAACAATGCTGCAGCTGGGCGAAAATCTTCGATCCGTAAGGTTGTTATGCACTTGTGCTCTGCATTGTCCATGGGCGGCGGTGATCATTTAGCATCGGTGACATGCTTGCTTGTTTAACTATTATAAATTTGCATTCAACGAATTCTCGCGACCCGACTAGAGAATCTAATTCAACACGTAGGAGGTGTAACCACTACCCACGAGCTTAGCTCTTTCCGGTCACTCGAGGAACTCTAATACCTTGCACTTGTTAGGTATAAAAGCCAATTTTGCATAAAATAATAATAATATAAGTATGTGTGCTTGTAGTAAGTATGCTTGGACGAATTCATACAGCGTCATCTAGCCTCAAAATAAGCAAAGCTTGTGGTATGGGTGCCAGAAAACTGATAAACTATGCTACTAGATATGCTTTTGAAATACAACATCCAAATCGGTAATAGAAATTAAAATTCATCATTTTAATTTTTACCCGACCGGGAATCGAACCCAGGACCTCTGCGTGGCAGATGTTAACCAACTGAACCACTCAGGTCGTCAAATTATACTGTCTTACGCATTGGTATTGTGGTAAGTTTGAAGCAGAGACACATGCAATTTAGGTATAGTACCTACATCATGTAGAACTTGCCAAATGTACCAGCCAGATGACCTAATTGCCAGATGACCTAATTTAAACATTTTAGAGCGATGAGTAGACCCGGATGAATAATTCAATTTTATTACCCAAACGTTTTGTATTCAATCTGATTTTATAATTATGTTTATTGCCACTGCATGTTGTAATTTATAAAAGGTAACACCGAATCTGCACAGATGACGCGTGGTATAACCTCCAAAACGTTTACCGCGATTTTTGTTCTTCTATTCTATTTATATTTCAAGTATGTATTTCCTTATTAAGTGACTGAAATACTGACCTAGAAGCTCTTGTCTCTATAAAAGCCATTCAGTCGAGGAGTCATCGATGAAGTGGCTGAGTTGTACTTGAAAGCTAACAATTTAAAAATATGTTGTCGTTGATTACACTACAGTACATAAACAAGTAATAAACAATGGGAAATGTATTTCCAGGAAGTATAAGTTACCGGTTAAGGTTCTAAACCACGGAACGGATTTGAATGCGGTTTTCAACAGTAGGATGAGTGAATTCAAGATGAAGGTTTGTAGGGTTGGACAACACGCGAACGTACACGCGGCGAACCAGCTAGTATACTATGTAAATATGCTTGAGCACGATAAGCTTAGATAAAAATATCTATGATTGTGTAGAAAACTTAACCTAAATGGATGACCGAGTGGCACTTTTCTCATTTTGGCCATCTAAAAGGGTAATAATGTAATTAACTCAATAGAAGTAAGTTAAATAAGTCATGAGATGTTGTAATGTAAGAAAACAGAAAAAAGTAAGCAGCGAGCGCAGCGAATTTGAATTTTTTGTCGTTTTAATTATACGTAGCATAATTTTTATGATACTTGAAAATTTCGTAATTATTTATAAAATATTGAGATTTGTGAGGAGTGAATTCAAAGAGAGAGAGAGAGAAAGATATGCGTATTTGAGTTTACATCTACGATTAAATAATAAATTATATACATAATTATGCCCAAAGGGGCGGGCCGCCTACCGCATGTTGAGTACATAGCTAATTTAGATAAACACTTGTCATTTTTTTGCGCACAAGACGCCAGCGCCCGCGCCGGTCGTATGCGCGGCGCAGGCGCAAGCCTACGAATCGACGACCTTGTTCCTACAATACTTGAACGCCGGAATGCGAGTGACCGTGAATGTTGCTCGGATTTTTTTACGAGCGAATTGTACAAATAATAGCAAAATTGATACGACGACTCTATTCGATCGTTTGCGCAAAAAGCGACAAATTACGTACCAGCTAATTTAAATTTAGTTGTCGTTTTTTCCATTGCGTGTTTTCGGATTAGTGCGTTATTTTATTTTACGAGTAATTAGTCGGCACTATGAATGTGCAATTATGATCTAATTTGGTCCGGTACCCCTGTTAATAGGGTCATGAGGGGATGGAGGTCGCTCTACTGTCATTAGTAATTACCAGATCTGCCAAATTCCTAGATCATGGTCAAGGGGGACCCCGGACCCTCGCGCGCGAAACACAACTGTGATATTTACGCCAAGATACGGGTTAGGTAATCCTAATAGGACCACAAATAATATGAAAAGGACTATACACAATTTAAAAAAATATTAGTAAAAAGATTACCTACTCACTTCAGAACCAATAAAGTCAACTTCAAAGGATGCTGTGAACTTTAAACCGCAGGGTACCTTGAACTATAAAGTTGACAAATTGCACTATAACAAAAATAAACATCCACTCAATTTATTCAATTGATCAAAGCTCTAATCAAGGGTACTTTCAATAAATGCTAAAAAAAAATGACAGAGTTTCGCAGTGGACAAAAGTTCAGTCAGCTCCATCATCAGAACCTAACTACTTTCTTTACAGTGAGGTACGTAAAGTAATAAAGAAATAAATAAATTCGTAATTACATCCTCACCTGATGAAAATGAGACCACCTCGGGAAGGCTTACTCTTTCATGCATACACGGTACTTCTAGATATTACTAAGTAGTTCCTGTCGATTAATTCCAGTAATATGCCCTAACTCTTAATCGTTAAGGAGTTCTGAGGCTTCATCATCAGCACAGCAGCGTCAGATGATAAAACCCTAAACCGAACACCTGAGTAAGACATGATTAGACTAACAAGGACACTATACGTGCCTACAATTTTTAGGATTTCCCTCGATTTCACAGGGTTCCCATCATCAGATCCTGACCTAATGAAAATGGGATCACCTCAGGAAACAAAAAAATAAATTTATAAATCGCTCCACAATTGGCGGAGAAATCGATGGACATATAATGATGATAATACAGTCGAACATAGAACCTCCTCATTCTTTTGTTTTTTAACTCGGTTAAAAACAGTTTTGCAAAAGTTCATCTATAAATAGTATAAAACAAAGTCGCTTCCTATGCATCTATATACTCGTACGATTAGATATTTTAAACTACGCAACGAATTTTAATGCAGTTTTGCAACAATAGGTAGAGTAATTCAAGCTCAAATTAGATAAGCAGGGGTAAAGTTGGTGTACACCGGGTCCACTATTACAATATAACATGCTTATGCATTACCAGCAAAACCTACACGCTCGCGTATAAGCCTACATTATAGGGTTGAATATAGCAATCTTAGGCAGGTCGCATTAAGTTTCAATTATTTTGTTTAATCGCTTAATCTGAGGTCGGCTCGTTTTACGACGGACCGCGCCGGACGGTTTGACCCGATTCTGTCAGTCAGTCGCTGTTTATTGCGTCATGATATTGATGGTCGAATATTAACTTTTGGTTTATGGAAAGCTTGTGTTCAGCGGCTTTGGGTTTTGCTGCTTACCATCAGGTAAGTTATGTTCTGTGTGTGTGGGCGCTCTGGTAGAATTTAGGTTAGGTCGGCTTCTAGGGTAGGTTTTGGGATGGATTATCGTTACGACAGTCTAGAATTAGATAGGGGATGTAGTATATTAAGCAGGTTGGGTCGTTAAGTGTAGGCTTTATTTGGATTTAGGCCAGCCAGTATTCGGGTAGGTTTAGGTAGGACTTAGGTACTAGATCCTGGGTCCTCTGGCTGGGGTACTCGCACTTATCAGGTGTGAGTGCGTTTTGCTTAGTTGGTCATAATGGGGGTCGGAACGTCTGTAGGCTGCCTTATGAGCACACATAGCACTGGCTAGGTGGGTATTTCAAATGTATTCCATTGGAATAGAAATAAGCTGTTGTAGTTAGTTCTAGGCATTCTTATTAAAGCTCTCGAAGTCATCATCATCATCCTGGCGTCATGTCCCGGTTGCCCCCCCGCGCAGTACGCGAGGGCCCAGGGTCGGCCTTCCTGCTATTCTTGGTCCACCTCGCTCGGTCTTCGGCATCTGTAGTGGTGAGCTTATTGGCACGCATATCGTTCTTGACACTTGCGCAGACCGGCAAGTTATGTGGGGAACAAGTGTCTGGTTATGCCGCCCCTGCCGGGCACGGGAAGGAGATCTGCACTGTTGCAGGCCATGTACTCTGTCTTCGCCACATTTATCTTCAGACCGCCGTTTTCAAGTGCCTCCTTCCACTTTTTTACACGTTGGATTAGTCGCCCCTTGTCAGGGTCTGTCAGTGCGATATCGTCAGCATACATGAGCAGCCATGGAGGTACCTCATGATAATCTCGGATGCTGTCTGACAATACGTCTAATATCACGTTGAACAGAAGTGGGCGGAGCACAGAGCCCTGGTGTACCCCAACGGTATTCGGGAACGGTTTGATGTCACCAACGGCAGTCCTTACCATGGAATCGGAATCGTGGTACATGTCTCGGATAATGTCAATATAGGCCTCAGGTATCGACTTAAACCGCAATGCCCTCATATTATCTCCCGAAGGATACAGTCAAAGGCCTTCTGCATGTCCAGAAACAGGAAATACAAGGGTGTGTTCTTTGATCTGTATCCCTCCATGAGAGTTCTCAGGGCAAATACGGGATCCATGGTCCCACAACTCGGCCGAAACCCATACTGACACTCCGAGATTGTACACTCCAGTCGGATCCGAGAGTCCAGAATGCGTTCGAAGAGCTTCATGGTGTGAGACATCACCTTTATACCGCGGTAGTTGGTGCACTCCCGCACCGAGCCCTTGCCCTAATAGACTGAAGTCATAACACTCAGCCTCTATTGGTCTGGTATCTTCCCGGTGCGGAGAATGCGGTTAAAAAGGTCGGCAAGGATGCTCACACCACGAGAGCCCATCGATTTCCACGCCTCGATAGGGACTCCATCGGGCCCGACAGCTTTCCGATTCTTCATGCGGCGAAGAGCCGTCTCGACTTCCTCAGGCGTTATCGGTGGCACAAGGCCTTGGTTCCGAGGGAGGTCCGGGGGCTGCACTTCTTTGTGTTGCTTGTTGAGCAGCTCGTGGAAGTACGAGCGCCATCATATTAAAGCTCTCGAAGTAACTGTTATATTTTATTCAAAGTTTGCTCCCCGTTACTCCCCGGCGCAACAGTTACCTACCGCAAGAGCGGGTACTTTGACCATTGGGTGATTACATTAGTCATAATTTAAAACGATATATTTTCTCCTCTATCTCTTTGTAACAAACGCATGTTAGCGATATTTTCCACAAGAAAACTAGTCAAAAAGTGAAAAAATCGTTACGTGGATATACGGTACATCAAAGGAAACTACTTCATATCTTCGCAAGAAATCAATTAGTTGAACGATATAGTGAGACCTCCTAGAACAGAATATTTGTGTACATAATTGTGCCTGCCGGACGTGGCAAACCCCTCCATCAAAGTGGACGAGGTAAGTACAAACTTAACAGCAATGAACTTATATAGGTGATGATAATGATGATGAAATTCTACACATCATGTTGGTTGATGTTATGGATGACAGTTACCGCTTACCTACAGGTAGGCTGTCTGTTTGTTTATCGCTTCGTAGCATAAACTTATAATGTTGGCAAATAATCATACTATAGCGTACACACAATAGCATAAGGACCCAATTGCCAAACCGCCAAACAAAAGCACTTAAAATATTGGGAAATCGCAAATGTATCATGTTCATGTGACACAGCATCTTGAACGACTACAACGTTAAATTTAATGGGCCGCTATTCCGAAGAATTACCTAGCAATTATGTCTCACGATTCTCAAATATGGCATTAGTAATTGGGAGTGAAAGAGTATAATAAAGAGTATCATTGTAGTGATTGCCTCACGTGCTCGCGTTGAGGTCTAATCCGAGGTTAAGTTGCAACCTTAGAGATATAACTCTATAAACTTCCAGTATAGATGTCATGCTCCTCGCTTTATCCATATAAGGAGGGGTTTTCTGCGGTTTTCACCCGTGGGATTCTGTAATTTTTCCGGGATATAAAGTACACGAGTTTCGAAGATTATACCCCTAACCACAACAAACAAACGTACCTAAAATAAAGTTAAAAGAATTTTAAACTACTTTTAGCGAGGCTTTAACCATCCTAAATGTCAGCCTTATACCTATCAACTTATAAACATTTCCTCTGCGTATCATTAGTAAGATATCTTTGTAAAATATTCGGTGAAGCACATGAGAGTACTGTAGGTTAAAAGTACGTCAACTGACAATTTTGAAATTCGGCGAGCTTGGAACCCGACAAGATAGACGCTAACATGAATATGATGACTCATGAGCACACTTCGTGTTCTGGTGACGATACCTGTAATATGGTTGGCAGTAACTGGAGGTGCAAAACTGAGGAAGAGGAGAAACTAAGGGAGGTCTATGTCTAATAGACTGCGGTGTGCTGTTAAAGAAAGATCCCTTCCAATAAGGTGCATAGCAAATATTTCACTTTCATTTTTACTGTAAACTAGCAACCCGCCCGGTTTCGCACGGTAAATAAACGCAGTAAGCAACTGCATCGAAATATCAGGCTACTCGTAAACAAAGGTACGCGGTAGGAAACGGAACATTCTTTTAAAATATGTGATAATGAGCACGATGGTTTCAAAAATTGAACACCTGTTTCCATGACGATAGTGTAAGCTTGAAATGAATTTCGAACAAGATGTAACAATGACGAGTTTGAACTTTATGCGGCGTGAACTTCTTGTGAATTATACAGAAATTGCCTTTTAATGTCGCGTACAGGTTGCAGTGCATTGATTGAGTATGATATAATCAGGAAATATAAAGTTCGTTGTGGCTCGTATCGTTACTTTCTCGTGGTTATATTTTTTATTACATCGAAATGCCAAAAGGTTCAAGCATTGTGCATAATTATACTTTAGAATATCCTTTATGTTTCCCGGGCTAGAAGAGGCTCTGAGCAATGTAGCCAATTAATTTTGAATTGAAACTCCTAAAACAATACTTTATTATCTCGGGCAGGAGAGTTGGTAACTGTCATAAAAATGTATGTTTAAATTTTACATCTCTTATCGTTCGTGAAGTTGACTTACTGCTTATAAAATGTAGTGTACTATGTTTTTTGTTATACCTACCTTGAATCTGTGGAGGTATATGTATACTGTACAATAATTCCGATGGCTCATCGAACAATGTAATTTGAATGTCGTAGGAAATATATTCATACTGACATTTAGTTCAGCGGTAACAGCGTTTAAAACATACAAGAGTTGCTTTGAATGTCACATTAGTCATCTCTTAATAAAGTCAATTGTAAAATTGCATTTTTCGATATTGTGTTAACTATAATATAGATAGACTGTTAGTGTTCAACTTATGCACATAACATAGAAAAAGTGTTTGGTACATGGCGGCACTGGGTATCGAACGCGGTACCTCTTCACTTACGAGTCGGACCGATTAGTTAATTAGTTAACCATAGATTGTAATGTGATTATCACACTTATCCAAATATGTTAAGCTAGGTCACAATCCTACCATATTTGTATAAAACCCAAACCTCGTTGAGCGGCGTGAGGCCGTTTTTGAAAACGTTCGGAGCTTGTTTAGTTCTGGTTCAATAACTTCTCAATTTTCTTCAATATTTATCATTATTTGACAAATTAAATAGTGTTTCATACAAATTGCCATATGTGGGGGAGGCTCAAGCAATGCAGTGGATTGTTATGGACTGTTGCTAGCTTCCAGACGCGACTGATCGACTAACAGAAGCGGCGTAACGGCGTAATGGCGAAATTCAAGTTCACAAAACTTGAATTTCGGGATACCTATAATACCTAGAAATAATCAAGCTTAGAAATTCATTATTCACGCCATTAATCCGGAATACGAGGTTTGTGGAATTTAATAAAACTTTTTTTACTGAATATTGAACGACACAGAATTAATGCAAGTATCATCGTTATTGTTTTACAAATGTTTAGTTAATTTGATACGTGTGGCAAAAAAAACAGCTGTTTCATATATTTTGACAGAAGTCGTTTTGAATTTTTTAAGAAAAGCAGTTTTTTTCTCGCGATTTCAGAGTTGGTGCCAGAGTCAAAGTGGTTTGTTATCACGAGCACTTGCGTATGGTAACACTTTGTATCATAAATTTGAGGTCACCCATACTAATATTATAAAGAGAAAATATTTGTATATTTCTCTTTTCATTGTAATAAATAACTCAAAAACTGAGTTAAAAATTATTTCAATAATAGAATGCTACATTATCACTGAGTAACAGCTACTTTTTATTCCGGGAAAATAAGAGGTTCGCGTGAGAAAGTTGATCCGAACTGCGCGCGGGTAAAAGTCGCCGAGAAGCAAATACGTACCTATGCATTCACTCATATTTATGAACTGTTGCATTTATACATATTAGTTATATATATGTATAGGGTAGCCCAGCTACCTTCCACGTTTGCAAAGTAGCGAAGAAAATATAAAAGGGATTTTTGTATCACTTCATCAAAAACGAAGTAATTTACTTAATTTACTACCAAGCCCATTTTGAAGATATGCGAAAAAATGCGCTGATATTTTCCGGGTCAATACACCGAGCAAAAAAACAGGTTGCTGGTTTGTTCGCATAGATAAAGCAGCTGTATGTCAAGAGACAATTGCTTCCGTGCTGTTGATATTTGTTCATGTTTAATTATTTATGAAACCGCAGTGACAAATAAGCGGACAGTCCACCTGATGAATTGGTACCTATCGCCCATAGAATGTACCAAGTACTCATATTAGGTTTCTGAAACAATATCGTATAAAAACATTACATCATCACACCACTCGCCATTGACAGGGAGTTCATCCTCAACCTTATGGTACGGGGCTCGCAAGTAGCTAGTCATATAGACTGTGAGAGCACCGTAGGTTATGTTACGTTATCGAGTACAATAATTTTTTTACCTTATAGCCAAAAAGTCACTCCAAAAAGAAAAGTGAAACTGCCAAGAGGGTGTGAGACACCCCGGTTTTTTTGCTTCTAGAACAAGAGGATAAGTATTTTTTGTGCCAGTTTGTGCATGAGCATACGAATATTTTGTATGTCCCCTAAACATCTACTATCGCTACAAAGTAGAATTTTTCATGTACTCGATAACGTAGAATACCTACGGTGCCCTCACAGTCTAATACTCCTGTTATTGCAAACGTACATAGGCCACTGTACCATAAGGCCGTACACTTGTTTGCCATCATAAAAAACTGCAGAATCGCAGCGTCGAGTCACGATGCGCAAAATTGCACGGGTACCTAGGTGGTCAAAACTGGTTTACAGTGCGCAACGTGTAGTGACAGAAATGTAAACATTATTATAAATTTTTTAAATTTATTTCAAAATTTTCAATTCAATATGCTCAAAATCGGTTATGAATTGTTATATAGGCTATACAACAAGCAAGCGAATGCTTTGAAAACGTTTACTATTTCTATTGACCTCTTACTCCGGCACAGTGTTGAACAAAAGTATCCATTCCCTCACCTTATCTTATAGTTTCTCCCACACCGCCTACCTTTTTCGTTCATATTTTGTCACGGTTGACTGGAAGATAAGGCTACTTTAGCCTAAGTCCGCCAATGTATCTTTAGTGCATAAAGTTTTAATAAACAAATAAATAAATATACAAAAATATAATATGCAATTATATCTTCTTTCATTTATGTTTCCCCCGTGATTGAACCAAGAACCAACAAACCTTAGATAAAACGTTTTACGATTGTATTTAGAGGGCGTCAAGGTCACAATGACTGGTCACTAGTATACGCAACCTTTCTAATTTTATAGATACTTACTGTGCTATACTTACTATTGTACCTTTAGATTGATTTAAACTATCTTAAAATATATATTCATACATATTCTATATTGACTTCGAAACGATTTCGTTGCGTATTTGAACTAGTTTCAGTTCAAGACTTTTCAAGAAGGTTTGGCGGTAAGGCACCTTCTGTTGATAAGATTGATCTCCAAGACATTAAGGCGTGGAGAAAATGGTAAAGCAAAGGTGATAGGTGTAGGGGTAGGGCATGGTAGGGTAGGGTAGTGAAGGGGTAGAACGCCGCGTAAACGAACTCACACCGGGCCGACTAATATAAAATAAAGTCGCTTTCCACATAATTTTGCCTAAACCACGCAATGGACTTTAATGCGGTTCTCACCATCAATTAGTAGAGAATAACATCTAGAAAGTTTATGTTATAGCAAAGAAGACCCAAGAGGATCTGTGCGAAGCCAGGGCAGATTGCTAGTAGGATATACAGATAAGATAATATTCTATTAGTAGATTCTTGTGACAATTTTATCTAATTGCAATATACCCAAATTCAATAAGATAACCTAAAGCTAACATAAAAATTTAGCCTAAAACTTATCGATTCAGCCGCTTAACGTGTAGGCGTTAGGCAAACTTGAATTTATAATATTGGGGGTTGGCCTTTGCTGTGATTTAAGATGTCTTCACGGACGACTGGTTAACAACCGATCTAGGGCACAGAACTCACAGAAAACTTCAGCGAAATAATAAAAGAAATGAACCTGTCTCTATAAAAAAATAAGCTAATTGATAAATATGGTAATATTTCAACGACTCTATTATAATATCAATAATATAATAAATATATAAGATAAATATGCGTGGCCAAATTCACACAGCGCCATCTAGCCCCAAAGTAAGCAAAGCTTGTGTTATGGGTGTTAAATGACCGATAAACTACCTGTATACCTTTCTTAAATACATACTTATTAAACATACTACACCCAGACCCGTACAAAAATTACAATTCATCATTTCACTCTGGTCGTCAAACATCAACGTAATAACACACATAGCTGTCATGGGGTGTCATGCGAAATAAGTATTTTTGGGGTTGATTTAAATTGCGGGCGATAGTCATCGCTTTCAGGCTTTCAGCTCGTTTGTTTCTCTCTCTGGCTGTACAAAAAACAATCCGTTTTACGCAAGAAACAATAAATTAACATGTTGTATACAAATGTCTTATAAAGAACGATACGAAACGCACTTTATAATTTATTCAAATGTCATGGTAAATGTTGAATTATGTCACATGCACTGTCGAAAGTGGTACAGGTGTACCACTAGGTACACCACGTACCTTATAAACGTTCGATCTAATAAACGAAAATTGACTAAAAATCGACATTATTAGAATATGAATATTCATAACTTCAATTTAATAAATGGCCAATTGATTTTAAAGTAATTAAAGGGTTATTTAACTCATCTAATAAATAAAGTAATCTTAAAAATAGAAGAGCAATAAAAAATTATGTAATTGCAGGTAAAATAGTTAAGTTTAATTCAAGATGGAAGATTTGGAAGAGATTAACAGGCTGTTATTATACCAAACAAAACCAAGTAAAATACAAATTACGTGGAAGAGTTCACTCAAGATAATTCTTCTAGTTTATTTTTTTAATATTTCTATGAAAACTATTATTATCTTCGATATCTAATTATATGGAAGCAAAAGTATTTTGTATGTCATGATCCAAATGTTAAAATTGACATAAACATGATCACCACAGTCATAGACATAGATAATTATTAGATGAAGATACAGACAAGTGGCAGTGCACTGATCTTTGTAATTTTTTACAAGCTACTGGGCAGGAATTTTACCGCCATGTCACATTTCATTATTCCAGTTCTACCTACAAGATTACAGCTGACTTCGATAGCGCTAAAGTTACGTTAGTATAAAATATTCTGTGGCTAAAGTTGGCAATTTCCTTCCGCAATCTGATGTAGGAGCCAACGAAAGGCGACTGCCGATTCGGTCACATAATTGGCAATAGCATCATCTAAATTTCGTTATAGTGTGATATTATGCTGTGATTTAAGATGAGTATTTGTTGCGTTATGTCATTGGCGTGGTTTGATCCAAGTGGCGTTTACGTAAATATTGGCGACACAGACTCAAGGTTGCATCGATTGCGCTACTAAACATGACTCCTAGCGCACAAAATCATATCCAACGAGTACATACACTCATTTCATAAACTGTAGGGGTACTTATAAATAAATAATAAGTACAGCCGGCGTTGCTGTTACACAAGACACGGGTGGGTTTAGGGATAACTAGATTTTTTATGGAAACAAAATGTAACTGTCTCACTATGATCATTAAAGATAAAGTATAGCCATCAACATATATATTAAGTAAAGCTAAATGAAATGCGTTACCTTTATTGTCCTTGCTATTTGAACTCGATGTGTAACAGAACGAGTAGACGCGTTCGCAATTCAAATCCCACAGGAGGACGGCGGGAAAAAATTTCAAAATTGGAATGTTAACTTTTTAACAGCACTGTCCGGCGAGCGGCGGTAAGTTACGTTCGCATTTGGCGGGTAAATGTCTCATTTGGGTGAATGGAGGCGCGTGCGTGCGCGCAGGCGACCGCGCGGGTACTGGCTGCCGAGCGGCTGTGATCTGTCAGTTGGACCCGATTCTTGCTCTCCGGTCCGATAGTGGAGCAAACTTCCGATGATGTATGCGTTCCGGTTGGACTCCAATCAGCCATGCTCCATGGAAGAGAACCCGGAAACTGTAGCGGATCGAATCGGATGCGGTTGCGTTGCAGGGAATTTGTTAAGTACCCACCAGTAGTGTGTCATAAAAATGAACTTGCATTCTTGTGTCGGTCACCAGTCAGCCAGTGATTGTCGTACACGGAAATAATATGATTCAGGTAGTCTGATTTTATCACGCTATTGTGAAAGGATTTCTAGGAGCGAATAGACATTTCTATGATACAGGCATACATGAATAAATAAATAACGATTATATTCTGTTCTTACGGTTTACGTGTTAAAATGCGAATAAGTGAACGACATGATTTCATAAATCTTATGTAATAGGTAGGTATAACACCATTGGGCTTACCGTATGATCATAACAGCTGACATTTATGCCATATACCATTAATAAAATTTATTGCTACGTATTTTAACGGTTGTCATACGACAGTAATGTACTTGTACCCATAAGGTAAATGACAAGATTTACCTTTAACGAACAAATACCAAACTTCACTTTCTTCAAACAAAAGACATCAACGCGCACAAATATTTGTTTCGATTTTTTTTATTTTGAATACTAACAATGATGGATTCATTTATTGACAGATATATTTGACCTTCGTGATTTACAGTTTAATAATTATCTGCTCCAAAAAAGACGAAAGGTAGCTTATGACGTCTGTCAATGTGAAAAACCAGGAAAAGTTTTTACTCTGCAGGTCCGCCAGAACTCACTACCAGGAAGTAACTCTGTCTATTTATGTTGTAAGCCGTATGTTACATTTTCATTGCTAAACTGGTGAACGGAATTATAAAAAAAATGTTTGGAGTTTTGTGATACTGGGGTAAGGATATGCTATTTTCTATCTTTAAAAACAATCCGAATGATTATTTATAAGGAGAACTTATATTTTTTAAAGATAGGCATACTATATTGTTTCACGCCAGCGAGGTCGCCGGCAATTCATAAACATTATATTGATACAGTAATTGACGACTGAATATTTAACTATGATCCAATCTGGTCAGATTCCTTTGTTAACATGGTCACGGAGGTCAGTGGGACTCGCTCTACTGTAAATATCTGATCTGCTAAGTCCTGAATCATGGTCAAGGGGTTCCCCGGGCCTTCGCGTGCGAGAGCACAACCGATACATTGACACCAAGATTATTTTTTCATTGTGTTGCTGTCCACTATCGCCAAAGGCCTCACATGATGTCAAATGGTTGGCAACAAACATGCTAATAGAAATAACAAGTTACAGATGTTCTGCAAGGCGAAAAATAAATGGACGGGCATGTACCAGTAAGAGCGTAGTCTGCTAAAAAGAAGAATACCGCATAATAGTTTTCGACACGCCAATATAGCGATTTGAACGGTCTCTTTATGGAACTAAGTTAGGGTTGTGTATGTGTGTATTTATTTTTGTTTCGTAGAGAAATAAGTATGCAATGAAGGGCTTTAAGTTTAATTTTGACAAATTCACACAGCGCTATCTAGCCCCAAAGTAAGCAAAGCTTCTGTTATGGGTGTTAGATAACTGATAAACTACTTATTTTCTTACTTGAAATACATACTTATTATACATACTACACCCGTAACGAAAATTAAATTTCATCACTTCAATTTCTGCTAGGCCGGTAATCGAATCCGGGACATCTGCGCGGCAAACCGGACCACCAATCGGTTAACCAACTAAACCGTCACATAACACACCTGGGGTAATAGAAGATTCGCGTCTAACGTACGCTACGCGGATAATTATGTTGCAGGAAGATAAATGTTAGACGAGGTCCAATTTAAATATTTTTCTTATGATGAACTTCACATTTGTTTTTTTTTAAATTGAAGAAAATAATTGTGGTTTTATATTTATCGGATCACTCCATTAATCAGTAAGCAATTTTTAAGCATTTCTTACCTCACCTCGGTACTTGCCGAAGACCAAGCAAAGTGAGCCAGGAAGAGTATTATAGCAAGGCGGACCCCGGGGTCTTTGCGTATTGCGCGGGACATATCGCCAAGATGACAATGATGAACTGCACATCAGTACTTATTAAGAACCAAAGTTACACAAACGACTTTTACTTATGTAACTAAATAAAATTAATTTTAATATGGTAAGTTATTCAAGATTATTATCAGATAAATATAGCACTAACTCATGATATTATGAAATACATACGGTACCTATAATGATTTAATTTATTTATGGAAATATATTTTTTATATTTTGAGAAAGCGCGGCAGTCAGAGAGACATTAATGTATGATTAATAATAAATTTATAATATTTTTCCAATCTATTATATATTAGTATAGCAGGATCATCATCATCATCTTGACGTTAACGTCCCGGTTGTACACCCGCGCACTCCCGGGCCCGGGGTTCCCCTTGACCATAATCCAGGATTTTTTAGATCAGTTATTTACAGGGGAGCGACTGCTTGATTTGACCTCCATGACACTGCTACCAGGGAAACCTGATTAGATTGGACTATGGTTACACATTCAGTCGCAACGGTGTTTTCCCTCATCGTAATAGCATCCGTTAGTATTTAACTTTAGTTAGTATAATTGAGAAAAGAGTCATTGATACAAACATATTATTGCGGCATAAGCTCTCGTTTGCAAGTCGGATACCTTTACCACTGAGTCACCGATGCTTCTTGTATACTCCGACGATAGCAGGATAGGTAAAATAAATTTATTTTTATTCTGCTGTTTGAAAAAGTGTTATAACTTCTAAAAAAAACACATCACATAATGAAATTAATTTCGCATGACTGATGCGGATAAAGTTGTTTTAACTACAAAATAAACAGAACCATAACAATGTGGGCAATGTACAGTACTGCATTACCTGTCTGACCACTTGGCGAGTAATTCCCCCATCTTGTAAATCACCCCTCTCCATCTCAGAAAGTATCGATCCTTGGTGTCGACATATAAGAGGACGTGCGGTTCCGGAGTCACCTGGATTGTAAGGTTAAACTAGCCTCAAAAAAACATGGCGTGCTTAACCGGTCTAAGGGATACTTCACCCCAGAACAGTGCCTGTTGCTGTAAAAGGCACAGGTGCGGCCACATATGGAGTATTGTTCCCCTCTTTGGGCCGGGGAAACCGCCGACTTGCTTAATCATTTGGACTCCATATAGAGGCGCGCCGTACGAATTGTCGACGATCCCATACTGACAAGCAAGTTAGAACCACTGGCTGATCGAAGGGACTTTGGCTCTTTGTGTGTGTTCTACTGGCTGTACAATGGGGAGTGTTCTGAGGAATTATTTGATCTGGTGTCCACAGCTCAATTCCGCCATCGCACCACCCGCCGTGGACTGGGTACTCATCCCCATTACGTGGACCCTCTAGTGGTGTCCACACGAAGATTCGGATGTGGAATGAGCTCCCAGCCACAGTGTCTCTTTTGGACTATGACATGGGGTCGTTCAAGAGGTATATTAGAGGTTTCCTTAGAGGCGGGCAACGCATTGGTAGCACCCCTGGTGTTGCTATGTTCATAGGAGGCGGTGACAACTTTCCATCAGGTGGCCCGGATGCCTGTTTGTCTGCCGGATAACATAAAAACAAATATTTACGCACTAACTGTAGGGATTAGCTGAATATCAGCGCTATGGTCTCACTGCCTACGGCAAATGCTGAGCTGAGCTCTAGTTGGGCACGACACTACAATATTTAACCTAATTTAAGTTGGTAAAAAATTTTTTCATTGTTTGTTTAAATTGTAGAAAATGCCAAATAAACATTATGTCTATGTCTAAAATTGCTATAATACAAATAGCGACCAAGAACCCTCCAATAAGTATAAAAACATCAACAACAACAACTTATTTCCAATTTTGTTGGACGTTGTAAGCCCTGCCGTGCCAGCGAGTGACATCCGCCACTATCGGGTCCGCTGCGCCTGCGCACCGCCGGGAAAACCGCTTCTAAATCTAAATAAGATACATTGTTCGCCGACACGCGTGTCACAGCGGACAGAGGCCGCGGTAAAAATAACGCTATTGTGGTCCGATAAAACTTGGAATTGTCATCTTGGTCATTCTGGCGTTAAAATCCAGGTTGTGTCTCCCGCGTCTACTTGACCATAGTCCAGGATTTTGCAGATCAGGAAATTACTGTAGAGGGACGTCATGTCACCTCCGTGACCCTTTTAACAGGGGAACCTGAACAGATTGTATCATGGTTACACATTCAGTCGCCTAAATGTGCAGGTTTCGTTACGATGTTTTGCCTCAACGTAAGAGAATAGGTTAGTGTTTAGCTAATGTACCTACATGACATTGCACCATTGGTACATGGCGGAACTGGGGTTTGACCCCGGTACCTCGGGGTACGAGTTGGACCCCTTGACACCGACGCTCAAACTTGGTATTCTCTTCTATGTACACGATGCCCAGACTTTCCAAATATAACCCCATTGAGTCCCAAGAAATATATAACTATAGAAAATATATTGTTCGTGTCTGTAATCGAGTCACCTGGGTTAGGTTAATCGTGTAAGGGCATTGATTTAAACCTTAGCAAGTCATTAAAGTGTTTGTGTATTTGTGAATTTGATTGTGTATGGGTGTGTCTGTGCTTGGCATAGTAATTTTCGAACTTCGAACGGTTTTCTTTATTCGAAAGTTTAATCGTAATAGTTAACTTTGTTTAACTAAAATCTAGGAAATATTGAAGTATATATAAACTTGGTCGGGGGTTACCCGACGTATCCCGTCGGTTAGTTTATTACGTCCATCATTGGAGCTACAATGCCAAAGAAAGATACACAGAGCTACAGATACACAGAGCTACAGATACACAGAGCTACAGATACACAGAGCTACAGATACACAGAGCTGCAGATACACAGAGCTACAGATACACAGAGCTACATATACACAGAGCTACAGATACACAGAAACACACGTCAAATTTATAACTCCGACTTTTATCGTCGGGTGTTAAAAACAACTACTTCGTGGATTGTTGTTGTAAACTTCTACTCCAGTTGTGGCCTTTAGATCGTGAACAGAAAACCACATCATGAAATGAAGCTTAATACATCAGCTTAAAAACATTTTCAGCAAGCATGGTTTCTTTCCGAACAAGTACACCACAAATGATCACATTACACAAAATTAAATTCGTCTGTTACCTACCCTGTCTATGATTACATTTATTAAAATTATATGTAAAATAGGAAAGTAGTTTTTGATTGAATGATTGATGTGATCCTTATTGTACCTAAAGAAAATAAGCATTTTACATTAATGTTACAGAGGTATGTACAAAGGCGAAGGAATATTGATACAGAACACATTCATCTGCGAGTATACTGGCGTTTTGGCAAGTCGGCTATTGTCTAAGTCAGTTGGCAACTGAATTTGACATTAGATAATTCTACACTGCGTCATCTAGGTAGGCCACTGACGATAGCGTCTACCAAATTAGAGTAGTGTAAGATTATTTTATGTCAAATTCAGTTGTCCACTCTGATAGCCAATAGCCCCGCCCGGCAAGTCTGGGTTGGGCCCGCGGACCGAAACGACGGAGACCATAAAATAATCTGTCGATTGGTCCCACACAATTTTTTTTGTAAAATAATTAAGATTTTATGTATTTTAGCACACAATTCCACACAAAAAATGACCTAACTTCAATTAAGTTATCTTAATTTATTTGATTATTTATTACTGTTGATATAATTCCTACTACTGCTGATTTTTAATTTAATAATTCTTTATAAAATAGATTATAATTTCAGCATCTTATTTTCCGACTGTACCTACCTACTAAAACCATTTTTAACTGCGGGCCTAACGTCTGAGGAAAATATTAATTTTAATACATCAGTCGTTTCGGCCCGCGGGCCAATTCCGGGCCGAGCTGAAAAGCTTGAACACTATGCCCACTGACACCCCTTGTGTATGTGTAAAGGGAAGTATATGTGCGAAATTGACATGCTCTAAGCTATCAATGCTACTGTGGCTGTGACGCCAACGCATTCAATTGCCAGCATAATTTGACCTCTAGTAGTAGCTTGAACACTTCTCTTAGCGAACTTTAGCAAGACAAGCAAAGTTAAAGTTAAGTTGGCTCATTCACAAGTTGATTGACTTACTTACGACCGTAATAAAGTAGCTTAATCACTGGGGATATACTTTACGTTTTATTATTATTTCTGTGCACATTTTCTTGCGGTGACTCATTGAAATTTTACTGGTTTACCGGCTTGAGTGAAGTAATGTGGGCTTTAGTGCCTTATAAAAATATATTGACCCTGTAATTTATAAATCTGAGTAATTTACCTTCAGGCGGGTTCACATCGGGCTTGACGACGGGCGTGACGCTTGTTTGACAGTTATTTTTATTCTCTTTATTCTTCTTTAGTCTTATTGCTATTATTGCAAGATATTGCTGTCCCACTGCAGGGCAAAGGCCTCTCTTTGTTTTCCAGTAGGCATGAAAAAATCTGAATAATCTGCTTTTGCCTGCCAATTCGGAAATTATTCTATTTATTTTATTTTAATGTTCTTCTCGGATTTCAGATTTTAGGTACTCCATACTTTTACTTTGTACAGAATGACAGACACCGTTTCACATTTAATAAAGCCTGAACCTGATCCTGTAGCTTTTTCCTGCGCCACCTACCTTTTTCGGGCTTAGAGTTTCTTGGTTGACTTGTAGACCAGGGTATGTTAGCTTTAAGTCTGCTACTTTTTTGATGCATAAATAAAATTCGACTCGACGGATAAAATGTATGCCCTTTTTGGTTCCTTCTCATATTTTTAGCGCTCTCTAGCTGCTTATTTTGCGCTACTAAAGGCGAGTGTGAACGGTTAGTACAAAAATGTAAGTTCTTATTCTGTATAGGACCATACCACAGTTGTAAATCTCCTGTTATTACTTTTTAATTTTGTTAGAGTTAATATCTAAGATAGATTTGTTACATCAATTTGTTACATCAAATGATTCGCAGTTGTAGTAAAAGACAGACAGTAGGTAGGTAGGAGCACGGTGGAGAGTCTCGAGGGGAAGAGCCAACGGAAGCTGTTTGCCACCTTAGTGGTATAAAAAAAGCTGTCAGCGTCTTCCTCAAATGAACAAGTGAAGATAATAAATGTAGAAAAAGGAAAAAACATGTTTTAAGGCAGGACTATAAAGCCATAAAGCCAGGTAATGTGGTCTCTAACTAAATATTTGTAGTTGATACATTCGGTATGATATGATTCGTAGTTGTAGTAAAATATAGACAGTAGATAGGTAGAAGCACGGTACAGAATCTCAAGGGGAAGATCCAACATAAGCTAGCAGCGAGTGAAGATGATGAACATAGAAAAAGGGAAAAACATGTTCTAAGGCAAGACCATAGCAAGTCCGGCCTTGGAGTTAGGTAATGTGGTTAACTAAATATTTTAGTATATTACGTATGTTATGAATCAGACGTTTAATATTCTTCTACTGTTTTATCATACAAAAATGCGGTGACTGTTATGAAAGATTTTGTCATACCGCGTTGCTTCTGCGAATAAAAATCTCATAGGTATTTTGTTGGCCGTGTGGTCTCCGGCAGAGTAGAATAGCACCAACCCCTTACACTCATGGGTGTCGTACAAGGCGACTAATGTTTTCGAGGCAAAAGATCAAGAGTCTCCGTAGTCTGGAAAATGGGCAGAAGCATTTTCCATTGTTATATTTAAACACTGCGATCTTCAACCCGCCTGCCAAGCGTGGAGATTATGGCAAGAATGTGGTGTGGAATAGGCTTTCGTGAGAGAGGCCCAAAGTCCTGCAGTGGGTGATTACGGGCTGTGATGATGAGGTATTTTGTAGTGAAAAGTCTTAATGTGTTTAAAGAAATTGCAATAACCGACTCACCTGTGGAGGTGGCGCTTAATTATCCTAAGGCCGCTTCATCGTAAGGACACGTCTTGAGAAATTATACGGTTGGCTAACACTTCAAATGCTAAGTGATAGTTGAGTCACAAAAAGAATAAATTAGCCTTTGGATATTTACGTAATGTATTACTCATACGGCTATGTTATAATTGCTTGAACATATACGTTACGGGTATTTATAGTCTATTCAAAATAAAATCCACGGTTTATAAATTTTATGCATTAAACTAGGTAAGTATTTGACTGCCTTCACTTTAAGTGACGATGCGGCCGAGGATGCGATGCTTGTATTCTCGGGCCTTGAAAGAGTCTGTTCGGATAACATATTATTTGTTTGTTGATTTTTTTATCATTAGTGGACCAAGCGCGACTTCGTTCACAAGGTGTCCTACCCTTACTCTATCCTACCCTACCCCTACCATACACCTACCCTACCCTACTCTTTTTTCTTTAACTTATAAACCGTTTTTCTTAAATCACTTTATCTATTGCTAAAAACTGCATTAAAATTCGTTGTGTAGTTTGGCAAATTGTAAGCTTACATCTTTTAGAGACTCAGCCATAGCCAGGTAGCTCACTTTCTAATATTTTAGGGGCGAAGGTAAGGTAGCAAAATGGAAGAGTAAAGCAGAAAATGGCGGAGACCGGCTTGATTGCTGGACCCAACTCTTGATGTATGATAATTAATTTTGTAAGGTTCAGGCATTACAGAACAGAATAAAAAAAATCGAACTAGTAGAAAACCCCCCCTTTCTGAGGGATGTAGGTTACTTCTAATCCCGAAAATATTGGATATTCTTAATGGATAAATTAAAGTAAGGGAAAAATTTGCTGCTTCAAAATGTGGCTATCGTTCTCCAGGATATCTGCAACCTAAGGGAAGAGGATGCGATGATGGCTTTTGAGGTATCTGTTGACACGTCCAGGACCCAGGATTTAGCAGATCAGGTAATTACAGGAGAGCGACTGCCATCTGACCTCCGTGGCCCTGTCAATAGGGGAACCTGACCAAATTGGATCATGGCATAGTTATCTACGACAAATAACCGATTCAAACTTGTAACTAACATTATAATAGCGAAAACAGCTCTGTCTGATTCACGCCTACCGCTAAACAGACCAGGATAAACATTTGGCAAGGGGATAAGTCAAGCTAGGAAAGGACATAGACCACTTTTTATCTACAAAAATAACCAGAATTCTTTGCGGAAGTCACGGGCAACATCTGTATAAAAAAACTTACTGAAAACCATCACACTGAAAACATACCAGAAACATATTAGAAATCGTGTACTGTAGTTCAATTTGCAGTCAAAACCTCCAATGTCAATCAATGACAATTATTTTCTCTTACGAAACGATTCTTGAATAGAACAACGTAAAATCGCAGTAATAAAACTTAGTTTACACACTATACCAGCAATGTTACATAAGTAATAAGTCGTAAGCAGATACGTCTGTCGCGGGAAATCCGCACTTCCGTCATTCATGATGGGGTTTTCTTGTCGGTCGGCCTCTCTTTGTATAACGCGATCCGCATACAACCGGATCTAAATCTATACGGTCATCCATCCCAATCCAAACTGTCATCAGTAAAATCTGGTTAAACTGACTTGTCTTATTTGGTGAACAAACAATGCCCAAAATCACGACTTGCCGTATTAATCACGCTACGTATATTGTGTATAGATGTCGAGAATTATATAAGAAACACATAGAATGTGAATTTCCACGAATACTGCTGCACATTATCCTTTTAAATACATACCATATAAGACAAGTCAGACTGGACAGATCAGAGCTTCAATGTTGCTCTGGCCGAATCTGTTGACCGACGCTTTTAGAGCAATGATGTCAGCTATGAGCCACTGGGATTTGTGGTGTTTGTGAGCAAATACCACAAATCCCTGGTGTTTGGAAAAATAGGATGTAACGGAAACGCCTACCACTAAGGAGCGGGAGTTGAACAGTCATTCAAAGAATTTGGTGCCCACTTAGGTCTTAATATTATTATATTATGGACAGGTGGTCAGCTGAACGTTGAGCGAGCGTAAAAAAACATACCATCAAAGAGCTCTGATTTTTACGCCCGTATTCAGAAACAATAAACGTTACTATGCTTTCTCACACTCGTCGACGCATAATACCTATCACCTTCCAATTTATTCACGATCGCCACTTAAGTATTGTCAGTTGGGACCCCGTGTGTACGCTCACACTGTGAGACCTCACGTAAAGTTTCTGTATATCTACGGTGGTTCTTCTCTACACTGCGATCTTCAACCCGATTGAAAGATTGAAAATTATGGCAAATCCCTTCTTTAATGTGGGTGGCTAGATCTATTTCCGGGTAGCCTTCTTGCGCTTTGATGCTTCCGCTCCAGTACACGAATATTACGGAGGATTTCCACCCCATTTGCTCCCCATGAATCTGCTGACTTAAGCGATTTACTACATGAATTATGCACAGACACTTAACTTTTTTATGCCACTAAGGTGGCAAACAAGCCTGCAGTACAGCCTGCCTGATGGTAAACAGTCACCGCAGCTTATAGACGTTTGCAATACTAGGGAAATCACCCACGCGTTGCCAACCCCGTAAAAACCTTTTTACCCCTTTCTTGAAGAACTCCATGTTGTCTTCAGGGAAAACCTCTCCAGGCAGTTCACTCCACAACCATTGTGTCTTATAGAGACTTAACCGACTGTACTTCGGTTTCTAATACAAAGAAATTGTACGTTACACGTGGCTTGGGCGACGGCTCGAACAATGGGTGTGCCCAGTGCTACATAACGACCTTGATATGCGATCTCGTTAGATGTATCCTTAAATAATTTGCGCCCAAGCGCGATACGGAAAGGCTACTGCCCTACATTTCAAAGGCAGACTGGCAAAGCATTATAATCCTAAACCCACGTCTATACAGTCCCCAT
Organism: Blastobasis adustella; assembly: GCA_907269095.1. Lineage (NCBI taxonomy): Eukaryota > Metazoa > Arthropoda > Insecta > Lepidoptera > Blastobasidae > Blastobasis > Blastobasis adustella. Next base: position 6,048,691 of record OU026129.1, read on the forward strand.
ATCCGGCTCTGCTATGAATTATGTTAATTACTATTGGTTTATAATAATAATAAATACATCTATATAATAATAATAAGAAGTGGATAAAACTGCGACAGCTATATGTCACGGTTGTAGATTAAATTATCGACGCGAGCCATTGTTAAGGCGATTGTGAATGTCCGTTTCGAACTGCGACCAATTGGACAAAGCTATGCAATTAGGTGCGATGTAACGCGAATTTGTTTGTGTTGGAAGAAAAACTTTGCGATTGTCTCCCAATCGGTTACTTGTACAAGCTGAGTCTGACTTTTAATGTTCTTAGTAGCTTTTAATACTTTTCATGTAATCTTTTTTAAATGTAATACGGCCGAGAAACAGGCAAGCGGGCCACTAGATGGAAAGTGGACATCAGCAACACCAGAGGCGCTGCCAATGCATTGCCCGCCTCTACAGAGATCTCTAATAGGTATACCTCTTGAACGATCCCATGTCATAGTCCAAAGGAAACACTGTAACTGGGAGCTTATTTCACATAAGTGAATATTTTGCTCGATTGCTGCTTAAATGGACAACAAACCACTGTTTGATGTCTTTCCATTGGAAATTATAGGATTAAAACATATTAAATTGCTATGTTACTTGAGAATGGCGCTGTTTCTATTTACATTAGGTACTATTTTAAGGACTTTGAGTAGTAACAAAGGTTTTGCCCTTTGGAAAAACGGTGTTAATTACGGGAAATTATCCAATGTTGCAAGTGTACGTATTGAACGGTTTGAACAACAGACAATTGTCAGTCGAAAGCTTTATAACAGCCAATAAAAAATCGTATTGATTGAATATAGATTAATATAAAGTCAAGCACTACCTAGCCTTAAGGCTGTGGCGGCGGCCTGCTGGGCAGACCACGCTCACTGTCCGGCACTATCTATTCAGGAATTTAATGCCACCTAAATAAACTACTCGTGCCGCAATGTCTAATAGCAACATTCATGAACAATTTGTACACAGTATAAAACAAAGTTGCTTCCCGCCGCCTGTACCTATATATCTGTATGTGTCTATGTACTCTTAGATCTTTTAAACTACGCAACGAATTTTAATGCGGTTTTAACAATAGATAGAGTTATTTAAGAGGAAGTTTAGGGGTTGGTAGGTAGGGGTAAAGTAGATGTACGTGAAGGGTCCACTAGTTAAAGACTAATATTTTAATCTGGTAATATCTACACATAAACCTACAACAGAATCAAATATTCTGTCATTATTGTAGGCACTTACATAATATTTACGCAATCAATGATAACTCCATTGAAGTATAAATACTTATTACGCACTAAATCAACAATTCAGTTAACACTCGATAACTGCCAATAAACTTATGTGACTTCTGACATTATCCCATATTTATGGAGTTGAAATCTTTAAAACGATATAAGGAAACCTGTATGTAATTTCAGTAATTTACGTTGCTCTTTGACAAGTTATTTATTAAGGTTTTAACGGCAGCTTCGACGAGTGAAATTTCAACAACGAGTAGAAAATAATGATATGAGTACCACCTGAGTAGACAAAATAAAATGTGAGTAAGTTTATTAGTGTTCATATTTCTAAAATTTTTACATTAATAGACTAGACTGACTAGACACTAGATGATCAGAAGAAGGTAACCAGGTCACTAATATAGATCATAGAAGCAATGGCTGAATGGATCGCTTTGCCTACTCATCTTTATTGAAGACCTGAGTGGTTCAGTGGTCAACAAGCAAGAGGTCCCGGATTTGATTCCCGGCCGGGCAGAAATAGAAATGATATTTTTTTATTTCTGTTACGGGTGTTCTATGTATATTAAGTAGTGTATCAGTTATCTAGCACCCATAGTACAAGCTCTGCTTAGTTTAGGACTACATGGCGCTGTCAGAATTGAAAAAATGTTCCCTGAACCGAAGAACACATGGGCAGGCAACCATCCGCCACCCTCTTAGGGAGGGGGCCATTCGAACTATACTATTCATTTTATCTGCTTATATGTAGCCGCGCTTCAGTTAAAAATTATATAGGCTTCTATTTACTTCCTCCTCTAATTGCGACTTTCCCACAATATCATGAAAACGCTCTCTTTGCCACTAAACAAAAAAAACCCGCTAAGTAAACAAACCAACAGGGTAGTTACATCTGTGTAATTTCCACTGTATCATAACGGGTGACAATTAAATAAGAGCTCATTGTTCCGATGCGCGAGCGCAGAAAAGAAAACCACTTCCTAGAACGAGAAAAGTCGCTCGACCGGTCTGGTAAGGCTAGCGCAGACGATTCCTTATTCTTACATAGTTAAAATAAAGTTTTCCGCGTCTGCGTGTATATCTGTGTATAAATAAATAAATAAATGACGTTTATTACACATAAACGTTGTTGTGATCTTATCTGTATGTCAATTTTGTTTACTATTTATTGTGCACAATAAAATGATAATAAATAAATAAAATAAACTCATAACACGATAGGTACATTCAAATATTAAATAAAAAGAAACAGTGACATTATAACCATAATATATCGCTACCCGTGCCATGGGAAGATGTGCAAAGGGGTCACACAGCGTATGCCATGACTGGAGCAATAGTGCTGGTTTGGTGTGTCGTACTATGCAACGAATTTTGATGCGGTTTTCACTTTAATTTAGAAAATTTCTTCCGTAAGGGTTACAGTATGTATGATACAAGTTTATTGTACCAGATTTAAATTTGTAGTTGAATGTGTTTCTCGTATATTGTATTTTTGCCATACGAATAAATAAATTGTACCAGAGAAACTCCGAGATAACCCGTGTGAAGCCAGGGCGGGCGCTAGTATAAAAAGGCGTCGTCCATACTCTCAAAATATAGGAAAAAATTCGTGTTAACTTATCGATTTATTGGTTTAGTTGAAATTTTTAAGTTTTGTGGATGTCAAATGTTAAACCTCCCATGTTTAATTAAAATATTTTTTTACAAAAACAATGATTTTGTATAACCTCCTACTACGAACCAGTTCGAGTTTTGCTAAAATAAATCTGGATAAACTGAAGATTACAATTGCTAGAAAATAACATTTAATTTTAAAACACATGTGGGAATATTTTATAAATACGAAAATGTTTTTAAAAGCTTAAAAACATTTTCATAACTTTATCACAATTAATTTGAAAATAAATATTACCGCTCATGAAATATATCTCAATTTAAACAAATATTTAAAATAATCTGTGTAAGTTTATAATTGGCTTATGGTTAACCTGTTACCTAACCTAACTTAAGCGGAGTTGTAACCTAATTTCGGCGGATCAGCTAATTTAAGTTAGCTTTCTGATAAAATGATTATAAATAAACAAATAAAAAGTCATTCAGTCGGCGTAAGACCGCTGTTGCGAGAGTACCCTTTACAGACATAAAGCATCCGAAACTACAAATAAGTAGAGCTCCAAGGACAAAAGTTTCTCGTCTACGCAGACCATAAACGCTGCAGCGTCGGTCGGGTTTTTGTTATAGTTTCCAGGTGTGGGCAATTTACCATTGCCTCTATTACGCGGTGTATGACACGTCATTAGTTTAACTTATAATTATCGAGTTAATTTATTTTAACTAGGCTAACAAGGCAGCTGGGCTGCTTTATGTGTCGGGAATTGTAAAAAGTAATGTTCTTAGGGCTAGGCACGTTTCTCGCTAGTACGACTCAGATCCTAAGGCTAGGCCTAAGCCACAGTGTTTCCATTGGAATATGACATGGGATCGTTTAAGAGGTATCATCATATCAGCCAGAAGACGCCCACTGCTGGGCATAGGCCTCCCCCAGAGATCTCCACAAAGGCCGGTCCTGTGCTTTTCGCATCTAGCTGGTACCTGCGATCCTTACCAGGTCGTCAGTCCACCTTGTGGAAGGCCTACCCACGCTGCGTCTTCCGGCACGTGGTCGCCACTCGAGAACTTTACTGCCCCATCGGCCATCTGTTCTTCGAGCTATGTGCCCTGCCCACTGCCACTTCAGTCTGGTAATCCTTAGCTATGCTATAGTCGTAGTAGCTAGAGCTATGTCGGTGACCTTGGTTCGCTTGCGGATCTCCTCATTTCTGATTCGATCGCGCAAAGAGACTCCGAGCATAGCTCTTTCCATTGCCCTTTGGGTAACAGTGAGCTTTCTTATAAGGCCCACAGTGAGCGGCCACGTTTCAGTTCCGTAAGTCATCACTGGCAAGACACATTGGTCAAAGACCTTCGTTTTGAGACACTGCGGTAAGAGGTATATTAGAGGTATTTTTAAAGGTGGGCAATGCATTGGTAGCGCCCTTGGTGTTGCTGATATTCATAAGCGGCGGTGACCACTTTCCATCAGGCGGCTCGCTTGCCTGTTTGTCTGTATTAAAAAAACGACATTCGACCCCCATATGGTACCTTTCTAAAATTACAAGATCTTATTCTAAGGATGTATCCGAGTTTTAAATATTGTCTCGGAGAATCTATGTAATGCATACATACATATTTTAACGTCACACCTTTTTTCCCGTAGGGGTAGGCAGAGACCACATCGTTCTACTTGCTACGCTCCTGACAGATCTCTCTCGCTTCTTCCACATTTATTAATCTTCATACACTTCATACACTCTTGACCTGACCGTTCTTTAAAATATCAACTAATTGATCGTGATACGTACGTGTCGGTCTTTTCCTTTCAACCATTCCACTCACTCCTGCCATCTTTTTCGTTTATCTCTTTTCATTTCTCTCTACATGACCAAACCAGCTAAGCATTCGTCTCTCTATCCTAGTCACTACATCTTCTTTAACTTCAGCACGTTACCTTATTATACTATATTGTAATTTATCTTTATTTTTACAGTTCACAACGCACTCATTTCTCCTGCATTTATTCGGTTTTTGTTGTTCTTCTGTCATACTCAGCTTTCGCTTCCTTTCATTATTGAACGAACACTCTTCTATGAACAGCCAGGCGGACTTTTTAAGACAGCTTCTGACTGTGCATAAGTGTGTGTAGTGTTCCATTCTCAATAACATAGTTAAGTAATCATTGATTAATAATGTTCCCGAAATTACTTAACCTACAGAAAAACTGGGGAAAACGCGATAATTTTAATGAAACAAAGATAAAATCTACCTCGATTAACCTGGCTTTCAAATAAAAAAAACCGCACCCAAATCAGTCTATCCGTTCGGGAGCTACGATACCACAACAGACATACAGATCGACAGATACACAGATACTCTCTGTTTTCATCGGCGGTTAACAAAAATGATGACAACGGCAACACCTTTTTCAAAATGACTTATTCGTGCTAATACCTGTTAGCCTGCTATTATGCTGCTATATACCTGCTATATATATTATACCTGCTAATATGGTGTTAATTACCTGCCATTAATAGTTGTTCGTGCAAAAAGCAGATTGCTCGGGAGGGGGGGGGGGGGGGGGGGGGGGTTCTTCACTCTGCCGCTTACTGCACGACCCTCCCACACCAATCACCACAAATCCCAAAAACGTTCAACCAAAGCGAACGCCTAAGGAAATTGCAATAGCAATTTTTCACGACACAAAGACAATGGCCGTCGCCTCGGCCCTGTCGGCGCACGCGTCGCGCCGGACTGTTCCGTCTAATCAGAATTACAAATGTAATCTAATATTTACATCAACACGCGACTCCAGCTATTTTGATCCGGTAGCCGATTTGTGTTACCCAATCGAAATAACTGTGCACCTGCGTCTTACCTGCTAAAATCTGTCATATCTGAACACCTATAAGGTTTAATTTCGTACATAAAAGCTATCAAATATCGAGGCATCAAGTGCAGAGATATTGTGACCGTGTTTAAACCGCTCGAGGCCCAATTCTAAGTCGACACGGTGTTAATGATTCGGAATAAGAGGATTAGAGATAAATTATTTTAATTGGTCGCACGGAAAATTGACCAATTAAAACAAACAGTTGCTCGATAGATAACAGGCGTCGTAAGCGAGGGGACATAAATATCTACAGAATAATTACACGATATAACTAATGATTGCCAATCGATTATCTACTAACTGAATGCATTGATTTTTTAAACTACTTTGTGACGAACGACCGGACAGCCCACCCGATGGTAAGCAGTAACTGCTCACAACATCTGAGGACTAAGATGACATTCCTCGTGCCTGTAATTGTGCTGGTGCTGGTTACCGCAAAACATCTTATGACAAGCTTTGTTGCTTGGCAGGAGAATAGATTGGGGATTAGGTTAGGCTTCCCTACTCTTCCTCAGCGTCTTCGCCTGGTTTTCACCATCATTGTCTCAGAATCCAGATCCTTATTTCATTGGTGTCATAATCTTCTAGACTTTAGAGTTTATGGCAAATCTTAATTCCATAATTTGGAGGAGGCATAAGTAAAATAGTGGACAGTCATTATGATAAATTTTTTAACAATATATTAAATTATAAGAGGGAATATTCGAGCGGTTTTCGGTAAAATATTATGTAGCATAGCACCAACCGCGTCCATTGCCGGGTTTCGTAAAAGGCGACTAATGTTATAGATTTCATAGAGGCAGGGTATTGATACATCCCTGTGTTTCATCCTGTCAATGAGCTGTTGATGTGATGTGTGTGATGTGAAGGCCGTTTTTAGGTTAAGTAGGTTTTTTCAAAGGTGAAATGAAATGTTGAAAAGTTTGTACAGATACATCTTCTTGTTCTTAGTCGTGCACTCTTGACAGGTGGTCGTGGTCATGTGTCGGTCGAGTCCTGCGCCACCGCCGCCTTCGCGAAGCAATGCCATGTATCCTTGTGTGTCATACTTACTCATCAAGGTATACGGTGCGTGTACAGGGTTATATTCTTGATTTGACATTGAAAATTAAGAAAGTTCATACAGCACATTATTAAGCATTCGTCTTACAGTCAACCTTGGTCGTGAAAGCCTTTTCGAATTATGTGACCAAGAATATGGAGCGCCCGCATCGAGTATTTTTTATACCATATTTATAATTTTAAAATTAAGTACCTAAAGGTATAAACATTTATGGGAATATGATAATTTATTTTATTTTTTTATACGGAAGTAGAAATTAACAACAATACTAATAACAAATCTTCACCAATAGATATCGCAACAGCTTTTTACATTTTACAACATTATTTGTAACAAATAACAATGTTTAGATAAACTGAACAACGTTTACAATGTTCTTATCTAGACTAAAGTTACAGAATACTATATCAGGAATGATCGAAAAAACTTTTTGTCAGCATACTTTTTATAAGAGAGTTACTGTTATTGCTGTTGAATAAATACATATCTGATGATAAGCTGTTTAAAATCAAGTGGGTACTTAAATAACAACACCATAATATCTATTTCGGTGAGGTCAATATATAAGGTAACAGTAGAATGTATCAAATTAACAATAAGCACTTGTTAAAAATGTCTACGTAATTTATTGCAGTATATCGCAATAACGAGCTTGTTGAACTATGCCAAATGAGCCGAAGTGAACATAGGAAGGGCCGCGAGGCAAATGACAGGAAACATGTGGCCAAAACAGTTGCAGTGCAAGGTAGGAATTTGGCAATTGTCGAAATAGCTAGCCCGGCTAATTTTCCCGCGAGAATCTATTATTTTCCCGGGAGTAAAAGTAGCCTATGTTAGTCAATGATAATGTAATATTTTCTTTTGGTTAAAAATCTTTTAAAATCGGTCTAAAAATGCTAGTTTATTTATAAGGTACAAACATAAATAAAAAACATACAAATTCTTTATAATATTAGAAGTATGGATTGAGCCATAATGTTGCATGAATGAAATTAATACAGTAAATTAAATAAAATTCTTTGACACTCGCAAGGGAATCAAAACCTATAGGGAACTTCGCTTTGATATAAAATCATGAATTTTGACAAGAAGCAAAGCTGTGTAGCACAAGTAAAGTAAAGCCGTAATTCGTAGTAGTTATAAAGTGTAGTTTGATTGGCAAATATTTTGTAACTTTGTAATGTATTTACATTAGCTCTCTTTTATGCATGAACATTGAGAGACAACTATGGAACCCTACACTGAACGTGTCTCGACCCGTTTTTGTCGTTTTTTTTTTTTAATTTAAGGATAAAAAATTAAAATTCCAAAAACACATGAATAGTGCCGTAATTCGATTAGGGACGACGACATAACATGTCCGAATCGCTCGACATGTAGACAATACGATCGTGACCTCAACTAAATCATTCACGGTAGTGTGGTGGCACCTAATTTCATTACTGTTAATTACCTGCCATTATTCGGCGGGTCCTTTAACGGTCGGGTGGGCAATATCGGTCGATATGTTGGCACATTTTGTGATATAGGTACTTGTTATGTACTTAGTATGGAAAATTTAAGTGATCTCATTCAATACCTAGGGAAAAAGTTGACAGTATCAGTATCAGTCATCATCATATCAGCCGGATGATGCCTACTGATGGGCATAAAACTCCCCCAGAGATCTCCACAATGGCCGGTCTTATGCCTTCCGCATCCAGCTGGGCTGGTACCTGCGATATTTGGCAGGTCATCGGTCCACCTAGTGGGAGGTCTACCTATGCTGTGTGTCTTTATAGTATAGGGTAGGTATCAATCCTGTCATCATCATCATCATCAAAATAAATGTAAAATATATATACTTTGTATGCTAGATTCAGTAAGAACGACTCAGTACTACGGCTTAAACGAAGACTTGCAATGAAGATAATGCTTTAGAAAACTAAAATTTACCGCCAATCAGACACCCTATACCTGAAAGGCTGGCTATAGGTAGGTACTGCTAACGCCATTTTACTGTATCCATGTTTATTCGACAACGCACATATACCGCTAAGAAAAATAGTTTTCGGTAAGACACTTCACTTGTGGAATTCACCTGGCAAGATTTTTTCGAGTGTGAAAAGGCTTTTACTGGATCCATGTTTGAAAAACTACGTCATCACGCGGATCATAGATAAGCTTATTTGCAACATAATTTGCCTGCTATGTTCCCTGATCATTATAATCTGGACGCCTTCAAGGCTGGAATGAATAGGCTGTTCTTAGAAAGGCATGTTCCATCTTCGGCCGCATCGTCACTTACCACCAGGTGAGATGGCGGTAAAGTGCCTGGCTAATACAATATATTAAAAAACTAATACAAAAGTATTGCTAAACGATTTGTTACAAACAAACTAGTATTGTAAAAAAAAATAACCTAATTGCGTACATTATACGATTCCAGTGTTTATCAGCAACATAGCAATCGCCAATAGCCAATCGCCATATTGACACCTCACATGACAAGTTTATTCGTACGTTGGACATTTTAATTATTCAATTAGACATAGACATAGACATAGACATAGTATTTATTTGGCAATTTCTACAATATAAATAAACAAAATATTTCTTACTAACATAAATTAGATTGTAGTGTCATGCCAAACTAGAGCTCAGCTCAGCATATGCTGTAGGCAGTGAGACCACAGCGCTGATTTTCAGCTAAGCCCTACAGTTAGTGCGTGGGTTACTCGCCAAGTGGTCAGACAGGTAACGTAGTGCTGTACATATGCCCATAATCTTATAAGCCGGTGTGTTTATAACTAATTATATAAATATATGTATAAAAACCATATGTATGTGACACGCTTTAATACCAATTGAGAGTTATGAGTGTATTTGTATAATTACTATAAATAAATATAAATATGAATATAATTTTAATGCACGAGTATAATTGATAGTTAATTAAGGTATGTTGGAACAACTCTGCAGCCTATAGGGAGGATGTAATACCTGTATAATTAGTTTTAACAGGATACAAATCTTGTCGCCGTATTAAATTATTGGGTTAACGGAATTTTTCTTAACCAAAGGTATGGTACAGTCACCGGGCAAAAAAAAATTTTCCATTCTAATCACGAAGATAGCTAACTTTCCAATCTCTTTGGTAGGAGGTGATAGCTAGTTTTAAGCCACGGTTTATTTAGTCAGAGACAGTGATGGCTTAGCAATGGGTTCCTTGTTTAGTATTCGGGTGCCAAATCCTGAAAAGAAGCCGAGTCGCGTCGGTAGCCGACTGGTTACGGTATCCAACTCGTAAGCGAGAGGTACCGGGTTCTAATCCCATTGCGGCCATGTACCAATGACCCTTTTCTGAGTTATGCACATTAGTTGAATACTAACCGATGCCCTTAAGGTAAGGGAAACATCGTGATGAAACCTGTACATTCAGGCGACTGAATGTGTAACTATGATCCAATCTGGTCAAGTTCCCCTGGTAGCATGGTCACGGAGGTCAGGTGGCAGTCGCTCCATTTTAATTTTCTTGCATCATGGTCAAGGCGGACCACGGGAGCGCGCTAGAGCACAACCGGGTTATTAATCCTAAGATAATTAATTTTTAGCCATTCACTGGATGAAATTACAATTTAATTACTAAAATACGATTTCATGTTAGGTTAGATCTTACATAGTATACTATGGTAATACAGTTTCCCTATTGTCAAGATCTTGTAATTGATTTGTGTAATTGATATGATAAATAACAATTAACGGCTTACGCAGTAACTTTGTCCATTGAATAACAGAATCACGGGAAACACTGTACGGATATCCTTCACATAATTATTTGACATAAATAATTAATAAATATCTAATCTAATCTAATTATTAAAACACACTTGGTTATTGACAGCGTTAATCGATCATTATTAGTGACGTTTGATTGCCGATCAATTTTTTTGTTTTATTAATACAGTAACTCATGCAAAACACTTCTCAGTATAGGTTATTAAATATTGATACACATCGTACGAGTATACCTAGAGCGTCAGTGGCCGAGTGGTTACGGAATCCGACTCGTAAGCGAGAGGTACCGAGTTCGAATCCCACTGCGGCCATGTACCAATGACTCTTTTCTGAGTTAAGTACATTAGTTGAATGCTAACCGATACTCTTACGGTGAGGGAAACATCTTGATAAAACCGCCAATCTGGTCAGGTTGCTCTGGTAGCAGGGTCACGGAGGTGAGATGGCAGTCGTTCCACTGTAATTACCTAATCTACCAAATCCTGTATCATGATCAAGGCGGACTCAGGGCCTTCGCGAGAGCACACCTGGGATACTAAAGCCAAGATGATGATGATAGATAGTGTAACCCATGCAAAACACTTATCTACTTAATATGATTGTATTGATATACATCTCTAGTACACTCGGTGGATAAAGCCATATAAATAACAAGCCAAGCAAATGATTTATAGAGGTATCACATAATTAGCGATGTCTGTAATGTATTTGTTGGAAGGGCCACATGCTGTGAAGCTTGCCCTAAGAACGTTATACGTTCACGCTTGTCAATTCCAATGGCAAAACCGGCTGCGGACTGATCTTTATCTGTCTATTTAAAAACGTTAAGTATTGACACAAGTTATGGGTACCTCTTACAAATTTTGGTTTGATAAGTAAACATATAGTGAGTGGTTGGGTGCCTGGCTGGAGATATGTGTTTACAAAATTGGGTTAAAAGTAATTATTCAACACGAAATTAAAATTTAAATATTTATAGGTAGGTACATAGATCAACCTAAACCGACTGTGGAAGAAGCGGAAGAGGTTTATCAGGACCGTAGCGAGTGGATTTACCCCTACGACAAAAAAAAATAAATGATTCCGACAAACCTCTTCCTTTTTTGAAGTCGGTTAAAAAGGCGTGAAGTTATGTATGTACTTGTATGTACGGTCACGCTCATAAGTGCATTACCACCTTAAAATTCATATTTTAGGTCATCATCATCATCATATCAGCCAGAAGACGACTGCTGGGCATAGGCCTCCCCCAGATATTTCCATAAAGGCCGGTCCTGTGCCTTCCGCATCCAGCTGGCACCCACGATCGGTCCACCTTGTGGGAGGCCTACCCACGCTGCGTCTTCCGGCACGTGGTCGCCACTCGAGAACTTTACTGCCCCATCGGCCATCTGTCCTTCGAGCTATGTGCCCTGCCCACTGCCACTTTAGTCTGGCAATCCTTAGAGCTATGTCGGTGACCTTGGTTCGCTCACAGATCTCCTCATTTCTGATTCGATCGCGCAAAGAGACTCCGAGCATAGCTCTTTCCATTGCCCTTTGGGTAACAGTGAGCTTTCTTAGAAGGCCCACAGTGAGCGGCCACGTTTCAGTTCCGTAAGTCATCATTGGCAACACACGTTGGTCAAAGACTTTCGTCTTGAGACACTGCGGTAATTGGGACGAAAATATATGGCGTAGCTTCCCGAATGCTGCCCAACCGAGTTGGATTCGTCGATTGACCTCTGTCTCGAAATTCTACCTACCTAGCTGGACTATTTGTCCTACGTGTAACAACTTCAAGTGGAGTTACTGGAGTAGGCACAACATGGATATTCGACATAATTTTCGTCTTGTCCATGTTCATTTTAAGACCTACTTGTTGAGAGGCATTTCAGAGGTCATCGAGCATTTTGCCCAAGTCTTCCAGGGTTTCAACCATAGCTACGATATCGTTAGCAGATCTGAGGTGAGTGAGGTACTCGCCGTTAATATTGATGCCAAGGTCCGTCCCAGTCCATAAGCCTAAAGATATCCTCCAGTGCAGCGGTGAACAACTTCGGTGATATGATATCACCTTGTCTAACACCTCGCTGCAGCTAATAGGCTCTGTGATCTTGTACTGGAGACGAACTGACATAGTGGCGTTTTCGTACAAACACTCCAGTGCTTCGATGAATCGATAGTCAATTTGGCACCGCTGTAGAGACTGGAGCACCGCCTAAGTTTCGATCGAATCGAAGGCTTTTCGAAGCATAACGGCCGGCTATACTCTTCGGTCTTATGTATAACCTGCCGCAGCTTATGTATGTCTATGGTCTATGGTACTAAAACCTTTTCGGAATCCGGCTTGTTCGGGGGGCTGGAAGTCAACCAACCTGCGTGCGAGAGTATTCATAATTACTCTCGAAAACAGCTTATACACATGGGTCAGCAGCGATTTTGGTCTGAAGTTCTTCAAGAGAGCCTTATCACCTTTCTTGAAGAACAATATCACTATGCTTCTGTGCCATGCTTCCGTCGTTTTTCCCTCGAGGATGACGGAATTGAACAGCTTCTGAAGGGTCTTAAGCACAGGTTTGCCACCAGTTTTCAGAAGCTCAGCCGTAATTCCGCCATCTCCCGGCGCCTTGTTGTTCTTAAGCTGTTTGAGAGCCATACTAATCTCGTACAGGATGACGTTCAGGATATCTTCGGTGTAGTGTCGGGTCAACTTGGCTCTGGGGTCTTTTGCCATACTGGTAACAGGTGCTCGTGTTGTCGTGTATAACTGTCCATAGAACCTCTCGACTTCCCTCAAAACTTCGGACTTGGTCGAAACAAATCCGTTTTCAGTATCGTCAACTGGCTCTGTCGAATCGACAGATCTCTCGCAAATACTTTAGAGCCTTTGTTCCGCTCGATCGCCGCCTCAATATTGATAGTATTGAAGCGGCGTATGCCGCGAGTCAGAGACTTGGAGATCTGTCGATTAAGTCGCCTAAATTGAGATACGCCATCAGAGGATTGTAGTCAGTCCGCGTCTTTTTTTCATGAGTCCATATTTTAGGTATATTAATCGAAAGTAGCCTATGTGTTATTCCAAACCTCGACCTCTATCTTCCAAATTATATCTAAATCCGCCCATCCATTTAGACCTAAAGAGGTAACAAACTCACTTACACACAAACTGTGTGTTACCATACAACCCATGCAATACAATCATATATGTATGATTGAACGTGCCAAGGTATTGCGTCAAACGTTGCGGTAGGTAGTGGGAATAAAAGCGTACGCTATTATGTAAATGGCTGGTCTATTTTTCACAATTTGTCATCGGCATCCGTAACACATTAATTGTGGAGGCATTGGTACAGTGAGCGCAGTGATTAAACGAGGTTATAAGTCTATGGCGATAAGGCAAAGATGTTAGGTAAAGCCATTTAGTACCAGTAAATAATAATCATCTTGGCGTTAATTGTCCCGTTTGTGCTCTCACGCACGAGGGCCCGAGGTCCAGGATTTGGCAGATCAGGTAATTACAGTGGAGCGATTGCCACGTGACCTCCATGACCTTGCTACCAGGGGAACGGACCGGATTGGATAATGGTTACACATTCAGTTCGCAAATGAAATCTCATTATTATAAATTAAAGTTCTTAATGAAAAATATTTTTTCATAGCTAGCTTTTAGCGCGAGTTCTCTATGATAAGTCAGAGTACTTATCAAGACTAATTCAACGAGCCCAAACTCGATAGGTTTACCATGCATAGTTTAGGAGTTCCTATGGTCACTTTCCATCTTCATCATCAGATCAGCTCGATGGATGAACTTTTTCACGCCAATCTATAAAATTTTAAACAATTATTTTAAGATACGGCATTTTCCATACCATATATGTATGTCGTAAATTAGGGCAGACTCTAGCAGGGGAGAGATCCATCAGAAGGTATTTTCGGGATAGTAGGTTAAAATAAGGATCAGTCGAACAGTTTAACAGCGTATTGAGGTAATAAAGCATTATTACAATAAAAATAGCAAACAATGAAAGAATAGGATGAATTCAGGATATTTTTAGTAGCAGATAATAATGTGGGACTACCGAACCCGTGGGTCACTGAAAGACCCGCCACCACCCATGGCCTCCTGCTAGGCCGAAGCCCAAGGTGCGCCAGGTAATCTATTCAGGTGCGCCCTTGTACAAATTGTTATTTGGTAGTACCATCTGTACTCACGCTCACCTTTATGGAGTACGGCTATATGACGTGAGGCAATTAATCAAGACTTCTTCTCTCTTCAATGGATGAGCAGCTAGTTCCACGTCTTTCCTCGTCGACGGTCGGATGCCAAGTGTTCGTTGCGGCTGTGCGCCGATTATGACGTCTTCACAGTATTTCCAGCTATCCGCAAGGTGGCGCTTTGATTGACGTGCTATTCTTAGTCAAAATGATGTCTAGGCTCATGACCGTCTACGACATGTATATGGTATGGAAAATGCATACATTGATCCAACATACATTCCATACTTTTTATTGACCCAAGGCGAGCGGACCAAAATAGTTTTATCTACACTCATAGCACCAAAATATATATACTTACTAATAATTCCTTAGAAGATCGTGCGACTATGAAACATGTCCTTAAATACATTTTAATTAAAACACCGTTGACTGTACTTTAATGGGTCATTCGACTGATATAGTTATTTCATAAATTTAACTCGACTATTTTCCGTTCCATAAGGTCAAATACCTAACAACAACTTATATTGCACATAAAAATGTAATTGGCATTTACATTTTTTATTGAGACAAATTATACTGAGCCACCTTTGAGATACTTATAATTATTTAGGTCTATAGGTCTTCAACAAGATACCGTTTTATGATATTTATGGGTACAAGGCTTTACATTGTAATTGTAAAGTGAGATTATGTTAAAAAATACAATTTTGCTGAAAATCTTGGCACGGACTCGCTGGCTTTTAGTACAAATACAATGTAAACTAACTTTTAAAATATAATCTTATTTCTTTAGAATACTGGTGGCTACTTAACCTAAATGTTGGGGTTGAAAATATTTATAGTTAAATTTAATACAAGACTCCTACAAATCATAATAGTAACAATATTTCATTTTAATTTAATTATATCTTAATTTTCAATATAGTAAATGAAGTAAGTTTTATTATAAATGTATAAATTGACCACTATATTTTGAATGGCGTACGACAGAGCATAGAGCATAGAGCTTTTCATGTATCCATAACCGATGTATACCTGTGTTTCACAAAATAAATAATGTTGAATCTTGAATCTCCAATGCTCTTACGGTGAGGGTTAACATCGTGATGAAACCATGATCCAATTTGGTCAGGTTTCCCTGCTAACAGGTTGAAGGAGGTCAGATGGTAGTCGCTCTACTAATAACCTGATCTGTTAAATCCTGGACCATGGTTAAGGCGGACACCGGGTCCTGGCGCGCAAGAGCACAACCTGGCCATTAACGTCAAGATGACCAATGTTATTCATTTAGAATAGGTATTGGTGGCTACCCAACCTAAAAGTTGACGTAAAACAACTGTTCTTAGAATAGTTTCGTAGAATGCTACCAATTTCAAATTATATTTTTTTCCGGTCATGGGCTAACGAGTATGGTACAGTTAACTGCGGAGTGAACGGTCCCCCCAGTATATGTTAAATGTCCACTGGGGGGTCCGCTTACTTTGCAGCCTAACACTAGGCAGGCTATAGGCAACCTTTTAAAGGCAATCTGCATGGGAATACCAGAAGATGCCAAAACAGAAAGCCTTTTGGCTAATTCCAAACCCTAAGCGCAGATATTATAGCATACCTACCTACCCCACTCCAGTCTTGGGCCACCGGAAAAATTCGCTTTGGCTTATATCTTCCAAACTACTAAACAATTTTCGAAGGGATAAATAATCAAAATTGGTAACACTCCTTTTATCTTAGGGGTTGATCTGTTTTTTCCTAAGTATAATGCACAGTAACCTAATATACTAACAGGCGGAAGTAGAAGGAAGAAGTAATAATGTCTCAAAGCGTTCGTGACCAAGCAAATGGGCGCACCCACATTCTTAATGCATGTCGGTCAACCTCTCGGCAAGTTGTACAGTCTGTGTCCCTATTTAAATATTATTTTTATCATATTATTAGAACTGTGCAGTCTATGATTTGAAATTTTTTTTGGTTTGTTATTAAAAAAGTAAAGGTTGGGGAACTTATGTTACTTGGTATATCTCAGGTAATACAGTTTTGGATGCACATTATTGACTGCATCGTTCAAATAATATTATGTTTGAATAGGGAAAAAATGCTTTTTTGATAATCTTGTAAAATTTGTTAAGGTTAAAAACGACGCCGTTAAAAATTATGATTACGTATCGTATGGTTGGCGTATTTAAAAACCCTATTTTATCAAGCGAAGGGGAGTAGGAGTTACTAGGTATTAATAAACAATTTCAGTCAAAGCACCATTGAGCCACATACTCAATTCATCACCATCATCGTCACAGCCCATAACAGTCCATTGCAGGATTTAGGGCCGCTCCCATGAAAGGTTATTGCCACAATCTCCACGCTTGGCAGGCGAGTCGGATATCGTAGTGTTATGAATATAACAGTGGGAAACACTGCTGCCTATTTTCCAGTTTACAGAGACTCTAGATCTTTAGGCTCGAAAATATTAGTCGCCTCGTACGATATGCACGAGTATAAGGGGGTGGTGCTATTCTACTCTACTGGACACCACACGGCTAAGAATCAATTATTAATAACTTAAAGTGGCTATTTGGTATAGCCTGATGATGATATGTACACAAAACCATCAATGTGACTGGTGACTGTGAGGGAACAGACTGTACAGGGGTAAGACAATAGAATTTACTGTCTCGCAAGAAGTTTGTTTTGCTATTGTTGGGTGGTACGAAAACTAAATAAAAGCATTATATTAATGTCGCTTTGTAGACAAAGCTTTTAAGTTCCATGTTGCTCGTATTTGTCAACTGACTGGATAACTAAAACATTTTTATAAATCATAGCCCGGTATTCACCCGCGCGTATTTCGGATCTTTGTGAACATTCAACTCTCCTGCGGGATCCTAATATCTTTTTGTTATAAAAAGTAACATACACTCTCGAAAATAGTTAGCTTTCTGTTTGTAAAAATATAATCGACATCGGTTCATAAGTAGAAGTTGAGCATGGTCTCAAGCGCTACGTACCATGATTTCGCATACGGAAGTTATTTTATTTCGTGTTATTTGTTAAATGTATTTTTCTTTTATAATATGAACATAAAAGTTCACGGCTACTTGCGTTAGTATTCGAAATATGTATCGATTGCTG
The DNA here is from genome assembly GCA_907269095.1 of Blastobasis adustella. Taxonomy (NCBI): domain Eukaryota; kingdom Metazoa; phylum Arthropoda; class Insecta; order Lepidoptera; family Blastobasidae; genus Blastobasis; species Blastobasis adustella. The sequence continues at coordinate 6,066,614 of OU026129.1, forward strand.
ATCCCGCTGTGACCTTTCAACTCGGCGGTGCATCAGTATTTCGTAAGCGATTTTTTCTTATTTATTATATTGATACGATCTATTCTGTACAGAATTAAGATGCATGTCAAGTTCTTCCCTTTTTCAAGATGTCATCTAACATAATACCTACAATTTTATAAATGTTCAATTTGTTATATTAGATTCATGAGATCTTTAAGCAAGATTTATGTCCGAGACGTGAGTCTCTATACCAGACAAGTGAAATATCAAATTGCATATTTTTATCATATAGAGCGAATAGATGAAAGAAGATTGACGAAAGAGGTATATAACGCAAATTTGGAAAACCGGCCCTTAAGAGGACGACCCAGAAAAACATTCACTGATCAGATCAGTAATGTTCTCAAAAAAGCTGGGGTCCGAAGTGGCAAGAATAAAAGGAGATGTATGAAAAGAGTTGTGGATATATGCGAGGCTAGGGAGTTGTGTAGGGAGTAGGGAGAGCAAAGTGGCAATTTATAGTCTCTGCCTACCCCTCCTGTGGGACATAGGCGTGAGCTTTATGTATGTATGTACGTATCATACCTATTCATCATATTTTCCCTTTCTTTTATATGCAATGTATTCTTTGCATTAGCAATTTAGAAATTTCATTCATTTATCTGTATTTCGTAATTTCTCAGAGCCTCGGAGGCCTAGTGGGCGAGAGGTACCCGGTTGAACACTAACCGATGCTCATGCGGCGAGGGAAAACCTCGTGATGAAACCTGTACATTCAGGTGTCTGAATGTGTACCTAACCATGATCCAATCGTAAATAGACCCTATGCTAACAGAGAAGAGAGAAGTAGATCCTCTGTTAACAGGGTCACGGAGGTCAGATGGCAGTCGCTCCACTGTAATTACCTGATCTGCCAACTCCTGAATCATAATCAAGGCGACCCCCGGGCCCTAGTGCGCGAGAGCACAACCGGGAAATTTACGCCAAAATGGTGTTTGTTTTTATTTCGTAATTTCTCTAATACAATAATAGCACGTAACATTGAAATTATTACGAACGAAGGAATGTGCATAAAGTAATCTGTATTTTACGGTTGATGAATGCCATTTATGTAATGTAAATACTTTTGACTGTGTCTATACCTAAAACCTCACACAACTCATAGTGACTAGGTACCTATTTATCAATCAAATATCAAGTACCACGATGCAATTCCTAGAATTTTTGTCCGAATAGGAACGTATAAATGTCACGAGGTGAAAGGACTGCGCCGGCGCCTCAGGAATGTCGGTGCCACGGTACCATTACAATGCTATAAATTAGATTAAATCACTTAGGGCTTTAGTACACCAAGCAGGTCAGGCCAACACTTGTCCGGGGTTCCGTACCCAGAGAGCGAAAGTCCCCACTTCTTTGAAACTAGTAACAGACGTTCCGTTTTGGCTGGAGCTGAACCGTCAGTTGCAGTTGATACTAATCCTTACGATTTATTAAATAAAGTCGCTTTCGGGCGGAATTAATACAAAAGCGACTTTATTTTGTACATCGTAAGGATTAGTATCGGCTGCAACTGACGGTTGGTCGGGTCTAGCCAAATCGGAGCATCTGTTACTAATATAGTGTTGTCGCTCTTAATAGTTTTAATGCCAAAGATCGAGCGAAATGGAAGGAATGCGTCCGCATTCCTTCCATACGCCTACCGGGTCCTCGCGCGTCGCGTTAGAGCACAACCGGGATCGACATGATGATGATGATAATGTTGATGATTGAGGGTGAAAGGATAAACTGACTAACCCTCCGCCGCCCGTCGTTGGTAATCCAATCATCACAGCCCGTAACAGTCCACTGCAGGACTTTGGGCCTCTCCCGCGAAAGGGGAGGTTATTGCCATAATCTCCACGCTTGGCAGGCGGGTTGGAGATCGCAGTGTTTAAATATAATAATGGAAAATGCTGCTGCCCATTTTCCAGACTACGGAGACTCTTGATCTTTTGCCTCGAAAACATTAGTCGCCTTGTACGACACCCATGTATGTAAGGGGTTGGTGCTATTCTACTCTGCCGGACACCACACGGCCGATATTAAATTTTGAATTTGGCCGGTAATCCAATAGTCACAGGAAAATATTTGAATTTTTTTACTGAATCGAGCGCTTCTCAAGCTTACGTTATGGTAATACGGATTAAATTATGGTTTTGATTCTCTAATTTTTAAGGTTCCATAACAAAAAAGGAAGGGTTATCGTCAGGCAGGCGGCCAGTCATTCACTACCATTAAAATATGTAAATAAGAAGTCCATTAAACTAATAAAAACGAAGCTCAAACATAATTATTTACAGCACAGCTCAAGAGCGAGAGACGTCGCGGCAGGCAGGGATCCCCGCGATAAAAAAAAAAAAAAAATCATCTTGGCGTTAATGTCCCGGTTGTGCTCTCGAGAACGAGGGCCCGGGGTCCGCCTTGACCATGATCCAGGATTTGGCAGGTCAGGTAATTACAGTGGAGCGACTGCCATCTGACCTCCATGACCCTGCTACCAGGGGAACCTGACCAGATTGGATCATGGTTACACATCCAGTCGCCTGAATGTGCAGGTTTCATCACGATGTTTTCCCTCACCGTAAGAGCATCGGTTAGTATTCAACTAATGTACATAACTCAGAAAACAGTCATTGGTACATGGCCGGAGCGGGATTCGAACCCGGGACCTCTGGCTTACGAGTCGGATACTGTCACCGCTCGGCCACCGACGCTCGCAGGGATCCCCGCGATGATAGGTGATAAGCCGGTAGGCAAAAGACAATCTTTTCAGTATCACTGAACACGCGTCCGGTGTGATATAGCCTGTTGACCCACTTTTGCGTCATTTGATTTGTTAGTATGGTGTTGAAGGGTTCATATTACGAGTTTGGGGCACTTTACTTTCAATTTTGATCAAATGTAGGTACTTGACATAGTTACAGTAGATATTAATCTCTGAATCGTGAAATAGGACTCTGCTAGCTTTTCTTAGCACTCGAGATTTTATAGTTGGCACAGAAAATGCTTGGTGAATTCTTGTAATTGCCAAAATAATGTTTTTGTGTTGCTTGTGTTTTCAGGACAACTCTTTCTAAGCGATAGCCTAGATCTGTAACCGAAAAAGTGAGCTACTCTACTTGATAAGTATTGGATCATCTTGGCGTTAATGTCCCGGTTGTGCTCTCGACAACGAGGGCCCGGGGTCCGCCTTGACCATTTTTAGCGATCAGGTAATTACAGTGGAGCGACACCCATCTGACCGCAACCTGTTGATAAGTATTGGATACGTTTTCAAAAGTGCAAGTTTGTGTGCAACATTGGCTCAAGTACCTACCTACGTAGGAACCTCACAAGTGGTCTACTTATTGTTGGTACATATTAAAATCATTATGGCGACTCTATATCGTGGAAGATATCCGTATTAAAAGAAGTTTCGCAATAATATGCCTGCAAAGGTGGGCAAACTTATATGTGCTCGACAAATCGCGAACTTAGGTAGCCCGATTGCACTAAAATCTTAAGTAGACGCCATAATATATATTATGGCGTCTACTTAAGATTTAGGAATATTCCTAAGCATTTCGACGTTACAAAATTTGTGTCATAAAGTTATGTACTTTGCGAGTTTAGTTTTCACTTAAGGTTAGTGCTGGTGCAATGCTTTTTACAACCTTTTATTTAACTTGCAATGTTTGTATGTAATTATGTATGTTCAGGGCATATCTTGCAAGCCTAATTTGACCCGCTTACCGATGTTTAATTGAGCTAAAATTTGGTATACCTATGTAACTTGGATGTCAATGCATTAATGTAGTACCATGGAGCAGGTCTGATGATGGAGTTGACAGGTGGTCATAGGAACTACTGAACGCAACAAGATAATCCCATCGTGTTTGAGCTCTTTGGAATGATCTTGATGAGTACTATCGCGCGATAAAAGCTTGTTATGAAAAACATTTTTATTGAGAACTTATTTTTGTAACGAATATCTGAAATCGAGTTGGGCGTCGTCTAAAGTTTAGTGAAATTGGGTATTAAACTACCAACTCTTCAATGTAACAGAGATGTATGAGAACAAGAACTCGCCAAAGATCTTATCTTGTATAAGAGTAATCGGCTGTGGAATTGCACAATTGTTGTAGAAAAACAGTAAATACAGCATTGCAGTAAACGCCTAAGGATTGTCAGGCTAACTTTAGCCTGGCAATCTGGAACGCCTAAGGATTAAAGTTAGCCTGGCAATCCTTAGGCGTTTACTGATGTCGCTTGGCAGTGGGCAGGACCCATAGTTCGAAGAACAGATGGCCGATCGGGTAGTAAAGTTCTCGAGTGGCGACCACGTACCGGGAGACGAAGCGTGGGTAGGCCTCCCGCAAGATGGACCGACGACCTGGTTAAGATCGAAGGAACCAGCTGGATGCAGAAGGTACAGGACCGGCCTTTGTGGAGATCTCTGGGGGAGACGTATGCCCAGCAATGGGCGTCTTTGGCCGATATGATGATAATGAACAAACGCCAGGACCAGTCTTGTTTATATGGGGCCTAAGCCAACCTCACCTGCTGACAGGCGGACGAGGCTCTGGCGAATAGGTTTGTCTTTGGCGGGTTGTGCGAGTCACATGGCGGTCACCGCACGTAAAAAGCCAAAAAACACAATTTTTAAGGATTCGGGTAAAATCGCTTTTAGTAAATCTGAAAGCGCGGACCCTGTCTGGCATATTTAAAACTAGTAGCAGACGTTGTTTGGCTGGAGCCGACCAAGCGTCTGTTGCAGTTGATACTAATCCTTACGCAGTATAAAATACAGTCGCTTATGAAAATCGTCTGCGCATTAATCCAATAGCGACTTTATATTGTACATTCACTAGTTTAATCACTGAGCCGGGATTTATCGCAAGAGTAAGGAGGATTCTTTTAATGTCATTGAAAACATTAGTTTCACACTGAATAATTAAAAATTATGAAATATTTTACTCATTGGCCCACCCTGTTATACCTAGAGAAGTATACTGTCAAATATTTGCGTGTTGGTATTAAACGTTAGACGCACAAGGAAGGGATTGTAAGTGACAAGTTGCGACGAAATGACAAGTTTGCAATGTCAATTCGGCGCGCTTGGGCTGCCGCTGGTGTGTTGATTTGTAGGTAGGTACAGTCACGCTGACAAGCAACTTGAGATAAATACAATATTGAAGACGTATGATGTTGATGTTACGGAAAAAGTAAGTAAAACAGTCCCAGTAATTCAAAGTCAGTAAATGGCCGTGTGGTGTCCGGCAGAGTAGTATGGCACCAACCCCTTACTCTCATGGGTGTCGTACAAGGCGACTAATGTTTTCGAGGCAAGAGATCAAGAGTAGTCTATATAGTCTGGAAAATGGGCAGCGGCATTTTCCATTATTATATATAAACACTGCGATCTCCAACCCGCCTGTCAAGCGTGGAGATTATGGCAATGACCTCCCCTTTCGTGGGAGAGGCCTTAAGTCCTGTAGTGCACTGTTACGGGCTGTTGTGAAGATGATGAATTGTGTGAGAAAATATAGGTCTAGAGCTTCTTCTCTATAATATTTTAAATTCATAACTTTAGTAATGCCTTGGGAGGCACACGGGCGGACGTTTCACGTGATGGAAAGCGGTTATCGTCGTTCAGGGCATAGGTATGCAACGTAAGGGGAGCGGGGCGGGACCTGATTGGCACACAACAATATACCCACCTTGTGAATTATCTATTTATTATTATGTATAAACACAATTAGGACATAATGTATGACTGATTGTCCTTTGTGTATTGCCGCTTTTGTTTCCCATTATACATTTTTATAACGGACTAATGGCTTAAACTAATTATTGCTGTATCACTATCAGTTAATTAAAATAATAATTATGCAATTATAAATAATATTTCATACAAATAAATGCTAGAACAATATCTAAACATAGCATTAAATTTCATTTATGTCCATCAGCCCTGTAATCACTTCACTGTTAAGGCACAGTTATTTAATAATCAATACAAGACTTATACGCAAAATACTTTTCAGCTACAGCTACATCCTCCTCATATAGTATAAAATAAAGTTGCTTTCCGTGTCTGTCTAAATATTTAACTACTAAATTCTATTAAACCACGCAACGGAGTTTGATCTGCCAAATCCTAGATCATGTTCAACGCGGACCCCGTACCCTCGTGCGTTAGCACAACCGAGATATTATTATTATTAAGGTGATTTTCTTATTATTTATACTTCTACGGATCGCCTTAATATAATGACTAGCATTATAATATCACAGTACAGAAAGGATATGGTGATAATACTAACTACCTTATAATAATAGAAGCTATTATTTGCTACCGACCTCCCTTTTACCTTCTATTGCAAACTAGTTGAATATGTTAGAATAGTTAGATTATGATATTTTACTACCAATATTTTGCTACTCGCGATTTCATACGCGAACACGGAAATTAATACATTGTGATACAAGTTTGCTATTAGTGGAGTAGAATATTACGGGAGTAGAGTAATACGTAATAACATATTAAAAATCGACATCTGTACCTAAGATGCTTTTGCTGGGGGCAGAAAAGGTCCCATTTTTTCATTTTCGTAAATGTCTCAAAAATAGTGCATCCTAGAAATATGGTCCATTACCAAATTGTGTTGGATGTTTAGAGTTTCACGGAAGGATCGCGATATCGCAGATAAGCTGCAAGAATGCCGCGCGAGGACGCAACCGGGACATAACGCCAAGATGATGATCCTGATGACCAAATTAAAGCCTATAAAATTCTCTACAAATGTTGCTTCTCACGCTTTTGCGGATTCCCAACCGTTTACGAGAAGTACCCTTGGTTGTGGCGATAGGCGAACTCAGTGGAGTTTGAAGCGTGAACCAACGGCTTACGACGTGAGGATGCTGATGACCAGGCTCAGTGGAGGAGTAAGAGAAGGAAAGCGGAACCTGGCAGAAGCCGGGTTTGACCGCGAGGTTGATTTTGGGATAATGATGATGACAATCTGATCCATAGAAAAAAGAAAACCTCTTTTTTACCGCGTACCGAGGATAACATGTATCCTGATATTTCGAAGTAGATGCGTGCATACGGTCATAGGATGAATATTATATACAGTTCTACAACTTAGGTTTACGTATTAGAAAATCACTACAAATGAAAAAAAAACTTTTAAAATAACTTTGTTAAATAGTTCAACGTGACCTAACGACGTGTTTGATAGATTCGGTTAATGTAAATGAATTTAGAGAATATGTAATGAATTTTCCATTTTAACATTCCAACTTACATCTAGCAACTTTTGGTCAGTCGTCCATTTGATGACACATACATTTGGATTATATTTGCTAAATAAAATATTTCGTTTTTCAAATTTTGTTATTTAATTCAAAGTCCTTTCAAAATTTGCTCGATGAAGTTCTGATTTTCTAATATTTAAACCTAGTACGTGCACACAAACGATCGATCAGTCTCTACAGCAAAGTTCTACAACTTATAAGCTCTACAATATTATAAGTACACGAAGTAAGTACTTATAGTATATTTATTAATCTGAACGGGAACTGAACACGGCCACGCCTCAACAGATGTTATATTATCACAACAATGCCATTAACACGTTGTTTACAACTGTATGTAACTGGACTGCCATTTTATTATTTTGTACTTGGCTGCACGCAGGTACCGTTACCGGTACGGAGCTAGAAGCAAATCTTGTTGGACTTTAGTAGTGATTGTTCCGAGCTGCTTATCATAGCTTTAAATTTTTTTTTAGAGCTATAAGCTTTGTTAGCGACATCGTATGCAAGGACCTATTACTTATACTATAAATAAAAATAAAATAAATGTAATTGTTCAGCTGCTTCTTGTATATTTTGACACTATCGAACACTGTCTTCTAAGATACAGTTATTCCTAGTTTAGGAGGCAGGGTTGTAAATTTTCGCCTTACTTCACCAGTAACTAGTCACTTTGTAATTACCTATGTTATTCAATTTTCCTTTTTTTTTTTTTTGCTATAAATAGTTTTTCTTACTTAATTTCTCTCCGACAGATTTACAATGCATACATTTCTTCTTCCTTTCTAGGCATTTCCAAAAACGCTTTCTTCTTGATATTAATTATTAATATTAATAAGACATACCTATGGAAAAAGTCCAGTGGTTTCTGCTCTACACTGATAGGCCAGCCATCTTTTTTAATAATCTTCTTGCAGCTCTATGTGCCTTAATAATTATTACGACTACCCATAGTACCCACCCATCTACACAAGGACACACATAAATAGACCACAATAATCTACTGTTGGACTTTGGCTTCCTCATTACTAGAGTGTTTGCCATGATGTGTCCACACTTTCCTGGTGACCGCAGTGTTGAAAACACACATTACCAACTGAAAATGTTTGAGCTATGATTGCATTCAACGTCGGGCGGCCCGCGCGAATCTCACCGACCAGCTTGACACTCTAGGTTTATGGTGAGAGGTTGCCTACTGAGCCTTAACCTATCACAAGGGACTCCTCGGGTGTTGCGAGTATCTATGGGCGGCGGTGATGATTTTTCATGAGGTGACACGCTTGTTGTATGATGCCCACTCTGTTATAAAAAACGCTGGCACCCGTTTTCTGGTTTAGGAAGGTCTGCCTCCAAGTCATCAGTCGCCTTGTTCGACACTCGTGAACAAAAGGGGATGGTTCTATACTCACTATGCCGGTAACATTAATTTCTCATAGTCGTGGCTACCGGACACTGTAGTACCATAGTAGTTTCAACGATAGTACACTAGACAACTCCTCGATCTACCCTGTATAGACTTTGCACTGTCGCCGATTTGAACGCGCATCCATAAATTTACTAGCTCATTTTATATTGGTGGTGGGTAGGTGGATGTGCTGCATTCGGAACAGGGGTAAACACATTCTTAAACTAAATTATTGCCGCATCCGCACATCTGCATGGCGGCTTAAAGAGAAGGGGACTAAGAAAAGCAGGACGGCGGACCCAGACCCCCGCGTGTTGCGCGGTAGCGCCACCAGGATTTAACGCCAAGATGATGGTGATGATGACACTCATAACCGTATCCTATAGGCGTAGTCAAAAACTATCCAATGCCACAAGCTACGATTGCGATACTGACCCACCTTTTTTGCCTCTTATGAATATCAATCATGCAATTAGTGTTTTTGGAAAGCACTTAGCTAACTTCCGAACTGTAAGATTGATGCGAGGTGTAAACTTATTTCCAACGGCAGTAACACGGGTACGTACTGACGTAACAACCCAAGCACACGATCAAACAAAATGTGTCGTGTGCGCGAGTAACAATTAGGGCTTTCGGCACACAATGGCGGGCGGCCTCCGGGGAGCGGGAAACCAGTGAAATGAACGCGGCGCGTGCGCATGTGGCCTCGCAGCGACGTTTCCGCTGGACACTGGGCGAAATGTCGCCAAACTTGGCGGGAAGTACCAACCCACGGATGATTATGTTATGTTTTTTTTATGCTACGTGACAGACTACGACTGAAGCTTTTTCTCTATTATATCATAAACATCATAACTCACTTATTACTGATATAATGGATGCACTAATGTGATAATGACTAATGGAATATGGCGTGTGAGAGGAGTTAATGTCGAAATGTCGAGTGATACTTTTTTATGCTATTCAGTGACAAACGTGCAGACAGCCCACTTGGAAGCGGTAACTGTCGCCCATAACATCTATGATTCATGCATTTACGCAGGCAACAAAAATGTTGAATCGCAGGTGCGTTGTCACTGTGAGGACTAAGATGAAATGCCTCATGCCGATAATTGCGCTGGCTACCTTATCCTTTACCCAGCCAGACTACTCAGGCTTGACAGAGTCCTAGCACCTGATAACAACTATTATAAAAAAAACCTAAAATGTAACAAATACAAGAAGCACATGGTTACAAAGTCAGAAATATTTTTATAAGTATCCATGTTTGAACCATTCCTTTGACACAATGCGTGAAATTCAATGGTGATGAGTCAAAGAAATTCAATTTTGAATGTGCCGGCTAACAAAATTATGGTACCTTACCTATACCTACCTAGGTAAGCGATAACCCAAAAACCGTGACCTATTTTGTGCCACCCATACTTGGGCTCACCTTCTAGAGACTTTAGTATGTTTATCTCCTAACTTGGTAGACCGAATAGAGTTCCGAAGTCACAGTTTATGCTTTAAAACTTACCAATCATACATCCCTTTTGAGCACTCATCGACTAGAAATAGCATATTAAATAAGGAAAATACTTTTTAAAACTGCCTTAAAATGATTGTTTTATCATCTAGTACACGTAATTCAACCGAGTTTATCAGAAGCAAACACATGTATGAGTAAATTATGAAAAAGTGATGAACACACCCACGTGCCTGTAATTTTCGAGGGTTAAGATTTCAAGGTTTACAATATTACAATACAATAACGGTATACCACCTTAGGGGTAGATAGGTACCTATACCATTTCAACCAAAAAGAAAAATTGTAAATCGGCCTACAATAGGCGGACAATTTCATTAAAAAATGCATCAAACATAGAACCTTCTCCTTTTTTGAAGTCGGTTAAAAAAGCGCTGAACATTCGGTGTATCGGTCGCTGCACTGATTAAAGTCAATACATACTAGCGCCACCTACCCAAATCACTGTAAATGTGGATAATTAAACTGTACGTTGGAACGAAGGTTCGCGTACACAGTGCGCCTTCATCAATATTACATGTTCGTTGTAGCTGTTTTGAGACAGATGGCGCTAGTAATATTGTAAAGTAGGCTTATATGGCCTACTTAGCGCTTAGCCCATCGCTTGTCTTGTAAAAGTGAAATATTAATTTAAATATGGAGCACCGCAAAGTGTCGCGGCCATTCGGATCCATTGGCATTCGGATTCTGATCTTGGATTTGGTGGCTTCTAAATCAGGGATCGTTATACTTATTTTCTTTTAATAAAACAGTGTAATTTCAATAAAACCCGAAGTTTGCTTCCCCTCGCCCCTACAGTACTTTTTTTTATATTGGACTAGCCAGGCAGTAGACCGCCATCACACCTGGTGGTAAGTGACGATGAGGCCGAAGATGGAGCACTGTCCCACGAACAGTGCCAGGTTCAGTTAATAAGGAAACAACAAATATTCAGGGTAATGGGTTTATATACGATCAGTTCAGAAACTACAAACTACAACAACAAGAAATTTATAAAAGGAATTTAAAAGGTTAAAAGCACGCAAGTTCCCTACGAAAGTCCACTTCACACAACCTATGTCTAGGCTGGATCACTGAGTTCACTGCTGGCCGAAAAAGTACAGATTGCAGATTGACCCGACAGTCTGATTAGTTAGAGAATTTCGAAGATAATGATTTATGCAGCCACGTGCATACTTTGACCGGTCACTTGTATTTCGTTTAGTTTTTGAAGATAGCTTCTTCTAGCTATGATACTGATCCACCTTCTAGTTAGAAGGCTGGGAGAACTCTGCCCACTCATCAGCTGCACTCTCTATCGCAGGCTCGGGTGTTTACTTAAACACGTTCGAGAACGATTTGGCACAAAAGAAGATATAGTCTTGATGGCCAGTACTCATAGTCAACTAGCCAGTTCCTGAAGTGGTCGATATTAATTTTCGGACGACCTCGTGTTTGGCAGCCAAGGATATAATCCATGAAGACATGATGAAGAATTGAATCCAGCAATTATCTCGAATAAGAGGAGCACAAAAAAGATTAAAATCTCCGCCGACTATGAACTGTGTCCGCATGACAACATATGACGTACAAAGAATAAAATAATAAAAGGTAAACATTAATTTGGAAAATGTGATATTTTATGTACAAAATCAAATATTTGCCACAAAATTAACACTCTAATGTGATTGAAAAATGACCTTCGTGGCATGGGGGTCCACTTGGATTCTGAACAAAAGAAAAACAAGAAGTTTCAGCGGTAAGAATCCTGACACACACCCCAATACCCTTGTATTTGTCCAAAAACCATAATTACTTTTATCACCCGCTCAGAACGAAACATATAGGCTTTAGATTGATGTCACGATCAGCATCAGTGAAAGGCTAATTTTTTTTACCTACCACACAGAACACGCGAAAACTTGGTAATCAATAAATACGTTATAATAAATATGTTTTATAATAATGGAAATAGACGATGACCGCAAACGGGTTTTAACAAGTTCGTGTCTTTTGTGAGCGCTCGTAGCATCCACAACGAGAAAAATGTACAAGAGGACAGGCGGTATCTTATACAGGATTGAAGAACCAACCGCTCTAAGAGGTTGTAGGGTCTTGCCCTGACGCTTGGTGGTGTAATACGGTGTCGGGTGTACTTACTGTCATTAGGACTCTTCAGCACGTTAACACTTTTATTTTAAAATTTTATACTTTTAATTGGTATATACTTGGGTTTGGCCCTTCAGGCTCTGATTGCTCATCATCCTTGCCTGGAAAATTAGTTAATACTGTAAATTCTGACTACGTTGTAACTACGTTCTACAAATATTTTGATTTAAATCTAACTTCGATTAGAGTATTTTCGTTTGGGGAAATGATCTCTCGTTACCTAAATATCCAATTGATAGAAGTAATTATGGTTTTTGGACAAATACAAGGGTATTGGGGTGTGTGTCTGGATTCTTACCGCTGAAACTTCTTGTTTTTCTTTTGTTCAGAATCCAGGTGGACCCCCATGCCACGAAGGTCATTTTTCCATCACATTAGTGTTAATTTCGTGGCAAATATTTGATTTTGTACGTAAAATATCACATTTTCCATATTAATGTTTACCTTTTATTGTTTTATTCTTTGTACGTCATATGTTGTCATGCGGACACAGTTCATAGTCGGCGGAGATTTTAATCTTTTTTGTGCTCCTCTTATTCTAGATAATTCTTGGATTCAATTCTTCATCATGTCTTCATGGATTATATCCTTGGCTACCAAACACGAGGTCGTCCGAAAATTAATATCGACCACTTCGGGAACTGGCTGGTTGACTATGAGTACTGGCCATCAAGACTATATCTTCTTTTGTGCCAAATCGTTCTCGAACGTGTTTAAGTAAACACCCGAGCCTGCAATAGAGAGTGCAGCTGATGAGTGGGCAGAGTTCTCCCAGCCTTCGAACTAGAAGGTGGATCAGCATCATAGCTAGAAGAAGCTATCTTCAAAAACTAAAACGAAATGCAAGTGACCGGTAAAAGTATGCACATGGCTGCATAAATCATTATCTTCGAAATTCTCTAACTAATTAGTCTGTCGGGTCAATCTGCAAACTGTACTTTTTCGGTCAACAGTGAACTCAGTAATCCATTCTGGACATAGGTTGTGTGGAGTGGACTTTCGTAGGAACTTGCGTGCTTTTAACCTTTTAAATTCCTTTTATAAATTTCTTGTTTTTGTAGTTTGTAGTTTCTGGACTGATTGTATATAAACCCATTACCCTGAATATTTGTTGTTTCCTTATTAACTGAACCTGGCACTGTCTGTAGGACAGTATTACGTTACAGTTTGGCGCGGTCAACTGTGGTCTTTCAGACCAGAAGTAACATTAGTATCTACGTAGTCTAGTAGGACGGATCACTCTTAATTATTTTCCGTACATGAAATCTTTAAATATATTAATTAAAAACATACTTAACACTTCTATACTTACGTTGACACCGAATGACACCACCATTAGTCAGGGCAAGACCCTACACTGTCTAGGAACAGCCTATTCACTCTAGCCATGAAGGCGTCCAGATTATAATGATCAGGAAACTAACTAGCAGGAAACATTCCTGGTATTCGTAGCAGTAGTTCGTGTGTATTAGTTATAGTATTAGTCAGATGTTTTTGTAATAAATAACAATTATTGTCATGAATTTCCTTAATTTAGGTTTGTTGATTGCAATTAATGTGGTGGGATTTATTAAAATTAATTATTATAAATTATTAATTATTGTGTTAACCATTAACAACCCAGAAAGCTTTTGTTATGTAATTGACCAGTTGTATCTTGCGGACACAGTAACAAATAATAGGGGAGAAAATTTACAAGAATTACAAATTATTTTTTCAAAGAAGCTTCTGAGCAATCGTTGAGATTACATTTACCACTGCATTGTTTCGGAGGGATATTTGGGACAAACGTGGCAACACTTTTTATTTGGCAGCAGGTTCAGATGATTAAGACGCTTTTTGATCTATTCCTACTACGCATGTCTTATATGGCTACCAAGTAATAACTTGTTAGCACTTTCTTGTTTCGTCTGCGTATATGGGGAGTCACAAAGTCGGTTGCGATCTCTCGTAAAATGAGTTTTCTGTTGTGTGTTCCATCGACAACACTCTTAGAGCTTCATCATTAGTAGATAATAATACGTTTTATAATTATATTATTATTATGTTAAATCAGGCAAACAGTTTAACAACTGATTAACCTGCATCCTGCTGATAAATATGTTATTCTTTCCCACGCGTTAAAATATAATTTCATTGCCATTGTTGACATTGTTGGCTGAAACCACTTCGTTTGGCAACTTGTTCCGTGTCTGCACCACTCTATTACTTAGAAAGTATTTGTGAAGATTATTATTCCAGGATCGGGTTTGCAGTCTAAGATGGTGTCCTGTTAAGAAGGAGTTTATATTACGCTCAAACAACTCCTGAAACTTTGGCAGGTCATAGTGCCTACTAAAGATTTTGGACGTTTTAATTAAATCACCACGATGTCTACGACTTTCAGCAATCGATCCTCGTATGGTTTCTCTTGGTAAAACTGCGCTGGACCGTCTCTAGGAGTTCAATGTCCTTAATGAAGTAATTTGGAAGCCATTTTCCAGTAAAGGTCTAATATATGTTTTAAAAATTTTTACCACCATTTCTGGCGTCAAGATGCCAAAAGCTTTTCTCCTTTATTCCTACCTGTTCTGTTGAGTAGTTCTGTCGGCAGAACTACTGGGATTTTTTTTACCATTAGTTCTGTGATTTATAAGACTATGCTTTACACCCTGCTTCAATCTCAAATATTCCCAACTGTTTTGTTACGTAGTTCGGTCGATGGATAAGACCAGTGAACGTAAACAATTTACTTTCACAAATATGTAACAATGCAGTTTCTCTTATAACAAAGATATCATAAAGGATTAAAAAAATATTAACGTAGTTTCTCTAAAAACAAAGGTATCCTAATGTCACCGTTAAGTAATTGCATTTGGTACACTCTGATCATCGCGTCGATTTCGACCTGCTGATTTGTCCTTCGTTTGGCTGTTTTCTTGAAATTTGACAGAAAGAGGCTTTAACAGAAAAAAACGATGCATCTTCTTCAATGTTTTTCAGGAGCTCTAAAACAGTCTATGGCCTGGTTTTGAACGTGCCGTTAATGGCACGATGCCAGCCCTCAACAACATTAGTTGTGCGATGGCGCCGACCAAAGGCAGTCCATGACTTGATGCGCCTAGGTTTCATCCAGCAACTCATATATTTCATAAACTTATCTAAAACGCACCTGTCATTAAAATCCAGCACTTGGGATTTTACATATTCCCATCCTTCCATAACACGTTCTTCGGGCAATAGTGGAAGAACGCTGCACAAACTTACAATTCTTCTCTTGCGTTTGTCTTTAATGCCCAATTGCTTTGATTTTCTCCACAGTTTATTTGAGAAATGATAGTTACATCCCTGATGATCGACATTTGGGAAAACATCAGCAATGGCTCGAATGGCGGCTTCCTCGAAATCAGTAATGAAAGTGGAAGGTTTCCAATCTGGAATCTGTGTTTTTATTAAACTGAAAAGTGTGGTATAGGCTTTTTTGGTTTTGTGACTAAGAAGTGCATATATTAGAGGCGTCACACTGATAGTATCTTCAGAGCTTTCGAGATCTGCATGAATAGTGTAAACCTCTGTGAAAGGTACCGGGCAAATTTTGAAAGTGCCGTCTGCAAATAAATTTTTATTTTCACGTACGAGAGTCCTTGCTTCTTTAGTGCCAAAAATTATAATACGGACGTCCTCGCCCTCGTCATTGTAATCTGCCAACATAAATTTAGAAAACGGCATAGGTATTTCTAGTGCATTTACTGTTTCATTTAGGTAGCTCATTTTCTTAACTTTATTTAATTTATTTCTCCGTCTGTAAATCGACGACTTAATTTGGTTGAAGCTGGGTATTTCTTTAATGAGATCTATTCCCGTGTCTTTTAAAGCAGTCACTGTTTTCTTGTACACTGCCGGTACGGTTTCACTGCCTGTCATCATTTCATCAACACTTTTGTGGATTATAACGGACATGGCTTGTTTGTTTGTGTCAGGAATGCAGGTAGCGTCATGGTCGATATGTTTAACTATTTCCTTTTCATCCTAGAATACAAAATAAAAATACAGTAAATATAAAACAAAACCTTGTGTCCATACCACAATTTATTTAAAAAGTAATTACTTCGGAAGTGGTAACTGTGCCACTGCATTTTGTTTCCTTATACATGGCACATCTCCATAACGTTTGTAAATTTTGATATTTAGAGAGCCGGTAATATTCGAAACCATTTTCGAGCAACACGCGCCCGCGGCCGCGTCTTATTATGTTAAACTCCATTATTGAACAAACAACAACCCTTTGCAATATAAGATTAATATTATTGCCCTCTTAAAACCCTTAAAACATGAATTTCATGACGTTTTCATCAGGAAACAAATAAAGAATAGATACTTACCTCAAGTGGCCAGCACTTGATAATTCATAGCAAACTGCATGGAGACGTGACAGAACTACTGGGAATTCAATTCCCATTTGTTCTCTGAACAGAACTAATGGTAAAAAAAATCCCAGTAGTTCTGCCGACAGAACTACTCAACAGAACTAGTGGGAATAAAGGGCTTTTCCTTCTGACTAGGTATATTAAACTCATCGCTTTTTTGTTATCATGGAGATATGCTACTCCCATTTTAGATCTTCTATCATAATGACTCCTAAATCAATCTGCGATTTTACTGGTATCAGCTTCACACCAGCCAAGTCATAAGTCAAGCATGGGTTTGACTTATGAGAGCACAAATGATTGATACCATAGTCTCTGCCTACACCACCTGTAGGACACAAGCGTCAGCATTATGTATGTATGTATGTATGATTTATGACGTAGATATTATTATTGTAACCTTGTTTTTTTAAGTGAACCATGTTGTTCTTATGAGGAATAAAGTTCTTTAAACCTAGATATCTGACACTGTAAGCAAATAATCCAAACTACGAACAAATATTAGGATGGTAAGGTACACAATACCCTGTATGTTGATACCCTAATCACTTATACACAATATAATTGTAAGAAGTAAATATAAACAATTGACCTACCTTAGTAGTCAAATCAAACAAAATAATCACTGTATCTGTAGGACACTTGTGGGTTGATAAGTTATTATTTTTGTTCATCGTTAATAAACATTTTAGAATAAAAACTATGACTTAATTAAGTTACCAAGATGGATGAAGACAGCGGTGTTTAGAAAAAATAAATAGTTATAGTATAGTTATAGTATATAGATATAGTAGTGGGCCGCGGAAGGCCCAAGAAGCGATGGATAGACATCACCTCACATCAAAAGAGTCTGATGAGAGAGCCAATGGCTTACGACGCGAGGATTCCCAAGACCGGGCGAAATGGAGGAAAAAGATCCGGGAAGCGGACCCTGGCAGAAGCCGAGACTGACCGCTCGAATGATGATGATGAAATAGTTAAGTTTTTATGCGTAAATTGTGTCTGCGAGACATATGTGTGTTGTTAAGGGTTAAGCTCGCCTTTGTACATCTCTAATAACTTTTTTTTTATAATTGGACTATCCAGGCATTTTAACGCCACCTCACCTCGTGGTAAGTGACGATGCGGCCGATGATGAAGCATGCCTGTCTAGGTATAGCCTTAGTGTATCATGATGGCATATTTGTGTACAATCTGTACATAGTATAAAACTAAGTCGCTTCCCGCCGTCTGTCCCTTTGTATCTATGCTTGTATCTATATACGCTTAGCTCTTTAAAACTACGCAACGGATTTTAATGCGGTTATCAACAATAGATAGAGTGATTCAAAATAAAGCTTCAAAAGCCGGATAAGAAAGGTAGGTAGGGTCCAATAGTAAAGAATAAAAAAAAAAATTACAATTATACCAAACCCGATTTCAGGCCACTCAAGCTACCTACTTAGATTAAAGTAAGTTTCAGTACACATAAAAAGACAAAAGTAGAGCACGATAACGATAAATTATCAATTATCCACATTGCAGAAATCTAAATAAATTGACTTATTTAAATCAATATAGATTCTTCTTTCGATTTTTATGGATAATACTTATTTTTAGGTATCATTGTCGCACTTTACCTACTTTAATTTGCCATTTTATTTTTTTAGCGCCAGACGAAAAAACAGGTGTGTTAAAAGTTTGACGTGTGTATCAGTGTTTCTGTCTTTGTGTATCTGTCTGTGGCATCGTAGCTTCTGAACGGATAAACCGATTTGGATGCGGTTTTCTTTGTATGAAAGTGAGTTTAATCGAAATGGTTCTTAGCTTGTTTCATTAAAATCGGTTTTGTAGTTTAGAAAATATTTGAGTTTAAATTAACTTGGTCGGGGGTTTATCCGACTTTTTCAGTAGGTTAGCTTATTGTCTTTTTACTTTACTTTGTTTATCCTAAGCGTATCAGGATCGTATCAGGATAGTTAGCTTAGGTATAGTTTAGTTGGAGTTTGTAGGTATACTTTATCTAAAAAGTAAAGCGACTTTGGAAAGAATAAGTGGAATGATTTGATTGAAATGAACAAGTAAGTAACCTGATTTTGAAGAATAATGAAGACGTCCCTCTTTTAGCTACTGTATTGTTGTACACAGACGGTCTTCAATATTCAATCAGTTTTGCTTAATGGTCGATTTAGATTTATCTTATAATTTCCCAAGTTTAGTAGAAGCAACAATTCCTGTCGACTCAATATTTTGAGATAGACAAACACTAAAAATGGGGCATTCTTGGAGTCCACCATAAATGCATTTATTCATAATAAATATTATGAAGTAAGTTATACCCATCAGATTATGTGGTCGGTTGCGAGCAGCAACGGATCACGCAAAAGTTTCCCATTGGCTCACGTGGTCCGTTACAAATAAAAAATGGTACATATTTAAATATTTCATAATGAACCACGCTTCGTAATTGTTGGTCGTAATTTATTTCGGTTTAAAAGTTGTAGTCATCGGCATCTTGGCGTTAATATCCCGGTTGTGACCCTCGTGCCCGAGCACGAGGGTCCGTCGCCGCCTTGACCATGATTCAGGATTTGGCAGGTCAGGTAATTACAGTAGAGCGACTGCCATCTGACCTCCATGACCCTGCTACCAGGGGAACCAGACCAGATTGGATCATGATTACACATCCAGTCACCTGAATGTGTAGGTTTTATCACGATGTTTTCCCTCACCGTAAGATCATTGGTTAGTATTAAACATAACATAACTCAGAAAACAGTCACTGGTACAAGACCGGAGCTGGATTCGAACCCGGCACCTCGGGTTTAAAAGTCGTAGTAAAAGTACCAATCGTGATTAATTGGGAGAAATATAGGTATACAATTTCTGAGTTGCAAAGGACCACGTGATTCGAAAATATTAAATACACACTATATTAGCCCCTATATGCCGACCTGTACCGACTAGTAAGTAGGTAATCCTATCTATACCTACAAAAATCAACGATCGGTGCTAAAAGGGAAAAATACTATAAAAATTATACGATAGAATTATCGTCGCAATAAAAATAAAACAAATCCAATGATAAATCGCAATAATCCGGCTTAACCAAAACGTGATATCGACGTCCTGTGGTAATGAGTACGGTTTCCGTTTATCCATATTTTATTGTATACAGTGACGGTAAATAGGTATTCTAGATATATTTTGAACAAAGAACATTAGATGTGGTCTCGAACTATAAAGAATGTACACTGTCAATCTGTCACAACTCTATAGAATACAAATGACGAAAGCTATAGGCCACCAAATTTGACAATAGCAGTGGTAATGGAGGGGTAGTTGACTATTGGCCGTCCCTTTTGGACATCTTATATGCACAATTAAAAAAAGAAACGAAATATAGACTGTGACTTCAGCTGTGAGTAGGCTCCTTCTATGCCTCTTTTTTCTTTGGATTGTTGGGCACATTGGCTAGATTGCCTCCGTAGAGCGTTGTCTTTGTTAGAAGCGTGTAAGACACGAATACAATGATGAAACTTGGCAATACTTTATATACCTTCGATACCTGTAAGTACTTCTTGAAAGTATACAACGTAAGTATCGCGGTAATTCCCCAGTCTTAATCTTTTTTCGCCGATAAAACGGCATCGTTATAAAAAGCAAATACTTGAGATAAGCTGTACAAACATGGCTTCAACTGATATGTAACTTGTATTGTAGGTAAGCCATGAGGCTTATTTGGAATATCGGTTTTCGTGGAAATAGATTATAAAACTTTTACATAAGTTTAACTCTACCATAGGTTAACATAGCCACAGTGTTATCCGATGCTGGGCCGTATCGGATACCATATCAAATTGATACATGATTTTATAAATATTCTGTGGCTCAATTTCAAACAAGCAGACGTCTCCCTGAACGTAAGCGGTAACTGTCGCCGTTAACATCTACGATTCATGCATTTAGATTTAGATTCCAGGTAATAAAAACGCAGAACCGCAGGTGAGTTGTCACTGTTTAAGCGCTTTATTTGTCTTTTGGTATGCGTTTTGCTCACATGTGCCATCTCTATTCAATATCGTTGGTGGTGGTGAAGGAATTATCTAACTAGGCTAACACCTTCGTGCTACCACCACAGTGTCCTGCAAACCTTGATAAGCCCAAGACAGTAAGCTAAGAGAGTATCAAACTTATGAGCAACACAATGAAGCTATCTGAATACTACGTTTCATATTCGGTCGGCCAATACGGCTTCGGGCCGAGCTATAGCACAATGGAGCCCTCAGGGTTCTTCAGGATACTTACGGCAATAGGAATCAACCACTGCATTTCACATTCCTCGATCGATTTGCAGAGGGCCTTCGACAGCTGGTTATCTTGTGTTATGGGCTCAACTAGGTACGTCAACACTGCGTTGTTCTTGATGCCATTCGAGCTGATATTCTGGACACTCCTTCATGGGTTTTGGAATACGCAGATGACACCGTATTGAACGGCAGGCTTACAGGATCTTGAGGTCAGGGTAAACACGTAGAAGGATGTGCTAGGAAACGGTGGTTTGAAGCTGAACGTCGTCACAACAGTGTATATGGCTAGCAACGCGAATCTTCATACCGTCCATATAGGGAAGCTATCACAAAATCTCGTTCCGCACGAGTCTAGGGATATTGGCTCTGATGTCAAGTTCCGTACCTCTGCGGCTTGGGCCAAATGGCGGGAGCTTATAGCAATCACCGGTGGACCCTAAAATCCCTACCAGTACTAAGCGGCTTAATTAAATATAATAAATATTACATATTACAGCTTGAGAGGGCTCAAACAGCGATTCTAAAAGTTGTGTGTATAAAACTTTATAGTTTTCCGACCACTACACTGCATTCTCTTTCTCAAGTATTGACTGTGAGACAACTTTTTATCCTTCGCTCTGTCCTTCGTTGACATTCACATAATCGCCCCACAATCAATAACAGTAAGCCAAAAACCAGAAATATCTAGTTAGTGGATACGCATAAAACAACATTTGCCTCGCGTCACATTCTTTATAAAAAAAATTACAAAATCCTTAATATAAACTTTCTAACCAAATATTAAATCCAGCACTGGCTAAAAGAGATAACTTAAACGGAATCTGAACAATTATTGACGTGTTGTGCAATCACATGACTCATACACACACGCACACGCAGAAACACTTCCATGTAAGTAATCTATGCATAGATAAACATTTTCTTGTTATATTGTAACCTGCTAACCTGATGTTTTTGTAAAATGTATGAGTTAATACCCAAATATGTTTTTTTTATACCAATAAGGTGGCAAACAAGCTTACGGCCTGCCTGATGGTAAGCAGTCACCGCAGCCTATGGACGTTTGCAATACCAGGGGCATCATCCACGCGTTGCCGACCCTGTTAAAACCTTTACACTAATATTGTGTACACTAAAGACGAACATTTACTGATTTTTAAAATACAGGACTCTCCTACTTTAGAAATCAGAATATTATAATCTTATGTTAAAACCCTACACCACATTCTAATACCAATAAGTAATTATTTATTCTAGATATTAGCATAAGATAAAATGTACTTTTGGTAAATAAATAATTTATTTTATTTATGAGCATAAATTTGGCTCATGATGCTATATCGTTACACGTAGATATCGCGGCAGATAGCCAGATATCGCAGATAAGATTGAGGAAGCTCGCCTGCGCCGGTGTAGTGACGTGCTGCTTAAGCCGCCCTGAGGGCTACGTGGGAAATAGATACCTAAACTTGCCGGTTATCAGTAAAGATATTCCTCCCGCTGTAGGCCCAAGAACCGTTGGATTGCTGCGTCTGCTTACGACATGAGAATGCTGAAGACCGATATTGTGGAGGAGGAAAACAAGGAAAGCGGCTTATTTATTTATTTATTTATTTATTATCCAAATGCTTCCAGATTTACAGTTGAATTGTAACCAAAACGTCTGGAGAGCCACTGAGAGCCTGGCTTAAGCCAGGTTACACGCTAAAATTATGGCGGTGATGATGTGGCATTCAGGCACTATAATAATATATATATATGATTTACAGAATCAAATTTATAGGCATATGTTAGCGGAAATGTGTAAAATGATTTGTCGATGGTAGCCGGAAATGTATGTTTTTAGGTTATGTTGACAAAAACAAGGTAAAATTTCACTGCACCGGCGCTCAGAAATCACTCGAGTCGTAGCCGTAAGTATTTCAAAAACGCGCCAGTGTTTAAAATCCCACTCCGCAAAATTGTTGATTTATAACTGGAATTCACCGGCCGCTACCACACGCTCGCTCGGCACGCTCGGCACTTGCGCGGTGGTAATAACAACTAACATGCTCGTCAGCACCATTAAGGATGCCGAAAATCGAGCAAAGAAGAGCAGGAAGGCGGACCCCGGGCCCCATGATAATGATGACACAAAAAACGTCATCTACGTACCTTTTCCATAGTTTTACAGGTGATGGTGCTGTCAGAATAGAGACGTTCTTTATAACTACGAGCGAGACAATGTTTAGTTTTGACATTGAGTCTCTTCTCACAAATGTGTAGGTTTCATCACGATATTTTCCCTTGCCGTCGGTAAGTGTTCAACTAATGTATATACATAACTCAGAAAAGAGCCAAGGACCTAGCGCACGAAAGTACGACCGGGATATGGACACCAATATGATAATTATTATTTTATTGCGAAGGTAAAGACTTTAGTTATACAAAGGTTGTAAGGTAAACAACAAAAATGATTCATTACAGAGATATTTAGAGAATTATTTTAATAATCTCTTAATAAAACAAGATAAGGTGAAAGTATTTTAAATACTCTATTCCTTGATTAGGAATGACGAAGTCTGTAAAATGACGTCATTTCTGCGTGACATTTATTCGACAAAGATGATAGATTATTTGCTAGACCCTGTATTAAGAACTAAGAATACCGTAAGAATTCCAGATTTTGGTTTTTCCACGCATACACGACAATACCCTCTACTAAAGAAACGATAAGTATTGTACCTCCTACTGACCGAAATGAAATATGTCTGACGTACCAAACTTCATTTGGAACACCACGTTTCATTGCACAGTATGTTTTAATAGAAAAAGTCAAATCTAGAGTAAGACAACATAAATCTTAAAAATAATCTATATTTATTTAAATAAGTCAATTTATTTAGATTTCTGTGGATATTACTTATCGATATCGAGCTCTAATTCTGTCTTTATCTATTAAAAGGTACTTTATGTAGTTCACTTGTTTCGAAGATTATCTACTTCCTACATCCAAAATCTTATAAAACGTTAATTGTAGCTCCATACAAAAAAATTTTTAAAAGTTCCAAAGGTGTTGTTAGTGTTAAAAATTAATGTATAAAGCTTATATTAGTAAAATATAAAAGTGTTTAGGTGAGAGACTACTTGGATATCGTGAAAACATTAATAGCAAGTGTTAAAATACGGTACCTTATAACTTTTGACGCCTAATTTAAGAAAAACTCACATCATCTTAATTGAAGAGTTTATCTGGGGTAATACCAACCTGTGTGTCACAATAAAAGTATTTGAATTTGAAAAATTTGACAAAGTAATAAGTGAAAATAAACCATTATAATTTTAAATTAACTGGAATTATTACATCAAGTAAAGCACCGTTAAATATATTTAAAAAGTGACATGACAAAATTGTAAACAAAGCCAGCTGATGACAGTTGAATTACATACTTTTATTGATCATTAAAACAGTGTTAGATAAAGCAGTCAACGAGTGTGTAGCCGTGTGTGTACAATAATACATGGCATGAGGGAGGGATTATCTGACATAGGAATCGAGTGGTACAGTGGCGCCATCTAGCGGATAGAAGCCTAATTAGGAGGACAAGCACCTTATCCACAACCTGCACTTTCTAGTGTTTATAGGTCGAACACGTTAGTTGCACAAACATTGTTTTTGCATTGGGATCCCCTGTTTTTATTGGAAACTCAAAAGAGGACGCTATGAGTTGCATAAAATGGCATCTAGTACAGAATGTTGCATAAAGTGAAAGAAAACATTCAAAAGAAATGGTTGTATGCGATGCTGTGTTTGTAATCAAATCTACTGTCTTGACGAATGCTCAAAGGTCTCATGCAAACAGTATGCTATGGTGGAAATATCGAAACGAACTAGTTGGAAATGTTCCCAATGCATTAGGAAATCAAGCACACCTATAATCGCCAAAAGATGTAAAAAGGGCGAAAAAGTACTAGCTCATCCGAAACCTATCCCCGCGACCCTCGAGACTAGAGTGCAAAGTACAGAGTTTTAACTGTCAACCAACTAGCAAACTATTACACTAAAAAAAGTCTTATCAAAATGATACCTCATGCTCACAAGAATGATCTATTGCACGAGGTGGGCTGCAAATATTACCTCTTGTGATCCCTGCCACCTGTACAGCCCCGGAGGCATGATACTGAAGAAATAGTAGAGGATACCGTCGTAGAAATCATCTCTATGCCAACAGTAAAACCTAATGGAGATGACACCATTCACTAGATAGAGTTGTCCATTATACCGGTTGAAAATTCGAGAAAGAATGATAGTGCGAAGGGAAATAACACTCTAGTTGCCAACGCAAAAACAAAAACGAATACAGTTAATACGATGCAGACACCTTAACATGCTTATCACTATAAAGAAGCCGGCAGTCGACCATGTCAACGAAAGAAAACGGAAAATTGTAGTGGTAATAAACATCTCTATAAAAAATTCGTTTGATTCCCTGGCAGAGACATTGGAAACATTGAAAACGGATAGCGAAATCGACGAATATGAGATGCCAAAGATTATGGAGAGGTCTGATGAGCTAAGACGCAGTTGTCCGGAACTAAATAACCAGGCAACAACAAATGAAATAATAAACTTAAAAGGAAAAGTGGCAACCCTGGAAATATCGCTAGCTTCCGCCGAGCAAGAGATAGAGATCATGGTATGCAAAAACTGTTGTCTAAAAGAGGAGATAAATCGGTATAAAAAGAAGCTTGAGTACCTGTCGAAGATATATATGGATGCAACTACTATTATTAAAACGAAAAAATACTGTAAAATTAATAACGGGACTATGCCAATTCCTACGTTTTCAGATGCGGCAGCATCTTTCAACAAGACTGTCAATACGGAAAAAAAGAGTAAGGAGTCGGAAACGGTCGAACCGCGGATACCACTAAAGATGAAATACACTCCAAAAAAGGAAAAATTTGTCTGCTGAGTGCAACCACAACAAATAATATTCTAGGAGCAGTAGAACGGACCCCATTCGAAAATTATGAAGTATGCCACTATAGTTTACCAAACCGTAGTCTATCACAACTATTAACAGGGTTAGAATTGAAACTGAAGGACTTTACAATGAAAGATTACTGCGTTATAATGATGGGGGAGAAAGATTTTGACAAAGCGACAAACTTATAGATATTATTAGAGAAACTTTAATGCCCATTACATACACTTACATCATTTTCTGTCTACCAATCTTCAGATGTGGGAAGTATACAGTACAGATATTTAATAAATGGATCGAATTATTGAACTTGACGGATAGATATCTGGCAGATGCAAAAGCCAATAGGAACGATATTCAGAGTTGTCGAGAGGTTATGGTTGATCGTTTGAACAACGCTCTCAAGGCAGTCTCTGATTAGGGTGAAGCCAATTTGGTGACGTTCAACGCAACCAAAACTCAGGCGTGTTTGTTTTCCGCCAAAGGAGTCCATTCCATCTTACTCCAACTTTTCGGGATGTTCCTGTGGAAATTACCGGCAACCTACAGCTTCTAGGTGTTGAGCTTTCTACCAATCTCAACTTCGGTCAGTACATCGAATCCAAGGCAAAAATTGCAGCAAAAAAACTTGGTGTCCTCTCGAAGGTTAAGCGGTACTTCACTTCAAGGCAGTTGATTCAGTTATATCAAGCACAAGTCCGATCCTGCATGGAGTACTGCTGCCACCTCTGGGATGGATCAGCCAAATATCAACTGGCGGCTTTGGATTCGGTGGAAAAACGTGCAAAGAAGATGATTGGTGACCCACAGTTGATTGAAGCTAGGCTGCAGAGCCTCGAGCATCGGCGTAGGGTTGCGCGTCTGTCGGTCTTCTACAGGTTACATTTCGGTGAGTGTGCGAAGCAGTTGCACGACCTCATTCCGCCGTCCCCTTTCCGCCATCGGGAGACACGATCCGGGCGAGCGCTTCATCCTTATGCCGTGGACCTTCCAACTATCCGCACGAGCCGCTTTGGCTTGACTTTTATAATGCGTACGGCTAAGGAGTGGATCGCGTTGCCTGCGAGTGTGTTCCCTGATCAATATAATCTGGATGCCTTCAAGGCTAGAGTGAATAGGCTGTTCCAAGACGAGCATGCTCCATCTTCGGCCGCATCGTCACTTACCAACAGGTGAGATGGCGGTCAAATGCTTGTCTTGTCTAATATAAAAAAAAAACTACTTGTTGTTCCAAGATTCCAAACGCTTTGAATATACCTATCTGCTAGATTCTTACACTAACCTATGATACAATGCGTCTATGTTTAGCAAATACAATGGGAAAGTTAATAAGTATGGCACAACGGTGATAGTAAAAGATATCTCAGAAATGGTGATGGCTATCACAATACCCCAACAGGAAAATAATTTTTTTCGTCACTAGTGACACCAGTCCTAGTATTGACGTTGCTACGGAGAGGAAAGGGGCAGGTATTAAAAACCAAATAGAGAAGCCTCCAAAACAATCGCGCGAGTTCATTCAGCTGTACTACCAAAACACAAGAGGCCTTCGAACAAAGGTAACTACATTTTACAACAACATCTCGAAGAATTCTGTAAATCTTCTGGCTATCACAGACCGGTGGCCATCCTGTCTTCATTTGCAAAAGCGTTCGAAACCGCATTGCATCACCAGATATTCAAGCAAATATAACCTAGACTAAGTAATTAAACTAAGTAAGACTAAGTAATAAAAAAAAACCAACATGGGAGCTTCATGCAAGATGCAACGAAGGCTATGGACATGAGAGTGGGTGGCCAACTGGATGTAGCCTACTTTCATTTTAAGAAGGCTTTCGAATTGGTCTATAATGACATCTTGTTGATGAAGGTCAGTAGCCTGGGGTTTACTACAAAATTATTGAATTTTTTTGCTAGTTACCTGGAAGGCCGTCGGCAATATGTGGAATATGCGAATTGGGTTTCGGAACAGTATCTCACACTATCTGGAGTAAGTCAGGGCTGTAATCTCAGACCATTGGAATTTATTATCATGACCTTCCAGAAGTGGTTGATGATGATGTTCTGTTGATGATGCTTATTGTTCGCCGACGACTTAAAGCTTGGCTGTAAGATTGATAGAGAAACCGATTGCGAGAGACTGCAAAAAAACATTGACAGGTTATCACAGTGGAGCAGAGAAAACAACTCTATTTTAATGCTACTAACTGTCAGGTAATGACATACAGTCGAGGGCATGAAATATATGTGGGAGAACGTGTATAGGAATTAAACAAAGAAATATGAATAATAAATCTATGTATATTATTACCAATAACATAATAAATGGACAGCAACAGATGGAGAGGACATATTTTAGTAGTTTAAGCATGTACTTAGATTTAGCAAAATACAGACAAGTTGACAATCATTCATTGTTATTTCTATAGAAATAACAAAATAGAATATAGAAATAATACGAGTTATACGGTTAAGCAAGATTACCTGAGGAAGACAGTTCAGAGCACTGGTGGTGCCGTGCCCGCAGTCGGACAACGTCTGACCTGTCGAGAGCGATGGCCGCCTTTTTATAGACTGCGGTGTACCCGCATGTGGTTTTTAATTTAAGAACACTACCTTCATTTTATAAAAATGAAGATAAATACAATAATAATATTATCTCCCACATATAAATATGTAATCGACAACCATAGGCTTTCACGGGTTTCAGCAGACAAGTGATCACACATTCCGAGGCCACATCATTAAAAAATGTAAGAAGGCTTTCAGGAATTTAGGCTTCGTGCTGAGACATATAAGTAAGGAAAGTGAGTAAGGATTTTTCGAACCCAACCACTCTGATGGCTCTATCATTATCACAGCCCATAACAGTCCACTGCAAGACTTAGGGCCTCTTCCACGAAAGGGGAGGTTATTGCCATAATCTCCACGCTTGGCAGGCGGGTTGGAAATCGCTGTGTTTAAATATAACAATGGAAAATGCTGTTGTCCATTTTACAGACTACGGAGACTCTTGATGTTTTGCCTCGAAAACATTAGTCGCCTTGTACGACACCCACGAGTGTAAGGGGTTTGTGCTATTCTACTCTGCCGGACACCACACAGCCACTCTGGCCAGCCAGCTGGCTCTATGCAATGCATTAATTGCATTAATTAGAAGCAAACTGGAATTTAGTGCAATTATTTGGAATCCTCATGAGAAAAAGTACACCAGTTTGCTGGAAAAATTACGAAATAAGTTTACCAGATACCTCTCTTCGAAATTGTATAGAGTCTACCCATTCTACCCTATAATGTATCCAACACTCTTCGTGTTGGGTATGGTGGGATATTTTAAGTTGGAGGTTAGACGAAATGTGGCGTTAGCAACTTATGTATTTAAGGTGTTTCGGGGTATCATAACAAACCCGGAAGTACTAGAGTCGTTGAAATTACTGGTACCAAATTCGAGACTGCGAAGGAATTGCAGAGACGAGACATTTTCTACCTCGCAGTGCAGAACCAACTTACTCTTGAACGCCCCGATTACACCATCACTCAGAATATTAAATGAAGCAGGAAAATCAGTTTGTTGTTCTACTGTTCAATTCAAAAATCTAACTTAACTTTATATTTTATTAATTAATAGTATTGTATATTACATGACAAATATAAAATTAATTAACATTGACGTCAACATTATCGCATTGGTTTAGCTGTAGTATGATAATGCTTGTAATAATAAATAAATAAATACATAAAATAAATAAAACAAACTTTATGAAATGATTGCCTTCTCAGCAGACATCCCGCGACCTGAAATGTTTTTAAGATATTTATGCCTAAAACCACAACTTATTCGTAAAAAATAAATCAAAGTATTTCATGTTGTGTAGTTTACATTGACAGAAACATCACTCGATAATTATTTTTTCATAAAATAGACTAAATGAAAGACATTGAAAGAAGAAGAGGAAAAAAATAACATAAAAGGTACTACCATACACAAGCATTACAAACGTTACAATATTTATTTACTTATCTTTCAAAAGATACTAGCAGGTAAAACAAACTAGTAACACCACTCTATAAAAAATAGGTTAATGTAAAAGCAAATTTACTTGATTTGAACGATTGATAAATACTTACCATGTTTTCAATGGTACAAAGTACAAAATAAAAAAATGATAATATCAATTGCATTCTTGAGCAATACGATTACAATTCTGCGAAATTTCGTTATACAGTCAATGGAATTTTTTTGTGTTACTAACCCAAAACGAAAAATTAAAAACTCACTTAGTAACTTCATAACTATACAATTTACATATGTTGACAAATGCCGGCATTGCATCTGCTCCCCTTGCTGCAGATGCCCTGGACGACGATGGCCACTTTCCATCAAGTGGACCGTCCGTCCATGTGCCTCTCTAGGCAATAATTAAAGAAAAGTATCAACTAATGATATCTGGTTTTACCTTTCGTGAATGACACCAATAAATAATTACTTACACGCACATAAGGAGCCGCCGGGCCTTTACCACCGCTGGAGCACCCGCGGTGCTGGAACCGAACGGGTTAGCCCGCGAGGATGGTAAGAGGCCCGACGGAATGACACTCACTCCCTGGAAACTGGGACGGCCTCTGGTATCGTCCCATCTTCCAGTGACCGCGTGTCAGGTTGTGATGGGGCGAGCGGCGCAAATATGCTAATCTCAGTGGCGATTACATATGTGCGCCATTTGGCGTTGAAACTCTTGGGCCGTGGGGACCAGGCGCACACTCCTTATACCGGGAGTTATCTAAGCGCCTGGTCGAAGTTACGAATCACCAGAAGGCTGGCCTCTTTTTTGGTCAACGCTTAAGCCTCGCTATCCAGCGGGGCAACGCGGCCAGCCTTCTGGGGACTTTTCCAAATTCGGGGGACCTGGGCCAAATTTTTTATCTTTAGTTAGGGTTAGAGTAAGGTTCTTTTTAATTATAATAATTGTTAACATTTTTATTTAAATAAATAAAAAATTAAATCAAAAATGAAACTAAAATACCAAATGTAGAAAATACGATTCACATTCAGAAAAATAACGTATTCGATTCCCAAATATTTCAAAGCAATGAACTGTAAACACGTCCGAAATGCGGAATTGTCGAATTTTGAATAAAATAACAGTAAAACTGGAAATTGCAGAAACTTATGCACTTTACGATAGTGAATTTGCTCTATATGGCAAAAGTTTAGTGAAGTATATCGGGTAAATACAACAAAGTATATGGATAAGTATTGAGTTTGCTATCGTTTTGCGAATATTTATTTGTATTTGTTCGAGTACTTACCTTTGTAGGTACAGTGTGCAGTAAATATTAAGGTTCGCAGTTGATTCAAAGAAAATATACAATGCAATTAGACATCAGCGGTTTAATATACGTAGGTATCTGCAGAGGTCCCGGATTCGATTTTCCCTCAAACAGCCCACTGCATGACTTGAGCACTCCAAATATTTGTGGAGGGAGGAACTATTTAGTTGGTCTGCATTCATGACATTAGAGTCGCCCTTCAGACCCCCGTCTGTGAAATAAGTTGGTTCTACCTATACACTGTACTTTTATATCTATTACATTATGTTAGACACCACATGGCTTTTTTACAGGTAGATAAGCTACAAATACCTCTTTGTGAGTACCTACTCATCTCTACTTTGACGATACGATGGCTTGGAGCGTTATTGGCCTATGGCTAGAGGGTCCGACTTGTAAGTGAGAGATACCGAGTTTGATTCAATCTGGTCTGTTAACAGGATGATAGAGGTCACACGACAGTCACTCTAGTGTAATCACCTAATCTGCCGAATCCTGGATCATCGTCAAGGGTATCCCCGGGCCCTCGCATGCGACAGTTATTGACGCCAAGATGTAGATATTCTGTTCAACAGACACCACATGGCTTCAAATAGTAGTTTCGAAACCTGTAAAACTGAATGTGTAACCATGATCAACCTGGTCTGTCAACGTGGTCACAGAGTTCAGACGGCAGTCGCTTTACTGTAATTACCTGATCTGCCAAATCCACGATCATGATAAAGGGGCGATTCCAGGCCATCGCTCGCGAGAGTACTAGTGTGATATTGACGCAAAGATGTAGACTATAAATTTTTTCAGACAAGGCATAACAGATCAGACATGGCATTTCTAATATGCTCCAATTAGTCGTTTCGCTACTTGCAACCAGATGACGTCGTGGAGACGCATCGCCTTAACGCTTAGCTAAGCGATAGCTAAGTTAGCTATCACCAGCTCAAACAACGGTAAAAATAAAATGCTTGGCTACTAAAAAAAGAAAAGATAAAAATCACTTATAAATACGAGGGTAGTCCGAGGGTGGTGCACCTTTTTAGATCAGACCGCTGATGAGGTGCGTAAAGCGGAAGGCGCCGCGCACCCAAAGTGGGGCGTCGGTGTTGTTTATTAAATTCACCCCTCTGACCTTGTTTCACGCCGGGGCCGAAGGATACGCGGTGACGCCACAAAAACTTAGTTGGTCTTCATAGTTTTACTTGTGCTCTTGCTTCGGCGTGGTCTGAATACTTCCAATAGAGGTACAAGATCTTGTATTAAGTCGGTTTGAAGGAAGGTAGCCATAATGTCACAGAGACTTCGCACATGTGGCTCTGCGTTTTACAAGATTTAAATTTTTTTACTCGTTTTTGTTCGTAATAAAACCTTGCGAGTGAAATTTGACCCATTTTCTGGTGTCCGATTGAGCTGAAATATTGCATACTTCTGTAAGTTTATGGTACCAACGAGCTGGTCTGATGATGGATACAGAAGGTGGGCTTAGGAACTCTTAAACTACGGACGATAAACCCATTGTGTTTGAGCTCGTTTGATTAGCCTTGGCAAGTTCTTTGATTTCTGGCGCGTGCATGTGAGTAAACACGAAGCCGAAACGAGCCAAAGTGCATTAGTTATTTATTTTATCTTCTTTATTAAGAAAACACAACTTTACATTCATAATATTAGAAAGCTAGCCCGTACAATTAAGCCATTTAAGTTTCCACTAGGATATATTACATTGTTTACAATTAGGACTGGATAAAATAAACCAATAATTGAAAAACATTACTTCAAAACTGTTGAAACAAGAAAAAAAAAAGATAGGTACACTAGTTATCAAGCTTTTTAGCAGCAGCAATGTAACTATTCTGATTAAAGATAAAGATTTTGACATGTGCTATCGACTTAACAGCAGTAAATCTCGGCGCCTTTGAACACCGTCGGGTCTTAATGGTTGTGTTTACCACAGTCTGGTCAGAATCGCGATACGGAATGATCCGCGTCGATAAAGCCACGCCGGTTCGTGACAAATCGAAGTAAATATAAAACAAAACAACCTTTGCCTTATGTATAGCTACTGCTAGATGCATTTCTCAAAACTAGGTCGGTAGGGTAACTCAATCACGAGTTTGTCGAGTTGGCTTTAACTGCCAGTGGGCTAACGTATTCCAAAAGGAAAAGGCTGATTTAATAAATGCCGTTGTATTTGTAATCCTCGGGTGTATACATGAACATGGCGCACCGTGTACCTTAATTTAGACACCTACCTATATAGACATATAGATTATACTTACCCTCATAACTCTCTCTCTCATCAACCTTAATTTCCGCAACAATAGGGCTATAGGTAGGTATGAATAGGCCGTTTTAATCACACAAGACACAAAACTGGGGCAACCAACCCCCTTGGGGCAAGTATCCGGCTTTTACCCTATGGTGTTAGGTACCTTCGTTTAATCCAGACAAAGTGGTGCATACGAGTTCATAGATAGATTTCATTTAGATTTAAAATAAGTGGTAAGTATCCATGTAGGCGAGATAAAAGTACCTTGCTCCGTTACATTCTAGACTCGGTTAGTGGTATAGGTAATACTAAAGTTCCTACTACAATCAATAGGTACTAAAGTTATGTTCGGTTCCACATAATATGACAGACTTGACAGAAGTTCCTCTTTCACTTTGCTGGCCTTCAGGTTCGATCATGACGTCATAATCCATTGGAGCTTGCATCAGACATGATCAGATTCAGCGATATCAATACGTCGCCTCCGGGGACAGAGGAGATCCTATTATTTTGTCACACTTTTAACCAAACCTGATGTTGCTCAGAAAACACAATTATTTGCTGCTATTTTTTTTAATTGTCAATACACCTCAACTCACCTGATGGAAAGCGACGATGAGGTCAATAATGTAGCATGCGTGCCTAGAAGATACCTATTCACTCTTGACTTACCTTTTAGTCATCGTTGAGCACCGCCGTACATCTGATAACGTAAGTATCGTTAAATGTATCAAGTGGTTTTAATAACGCCATAATTATTCTGAGATTATTTCCACTGGCGTAAAAGTGACTAAACCAGCAGGTGAGCATCTTCTATGTTATCTGTGTTATCTTCTACATCAAAGCTGTCACGGATGTATGGACTCGGCCAAGTCGTGTAATGCTGCACATCCGCAGCATTTTCATTTCGTTGGTGTGGAGTTCTCGGACTTTTGTGTAGGTATGTCGAACACGGATTGTGTGGATTGAGACTGTACATCGGAGTCATATCAAGACATGTTTTTAGGAAGCATGTAGAAGCTTGCGTTGTATAAATCGAGATTTTCCCAGAGATCAGACAGACTTACATATATAAAAGAGTTTATCCAAATTATTCTTTAAAATAATCGGAAGGCAAGTCTAATCAACATTACATTGGTTTTACCTATACAAATGTAATGTACAAAATGTAGACGTAAAACGAATTCACCTTGACTACTAGGTTTCGAGGAACGAACTAT
Source organism: Blastobasis adustella (assembly GCA_907269095.1). NCBI lineage: Eukaryota > Metazoa > Arthropoda > Insecta > Lepidoptera > Blastobasidae > Blastobasis > Blastobasis adustella. The sequence continues at coordinate 6,101,488 of OU026129.1, forward strand.
TTTCTCTCGCTTTAGATGCGCACCTGTCTTACAATGTGATATAAGGAAAATGAGTTTCTTCAGTTGAGCTATCTTTTAACCCGACTACGGCGAAGTAAAAGGGGCAAAAAGGAGGGAATATGTGTATGTTTATTTATTTCCCTCCAAAGAGGTTTTATACCATAACTTCTAAAGACTTACCATAATTTCATAAATGAGGCTACCTATCGTTTGGTGTGTTTTGATCCTCGACTAAATTATATATGATGACGACGTTAAATTGAATATGATGTTCTCTAGCTCTAAGAGGACATAGTCGTGAATAATTATTTTTACTCATGTTGCCGTGTTGGGTTTCACATGAAAGGGCTATCCAAAAAAATAGGTATGGTTCTCGTGGCATTGCTTGTTACAGTGTATGGTTTTATTAGGGTACGTCAGATACGACCAAGTCTGTTCTGTAAGCATCACTATGACTCCTGCCTGACAAATATACAAATATCACAGAATATACACTGAACTAGATGTGGCACTAGGCCAGGGAGAAGGACTAAACCCTATTTCAATACCTTCTCACCACAGCAAGCAAGCAATCTCTCATAGAGGCATTCAATCATTATCACCGCCCATAACAGTCCACTGCAGGACTTAGACACTACAAGCCTCTCCCACGAAAGGGGAGGTTATTGCCATAATCTCCACGTTTGGCAGGCGGGTTGGAGATCTCAGTGTTATAAATGTAACAATGGGAAACACTGCTGCCCATTTTCCAGCCTACGGAGACTCTAGATCTTTAGTCTCGAAAACATTAGTTGCTTTGTACGACACCCACGAGTTTAAGGGGTTGATGCTATTAAACTCTGCCAGACACCACACGGCCAGGACACAAAGGCATTCAATAATGAAGTATAATACGTGCGATTCCTTATACTTATAATAATAATAATATACCGTCACGGGGTGCCAATCGACTCCCGAGACTGTTCAAGCAGTCTCAGGGTCCCCCGCGGCCAGCTCCGCCATCTCGCTTCGTCAACGTTATTAGGGCATATAACGACTAGCGAGTTATTTGCAGTATTTGTTTAAAGCATGAAACGCTCAGCCATCCAGTTTCATGGTCTCGTAAGCACGCTGCCACTAGACGGCCGCTTCTAAAAAATACAAAATAATTGAAATAAGCCTGTTAGGCGAACTGGGAGAATTGCTAAAATCGACACCGCACGACGATCAGAGGGCTTAGTGCGAGTTTCGCTTCGATTTTACTTTACTATCGCGTTTGCGTTTTCGTCGAAATTTGTATGAAGAAAAAAGTTCATTTACGTACCACTAGACGGCGCTATACATTTCTTCATACTAAATTTCACGTAAACGCAAAGGCGATAGTAAAGTAAAATCGAAGCGAAACTCACGCTAAGCCCTCTGGTGCCTCATTTTCATGAAAACATTTCTGTGCCGATGACGACACGGCTAAATTGATTTCTGTTTGGTTTGTGGAAAAAATGGGACGTCTATTCACGTGTTCCTGCTGGCATGCTATTTTAGGATCCTTACAAAACTTTTTAGAACGTCCGTATTCGATTTTAAACCGTAGTGCTAATAGTTTAACTCGAATTTGAAAAATTTCAATTTGTGTGCGTGGCGTTCGAAGCATTTGGTTAAAAAGAAAATAAAGGTGTGTAGATTAGATAGTCGGAAGAGGAAATTGACTAGGCCTTGAGTCGTATGAAATCGTCCAATTAAAAGGTTCTAACACGCGAAAAGTTAATCTGTCTTCCTAATAAATTATATCCATTTCATTAGGTGCCTCAGTTTATAGCATGATATTAAGGAATGTTAAATTTTGGTTGTGATCACAATCTATTTTTGGATTTTGGAGAGTGATTTCAATTACTAAACTGTCTTTAGTTACTGTGCTATCTACAGTTCGCTGCTAAACGTTGGAGGAACTGACAGCGAATCAAATCAACTAAACACGAGATCTTATAAAATACGAGTAACTGTGATCATCTAAATTCCCCTTTTTCCCTTTACCCTTCCCTTCGAAAAGTCTGTGAACGTCCTAAGATACTAATAAACTTCTGGAAAGATCTGAGCTGGCTATAATAGCTGAATCTCAATGAAAGATTTTGAGTCCAAATACGGAAAATGGGAGCCCCTAACCTAAGTAAAGTCAGATGAAGAGTGAACGGACACCAGAATATATTATACATTTACTTTATGCTCGGGGGGTCCGTTCTCTCTACGTGTTTCCAATTATAGTATTATGGGCATTATTATTAGCAGCCTGGGCTGGGTACTTATCCCCACTAGGTAGACCCTTTGTTGGTCACCACGCGAAGATTCGTTTCTCGAAAGGACGTTTATGCTCGTACGATTCGGATGTGGAATGAGCTCTCAGCAATAGGATATTTTGGATTATGAGGTCGCATCAGAGACGGGCAACGCATTGGTAACTCCCCTGGTGTTGTTGATGCCCATAGGCGGCGGATACCAATTTCCATCCGGTGGCCCGCTTGCCTGTTTGTCTACCGTCATACCTATACAAAAATATGTAATGTGAAATAAGAGCTACTAAGTTTATTCCCTATTATTCAAAAATAATCTTAATATAGATTATCTTGAGTCAATCTTCGACCCCTTCGTATAGTTCTAACATGGGTCAAAGTTCAAAGTTCCTTTCATGGCCCTCATGACGTCACTATGTCTGCGAACTTCCGAAAAGGAATAACACGACTATAAATAAAGCCGTAACCTCCAGATAAATCTCCCGTAGGCTTTCTTATTTCGAATGGACAAAGTTATAAGGTTCAGATAACAGGCTTCAAGTTTTTGTAATAAATCATAAGATATCGATAGGTAGGTCGCTACATCGCTTTATTGGGTTACCCACTTTTTTGAAGATATTAGGGTAGGTATATAAATTGAGTATTTGTGACTTAAGTATAAGTACGAATTTGCAAGATACTCAAACTGCATTTGTTTTAAACATTTTTTGAAAGCTTATATTACGAAATATCACTAACTGATAAAAATATACCTATACGTGTCAATTATTTCAGGATAAAACATCATTTGAAAAGTGGCCAAAAATTTGCGGAACCATTTACATGTTTTGAATTTACTATACGTTGCCAAACTTTAGGTTATTTGCTGAATACAGTATATATCCTGTCTTTCTGTAATGAATTATTAGTATCCCCTTCTCTATATGTAGAGGAAAGCATTACCTATTGGAACGTCGAAATAAATCGTATCTGACATAGATAACTTTAAATACAAAGTAATAAAGTGGATTGTTCTTATTTCAGTACGATATGGTAAAGATACACAAGATTGTACAAAGGTGCAATGTTTGTAGTAGGTAGGTACTCTCTATTTATGCTTATATTGTTTATCTATACATAGTATAAAATAAAGTCGCTTTCCGCGTCTGTCTGTCTATCTGTTTCCTAAGTCACGCAACGGATTTTGATGCAGTTTTCACCATCAGTTAGAAATTTTTTTCCGGAAAAAGCAAGAAAGTATTTATTGCACATTTACACCACGACATGATAATTAGGTCCAAAAAAATAACAAAGGAGTAATTATAAACAAAACGTAGACAAAATAAAAATAATGTTAATCTATTCCCAGGTATATGAATAATACATGCGAATTATAGTAAAGAAAAGCCGAGAAAATCCGTGCGAAGCCGGGGCAGGTCGCTAGTTTAAATTTTTTTTAATAAAACCTCTGCGGGATCCGTATGCAATACACTCATGTGTAAACACACTAACAGAGAGCGAGGTTCACGAGAATGTACAAGACAATATACGGCATAGATAATATGCTTTTTGTGCTTGTGTAAATGCCTAAATGCTGACTTACGGTTTCCTTGACTCCAAGGTTTGCTGGTAGAAAACTCAACTGTTGAGTTAAGCTCGCCTTTGTACTTAAGTTACCTTCTGTTAAATTGTATTTATTATTTTGGTGTACAATAAAGAATAAAGAATGTACAGGGATTTCTACCTATTTCTAGACATAAATCGGAGGTAGGTACGTTTTTTGTAATACATTGTGTCAAGTTAACGGTTCAAACATGGATAATTGTAATTTTTACATTCTATTTATATCTACTTATCAGGTTAGGTATTTTTAATCAGTCTGCCTGGGTGAGTACCACCGCCTTATCTCTTTCTGTGTTCCGGTTTGTCCTTGCAGTGACAACGCATCTGCGGTTTCGAATTTTTGTTGCCTGCAACCTAAATGTATGAATCGTAGATGCCATGGGTGACAGTTACCGCAGACTATCAGGTGGGCTGTCTGCTCGTTTGTGACTGCGTAGAATAAAAAAAACTATTTATTTATAATTTTTGACATAAATCTCAAATTTAAAACATAGGTAAGCTTTCTGCATTATCAAGCTATGTTTATAACTCTGGAGAGTTGTATAAAACAGGGTATGCGGGTCAAACCGGGTACCTTATTATTTACATACATAAACATACATAAAGCTCACCAATGTGTCCCACAGGTGGGGTAGGCAGACTCTATGGACTGCCACTTTGCTCTGTCCTGACACAACTCCCTAGCCTCGCATATATCCACAACTCTTTTCATACATCTCCTTTTATTCTTACCACTTCGGACCCCAGCTTTTTTGAGACCATTACTGATCTGATCAGTGAATGTTTTCCTGGGTCGTCCTCTTAAGGGCTGGTTTTCCAGATTCGCGCTATATACCTCTTTCGTCAATCGTCTACCATCCATTCGCTCTACATGCCCGAACCATCTTAACATCCCTCTTTCTATTTTTGATACTACATCATCTTTCATGTCACACCTTTCACGGATCACTATATTTTTCACTCTATCGCTCAATTTCACTCCACATACTTTCCTTAGGGACCACATTTCAACCGCATTTATTCTACTTTCATTCCTCTTCTGCCATACCCAACATTCACTACCGTATGTTAGTGTGGGAAGCAAAACTGCGTTATGCAAAGTAAGGCGTGCTTTTTTGTGGCAAACTTTTACTTCCCATCACACGATTAATGGCTCCATTCACTGCATTACCCTTGTATACTCTTCTTTCAATATCCTTCTCATACTTTCCATCACTTGTGAACATACTTCCCAGATACACGAACTCTTTCACTTGCTCAACACTCTTCCCTTTTATTTCAATCGACGTGACTGTCATGCCCTCATTTCTTATTTCGGAAACTATTATTGGTATCTATCGCTCTCATAGTGAATTGCGTAGCTCCTGATGGCATGCCAGTGTGTAACAGGTATTTTGCGGGGAAATTTCGTTTTCTCAGAGATTATTATTAAAAATCCTAAAAATGTTACCGATTTTCAGACTGATTTCGACTACAGTTATTCAACTATATATCTACATATCTGTAATGATGAGTATGTTAAAGATTCAGCATAGTATTAAGAACAATTTAATGGTGTTATAAAATGTTTATGTATAATAATTTTTTATTTATGCCATTTTGTTTGAAAATTGTATGTTCGCGGTAAAACCGGGCAGCAATATATGGGGCAATACCGGGTATCATTTTGGGTAACGATATTATGTAACTATTGGGGTTATATGTATTTTCTTTATTATTTTTAAATGCAAATAGAATGCAATTGTTGGCCCCTCAATGGACAACCTTTTCTATAATATAAAAAGTGAGTTTATAAAAAAATAGCTGTTGCCCGCGAATTTTTTTGCGCATAATTCGGTTACCTACACCGTGCTCCTGCGAAAAGTACTAAAAAGAGCAAAAGTATCAAACTTTCATCCATTCATACATCCGTGCCCGTAAATTTCTTTTTCTCAATACTAGTTGGTAGGATAATATGAGTGGGGCACGATCAGGTATCACCAAAAAGCATACCCGGTTATACCCCACCTAGTGAGGGCAAAACCGGGCAAATGCCATTTAAAACAAATCGTTATTTCTCTACATCCAGTTTAAATGATTTGATTTAGTTTTCGTTAGAATATAAGTGTATGTAGTCATAATTTTTTTTATTGAATTTTGTCCAACTGGAGCAATTCTAGAGACAACGAAAGCTCAAGGTCCCGGTTCTGCTCCACCTTCCTCTACTATTTTCGAGATTCCGTACGCAGTACCTTAGGCCCCAACTTAAGAGTCACCTAAGATTAGTGCAATCGAACATTATTCTCCCAAAATGTATGAAACAGCTGATGTTTTTCGCCATTTCAGAGTTGATGCCATAGTAAACGTTGTTTGTTATCACGAGGACATGCATATCCCCTTGGTTTTAAGAATTTATTTTAAACCATCCTTAATGGTTGGCCAGTGTGACATTAGTCGACGGCACCCGTCAATAGATGAGGTTGGTGCACTGACCTCTACTGTACTCGCATTAAGAGGTCAGTGCGTTGGTGCTATAATCTCTTTCACCAATTAGTACCTATAACGAGAGGCGCTGTTGTCTCTGCGGCTTACTCTACACTGGTTATACTTCTAAAATTTGTAGTTCCACTTATAACATCGGGACTTTTAATATTCTACTCAGCCAGTCATCACACGGCCTATTAAATACATTACTAACCTTTTTATCGGCGAAGCAAATCCAAGTGTTGCAATGCTCATTCCACTATTGTTTCCCTTGCATTTCATAGCATTACAATTCATAGGCGTACCTATAATCAGCGTGGCGAACGCGCAGTTTGCCGGACCTAGTTAACTGATGGGAGATAAAGCCGCTCCAGTTTCCCGAACGCTGGCTCGATTACGTAGAAACACGGATGTTTTTTAATTTTACTCAGTGATAAACGAGCAGACAGCTGACGATGCATCATTTGATGGAAAGCGGCAACTGTCGCCCATAGCGTCTACGATTCATGCACATTGTGAGACATTTAATCTTGTATTGACATGTACTTTGACATGTTTAACATTATGTAATCATTTTAGTTATTATTATTTACCATTATATGTGATGATATTATTTTACAAAAAATACATTTAAGTGTATCTTTTAAGTGTATTGTCTTGTGTAAAGTCTAAAATCTTAAATTTCAAGTAATATAAATACACCGCATATATTTCGCGTTGTCACTGTGAAAATAAGATGATATGCATCATGTATGTCATTTTGCTGGCTTTTTTTAACTTAGTATTACTTAGTAGAATACTAAGTAATCTTCTCCACTAAGGACGACTTTGTAGAGCAGGAAACAAAGGCTGTGAGATATGCCGCGGGCGTTCTTGAACTAGCCGTGATGGTCTCGAATACGAGTAACTTTATTCAATGTAACACCTGCAATACTGTAAACACTTTTGTACCTATTGGTTGTAAATGGTTGTTAAATAGACAGTGATACCAAAACATAAGAGGCAATGTACGTGTTTCGTATACGAAAGATAGAAATACCACGGACAAACTGCTATAACTCCTGTACAAAGGCGTGAGACTATGAATGGTCAATTAGTTGCAAAGTGAACGGAACCCAACATCAAAATATTAATGTATGCTATTTGAGTTCGTTCACTTTGCAGCTGACTGGCTGGGTGTACCTATAGTCCTACCACTACCCAGACCTACACTAAACCAGTATAACATGAGCTAGCGTCTTTGTAGGCGCGCATAGCAATGTTACCTCCCTTTATACTGGTTTTGACTAGGTCGATATGATTGTACGTGGGTATGTTAAAAGGATATATAATAACTCGTCAATTTTTGACGGCATTGGTTGGACAGTTGGTTCGATCCCGACCGAGCAGAAATTGAAATGATGACTTTAATTTCTGTAACGGGTCTGGGCGTAGCAATTATATATATAAAAAAAAAGTAAATATAAATAGTTTATCAGTTATCGAACACCCATAACACAAGCTTTGCTTGCTTTGGGGCTAGATGGCGCTGTTTGAATTGGTACAAGAATATTTTTTTATAACTTGTCATTAGAAATGGTTAAAGAAAACGAGATTAAAGCAAAATAGGTACACAAAATCGAATGAGTATACACAATCGCACCGCAGTTTATAGATGCACTCTTCCCGAGAGCTAACCAAGTAAAACTTTGATTGGATACCGCCGGAGTTGGTCATTTGATCCCGGTGCTGTATAGCCCCGCCGTAGTGACGTGGTTGCTCCAAACGAGCGGATTAGGGCCAAGTTTATAAACAGGTTAGTTTAGTTTAGATAATGTAGAATATAGCATAGAATATTTGGCCGTGTGGTGTCCGGCAGAGTAGAGTATCACCAACATTCGTGGGTGTCGTACGAGACGACTAATGTTTTCGAGACAAAAAATCTAAAGTATCGATAGGCTGAAAAATGGATAGCAGCGTTTTCCATTATTATATTTATTACACTGCGATCTCCAACCCGCTTGCTAAGCGTGGAGATTATGGCAATAACCTCCCCTTTCGCGGGAGAGACCTTGAATCCTCCTGCAGTGGACTGTTATCGGCTGTGACGATGATGATAATGATCATAGAATATTTTCCGCTGTTAATACTTGAAATTTTAATTTTGAAAACTAACTGGATGAATCGTAGATGTTATGGTCGACAGTTTTACATGTTTCCATCAGCTGGGCTCGCCTCTCATTGGTCACTGAGCAGTATAATAAATTACAATTCCATGGTACTATGTTATGATATCATTATGACGAAGGTACGGTGAACAAGTCATTAGTGCGTCCATCTTGTTCGCGGATGACGCAAACATAAAACTCATTCTCACATCACCGCGTTCTTTTAATAATTATGAAGAAACATCGTGAGGAAATCTGCCTAATTTATTTCTATCCTATGGACTCAATAATTTGGATAAATATGGCAGTCTAGTATATCGAGAAGGTCAGTAAAGATTATCACCCTCATCATTTTAGCGGACAACCCCGGCTCTTCCTATTGTTTACTTCGTCCGATCTCCAGCATCATCACATTGAAAGCCGTTCACTCTCGCCTCCGATTTATAACTCAGCAATATTAAATCCATCACATCTTAGGCCTTCCGCGGGACCTTTTTCCTGAAACCCACGGGTTTAGGCAGGTGCCCGTAGGGTATACCTGGGGCATATGCAGCACGTGATTTGACCAAACCAGCGCAGGCGACCCTCTTATATCTTAGTGAAGGTATGAGGCTCAGTAGTTCAAGAGCAGATACCTCGATAAAAAATATACAATTACAGTCCCTACACCAGTACATTTTTTATTGTTTTAGTTTGACTGATGATTATTTTACGGATAAGTCAGTCAAACTAACACAATAGATCCCGCTCCGGCCATGTACCAATGACCGTTTTCTGAGTTATGTACATTAGTTGAATACTAACCGCTGCTTTTACGGTGAGGAAAAACATTGTGATGAAACCTACACATTCAGGCGACTGGATGTGTAACCATGATCCAAGCTGGTCAGGTTCCCCTGGTAGCAGGGTCATGGAGGTCAGATGGCAGTCGCTCAACTGTAATTACCTGACCTGCCAAATCCTGGATCATGATCAAGGCGGACCCCGGGCCCTCGTGCGCGAGAGCGCAGCCGGGACATTAACGCCAAGATGATTATTTTTATAGTACCTACACCAGTACATTTTCTATTGTGTTAGTTTGACTGATGGTTATTTTACGGATAAGTACATAAACTATAACGTCATTTTTATAAAACGCTCAATGTCATTTGTCGACTCATTGATGCGGATTGAATACAACGAGCAACCATTTTGTGTAAATGACGTAAAATGTTTATCTTCTTTGAGTCCGCCTTCGCTGTGATCTTGTGAACTATTAAATTCGTACTAAACTATAAATACGCGCCTCGACTTCGTTGTACAAGTACTACTACTTCGTACTACAAACCATACACATTGACTGGTCCCATTCATCTTCCTCGCTATTGATGTAAACCAGATAAAAGCAGCCTACTATCCAGTAAGGGCCGATTTTTCAATCCTCACTTAAAATTGATTTGACCGATAAAGTAATACACTGTCAAATTAAAACAAACTATATGAAGTAATTATACAATTATTTTAGTCGCACAATAACTAATCAGACTGATATGTATTATACTAGACTAATTTTCAGTCCAGTCCGATGCATCGAGTGGACTATGTAGTAAAAAAAAGAATGTCAATGTCAAATTGTTTTGAGATTTTACGTGTGCGTGTGTAGGTACAGAGTGCGCGGCGCCGCGCATACATACAAGCCGAGCGAGGTACCTTGTTCGGAGTTAGGTAGTTCTTTTTACCATGATAATGAGCAAAGCACTGACTTTTCCCTGTGCCGGTCAGATGGTAGGTCGCCGCACGTAAAACGAAAAAGCATTACAATATAAGAATCAAAAGGTCCGGTGGGAAGTCATCCTGATCACTGATATTCGTGGATTCGTCGTGATCACTGATATGATTTATTCATTTGTTAGTTAATTTCACAGTTTTACAGCAGTTAGATACGTATAAAAATTAAGTACATTATGGTTAAAATACCAATGACAAAATTGGATTTTAAATTTTTTATATATAACCAGTAAGCAGCATAAGAGATAGATACCTCATTGACAAACAAAAATAACAATAAAAATAAGAATATAACAAGGTAATACATGTATACCGGTGTGTGTGTTTTTTTATAAATAAAATAAAATAAAAACCCCTTTACTGCGAGTCGAGACATCCATTCTACTTCGACGAAGCGGTGGACGAATAGTAGAGAGAAGCGGGAATTGGAAAGAAAAACACCTTGGCTTCGAAGCCGGAATCGGAGCCAAGATGTTAATAATAATATAAAGAGCGAAGAACCATAGTTCAAACAGTGCTCAACACTAAATATTTTGATTTATATCCGCTCGGGGAACGTAGTGATTAGTCAATGCTCGCGCCATGGCGGCGCAGCACAATTAGCAACACCTACATAACACAATGGGTCAACATTATGTGCTGTCCTTGCACTGCCTTATGTACTTGGACGGGTCTGTGTCATCATAGGTACTTACCTATAATGACACACACCTACTATTCTGTATAAGTGGCATCATTACAGAACTAAAATACTCATCGTCTATGGAAAACTCACTGTAGAAAACATTATACTTACTTTATTTTTAAATAGTACAAAATAATAAAGTAGGTATCACACAAAAAAAAGAGGGGTAGGTAAAGTAGGGGTCTATTTTCCATCAGGTGGCCCGCTTGGCTGTTTGTCTACCGTATAATATAAAAACAGTTTTTTTTGTGCGGGTAATACAAACTAAAATGTAGATAGCAATGGAGCCTCGACCTGTAGATAAGGTACACTCGTGAACAGGTCTCGTCTAGGCACTGCTACATCTTCGACCTCATCGTCGCTTTCCATCAGGTGATTTTGAGGTCAAATGCAAACCTATTGATAATAAAAATAAAACTATTATCCGGTTACAACTATAAAGAAATAACTCAATGTCATACAAAAAGCTTTAGCTAACTAGGAGCTGGTTCTAACATTAGGTGTAGGTATTTGACAAGCCGTCCCTTTTGGATACGTTATAATTATGCACAAATAAAAAAGAGAACAAAAAATACAGAGTATGACTTCAGCTGTAAGTAGGCTCTATCTATGCTCTAACTCCAATATCTTGTAGATGATGATGATGGGTAGATGTCAAACTATATTTTACGAAGTATGGTGGTTCTTCCGTTAAACTAGGATTCACTACTCAAGGAAAGTCACTTCGAGGAAGGGTGATCATTAATGGTGGTCAACTTTGACTTTATACCTTGACACAGGAAGTTGTAATGACCTGATGGTCGTCATTAAATTAACAAACGAGGAAAACTCATATTTTCCCATAACTATAATAAAGAGAACTTAACCGTATGGTGAGGAAATTCAAAGCAAAGAAAACAAAATAATATGTGCAAATGGTATAATAGAATACACAATCAATCAAAATCTACACAAATAAGTACTTACTTCATCTTAGCGTTAATGTCCCGGTTGTGCTCTCGAGGACGAGGGCCCGGGGTCCGCCTTCACAATGATCCAGGATTTTGCGATCAGGTAATTACAGTAGAGCGACTACCATCTGACCTCCGTGACCCTGCTACCAGGGGAACCTGACCAGATTGGATCATGGTTACAAATTCAGTTGCCTGAATTCCCAGGTTTCATCACGATGTTTCTCCTCACCGTAACAGCATCGGTTAGAATTCGACAGTCATTGGTACATGGCCGCAGCGGGATTCGAACCCGGTACCTCTCGCTTACGAGTCGGATACTCAACCGCCCGGCCACCGACGCTATTGTTAAGCTATTAAATATGTACTTACTTACCCATAGAAAAACAAATGCTACCTTCGTAGAAGTAGGTATTTAATATAACATTCCTTATTATTGTTTTACAGGTTGAAGGATAAGATAGGTATTCAATAGGTATTAATTAACTCCATGAGGTATTTTAGTTTTGTCCTTATAGGTTCGTTAGTTCGTCTGCTCATATGTCACTCGCGATGTTTATACTGGCGTAGGTAAACAAAATAGCTTAGTAAACTTGTTTGTCGATTTTGCTTTTATTTAACGCTGTGAAACCAATATTTACCTACTCACACTTCTGAAATACTTAGGCACGATAGAAAATATACCTTCAGAGGCGGGTGTAAACTTTCTTGAACTTATCCAAATATTTAGTGACTCTCTTTGTAGAAAATTCAAAAGAGTATCTATAGTATATATAGTTACAGACTACAGTGAACAGTTATTGTTGCTGACTAATCAGCACAAAAACGCCTAAGAGATACCTGTCATAAAAGTCTTACAATTGTCAATTACCTTTCATGGTATATAAAAACGTTCACTCAGAAAAGACTACATGGCCACAGCGGGTTTTGAACCCGGTACCTCTCGCTTACAAGTGGGGTACCCAAACTGCTCGGCCACCGACGCTCCTGTAATAAAAGTTCAATATGCTAAGTCAATAAAAGTTCTATATGGCTTGTTTTATTTTTATTTTATTTTATTTTATTCGGGAAAATTGACAATATTACAATATATTACCTTAAGATTAGGTTACTAAGTATTTAGTAACTGTAATACTACATTTTCCACAAATTAATTATATGTATAAGTAGGTACTAAAACAAGAGCTGTAGGGATACTACATAACAAAAGAAACAGAAGATAAGAAAGAGTAGATCCTACACGGTTACACATTATTCGATTTCGTAAGTACATCAATTACAGATTTTTGAAATCTGCCTGAGGACAATAAAAATATATCAATGCTGTTGAAGTGAGTGTTAAATATGTTAACAATTCGTTGCAACGGAGCGCGTTCACCCGCGTTGGTCCGCGAGAGGTCCGAAGCAAACAGCGGATAGGCACGCGCAGCGCGACGTTGCGTTGTTCTCGGTACTATTAATCTAATTGTGTCAGTTAAATCTATGCAATTAAAATTAATATGACAAATACCAAAAAGTATATTTACCTGAAGAAGCAATCGTCTATTCTCTAGTGTTAATAACTTGTATTTGTCTAAAAGTTTTTTAAATTGTACTGCTCGAAGAAATTTTTTTGCACTTTTTCTAGGGCTTGCTTATATTTTGAATAAAGAGATTTCCATAATATACAGGCATATTCTAATTGTAAGCGGACTAAGGAGCGATACAGGTGTAAGTAAGTTGCAGGTCTCTTAAAAACACGGGATGCTCTCATTACGAAACCGTACATTTGAAAGGCTTTCGTAACAATTTTTTCTATGTGTAGATTCAAATGCATCTTATTGTCGAGTAATACTCCTAAATCACGTACGTTGTTTACTCTTGATAAAGACTGACCGCACAATGTGTAGTTACATTGAATATTTTTTTTATTTTTGTGAAACTAATGAGATGACACTTAGAAATATAAAGTTGAAGTTTATAACTTGTACAATATATATCAAGTCTATCCAAATCTCTTTGAAAGGAGGCACAGTCAGTATCATTTTTTTATACTTTTGTATATCTTTAGGTCGTCCGCATATAGGATGAATTTAGTGCATTTGAAACACTTATTCATGTCATTTATGAAGATATTAAGTAATAAAGGTCCGAGTATCGATCCCTGCGGAACACCGGAAGTGACGTTAATTAATTTTGAGCTGTATCCGTTGATGACAACCGCCTGCGTTCTATTATTTAAGTATGATACAAACCATCGCTACAAGTTTCCCCTTATGCCATTGAATGCTATCTTGTTCAAAATAATTTCGTGATCTACTCTGTCAAAAGCTTTCTTAAAATCAGTATACGTATACGTCAGTCTGTATTCGTTGATCCATTGGAAAATAAAACTAGTAAAAAGAGCTAGATTTGTGGTCGTGGATTTCTGTTTGACAAAACCATGTTGTTCAGGAATTAAGTAGTTATGAAAAATTTGATAAATCGCTGAATGAACAAGTTTCTCAAAAACTTTGGATATTGTACATAGTTACTAATTTCTTGTTTCGAACCGTTTTTGTGTATAGGAATAATATTTGCGCGCTTCCAACTGTCCGGGAAAAATCCGTCAGTAATACATTTATTAAAAATGATTTGCAGTGGTACACAGATAGAATCGGCAGTGTTCTTTAGACAAATGGCAGTCAGTCTGTCTGGGCCTAGACCTTTGGAAGTATCGAGGGATATAAGTGCTGTATGTACAGTAGAAATATCGAAATACAATGTATCGATTAAATCGCAATGAGTAGAGCATGTGTCCGGTTTCAGAAGTCATGGTTGATGGTTTATAAATACTAGAATGGAAGAAACTAGAAAACATGACGTCACCAATGTTGATGTCCTTTTGATCTTGTATGTAACACACCTTGATTTTAGCTTTCATAAATGGTTAGAATAAGTTATTTTAGATATAAATAAATTGCATTAACTTACTAAAAAAACGGTCGCGTAAAGATTCGTCCTCATAAAACATTTGTGACGGCATGCCTCGGTTATCTTTTTGATTTGCAATGTATGACCAGAAGTATTTAATGTTTTTGGGAATGGAATCCTCAACGGTCTTTTTGTAGTTAGCGTATCATTGTTCCATTTTGGTTTTAAGTCGTTTTCTATATAATGAGAATATTTCATAATCTGAGGGATTTTTGTATGTTTTCCATTTCTTCCAGGCCCTACTCTTATCCTTATAAATATGTTTAAGTGCAGGCGTAAACCACACGGGAAATCGGGAACTTTTTGGCAGGCTAAGGGGGACATGACTCTTAATGAAACTGTAAATTTGCTCATAGAATGTGTCCACCGCATCTTTCACATGAAGAGGCTCTAGAAGTGTTTGCCAGTTAGTGTTCTTTATTGTTTCATTTTATTGTAAGTAATCAGCTTTATAGAAGTTATATTTTTGCATGGAATTGTTAGTCATGTTCCACACACCTCTAGAGAATGGTATAAGTGCATGATAAGGTGGATGGTGTATATCTACTGGGATGGATAAATAGTTATTTACTGAGGAAACTTTGCAGTTAACGTAATTTGACAAACATAGATCGAGTGTCCTGTCGTTATGATTAACAATTGTATTGTTCTGAAATATATAATTAATGATCATAAAATTTTTTAATTTGTCGCACAAGTTGGAGCTTCCAGCGCAAGTCAATCGACCATTGGATGGCGTCACCCAGTTTACTTGGGGTAGATTATAATCCCCGGTTAAAAGCATTTTTTTAATACTATTTGCTCTTATTATTTGATTAATTGTTTCAAAGTATAGATCATACACTGCTATTATTTATCTGGAATGTAGACAGTGCTTATGAGGTCAGATTCCTCCTTTTTTTGAGTCAAATATATCAACGGCTAACTCAAAATACCTAGATACATGCGATTGATTGGGTGGAATTGATATGCGGTTAGGTTTGAGATACTTCAGAACGGCCACAAGAACACCACCTCCATCAGATTTGCCAGTCATTTTAAGGTCCCTATCGCACCTAAATATGTTACATCGTTTGTCAAGAAATTCGTTATTATGAATATTGGGGTTCAGCCATGTTTCTGTTAAAATTATAATGTCATACGAGTTGGATAAAATATTAATATATATTGTTTCTAGTTTAGTCCGCATCCCTCTGCAGTTTTGATAGTATATTGAAAGATTGTTGGTAGCCATAGAAATGTTTTTTATTTATGAATAGAATAAATCGCATTATTTTATTGTATTTGAATCAAGGCGTCCTGTGTATCTGTTTATAACAAGTAAAGGAAAACGATCCCATCTTCTTCAGGCAGTTTAGATCGACAAAAATACAAAAATATGAGAGTTACAAATACATCTTAACCTAAAATTATTGGACAGTATTGTTTTCATTATTAAGATTATTATTACATTTAATTTTGTCGATATCCTTAACTGAACGAATGGCAGTAATTGCGGAATTATCAGATTTACGTACAAGTAACGTTGATTGTTTAATCTAAACATATTTGTAATTTTCCCTTTTTGCTGCTTCACGTGTCTCTCGAAAACGCTGCTTGTTACAAAGGGTTAGATGTTCGTTTAAAAAGACTATGGTTGGCTCCCAGAAATATCAATATCAAGTTGATTTTAACTCTTTCTTCAATCTGTACGCTGATATCACATTATCACGTAAGACTCGAGAGCATAGTTTAACAATGAATGATGTTCTTGGGTCTTTTATTTTCTGACGCGTGTGGAACTCGGTAAACTGCAACAACACTTTCCTGTTTAATTAAGAAGCCAATCTGGTATCCTATGCTCTCTACTAAAGTCACAAGATTCTCCCCTCGTCTCTCGGGCACGTTCATAATCTCAATATTGCATTGTCTCGCCTGCTGTTCAAGTAAATTTAAATTAGCGTCCAGTATACCTAAAGTGTTTTTTATGTGTTCTTTGTTTCTAACAGAAAGAGTGTCTAACTGTTGTTTAAGGTCGTTGCATTGATCTGTGTTAAATTGATTGGATTCCTTAATACTTATCAGATCTTCCGACAGTTGATTGTATTGTTGGGTAATTTTTGACTGTTCGGCCTGTAGGCTCTCAATGTCCTTTTTTATTTCCATTCGGTACTGATCCATGTCGTTTCTAACGTTGATAATGGTTTGGTTTATGTCGTCTAGCCGGTTATCCATGTCGTGCCGCCATTATTTTAAGGTGGTTTTAATATCGTTCCGGAGTAAATCCAGCGCTTCGGTAAACTCGTTTTCTGGCGTTTTACGCTTTCTTGGGACATTTACGGGGGTTGTAGAGGCTGTAGAAATATCTGGATTCGAAGAGCTTAACTGAGTTGGCGAACGTAACGTTGTATCCGATAATTGACTGTAATACGAAATTATTTTATATGTTGTAGTGCTCAGGTTACTTACTGGTTCGCAGTATCCTTTTTGTTTTGGTAGAGTAATACGTGTCTACTACGAAGAAGCGCCTTGAGCAGCTAAAGCGCTACAAAGCGGGTGGTGTCTAATTGTACGCCAGTATCTCAGCGCTGAATAGCTGCCTCAAGCGCTCCAATGCAGGCATAACATCGGTTCGAGTCGAGATAGAAATTTACTTTTGAGCTTGATTTAGATGGAGTCATTTCAAGCAAATATCACAAATACGCCAGAAGCACTTCTATCTTGAGAATTTATAACTGTTTTCGTGTAATTTGTACTTAAAGCACAGATATTAAATTTACTTTGCAGAAGTGTAATGTAGTAGCCACTACTCGGTGCGGGTCGGACGAGAAAAAAAAAGGTGCCTTAGTAGCCGGTAGTGCCTTTAAATTGTTTAACTAATTTGATTTGGATTATTCAGATGCATAATTCGTCGCTATGGTTAACCATACCTAACCATAACTTTAAAGTTAAATCGTAAATTTTTAACTCTTAAATATAGAGTAGGTAGGTAAGCATTTTAGCTTCTCCCTATTAAAAACAGGTACCTAAATATTAGGTAATAATTATACAAGAGATATTTGAATAAATAAAATCACACACAAATTAACACACCCCTAAGCAAAAGACAGAACGCGAGGCATTTTTCCTGTTTCGCAAAATTCAATTTTGTTAAAAAGAGAATACCTTTCCCTATATCTACCTTCGACTTTAAGCAGAATTTTCAAACTTGCCTCTTACATGAATTTACCGTCTAGAAGCAACGATGTCTGGGTGAAACTAGTCGTGGAACTGTTGTTAGGCACAATAAACACCTGTACCTACCGAGGCTCCTGTTCCATCATTAACAGTAAGACTATAGGCAAAGTGGAAGGCGAAGGCGGAAGCTTTTATAAATAACAAGTGGGCCCAGCGCGACTACGTTCGCTTGGCGTCCTACCATTACCCTACTCTACTCTAACATTACTTTAGACCTACCCTACCCTACCCCTTCTCTATACCCACTTTACAAATTTTATGTATAAATAAAACAATTTGCCACAAATTAAACACCCTAATGTGATGGAAAAATGTCCCCCGTGGCATGGGGGTCGATCGGGATTTTAAATAAAAGGAATACAAGAAGTAACAGCGGTAAGAATCCAGACACACACTCCAATACCCTTGTATTTATCCAAAATCCATTATTACTTTTACCAATTGGATATTTATGAAACGAGAGCTCATTTCCCCAAAAGAAAATACTTTAATCGAAGTTCGATTCGAATCAAAACATTTGTAGAACGTAGTTACAACGTAGTCAGAATTTACAGTAATAACTAATTTTCCAGGCAAGGATGATAAGCAATCAGAGCCTGAAGGGTCAAACCCAAGAATATACCCATGAAAACGATTAATATACATATAAAATTGAAAATAAAAGTGTCAACGTGCTGAACAGTTGTTTGAACAGGAGACCTAATAACCGTAAGTACACACGACACCGTATGACACCACCATTCGTCAGGGCAAGATTCTACAGCATTTTTTCGTTCCTTGAACTACATTTGTGGTAAAAATCAAGAATTTGAATTTGAACTGTATCGGTTCCCCTCAATCCACTAGGATCCATTGCCAGGCTCTACCAGTGGATCGAATAGTATAGAGGAGTATACTGATATCCACCATTGTCTTGAGTCTTCGAAGATTTAGTCATGTGAAGAATTTGCGTATTTAGTGTAGATTCCTTTTATATTTTATTAAAGAAAATAGCAATTGTGACCTAGGAGCAGATAAAAAATGTAAAGTCGGCGTAAGGGCTGCCTTGAAAAAGTAAGGAAGTAGTACCATTCAAGATATTAAAATGGGTACTAAACTGCCTTACTTTTTCAACGAAGATCTAAGAATGCTTGTGTTGTTGAGACCCATAGGGTTAGGTAGCCCTAGCCTTTATACCTGACTCTACATTTTGATGGCTATCCGCTGTTTTTGTCACAAATAGTATTTTACATGTTTTCCTTATATAAAATGAAACTAATAGCATTAGTAGGAGCATTTTTGTATTGTACAAATTGTTAGTGAATCCTGAATAATTATTTTAATTTCCCCTTTTTGTACTCTCAGTAATAACCCAGGGGTGTTTTGGATATTTTGCAGTCGGTATAGAGGCAACGCTGGCTCGAGACTCTCCTGCTTGGACTCACAAACAACTGTCTTCGTTTGTAGGTCACGCCGCGTGACCAATATACGCGTGACTCACGTGGCATAATGTAGGACTGAAACACTACTACACGCGCCAAGAAATCTTTCTTGAGGAAAAACTCATTTACTAAGACTATAAGGGAGAAAGACTTAAAACCCCAGATTTATTTAGAGTAATAATATGTGACAGCATTAAAATACTTTTTTATACAAGTCTTACTACAATAATTATAGTAGAACGTGTGTAAGTGTTTAAATTCTATCATACAATGGAGTTCCATCAAGAATGCAGTATACAAACTATTAACTACGTAATAATATGTGTTTATGTTTTCCTCCAGGCTGAGTTGTCTGTCTGTTCGTTTCATTTTTATACAAAATAAAACATTTTTTTATAAAAAGAAAATTTCGCGGCGATTTTCGAGAAGTAGGTGTACCTACATCTGAAAAGTTTAATGTCACAAGCCGATCTCTATCCACCGCGAAAGTTTATCTAAATTTAAAAGCCGGTTTGAACAACAAAAATTTGGACAAACTGTATTGTGCTCATGGGATAAAATATTCACAAGGTGTTATCTGCTGAGGCATCGACTTCTTACACCAAAGTATCTAAATTAATCCAGCTTCAAACAAATTTTGTCGTAATCTCTCCAGTGCTATGAAGGTTATATTGCGTGAGGTTTGCGCTAGATATGATCATAAGATGAGATCATAATCAGTACAACACAGGTTATGAAACATAAATTTATGTTTATAGACCTCATTGTTGTTTACAATGTAATATTGTAGCAAAGTAGCTTCATGGAAAATGGTGTTTAGACTCTGGTATCTTTCAACAGTACGTCAACATATATCTTAGCGTTAATGCCCCGGTTGTGCTCTCGCGCACAAGGGCCCGGGGTCCGCCCTGATCATGATCCAGGATTTGGCAGATCTGGTATTTACAGTGGAGTGACTGCCATCTGACATCCGTAACCCTGCTACCAGGGGAACCTGAACAGATTGGATTATGGTTACACATTCAGTCGCCTTAATTTTTTCCCTCACCGTAAGAGCATCGGATAGTGTTTAAATAATGTACATAACTCAGAAAAGAGTGATTGGTACATGGCGGCAGTGGGATTCAACCCGGTACCTCTCCAATACCTTTACCAATAGGCCATCGACGCTCTTCTGACAACAGGTAATTGTTTTATGCAAAATGTCCTACAGCAAACAAGGAAACCAAGGAAGGAAAAATGCGAATCGTTCAATGTCGAACACGTACACATTTGTATGTACGCATATTCAAACTACCTATGTGGTTACAACATCCATCACATGACATGATAATTTTCTGTGGCCTAAGATGGAGGCAATCCATCTTAACCTCACCAGCACGTGAGATGGCGGTCAAATGTCTGTATACTAAACGACGATGATGACGTAAAATATAAATATTTTTGTAAATGTCAGTTACGATGAATAGATTTAGATTTGGTGTAAAAAGTCAGCGTTATCTTCGCAAATCGTAAGCTAAAGCTGAAGTGTTTGTTTTTTAACCCCCGACGAAAAAGGAGGGGTGTAATGAGTGTGTATCTGTGTGTCTGTGTCTCTGTGGTTCTGTCTAGATGTACAAACAGAAGCACACATCCGCTTCTGTTTGTGGCATCGTAGCTCCCGACGGATGGATCGTGTGGATTTTTATTTGAAATGCAATTTAATCGATGTGGTTTTTAGCTTTGTTTCATTAAAATCGTTTTGGTAGTTTGGAAAATATTTAAGTAAACTTCATCGCGGCTTTTCTGACGTTTTTCTGTCGGTTATGTTAGTTTTTTGTTTGAACGCGCTCCGAAACTACTGAACCGATATCGAAAATTTTTTCAGTAATAAGATATTACTTTTTTCTCCAGTGTCATACAGCCTCTATGTTCTGGAGAAGTTACTGGATCCCACGGGATAGCCGAATGTTAGCAGAATTTGGGATATCAGAACCACGAACCGCTAGTAAAACCATCAGCTTTTATTTTTTTAGGGTTTTTGAACATTGATTTTGAGCTAGCTGTATTACTTAGATACGTGAAATTTTAGAATCGGTTTTGGAATCTAGTATTCGTATAATCAAAAACACCATTAATTGAATTTTATTCGATTAATTTAAAATTTACTGCGTAAAAAAGATTATTACACTTTTCTCCTAAACCGCTTAATGTAGGTAAATCTCAGTAAGCTAAGATTTTTATTTCAATTGTTTAAATTTCCTGTAATTCACGAAAAACGGGAAAATACACATTGGCATAAGTCGTAAGTCGCTTTTTCAAGTACAAGTGATATTCAACTTTATATCAGCTCACGTAAAGGCGAATCTGCCATGCAAAATCAAATGGCAGGCGTCCTCTCAAATCAATTTTCCATCGATATAAACAAACCACCAACCGCACAGAAAAATTGTGGAAATGTATAATGTTGAGGGATTCTAGTTGAGGGGTCACTAGTTTTTCTTCAGTTTTGTAAGCAAATAACCACTTAAAATTATCAACAAATCACCAATGATTATTTTGATTTTTCCATTTGTTTACATCGATGGAAAATTAGTTTACATCGATGGAAAACTTGTTTACGAGTACATGCATTAAAAGATAAAGTAATAGCTAGTACGGAAAACGCTCTGTTTATCAACATATCCACGCTCGTATCAAAACATCGGCGGCGTGGACTAATCACCTGGGTACAGCTGACCCACTTTGGATCCCTTTCACGCTCATTGCAGAAGGTTGCAAGGTCTCCCAGAGCAGAAACTTCGTTCAGCGTCAAGATATCAAACGAAAATTTTTAAATTTACAAATTGAGAAATTTCATATTCAATATGAAAATTGGTAATCTAACCCAGGTATTATTTATTAACTGTTTTATTGTATTTGTATTTGTAGAATGTATTGCGATTACCTACTATGAGTAATGTTACTTGAAATTAATTAAATTAAAAACGCTGAAGAAAATGATTTATCAATGCCCAACCGTACTGAGTATCTATAGCATAGATCTTGTGTTAATGAATGATATAATGTGTTAGTAGCAAAAATTATAAATATTGCCCATTCAGAATCAAATCCAGAGCCGGTTTTTGCAGTCATATTCTGGTCTCTGGGCCGTGTCCGGGCATGGACCAGTATATACCTAACCCATATGTGCAAAAGGCTCCAACATACTGAACAACAAAGCTTCCCACTTGATCGCAAGATGTGGAAGAATCTATTAATTTTTCATATTGTTCCACTTACTCCTGACAAATGTAAATTTAGAACATGACACAATCAATTATAAAACATACGACAAAACAAACTAAAAATAATGCAGTCGTCATTCAAGTATGTAGGTTACAGCAGTTGGATAACAAGTCAGGTTTTACCGAAGATACTTACAAGGCGCTGCAAGGTTTCGACACACTTTCCAACTTGGAAGACGAATTTAATATCTTGACTTACCATCTGTTAATACACCTACTTAGTACTATAGAGTAATAAATAAAAGTACAGCAAAAGTGAATAAATTGGGCGAAGGACATAGATCGTAGGTGAAGGTAATGGAGTCACGTAATCGTCAGCACATACCGATTTCCAATTTTATCTTTATTATTTGCCAACTTATGATTGTAACTTTATCTATTTGTGTACTTACCAAGTTTCATCCAAATTACAGTTCAAAAATATATAAAATAATATTAGTTAGGTATGCTTGTACCGAGAAATAAAGTTTGAAACGATATTAAGAGTTTCTAGAAATAGGTAAGTAAATTAAGGTGATTATTAAATAAATGATTATTAAGTAAGAAAATATTAATATTTGCAGCTGTATTGTGGTCTAGTTTCAATCATAAATCGATACATAATATTATGAGCCTACTTGTTCATATTGTTAATTACCGATGATAATATTTAGGTATTCGTTTGATCACTGAGACCTGTACCATCACATCCAAGAGCTTACTAACTTCATTCTCCCTGAGACATCAGTCTCTACATTTATCAGTTACGTTATTTTGTTATGTTTTATTAATTGTAAATAAATTAATTAAATAAATACATTTTCTTTATTAACAATTGACATAAGAACCCGGTTTGGTTTTTCAGTTACTGTCCAATAATAGTACGCAGCCAGACATTTGTTTTATGTTCCCTAGACGGCAGACAAACAGGCTAGCGGCCCACCTGTTGGAAAGTGGTCACCGCCGCCTATGGACATCAGCAACACCAAGGCGATAACCCGAATATTCAATGTTTTCCAATAGCTTTGCCGCAGCGGCAGCGGTCGAGTACAAGCTAACAGTCATACATAATCAGGGTTCTAATTGGCTTCCGAGACTGATCCTACAGTCTCCAAATCCCCAGCGGGCATTAAATAGAAACGCAAAACCTTGACTTGCGTTGTAGTACTCCGGTTTTAAGGATAAGGTAGCCAGCGTAATGGCAGGCTTGAGGCGTACGAGCTTAGTAATCAAAGTACAAATGCACCTTCTCTTGTTTTTGTGAAGCCTTGATTGAGTAAGAATCGTCGGAGTTATCGGCGACAGTTACCAGTTACCACTTTCCATCAGGTGGGCTGTCTATTCGTTCTTTTCGTATATTTAATGATAATCTTCCTAACGGGTAATGCCGGCTTCTACTAGAGTCCTCTCTTCTGATCCATCTTCGTCATCATCACGTCGTAAGTCATTAGCTTTCGCATCAGCCGAGTAAAACAAAGCTTAATAAAGGCTCAAAGAAAAAGAAATACTACGGACAATAGGGGAATAATTTACAAGTTGAACGTATCCAGAGAGCAGATATAAAATGTCGGGCTGCGTCAAAACGAAGTTATCTACACTTCGATCTACAATCGAGTTAAACGAATGCATGGCGAACGAAAAGTGGAACAAATTTGAATATTTGGCACATGGTAGCGTGGCGTGGACTATCAGCAGAATGTTTATTTTTAACGTCTTTTATCATGGCATGTAGAGTTAAGTTATTGTTCAAATTCACATTTAATTAAACAGACAACATATTCTAAATATTTTGTAGCTTACAATATAGTGGTATTTATTTATATTCTACTTTGTTATTATAAATAAAGCGCATACCAAGTTATCCTAAGATTAATCGCCTGATTATAATTGTAGAACGCGCTAGTTAAATTTTGATTCGGTTTCGAACTTGGCAACAAAAATAACAACAAAGCAGCGTTGCTAGTTAGGGTGACCATGATTTTAAAATAAGAAGTCGATAATTATCTATTTCTGCTGCCAAGCAACAATGCTTGCATTGTTGTGTTCCGGTTTAAGGGGAAGGCAGCCAGCGAAATTTTAGGCATGAGGCATTTCATCTTAGTCCTCACAGTGACACGCACCTGCGGCTCTGCGTTTTTGTTATCAGCAACATTAATGTATGAATTGTAGATGTAGGTGATAGTTACCATTTACCATCAGGTGGGCTTTCTGTTCGTTTGTCACTGAGTAGCATAAAAAATTAAAACATTGTTAGTCGTTTCATAATACATACAATTAAGTGACAACACACATAAGAGACAGTTGAGAGAGGATCTACTTAGAGACCAGAAAACAGTTCGCGAGGCTTCTCATTAGCTACTCGTTTAAATTTTACCCAATAAAATCATAGTTAGACAACCTGGTAAAATATATTTTTTTGTCTCGTTCATTTTCTAATTTAATTTAATCAATATATTTACTTTGTTATATTTTAATTTGAAAACCGAAGCTTTAACAGGACAGAACTTTAGGCTCCAGGAAAGTAGGGCCAATTCACTTTAATGAGTACTTTTACCGTGTACCTACATTGTTGGTGGTTATTTTGCCTAGCATTAGGTGTGACTAAACAAACAGACCATAGGAAGGAAAACGTTCAAATAGTAAATGCGGGATACAAATAAACTCTAGGGTTATTTAGTTGTTATGTTTGTCGGGAAAATGAGTATTTCATCCTGTTTGTTGCGTATACAATTAAGCCCTATGGCACATCACGTGTTCAGAAAAGTCGTTTTAAAACGGTAATTAAAACTTACCTAATTGTGCAAAAGTTGGAGAAAGGAGAAAATAATATTTGTAAATTGGGTCAAATCTACTGAACCGTATTACTTAGGTCATAAAGTTGGTTTTACCAGTTACAAGGACAGTGGGTCTACAATCTTTCGATAGATATGAATATATTGCGGGACTTAGTGGATATTAATCTACACGTTTCGAACAGATAATATCACAAATTATATCACGATGCAACGTATTTTATCCTAGCCTTCATAGAAAATCAAGGATAGTTGGAAAAAGGAACCGATCACAATCATCTTTAAACAAAGATAAAAAATTATTCCCATCGAAAACAATCTGGGATACAATGCTTGGTATGCGTAATAACATGCGCCTAGTAATTTATTACAATAACTAGATTTCCAAGTTTTTATTCATTTGCTATGTAGGTAGGTATCCGTTAGATTTTCTTACAATACGAGGTTTATAAGGAAATTAACCGTTTACACAGTAAATTCTATGTAATTCACAGCACATAATTACCTTAATACGTAAGCATTGTACTTGCACATAGGTACATACATATTCATGACTGATTCACCGGATGACCAATGACCATCAAACCACTCTTTCTAACTATAGGTAATAGACATTATAACGTTCAATTTGCACTATTAGCGTACCAGGCGTTCCTCTCGTGAAAAACAAAGGCTTTTCCAATTGGTATTTTTTTCTCTTTGGAAAAGATAGCTCTAGCTCGTACAGATATCTAAAACAATAAAATTTTGTTACACCTACAAGAACTGCAGTCCACACGACCCTTTCGCTTTGCAATAATAACATCTATTCCATTCCCACAAATGTAGATCGAATGGAAACACTCACTCGGAGCGATTTGACGACGTACTACGGCTAGCTGTAGAGCGTTTTCCCCATAATCTTAGGTCACCCTAGCCGTTCGTGAAAATACGTCGGCGACGAACCGATGGCTGAGAGCTCGCCGGCCCCAGTCACCAGTCCTGGTCCCACTTTGAGACTGATCAGTCGTCCGCAACGCAGTGCACAAACAACTCCGAACCATGTCCCGAACTGGAATCGTGTGGGCTTTAGCCTTGGTGTTGGCCGTTTTTGAGATCGGTGCGTATTACTATTCAAAACTTTAGTTAAGTACTGTTACTAACCCGCAATCTCGAGTAGAATATTAAGTAGTTCGATTTAATGGAAGGGCTTATCGTCATCGGTTTGATTTATCAGGCCATATCTTGGTCAAGATAATGTATCCAATTGGATTGTTTAGATTGTAATTAAGGAAAACCGCCACCGGAAATAACCGAATCTAATTATAGTAATGAAGTCAGAATCACTCGCTTGAGTAGGTAAATGATTTTTTTGTTAATAGTATTTCGTGAAAGGGGTCTATTATGAAGACTTTCGGGGTACAAATAAGTAGGTGCGTAGAAAATGCCTATTTCTAGGATTTAAATGATATTTTACTACCATATTACCCCGAAATAAGTATCTACTTGAAAATGTTTCGGCAGAAATTCTCAATAATAGAAGTACTTCGTGATTTGCCGCTAGGTACCTATTCTGAATGATCTCACCTACGTGTTCATTGTTATCTACGACTATACAAAGTAAACAAGTTGTTTCTTTATTCCTTCGCCCATCCCATTTGGGTGTTTTTATGTTTTGGCACCGGTCGCTGGTCATCTGCATTTGAATGGAAGAATGATAGTTGGGTCGGGGATCCCTTACAACATTTGCGAAGGGCGTTACAACTTTGACCTTATCCGTGTACAATAAGCATATACCTAGTGACTTGTATACGTACATACATAGTGATAGCTTTACGTTGATTCTACCTTTTAAAGCGGTTGTATCTCTTGATGGAATTCGTTTGATAGAATACTTCGGTACTTATTCTTATGTAAAGTAAACGTAGATTTTCAGAATGTGGAGGAAACTTTGTGGTTTCTTGTTTTATCTAACACTAGTACCCGGCGCGACTTCATTCGCGTATTTATCGAGTTTACCCCAACCTACCCTTTTTTTCTTGATTATAAACCTTCCTTATGAATCTCTCTATCTATTTTTGACATCCGCATTAAAATCCGTTGCGTAATTTAAAAGATCTAAGCGTACATAGATATAAACATAGGTATATAGGGACAGACGGCGGGAAGAGACTTTGTTTTATACTATGTATAGATAGATAATAGCACCTAAATAACTGATTGAGATATAAGTTAGTTGTCAGATAATTAGCATTGGTGTTATGGGATACAATGTGAATTTAAAATTAATATGACGTCACGAAATATTATTGGAAATTAACCACACCTTCAAGTGTGATGAGTAGACATGTCTGTTATACCAACGATATATTCGAGATATATTCGATAAGGTAGTTGTTACTCACAACCTGACCTTATCTAAATATGCAAATACTTTGTCGATTTTATCGAAGGAATTATAATATTTTCTTTCCGATGGTATGTAATCTTTCTAATTTTTTACAACAATAAACTATAATTTCATTAATAAGCAGGAAACGATAATACGATAATAAACTATATCTATAAAGAATTTCATAGATAGCCTGCCATTGTAAATTCAAAGTAATTATCACTTGTAAATATGTGTAGATATGACTTTGTCTATGATATCATACACAATATATGCAGTATACCTATCTAATCTACGTGCATTTTCAGGTAAGTACTTTCACTCTATTCATAATATAAAACAAAGTCGCTTCCCACTGTTTGTCCCTATGAATCTACGTATGTATCTACGTACGCTTAGATTTTTTAAACTTCGCAACAAACATTCATACAATAAACATTCCTACTTTATTGCCTTAAGTACTACAAATGAAATAAAATACAGTAGATAAAAACAAATGGGTAAAAGTTGTCAACAACCTTTAATAAAACAACAATGTCTCAACACCAAATCCTCGATCCTTTGGGCAATGGAATAGACGTTGAATCTAACAAATGACTAATATTACAACTGAAGGCGACAAAAGCTGGAAGAGGTCCAGATATTTTATTGTTCTTGAGTGGAGCACCAACAATGTTTCTCTACCTAAGTATATAAGTACACAAAATACATAGTCAGCAGACTACAAAGTACTCGTATACCAATGTACTAGTATAATATTCCGTGATGGATGGATAACCTAGATAAGCGATAGCGAAGCTATCCGTCTGTGTGTCTTACCAAAAATGATGCTGTGCTATGGCTGTACGTAAACTGACATTTGAGAATTTTGATATCACTTGGCATACCTACCTAAATGTCGATGAAATATCTAGCTGTGATTTTCATTTGATAGGTAACTATTACATGTGATTTTCGTACCCCTGGCACAGTTGAGTAAACTACCAGGTGTGCCACATATAAATTTATAATCGCAATACTAGATTTATTATCTAAATAGCTGTTGTGCACAACTGCTTCGGGCATTAGTTGCAACACGGAATATTTACCTAAACTTGGGTGCATATAAGAAAGTGCCTTCTGATAATTATCAGTTTAGAAGACGTCAGTAATATCAATCAACAAAAACGACAACATATTGATTAAAAACATGAGGACCGCATTCTGAGATCAATTTATTCGCATACAGCAAATCTGGCAATCTAAGAAACCAATTTATTTGACATCTACCAGATGTGAACAAAGTCATCTGATGTCATACTTATTTATTTTATTGCCGATAGTTAGTCCGAAGCTCGTTTTTAAATAAGCAAATACGCGATAAATATAAAGACATGCCTACCATTACGTCATATTGTTTTCGCGTTTTAAATAACAACACTCGTGGCTTAATGTTTATTTAGTTTTATTTTGTGCTTAAAAACCTAGAAATCCACTATGGTTATTGGTCCTTAGTATCTAGTAGATGGGACAGTGTCTAACTATATAACTACCTATCAAAATATCCATACTTGTACTTGTATATTTTGAGTAATAGAGAGTAACTCTTGCTAGCGATGCATCGGATGTTACCGATATAGGTAATATACTGTTAACTGACTTTTAATGAATATTTATTGTTACAAACACTTTTAGTTTTGCACTTACTAGAGTATCTACAAAATATGTAAACTGTGCTTCGATTAGTTATACTATTATACATAAATAGGTAAGCGTCCAGTACCAATTTCATATCTCCAGATGTTACGTGTCTCTGTATACATCTTAAAACTATTACTAGGCAATGAGATCATCTCGTGGAATTATAGTTATTTCACGAGTACAGATCCAAGGAAAATAACCTCCGCCCAGCGGCTGTGGAGCCGTCGATCGTTGACAATAACATGATGACATCATCACATGACCTTGTATCTCTGCCACGCTACAAAAGAGACCAACTATTGCGTTTTTAGGAAGGCCTCCCAACAACTCTGCTGCGAGTAGCAAGTTAAAAACCGGTTTTGTCGTTGAAAACCCGACTGGAAGTTCGAAGGCGTTTTAGTTGTGTAACTTTGCGTGGTATAATTATGTGTCGCTATGTTATTTATGTTAAGAAGATGGGCAAGTGCATCTTCGAAATTAAAAATTGTAAAACGTAAAGGACAAACGTGTGAATAAATAATTAGTAGTGTGGTGTAGATATGTTTTATTTTATTTAAATAAAACAAAGTCAAACTAAAACAAAGAATAAAACAAAGTTGCTTTCCGCCGTTTGTCCCTATGCATCTATGTATGTATCTATATACGCTTAGATCTTTTAAACTAACTAATTTAAACGCGATTTTCAACAACAGATAGAGTGATTCCAGAAGAAGGTTGATAAGCAAAAAAGGATAGGTAGGGGTAAAGTAGGAGTACGCGAACGAAGTCGCGCCGGGTCCACTTGTTAGAATATAGCTTGGAACAGTTTACCTGTTTTGCAACTAATGACTGACGATGAAACATACTAACAGGAAGTTACCTCGACGTCGCAAACTAGGTTAAATAGCCTTGGCACCTGGTCATGAAGCTGAAGGTACACAATAAGGAAAATTATTCAGTTAAATGAATGCTTACAACTCAGAGCCTTCTGTTTTATACGATACCATCGCATTAAAACCTGCTTTATACACCTGCTTAAACATAGAGTATTAATCATAATAATATGGGAATGTTTATATGTTCTCCAATGACGACATGACTATGAAATGTGTAACCAGTGTGGCCAAGCAGAGATATTAGTATATGTCGTAGTAATATCGATTTTTGTTATACTAATGCCCGATTTCACCATCACCCCGTAACACTTTCACAGTGACAGATTTTCCATGAAAATCCCTTACTTAAAGTGCTTCAGGGGTCCCCTAAAACCCTAGGGAGTGACGGTGGAATCGGGCATTGATCATAGATAAAAGCAGCTAGGAACAGTAGCTGTACACTTGTGAGTGACTGGACGACATAACCACACCTCTATGCTCAGGCATTTACGTGAAACGTGTTAAGGCAAACCACTATTTGTATTGACCTAAGGTGAACACTGCACATAGTTAGTGGTATTTTATATAACACATACAGTCAAACCTGTTCTTGTTCAATTAAAGAGCGCTATTGTTTACAGAGGTTACTCATATGGAAGTGAGTCATGTTACATGTTCCAGTGTCCATTAAATTTTTCTCTATTCATAAAACTATAGGTATTTTAGGTTAAATTGTGAACTATCGTACCACACGTCCGAAGACTACCAAGACATTAGTAAACGAGCCAAACTAAAATTCGTCCACTCTTACAGATTAAGTACTTCCTTCATAAAAACGGCGCGGCGCGTAACGAATTACGTAATGCGTTTTTTTATACCACTGATAAGTGATCCATTTAATACTAGCCGTTTGCCCTTGAATTTCACAGCTCAAGACTCTTCCAATTTGCCCGCGGGAGTTTCAAATATTTCTAGAAAAAAATGTAGCCTAACTAAACAGTCAAAAGAAAATCCCTATCAAAACAGAATCGATCGTCATGACAATATTGTTATGTTGTATTGATACCGCAACTGATTAATACTTTTATTGACATTCAAAATGTCACCCTTAGAACCAAATATTGAAGACTACCTTATACTTAATATTTACGTGTCCGCTGATAAAATTAATTTGTCCAATTAATATTTATTATCATGGCTTGAACACTTAAACATTTGATTATTTTCCATTCCACTAAAATGATGTCATTAATGACTCGTCCTACACATCATCAAAACATTATCTATCAATTGCCTCCTTATTGCAATATCAATATATGATAAATGGGTTTTTACAACAATATTAAGACATTTTATATTTGCGATATGATGACAATAACCGCGTGGTGTCCGGCAGAGTAGAATAGCACCAACCCTTACACTCGTGGGACACCCACAAGCACAAGGCGACTAACGTTTCCGAAGCAAAACTTCTATAGTTGCATTGTTATAATTATTTAAATACAGCGCTCTCCAACCCGCCTGATAAGCAATAACCCCCTTTCGTTGGAGAGGCCCTAAGTTCTGCAGTGGACTGTTGTGGGCTCTGATGATGATATTTATAATACGATTCACCTAAAATCTACAAATGGGAAGTTACCCGAAGGCCAAGATTAGGAAGTGGTAGATAATTATCCATAAATAGATATGACAGATACGCCGTATCAGTAGTATGGCTATAACGCCATGTAGGCATCGTACATTAGTCATTCGTTAATTAAATAATCATGACCAATTAGTACGTGAATGCCTGACGGTACATTACTCCCGTACTGTTGCTGGGGCGTAGCCAAGCAGTCACTAGTCTCATACTATTTTCAGATGTTGTGTCAGCACTTTGAAAAACACATATGTATACTAATTTACTTAAGCTAGCTAAACTTAATTTGCGTAAGCTAGGTTTTAGTGGAAATATTGAATTTGTTTATTCACACTGTTTACTGTACTAAATATAAAGACAGACGATATTATAAACATTAAAAAGATTAAAAGTAAAGTGAACATTGATCAATGTAGGTTGTGATTTAAAAAGTGATTGATGTCATTGATAATAATTAAACATGCAGTTATCTATCGAAATAAGCCGTTCCTTGCACTGGATCAACTCCCAGAATAAACACTTCGGAATTCAGAACAGTACAACTGCGGCCGTGACCAGGATCTAACATGGCGGACGGTTATGTCTCTACTGTTTGGATGGAAGCCAAATACTTTGAATAAAAACAAAGCTAACTAAATGTTCGCTCATAAGTTAAACAGAGAGCCTTACAAAATTAAGCGAGTCCATTATTTTAAAGTTCGCGCCGAAAATTTGCTTAAATAAAGCTATGCGCTCGTTAAGCAAACGCTGCCTCTGTTTACCGTTTCGTTTTATATGAGTACCAATCTACATAATATCAGTGGCACCTAATTTAAAAAAATATCTACGCTGTACTATTAAATAACGTCTAAATGAAGTAGATATAGTACTTGATCTACTTTTCAAAACGCAATATGGTGCAACTATTTACCATCGTCGTTAGCAACGGCCGAAAGATATGTTTACGCCGATCAATCTTGCACTATGTTCTTAAGATAAAACTATTCTTTGTACCCAAGGCATGCAGTCATGAGAAGGTTAAACGCCCACTGCTCTGAACGATGCGATGACATCATCTATAGATTTAAATAGCACCGGCTGAGTTTGTTAGTAAACGAGTCGTGCTATGGATGTTGAAATATTTGACGCTTGTATATTTAAAAATATAGAAAAAAGGTAAATAAATATGCTGGCATTGTTTTGTTTCGGTTTGAAGAATAAGGGAGCCAACGCAATTACAGACATGAGCCATTTCATCTTAGTCCTCAAAGTAACAACGCGCCAGCGGTTCTACATTTTTGTTGCCTGCAACCTATGAATGGATCGTACATGTTATGGGCGACTGTTACCGCTTACCATCATGGGCTGTATGTACTCGTATGTCACTGCGTAGTATAAGAAAAAATTGATATACGCATCTTGTATTTTTTTTTTAAATTCCAACTCGACATAGAGGCACTCTACATACTTACAGGTACTTATATACATCGAACAAGTAAAAGAAGATGTTTCTAAACCAGTTTTATTGTACCAAGGTCTTTCAATAACAAGTGTATTCTCTAAAACCGTTCGTGTTACAAACCAGTCCATCAATCTGAATAGAAAAAGGAAAAAATACTCCATTCGCAGAGCCCAATGGAACTTTACAAACTCTATCATGTAACTCTCGGCATAGTAAACTAAACTTTTACGACTTGATTTATGTCATCAGTATTCTATAATAAGAATATTAAGTGCTTATTTAAATGACCCACCGTTATATATTAGACTTGCAGTAAAGGCACACAATGTTGTCAAATATGAATGGATATAGACAAGGTGTACCTTATTCAAGTACCTATTCTACTTATGATATCTAATGACGTCTAGATATGTTAATAAATGTCAGCAATGGTTTCAAGTTACTTTAATATTACCTGACCGTCAATGATAATAGAATATCTGTTTTTATATTTTGAAGTTAATATCCCTCTCTTGTTAAGTTTGTCCTTATCCATACACTACTTTCGTTTACTTGATACTTGTGATAAATTTGCTGATTCTTGAATGTATTTTTCTTGTTATTTTATTTATTTATTTAACAGTTTATTGTGTACCGGGAATAGGTTCAGGATATGACAAAGTAATACATAGCACAACAAGCACTACTTATTTCTGAAAGATCCCTTCCAGCAGGCCCTCAGAAAGGTGATTTAATAAAGAATAATGTAAAGCAATAACAATAAAATATAATAGTGTGATCAATGTGACGAGAAAGAGTTCTAGTTATTTCCATATTAATAGCAAATCCAAAACAACAAGCTAACGAATGGTTAGCAGAGATATAATTATTATTTTTGTTCACAAACGGTACAAACAAGATATTTAGCAGCAAGCTTTATGCAGGTACCTAAGAACAGGCATACCACAGTAGTTGACATGAACGTAGTTCGACACGGCACTTACTTAGGTACTTGCTGCATCAAAATATAATCTATACTTCTATATCTGTACTAACATTATATAGACGGTTTGTTTGTATGTTTATTTGTTGTAATGGATAAACCGAAAAGCTGCTTAACCGATTTTAAAATTCTTTTACCTATATTTTATATATTTATATATTTTATCTTCCATATAGCAGCAGCAAAAGATCAGTGACATCAAAGTTATATAAGTATTATCCCCAATTAAGAATATAGATAGACATCATTATTTATTATTAGTAAGAAGTTTTTAATTGAGGAAACATAAAAAAGACTTTAATATTTTGAAAAACAATAAGGAGGGAACACTGTCTACCTCTTTACATGAGTTTGACGTCCAAAATATTTTCACAGTTTACGTAGACAACCGTTTGGTTTTAGTAAATATTTATATTCTTGCTAAACGTACGCCAAAATTAAAATTTATGAAATAGAATTCTGAACGTAGGTGCGTTGCGTAGGATGCGTAAACGCAATTTTAGACAACATAGTACTTATTAGACTTTTTCTCTAGTTTCTCTCAAATTATAAAAATTATAATCCAAATTTATACCTACATGTCGCAGGTTTATGATGAAATCGGGTGTTTTATTGAATCAGTCATACTGACTACTGTGCGATATCAGTGGCCAATATGAAGGTCAATGTACACAGTAGCCATTTGTGTTTACAAATGGCTACTGATATCAATAGCATGGTTAAAAAGGTCGAAACTGAATGTCTAAAAGACAAATACTATTTCGCCTAGGAACAAGTGTTAAAATAAAATTTAAATAAATAAAACGAACAACTACTTGCTTAACGTAGAATGAATCACTTGCAACGTGCAAAGTTTGGGCTACCATGATATAGATAGGAATATTAAATTTTCAAAAATTTCTTGATTTCGAAGACCCTATCTGGGTATACCCACAACAACCCGTAATGCTCTCCTTTCTCAGAACATTTAAAAGAAAAAGACTGCAGTCAGTTGGGCATTATTTATCCCATATAATACACAGAATATTAATTGATCACAATAACTGCGAGGTCCACAAAACAAGAGAATCCAAAATTAGTTGCTAATGTAACCAACAGTGCGAAGACAATAAAAGCATTGCTATGAACAAAGAAAATGCTTCGGATGCTTAGATTTTATTCCTGCTCCATATTACGAAAAAGAACGGGACAGAAACAATGCGATAAATTTGCTCCAAGTATAATATCGTTGTTTGTTCTGTAGACGCATTGTAGACGGGACATTCTTAAATGTGGTAAATAAAAGTTTGTCAGAATAACTAAGTAGTTCTTGGATTTGGGATTGGAATCATGTAATGTGGGCTCGAGAAGTAGGTCAGGCAATATATGAAGTTATGAGATCGTTATGCCATCACGAAACATGCCGTCGTATATTACATTTATAAGACGTAAAAAGAGTAGCTACGTAATAGCCAATTTATTCATATTAGTTCCATATTCATTTATTTAGTAAATACTTTACACCGTCATACAATTATTATGTAATAATTATTAATATTAATAATTTTAGCAGTGGCGTAGCTAGGCAAGCTGCTACAGGGGCATGTATCTTTTAGTTGTATAGGGGGCCTGCTAGTTCATACCCCCATTTGCCATAACATCTACACTCCATTAAAATAGTCCATTTTCTATTGTATGTGATGTCTAAATCATCTGTTTCAAAGTTATTAGTTGCTCGCCTCGTTTCAATCCCTTGAGTGAAAACAGCAAGTCAAATATTCCAATATTACTTTTAAACGGATTACATTACTTTACACCCAATATATTCTTGTAAGTATCTTTTCCGGTGATAATAATTTTCTGGGGTTTACCGAAGCTATCTTTGACGATAAGAAAGCAAATTTACCTACCTATTTCTTAAGCTAATATGCATATAGCTTTATTTTGTTGGTTATCTATTTATGACGAATGCAATAGGTGCGTCATACAATGGAAAGTCGTAGGTAGCAGTGTCTCGTTGGGAATTTAACTCAATCAAGAACAGTGACAATGACCCCTCCTTTGATCTCTTCACCAATTATCCTATCTGTTTCATTCGCTAAACTGGCCGTCGTCTGCAGTATACTGTATCATATGTTATATGATACAGTATACTGCAGATACTAAAAATTTGGTGCAATAAACTGTTTCTGTAAAACAAACTGATGAAAATTGAAAACAAACAATACAATTAATAACACGTACACAACGTTAGGAATTTTTTCCGTCGGGGTAAGACAGAGACCACACTGGTCCACTGGCTACGGTCCTGAATCCTGATAAATCTCTTTCGTTTCATCCACATTCATCAACCTTATCATACTATGTTGGACAAACGTGTTTGTAGGTTTAGGGTATACTCTTGACCTAACGTGTTAACTAACCATTGTTCCTTTTTCAACATCTCCAGGCTCAACTCAAGGGCTGCGTTGCTACCAATGCACTTCCCAAAATGACAGGGACTGTGGCGAGAACTTCGTAACAAGTGGCCGCAACCCAGTGGTATGTTTCATACTTACATAGCTAAATTATGATTCATAATACACCCACTTCAAATAAGAGTTTTCACATTAAGTACTAGATTATAACATGTGTGTTCATCATCATCATCGTGGCGTTAATGTGCCGGTTGTGCTCTCGAGAACGAGGCCCGGGGTCCGCCTTAACCATGATCCAGGATTTGGCAGGTCAGGTAATTATAGTGGAGCGACTGCCATCTGACCTCCATGACCCTGCTACCAGGGGAACCTGACCAGATTGGATCGTGGTAACACATCCAGTCGCCTGAATGTGCAGGTTTTATCACGATGTTTTCTCTCACTGTAAGAGCATCGGCTATGTGTTATTATGGCTAATGTACAATATTTTGTTTCCGTACGGCTCATTGAAAAGAATGTAAAAAGTTTAATACAACAAGCCTGACTACACCACCTCCTTCTAAGAATAACACGGCGGTGAATTAGCCTAGTAGGTAATTCTGATGACCAGCAAACTACGCTGTGTTCCGGCTTAAGGTAAGGTAAATGTAGGTAATCAATTGTAGGCATAAGGCATTTCATATTGGTCCTTATAGTGTAACATTTGAGATTTTGTTACACACAGTCATGTGGAATACGTGCAGACTTTATAATCTGGGTTTGCGGAGGTTTTGCATCTGCCACCGTAAGTATACGGGTAAGTGCTCTTAGGAATTGTTTGGACCAATACCTGCTGCAGAATTTTACAATCGTATCTATTACCAGCTGGAAACTAAAATTACATCTGTACCCCCTGGATGAGTGGCGGTTAACCATCGTACGATTTTCCTACAACTTTCTATCTCGTACGACTACGTTATCGAAAAGCTTCCTGCCCCGTTTGTTGCAGGTGTGTAGGTGACGAGTCACTTACCATCTGTACTCCCTCTAATATTAAAAAAACACATGGAACAACCTTAAAGATAAATAACGTTTGATATTTTAGCGTTTAAATAAAGATGGATGGACAGATATCTACATAAATTTTTAACAAAATTTTTAAGCTTCCTATTTTCTTACTTTACATACATAACATCACGCCTCTTTTTACCGCAAGGCTAAGCAGAGATCACACTCTCGGAATTCATAATAATTCAAGTACAATATTCACTTTAATAAATAATGTATTTTTTTATTTCAGGATTGCACCTCAGGCAACAATTTCAACCAGAACTATTTGTCGAGCGTCTTCACCAATTACATCTTAGTGCAAGGTGGCCCTAAGAGCTGCGCTAAGATTGTTTTACGTTAGTATCTCTTCTTTTCCCATAATTTTACCTACCTACTTCTACTTAGTTTTTACCTTTATTTTTGACCCCCGTCGCAAACAGATGTGTTATATGTTTTACGTCTGGGTTTCATTAAAATCAGAGAATTTCATATAAATTTCAGTAGAGTAGTCAAACATGTTTGTCAATGGACTCTAAATTCGACTAAATTCAACAGATTTGTTCTGTGTCATTGACCGAATATTAAATAGAATTACGTAAGTACTTTGATTTGGCTTCGTAGGCAATGAGCGGCCATATTTAAATTTTTCAATGTTCACAGACTTTTATAGTGTTTTTATTAATAGCACCGGTTAGCACTAGCCATTCTAGAGCCTCTGCAAACTGAATGTGTAGATTTCATCATAATGTTTTATTCCACCGTATTCAACTAATGTACATAACTCAGAGTAATATAAGAGGTATATGGCGGCACTGACGTTCGAAACCGGTACCTCTCGCTTACGAGTGGACCCCTTCCGCATTAGGCCACGATTCTTGCCAAGGGGCTTATAAACAGGAGTATAATTAGGCCTGTGGTACTCCACCACCATCAGTAACGACCTGTCTATTGCTGAACTTCAGCCTCGAATCCAGTCATTACGAAGATGTTATTCTATACTTGCAGAGAGCGGTACAACGGCCCGTACTTGCATCGAACACAACGCGGCGTTGAAAGAAAGCCAGAACTGCAATCTGCTTGGTTTCACGAGTCCAGTCAAGCACTGCTCCCTCTGCCAGACGGACAGCTGCAACGGCGCTGGCGCCATCGCCGCCTCCGTCCCACTCGCCTTCCTAGCCGTAATCGCTTCTTACCTGTACTACAAGCAATAATTTGTAGCGCAGTATAAGCTCTATGTACGTACCGAAATTCCGAAGCACTGAATGCGAATTACAGGCATTCGTACTATACTTATGCCAATGTGTGTCACTTCTAGTGACCGAACAGCAGCACTTATTGACTCCTTAATCTGTTCAAAAACAAACGGATTCGGATATGTACATATAAATGAGCTGTAATATAAATAAGCAAAGTAAACAATGATATACAACCAGGATGAGTCATCGAAAATGCATTCCATGCTAAGCTTTTAATGTTACTTTTGTATTACCAATCAAGTGCCAAAATTATTCACCAATGGCCTTTATCTAGATATTACGACCGTCCAATTATCATTGTTGATACTGTTGCTTTGTTGAACAATAACGTTTAGTAGTTTAAAATTAATTTAAGCATAATTTTAGACATGAAACATTATCACACCACCATTGTTCTTTAGTAATGCAATCGTACCTGTCATAGCAAAGAATCTCTTTATCGTTGTTGTAGTCTTTGTTATTGTATGCATACCTATCTATTTATTTCCGTAATATAATTAACTATTTGGAATTTGAGAATATTGTAAAAAAAAAAACTATACTATATATGTATGTATAGGTAAGAAAAGCATTTATAAAAATATGTGTATGACTAGGCATATTATTTTGCATGTAAAATATGTAGATGATGTGACCGTCCCCGTAATTTTTTAAATAAATATTTAAAACGCATAAATATTTGTTTTTAAGTGCCAGGGTAAGTATTATTGTTTCCTATTACTAATAATCTCAGTCCTAGTCTTCAACCTAGGATAGGAACCATACCCTATAATTCAATAAAAACAATTAACCTGTTATTAACTAGGTCTAAATAATATATATATTCATATAGGTAATCACAGGGATAGACAAAGACAGTATCTTAATATTAAATATTATAAATGAAAAAAGAAAAATGATTCTTGCGATAAGATGTATCAAGTATTGTAAAAAGCGTACTAGAAAACAAAGTGTATAAAATAAATACTAATAATTCATCAATTCGCTCAAAGTTCCATTCACTGTACTCAAGCTGAAAGGTATGCAACATCCCATATTGATATTATGCTATTACCACACATATAATAAGACCACGCTAAGTCCGAATCACTTATTAAAAAAAACTAAAAAAATCTCTGTATGGCAACTTATGACAGGTTTTTTTAAAGTAATAGAACGTCATTCATAAAAGTCATAACAAATAATTTGATTTCTGTAGGATTGTTTATTTTAGTGAGTTATGAAAAATCATTTTAAATAATGGGCAATACAATTAAAAAGGAAGTGAGACTGAGAATTTTCAGCGTGATTAATAATTTAATCAAACTTAAAGTACAATAACAGGCCAAATATCTGATTTTTTACAAGAAGGACTGACAAGGACTGACAAGGACAGATTATCCCCAGATTATTGCCATATCCACATTTTATAATTTTTACTACTGTCAGTCGATTCGGACTTAGCGTGGTCCTATTATAGTGAGGTACACGCCTTCACTATAAAGTAGTTTTGAAAATTCCGAAGATGAAACGTACGGTCGTGACTAGTCCTCCTAAACTAGTCGTACTGTTATTATCTTCATAATCAGCCTGTAACAGCCCACTGCTGGACTTGAATTTTCTCAACATAGGTGGAAAGTTTTGCCTTATCCCATGCTTCGAACAAACAACAGAGAACGCTGGTACTCATTCCGTACCCACACCCATATCCGGCATAGGTATGAGGAACCCAGAACAGAGCTCTGTGGCACTCCGCTCTATATGGCAAAACTACTTATAGAAGTGCTGCGCCCGCGCCCGCTGCCATCCACGCGTGTTAAGCGCTCCCATTTGCAGAATTGCCGTAAAGATTACCGGAAGATATTATTGCTGTCGACGCGCGAAGACGCTCCGGTGAAGTACGTGGACTGAGAATAGAGCCCTGTGGCACTCCGCTCTATATGCCAAAACTACTAATAGAAGTGCGCCCGTGCCCGCCGTCGCCGCTTCCTGCGGGGAGGGGGGGCATAACCATTACGACTGTTTTACGCAAGCTATCTGTATGAGTTCCAGCACCTTATTCATTTGTCGGTGGGCAATTACAGGCAAAAGGCATGTCATCTTAGTCCTCACAGTGACAATACACCTTCGGTTCTGCATTTTTGTTACATGTGACCTAAGGCCATGAATCGTAGATGTTGTTTATGATAGTATCTTCTATTCGCTCTCGTTTGTCACTGAGTAGTATTAACCGCAACCGATATTCCCACAGTTGAACAATGGGTTTATTTACTTCTACATGGAACGACCATGCACAGAGTAGATGAGACAACTACAGAAAAAAGTTCATGTTTTGAGTTAAGCAATTTATGAATTCGAGCGACGACGAGAATCAAAGCCATTGAATTTGATCTCGAGTTTCTTACAATACAATACGTAGATATTTTAGAATGTTTTCCAATGAGGATATGGTATCCTATTTCCTAAACACGCACAACTAGAATGCTGATCAAGGGAAATGAGAACCACGCTTGGCCGTGGCCTAAGGGTGAAAAAATTCACAGTATGTAGGAGGTTAAGCAACAGCAATTAAGTTTCGGGAAACTACATAAGCAACAATGTGCCGTTCGTAAACATATGTCTGTCGAAGTTTGAAGTCGATAGAACGTTTGGTTAAAGTTTTAGGTGCATTTTTCAAATGTCACCATTAATGGCGTCTTGAAAATGTGTAACACGTTGTGATCTAAAGGGTCTTTCAACAAGGACGGGTCGATGTTAAAATTGAATAAAACAAGATGTGTGCAAGATATTAACGAAATTTATTTTTTATTTGAAAGGCCCATTTATGCCATTACGGATGGAATATGACATCGTTCAAATGTCCGCCGCGGCTTCGTATGGTGGCACGAATCCGAGAGGTCCAATTTTTAATGACTCTGCTGCATAGATCCGGCTGAATCTGAGCGATGGCCTGCGTTTAACTTTGAGCTCTTGGGTCAGTTGGATCTTGTACGGATGCAGGCCCAAGTCCCAACGCAAAATTCTCCAAGTTGAAGTCTGCGAAAGGCTGAGTTCTTTTGCACGGCGAGAAATCGACTGCCTCGGAGTCTCCTGAACACTCTCACGAACAGCGGCGATGTTCTCGGCCGATCTGGCGTTCCTTTGACGTAAAGGTGTTGGTTGGTTGTTCACCGAACCGGTCGTCTCAAATTTGGTCACCAATCGTTGGAGAGTAGACTTTGAAGGGCCACCGCGTCTGCCGTAAAATGAGCGCAATGCGCGCAACGTTTGCACTAACGAACACTCATTTTGATAATAAAGTTTTATCATTTGCACATGCTGCTCAACCGTGTAACTTGCCATGGTTATTTGGCATCAGTGACTGAATAAGAAAAAATAGATTTGACAGATGCCGCCATAACCAAATGGCCGCCACAGACTATTAACAAAAGACCCTTTATTATCGTGAAATCTGACGAAAGCCCCATAGAAATTTCACTCCAAACCCATAAACATTTACGTATACGTATGACCTCGGGACCCGTAAACAAAACCAGCAGTGCGTGAAAAAGGGCGGGAAACAAGCAGCCAACGAAAGGGAGAATATTCAAGCTACGACTAAAGACATTCGTTTTTTTGTACGATATCCGCGGCACCATTCATCGTGATAATATGCCTACCGGCCGGACAGTGACTAGACATGTTGGCGCCCTGAAGTGGCTGCGGGAAGCTTTTCTCCGTACGAAGTCGCCTAGAACGGCTACATGTTGTAAAAGAGTTTAAATTGCTCGCAATAATCCCATCGCCTTCTCCACGTCATCACCTGTGTTAGCCACGTACTGTCATCATCATCATCTTGGCGTTCATGTCCCAGTTGTGCTCTCGCTCACGAGGGCCCGGGGTCCGCCTTGGCCATGATCCAGGATTTGGCAGATAAGGTAATTACAATGGAGCGACTGCAATCTGACCTCCGTGACCCTGCTACCAGGGGAACCTGACCGCATTGAATCATGGTTACACATTCAGTCACATGAATGTACAGGTTTCATCACGATGTTTTCCCTCACCGTAAGAGAATCTATTAGTATTCAACTAATGTACATAACACAGAAAAGAGTCATTGGTACATGGCCGCAGCGGTACCTCTCGATTTCGAGTCTGATAGTTTAACCGCTCGGCCACTGACGCTCTTGGTCACGTACTATGTAAGGTCTTAAACACATAAGCCTTAGGTTACGAGAACCATATGTGACTAAACCTGTCGGTGTCGCTGATCATATACACCCGAATACGAGATCTAACGGCTTACGTAATAAGGACGCCGGAATGATGTGCCGCTGCAATGGATGATGATAACCAAGGTTGTTTCCGTAGAAATCGTTGTGTAGGGTTATAGAGAGACTGTTGTGAAAGTCGATAATAAAATGTTGATTAAACCTTAAATTTGTTTTATGGGCAAACTCCCGGAACAGCGCCATATTTCGCATGTGAGTAAAATATTCGAATTCTTGAAAAAAGTCCTTGGAGTCCGATGTCCCGTAATAAGTCAAATTCTAAACAATCTAAACAATCTGTCTATTTTCTATCAATATGTACTATTATAAAACTGTGAAAAGGCCGTGTCTTTACATTCAGAAAAAATTGTTGGGATAGGATTCTGTCTTTATTCTGGGATTAATTATGACCAAAAAAACTTTCGGACGGTTACGGTTAAGGACTGGAATACTTTGCCTGCAGATGTGTTCCTCGAACACAGACTGAATAGACTGTTTCTAGACGAGCAATACAAGCATATTCCACGTAGGGCGCATCGTCACTTACTCTCTGGTGAGTTGGTGGACAATGCTTGTCTAGTTAAACTAAATCTAGTGTTAACAAAAGTACTAAGAGCGGTTTGCCCCATCTAAGCATTCCATTTAATGTAAACTAGATTCCAAACGTCTTGACTAAGCCCAGATTAACTCGGTACATTCAATTTATTCAGTCTGTACGTTTTTCAAATTGGACGAAGTTTGGAAGTTTTACAGGTTGGATATTAGTATCGTAAACAGGTAGATTGATAAACGGTGCCGTCCGCGTCGCTTAGTTTTGGACTGGAAAAATATAAATAATAATAAAAAACAAATAAACTATACCCCTTTTATCATTAACACGATAAGAAAATTAAGGATCGTAAAGGAATCGCTTCACTCTTTATATCGTATCCGTAATTTTTTATCAGTCGAATTGCGTATTAAGTTATGTGACTCTCTATTGTTGTCCAAGTTGGATTATGGGGACGTTGTGTATGGACCTCGGCTGTTGGCGCGGACGGATAGGGCTGTACAAAGAGTGCAAAACGCCTGTGCTCGTTATTATTTTCTAGAGGCTATGTCACTCCTTTTCTTAACAATGCCAATGTTTTAAAAATGACATTCCGCAGAGAACTTCACTTGGCCACGTTGTTGTTTGGCATAGTTAATACTGGCTTACCGGAATACCTTTTTAAAAAGCTCGAATGGTTGAGGGGCGGCGGGGTTCCTCGGGCGGCCGAGGAACGCGCGTTGCCAGGGAGATGTTCAGCGTGCCGCGCCACCGCTC
Organism: Blastobasis adustella; assembly: GCA_907269095.1. Lineage (NCBI taxonomy): Eukaryota > Metazoa > Arthropoda > Insecta > Lepidoptera > Blastobasidae > Blastobasis > Blastobasis adustella. Next base: position 6,146,178 of record OU026129.1, read on the forward strand.
TGCCGCTTTTCGTGGCAGTTTCCGGTATGCGGCCACCAAGTGTTGGAATAATTTACCACCTCCTTTGCGATCATGCCGTACATTAGATGTACGGCATGATCGTTACATACATATATATACATACATATATATACATACATATATATATATATATATATATGTTAAATTTAGATATACAAATGTAACTTACTCAATGAGTTTTGTATTATGAGTATTGTGATGTCAAAATAAATAATGTCTAAGTCTCTTGTGTGTACGACTGATAGACAGACATATTGTACATTAAGTACCACTGGCTAACCGAAGGGACTTTGACTCCTTGTATGAGTTCTACCGGCTGTACAATGGGGAGTTTTCTGAGGAACTATTTGATCTGTCCACAGCACAATTCCGCCATCACAGTGCCCGCCGCGGGCTGGGTGCACAATGCTCATCCCCATTACGTAAACCCTCTAGTTGTGTCCGTGCGAAGTTTCGAAAGAACGTTGCTTGCTCGTACAATTCAGATGTGGATTGAGCTCCAAGCCGGTGTTTTCTTTGTACTATATTTGTATATGAGATCGTTCAAGAGGTATATTAGAGGTTTCCGTAGAGATGGGCAACGAATTGGTAACGCCTCCGGTGTTGCTGATGTCCATAAGCGGCGGTGACCACTTTCATCAGGTGGCCTGCCTGAATGGTACACAAAAAACTATCTTCTTGATTAGCCGCTGAGGTATGCCGAGAATTCATAAGTGAAGGCACAAAAAATAGAGAGGGTATTTTTATTTTGTGGTGAAGGTAATTGTTATTAGTTCATTTCTGGTTGAATTATCATTGCACTATTCGCACTGAATAATTGTTTCGACATGAAGTCACTCACTGTAATATAAATAGATAACGAACACGTGTTTAATCAAACGCGTCACGAGTACATTCCCTACGATAGTTTCAACGACATGCCTTATTTCTTTGAACAGGTTTTCAAACAAATTAGTAATTATCTCCATTGACCACTATCCTCTGATAGTGGTCAAGTGGATATAATACTGATATGATCATCTTTACTGGGACAACTTAACACATGGTGCTTTAAATTTTACTCCTAATGTCGGGAGATATTTTTAAATAAAAAAATTAGGCTGGGAATGTTAATTACATGCTCAAATGATTATATAACTCAATTGTTATATTATAATCTACCGGCCCGCCCCGTAGTAATTTTAACTAATTATACACGTCAATCTTCCTCATGAAGCGTAAAAACTGCAAGAAAATCCGTTCAGAAGTTTCTGAGTTTATCGCTAACAGACAGACAGACAGACAGACTCGTGATAATTTGTTATATAATATGTAGTGATTTAATATATTTAGTATTTAAATACTTGAAAGTATTTTACGCTATCCATATAATAGGCATAGGGGAAAAAGTGAACCTTGATCATCATCATCATCCTATCGTTCAATCCCGGCTTTTGTTAAGGTCTGCCATTTTATTGTTCCCATTATCCGGTATTTAGAATTGAAATGAATTCTGTTTTTTTCTTTTGCAATTCTCTTCAGGATTCAATACAATTAGCAAACTGATGGCTCTCGCATCCGACTCAGCAATGTCAATCCACCGTTACTTGGACATGCGGGGGCTTGATCTTGATATAGCGAATTTATTTAACATTTTGCAATGTAGAGTACCGATTTTTTTATTTAAGGAAGTAGAGTAAGTAGATATCGCAGCCTAGACGTTTTCAATACTAGAGATTAAGGGATTTACCTTCATACATTTACTTGAATGTATTAGGCGCACCTAAAATCTAATATAGACGTCACAGCTACCAATTGATGATTAAGCTATACGACAGTCTGATATGTATTGAGTACATGTGATAAGATATAAAAAAATATTTTAAATTAAATTTTAATCCATCCTATCTGAAGTAAATAAAAAGATTTACAGACAGATTAAGGAGTTTTTTTCGTCAATTTTGTTCTACTTATTCTATAATTACAATCGCGAATGTATTTCGTGAGTACACCGTATGTCTCTTGTACACCGGATCGGCAGAAAAGAGGAATGGGGTCGCTATTGTGGTGGGCGACGAGTTCCGGTACGGCATTTTGGAGGTCTGTTCACCTGGTGAGCGATCGACTCATGGTGATCAAGGTGAAAATTGAGGGTATAACAACCGAAAAGACTGCCATTATGGAACAGTTTCGAAAATACCCTGCGACGTATACCATCCTGCGAACAGATTGTGGTTGGTGCGGACCTCAACGGCCATGTGGGTCAGAGGGGCGAGGAGTTCGGTCGGGTGCACGGTGGCTTTGGCTACGGCCAGCGAAACAGTGAGGGACAAGATATTCTCTGAACCTCATTGGCCGCGGACTTGGCCATAGTCAACACCTTCTTCCAAAAAAGACCAGAATACCTCATCACCTATAAAATCACACCGCAATAGCACCAATCACAGATTTATTATCTGCTGATCCGAAGACGTGACATCGGTCCCGTATCCCAGTGCAAGTTCATCCAGGGGGAATGCCACACTACACAGCAACGAGTCCTTGTCATGTCGTCAAGGAAAATCCTGAATATTTTAAAACACACGGAGAACTTTTGAAAAGAGCAATAAGGCACAAAAATCGAATATATTAACCGCAAATGCGTCTGAATGTTCACCGCGATAACTCCTTCTGTATGGCGATTCGTGTATACAATAGTCTACCAGCGAGTATTAACAACTGCCCGTACAATAAATTTAAAAGTACCTTAACAGGGTGGCTTCTAGACAAATGCTTTTACTCTATAAAAGAAATGTTACATGAATAAAGTTTTAGCACCTATTTAATATAGGAAATCTATGTACATATTTGCATGCCGTTGCTGGCTGAACATATGATACGTTAATGTAAAAACCACCTAATTGTAAAACTATGTTCTTGCAAATAAATGATTATGATATGATTATGGGCGTCCAGGTAATTAGTAAACGGCCTACGGCAGAACTCTGCGTACCGTCTATTAAGTGGTGGACTCTGAGCAGCAAGAGCCAGGAGTTCATGGAGGCACCCGAAGGCCTCGATTGGAGTGCAAAAGGGCGAAACCTCCAATGAGCTCTGGTGTCATTATCAGAAATTCATCCTCAAACTCGGGCGAACAGTACTTGGCATGTCGAAAGGCGGCCGATGAATTCACAAGGATGCGGGATGGTGGCATAGTGAGGTGCAGGAAGCAGTTAGAGACAAAAAAACATGTTTCAAGAAATGACAGCACAGTAATTCACTATAGGATACGGAAGGCCCAGCTGACGTTGGATTTTGCGTTGGATTTTGTGGAGGTTCCACAGAATCCAACGTATTGTAGAGCGGAGCCGACCGCGCTTTAGCCACCGCCATTTTAGATCGCCGCTTTGCTCCCAAGTACAGTTCCATATCCGATAGTGATTTACTGTGCTGCCATTTTGTTTGCTTAACTGCAGTATGACATAAAAAAATTAAAGTTATGCCAAAAGAAGGGTTAGGGATTTCGCCTGCCTTTGCGTATTCTACGGTTTGTACAATGGTGTTTGTTCTGGGGAACTAATTGACATGATTCCCACGTTCTATCATCGCATCGCTTACCATTAACTGGGAGTTCATCCTCACACCTTAATGCCAAATTGATCGCGAACTGTGCAGTCCAAAGGAACTTTCTTCACACGAAGGTTCTGTAATAACCTCGCTGGAGAAGTTTTTCCCCGGGAGAGTACAAAATGAATTTCTTCAAGAAAGAAGTGAAAAGGTTTTCGTCGTCAATACATGAGTATTTGTATTGCAAACGTCTATAGGCTACGGTAACTGCTTACCATCAGGCAGGCCGTAAGCTTGTTTTTCTACCTTAGTGGTATAAAAAATGTCCGCGTTCCTACTCATTCTTCTCCACTTCGCCCGGTCTTCGGCATCCTCACGTCGTAAACCGTTGACTCTCGCATTCGACTCAGCGATGTCAATCCATCGCCATTAGAGAATATCATATTTAGGTATCATATACCCAAATATGATATTCTCCAAAAAGTTACTCGTATTAGAGTTCGATTATATTTTTTATCTTTCTGAATAAAAAAAAACTAACTTTAGTTAGACAACACCATGTATGTTTCCAAACTACATGTGACTGCGTATAAAACTAATAAGTACCTATCACTTCAGCGTTGTTTAGTACACAGGAGTGATAGGAACAAAGTAGTTCAATTATGGAAAAAACAATTATTTATATTATTTCTCTATTATTATGCAGTGTAACTTCAGGTCAGTACTTTTAGAGTAAAACAAAATAATTATTTAAAAACTAAAATTAGCAAAATTTGCAGTCGATTTATGTGTAAATGGCATACTTGATTAAATTAAGAAGTTATTTATATCATTCTAGTAAATAGCAGATTTGATTGATGGTCTGTGAAAAATTTCAAATTAATAATTATTTAGTACAAGCCTTTCCCAGCGGTTTTCACCTGCGCGCAGTTCGGATCTCTGTGAACATTCAACTTTCCCGCGAGGCTCTGTTATTTTCCAGGAATAAAAAAGTATTTGTCGCTCTGGAATAACGTAGCTTCCTATTAGTGAAAGAATTTTTAAAATTGGTCCAGTAGTTTTTGAATTTATTTATTTATAACTAACAAAAATAAAAATATTTTCTCTTTATAATATTAAGCATAAGTTATGATGAAATATCTTTACAGCAAACAGTTTCCAGTGCTATGTGTGCGATGATTGTGCCGAAGTGACAGACGATGATCTTCAGACTTGTGATCTACCTACAACAGAATCACCCATCACCGAAACAGTGACAGAGCCCTCCGGAGGAGGCAGCACCACCGAAACAGTGACAGAGCCCTCTGGAGGCAGCACCACCGAAACAGTGACAGAGCCCTCCGGAGGAGGCAGCACCACCGAAACAGTGACAGAGCCCTCTGGAGGCAGCACCACCGAAACAGTGACAGAGCCGTCTGGTGGCAGCACTACTGAGACAGTGACAGAGCCCACCGGAGGAAGCAGTACCACCGAAACAGTGACAGAGCCCTCTGGAGGTAGCACCACCGAAACAGTGACAGAGCCCTCTGGAGGCAGCACCACCGAAACAGTGACAGAGCCCTCTGGAGGCAGCACCACCGAAACAGAGACAGAGCCCTCTGGAGGTAGCACCACCGAAACAGTGACAGAGCCCTCTGGAGGCAGCACCACCGAAACAGTGACAGAGCCCTCTGGTGCTAGCACCACCGAAACAGTGACAGAGCCCTCTGGAGGCAGCACCACCGAAACAGTGACAGAACCTTCTGGAGGAGGCAGCACCACCGAAACAGTGACGGAGCCCTCCGGAGGAGGCAGCACCACCGAAACAGTGACAGAGCCCTCCGGAGGAGGCAGCACCACCGAAACAGTGACAGAGCCCTCCGGTGGAGGCAGCACAACCGAAACAGTGACAGAGCCCTCTGGTGCTAGCACCACCGAAATAGTGACAGAGCCCTCTGGAGGCAGCACCACCGAAACAGTGACAGAACCATCTGGAGGAGGCAGCACCACCGAAACAGTGACGGAGCCGTCCGGAGGAGGCAGCACCACCGAAACAGTGACAGAGCCCTCCGGAGGAGGCAGCACCACCGAAACAGTGACAGAACCCTCCGGAGGAGGCAGCACCACCGAAACAGTGACAGAGCCCTCTGGAGGCAGCACCACCGAAACAGTGACAGAGCCCTCCGGAGGAGGCAGCACCACCGAAACAGTGACAGAGCCCTCCGGAGGAGGCAGCACCACCGAAACAGTGACAGAGCCCTCCGGAGGAGGCAGCACCACCGAAACAGTGACAGAGCCCTCCGGAGGAGGCAGCACCGCCGAAACAGTGACAGAGCCCTCCGAAGGAGGCAGCACCACCGAAACAGTGACAGAGCCCTCTGGAGGAGGCAGCACCACCGAAACAGTGACAGAGCCCTCTGGAGGCAGCACCACCAGAACAGCGACAGAGCCCTCTGGAGGAGGCGACACTACCGGAACAGCGACCGAACCAAATGTTCCAGAAGGCAATAGTGATGAAAATGACATAGAAATACACCCAAATCATGACATAGTGATACCGAACATAGTACAAATGCCTAATTCCGAACATATTACAGTAACAAGAGTAAGACGATCAAGATACAGAACATTGTCCAAAGCAGATGAAGTAAAATTTGTCTGCGTGAAGGGCATATACAAAGGTAAGTACGAAATAAATCAAACAATCATCATCATCATCATCCTAGTATTTATCCCGGTTTCTGCCAGAGTCCGCTTTCCGACTCATTCTTCTCCACTTCGCCCGGCCTTCGGCATCCTCGCGTCGTAGGCCGTTGGCTCTCAAATCCGACTAAGCCATGTCAACCCATCGCTTCTTGGGCCGTCCACAAGGCCCCTTTTCTGATACCGGCAGGTTCAGGCACCTATTTCCCACGTATCCCTGAGGTTTATGCAACACGAGACCAGCGTTGACGAGCCTCGACGATATACGAACTCAATTACAATATAATAAAAATTATCTTGGCGTTAATGTCCCGGTTGTGCTCTTGCGCACGAGGGCCCGGGGTCCACATCCAGTCGCCTGAATGTGCAGGTTTCATCAGGATGTTTTCCCTCACCGTAAGAGCATCGGTTAGTATTCAACTAATGTACATAACTCAGAAAACAGTCATTGGTACATGGCCGAAGCGGGATTCGAACCCGGGACCTCTGCCGTACGAGAAGACCTCACTCAAGTACGAACTCAAATAAAAAAGAAATGTAGGATAACTCCGAACATAGGTAAATCGTGTGTGAGTATTAAATCTCAAACATGTCAAGGTTGTTCATTGAGGGAGGGTAGTTTCTTCTATGGCCATTACTGTGAGTGACATTGGTGTTTTTGACACAATTTATTATAATATAAAGACCGTAAAATGTTTTGCAATGTTTATGGTTGTTTGAACAGCAATGGAAAAAACCGAGAATTACCGTTATTTTTATACCTCGGCCTCAGTACGGAAGGTGAGTTTCTAACTAATGTCAATATAGTTTACACATATACTTACCTACAGAAAACGAACAGTAAAAGGAATATTTAACGTTTATTTAACCCTTTTTTATGTTTAACCGATTTTTACCATGTAGGTATAAAAGATTTAGGTAGGCTAACAAGAATTTGGACACCCTACTCTCCAATAAAGTTGTACCTACTGAGTGCTCCTCGGTCCGGGAATTAACCTACTTTTCTTTTTTTACTATGGTGATACGTGTCAATGTGATTATCACATTATTTTATCAGATTAATCGCGGATTAATATTTTTTCTTGGAAACACACACCCATTAATGGAATTTCAAATTCAACGAGGTCAAAATAGAATATAAGTAGTTAAGCAAGGATCTGAAAAAAATACGGGATGACATTCCACATTAAAGAGAACTGAGGCATGCCAGGTACAACAATTTTGTGAAAATTAATTTTGTTGTACGTGATCTACACAGTCATACACATACACAAGGTCTGGAAATCCGCCGCCATTTTGTTTAATTTTGTACCGTGCTGTCACGCCAGTGAAACATAAGTGGGAGGCTATTTTTATGCTTCACTCATGATTTTAGAGAGTACTTGTCTGTATTTTTTTCAGGTCCGTGTAGTTGATGCTCCAATTACGCAAAATTAGGGTTCGCGTGCGTAATGTCGGACAAGAAATAAATCTATATACTTATTATCTAAGTATTATAGAACTGTAGAAAAGCCGTGTCTTTACATTTAAGATATTTCAGAAAAATAAGTTGGGATAGGATTCTGGGACATAACAATGCCCAAAAACATGTATTTTTTTAATGTTTGTCTGTCTGTTTGCGCATCATGCAAAAACCGCTGAACGGATTTTGATGAGGTTTTCACAGATTGGTAGTTTTGGGTCCAACTCAAAATCTAAGCCTTAAATCTAATTTGGTTAGGTAGAACCAGAGATAGAGCTACTACTCTACTAGCTAGCTTTCTTACTTAGGGAGGTCATTTAAAATGATCGCGCGGGAAAAAGATAAACTACCCTTAAACAATTTCCACAAGGACGAAGTCGCGGGCAAAAGCTAGTAATAAATAAAATCAAGCTATTCATAAAAATGGCTATTGTACTTTTGTAATAAAAAAAAATTATCATCTTGCCGTTAATGTCCCTGTTAGATATGCTTTCGCGAACAAGGGCCAGGGGTCCGCCTTGACCGCCCAGATCTGGTAATTACAGTGGAGTGACTGCCATCTGACTTTCATGACCCTGTTACCAGGGAAACCATACCAGATTGGACCATGGTTACATATCCATTCGTCTGAATGTACAGGTTTCATCACGATCTTTTCTCCCACCGTAAGAGCATTATGTACATAACTCAGAAAAGAGTTATTGGTACATTAGCTAATCTACTTTTGAAGTCCATATTAAATGTAAATCCATATTATCCACAAGTAATGAGCGTGTGAGAGCCGTCATTCACATACCACGTAATTATAAGAACTGGTTTCTGTAATTTTGCTAGTTAGCGCTTCTGCTATGGTGATATAGATGGGTTGGTATTAATAAAATACGATTTTGTCAATGACATATGGCCGTGTGGTGTCCGGCGCAGTAGAATAGCACCAACCCCTTACACTCGTAAGGCGAATAATGTTTTCAAGGCATAAGGTCTCCGTAGTGGAGATTATGGCAATAACTTCCCCTCTCATGGGAGAGGCCTTAAGTCCTGCAGTGGACTGTTACGATGATGCTAATGATAATTAATTGATTTTTGTCTTTTCAACAGTGGATGGAACGGAAACAATAAGGAGAAGATGTGCAATCTTCAACAGTAATACGACTGCGGTCTGCGAAAGCGCAGAAGTAAAAGATGGCTGCAATATATGCGACAAGGAGAAATGTAATCTAGGCGTCACTTTCAAGCTTTCTCTGCTACTTCTTATTACAACAATTGTCATTGCAATACTTATGTAATTTTTTATATACATTGAATAATTCTTTATTTATTAAATATTATTTATATTTATAGTAAAATTGTTTATTCAATTAAATCTCATAGGTACCTATTTTCCCGCAGCAACTTAAGAAAATCCATTTTTTTATGTTATACTGCAGACAAACAGGCAAGGCAGAAAGTGGTCACCGCCGCCTATGGACATCAGCAACACCACGGGAGTTACCAATGCGTTGCACGCCTCTGAAGTGACCTCTTATATACCTCTTGAACGATTCATTGTCATAGTCCAAAGGAAACGTTGTGGCTGGGAACTAATTTCACACCCGAATCTTTCGAACTTTCGCGTGCGCGTGATTTGTACGAAAGAGCCTGAAGCTGTCCCATTGCCACACTCTTACATTTCGCAGAAGTGCCATCCCACCAAAATAATGTTGATTAGTTATGTAACTATCTTGTTTAGTTAATTTACTTCCTTTTGTTTTTTATATTTTCTTCTTTTATATCTAGTTTTACTGTTTATTTTGTTTACATTAATAATTATTATTATTTACATAAGTAAGCTGTGTATATAAACTTATTTGAAATAAAATAAAAAATACTCCAGTGGTGTGTAGGTATGTCCATTAAGTCTACAGTTTAGTTGTACAGATTTCTACAACTTTCTTGTGTATATTCAACAGTGCTATCTCTGCCTGTACTATCATCTGCTATGTGTGAAGTGGAGATTATCGAAAGATAAGAGTGAAGTGATGGCATGCTAAACGGAATTCAAGCTAGAAACATAAGGGCCCTGAGCATATGTTCCTACATTCGCACTAAGGCTACTTATGTGTAAGGGTTATTACAATGTTTAGGTATTTATAGGAATTGATTACTGATAATTTACTTGACGCAAATATAATTTGTCAGAAAATAGAAACCTATCTGACTGATAATTAGGTATATACCTGGGCTAAATATTATCGAATACCATGCATTCAAAGGCACAGTAGGGAGGGTATGGTTAAGCCTAATTTACATTGACAAAGTATTTAGCATAGTTGACAAGTAAAGTGAGCAACTACACCGATGTAAAGCGATATGACAGTAACGAATCCGTACAGCGTAATGTCACTGTCACTGTCTCATGCCACTGTCCTTGACCAGTGTAGACCAGCCATTAGAAATTAAACAGGTAGTAAGTATAATTACGCTATTGTAGGGTATCTTTTGTAAGATATCAATCACTTCCCGTATTCTATGACTCATATCTTCAGTATTCAATTTCTTAATCGGGCAACAGCGAAAAGATGTTTTAATCTGGAATAATTACAGCCGGATATTCATGTAATTTATGTTTTTATAGGGCTTTGATCGAATCGAAAAGGAAACTGAAGCTAATTATTTTTAGGCCTATTTCAAAGATCACGGTAACCATAAAAAATTACAATAACAGCGTAGCCATGGAACACAAGTTTTTTTTTTCAAAAATGGCGCATCGCGTCTAGCTAAAATTGATATTTAATCATGGAACGATGCTAAGGTCAGAAGACCTGGGCCGTCCATAACAGTTTGCTGCATTATAAAAAAAATAAACCTCTTCGCCCAATTGTGCTCTCTTGGTTAATGTCCCAGTTGTGCTCTCGCGCAAGAGGGCCCGTGGGCCGCCTTGACCATGATCCAGGATTTAGGCAGATCAGGTAATTACTGTGTCAATTATTATGATAATAATATAGGTATCATCATCATCATCATCATCATCACAGCCCGTAACAGTCCACTGCAGGACTAAGGGCCTCTCCCATGAAAGGGGAGGTTATTGCCATAATCTCCACGCTTGGCAGGCGGGTTGTAGATCGCAGTGTTTAAATATACGTATAAGGTAACTCTAAATTGTATACAGTCGCCGTACAGCATACACCGTCTGCCGTGACTGGCGCGTAGAACGCTCAAACTGGATATCCTATTTCGCAACAATTGCGGCCGTAATTCGCTAATAACTCATCGAATGTTGTGCTCGATCATCTCTAGTTTATCTATGTAGAAAGGTGTCTTGACATATCTCCAAAAAATAATGTAATCGGTAGCCAACGTGGAATTATTCGTCGGTGTTTAATTCTTTCTCCATTTAATATTTTGGTCAGGTTTGAAGCTCACTTTTGGTTGAATGATTAAAGCCACGTGGCCGAAATCATATGCCATGTCGTCTTCCAAATAAAGCTAGTTTTCACTGTTTCACTGTTACTAAATTTTTTTTTCTTTGATTTATTCCAATGTACAGTTCTCCGTCTCTAAAAATCACCCGATATTATGGCAGACGGCAAGTTTGCAAGTGTTTAAATTTTACTACGTTCTATGTAAAAATAAACCACTAAATAAGTACCTACTTATCCGTTCGACAGTGCACTTAGTGTAGCATAAAAAGTATTCTATGTTATAATATGCTACTCATCAAGATACTTTCACAAATAAACCAAAATCAATTTTTATTTTTTTTTATGTTTCGCGTACATACCCACAACGCACATTTTATAGGTACCTATTCAAATTGATAACTCTTATTTCTAACTGCAATTTGCAAACCTCGGTCCTACAAAAAAAGCATAGGTCATCCTACAATACACATTTGACAAAATTCTTTTAGACATCTAATTACTTTTGCGAATTCGAATTTCTTTCATTCATTTCGTTGGACAACTATGTCCATATATTAAACTTCAACTTGCATTATTATCATGATTCATGACATCATTAGACATAGACTCCACCGCAAGGATAGAAACACTATCAAAATAGGTACATCCGATAATTCTAGTTAATTAATATCGAAGCAGAAGGCTTATCAGGATTCTGAACGTGCCACGCAAATGATAGCGATAAAAGACTGAACAATAACGACAGATAACGGAAACACCTTTTTCATTACTGGCAGCGGTCACCTACGCCCTTTGAAATTAGAAACACATCAAATACAAATAAATACTGATACCGTAAGCGTAAATAGTTTAAGGTACCATCGCAATATCATTACAGGTATTCCGCCAAGAGTTGCTAAATAAAGAACGTTACATTAAGTTGGGCGATTCGGTCACATAAGCAGAAATGACTTGTTGAAGTACCGCTTACACAGGAGTCAGGCGTTGCTGAAATTGTTTGAAATTTGTGGCAATCCACTTGGCAAAACCTACTTAGGCAAAACGGGTTCATCCTTTCCTGAAGAAAATTTTGCTCTACAGGGAAAACTTCTTCAGGGAGCTCAATCCTCAAAATCAGGAACACTCCATGTTAAACATCGAACAGTTTCATGTCTTATTGATGTCCCTAGATTGCCATGTAACAGACACTTTCATCATCATCATCATCACAGCCCCTAAAAGTCCACTGCAGGTCTTAGGGCCTCTTCCACGAAAGGGGAGGTTATTATCATAATCTCCACGATTGGCAGGCGGGTTGGAGATCGCAGTGTTTTGAATATAACAATGGAAAATGCTGCTGCCCATTTTCCACACTACGGAGACTTGATCTTTTGCCTCGAAAACATTAGTCGCTTTGTACGACACCCATGAGTGTAAGGGGTTGGTGCTATTCTACTCTGCCGGACACCACACGGCCAACAGACACTTTAACAACACAAAATAGATAAAAAATACGAGGGGTTACTAAAATAAATGTTTGAACCTCCATCACTTATGCGTTTTCATGTTTTATCGATCTCATGTAGTTGACTGAGTATGGGTAAATACCATGTGTAAGTATGTATGTATGTGACCTTGCGTATTAAGCATCACATTATTTACTACGGTAAAGCAGATTGCGCATAAATTGAGTATTATATAAGGCTTTGGTATAAGCACGGTATACTAATACTGTCGTATAAGTATCTACTTACCAGTGGTGTAGTTGCAAACCCTAACTTTTAGGTGTTCCTCGTAAACACATGCACATTTCTTTCCAGCCGATCTTTTCTTGACAAACAATTCATGATGGACAACTAATTATATACCTTAAGGGGCTTCTAAACAAGCATATTTTTCACTGTAATATGTGTCTGAAAAACAGTCGCCGGTGTCACCGACAACAACTGCCAAACACTTTTTCTATTGTTGTTTCAGTCGCCCTCAATTTTCGTGGCATAGTGCATAAAATTCGCACGGTAGAATTCTCGATCTGGTACTAAGCAACGCCTCGGTGTCAGTATCAGCATGCCTCGAACCACTGGTGCCTGAGGATCCGCATCACCATGTATTTCAAACCATTGCCCGCTATTAAGCAATGTGCATACTCCTATTATAAGGGCAATTATGAGTGTATTCGCAAACATTTACTTGAATATAATTGGTCATATCTCCTCAGTAAGTGTGACGATATAAATGTTGCAAAACACTTTTTCTATTGTTGTTTCAGCCGCCCTCAATTTTCGTGGCATAGTGAATAATTTTCTCAAAAATGTTTTATCATGGATGGGCTATTATTGCCGGTTTAGCACTATATATATGGCCCGTTTAGAAGCATCTTTAAAGTATGGTCAGAAGCGCTAAGTGCGCTCGAAAAGCTTTGCTGTAGTCCGTATAGATGGCGTCCACTTGATCTCCCATATCTAAATGATGAGTCAAGTAATCAAGAAATACGGCCAAGTTTGAAACTGCTGATTTGGCTCTCAAAAAACCATGCTGGTTTACGTTGAAGATTTGTTTACAGTTGTGGTATAAACTATTAAAGACAATTTGCTCAAAGACTTTAGGTATTTGACATAGTTTGGAGATTGATCTGTAATTTTCAACCTGATCTTTCGGTCCTTTTTTATGAATAGGGGTGATAAAAGCAGCCTACCACCGATCGGGTACAATGCCTTCCGTAATTGAACGCTTAAACAGCATCGTGATAGGCACAGCAAGTTCACTTTCACAATTAATGATGAAAACTGCGGGTAGTCCATCTGGACCCGCTGATTTGAAGGTATCAAGACCAGACAACAGTTGGACCACTTGGTCAGTATCAATGTCAACAGACGACAAGTCACCCACTGAATCTGCCCTATCAACGCCAGCAGTGAAGGTTGATGAGCCACCAGAGTTGATAAACGTGGAGTTAAAATACGACGAAAATAGCTCGGAAATGCCATTGCCAACACAGCTATTCAGATCTCCAAGATCCATGTTCGACGGAATGGCATTACTTGATCCATCACGTTTATTATTAATAAAGGACCAGAATTTTTTCGGTTCCACAGATATTGATTTATCTATATTGTCTATATAGTCGTTGAAATACTTTATCTCCATACCATATATTTTGTACTTGTTGAAAAATTTTGATGTTTCTTTGATGACCTTGATCAAACCAGCAGTGTACCAAGCCGGGTACTTACAACCTTGGACCTTTTTTAAAGGTATGTATCTATACCTAAGTTTATATATAATTGCATAAAATAAATCGAGAGCAACATTTATTTCATAAATAGGTAAGCGTAGGTTTAATATTGAATGACGCGTGATGTGGATCCTCAGGCACCAGTGGTTAGAGGCACGCTGATACCGACACCGAGGCGTTGCTTAGTACCAGATCGAGAATTCTACCGTGCGAATTTAGGGTTGAGTTAAATTGCTGTAGGTTGCATAAATGCATGGTGTCGATTAGTAAACTCGTCTTGTCGGATAAATCATCAGCCTGAAGACCGCCATCGGACCAAACCCACCTTAATCCACTCATTTTGAAGTCACCTAATATTAAGAACTTGTCATCGGGGTTGTTGTTCACAATTGATAGCACATTGGAGGGAAAATTATCAACTTGTATCGCGAAAGAATTACCACGACTCTGGGGGCAAAGGTAAACAGTACAAATATGTAACTTTGTGCTCAACTTACTGTTTGCACTGCTAGGTAGATGCACAGTCACCCATAAATCCTCCGCTGATGAACCCCAACAGGTACTCAGGGTTACACGGAATTCATTTTTGACCGCAATGACCACACCACTTCCCCTACTCTGCCCTGTAAGTTCACAATCGCGATCACGTCTCTAACACGATATCTATTGTCAAAAAGTTCACTGTCATAAATACCTTCCGTCAACCACGACTCCGTTAACGTTATAACGTCGTAATTCGTGCGTAAAAGATTACGTAAAAAAGTATTAGTCTTGGTACGTAGCCCGCGGACATGTTGATGATAAATATTTATGGGATCCATTAATATAATTCGACAAAACTATAATTCAAATTAGTTATCAATTTTATGTAAGAAAAATATGGCGAGAATTGCAGCACTACCCCGTGATCCACTGAACTCAAGTATAAGTAGTACAAAAAGAAAACAGTAATTAAAGTATAGTACATATAGATATATACCATCCGCAACCATATTGGCCTATAAAATATTAGTTTCATACACATGCCAACCTCATGAGAAATACATTTACTTAAAAGTAATATCTTAAGATTATGATTATATCGTAATGGCCGGGAGTGGGAAAGAGACGGGCATAGTTCACGAACAAAAGCGCAGCGAAGTAGCAATGATCCCACCGTGCAGCGACTTGATGTAAACAAAGCGGTTCTCAAACTTCTGAGTGGCCGGACCCTCCGCCTATTTATGCTATTTTTAATAGATCCACTTCCGACTGTATTCGTAGTATTTTTGATGTGGGGTCCCGCCGCACTAGAATCTTTGAATGATCCACCCAGACATATTGAAAATTCTTATCCTTGGCTAATGAATTAGCTTTAGCGAGTAGCCGTTTATTGTGTGGGGACAAATGATGGTTAATGTAGACCCTGCCAGTGCCCTGGAAACCGATGTCAGCGTCACACAGTTTCTTGTGCTCACGTCCAGCGGCCACGAAGTTCTCCTTAGCATATCTGTTCGTGAAGGAGACGATAATCGGTTTGATGGAGTCCGTTGATTCCTTTTTTACAGGTAAACGCGTAATAAAGTTAATTTTATCCTTGACTATCGCATAATCAACCTTCGATCCAAGTTTGGTAAGTATTTCGAAGAGGTTTTCATTATGATTCTGAGGAATTCCTCTAATTTCCGCGTTATTGGAACGTAACCACTGATCTTTATTCAATGCATCCATTTCTAAAACTTGAACTCTCGCTTCGAGTGAGATAATGTCCTGGTTCTCCATAATTTGAGTCTCTTCAACTATTGTGAGTCTCCGATCCATCTCATTCACCGTCAATATCATCTCCATTGAAGAGCTTTTCAGAGTATTAAGATCCGCCTTGATCTCCTGAACATCTTTAATGAGTGAGCTTAGCTGCAGTAGTTGCTCTGATAAGCCATCAAAACGCTCCATTATCTGCTCTAAGCCAGGTGTTGATTGGGTGGGGTTAGCACCAGTCTTGCAAGTAGTGCATCGCCATACACTTTTCTTTTCAGCGCCGTCTCCTGTAACCAGCCTCACTGGTTCCCGAGCACTGGAAGTGGAAACTGCCCTCCTTACAACGTGCACACGACACCATGGTAGTGAAAGTTTGAGAAACTTTGACTTCGCGCTAGCGACCGAGAGAATGACAGAGAAATGGGCCGGGGCGACCGCTTGCACCGATGACTCTCGGGAGTCTGATGCAAGCAGTTTATTTAGACATAGACATAGACATAGACATTATTTATTTTGACATCACAATACTCATAATACAAAACTCATTGAGTAAGTTACATTTGTATATCCAAATTTAACATATATATATATATATATATATTTAAAACCTACTTAAATAAAGCGATTCGAATATGGAGTAATGCGATGTCAAAAAGGGCCCGACTCAGCATTAGCTGCAGCAGAACGATGCAGCGCTGATTTTCAGCCGGACCTTATCGGTGTGGAGATTTCATTTCGCTAATTTATTTACTAAATTAATAAACTTAATAATAAGGCAAGGACTCAATATTTGGAACTTTGTTATTATACTTTTAATGAAATTTTGAAATTTTATTTATAATTTTATAGTAAATATCGCAACAAACTTATTTCGCATTGTTCAAGGAATCAGATGTTTTGCCTTGTGGTGTAAGGAATTCTAATAATGAAAAGATATGGGAATAAGCCATGAGATAGACAGAGACAGACTTATTATCTATATCAACATTTTTATAATGATACCTGCCGATTCAATAGATAAATACACACAAGCCTGCATCCCTTTAATAGCTATCTTATCACCAAATTCGTGGATAACGATATTCGTATAAAATTAGCATCCTATTCATATCAAGCCATTGTGTTAACTAGTGTGGTGGGAGCTAATTACTAATAAAAAAATAATATACAATTAATATTAAAACAATGGCTAGTTTTCGTTTAATTCTGTGTGTCTTTTTCATAGCGATCTTAAATTTTCACGCAAGTGGTAAGATTTTAATATTATCATATAAATTCGGAATTTTGTAGGATGTTTGGATGTCTGTTACTACGGCACGCAAAAACTGAAAAACAGATTTCGATGAAATTTAGCAGTAATGTAGCTTCGTTAGTTCTAGTTCTAGAATCTAAAGTGCAGTAATAGCAAAAATGACGTTTCGAGAAAACAGCGTTTATAGTTTCAAAACAATTAAAACAATAAAATAAACACATCATTTAAAACTGTTAATAATATTTGAACGGTTACAAATTGAAGCAAAAGGTGATTATTTAAAAAAAAAAAGAAAATTGGGCAACTTAAATTATTAAAATAAATAAATAAATGTCTTTTATTTTTTAGTTTTACAGACTGATATTCTCATAACATTTCTTATTTTACCCTCTGTTACTGCAACCAGATTTTTTGTTAAACGTTTTTGAAATCCCTTAACCTGCAGTTATAATTAATTTTGTCAGTTTTATGTCTAAAAATTAAAAGTTCGGTACTTACGGTTTAAGAAACCTTTTGATATTATGATTTTTATTAAATATCAGTAGCAAATGCCCTACTTAACTAACAGAATACAACAGACAAACAATACTAATTTGAATGGTATTGTGTTCCTGACGGTGAGTAAGACCTCAAGTTCTCCATGGGGTGTGGAATCGGCTTTTGTAGTCGAGGGGCGTATTTAACTAAAAATTGCTAAATTACCTATTACTGCATTTTAGGCTCAGGTGATCCCAGGAACAAGTCCGGAACGTAAAAACCAAATTTTACGCGGCCAAAGTCGCGGGCAAAAGCTAGTACCTATATATATCATTAATTGGTTAGCATTGTATTATGGGAGCCAGATAAAATATATATTCCTTTTATTCCTTTTATTATTCCTTTAGGTCATAATTTTTATACTACTTCTTTTTATTTAAAACTTCTTTAAAGTTTACAGAATTTCTGAGAAAACCGTGAGAGACCGCCAATAATTTCTAAAAATGAAACAAATAACTAAACCAAACATTTAATTTATATTTTTTCGCAACAGCGGGAGCCCGGCAGTGTTACCAATGCATCAATTGTAATGACGTAACAGATCTTGAGCCTGCAATATGCCCACCTAGACCCATCGTTACACCGCCGCCTGAAGAAAATATCACTGAAGAGGATACTGTAGAAGTCTCTGAAACTGAAGAAAACACCACTGAAGAGGAGACTGTAGAAGTCTCTGAAACTGAAGAAAATACCACTGAAGAGGAGACTGTAGAAGTCTCTGAAACTGAAGAAAATACCACTGAAGAGGAGACTGTAGAAGTCTCTGAAACTGAAGAAAACACCACTGAAGAGGAGACTGTAGAAGTCTCTGAAACTGAAGAAAATACCACTGAAGAGGAGACTGTAGAAGTCTCTGAAACTGAAGAAAACACCACTGAAGAGGAGACTGTAGAAGTCTCTGAAACTGAAGAAAATACCACTGAAGAGGAGACTGTAGAAGTCTCTGAAACTGAAGAAAATACCACTGAAGAGGATACTGTAGATGTCTCTGAAACTGAAGAAAATACCACTGAAGAGGAGACTGTAGAAGTCCCTGGAACTGATACCACTGAAGAAAATACCACTGAAGAGGAGACTGTAGAAGTCCCTGGAACTGATACCACTGAAGACAATACCACTGAAGAGGAGACTGTAGAAGTCCCTGGAACTGATACCACTGAAGACAATACCACTGAAGAGGAGACTGTAGAAGTCCCTGGAACTGATACCACTGAAGAGGAGACTGTAGAAGTCCCTGAAACTGAACAGAGTACCGAGGAGGAATTAAATGGAAATCCTGGAGCTGGAAGAATCGGTCCTGATGGGGAAACTGCTGAAAACCCCGCAAAGGAATCTGGAAGCTTAAATCCGGTAAGTAACGAATAATCTATAACTTCAATGACGTTTTGATCAACAATTTATTCTTGTATCACTCACCTATTCTATTACTGATCAATAGGTAGCTAGCTACTTGAAGAGTAGATGTCATAACTACTAAATGGTTCCAGTTAAGAATTATAAGGACAGGCAACAAGATTTAGGTAGGTTTGCATTAATTCTCATAGCAAAATGTCGAATATCTCCAACGCCACTCTTGTGTAAAAAACATATTCAATGCCAAATTATAAAATTATAATAAAATAGAAAAGCTTTATTACATCAAAGACGCCACGACACAAAATTATCGTCTATTTTGCATTTTTCTCATAAATCATGCAATAAGTAAGTCTTACAGGTTGATATCTATTAGATACCATTTGTTGGGTATATACCATATAGGTATTACAATATTGATCAAAACGAACAGTCCATAGAACATGATATGGAAAGATAGTAATGAAGGACATCATGCGGCTACGTCTAGATGAGATGACTTGTGTAGTTCAAAACTAATATTTGTCTATACATATCAGGCAGGCCGTAAGCTTATTTGCCACCTTAGTGGTATAAAAAAAATCATGACGACTTGAATAATTGATACTGTGGCGACATCTATCGCTCCACCACTCCAATAGGGAAGACTCAACGATACTCGAGTACACGACCCCAAGGTTGGCAAGCATCCGCACATAGATGGCGCTGACCGTTCTACATCGCGCTAACGAAATGTGCCAACTCCGCGGCATATATACAACTTCCGACGATCAACCGTCGGACCCTTGGTCCCCCTGGTCACAACACCCGGCCAGGTGGGTAATTACCCTTTTCCACCTTTACCACCAATCAATGTCCGCGCGGATCTCCGCGGAAAGAAACATTTCTTTGCATGTTATTATTATATTGCATTTATTTGATTAAAACCCCTACTTACAATATATAAATTGTAAATACGAAGAAAGTATTTGCTAATTTATTATTCATGTTAATTTCAGAGTGCATCACGTTACCGAGCTTCCCCTCACGTGTTACTAAGGACCTTAAAACAAATGAGAAATGACGACGACGACGCCAGCTGCATAGTCACCGTCTCCGAAAGTGAGTCTAACGTTTATCATAAGTTGAACCACGTCTTCTATGCCGATCGACTCTGTGCATCTTGCATCCATTGTCTCTCTACGACCCTTGTTAGGTAGTCCGGCCATTTCATGGGAGGCCGGAACGCACTGCGATTGCCGGTAGGAGGTCTCAGTACGTGGTCCCCTCGAGAATATTTTCACTCCATCTCGACTATGTGGCCTGCCTCTTGCTAAATCAATATTGAGACTCTGAAACCTATGTCGGTGAACTTAGTTCTGCTACTTTTATGATCATTTCTGATCCTATCCCGTAGATAAACTCTTCTCTCTCTCTTCTAATGAGTCTTAGCTTACTATCCATTGGAGCGGAGAGGAGCAAAGCGGAGCGGAGCTGGGCCAATATTAACCAATCTCTGAAGCGGAGCAGCGATTTTCTTGGTTGCAATACAATTATATTGGTCAGTATTGGCACAGCTCCGCTCCGCTCCCCTTCGCTGCAGTGGATAAGCAGCCTAACTTTATGTACTTGTGCTTTATGCGCTTGAACTTCGGTTTGTGAAATGTAGATTATAAATTCTTTATCAAATAAATAGTTTCGGAATTGATTTTAATTCATAATAAATGGGTAGTACTTACCTATAGTTAATATTGATATCAATACTAACGACTCATATAATGTATGATATATAATATATTTCAGATCCTGAGACAGGGGAGAGCCAGACCGATCGAGGATGTGTTTACATAAACGAAGACGAAGTGCAGGATGATGAAGCCAGATGCATGGAGTTCATCGGCGAGGGCTTTGAATTGCAGGATTGTCACATATGCGACAGAGATGGTTGCAACTCTGCGGGGAAAGCAGCTGGTGCAGTTCTTCTACTTGCGATAACCCTAGCCATTAATCAGCTACTTTAAACGTCTACAAGGTGGAAGACAACTCTTTTGACTCTTTTGAGTTGTAACTAGTACATGTGAAGCATTGTGCCTACCAAACACTTAGATATGCTCATTATTCTGTAGTAGCTGTTACAGAGGAAGTGTTTCACATAGTCAGGTACCTATTTTCGAGGAGGTAGGCAGGCATCTTCATTTATATGGATTTTTATTCTCGCAACCGGGATTGCTGCTAAGAAAAGTAAACACGTAAATATTTTGAATGCAAAAGACCATCTTCTTAAAAAGTTAATAATTTTAGACTTCAGTTTAAAATTATTCAATTAAATAAAGTAATAGCTTCAGTTCTATCCCCGGGCCCACGTGCACAACCGGGACTTAAAGCGAAGATTATGATATGAGTAAATTTGAGTTTCTCATAATTAAAAACCTCATAGGTACCTCATACTTACCTATGTTTCAAAATAATTAATTAGAAATAAGTAGGTATACCTATATTTAATATACAAATAATTAATTATTTATTTATTTTTCTCTTTTGAACCTGTGATCTGTTTAATAAAATTTGTAGAAAAAGTGAGTTTGGTATTTTTTTATAATTTATGGAGAAGGAAGACCAAGGGCAACTTTCTTGAAGGTTTTAATATAGTATCGGGTTGCGGCTTGGTAATACCGTTGCAGTATCAGTATCCAAAGAGTTATAAATACCGTGTACAAAGCTCTTTGTTTAGTATGGTTGCCCAAACCAAGTATAAACAATGCAGCTTCATACCTGCGCCATTTTCCTACATATAAGTAACTAGTGGACCAGGCGTACTTAGTTCGTGTACACCTACTTTTTTACCCCTACTTACCCTTTTTTTCATGGTTATAAACCTTCCTCTTGAATCACTCTATCTATTTTTGGGAACCGCATTAAAATCCGTTGCCTAGTTTAAAAGGTCTAAGCGTACTATACATAAGTAAGATTTATCTTAATTTCGACGTACCACAAAGTAAATGTCTGGCTGTTACTGCACAGCAAAATCACATTTTAATTAATTTTATTAACTCGTGCGTGATTAGTTGGTATTTTAGCAGACTTGATTTACTGATGTAATGGCAGGTAGGGATGAGCGAGGAGTAAAGTCAAAAGTCAAAAAATCAAAACAAAACACGTTTACTTACGCTTAGATAAAATTCAAAATGGCCTATTAGACCACGCGATGTTCAATCTGTTTTAGTAAGTCTACGTGTAGTGTAATTAGATTCAGTCATGTTAGTCAGTCTAATTAGTCTGTTCAAGTGTTTTCAGCCGCGCTAGACTGAATATCGCGTGGTGTGATAAGAGTTAAACCGTTTAGTCAGCGCGCGGTTTAGTGTTGCCGCCGGCGAAACAACAAAAAGTCCGAAAACGAATCAAAATTTATTCTTAAAATTAAATTTAAATTTGATGTGAACTTGATGTTGATATTAAAAATGATTATTTATTTTGTTTATAAGCAAGTTATTTATTAAATTTTATTTTATTTTCAAATGCCTATAAGGAATACTAAATGTTTATCTACGTAGGTAACGATATCACTACAATCGTTAATAATAATAATAATCCTGGACAAATTCACACAGCGCCATCTAGCCCCAAACTAAGCAAAGCTTGTACTATGGGTGCTAGCTAACTGATATACTACTTTTATACTATTAATCGTTACTGCTACAATATTGAAATGAAAGGACGAAACACCAGCTGAGCATTATTAAACAGTAAGTTAGTCTAAATTCTCGAGACTAAATATCGCGTAGTCTAATAAGCCCTTAATTTCTATTTCCTCAAACATAGGAATCGAGTAAATAAGATGCCCAAATACTTAACAATTGCTTAAGAAGAAAATACATTTCACCAATCGCTAGGAAACAACTATCGCCGTTACGTAACGCTTAAAGATAGGAAGTGGACTGGGCAGTGCTTAGTCCCTAGGCATCGCCTAAAATGACAGTTGCGTTCTATCTCCCACAGAAAACTTATCTGACCCGATGGCCGAAACTGGAACTAAGATTCACTATTTTTAATGTCACTTTCTTGTCAACAACAGCGACACGGCCACCAGTTTAGATAAGTTTGTGGCACTCTACAGTTTACCAACATTACAAAACGAAGCCATAGGTAAATCTCGCCTAGAGGTAGAGGTTTGGTAAAATATATCAATGGGACATTTTCCGAGAGCCGATTAAAAAGAAAAAAAAATTCTAATAATTGTAATAAATGGCGTCGATTAGGCACGATTCTCAAAAATAAATCACAAAGACACCGTCAGACGTATAAAAATGTAAATATTTGGCGCTTTCTTTTCAGAAAAGGACTTAACTAAATATTTTTTCACAAAACACTAAGTAACTACGGTTACCAAATTCAATACTTAAGAATCCTGCCTAAGCAGCGCCATCTAGTGAGGCACGGCCGAACTACACTTTTTGCTTTTTAAAGTAGCGATCTGAAAATCCCCCATTGGCTAAGGCCATTCCTAAAGAAAAGAGTTTCCTAGTCAGATAAGGCATAATTGGAGTTAATGAAAACGGATGTTAATCTAAAATATGGAACATCTCCGCAATCAGTCTTCCTTTGTCTAATCTATCTGTTTACCCGACTGCGACAGAAGGAGGGTTATATTTTGCTAGCGTATGTATGTAGGTATAATAAATAATTGTTGAACCTATGTCAATTTGATTAATAATTATTATTCTATACTCATTTGTCAAACATAAAATAATTTCAATATTATATTTAGAAATGGTACTGCCCAATCTAACAGCCCCATCTTCGTTCCAACATTTTGCTTTAAAATTTGTTGTGCGCACTCTCCCTTACTATCTTTTGATAAATACAACCTAAAAGTATTCAAATCCAAAGTAAAATGCTCCTTTTTTGATAAGAGTGCTTCACCAGACCACAGTTGCTTAATATTAGACATCCCAAACATTCTGTAGTCCACGCAAACGAATTCGAGGGCACAGCTAGGTAATCAATAAAAAGTAACCACCGTAACTAACTGCCTACATGCTAGCACGCACGTGTACGATAACAACGACGTATAGATAAGTAACGAAAATATCGAGACTCATATCACGTTGTCAAAGGATAACGATAAGTTAATTCCAGTTATAAACGGTAATAGCTATAATAATCAATATTCTCATACACGTACGTAGGTACTGCAAGCAAGGGTAGGCAGAGGGATCAATCGTGCGCACCCATTCGTAGATCTACCTAACGCTTATTCGCGTAACGATATGTTAGATGAAAGAAACACAAGCTTTTTCTAATATTCGTTCATATGTGCCAGAAAATGTTTGCACGGCCTAGATACGATGCATCCACCGTGCTGTCACGTGCAGTGTCTTGTAATGATTAATATGCAATAGAAACAGTGTTGGACGTAACATACAGAACTGAAGACACCAGCGTTCGCGGATTTGGAGTCCGAGCACGATGCTTCGACCACGACTTAGATTCATAGGAACGAAGCTTTAAAAAGCGTTTCAAGGACTACAATCTTCCATTTGGCTTTTAAGTTACTCCGAGTCAGGCCCTCTGCCCGTGTACAGTCGGCTTTCGCAAAACCAGGAGCCCTACTTTGAATGACTGCACAATCTCAAACGGTGTGAACTCAAAACAGTAGTTGACACAATTACAGGGCACCTCCCCTTGAATAAACTACTGCACATAATCGGTGCTACGGGCAGCCCCCTGTGCAGGGCCTGTTTAGCAGCTGAGGAAACGACGGCTCACGTGGTCCTGGAGTGTGAGGTATGAGGGACTAAAGGACCAGAGAGCCAAAACCTCACTATGAACAGGTTCCCTTCGACAGATCTGTGAACGTCCTAAGAGACTAATAGACTTCTGGAAGGAGCTGGGCTGGCTATCGTAGCCGGTTCTCAATCCAGCGTAAAGGACCGACTTTGAGTCCAAATGCTGAAAATGGGAGCCTCTTACCTAACCTAAACCTACTTTTGAATCGCTCGCTTCGATTTGAACAGTTTTCAATTTTTATTTCGGCAAAAATTTCGATATTTCGGTGTATGATGCTGATTTTCCCTATTTTTGAGCCATATTCTTTCGATTTTGCCAATGTAATTTAAAAAATATTGAATTTTTCATACTGAAAATCAAATTTAAAACCGTTTGAACCGAGGCGAGCGATTCAAAAATAGTTAATCACACATATCGAGTGGCGAGATTGTTGCGGTGCTAAGTTCGACTAGCCTCAAAGTACTAAACTGTCACCCATCCCGTTCCTGGACACTGCGAGCGTTACTTTACCATGGCTATTGGTTTCGCAACCACGACGCCACTGGCCTAGTGCCGAGTGGCTGATAATAACAGCGAGATCGTGTTTGTATTGTTTTTTGGATGAGTTGTCCAGAAGTGTCAAAACTTTTCTTTTTAATGCATGTACTTACTTATGTTTTAGGTGCAATGATCTAATATAATATCTTCATCAGTTTTTTTAGCAAAATAGAGTACATGAAGATGGTAATCTTATCGGTTAGACCCTTGGTAAACCACACTCGGCCAACGATATTAGAAGGCATCGAGTGATTAGCTTTGTTGCGGCGCTGACGTTCGAGGAGCCTGAGGCGCTGTTCTAATTAGTAAACGGTCGTACGACGGAGATTGTAGTATAGGATAGGTGTCGTGTCGTACAATGTCGCAATGCATCGTACCGCGCTGTATCGTATGACACGGTAGATCAAGTCAAGCTCTTAAGATGGAGGAAAACATCGTCATGAAACCTACACATTCCGGCGACTGAAAGAGTAACCATGATTCAATCTGGTCAGGTAACCTTGGTAGCAGAGTCACGGAGGTCAGATGGCAGTCGCTCCATTGTAATTATCTGATCTCAAACCGGTTAAACCGGACCCTGGGACCTCACACGCACTACCGGGTCATTAAAACGCCAAGATGATTTTTATTTTGCATTTATTATTATAAGCCATCGCTGTTCCACTGCAGGGCAAATGTGTTCGTTCCCCTGTCAATCCCCAAAAAAATAGTCCAGCTCTCCATCCGGGCTTACTTCTTTCTTACGATTTTTGGGGCCTACTTAGTGGCAACTTTAGCCCATAATTTGTAAGTATTGTATTAATACCCTTCGGTTTCGACCTCTGTCGCGAGCGAACGTATGCGAGTTTGTTGTGCGATTTTTAAATATTTTTATTTAAATTCGTAATAACCGACCAAATTGTATTAATTTGAGGCTTGTAACACCACGCACCCAAACGACGAAGTACGCATAGTACCGCCGACGGTCACTAGATGGCACTGACCAAAATCCTACATCGCGCTATCAAATGGGCGCCCGCATGTCAACATATAGTTCGCGGCTACATTCGAGGTTTGAGATTCGATCGACCACCCTAGTGTTCCTTACTACTAAGAGCAGTCGGATTCCCGCCACTCTTAGCTAGACCCCGATTCTTTGTTCAATATACACCGTTTCAACATCTGGCTGTTTGTTACTGCGTCGCCCTGCATTCCCCTCTTACAGGCTTATAATAAGGTTGCGATGATATCCCTCCTATTTTTGTACGCAAATGTGCCGCCTGCTTAAGTTTTTCACGGAGCGATACCGCCGTGTGTCCATTCTAACAGTTTTTAGCTAATTGTTTGGGTTAATTGTTTATGATCAGGTATATCCCGTCGTTAAGCGCAGTGTTCCTCACGCCCAACATGGATTCATTCGCAAAAGATCAACCATCTTTAACTTAGCCGAATTTGTGGACACTGTTGCCAAGCATCTTGATGGGGCCGCCGGGTTGACGTAGTTTACAGAGACTATTCAAAATGTTTTGATAGGCTTTGCCAGAACACGATTTTAAATAAGCTAGAACAAGTCGGAGTACACGATGATCTGCTGCAGTGGTTTGAGTCATACCTTCGCAATAGAAGGCAGGCTGTCAGGCTTGGGTTGGTTACCGCTCTCAATTTACTGCCATTCCCCCCGGAGTGCCCCTCACTTAGTCTTAGGCTCTCTGGGTCCTTTAATGTTTAATATTTGTCTAGTCGATATATGCAGACGATACCAAAATGTTTATGCCTATTCGGCGTCCTACAGACTGCACATTACCACAAGAGGACCTGGATGGCGTCTCAGAGTACTGTACAGAGTAAATGTCAAACGATCTCTTTCACTAGACAGAGAAGTACAAACACCTACTCCTATAAGTTGGACGGTAGCATAATTGATAGGGTATAACCAAGTCCGGGATCTGGCTATAATTCTTAACTACAAATTGACCTTTATTGCACAATATGAGTACATCGCTATTAAGGCAGTAAAAGTGTTGGGCTTCATATATAGAGCGTGTAAACCTCTTAACTCAGCTGCAGCATTTAAAACTCTCTACATTTGAGTGTGCATTACCTGTGTGGTCTCCAATTTACGCCAACCACTGTGGTATATTGGACTCCATACAGGAAGCGTTCCTTAGGCGTTTTAACTACATTGTTAGGTGCGAACGCTTGATATATGATGAGTGGCTGATTAAATACAAAATATTTTCCCTGGAGGATAGGCGTTTGATTGCAGATATTAGGTTTCTGCGGGGGATGCGCGCGCGCGTCGTGGAGGTCGCTGGCCTCGCCGGCTCGATTATGGTCGAGTACGGAGCGGCTACGCATTGGGCTTACCCATAAATAGAGCCATTGATGCGTATGAAGCTCGCTTCTCCCGTACGGTCAATATATTTCTACTGTGGCGCACACACACACACCCAAACACCAGCATATGTAAACAAGTGGTCGCGTGAGTATAGCCTACAATTCGGTTCTTTACTTTTATTTTATAAATACCCCTACCTAATGTAACTCACAAATAGAAGAGTAGGAGCTATACCGGCTGGATAGTAATATTTAAATTAATGGTCAACTTTTTCATATTCTTTTTTATTTTGCAGATCTTAATTGACACATGCTTATTTTGTAATGTATTTTTATGATAAATTTTATGTTGCAGTGCCATCTTCTCCATTTGAGTTGTGGACATCGAGGGAGAATAGTGCATTAAGCACAGTTTCTTGTGCTACACTTTTGTAATAACTAGTATCAAGCATGGAAGTACGTACTCATGTGTATCGATATTGCATATCCGTCTCGTCTCGCACCGCGGTAAAGTCGGGTTAGGTTTTTTTTGTAACTAGGCTGGGCATCCTCCCAACGCAGCGGTTAAAAATAAGGCCAACAAAAATTATCTTCGATAGCTTTAGTAAGAAGCCACCAGATGGCAGACAAGGCAGTCGCTCGCCAATACTGCTGACGTGTACTGCCTTCGCTATAGCCGCAGCTCTTTTGAGGGGTCTGGTCCCCTTACACTCATGGCTGTCGTACAAGGCGACTAATGTTTTCGAGGCAAAAGATCAAGTCTCCGTAGTCTGGAAAATGGGCAGCAGCATTTTCCATTGTTATATTTAAACACTGCGATCTCCAACCCGCCTGCCAAGCGTGGAGATTACGGCAATAACCTCCCCTTCCGTGGAAGAGGCCCTAAGTCCTGCAATGGACTGTTACAGGCTGTGGTGATGTGATGATGATGAGTATTGTATCGGCTGCTTTTCTTTTTTGAACTTGGAATAAAGTGAGGTGTTCCTTTTTGAGTACCTAATCAAATTCACAGAGGTCCAATGTATATTATGTTATGGGAAATGTGATGTGATGAGAGCGTCGGTGGCCGAACGGTTAAGGTATCCGACTTGTAAGCGAACGAATAAATCTGGTTCAATTCCCGCTGAGGCCATGTACCAATGACTCTTTTCTGAGTTATGTACAATAGTTGAACACTAACCGATGCTCTTACGGTGGGGAAACCTGCACATTTAGGCCACTCAACATGTAATCATGATCCAATCTGGTCAGGTTCCTCTGGTAGCAGGGTCACGGAGATCGCTCCACTGTAATTACCTGATCTGCCAAATCGTGGATCATGGTCAAGGCGGATAGGGGCCCGCGTGTGCGAGGACACAACCGGGACATTAACACAAAGATGATGAGATGATGAATAGTCCCTTATCTGGCCCGGATAGTTCACTTTCGGAAACCAGCGCCATCTTTTATTATGTTATTAAGTATGTTATTCTGAATAAATAAGCCGGGAGACAATCTCTAAAGTGCTTGGTTCTCCAGCTGTGACGTCATCAACATGGCCGCCGCCGCGTTTTAAAATTTGCCTTTAAAACAAACTGTATTTAGAAGTGTGTGTGGGGCATCAAATGAAGCAGAATAAAATGTGCTACAATATTGTCCATACATTGAACTATGTGAAAATTATAGTTTGAGAGATATTCTTGTTATTATAAATATTTTGCAAAAAATAATTACGTTTGTATTTTTTACAGCTTTACGGGTAGCTTAAGAATAAATGAATGTACCAAGATAATAAAGACACATTATTAAGCTATACAAAACAATTTTTATAATTGCAATCATATAATAAACATGTAAGATATTTCAATTTTTCTCCGTAACCGATTTGAATTCGTAATAAATACTTACCTAGAATATGAATTAGCGTCTTAGCGTGTAAGTCATGTTGATTTAGGGAATGGTAACATTAGATATTGTTTTTCGATTGCTACTGTACTGTCCTAGCTAAGATAAATATGTAGGTATTACCTATCAGGCTTTACTTATAAAACAATTTACAAGGGAAGTTTATGCTGATATGCTGGTGGACAGCTGGGCGCAGTCAGTCCCAGCCGCAGCGTACCCGCTTAGGTACTTACCGTTGTACGCAGCGGCCAGCGCGCATGCGCACCCACGATCGCAAGAGACAAAAGAGCAGGACCCCCCGAGGTGGTTTTTGCAATTGCCGTACCTCTGCCTGTTTTTTGACAGCGGCGCAAACACCAAATCTGCACGTCTTCCCGATAATAAAGCCAGTAAACCTTTCTCGTACTTTGGTCAGTGTTCTTTTTACCCCTAGATGTCCACCTGCTACACCATCTTATATCTCCTGAAGAACGTCTTGCACCTTAACCTGTGGAATAACTACCTAAAGGTGGTACTCACTGCCGTTAGGCTTTTCCCATTTTCGGTAAAGTATACCGTTCTGCAGGATACAGCTGTCCCATTGGCCCAATACGCTTTGGTGATAGCGCTTATAGGTGCCACTTCAGCCCATCTTGGTTTCTTCGCACCACGTTCTTTCCATGCGATGATTAGCCAGATATCTTCATCATCTTCTTGAAATTCCCTCATAGCTTCATTCTCCCAGGGTCATGAAGGGCTTGCCCTTGTAAGCCTAACTGGAAATTTCTTCAATTCCTGTTTAACACAGTGCTTACATTCCTCCGACCAAGGCCTCCTTGACAGAGCGTCAGCAGCTCGGTGGGGTGTTCTGTGACATAGTCAAACTCCTGCAGTTGCTCGAGATATCGGGCAACCTGTTCTTCTGAGTTTTTAAATTGTAACAGCCACTTAAAGACAGCGTGATCATTACGGAGGACGAACTGCCTGCCGACATAATACTTGTTGAAATATTGTTGTCTTTACCACAGCCAAGAGTTCTCTTCTGGTTAAACAATGGTTCCTCTTTGGTCTCGACAAACACTTACTGAAGTAAGCAATCACGACTTCTGCGGTGCCCTGTTTCTGTGATACCTAACACTCTTCTGATCGCCGTGTTGCTTGCATCTGTGTTGACGATAAACTGACCGCTGGGTTGTGGGTATATCTTAATATAGGTGATTCGCAAAGGCATTTTATCAGTCTTTGAAAGGAATTCTTGCAGAGCACATGCCAGCGGAATGGCTGCTTGTCTTCAATCATACGATGTAGTCGCTTTGCAAGAGAATCCTTTAACAAACCATCAGTAGTATGAGCACAGCCCTAGAAATGCCCGAACTTCCGTTCAGTCCTTTGGACTAGACTATTTCTGTAGTGTTTCAAATTTTTCTGGGTTTGTTTGGATACCCTCACTGGTGACCACATGACCGAGGTAGTTACTCAGTTGAGTTTTCTTCTAAATATATGGCATTTCTTCGGGTTTAATGTCAGGTCGGCATCCTTTATTTTACTTAAGACTTGTTCCAAGTTGCGCAAATGATCCTCAAAATCACGAGCCATGATAATGGCATGACAATGACAATCCAAATATACCAGGCGGGCATCTAACACTAATCCTGTATGTACATGCCGGTCTGCCACGCAAGAGGTCCCGGGTTCGATTTCCGGTCAGGCAGAAATTGAAATGATGAATTTTATTTTCTGTTACGGGTCTGGTTGTTCTATGTATAATAAGTATGTATTTAAATAGTTTATCAGTTATCTAGCACCCATAGCACAAGCTTTGCTTAGTTTGGGGCTAGATGGCGCTGTGTGAATTTGTCCACGAATATTTATTTTAGTCTTTCGAAAGTAGCAGGTGCGTTGCACAGTCTGAAAGGCATAACATTGAACTGCCATAGTTTCATCTTGGGAAGAGAAGATATCCAGGAAGCGTAGCAGATCTCATGGCGATCATGCTCTGCGAATAACCTAGGTTTCCTTTGCATCCATTAAGAGGTTCGGTAATAGCACTACTATTCTTAGTGTTCATCTCATCTGAGGTAGGTGTTGATTGACAATTTTTCATCCAGACAACTTCCTCGCATTTCCCAACAACATCGCCTTCATCCAAGCAAACGTCGTGGTCGTGCAGATTTACAACCCTTACCACTGACAAGAGTTATTGCTGTTATTAGTTTTCGAACCATTATTTTGTGGGCGCGCGGCGTATCCTTCACCAGTACACATCTAATCGGCTCGTTCTAAGTAGCCGATTGCAACTTTACCTTTACTTGAGCCTGTGCTCGTGCAGGTACTATAATTTTATTCAGGCATGTTACTTTTCCAGTGGTTCCTCTAAGTGTTAAGTGTCAAGTATCTTCTCATTACCACACTTAAAAATTCCATCAGTTACATCGATTTTGCAGTTATGTTTCTCTATGAAGTCTAGGCCCAAGATGCAGTTGTCCATAATTTCAGCCACTATGACCTTTTAAATGTACGCTGATACGACTACATACATCGTGACTGACATCTCCTCTAGGATGGGTATTGGCTGGCCGGAGAAGCTGGCAGAAAGAAACTGGCAGGTAATGTTCCTGATGCGTCCTGTTACAGCGTTCATCAAGTCCCGCTTGACTATTGTCCTGACCTTGAGGCTCCTGTACCAATCGTCATCTTGCAGTATACTTTTAGTTTTGCTTGCATTCAAGCATACTCTTGTGGGATGAAACCATGTTAAATTAGTCACATTGCCTAAACTCATTGCTTTTTTATTTAGTCATTAATTATCGCAATTTAAAACAATCGTATGGCGCTCCAAATGGTGCCCGTCGCTAGGGAAAAATTACAATATCTCGCTTCTTTATTAACCGATTGGAATTATAAAATAGTTTTGTATAGTTTAATAATGTGCGTTATTGTTATATGTTCTTAGTACATTATTTTGCTCTAAAGTTATCGGTTAAGTTGTTAAAAAATAAAAACGGAATTATTTTTTGGAAATTTTTAATATAATCTTGATTATTTAATTAATATAATTTGATATATTTAGAGATTGTCTCCCGGCTGTTTTTTATTCAGAATAACATACTTAAAAGCATACTAAAAGATGGCGCTGGTTTCCGGAAGTGAATCTTTTTTCAGTTAAGGGAAGGGACTATAATCACTTGGTCCATACATTAGAAGTTTGTGGTTAAATTACAAGTCGTTGTATTGTCTATAATATATACTCGTATATGTACCGCGGTGGCGGAAGGAGAGTGCTAGAGCCAAATTTACAATTTTTCGGAGTAATATTTAAGAAACTGGCGCAGTAAACCCAGCATATGGAGTGCAACCAGGTCAATTCGTTGTCTAATGTATCTTAATTATCAGTTTGCCCAACAGTTTCGTAGCACTGTTCATAATGACCCGGCCAATGTGATAGATAATGAACTTTAATAGTATAAATTACATTGGCTGATTTGACTTTAATACATTATTCATATTGCCTGCTCCATAAGATATCCACACATGCATTAGAAGTTTATGATTATATTACAAGTCGTTGTATTGTGTTGTGGCCCCATGCAAGTGATGCAATGTATGCTAAATTATCATATAAACGTCAATAAATAACGGCATTGAGCTGCAAATGCAGTTTTAATCCTGATTAGATTAGGTATAAATTAAATAAATAAAAATGATTTAGCATTTCGTTTAACTTGCAGTATATAGAAATAGGATTATATCAAATGCTCAACTCGGCAGAATTTCAGGCTGCATTACTACATAGGCCCCTCTCATGCTAGTTTGCTTCAGATGCTGGTACTGAAACAAAACCCCAAGTACCTACAGTATTTTAATTAAGGCATGCAAATAATCGAAAATTTAAGTATTTGAGTATTCGAATATTTTTGCTGGTGATATTCGAATATTATTCTAAATCTGGAATTAAGGTTTTAACTACGTTTTTAATGTAAGTTTGTGCAATTGGCCGTTAGTAAATGTATTCAAATGAGCGTGACATGGATTTCTCCATGATAATAATATAAATTTTTGACTTAACAAGAAGTTAAGTGATACTAATTAAGATCAAATAATATGTAAACTAAAACATTATATCAGACAGAATGCGTCTTGCATAGCAGAATACTCAGGCACATTTGATTAAATACCACAAATTAAGACACGAGTACGTTAATTCTAATTGTTTAAAAATATTCGAATTGCAAGCCCTACTTTTAATGTGTAGTTCTAGATTCTAGGTAACTGTATAAATAAAATGTAAGTTGAAATATACAAAGTAACAACCTTCTAGACAGATTAAAATCACACTGATTTCAGCTTTGTCTATCTTAAAATATTTTTTAATTGGCTAACATGAAAAGAAATAGCTATGTTATTATTTTCAGGCACTTGGAAGTTGGTGGTACCTAACTTTTATCAAAGCCACGATAGGTAGCTAAGGTATCATGTAGATACCATCGATTTATCCATTTCTGACAAAAACAATAAAGTTGTTTTGGTTGAACGATAAAGGTAGCCAATATAAGTAAAAGGGTGAAGGGGGAGGTGTTTATATAGGTACCTACCTATATGTATAGAACGCCTCCCCATTACTGAAGAAGCTTTTCCTCAGAGTTTGATGATAG
Organism: Blastobasis adustella; assembly: GCA_907269095.1. NCBI lineage: Eukaryota > Metazoa > Arthropoda > Insecta > Lepidoptera > Blastobasidae > Blastobasis > Blastobasis adustella. The sequence goes on from OU026129.1 coordinate 6,180,499, forward strand.
AGCCTCATATATGTAGGTATGTGTGTATATGTACATATATGTATATATTTATTATATGTTTATGGGTATGTTTATTTATAGATTACATATTTATGTATTTAATTACTGATAAGTTTTACTTTTAATATATTTAAATTAAGTCTTTGGTTATTTTTAAAGTAAGGTACTCTTATTGCCTCTGCCGATTGCTCAAGCTCCTTTCGGCTTGTCTAAGGTTAGCTGGAAGAGATCCCGTTGTGGGATAAGCTCGCCTTCGCTTTGTAAGTATTTTATTTGGAATGTACTTATAGAGAAAAAATGTTATATACAGAAGAATTATATATTTTTTTATGTCTGTGAATGTAGAGTTTCCATACATACATTACATACCTACTTGGTGACGGCATACCAGCACGATCTTCACAGTTGCATCGTATACCATCAGGTCGGCTGTCTGCTGGTTATTCATTGAGTTTAAAAAAAAAATTGTATAAAAATGTTCTTTATCTTATCTTTTCCAATGTAAGTATTAACCGTCTGCATCTCTATTACTGACGACGACCGTCATAGGACGACGATCAGGTCCCTAGGATTCTATTTCGTCGAGACCGAAGTATCAATACCGTAGCAAGAGGAAGAATATGACATCTGCCTACCCTTACGGGAAGAAAGCGTAAATTTATGCATGAAAATTTGTATGTAGGTATACTGCACAACAGCTTAATCCTGATGTTAAACAACAACCACTTACTATCAAGTTTTATTGTCAAATTGGCGATTTAGTCCGTGGTATTTTGTCGATAAATACCTATGCCAGACATGCGAGATATCGACAGAGATAACGCACAGGCCTAATCGATAGATAAAACTAGACACCATAAATTCTTGAATGTGAATTGAACCTGCTATGATGGTGAGTGGGTTTTGAGACAGATCAGAACTCAGAAGTAACCATAAATATTGTTATCCACTAAACCAGCACAGCACCGCAATGGATCTGTCCGAGGCAAAAGCCAATAGGGACGATATTCAGTCTAGTTAAGAGGCCATGGTTAATCGTTTGACCGAAGCTCTCAAGGTAGTCTCTGATTGGGGCGAAGTCAATATGGTGGCGCTCAACGCAACCAAAACGCAGGCGTGTTTGTTTTCCGCCAAAAAAGTCTATTCCATGTAACTCCAAGTTTTCGAGATGTTCCTGTGAAAATTATCGACAACCTACAGCTTCTTGGTGTTGAGATATCTTCAAATCTCAACTTGGTTTAGTACATCGAATCCAAAGCAAATACTGCAGCTAAAAAACTTGGTATCGTCTCGAAGGTTAGGCGGTACTTCACTTCAAATCAATTGCTTCAGTTAAATCAAGCACAAGTCCGATCGTGCATGGAGTACTGCTGCCACTTCTTGGATGGATCAGCCAAATATCAACAGGCAGCTTTGGATTTGGTGAAAAAACGTGCAACGAAGATTATTGTGTGTCTATTAGATCAATTTCAATAGCATGAGCCCAATATTCGTCATTGCAGAGAAAAGCTATAATGACATAACAAAAAAAATATTTCGGAAACCTATTGTGCGGGGTATAAAATGAATTACAAAATAAATTATCCAAAAATAAATTACACCATTATCTTTTAGCTATCCATTTTCTAGAAATTCAAAAAGTATTTCCAATTTTTTTGTAAATGTATGAATTGTAGATGTTATGGGCGACAGTTACCACTTACCATCCGGGAGTTGTGTGCTCGTTTGTCACTGAATAGCATAAAATAAAAGAAAAAGAAAACTAAGCATACCGTGTTGTTATTAAAATTAAAAAATAATTATAAACCTAGTATTTGAGGCACAAACATTTGATTATTGAGCTTCTTCAGGTTGGTTCGTTGTCGTGCATGGTCCGAATCTACCTGGCTCTGTCGAGCGAGGACCGGCTCTGCCTGGTATTGTCGGGTACCACAGACTACACAACCTATGTGAAGTCAGTATCGGGCACGAACTGACTGTGCCGCCCGTCACCGTTTTCGCCGTGGGGTGGGTGTGCTCCGGCTCTGGGGCGGCCGATGAGTCACTGTGTGTTTCCTTCCTACTTTTCTATCACTATCCCATTTGACGATTAAAAGAGATACTTACGCCCAGTTTCTGAAACGCTTGTCAATGTTAATCATGATTAAAACTTTTTCTGTCTCTGTCTACAACTCACCACAGATTAAGGATGGCGAGTATTAATTGATGATTTACAATAGATCGACTTACGAGAATATGGCTGTTTATGTCCTACACAATCTATCAATTTTGAATTTATTTATTTGTCATTATCTACTTTTATTGTTTTAATAGTTAGTATCCGGCCAATTAATGGCTATCTTATCACCGAATACGTGGATAACGATATTGATTTAAAATTTACATGTATGCTGCAATATTGTCGTGACTTAGTTGCGTAAACTTGTATGGTGGAAGCAAATTTAAATACGAAATATTAAGATATAAATTGATACATTATGGCAAGTTTACGTTTGTTTTTGTGCGTTTTTCTTATAGCCGTCATAAATTTTCATGGAAGCGGTAAGTTTTAAATCATTTCTAAGAACAATATCTACAGAATTAAAGGTTATAACCTAATAGTAATCGTCCACGTGTACGTCCAGCGAATTTATGAACTTTAAATCTTTTGGGGCAGAAGAATTTGTCAAAGCATATTTATTTATTATAATTAAATCTAAAATATTGGAAAATACTCAGATGGAAAATATAGGAGTGTCGGTCTAGTGGTTAAGGGGTTTGACTAGTAAAAGAGATATCCCGGGTCCAAATCCCAGTACCGCCATGTACAAATGTCTCTTTTCTGAGTTCTGTACATTAGTTGATCACTCACCGATGTTCTTACGGTGAGGGAAATATATCGTGATGAAACCTGCACATTTAGGTGACTGACTGTGTAACCTTAATTCAATTTAGCAGGTTCCTCTGTTAACAGGGTCACGGAGGTCAGACGGCAGTCTGTCAAATCCTGAATCATGGTCAATGGACACCGGTCCCTCGCGTGCAAGAACACAACTGGGGCGTTAACGCCAAGATGATTACGTAGATAGAAAATATATTTTTGGACATCGAAACATAAATGGAATTTAGAATGTTTGGATACGTTGCCTAGGTGAAAAGCTAAGGATTGGCATAAATGGCGTCATCCGGTATCGGGAGCCAAGATCCTCTTTAGGGCAGTAAATACTTAGTTATAAGTAAGTGCACACCGAATGACATAGAAATTTGTTTAGATTTATCACAGGCAGTAAAATTTAATGAAAATACATTGATAACTAATAGTAAAGTAATTTTAAAAGACAGATTACAAAAATATATTCCCCGTATACCACCTACAAATTATCCTAATAAAATACCATAGATCAATGGGAAAATTTGTAAAGATGTTTAGTGTGTTTGTATTCTCATGCCCGATTCACGAAACTTAGGTAATTCATCAGATTAGACGTCACAAAATTGGTGTCATAAAAAGAGTGAATTATGCCCGTTTTCACTAAAGAAGGAATCGCCTAAATCCGACGCCTAAATACTTAGGAACTGCTTTAGACGAAAATACGTTGAAACTGTTAGGAAATAACTATCGCCGTTAGTAACGCTTAAAGTTAGGAAGTAGATTGGGCGGTGCTCAGTCCCAAGCATGGACTTATTTATTTATTAAATCTTCATGCACAAAATAGTACAGTGGCGGACTTAAAGTTAAAATAGCCTTATTTACCAGTCAACCAGGATCAATCATATTTAATAGAACAGAGTTACAACTGCGAAAAGCAACCTTATGTGCACACTATTGTCTATTTTGCGTTGTCATGGATAAAGACGCTAACCCATAGAGTCCCTAGGCATCGCCTAAAATGACAGTTTATTTATTTATTTAATACTTTATGCACAAAATAGTACAAAGTAGTGGAGGTGAAGGTAGTAGTTGCGTGTGGAAACATCCCACAGACTTAACATAAAATTTATGATTTTGAGAGATCACTTTGTTATCAACAGCGACATTACAACAGATTACCAACATAACAATACAATACCATAGATACATTTCGCCTTGAGGTAGAGATTTAGTGAAATATATTAATTGGGTAAGGCTATTACTAAAGAAATACTCAGGTCGTCAAAATTCGAGGGCAAAAGCTAGTAAATAATAAATGGAAAAGAAACATGCAATAACCTAAAGTATAATTTCTTTTCAACAGCCGAAGCCCGAAAATGTTACGTGTGTAGCAATTGCAACGACGTAACCGAACATGAACAAAAAATATGCCCACCTAGATCTACCCCTGAAATAAGTAAAGAGTCTGGAGAAAATAACACCGATGAGAATACTGATGAAGTCGCTGAAACTGAAGAAAATATCACCGATGAGGATACTGGTGAAGCCGCTGAAACTGAAGAAAGTATCACCGATGAGGATACTGGTGAAACCGCTGAAACTGAAGAAAGTATCACCGATGAGGATACTGGTGAAACCGCTGAAACTGAAGAAAATATCACTGATGAGGATACTGGTGAAACCGCTGAAACTGAAGAAAGTATCACCAATGAGGATACAGGTGAAGATGCTGAAACTGAAGAAAGTATCACCGATGAGGATACTGGTGAAACCGCTGAACCTGAAGAAAGTATCACCGATGAGGATACTGGTGAAACCGCTGAAACTGAAGAAATTATCACTGATGAGGATACTGGTGAAGCCGCTGAAACTGAAGAAAGTATCACCGATGAGGTTCCTGGTGAAACCGCTGAAACTGAAGAAAGTATCACCGATGAGGATACAAGTGAAGCCGCTGAAACTGAAAAAAGTATCACCGATGAGGATACTGTTGAAACCGCTGAACCTGAAGAAGGTATCACTGATGAGGATTCTGGTGAAGCCGCTGAAATTGAAGAAAATATCATCGATGAGAGCCCCTTAAAGGAATCTGGAAACACAAATTCGGTAAACAAAAAGGTGAGACAACATTTAAAACCATGCACAGCTATTTATCCTTCAGTCAACTAAGTAGGTCATGGATTTTTTCTCTCAAACAAATGATGATGTGAGAAGATGTATGAATGTGGAAGAGGCGAAGTAGGTTTGTCAGGATCGTCGCTTGTGACACTCGATCGTCTCTGCCTACCCGCGTGGGGTACTGTGTGACTGTGTATGTATTTAAAACTAAATTATTACGAAATGGATCGCTAAATCCAAAAATGATGTTTTTACTAACATGGAAAAAGCTTATCCTTTGACACTCTACAACACATGACCTAATGGATAGAAGTGAAAAAAAAATCACCTCCGCTCTAAGTGTAGGCTTTATATCCTTTATACTCTTTATGAATGAATGCACCTTTTTTGTCTGTATTTACTGCTAGGTATATAAATGTACTTGTATTTACTTTGTGCAATACATGAATCTGAATCTTAATCAATATATATTTATGAAATAAAAAAATTTTTGAGGATTTTATATTACAACTTTGAATTATACCAAAATTTTGCTCTTTGATGATAATAGTTTTTGTGTTATGCCGTAACAGACGGACATACGGACTTGGCCAAACTATAATAGTTCCTTATTTTACTACGGAACCCTAAAACGTAGCTAACATAAAACAAGAAAATCAATTAATTTCAGGATGATTCAAGTTACCGTGCTTCCCCTCACGTGTTGCTAAGGAAATTGCAACAATCGAGAGACGACGCCGACGACGATGATGCTAGATGCATTGTCACCGTTTTCCAAAGTGAGTTAAACTTGACTTAGACTGCAAATGACATGCGATTTGCATTTATTTATCCATGTTGATTTTAAATGTAGACAGAATTTGTATATTAACCTTAACGAAACTAATAAAAAGAATTTCTGCTAAAGGTCATTAATAATAGCTAGTGACAGACATTTCATTACACCTACGTAATTTAATCATTATTCGGGATCCCATTGCAGAATAAAAATAATAATTCATAATCATCATTTATAATTCACGCGCTAGCGATATTTAATATCAATAGGCTACAGAAATGCTTGCCATAAGCCAGGCCGTCCGCTTGTTTGCCAGCTCAGTAGTATAAAAACATACTTTCATGTATTTCAGACTTTTTGACTGGACAGAGTCAAACAGAGCGAGGATGTGTTCACGTAAGCGTCGGTGACGTATTTGATGCCGAAGCCAGATGCAGAGAACTGATTGGAAGCGAAGATACGCCGTTCCCGGGATTTTTAGAAAGATGTCTTATCTGCAGCACAGACGGTTGCAACTCTGCGGGGAAAGCAGCTGGTGCAGTACTCCTACTTGCGATAAACCTAGTCGTTAATCAGTTACTTTAAGCGTCTGTAAAAAAGCCTCATCGTTTTATATTAAGATAAATGTCACTTATAAATGAATAATTTTTTAACTGAGTCTAAGTATCGGCCGTAAATAATTCGGCTTCTTAGAGCGTCGCCTCTGTCGCACGCGTGTTAGTAAATACGAAGCCGAAACTGGTCGATATGCATTATTTATGGCCGATACCTGTAGCGTTTACCAAAGGACTTGCATAGGAAAGTGTTTCACACAAATTCGATTCAGCGTAAATCGATCATTTACTGTTCATAGAAACTGAAGAAACGACTTTACAACAAAAGACTTCCCTATTAAAATTTGAAATAAATAATGGACAATTAATCTTAAAAAGAAATCTTAAATGTACAGTGATGTAGCTTTAGTTATTACTATACCCGCAATCTGCAATGGATTAAAAACAAATTAGTAGTCTTTGCAGGCCTACTCCTTTTTCCATATGAAATGAAGCAATACAAATGCTAGTACCCAGTCACATATATTTTTCTAAAGCGAAACACAAAACAAATTGCCTGGTTTGCATTATTGAATTTTGATAAAACTTATGACAACATTTACGTATTTGTAAGCAGATTGATAATGAGTAGAGAAGAGCCTGCTTAATATTAATAATAATGTTTATAATTTATATTTATATTGTAAAAAATTTAAATCTAAGAAAGAAAATAAATAGAGAGAATAATTTTAATAAAAGTTGATTCCAACCTGCCTGCCAACCGTGGAGATTATGGCAACGACCTCGCCTCTCATGGGCATAGCATAGGAGGTGGGGGGGGCGAGCCCACAGCCCACCCCAGAACGGTTGGGTGCCCACCCCAGGATGGGGTGCTCACTGGCTGTACATTGGTGATTGACACGGTTTTATCGGCCACCTCAGGGGCCAGACCCCCCTGGACAATAGCCCTAGCTACGCTAATGCTCATGGGAGAAGTCCTAAGTCCTGCAGTGGACTGTTTTGGACTGTGATGATAAACAACAAAAATCATAAATCAGGTAGAGCGAACAATCTTATTTTCCAGAGTAAATTTGCCTTATATAAGTAAGGTAAAAATATAATCCCTTAATATATTTTTTAATAATATCGGTAGGTACCTACTCGAAAAACTGAGCTAATGTATATTTTTACCAACTCAATAAATGTGCAATTTTCTCGAAAACACAGATTGGTTAGTCGTGCTCATTAGTTGGTCAACCCTCCAAGGAATACGTTGACACTCTGGATACTTATTCATCATATCTGTAGGTATAATTATTTATTCAAGCGAATTATTTATTTCTATTTTTTTACCTGTGATCTGTTTAATAAAACTATAAATAAATTTATGGATTTCATTTCATTGGCCTGTAACCTAACCTAACCTAACCTTGTAATACTGTATAATACCTGAAATAAACGTATTATTATTATTATATCAATTGCAAGGTTGGATCTGTTGTTATTATACAAATAAATAAACTGATAAATATTCATACTTAGTAACAGTGTTACACAAAGTGGAATGACTCAACAGGAACGAAGGGACTTAAATAGAATAGATAACAGAAAACAATGGACTAGAATAAGCTATATCTTAAAAACACTAACAAATATTGCTTAGCCTTGCAGGTTATCCTTTTCGGACGTACAATAATAGGATAACAAAGTAAAATAACAAAAAACAGGTAGGAAACAATTTTAAAAGTATCAACGATAGTCTTATTAAGTAATAATAAGATACGTACAAAACTTTAAAAGTTTACTATGTAAGTCTTATTTTTCTAATTATAATATTCAGCTTGGTTGTAAAATCTGTTTTTCCGTAGCCAGTTTTTAAGATTTTACTTAAATTGAGTTCCAAGATATTTTTTTTATTACGCAAAGTAAACAGATAAATATTTTGATATCAGTTACTTTTATAGAATACATTATTACTAGTTTGAGGTATACTTTTTTATATTCGTAATTCGGTCCGTGTAATCTACTGGTATTCCTAAAAATGTGTCGTGGTTAGCTTTCACAAACATACTTATTTCAAGTAACCTGTAACTATGTAAATTACAGTTACAGGTAAGTGTCTTATTTTCTTTAACTTTTGCTGTAACTATTCTGTTTGTTTCATTTTAAAAATATTTCGCACACTTTTCTTTTGCGCTATAAATACTGATCGGAAATTTGCAGATATAGCTTTAAGTGAAATTTATTTTATAATTAGAAACTCTAAGATCTACATTGTACTAACTTAACCTAATTTTAACCTACCTACACAATAAATACAATACATTTTTTAACATAAAAACGTTATCATACATGAAGAAAAGACTTCAAATCGTTGCCAGTTGTGAATGTGCTTAGGAGGCCGAGGTACACTCCAGCCCGTGGGTCGCCAGTCGTCTCGATTAGGCGGGCAAATATGTCATTGAAGATTTTTGGTCACTCTAGGACCCCATCGTTTCTACCCCAAAATTCGCAAATAAGTATCCCAGGCCAAGGGATCTATATTTCTGCCGCTTGAGGTCCTCTGCCGCTAAAGCTGCCGCGCCGGCACAAGCCGAGGTAGCCCTAAGGTGGGATGGAGCCAGGGTGTCCACGCAGGTCGCATCCCACACTAAGTACCCGTCCTGTGTCCAGGACACGAGCGTCATGCCGTCGGGCCTCTTACCATCATCCCGGGTCAGCCCATCGGATTCCAAAACAACTGGCACATTGACAAGGGCCCGGCGGATCATGTCTTTGATATTTGCGTGACGCGGCAGACGACCGGCGCTTCGTTGGCACGACAGTCCGTGGTGCCCACGAATGCCATCATCACTCCCACAATGGCAGCGATGTTGTTCATTTGTTTTTACTCCTAATTGCAAGCATACAGACAGTTTAAGTGTGAGTCCGGTTATGAGGGCAGGTACCCGTGTTTTGAGATGGTCTTGTCTGCAGCCAGTATCCCGCCTCCTTCTCTGAAGCGGCGAGTAGACGAGCTTAATCTGCATCATTGGTTGAGCTTTCTAAAAGCGTCGAGAAAGCGAGTTTACAGATCGGCTCGTCCCAATGCTTTTAGGAGTTGGGGTTAGCGGAAAAATCGGCATGAGGGCAGGCAATGGACCAAGCATTCCTCGCCGACAAACACGACACCTCGACGCCGCCGATGGACAGAGTGATAATTACTATAGTGAACCCATATTTATTCACTTTGATTCTAGGTTTTTGTCTATGACTTTTTAGCCATGCCCTTTCAGGATTAAATTTTTACCTATTTCATTGTGATGGCAGACCCGATGATGGCGGCGCGCTGTAGTTGACAACAAAATGGCATTTCTAAACTGCGACACTAGTTACAGTAAAAAAATTGAACATAGACCAAAATCTTTTATTCCAGTCATGTTTCAGTTTGTGGCGCTGTACTGCCAACATAATTGAACTTTGAACATACTTGAACTTTGAAAGAAGTTCTCATCTCACGAGCAAACCGCGAGCAGTTGCACAACCTCATTCCGGCGGCCCCTTTCCGCCATCGGGAAACGCGATCCCTACAAGCTGCTTTAGTTCAACCTTTATAATGCGTAGCGCCAAGGAATGGAACGCGTTACCTGCGAATGCGTTCCCTAATCATTAAAAATCTAAACGCCATCATGGCTAGATTAAATAGGCTCTTTCAAGTCAGGCATGCTCATTATTATTATTATATATTCTTTATTGTACACAATAGACATTACAGTAATGTTACTGTAGAAATAATAGTACAAAGGTGGACTTATCTTTGTGATAGACGTTTGTGTAGATAGCATTGCTCGCGGATGATAAAGGAACTAAATTCGACAGACAGCCAATAAGAACAATTCATAATATAATAATATATGCCGGAAGACGCAGCGTGGGTAGGCCTTCCACAAGGTGGACTGACGACCTGGTAAGGATCGCAGGTACCAGCTGGATGCGAAAAGCACAGGACCGGCCTTTGTGGAGATCTCTGGGGGAGGCCTATGCCCAGCAGTGGGCGTCTTCTGGCTGATATGATGATGATGATGATGATAATATAAGCAACGACAAGGACGCCATAACCGCAAAGCAATATTCCAAATTGAAATAGGTGTAACTAGTAACTTTTAGTAACTATTTCTGTATATAGGCAGCATTGCTTGCCTGTCGACATTTAATGTTGCTACAATACCTACTTAAATTATTTCCCTGAAATCAGGGTGATTTTAATTTATTTTTAGTTTGGGGGTTCACTCTCGTGTAAAGTATGAGAGAGTTTCTTTTCAGCTATGAAGTAATCAGTGATTTCACAATGAAGCGCCTGCAGAAAAAAGGATACCAATTACGCGAGGGCAAAAATTGCTCATGTGCTAAGCAATAGAATAAGACCACGCTAAGTTCGAATCGCTTATTAAAAAAAAAACTCTGTATGGCAACTTTTTAAACGTCATAGAACTTCATTCATAAAAGTCATAACGAACAATTTGATTTCTGTAGGATTGTTTATTTTCGTGAGTTATGAAAAATATTATTAAATAATGGGCAAAACAATTGAAATTGCACTTCCTATGCGGGAGATAATTTTCAGCATGATTAATAATTTTGACAAACTAAAAGTACAAGTTCAAGCTAATAGTGACTAAATAACTGAATGTTTACAAGAAGGACTGACAAGGACTGGCAAGGACAGGTTATCCCCAGATCATTGCCATATCCACACTTTACAACTTTTACTACTGTCAGTAAATACGGACTTATCGTGGTCCTTTTATAGCACCCCGCGACCACTTTTTTATCTATGAGAACACTAAACATAGGTCACGTATCATACAGTTCGCAGGCTTTAGACCTAATAAAAAATGGCCCATACAAGACACAACACCTGCAAAAATTAGGTTAAAATTAGGTTAAGTTAGTACAATGTAGATCTTAGGGTTTCTAATTATTAAATAAATTTCACTTGAAGCTATATCTGAAAATTTCCGATCAGTATTTATAGCGCAAAAGAAAAGTGTGCAAAATATTTTTAAAATGAAACAACAGAAAAGTTACAGCAAAAGTTAAAGAAAATAAGACACTAACCTGTAACTGTAATTTACATAGTTACAGGTTACTTGAAATAAGTATGTATGTGAAAGCTAACCACGACACATTTTTTAGGAATACCAGTAGATTACACGGACCGAATTACGAATATAAAAAAGTATACCTCAAACTATAATAATGTATTCTATAAAAGTAACTGATATCAAAATATTTATGTTTACTTTGCAAATAAAAAAAATATTTTGGAACTCAATTTAAGTAAAATCTTAAAAACTGGCTACGGAAAAACAGATTTTACAACCAAGCTGAATACTATAATAAGAAAAATAAGACTAACATAGTAAACTTTTATGTATCTTATTATTACTTAATGAAACTATCGTTGATAGTTTTAGAATTGTTTCCTACCTGTTTTTTGTTGTTTTACTTTGTTATTCTATTATTGTACGTCCGAAAAGGATAACCTGCAGGGCTAAGCAATATGTGATAGTGTTTTTACTATAAAGATTATTCTAGTCCATTTTTTTCTGTTATCTATTCTATTTAAGTCCCTTCGTTCCTGTTGAGTTATACCACTTTGTGTAACACTGTTACTAAGTATGAATATTTATCAGTTCATTTATTTGTATAACAACAACAGATCCAACCTTGCAATTGATATAATAATAATAATACGTTTTTTTCAGACATGATACAGTATTACAAGGTTAGGTTAGGTAAGGTTACCGGCCAATGAAATGAAATCTCTAAATTTATTTAAAATTTTATTAAACAGATCACAGGTAAAAAATAGAAATAAATAATCCACTTAGATAAATAATTATACCTATTTAAGTAGGCACAAAACCGGCTCTTGTGGAGATCTCTGGGGAAGGCCTATGTCCAGCAGTGGCATGTCTTCCGGCAGATATAATGAATAAGTATCCAGAGTGTCAACGTATTCCTCGGAGGGTTGACCAACTAACGAGCACGACTGACTAATCTGTAGTTTTCGAGATAATTGCACATTTATTGATTTGGTAAAAATATACACCTTAGCTCAGTTTTTCGAGTAGGTACCTACCGATATTATTAAAAAATATATTAAGGGATTATATTCTTATCCAAAAAAATCTAAAACAACAACTAATAGTGCCAATTTACTTTGGAAAATAAGATTGTTCGCTCTACCTGATTTATGATTTTTGTTGTTTATCATCACAGTCCATAACAGTCCACTACAGGACTTAGGACTTCTCCCATGAGCATAAGCGTAGCTAGGGCTATTTTCCAGGGGGGTCTGGCCCCTGAGGTGGCCGATGAAACCGAGTCAATCGCCAATGTACAGCCAGTGAGCACCCCATCCTGGGGTGGGCACCCAACCATTCTGGGGTGGGCTGTGGGCTCGCCCCCCCCTTCCTACGCCTATGCCCATGAGAGGCGAGGTTGTTGCCATAATGTCCACGCTTAGCAGGCGGGTTGGAAATTATTAGTTTTGTTGTTACTCAACTTTTATTATGATTGTTCTCTCTATTTATTATCTTTCTTAGATTTAATTTTTTTACAATATAAATATAAATTATAAACATTATTATTAATATTAAGCAGGCTCTTCTCTAGTCATTATCAACCTGCATACAAATAGGTAAACTTTGTCAAGGTACTATCAAAATTCTATCATGCAAACCAGGCAATTTGTTTTGTGTTTCGCTTTAGAAAAATATATGTGACTGGGTACTAGTATTTCATTTGTATTGCTTCATTTCATAGGGAAAAAGGAGTAGACCCGCAAAGCCTACTAATTTGTTTTTAATCCATTGCGGATTGCGGGTATAGTAATAACTAAAGCTACATCACTGTACATTTAAGATTTCTTTTTATGATTAATTGTCCATTATTTATTTCAAATTTTAATAGGGAAGACGTTTGTTAAGTTGTTTCTTCAGTTTCTATGAACAGTAAATGATCGATTTACGCTGAATCGAATTTGTGTGAAACACTTTCGTATGCAAGTCCTTTGGTAAAAGCTACAGGTATCGTCCATAAATAATGTATATCGACTAGTTTCGGCTTCGTATTTACTAACACGCGTGCGACAGAGACGACGTTCTAAGAAGCCGTATTATTTACGGCCGATACTTAGACTCAGTTAAAAATTTATTCATTTATAAGCGACATTTCCCTTAATATAAAACGATGAGACTTATTTACAGACGCTTAAAGTAACTGATTAACGACTAGGTTTATCGCAAATAGGAGTACTGCACCAGCTGCTTTCCCCGCAGAGTTGCAACCGTCTGTGCTGCAGATAAGACATCTTTCTAAAAATCCCGGGAACGGCGTATCTTCGCTTCCAATCAGTTCTCTGCATCTGGCTTCGGCATCAAATACGTTACCGACGCTTACGTGAACACATCCTCGCTCTGTTTGACTCTGTCCAGTCAAAAGGTCTGAAATACATGAAAGTATATTTTTATACTAATGAAGTGGCAAACAAGCGGACGGCCTGCCTAATGGCAAGCATTTTCTGTAGCCTATTGATATTAAATATCGCTAGCGCGTGAATTATAAATGATGATTATGAATTATTATTTTTATTCTGCAATGGGATCCCGACTAATGATTAAATTACGTAGGTGCAATGTAATTTCTGTCACTAGCTATTATTAATGACCTTTAGCAGAAATTCTTTTTATTAGTTTCGTTTAGGTTAATATAAAAATTCTGTCCTTTAGTAAAATATTTAAGTTTCTACATTTCAAATCAACATGGATAGATAAATGCAAATCGCATGTCATTTGCAGTCTAAGTCAAGTTTAACTCACTTTGGAAAACGGTGACAATGCATCTAGCATCATTGTCGTCGGCGTCGTCTCTCGATTGTTGCAATTTCCTTAGCAACACGTGAGGGGAAGCACGGTAACTTGAATCATCCTGAAATTAATTGATTTTCTTGTTTTATGTTAGCTACGTTTTAGGGTTCCGTAGTAAAATAAGGAACTATTATAGTTTGGCCAAGTCCGTATGTCCGTCTGTTACGGCATAACACAAAAACTATTATCATCAAAGAGCAAAATTTTGGTATAATTCAAAGTTGTAATATAAAATCCTCAAAAATTTTTTTATTTCATAAATATATTGATTAAGATTCAGATTCATGTATTGCACAAAGTAAATACAAGTACATTTATATACCTAGCAGTAAATACAGACAAAAAAGGTGCATTCATTCATAAAGAGTATAAAGGATATAAAGCCTACACTTAGAGCGGAGTTGATTTTTTTTTCACTTCTATCCATTAGGTCATGTGTTGTAGAGTGTCAAAGGATAAGCTTTTTCCATGTTCCATTTATTTCGTAATAATTTAGTTTTAAATACATACACAGTCACACAGTACCCCACGCGGGTAGGCAGAGACGATCGAGTGTCACAAGCGACGATCCTGACGCCCTTCCTCCTTCGCCTCTTCCACATTCATACATCTTCTCACGCATTTATTTATTTCATCAGTAAATATCGGAAGTACTTTCGTAATTTAATACCTCCCTCGGAACCAAATACTTGTGCCACCGATAACGCCTGAGGAAGTCGAGACGGCTCTTCGCCGCATGAAGAATCGGAAAGCAGTCGGGCCCGATGGAGTCCCTATCGAGGCGTGGAAATCGATGGGCTCTCGTGGTGTGAGCATCCTAACCGACCTTTATAACCGCATTCTCCGCACCGGGAAGATACCAGACCAATGGAGGCTAAGTATTATTACTCCAGTCAATAAGGGCAAGGGCTCGGTGCGGGAGTGCACCAACTACCGCGGTATAAAGGTGATGTCTCACACCATGAAGCTCTTCGAACGCATTGTGGACTCTCGGATCCGACGGGAGTGTACAATCTCGGAGTGTCAGAATGGGTTTCGGCCGAGTTGTGGGACCATGGACCCCGTATTTGCCCTGAGAACTCTCATGGAGGGATACAGATCAAAGAACACACCCCTGCATTTCCTGTTTCTGGATATGCAGAAAGCCTTTGACTGTATCCCTCGGGAGATGATATGGTGGGCGTTGCGGTCCAAGTCGATACCTGAGGCCTATATTGACATTATCCGAGACATGTACCACGATTCCGATTCTATAGTAAGGACGCCGTTGTTGACACCAAACCGTTCCCGATTACCGTTGGGGTACACCAGGGCTCTGTGCTCAGCCCACTTCTGTTCAACGTGATATTAGACGTATTGTCAGACAGCATCCGAGATTATCATGAGGTACCTCCATGGCTGCTCATGTATGCTGACGATATCGCGCTGACAGACTCTGACAAGGGGCGGCTAATCCAACGTGTAAAAAAGTGGAAGGAGGCACTTGAGAACGGCGGTCTGAAGATAAATGTGGCGAAGACAGAGTACATGGCCTGCAACAGTGCAGATCCCCTACCCGTGCGCATAGGCGATGAGGAAGTCAAGTGCACGGATCAGGTGAGATACTTGGGATCTGTGCTTAGCTCAACCGGGGACATCGATGGCGACGTCAAGGCCCGAATATCCGCTGCTTGGGCCAAATGACGGGAGGTAACAGGTGTAATTTGTGACCCCAAAATGCCGATAAATTGAAGGGACAGGTCTATAAGACCATCGTTAGACCTGCTCTTCTTTACGGTAGCGAGACTTGGCCCCTTTTAGAGCGACACAAGCAGAAGCTGCGTGCCACGGAAATGAAGATGCTGCGGTGGATGTGTGAAGTTTCACGGAAGGATCGGGTTCGAAACGCCCACATTCGGGGTAGCCTTGGCGTCCGTGACATCGCAGATAAGTTGCAAGAGTGCCGCCTTCGATGGTATGGCCACGTCTTGCGCAGACCGGCAAGTTATGTGGGGAACAAGTGTCTGCTATGCCGCCCCCGCCGGGCACGGAGAAGGAGAGGCTGGCCCAAGAAGCGATGGCTTGACGTAGTCAAGAACGATATGCGTGCCAATAAGCTCACTACCAGAGATGCCGAAGACCGAGCGAGGTGGGCCAGGAATAGCAGGAAGGCAGACCCTGGGCCCTCGAGTGCTGCGCGGGGACG
This sequence comes from Blastobasis adustella, assembly GCA_907269095.1. Lineage (NCBI taxonomy): Eukaryota > Metazoa > Arthropoda > Insecta > Lepidoptera > Blastobasidae > Blastobasis > Blastobasis adustella. The sequence continues at coordinate 6,196,877 of OU026129.1, forward strand.
AAACCGGGACATGACGCCAGGATGATGATAATGACTTTCGTAATTTAATATTACGGGTATAGCATCAAAAACCTCTCTTTAAGCTTGCAAAATATGACAGGCAATTACGGAACACCATACTACACGTAACCGGCCACATCGTGGCAGATTATATTATTCTAGATATGTGCTTCGATAACCAAATGAACGTTTTTGACGTTTGCTAGTTTGAGAGAAAAATCCATGACCTACTTAGTTGACTGAAGGATAAATAGCTGTGCATGGTTTTAAATGTTGTCTCACCTTTTTGTTTACCGAATTTGTGTTTCCAGATTCCTCTAAGGGGTTCTCATCGATGATATTTTCTCCAGTTTTATGGCCTTCACCAATATTCTCCTCGGTGATATTTTCTTCAGTTTCAGCGGATTCACCAGTATTCTCATCGGTGATATTTTCTATAGTTTCAGCGGATTCACCAGTATTCTCATCGGTGATATTTTCTATAGTTTCAGCGGATTCACCAGTATTCTCATCGGTGATATTTTCTTCAGTTTCAGCGACTTCACCAGTATTCTCATCGGTGATATTTTCTTCAGTTTCAGCGACTTCACCAGTATTCTCATCGGTGATATTTTCTTCAGTTTCAGCGGATTCACCAGTATTCTCATCGGTGATATTTTCTTCAGTTTCAGCGGATTCACCAGTATTCTCATCGGTGATATTTTCTATAGTTTCAGCAGATTCACCAGTATTCTCATCGGTAATATTTTCTTCAGTTTCAGCGACTTCACCAGTATTCTCATCGGTGATATTTTCTTCAGTTTCAGTGACTTCACCAGTATCCTCATCGGTGATATTTTCTTCAGTTTCAGCGGATTCACCAGTATTCTCATCGGTGATATTTTCTATAGTTTCAGCGGATATTCACCAGTATTCTCATCGGTGATATTTTCTTCAGTTTCAGCGGATTCACCAGTATTCTCATCGGTGATATTTTCTTCAGTTTCAGCGGATTCACCAGTATTCTCATCGGTGATATTTTCTATAGTTTCAGCGGATTCACCAGTATTCTCATCGGTGATATTTTCAATAGTTTCAGCGGATTCACCAGTATTCTCATCGGTGATATTTTCTTCAGTTTCAGCGACTTCACCAGTATTCTCATCGATGATATTTTCTTCAGTTTCAGCGACTTCACCAGTATTCTCATCGGTGATATTTTCTTCAGTTTCAGCGGATTCACCAGTATTCTCATCGGTGATATTTTCTACAGTTTCAGCGGATTCACCAGTATTCTCATCGGTGATATTTTCTATAGTTTCAGTAGATTCACCAGTATTCTCATCGGTAATATTTTCTTCAGTTTCAGCGACTTCACCAGTATTCTCATCGGTGATATTTTCTTCAGTTTCAGCGACTTCACCAGTATCCTCATCGGTGATATTTTCTTCAGTTTCAGCGGATTCACCACTATTCTCATCGGTGATATTTTCTTCAGTTTCAGCGGATTCACCAGTATTCTCATCGGTGATATTTTCTATAGTTTCAGCGGATTCATCAGTATTCTCATCGGTGATATTTTCTATAGTTTCAGCGGATTCACTAGTATTCTCATCGGTGATATTTTCAATAGTTTCAGCGGATTCACCAGTATTCTCATCGGTGATATTTTCTTCAGTTTCAGCGACTTCACCAGTATTCTCATCGGTGATATTTTCTTCAGTTTCAGCGTCTTCACCAGTATTCTCATCGGTGATATTTTCTTCAGTTTCAGCGGATTCACCAGTATTCTCATCGGTGATATTTTCTACAGTTTCAGCGGATTCACCAGTATCCTCATCGGTGATATTTTCTTCAGTTTCAGCGGATTCACCAGTATTCTCATCGGTGATATTTTCTTCAGTTTCAGGGACTTCACCAGTATTCTCATCGGTGATATTTTCTTCAGTTTCAGCGACTTCACCAGTATTCTCATCGGTGATATTTTCTATAGTTTCAGCAGATTCACCAGTATTCTCATCGGTAATATTTTCTTCAGTTTCGGCGACTTCACCAGTATTCTCATCGGTGATATTTTCTTCAGTTTCAGCGACTTCACCAGTATTCTCATCGGTGATATTTTCTTCAGTCTCAGCGACTTCACCAGTATTCTCATCGGTGTTATTTTCTCCAGACTCTTTACTTATTTCAGGGGCAGATCTAGGTGGGCATAGTTCTAGTTTAAGATCGATTACGTCGTTGCAATTGCTACACACGTAACATTTTCGGGCTTCGGCTGTTGAAAAGAAATTATACTTTAGGTTATTGCATGTTTATTTTCCATTTATTATTTACTAGCTTTTGCCCTCGAATTTTGACGACCTGAGTATTTCTTTAGTAATAGCTTTACCCAATTAATATATTTCACTAAATCTCTACCTCGAGGCGAAATGTATCTATGGTATTGTATTGTAATGTTGGTAAACTGTAGTAATGTCGCTGTTGTTGATAACAAAGGGACCTTTCAAAATCATAAATGTTATGTTAAGTCTGTGGGATGTTTCCCACACGCAACTGTCATTTTAGGCGATGCCTTGGGACTCTCTGGGTTAGCGTCTTTATCCATGACAACGTATTTTTGGAGAGTGATCTGTCCTGTTAAATATGATAAATTCATGCTTGGAACTGAGCACCGCTCAATCTACTTCCTAACTTTAAGCGTTACTAACGGCGATAGTTATTTTCGTCTAAAGCAGCTCCTAAGTATTTAGGCGTCGGATTTAGGCTATTCCTTCTTTAGTGAAAACGGGCATAATTCACTCTTTTTATGACTCCAATTTCGTGACGTCTAATCTGATGAATCGCCTAAGTTTCGTGAATCGGGCATTAGAATACAAACACACTAAACATCTTAACAAATTCTCACATTTATCTATGGTATTTTTTAGGATAATTTGTAGGTGGTATACGGTGAATATATTATTATAATCTGTATTTTTAAGTTACTTTACTAATATTTATCAATGTATTTTCATTAAATAGGACCCCAAACTACCAACCTGTGAAAACATCATCAAAATTAATTCAGCGCCATTTGCATATTTTTTATAGTTTAGCTGGTCTATTATGGTTCTACATCAGGTGTTCCATTATCCAAGGATTCTGGATCACTCACTGAAGATAATCAAGTTCAACAGCTATATACCGCTGCGAATAGCTCTTGCAGTTTTATGGCTCTGGTTGTGGTTTGTCTTCGAATCCTCGCCATAGCTCTTCGACAATGTTTTTTAGGCTCTAGTTTAGTAAAACTTAGAATAATCGGAAATAATTCACACTTTAATTGACTTTAAAAATCACCTTAAATCAGGACAAATTGGGGTGTTCGAAAAAACCAAAATTAATTCAAAAACATAAAAGAATTATCCATCATAGATCGCTTTAAACTTATTAATAGGTATTAAAATTTACAAGTGGCCCTTGTTTTGTTTAGAGTAGTATATTATTTTAAAACTCTAAAACGATGTATCTGTTTTGTGTGTACATTGAGGATATTTCAGAAAAAATTGTCGGTGTAAGGTACAGAGACAGCAGTAGGAGCAGCAGAGGGAGCAGGCGCAAACATTTTTTACTCTGTTTGCCTGTCAGGTGTGCATCAAGCAAACTCTTCACGTAAAAACCTGATTTTAATGGGGTTTTAACAGTTTATTAGTTTGGGGTCCAACTTCAAATCAAATCTATGTTTCATCTTAATCAGATGGGTAGAACCAAAGATACAGCTTGACCTCTCTGTAGAACTAGAGTCCATTTAAAATGGTCGCCGGGCAAAAGCTAGTAATGTAATAAGGAGGAAGGTTACCTAAATGTTATTTAACAGTTATTATTACAACATATTTCTGTAACCTATGAAATGCAATAAATATATTGAGTATTGAGTATACTCACTTCCTTTTTAACTGTTTTGCCTATTATTTAATAAAATTTTCCATAACTCACGAAAATAAACAACCCTACAGAATTAAAATTCTTTGTTATGACTTTTATGAATAACGTTCTGTTACTTTTAAAAAACTTGTCATAAGTTGCCATACAGAGATTTTAATTATTATTTTTTAACAAGTGATTCAGACTTAGCGTGGTCATATTATCCCACAGCTTATCAAACATACTAAATATTATATTTGAGATTTTAATGATTTGATCTGTGAACGTTCAGATATGTACCTAATATGGGACTATTGCGTGACTACAGTTGAAAAATCTCACACAAGTTTATTTGAATATCAATCATCCGTATAGAAAGGCCTTTTCCGTCATCTTTTAAAGAAAAAATTACAAGAAACGATAATCGGACAATTCTGAGAGAATAGAAGAACAAGTTCAAGTGATAGTGCGCAGTGATACAAAAGAGTATCTAGGTACCAAAGGGAAGCTTTTTAAATGTAGATTTAGCTTAGCATTTTTTTTCTGGTGGGAAAGTGGAAAGTTGACTTACCGCTTATCACTATCATCAATAGTATAGAACCCAATATTATTATCTTTGACATTTTGTTTTTCTTCACAAAATCGCTACATAGGTAAACCATATGAGAGCTTTTAAATCAATTTAAGTAATCTTGAATATTTCCAACGTTCTAATTCCGGAACAATAATACTATACGACTGTCTTCAAGATTATTCAGTAACAGTATCACGGTTTTTTTTACTAAAGTATTAACGTTATCTTTATCTATCTAAATTAAAAGTATTTAATAAGTATATAATCCCTTATATCCAAATGTAAGATTATGTGCAACGGATATAGTTTATTCGTTATATAGTTGGCGTTAACGCCCCGGTTGTGCTCTCGCGTACGAGGGCCCGGGGTCCGCCTTGACCAATATCCTGGATTTGGCAGGTCAGGTAACAGGCAATAACAGTGGAGTGACTGCCATCTGACCGCCATGACCCTGCTACCAGGGGAACCTGACCAGATTGGATCATGGTTACACATCCAGTCGCCTGAATGTGCAGGTTTCATCACGATGTTTTCCTTCACCGTAAGAGCATCGGTTAGTATTCAACTAATGTACATAACTCAGAAAACAGGTTCATGGCCGGAGCCGGATTCGAACCCGGGACCTCTGGCTTACGAGTCGGATACTGTAACCGCCCGGCCACCGACGCTCTCCAGTCTTGTTCGTTTTAATAATAGCATATAAATTTAATAGTACCTATTGTTTCTTGCCACATTTTATGATTCTAGGTCATCATACCTTATATGAACACATTTTAGAGGCAGTTAGTTCTTATCAATATCCCTATCAATTGAGACTATAAAACTATAACTTCATTGTCATCGCATTTTTTTATATGAGGAAATTATAATCATATTAGCTGATATTTCTCTATTTTATGAAAGATAATGCACCTCTTACCGTTGTAGAACGACCAAACTAAATATTTTTTTAAATTATACCAACGTATTTCACTCCCTTACGGAAAATTCCCGGTATTCGAGTAGGTCACGTAGGTCTCGATACATATTATTCGATTAAATACAGAGTTTTTATTTTTAATAGTGTGTGTTTATCCCTATGGGGTACGATCATGAGTGTATATATGTTACAGTCGGAACTTTTATTCAGTCCAAAGTACTTTTAACTGAAAAAAGCTAGGCAAATGTAGTTTTGACTGAAAAGATCGGTCAAAAGTAGTTTTGTCTGAAAATCATTGATTAATAGAAATTTTAACTGGAAGGTCGTTTTGACTCACGCTCTTAGTCAAAACTACTTATAACCATTAATTTCCAGTCAAAATATCGTAATAAAAGTACCCTGAATCAATCAGTACCTCTATAACTCGCGTTTACACTTTAATACAATTTTTTTACATAAATGTATTCTCTAATAATACTTAGTTTTTTAACTTGAAGCTGAGTTTAAAAACTCAGCCTCTTAAACCATGCAACATAGAAGTTATTATACTGTATGAGAATCGTACCTACATTGTTTTTTCTCGACTATTATTTTATCACTATCACTTTATTAAATGATAATAATTATATTTTAAAAATATATATAATACATATTTTAATATATCGTACTAACATTTTGATTCTATTACATATATCTATAATTATAAAAATAAATTTCTGTGCGTAAGTCTCGCTAATAAAGCGTACTCCACACGTTCGTCATTCCGCGGGATCACGAGAATGTAGAGGGAGTATTCGCCTATGTTCGTGTAGTCCCGTGCATGTTTGGCATGTCTTCTTAATCATTTGTGTTAGACCCACACTACAGCAACTAGTAACGTTTCTAAGGGGTTGGATAAAAATATTCTGCCGACAGTTATTGGAATTGTTGTTGATACGACTTTTGAATAGTCGGGTGTAGCTGGATCCACGACATACAAGTAAAACATCCGTTCGCCTCTGCGCTTCTGGTGTCCAGCAAATGTAAAGGGGCCAGCGCAATCGGTTATGTAATTCCATCGTTTTCTTTTTCAGTATTGAGCACTTGTTATATACGAATAGGCGAAAGTATATAAAATAAAATAAAGTAAGTAGTAAAGTAAAATAAAATAAAAAATATAAATGCGACAAGAACTAAAAAGACAGAACTTCTAGTATTCAGGTCGGGGAATGGGACCCCACCGTATTCCATCAATCAGTGTCTGTAGACAACCTGTAAAAGTGGTGAATAAATTCAAGTATCTTCGCCATATTCTGACGTCGGACTTAATGGACGACGCTGATCGAGCGCCAACGTAGGTCGCTCTCTGATTTCCAAATTTTTTTTAAAACTTATAAATACGTTAAAATCAATTTATTTAGAACATACAGTTGATGGGGTTAAAATATCATTGTAGTGCGTCTGGAATATTCCCGGAAGCGGATTGGACACGTTTGTTGCAATTCAGAGGAGGCATATTTCTTCATTTCTGTCCAGGGTCGGCACGCGTAGAAACTTAATTATTAAAGAAGTGGAAGATGGATTGCACACTATCTGTGTGTTTTGACATTAGCTGTCGATACAACCTAAACGTAGATATAATAAGACCACGCTAAGTCCGAATCGACTGACAATAGTAGAAATGATAAAATGTGGATATGGCAATAATCTGGGGATAATCTGCACAGACATACCAGACTAAACACAAATCACAAATATTCCCTGTTCGCTCGCTCTACAATGATTATGAATCTTGCTATCCCGTTTTTTCATCCCTTGGAATAAGTTCACGGAAAATGACGTGCGCAATGTTTTGAACGTTCGACATATTGCTCGAGGGCCTATCGACCTGACGTTTTTTTTGAAACATCGGTGTAAATTTTATAATTTCCTAATAAAATTTAAATTAAACCATTTAAAAGATTGTAATTTTGTGTGTAATTTAGTGCACATTTATGTGAAAGCGCAAAGTATGGAAATACACCTGGATTATCCTTTCACCGGTAAGTAAACATTCGTGGTCGAGGCGATCCGAAATAAATTTTAGAAATTGTGACAAAAATATGCATCGAAATAGTGTGAATTTGCATCAATTGAAATGCTTTACCTTAAAACAACATGCCATTAGAGATAGATTTAAAATTATTGGCAAATTGAGCAATATTTCGGTGTCTAAATAGGTACGAAAATATTTTGATGCTAACAGGGTCGGACTTAGTATTTATTGTATAGTATTTTATTACTCAAATCTTGTGAATGGCGGTCCACAACTTTATATTTATCAGGGTTCCATACCAAAAATGTACCTAGATGACATTTTAAATGTTCAGACATTATATGAAACAACGGATTAATCGCGTATTTACGTTTATTTACATAAATATTTGTTTTTCTAGGTTTCCTAAAGACCAGACATGGTTATGTCTGGGTTGCAAATTGGAAGTGCTGCGTTGTAAACATTTTGAAGAACAAGATAATAATTAGATGCAAGTCCCTTCTGTCCTGCTGCACCAGCATAATATGAATTTTTACTGAAAATAAAGAATATGCTGCTTGTTTAATATATTAATGTATCTATCCTTTTCATTATTACTATTTTTTTCATGACTATGTCCTCTAGAGGGCATCATATTAAATTTGTGAAGTCACATAGGCCAACCTGTGAACAATGAAGACGCTTTTAACTATAAGTAAGTAGGTAGGTACCTACTTAGTTTAGAAGTTATGAGGCAACAAATAAACATTAATACCGGTCAAAATCGTAACCCTCCTTTTTGCTAAAGCAAGCACTGCCGATTCACGGTATGTAGGATCGAGAGATCGAAAAGACGGTGGTAGGTATCAGGGCATGGCTTTGATTCACTAGACACCTTACCTTTTAATAAAATGACAATATTAAAATATATAAGGACAAGCTTAAAAAAATTGCATAGTCATCTGAAGCGAACAACAAGTCAGATTTGTTTGTGTTCGTTACGAGTAGAAAGTCGTAGCAAAATATAACTCATGATGGGCTGCCTTGTTCCGTCCCTGCATTTGCATTAGTGTGTGTGTTATAGAGATGCGTGACATTTTGTCTCATATTTAAACTCTAAATGTACTCTCTGCTTCTGTATAGAAATTTTTTTCTCTATGATAATCTGTCGTATAGTACGTTATCTATTTGTCATTGTTATAATGTAACAGTATTTTTTATTTTGGTTTTATTACATTGTATTGTGTATTTATTATAATTACTAAGTCTTCCGTCTAAAATAAAGAAATTTATTATCATTATTGCAATGAGCAAGTAACAACTTTTATAAGCCTATTTTTAAACTTACCTATATAAAATTATTACCCTATTAAATGTTATCACACAATACGTATAATGTTGCCCTCATGTATTCATTTAGAGGACAATTGAATAGGTCAAGTATTGTTGCGATTTTATTGTGAGTGCGGATCGCGCGCAGCAAAATTGTTTTATCAACAGTTATATTATCTAAATCTAATCTTTAGGCTCGTTATTTATAATTTCCGCTATCAAGAGTCTTAATAATTATTTCGTTGGAACGCATTTCTCTATTTTCTCACCTACGTCACAAATAATATATTAAATAAATCATAATAAATAACTGTCGTTTAATCTATTTTGCGTTTCTTTCAAAAAATCAACAACACTTCTGGTTGATAAGAATATAATTATTCTAATACCTAGGCACATATTTGACGTCCAACATATCATATCTAGTAATGTCCCCCACTTTTTCGTAGCGCACGTATTCATTGACGATTACCACTTTAATTCTGCATAAACTTTCATTGGATATTAGATTCATTTTTATTTAATCGATAAAATATTTCATTGCTTAGAAGAAGCCATGACTTGTCTTTAATTACAATCTGATTAATTGTTAAGCTATTAAAGCTCTTCCAGGCTTATTGTCATCCCCATTTTTCTTCGCCCTGTAGTATTTCCGCCATTTTTCGCAATAGTCATACACAACCAACAATATAGGTTAACAAACAAAGTTCAAACGTTACATAAAACAGACTCAAAAAAATTGTCGAAGCTTTACTTACACCAGTCCAGCATTAGTCTAAAAAACATTTAGGCCATACATAAACTAGTCTACCTACTTAGTACAGAGAGAAGAAAATCACTAGCGTTTAAAATATGAACGCGACACCAATTCACATGGTGCTAAACACAGATTAATAACTTATGTAAAATCTTATTCCTCAAGTTAAAATAAGCATAGTGAAAACAGTATGGTGTCGGGCTAGCCGTATGGTGTCCGGCTGGCCGTATGGTGTCCGGCTGGCCGTATGGTGTCCGGCTGGCCGTATGGTGTCCGGCAGAATACAATAGCATCAACCCTGTACACTCGTGGGTGTCGTACAAGGCGCCTAATGTTTTCGAGGCAAAAGATGTAGCGTCTCCGTAGGTTGGAAAACGAGCAGCAGCTTTTTCTATTGTTATATTTAACCCGCCTGCCAAGCGTGGAGATTATGGCAATAACTTCCCTTTTCGTGGGAGAGGCCCTAAGTCCTGCAGTGGACTGTTACGGGCTGTGATGATGATGATGAGGCGTTACTACCTTATTAAGTAAGTGACTCAGTGTTCCTTGTTTTACTACTAAACCCTAAAACGAAAGAAATATTATATGCAAAGAGTATAGGAAGTAAGAACATAAATATGTCAGCAGTGAATCAGTGAGCGCCTTACTTTCGGCAAACATTCATGATTACGTTAATGCCAATGATTATCGGTGTCAAATAGGTAGTTCCCCTATAGACGATCAAACAAAATTGCAGTTGTTTACGACTAGAGGATATAATGCATAGGTACAGGGTGTTAATCTCAAATGGGAATATATGTTACAGTCCATACTCTTAACAACTCAAAAGTAATATGGACCGCAGACTTGCAGACGCAGAGAGAATAGTATTTTTGACTGAAGTTACAGTCAAAACTAGTTTTGAGTGGTTTTATCTGTCAAGCATCTTAAAAGGTTAAGGAGGTTGATAAAAATAACAAAGAAATGCACATAAAAAGTTAAAAAACTAAGTAATATTAGAGAATACATTTATTTAAAAAAAATGTATTAAAGTGTAAACGCGAGTTATAGAGATACTGATTGATTCAGGGTACTTTTATAACGATCTAACCAGATAATTAGTAATTTTGACTGGAAATTAATGGTTATAAGTAGTTTTGACTAAGATCGTCAGTCAAAACGACTTTCCAGTTAAAGATTCCAGTAAAAATTTCTATGAACCGATTATTTTCAGACAAAACTACTTTTGACCGACCTTTACAGTCAAAATTACATTTGCCCGGCTTTTTTCAGTTAAAAGTACTTTGGACTGAATAAAAGTTTCGACTGTAACATACGAGTAAATACACTCATGATCGTACCCCATAGGGATAGACAGACACTATAAAAAATAAAAACTCTGTATTTAATCGAATGATATGTATCGAGACCTACGTGACCTACTCGAATACCGGGAATTTTCGGAAAGGGAGTGGAATACGTTGGTATAATTAAAAAAAAAATAGTTGGGTCGTTCTACAAAGGTAAGGGGTGCATTATCATTCATAAAATAGAGAAATATCAGCTAATATGACTTTATAATTTCCTCATATGAAAAAAATGCGATAACAATGAAGTTATAGTTTTATAGCCTCAATTGATAGGGATATTGATAAGAACTAACTGCCTCTAAAATGTGTTCATATAGGGTAGAGGCGCTCAAGACCGTTCAAGAGGCGCTGAGCCGAGCGGTGTGGAAGGCGTGGGGGACACCTATGTTCAGCAGGCTAAAACTACTACTAAGTGTGGAACCTCTTGGGCCGTGGGGACCAGACGCACACTCCCTTTTTCGGGCCGTGGGGACCACTCCCTTTTTCGGGAGTTAGCTAAGTGCCTGGGCGATATTAAAATTTCTAAAGACCAGAAGGCTGGTCTTGATTTGGGTCAACGTAATAGCCTCGGCGTCCAGCGAGGTAATGCCGTCAGCCTTCTGGGCACTTTCCCTAGGACTAGCACCTGGGGCAAATTTATTATCTTTAAGGTAGTTTTTATATAATTTAGTTTAGTTATATTTTTAATTTAATTAGTTCAGATTTGTTTTTTCTGCATTGTTTTGTTAATGTGAAATAAACATAAACTATTTACAATAAAAAAAATTATTCATGGCCGTGTGGCGAGAGCAGAACTAATTGATTTGTCATATTTATGGTTCTGTCTAACTTAATTAAATAAATAAAATGAACCCCTCTTGGAACCGAGTACCAATGGGTTGATCTATCTACAGTATCAATCATACGAATCGAAAGGCACGTTAAGCCGTCGATACTGGTTGTTATCGATTGATAACAACCGTCTTATGCTACGTCGGAGGCCCCTGGGCGGCTCCGATCAATGAATGTCATACAAATTACGCCAATAGCCTCGCCCATGGTGACGTTTGCACTAGTAAATGTGTTTATTCAGTGACCGTACCATAACAATTTAAAGTTGAGAAATTATTTAAGTAATAATGTAATTTATTACAAAGCACTTGTTATAAACCAATAACGTTTTTTTTTTTTAAATATATTTAATTGAAACAGACTATGTATTTACTTTATAAATAAATACATAATCAGTTTTGTAGTAGTTTAAGAGATGAGGCTATCTGTTGCTTGTAATAGGCAATAAATTGTATACATTCAACTACTTATGCACCCATATGACTAGATTACAGCCAATAATATCTATAAATACCAAAAATACATGTCACGAAATATTTATCTCTAATTATATAAGTAAGCGCGCTATCAGTTTAATCGAGGGTGATGCTCCTGGTGTTGCAAACGTCTATAGGCTAGGTAGGAAAAGTAGGTAAAGTAGGTGTACGCGAACGAAGTCGCGCCGGGTCCACTAGTCACAATATAATTTTAAGGCTGCCGAATCTCACAATACTTGCTGATCAATATAGTTGTTTTTGTCGACCACTAGAAGCAGCTCAATTTAAGTAAATTTGCTGATAATTTAATTAAATGATAGCCCTAATATCACTATTACTACATCATCACTATCACTATCATCACTACATAATTTACAAAACAAAGTCCCACGCCGCGTCAGTCTGTCTGTCTGTTCCCGATAATTTCAAAAACTACTGAACGAATTTTGATGTGGGTGTATAATTTGTTAAGTGTACTACCCGTGCGAAGCCGGGCCGGGTCGCTAGTTACCTATTAATGCGAAAATTTGTAAGGATGGATGTATGTTTAGACGTTTATTACTTCTTCACGGAAAAGTACTGATTTCATCAGTGTAGTTCCCGCGGGAACGGATCTGAAACGTTAAAACCGAATTTTAGCGGGCGAAGTCGCGGGCAAAAGCTAGTAACTTATTAAATTAGTTTGTAGAATATACATAAGTTATATTAACTTAGTGTCAGAGATAGTTTAAATGTTAACCAACATTAAAAAAAAGAACGTAGGCTCTATGGGATTTTTTATGCAACTAAGGTGGCAAACAAGCTTAGGTACGGCCTGCCTGTACTACCTGTACAGGCAGGTCGTACACCTGATGGTAAACAGTGGCCGAAGCCTATTTACGTTTGCAATACCAGGTACCAATGTGCTGACCCCTTTACACGTACTTCTTGAAGAACTCCATGTAGTGCTACATGCACGATCCGGCACTGCATGGCATTGTCAAACGCGGTTCGGTCCTGCCTGGCATTGTCAGACACGGTCCGACTTCGTCTGGCATTGTCGGACGCAGTTCGGCCATGCCAACCGTCGCCGTTCTCGGCGTGGGGTTGGTGTGCTCCGGCACTGGAGAGTGTCTCGCGGCCATATGCCACTCGGTATTTCATTCCTACCTTCCTAACCATGTCATATTTGAAGATAAGAAATAAATTCAAGATATTCAATGTAAATCAATACAGAAATGCGGATTTTAACACTACCTACGTGATTACTGTCACAACTACTTTAACAGGTTCTTACTATATCAAAGCCTAAGACTATAATATCGACCATCTGCGGTACTAAACCAAATAGCTATGGCCATAACCCATAGCAATTCTGAAAATTTTTCATGGCTAGTGTAGGTACAGTGCAAGAGCATAAGTGCATGAGAATCATATTCCTTTGCACTACACTGCAGTTGTTAAACGGTTTTCATAGCATTCATGAATTAACTTAATTTTACTTATTATATAAAAATTGCCCTGAGGCTAAAGGACTAGTCCTTTAGGCATAAGGTACAGCTCCTGCTCCCTTCTTTTAGCAAACTGATTTTGGCTAAAGATGAATGTAGCTGTAGCGGCAAAGGAAAATTTTCTTGAATGGGTAATGTACTTACGCTCTTTTACTGCATCTATTGTTTGTAATTTACCGACCAAAAAGCGATGCGCTTGATAAATATGAATGTCATTATAATCGTTCAAGCATGTTGCATTCCCCGATAGCTGACGACTACCCATTTGTATATAACTGGAACTACTTTTTATTGGTTTCATTTAATTAGGAGCTGCCATTTCCATCAAACTACAGCAAGATGGTGAAGCGAAATGTATTGGAATTTTTAATGTGCGCTATTGCTATAAGTTTATTAAAAACATCCGGGATTTCTGGTAAGTACCTACACTTTACCTACCTACCTAATAAGATTGATACCTATTTTGTAAACTCAATCCTCTGCGAATCCTGTTCGGTTTTAGTTAAAAATTAGTTAACAATAGTCGTAGAACCGTTGGGGTAGACATGTTTTCGAATGAAAGCCACGACTGGGCAAACCTAGTGTAGGACGTCCTATCGAGGAGAGCCGACGATCTGCGCAAAATGGCTGGCAGTAACCGGATGCGCAAAACTAAGAACCAATATAAGTGGCGCGGCTTATAGAAGGAAGGCCCTATATCCAGCAGTAGACTTATAATGATTATGTTGTTGAGTCAACGATAGGTACAAGGTGTCAAAAAAAGGGTATTCACATTGAAACTATCACACATAAAGGTAGAGCATTTGCTTGTTCTTCCATCTTTGTCCGAGCATTCAGCATGCTCGCTCGCCTGGTGTAATCGCAACGTTTACACCAAAAGAATACAAAAGGGTGATGTCATTATGCTCGTCTGGTGGTAACGCACCGTATCCGAGTTTACACCAAGTGAGCGAATGCTCTAAGAATGCTCGTTTGCTTCGTGTACTTAAATGAACAGAGCATTCGCTTATTGCTCTGTCATTATTCCCAGAATTACTTTGTATGCTAGCTCGCCTGGTGTAGCCATACGAGCAAATGCTCTTGCTTTTATGATAAGACTCCATTGTGTTACTGGTATTTCTACTATAAAAATATCATCTTGGCGTTAATGTCCCGGTTTTGCCCTCGAGTACGAGTTCCGCCTTGACCATGATCCAGGATTTGGCGATCAGGTAATTGCAGTGGAACGACTACCATCTGACCTCCGTGACCCTGCTACCAGGTGAAACTGACCAGATTGGATCAAATTCAGTTGCCTGAATTTGCAGGTTTCAAAGACCATCGGTTAGGATTCAACTAATATACATAACTCAGAAAAGAGTCATTGGTACATGGCCGCAGCGGGATTCGAACCCGGGACCTCTGGCTTACGAGTCGGACACTGTAACCGCTCGGCCACCGATGCTCTCTGTTACTTGTATTTCTACTATACCATTTACCAAATCAGGATCAGCTCCGGAGGCCGGCGGCGAACAATCCCAGGAATCATTTGAGGATCCAGAAAGACGAAGCGCGGCATTCGCTTCGGCACACGCAAGCGCAGGACCAGGAGCCAGGCCAAACTTCAACCCTGGACCGAAGCCGTTAGCCCTGGTGGAATGCTACGTATGCACAGACTGTCCTAAGGTCTATCCGAACACAACCACCAAAATATGTCCCGCCTCGTTTGACAAGTCGAAATCGAGAGGCTGTGTATCCTATTCCGAGCAGTACCAACGTAAGTATAGTTGTGTGCGAAGTGAAGGCCCCCCCTAGCATATACAAGCAACATTATCAATATCACTTATACGAATGCAGATGTCGAAATACGTCTCAAAGACTAAACTTAATTGCGAACATAGACAAACGAAATTGTACAATCACTTGTGACAGCGCCTATATCAGAATCCAACATAAGGGGAAACAGAAAACACTATTTTACGTAAATTATTTCATTGCTAACAATTGTTTATGAATTTAGAACGAACATTCTCTGCCCAAAATTTATTTCTATACTTATAAGATATAAGTAGATCATGGTCCTCACCACAAAACAATCATCATTCACCTGCCCTTATATGTTGCGTCAGCGCAATATGTCTTCTTTTCTTCCATTTTAGCTCTATTTCTCGTCATCTCAATGCTCACAATTTCCGTGGTCGACGTCGTCATTCAAACAGTCAAAACGTTTTTCTTATGTCGGCCTATAGTGAAATATCCATCTACATTCATTTTCATCGGCTTCTTTATTTAACTATCCTTAAAAAAATTATAAGTGATGATTTGAGGGTGAAAATTCACCCTCACATCATCATCGTATCAGCCGGAAGACGCCCATTGCCGGGCGTAGGACTCCCCCAAATATCACGACAAAGGCCGGTCCTGTGTCATCCGCATCCAGACGGTACCTGCGACCTTTACCAGGTTGACGGTCCCCCTTGAATCCAGAATGATCGTTTGGGACAACCTGTATAACAAAATAGCCTTCTTGATACCAATTTTTGTGTCAATCATAAGTAGCACATAAAATATTATTGCCTCGAAGACGGAGCCGGCAATGACAATGTCCAAGGCTCAGTTTACGTCTAGATAATCTATTAGATAAGCGAATTACAGTTCGTTAACAATTTGATAATCCCGTTAACTGTTTGTTTCACTTTGTGGTTTCTGGAAATTTATTAGTTTTAATTACTTATTAGTCAGATAATAGCTGCAAAAAGAGTATCTACCTATATTAATCATAATTGCACTATTTTATTGATTGCTTCAACGCGTCGTTTATTTATCGAGCAAGCAATCGTTTCATTTATTTGTTGTTAAATTAGGATAGACTTGAGTAAAAGGTAAATGTTAGGGATGTCTTGATTGAATGGTTTCCGTCATGGTGAAGCAGCCCTTCGGCCACTTTCGAAACCAAAGTTTAGTAAATAGTATATTTTTTTAATTAGACTAGCCAGGTATTCCGCCATCTCACCTGGTGGTAAGTGACGATGCCGCCGAATAAAGTAAAATTCATAAACTACACTACTATTTACAGTTGCTTTTTGGAATTTCAAGGGCTTATCGACTTTAACCTACTGATAAACTAGGTAGATATACTGACCAAAATTACTAACTAGATACTAGATGGAGGTAGAATATTGATATAAATTCGTTTTCATCTCCTATGTTGATTGCTTAATCACGGCGAAATAATATTATCCTCAACACCATCATCCAGAAATTCGCACCGACATATTGGATTGTACTTGGATTGTAATTTTTTCGAGGCAAAAGATCTACGAATAGAGTCCCCGTAGGCTGGAAAATGGGCAGGAGCGTTTACCATGGTTATATATTTTCGAGTCTGCCAAGCGTGAAGATTATGGTAATAACCTGCCCTTTCGTAGGAGTGGGAGATGCCCTAAGTCCTGTAGTGGACTTTTGTTTTTTACAACCAAACCCTTAATATTATTTTAGCATTGGGTAATCATGTCAATTCTGATAGTGGTTTATCTTACCAGTAGAATATTCGTTTAAGTCCTTTTTATAGTGCAATAATTTGTTTATCTACAGAAGGCATAATGCATTGGTTTTATGATGATGAATCCGATTTCCGATGATCTAAATTTTGCAATACAAACAACTCTGTACCTATTGAAAATTATTAAGTAAACGCATTTTTGTACAATTTAGAAACAACAACAACTGGTGAGGATAAATAAACATTTTCCAAAAATTCCCACTGAGATGAATTTAGTAGCACAGTGAGGATTTTTGAAAAGAAAACTAACAATCCGGTGATGATGGAGTGAGCCTTGACATGATTAATCCTGTCAAAGAGTTTTTAGCTCCATTCCTAGCTCACTTGATAAATTATTCCTTGTCTTCAGGGGTGTTTCCTTCCACTGGCAGCGAGCACATGTTACTCCCCTCCCTAAATCCTTCTTCTTTCGCTAAATTTCGCCCAATTTCCATCCTACCCGTTTTATCAAAAGTTATCGAAAAGTTTGTTCAGCGTAGCTTGTGTTCTCATTTGTTGCGGTTCGACCGTCTAAATCGGTATCAGTCGGGCTTCCATTCTGGGCACAGCACGGCCACTGCACTTGTTAAGACAATATACGACTGAACTTCTTCAGTCTTCTCGATTTCAGTTGCGGTTTCGACACGTTCGATTATGATATTTTGCTGGCTGTGCTAAGAACGCTGAACATGACTGAAGGTACGCTCTCTTGGTTCCGTTCATATCTCGAGGATCGGGTCCAATTAGTTAAGGTTGGCGATTGTCGCTCGGACTGGTGCTCCATAACAGCGGGAGTACCTCAGGGGGGAATTCTTTCACCGGTTATTTTCTCCATATTTATTAACGGAATTACATCATCTCTAACGTCGTCGTTTCACCTCTATGCAGATGACCGTCAACTGTACAGATCTGCTCCTCTATCCGATTTCAATGCTGTCATTGAGATGCTTAATAGAGACCTCTTCACTATTGAGAGCTGGGCAAAAAAGTTTGGACTCAGAGTAAATGCTTCTAAGTCACAAGCGATTGTGATTGGCAGCCAGCATTTTATTTTGAAGTTTAGGAGTGTGGCTCAGCCGAAATTAATTTTCGATGGCACCGTCATAGAGTTCAGTGACTCAGTTAGGAACCTGGGGATCATATTCGACCAAACTCTGTCCTGGTCGACGCACATTGGTGAGGTTAGTCGCAAGGCTTTTGCGTCATTCCACTCGCTTACGAGGTTGCAGCACTTTTTGCCTTTTGAAACGAAGTCACTTTTGGTGAATTCCCTTATTCTCCCGCTTTTGGACTATGGAGTCGTCGCTTACCCCACTGAGGAGCTTCTCTCTCGGCTGGAGCGATTGCAGAATCTCTGCATCAGGTATGTCTTTAGGCTGCGTAAGTTCGACCCTGTGTCCGAATATAGACACAAACTTAATTGGCTGCCTATACGACGACGAAGGGAATGCCATGTACTTGGGCTACTGTTTAATACCTTTTTCAATCCCACTGCACCTATCCACTTGCGCGAGATGTTCAGTTACTGTCCACCCGTCAATCCCCGACTACGACCCCGCAGGGAACTTCTACTCGCGATTCCGTCTCACTGCTCAGCGAGTTACGTAAAGTCGTTCCTGGTGTTTGCTGCGCGCCTGTGGAACGCACTACCGGAAGTCATTCAGAATTCTCGGACATCATGCTCCTTCAAGAAACATTTGAAGAAGCACTTCCTCAGTATTCAATAGAGCTTTATTTTATATTAATTATTATATATTTATAGTATATTAGGTATATTATATATTTTAGTTGTTATGGTATAGTATATGTATATGGTACATAGTATTCAATTGTAGTTAACTTAAAATTTGCACAATACTCGATATTGCTTCCACCGCTCGTTAAATAGCTCATTTCGTACTATCGAAGGTAGGTTAGCTGATATTTGCCCCATTGGTGGGGATATGTCTGTGGGGATTTCTGGAATAAATTCATCTGCATGCTATTATACCGCTAGGTGGGGTTCACAGAACATTTCTCTCGTTTCCTTTTAACCCTCGTCATTTAGCCACCCTTCCAGTCACCCTTTTAAGTCTCATCTCGCCATTCACTTCCTTTACACGTCTTTCACACAGTCCATCTATATTTTCTTTGGTATTCCTCTAGTACATCTAACCACATGCATGTTCACCAACTCCCTTGCAGACAGTCCATCTAATGGAAAACAGTAACTGACGCCCATAACTGCGATTCATGCATTTAGGTTTGACATTAAAATCATCATCAAGAGTATCCCCTAAGCACAGGGATACTTGTACCATATGATCATCAACTGCTGGACACAAGCCATTAGTGGAGAGCGTTGCCGTAATCTCCACTCCATGGCAGACACCGTAATGTTGGAAAAGCTCAAAAGAAAACGATGACGCATTTTCTATTTAATGCAAGTAATAGATGGTCGGCCTCTGTGGCATTAGTCCGTCAATAGTCTAATAACATAGGTGTTTTTTTAATTACCACTAAGGTGGCATACAAGCGTACGACTTGCATGATGAGGCGGTTACAGTATCCCATGTACGATTGCAATACCAGGGTGTTGTCGACCTTGCAAAAACTTTTTAACACCCCTCTTGAAGACCTACACGATGATGGGTCCTTATGTGAAATGTACAAATTACAGACATGAAGAAAGCCTGGCACATTCGGGGTTGCACCACCGAAAGGGGTACCTGCAAGGAGATAGAGCAGGCCCACTCCTTACACGCCGGCATAGTGAAGTTGCTCCAATGTAATGATTGTGAGGGTGACAGATGCAATAGCGCTGTCCGCTCCCTCTCCGACCTGACTACGGCATTCGTGGTCCTCCTGGTGGTACCCTTGATTGGGAAATGTACGTTCTCCTAACGTACTTAAACGAAGCTAAGAATCTCGCGATGTCTCTAGGAATCTTCGGGACGTTCATTCCTTTGAATTTTCGAGATGTGCGATATTCTGAGAAGAGTTTAATGTAATATGTAGTCAAGTTCTAAATTGTTTATTTATTGATATACCTATGGCTGAATTAATGTGCCTTTATTTATTAGGTTTTATACGAATAAGAGTCTCATTCGTGTGTTAAATTAAAACGATTTTCTACTATGTCATTGTTTTATTGTTTAACAATTGCATATTTTCGTGAAAACATTTGCCGAGCCTACAGGTCCAAAATAGTTATAAATAATCATCTTGGCCGAAATATCCAGGTCGTGATCTCGCGCGTGCGGGCCCTAGATACTTCTTGATTATGTTCCCATACTTTCATAATCCAGGATTAGACAATGCAGGTCATTGTAGGTAGTAGAGCGACAGTCAGCTGATCTTCGTGATCCTGTTAAGAATGGAACTTGACCACTTTTATGCATATTCAGTCGCCGGAATGTGCAGGTCTCCTCTTTTTTTTATGTAATCCGGCAGACAAACAGACAACGACCCACCTGAAGAAAACGAGTCACCGCCGCCTATGGACATCAGCAACAGCAGGGGCGCAACCAATGCCTTGTTCGCCTCTAAGGAGACCTTTAATATATCTCACAATGTTTTCCCCTCACAGTAATATCATGGGTTAGTGTACCTACAACCTCAGAAAATGGCATGGTTTAGTACATGACAGCACTGTGGATCGTCTACCTCAGTACCTACCTACTTCTCGCTCCAAGGCCGACTCGCTAGCCAATACGCCACCGACGCTCCCATCAGTTTTCGTAACATTTAATGCCTTTTATTCTAGTATATAGTGACCTACTTTACATCCGTATTATAACACAAAAATATCAAGAAATATTTGCATAAGAATGCTACCTAAATAAGTTAAGTAGCTCCATCTATACGTGCCAACAAATTTCATTATATTGTCTTGATGATAACGCAATTACATCCGCATCGCACCATGTTAATAAAGTAACATAGGTAGCTAACATAGATGTCGCTACAATAGCATTGTTAATTGGTATTTTAGGGTTCCTTCCAAAAATGTACGGTAGCGACCTAACCTAATACGGCTAAGTGGGTTATCCTTGAGGTTTATTATTTAGCAGGTACATTGATTAAATGTGTTAAGTATCGTCACTTACCACCAGGTGAGGTGGCGGTCAAATGCCTGGCTAGTTAGTCCAATTATTAAAAAAATGTAACTACCTACTAAAAACTAACTTGGTAGATACTTAAGTATATTATGTAAGATAGTGTGACACTTATGTTGTAGGTACTGCTGTTTCCACCCCCGGGCAGTTAAGATTTCTGTAAACATTCAACTATCCCGCGGGATCGTATTAATTTTTCGGAATAAAAAGTAGCCTTTGTCACTTGGGAATAATGTGGCTTCCTATTAGTGAAATAATTTAAAAATCGGTTCACTAGTTTCGCAGATTACCACCAACAAACAATCTCACAAACATACGAACATTTCCTCTTTATACGTTATATTAGTATAGATGTAATATAATGACAAGTCAAGAAGAGATCCCTACTCAATTCAGAAACTTCAATGAGTGAATAACCCAATTATCAGTGCAAGTTGGCATTGCGGTTGCGGTGTCATAAAATCCAAGTTATTTCCTATAAAACGTAAAGTAAATACTAGGAACAAACACCGCAAGCAATGCCAACTCATTCTCAGCTGTACGTACGAGTTACTTTACCTTTTATGAGGTACCTAAAGGTAAAACACTCCTACATGTTCGTGACTAATTCGCTTGTGTAATAGCTCGTTGCTCCACGGACAACAAGCACAGAGCTCACCTTGAGAGACACGTTGTAAACAAATCATCGTTGTTGGGATCCGTAGCAAGTCTCTATATTCTTTAGGATAGCCTTGCGTTAAAATAATTTATTATATATATAGCTAAGTTCCCCTAAATATGAATTTAATAGGTATACGAGAGTTTTCATTATCATGTTTAGGATTTTAAATTTTTTTTTAAATTTACTCTGTGACAAACGATCATACAGCCCACATTATGGTAGCGGTAACTGTCGCTTATAACAACTACGATTCATGCTAATGCATGGTTAAAGGCAACAAAAATGCAGAACTGCAGGTGCAGATGTAGGTGAGGACTAAGATAAAATGTACCATGCCTGTAATTGCGCTGGCTTCCTTATCCTTCAAACCGGACGGAACACAACAATGCACGGATTGTAGCTTAAATGGAAACTTTATTGCACAATACAGTTGGCGGACTTAAAGCCATCGTGGTTTTATCTACCAGTGAACTAGTAGCCTATAACAGTCTACTGCAGGAGTTAAGCCTCCTCCGCATTAATATTGCTATAATCTCCAAACTTGGCAAGCAGGTTGAGGCACAGAAAGCGCTGCCCATACTTTAGATTATAGAGGTACTAGCCGATGTCTCTAGGTATGACATTAGTGGCCTTCTGACACTAGTGGCCCTTTGGGCTCTACTGGACACCACACGGCTAGCTTGGTCTTAAGATCTTTATTAAGTCGATAGCCGTTAACTGTAACTTAATATGCTGTTGCGTGTTTATACAATAGATCGCTTAAATATAGGTATTATTTTTCAGCGGAACCCTTACAATATCAAAATTTAGGTAATAAAAAGGTCCGCAAAGACATACATTTTAATGTCATCGGAGGTTCTTGCAATCAATTCGCATAGCAAATAGTAGGTACCTACGTACCGTACCTACGTACGTACAGTAAAAATATTACCTATCCCGAATATGTGCATTTTTGTATGGGTATTTATTTGATTTTATGGAAGCGATATTAGCAATTTTTCCGGAGTACCTATGCCGATAACTCACGGCATAATCCGAAAATTTTCTAAAATCGCTCTCTCTTGGTCTTATATGCCTTTGATCTCGCAGAGAAACTGAAAGATCTGACATGAAAAGTAAATATGAATATTAGAAATGTGAATTTTCTTCAGTGAGGAAATCTCTAACCCACCTGTATATTACGACAAGTCAAATACTTGGCTTAAGGTAGCCACTAACAGAAGTTAAATCTTCAAGAAAATCACCAGTAAGGGCATAAGTTATCGTCCATTGCTCATCACTGACAACACGCACTAGTCAAATATTATTGCCTTCACCGCTTATCAAAGATCCTCTCGGCTTATCAAAGATTAGCTGGAAGAAATCCCGTTGCGAGATAA
Source organism: Blastobasis adustella (assembly GCA_907269095.1). Classification (NCBI taxonomy): domain Eukaryota; kingdom Metazoa; phylum Arthropoda; class Insecta; order Lepidoptera; family Blastobasidae; genus Blastobasis; species Blastobasis adustella. Next base: position 6,220,134 of record OU026129.1, read on the forward strand.
GCTCGCCTTTTATAAACTGTATTTTTATTTACTGCAATGTTAAAAAATGTAGGCAATAAACAGATTACAAACAAACAAAAATCAAAATTATTTTTGACTTCTATTTAAAATCAAAGGCGATCCTAACCTTGAATTCAAGTATTTATAATCACGCAAAAACACCGACGCCAAAACATTTTTATGTTCACTATTAACATAATACTTTGGAGCATACGTATCCAATTAACAGTTTTAGACTCTACGGTTCTCTGTGAACAATTTCTCCCTGGAGACCAGTTAGTAGGTACGCGCCCCTCATCGTCGTTTACACGAATTGACTGGCTCAAATTAAATTATTGTGTCAAGTGGCCCATTACTCTGCCGAAGACGCAGACAAGCTGCCGTGTGTTATTTTCAAACTAAATTTTTGGGACAAGAATGCTGCATTGTGACGGAAGCCGCGATGCGCAAGCGTATAAGGAGATAATCTATTTTTATACACATAATTGGGTGAGTCGGAGACATACCGACTCGCTGCATTTCAGATATTTTTAATCGCTTTCTCCGAACCGAAATCTCTAACAGTATGTAGGGTGTAGGTGGGTGGTTGCGGAAAGATGTCGCCAGAAAATAAGGCGGAACATGTAGGTATTACTTAGATAAGTAGGAATGAGCAAAATAAAACGGGAATGGCCAAAATTATCTACACTCCTCTAGTCATCATCATCAGCAGCAGCATTATCACTCTACCAGTAGGCTCATACGTAACTCTGTTGCTAACAATTATCTGATTTCAATGATTGACATTGTTACTTTTGCAATTCCGTATGATCCATTTCATGGGTTCAGTTGCTAACAAAGTTACACTGTAATAAACAGCATGCAGCATCGACCCGCAGCCTTTCGCAAATCTTCACTCCATCTGGCCGCACGGCGTCTCATACCACGCTTACCAAGTCGCGGTCTCCACTCAAGAACTCACGAAGCGGTGGTCAGTTCGTCGGCAGATATGGCCAGCCCACTGCTACATCACTTTCGGCTATTCTGAAAGCGTATTCCCACTAGAAACGTTCATTAAAAATATCTGGTGTTTTAGCTCAACTACCATCTGAACCGCACCACAAAAAACCGAGCTAGAGTCTCGTCCGTCTATCAGGGCGACTACACGACTGGCTTAGGCCTTGAGGATGGTAGAACGGCCTCAGAATACCTCATAAAATCAATGAAACTCTCTCCCTCTCTTAGAAATCTCACAGAAATTACAAATAGTTTCATTAATACGTTATCCGTATATGAACTGTCCCAAAAAACCGCGAGAGAAACCAGCGATAGCGACTGCGAGAAGTAAATTAACGAGCGATGAAACCGAAATATCGCCGCGTGTCGGTCTCTTTCGTAACCGCAGGTCAATACCGCCAAAGAATAATGTGAATGCGTATGCGCACACCTACTGAACAAACACTGTCCTCATTTTCCATAGTCATTAAGTACCTACAAACTGAAATATTGTACTAGTTGAAGTGAGTCAGTTTTAATGTTTTTGTACTCTAAAAACTCGGCGTTTTATTTTGTTCTAGTTATTTGAAAAGGGGAGATTTCCGTGCGGGCCATAAAAAACTTAAACGCAATTATTGCACTATGACGCATTTTCAAAAACACGTTTTTCCAGCTCTTCTTCTTATTTTGCATAATTTTACAGTCATAATCTTATTTGTGTAGTAGGTATTGCAAACGTCCATAGGCTGCGGTGACTGCTTTCCGTCAGGCAGACCGTAAGCTTGTTTGCCACCTTAGTGGTATAAAAAGAAAAGGTATTTAAGAATAAGAACTATTGTGGTCAAATAAATAGGCATTTCTCTTTTGAAATGCCTATTAGGACCAGTTTTTGAACAGTAAACTAAAACTGGACCACGCGTTATGCTCGGGTCGGTGATGCTAAATACTCGGCTCCAAATTCCAAAAAGTTCTATATAGTGTGGTCATAAGTACTTACCTACACACCTTACTCTATAAAATAATTGTTGTTTCATATAATTATGAACAACACATCGCTGAGAGAACAATTACCGGGAAACTCTGCGACCTACAATAAGTACTGTGTGAACTGTAGATAGAGTGACGCAGCGTGACAGGGTTTTTTTTAAATGTTACTTATATAAATGGCATGAAGGAATAAAAAAAGATACAGAATCTGACTGTCAAGAGAGTGATCAACTGAAGAGTTAAATATTACGAACACAAATAAGGAATATATCGTATGTCCTTATGAATTATCTATATATACAATGTAATTTAGAAAAAGTTCAGTACCCACTAAAGAAAGTTTGCCATGACATAATTTCACGTAAATTTATTCAAAAACATAATTAACAATTATTACATATCTTTCTATACACTAGGTACAATAAATAATGCCTCTAGGCAATTATTTGTTATGGCAATAGCAAGGGCCTGCCAGTCTGTCCCTACGGATTCTATGACCGTGAGCCACTATGCAGCCGCGTCGTAGTAAAACGCAATACGCGTAGCTACGGCGTATTCGCGCCAAGCCCTAACTCCGAGCCAATGGCTAAGGCTGTGTCCATAGCATGGACATTTTTTTTTGTTACAAATTATTAGAATATTTATACATAGGATAAAAACAAAGTCGCTTTCCGGCGTCTCTCTATATGTATCTATGTACGCTTAGATCTTTTAAATTACGCAACGGATTTTAATGCGATTTTCAACAATTAATATAAAAATGAATCAATTAATATAAAGCGGGCGTTTTGAAAGGTTTAGTTAGTTTGATACCTAAAACTAAGATATTTTTTTACAGTATATTGTAATTTTCGCATTACATGATGATTATTGTAGATAGATATACACATAAACCATACACGATAGATCACCGAAATATACCAAATACGACACAACAGGCACAGGCAGAGATCTCTCTAGAAAGAAACTACTTATACTCAAAAGATAATTTTAATTTTCACACACTTTTTACAGCAATGGCTAGAGTAAGTACTAAACTAGATATTATTTTAGTGAAAAAAGTTAAATTACCTAAACTTATAGATTGACGATAAGTGTATCTCTGAAAACACTCAATTCAACGCCAATTTTTTTTTTTATGCTACGTAGTGACAATCGAGCAGACAGCTCACCTGTTAGTAAGCGGTGACTGTCGCCCATAAGCCATAACATCTACGATTCATACAAATCAAAGCAAAGAAAACACAACATAAAAAAAACATCGTCTATTACGTATGCACCATCTAAGCTTCAATGAATGCAGAAACAAGTCAATGTGTGCGCCGCATAATCCCACCAACTCTCGGCACGACCGTTCTCCCTTCATTCGCTTGCCGAAAGTTGCCCGGACCGACCGTCGCCTCAGTGATTCGCATTGAAATCCGTGACACAGTGCACTTTCTATTTCGCCACACACGATCTTCGAAAATGGCAAACCTGTCCCTGTTTGTGCCCGTTCTGCTGCTGGCAGTTTTCGTGAGAGATGGTGAGTTATATTCAAATAAAAACTATTACAACGTACGTTTTGTTTATGTTGAGTAACGCGCGCGATTTCGCGCTCGATGGCAAGTAGGTAAATAAGTTAGCGCGGGAAACGAAAACGTACGCCCAAGTCGGGTAAACAGGTTTACTTGTGTAAATCATGTGAGGTTCGCTTATTCAATAGGTACTTAGGACATGCTAATTCTATACCTATATCCATTCTGGGTTTTCACACATTGTTGAAATAAAATGAAAGTACATTTATTGTTTCCTTAAGATACCACATCACACTGTTGTCGTTTCTAACTATATTTTTTTTTTAAATTAGACAATAACAGTTCATAAAATGTATTACAATGCATAAACTGTTATACAAGTAGAGGAAATTACAACGGTTTGGGTCTAGCGTAGATTCAAAATTCAAAAAACAAGTTTAAGCGACGAAAACAACTTATTTTTTTAACGAAATAACATATGAGTTACGTCATCGCGTCTGTTATTGTACCTGTTACGGAAACAACCTAACGGCCGCTAGTTTCTAGATAATTGTTTAAGTAATAATGTATATAGAGATCGATAGTATAATACACAATGTCCTAATAGAAACTGTCATTAAAACGACACAAAGAGACATTCACAAGCCACATAGGCAGCTTCGAACGCACCAGTTGGCTGTTTCCGAACCGCTTAACTTTTCGCGCCTTTGATACTGACGCTGTTTTAGTATAATACTATACATACACTGTGTTATACTGTGTATGTGGTTATGTAAACCCTTAGCGTGCAAACTGGATGGACTAGTTTGACCAGTTTAGGGCATGCAACGTTGTTATTAGCGCATTTCGCGGAGGCTTTTCGAGTGTTGCCAGAACATAAGTGGTTGGTTTTCGGTTTACGCAACAGGTATTGGCGGGCTTTCGAACAACTAAAGGTACCAAACGAGAACAAAAATCGGACACTTTGGTGACTCATACCAAATAGGATGATGTTAATGTCGAATTATAGTATGTTAAGTGACTTTATTTGATAATTGAATTGACCTTTATTTTAGTTTGAAGGATAAGGCCAGCGCTATTACAGGCATGAGGCATTTCATCTTATTCCTCACAGTGAGGCATCTGCGGTTCTGCATTGTTGCCTGCAACATAAATGCATTAATCATAGATGTTATGGGCGACAGTTACCGCTTACCATCAGGAGGGCTGTCTGCTCGTTTGTCACTGCGTAGAATAAAAAAAAAACGATAAATACTCATAGCACTTATTACAGAGCAATGTACTCAAGTAGTAATGATGACATTAGGCAAGTTAATTATTTATCCTACACCTTAAGGAAATCTTTAGATTAGAAAAAGTAGGCTACAACAATACAAGGGTCAAATTGAAAAAGGCAATACAAGATAATAATTGGCGAAAACAGAACTAAGTTCAATCGATATCCAGCCTTTATAACACGCTAATAAAGGCCAAATTCAAATAACCCTTAGGCAACTGAGCAGCAATGATACCTAAAACCTTAAGCCCACATTACAAGAACAATTTGCCAATTGGTAGCCATCAAGAATACATTACGATTCTCTCGGACCCTTCCTTTAAACAATGACTGTAAAAGACTATCGAAACACCGGCCACCGGCAAGATGATAAAATTGGTGCGACAGATTACATTTGCTCATCCTATGGTCTTCTAACAAATTGGCTGAATATTTTATATCACTTGGTTAGTCACTGTTTGCAATACCACGGTTATCATTTTAACGCTCTTGAAGAACACCATGTTGTTTTAAACTATCGCGTACCTTTTGACCACGACGACTGTCGTCCTGTGGCCATGATGCATGCAATTGCGTCGAAATATTGAGCTACTCAAACAAAGGTACGCGGTAGGAAGGCTGGAACATACCTTAAAACTCCATGTTGTAACTACTTAGTAAAATATCATGGAGCAAGACCAGAACCCAATTGTTGCGGAAAAAAGGACCTTAGATAGAACCGATACTGTATGCGACAATTTTGGTTCGGTTCAATGCGAGGATGAGCGCCCCATCGATGGCTGAACTAGGTAGATACATATTTAGTTAGTCTATTTTTCTAGTCAATTTCAAGAAGTTTCCATCATGGATAACAGAATATTTATTTACCTACCTTTATTTTCTCTGAAATATACAATATCATGACGATGAGCGCGAAATCCTTTTATTTTATTTTGAGCAATACTGAACATTGTCAGTATATTTTTGTACCTACCTAACGATTGTTATCAGTAGATACTAGGCAGAATCAGTAAAACCACTTACAAAATAAAAAATCAATGCGTATAGTACCTAAATATAGCTATATAATTCATGTTTAGAGCTCTACCTTGGCACATTAAACACATCATTAGTGGGTGATAATTACATGCTTTGATAGAAAATTACCAGTTTAATATGAGTTTGACAAGCATTTCCCCTTTACATAGATAGGTGTAGAGGTACGTAGGTATGTAAATACTTAGTAGCGCAGCTGTATGAAATAACTCAACAACAAAGAAAGACCATTCTCAATTTTCTACGGTCGATAATATTTGTTTGTAATAATTCAGACCAACCTACTTAAATTATAAAACAATGTCACTTATATTTATGTATAGTTTCATTTATGTACTGTACATACATTTTACGATGGATTTAGTTTAAAATCTAAATACTATCTATGAAAGTAAAGCAGATGCCGTATTTTAAATATAAGAACTGGAATTTTCATACTATGCATAGTACTAACCTGCATGCACTAAAATTCTTTGTAAGTGTAGGAAGAGTCAAAAGGCAGGTTCTTTGTAAGAGTTTATAAATCTCTACTGAAGAATCAATTTGGAAGATTATTTCACTTACCATCCGGAAAATGTACAAAATCCTGACAGAAAACTTAAAATTTCGTAATGCCCGGATTCCTAACGGTTAGGCCAGCAACAGCTAGCTACTAAATAACTAGCTTCGTATGCACAAATACAACAGTACCAGATACGTACAGACTGTGGTGCGCACAGTAGAGTAGGTCGCATGCCACACCTTCCAAGCCCACGACATTTTCTTTCTTGCACCGGAGTACATTGAAATGGCAATTACAAACGCACGTTCATCGCTTTCACTTTCACGTTATCGCACTATGGCATACTTTGGCCCTTTACCATTGTTTACAGTTGCCTTTCCACTGACACGTCGACCTTAATATTATGGCAGTAAGGTCCAAAAACGAATTTTGGTTTTAAATCGGACACACGGTGAAGGGACCGCTTTCTAGCGTGACGCCGGAGCGTTCCGACTATGTCGTTTAAAATATCGTGGTTATTGAATGTCAAATTAAAAAAGAATCAGTAGGATATAAATAGTTTACAAGTAGCTGTATGTAGCACATTTGACACACCTAGCTAGAGACTAACCAGTGCTTATAAGGTATCAATCTAATAGCTCTAGATCCTTATTTAATGTGTTATTTAATATTATGAACGCGAATTTTTTCAATGCAAAAAAACCAAACTTGTTCTAATTTGTATCAAAACCGATATAAATAACTTATACATCTGTACTACTTACTCTCTTACAGTGCAGTAAAATGTGTGCCCTTGTTACCTAACAAACCAGTGCTGACCTGGTATTCAAAGAAACTGATAAGGACCATAATATTATTCTATATGGTTCGAGTAGGTTCGGTTCGCTTGCTTATGATCGTTCATTTGATTGAGTTGAGATTTAGGTGCCGCGGCGTAAACCAAGACAAATAAAGTTTCAGCTCGCATACGAATTAATGATCCTCCTTTTTTATGATATACGACAGACAAACAGGCAAGCGATGGAAACCACCCGATGTAAAGTGGTCACCGCCGCCTATGGACATCAGCAACACCAGAGGTGCTAACTCCTAAAAGACCTCTAATATATTAGAGGTCTTTTTGGAGTTAGTTATATTATATCTGATGGAAAGTGGACACCATTGTCCAGGTCATCTGAAACCATTAGCTGATGATGTAGGTCCGGCCTGTAACTGCAGAAATTGCCTTTTCATTCATTCCCAAGTGTAGGTAACCAAATAGAGTTACGGTATTGTAATTCGTCTCTACCAAATGAAAAAAAACGTAAATGAATATTTTATTACCATTAAAATAAAACGTGGCATGGCATGACATGAAATATGACACGGGATCGTTCAAGAGGTATATTAAAGGTTTCCCAAGAAGCGGGCAACGCATTGGTAGCGCCCCTGGTGTTGCGGATGTCCATAGGCGGCGATGACCACTTTCCATCAGCTGGCCCTCATGACGGTTTGTCTGCCTTACGGCATAAAAAAACAGCTCCAAAATTGATTTAGAGACGTACTTTTGACATTGTCCAAAGTTTATACAATCATAAACAAACAGGAAAAACCCACATCCCAAAACCGCATGATAGCAAAATGTAATTTTTATTTGCTGTTTAACGAGCACGTCCAACCTCATTATTATTTTATTACTATGGTATATTCAGGCACTATTGGCTTCCGTATAGTATGAAAATAAAAAATAGGTAATATATACTAGATACTAGGTCATCTATAGGTACACAAATGTGTTATGTAACCTTAGTTACTTTGTAAATATCCGAAAAAGTTAAATTAGGTTATTACGGCTACATAAAAGTTTTAGGTATGTACCTACTTACTTAGTGTTGCTTGATCCCTCGCCAAAGTGTATCAAATTATATGGAATTATGGATTCACCACATGGGCGAGGGTAACATAAAAAATAAAAGGAAAATTTGCTTTTGTATTTCGGCGTAAAGATTTTCATTCTCATAAAACACAAATAGGTACCTTCGCTTGCACATTGTTCGACAAGACGAGAAATATTTTAACTAAAACTACATGCCTACTTAATGCAATGAACACTTTATTAAACCAAAAAGGTTGTTACAACTACCACAAGCAAATAGAGTAGACATTAACCACCCAATCCAGTTAATACGGTAAACAAACATCACAAAACCGGTAGTTACTAAAAACCAACATCCAACGAGGTAAAAACCTAATGTGTACTACTATTCATGAATGAAATGCACCGTTATTTCGACATTGCGCAATAGTACTCACACCGTTTTATAGTTAGCTCACTCGAGCGGGGACAGAGCATCGCTGTTCCTGGAATGCGCAGGCGCAGCAGAACATGTTTTGTCGATTTTTTTTATATAATATGGTAGACAAACAGGCAAGCGGGCCACCTGATGGAAAGTGGTCACCGCCGCCTATGGATCAGCAACATCAGGGGTACTACCAATGATATATTTTTCTAGTTTAGCTATTTCTATTTGACACTATGAGCTAAGATCAATTTAAATCTATACATCATAGTATAAGATAGTCGCTTTCCGCCATCTGTCTCTATCTATCTATGTACGCTTAGATCTTTTAAACCACGCAACGGGAAGGTTTATAAGCTAGAAAAAATGGGTAGGTAGGGGTTAAGTAGGTGTACGCGAATGAAGTCGCGCCGGGTACACGCCTTAAGTATATAATAAACTTGCACATAACGAATTGCATAGAAGCCCCAGGGATATGTGGGAAATAAATATTTAAAACTACTGGTATTAGTACCATGGTCGTGAAGGAAGTCTAAGAAGCGACGGAATCGCTGAGTGGGATGCTAGAGCCAAAGGCTTAGGACGCGAGGATGCCGAAGACCGGGTAAAGTAGAGGAGAAGAAATTAAGAGCGGCTTCTAGCCGGGATTGACAGCTAGTATATCCAATTAATAAACCCGCACCAAAAGCAGTTATGTACAAACCTTAATCTATCTACGATCTCACAAATAATAAAAATATACAAAAATCAGGATATATCCTGCCTCACCCTCAGAATCACAAAGAACGGTGCCAAAACCATCAATATCTCCAAACACTAAATGGATAAACAATTAATCCCATTTGTAAAAGAGGCGATAGGCGTCGAATTTATCGTGGGGCCCGCATAATCCCAATAGAGTGCAATAAAAAAGCCATGACCCCGCCACGAACTGTGACCGGGGGGCATTGTGTCTTGAACAGCGGCAAATCACACCATTGATTGTGTTAATAGCCAACATTGATAGCTCCAAAAGGAATTACGGGCCTTTTTTGTCAGATCGTTATCTTCGAAAATTTACGGCTTCGAAAAGTAAATTTTCGGAGTTGTTTTGGGGGCACTCGATAAGGAAGGACATAGACCTTTTGTTTGGTTGCGGTTTTGTTATTTGCAGTTTGAAAGAAAGAAACATTTGTTACGCATGGACGCTACGACACAGTAATTTCACAGTACAATAACTTGAAAATAATAACAACAACTGTCTGTGTGATGTCCGACAGAGTAGAATAGCACCAACCCTTTACACTCGTGGGTGTCGTATAAGGCGATTAATGATTTCGAGACAAAATATCGAAAGTCTCCTTAGACTGGAAAATGGATTGTTTTATTTATAAAACTGCGATCTCTAACTCGCCTGCCAAGCGTGGAGATTATGGCAATAACCTCCCCTTTCGTGGGGGAGGCCCTAAGTCCTGCAATGGACTTTTATGGGCTGTGATGTTGATGATGAACATGAAATAAATAAAGTAAAGAACACTGAAGTTTGGATATTGTAGTTACATATAGAGCACATAAATCCATCATATCAGCCGAAAGACGCCCACTGCTCAGCTGGGCATAGGCCTTCCCCAGAGATCTCCACAAAAGCCGGTCCTGTGCCTTCCGCATCCAACTAGCTATATATATCGCATAAACACATGTCTAAATAACATTGTTTATTATTTCTAACAAACCTATTCAAACTATTAATATTTAGGGTAGGTAACTCAGACGTCATTGCAATAACACAAATAATATAACATTTATTTAAAACAAGATCCGTTCATTCATTTCCACTTAAAGTTCTTAACATTTTTTGTGAGATAATTAGCCAATCATACACCCGGTGATTTGCTTTTTTACAAGAAGACACCTATGTATATGTACGTATACCGCCTAGTAACGACAACAAAAAACACATCATAACTAAAACGTCAATGGACAGAGTCAAAAAGAACTTAATAAATTACGCAAAGGATTCGTGATATAAAAAGTCCACTGTTACTTCTAGGTATACCATTATTATACATAATACCTGGTTTAAGAGTAAATCCATAACTACATGATAACCCGTATTAACTGCATGCATTCGCTCCAACCTCTTTTGCAACCTAAAGATAAGCTTACTTGTAAATTAAGACCATAATATTTTTTTCATTTGGCAATAACAATAACTAAAGATATGATAATAACTTTAACGATCAACAAGAACTGTATTCGCTGAACACTTGGCATGTTGCCGCCAAACTGACAAATTGGGCCATTATGAAACCCACTAAAATTGTTATGTCGCTTATAATTAACTACTTAACCCGTGTATTAACCCAGGTAGGTCACAAGTGGGTTTATCTAGGAGTACAGTGGTGACCTTTTGACCCAGATTACTCATCGCAATGTAAGATCCCGGATCATATTAGACACATACGTACTCAAATTCTAAGCTAAGACTTTCGAGATGCAAACCAGAGGACGCTCTGAGTCGTTCAAGCCTTATCCAGCTAGGTATACTTATGAAAAGGTACCTACCATCGCCGCAAGTCGCTGACCTAGAGCTAGATAAGACTGCAACCAAACAAATGTTGACATTGTTGCAAAGGATTAATAAATTCGTATAGGTAGATATTTATTAGTTCTCACAGTTACATTGCACCAGTCCAGCTGTTCTGCACTTTTATTGGTCAAGACGAGACCTAATTAATAACACTTAATCTTATGCCCGATTGCACTTAACTTTAGTTGACGCCTAAATCGATTTAAAATATTTCTAACACGAAAAGAAAACTGTAAGTAAAAACTAAACTCGCTAAGTTACTCTTAACTTTATGACACCGATTCTGTGACACCTAAATGCCTAAGCACGACTCCTAAGTTGGTGCCTTAAAATATACCTAGGAATATACTTAGGAGTTTACAAGTTTAGTGCAACAAGTAGATTGAAAATTCCAACTGAGTTTCGTCTCCCACTTTCTTGTGACTACACACTTCTGCTCGCACCCGCCAAAATGTGTTTTTTTAATGCTTAGAGGGACGCAAACAGACAAGCGTGTCACCTGATGGGAAGTGATCGAATGTCGCTAAAAAGCAGAGGTTTACTAGAGGTTACTTATTTAGGTTATTAGCGTAGGTCTCAGAGCAAATATTTGCATAGTATAAAATAAAGTCGCTTCCCGCCATCAGTATCTATGAACGCTTAGATCTTTTAAACTACGCAACGGATTTTAATGCGGTTTCAACAATAGATAGAGTGATTCAAGAGGAAGGTTTATAAGCAAGAACGGGTAGGAAGGGGTAAAGTAGGCGTACGTGGTCTAAGTCGCGCCTGGAACCTAAGAATCCTGCGAACAAAATACAGACGCACGTGAAACTACGCAATGCTGTGTGAACGTCCACGGTCGCATGCACACATTGACAACCAAACTACGCCGAAACCGAACGAAACCTGCCTCATGTCACTGTTGTGACAGTGACAGTGCGTCGTCTTTGTTTCTAATTTGGTCTAAGGCGTGGGTACATAATACACATAAAATGAGGTAAGACGCTAAAGGTGATGCACTGTAGGTACGCTGTCGCTTATCTCTGTGTATTTTTACTTTCTGTGTCGTGTATAAACGAAGTATAACGATAATGATAGCGAGGCGTAAACTAACGTAAATGATAAGACAAAGATGAGTAAGTACTATTCGGCAATATGCATAGTTTCAATATTTCATTTTGGATTATAAATTAAAGCCTTATCTACCCACTGCAGAAATGGAAAGTAATATTTAACTACAAAGGTACCTACAGAGTATTTTTGTTTAGTTTTATACCTTGTGCAGTGGCACTAAGACACTTTTTTAATTTACGCGATTATTGTCCTCCAATTATTGTAGATAAATAAATAAAATAAATATGCTTGGACCCTAAGCCGCTAAGTAAGCAAAGCTTGTGTTATGGATACTAAACTACTTATGTAACTTTAAAAACATACTTAATATACATATAACACCCAGACCCGTAACAGAAATTAAATTTATCATTTCAATATCTGCATGGCCAGGAATCGAATCCGGGACTCTGCGTGGTAAATCGGCATGTTAAGCACTGAACCACTCAGGTCGTCAAAGTAGTGTAGGTACTACAACAAGGTCTTATAAACTTAGCAACTCATAGTTGACCAACTATGATCACCGTAAACCAGAAATAATAATAATAAATAAAATAAAATAAAAAATTCTTTATTTCTCAAATCTTCACAATGTATGAGGTGAGTCATCCCCAGTAAGTAATGAATATACTTGTGTTGGGGTGGCTCGCTCTTTCCTTTGGTTATATCTTATTTATTTTGAGATTCTACAAGTAGGTAGTTATAGAAAATGGCTAGCAGCGTTTTCTGATGTCTATTATCTTTCAATAAGGCTATCGTCAACCGACTAATAATAACATTACTTCTAAATATAAGCGCACAAACACATGCTTAGATAAAAATTACATTACACAATTAAAACTACAAGCGTAGGAGGCCTATAAATAGAAGATAGTAACTCTACCCATGGACGTAATAATGACTCTACCATCCCAAAACTCTACCATAGAGCTTGATATCACCTTAATCTCAACTAATATTTATGAGCGCCTAGTCTATTTGGCATTCCTTTTTAGACATAGAGTTTAAGCGACTGTATCCGACTTCCACACCAGCAAAGTCGAGGGCAAAAGCTAGTATCTAACTAAATCAACAAAACGACAGTGATTCAAACATCGAATTAAGTGACGTTAAGTGTCCGTAAGCACCGGAAGAAGGTAAATTGCCCTTTTGTGGGGATGACAGTAATTTAATTAAGTAATCATAAAAAGACCATCTTGTCTCCCTATTACAATTATAGCAAGTGAGTTACAAAACAATGTTTTTATAGAACAAACTTTTGGCTAGAAAGAAGAACCCAATCGTGTAGGCATCCATGAATGGCGACAGCTGTGGAATTAGTTAAAACAATATAAATAACCTGCTGAGCCTTGAACATCGGCGTAGAATGGCGCGTTTGTCGGTATTCTTATTATTTAACCGGATTATTATATTATTATTAACAGGCTGCATTTCGCGGAGTATGCGAAGGAATTATTCGATGCAATCCCGCCGGCTTCTTCCCATCTTCGGAGCATATCAGGCTATCTGGCGTTTCACAATTACGTGGTTGACATACCAGCTATCTCGAGCTTGGGCTCGACCTTTCCATGCGTACTGCTAAGGAATGGAACGCTTTGCCTGTTAGTTTGTGTTTCCCAAATAGTACAATCTGGACCCCTTCAACGCCAGAGTGAATAGGCTGTGTATAGGCTAATATATTGTTAAAAATTCAGGTACCTGTACTGACAATTAGTTTAACAGACTAAAAATTAACAATTTGTCTAAAAATTAAACTAAAGGGGCTATTTCGCATATAAATTCAGGTTTTTCATCTAGTGGAGTAGGCCTTTTTCAACGTGGGTAGGTCTTCCACTCGTCGCGGTATTGAATCTAATTTGAGCCGTCAATTATTGGTACCTAAATTAAATGTAGATATTTCGAACAATTCGCAATTTCATTACACGCTCGATTAGACTGGATGCATCGTTTGTTACGACATTGAAACTAAATTCAATGTTGACCCGCCAAGGCTGTCTATTTCCTTCTATTTTTTTAAGAAACAAAAACAGGCAACGCGCACGCGGTTATTGGTACCTAAAATAAAAAAAAACAGTGTTGAGAATAAACAGTGATATCATAACATACATGACTGGACAGTTTATCGTTCGGTGCGTACAAGCTGTAGGTTTTAACAGGCTTCTCATGGGTGGTGTGCCAAAATAGCCGATACTGTGAGTCGTACCATACAGCACCTATTGTGAACAGCAAGGCTCTAACAATTAATCACTATCACACAATAGTGAGCCAGCCTAGTTGGTTTTTCTTGGCAATGGGTAGCAAATAGTGAGTTGATGTTCCCGTTAAATGATTGTCGAAATCAATAAAAAGCTATAGGCACATAGTATAAAACGAAGTCCTCCATTGCTACTCTCTATCTGTCTAAATTGAAACGCAATATCCAATATCAAAAGTTACCTACTTTGAGGACGACCCAAAAACGTTCACTGATCAGATCAGTAATGTTCTCAAAAATCAAATCAAATCTGGGGTCTGAAGTGGCAAGAATAAAAGAAAATTAAAGAAAAGAGTTGTAAATATATGCGAGGCTAGGGAGTTGTGTCAAGACAGAGCAAAGTGGTCCATAGTCTCTGCCTACCCCACCTGTGGGACATAGGCGTGAGCTTTATGTATTTTGGGTATAATATTTTATATAAGTAGATTGTTTATCGTGCAATTAAATTAGTTACTACAGTGACAGAAAATGTTTTCGCTACAGTAGGTAATTTTTGTACTACCTACCTATGTAGTTGTGTTAACCTTTGACCACCAATATCGCGATAACATGCCCTAATAATAATAGTTCTGCATGTTTTAAACCAAATATGTCTTTATTTCTTTACATGTATTTTTAAGCTTGCTGTGCCGGGCACTGAGTTGCATTTTTGGCGCGGTGATCAAAAGATTAAATAGGTAGGGCACGGCCAGATCCGATGCCACGAGCCACTCATTCTTATTATTCTAACAATGGACTAGGTCTAATTTATTTGGAATATCCATTTCAAGTTTCACAGGCTGATTGACGGCGATGAATATCACAACAGTTGTCACTAAATCACAGTATGTGATTGGCAGTTATTCAAGATTTATGACAATAAGGACTGTGCCTTATCAGTGGCCTACGGTTTTGCACTTTGGTTACCTGAAACCTAATTAATTGTAGATGTTATGGACGACAGTTACTGTTTACCATCAGATGGGCTATCTGCAAGTTTCTCACAGCGTAGAATACAAAATTAAAAAGTGAAGCTTGGCTAATAATTATGAAACTGGAAGCCATGACCGCGAAAACTTTAGATATATCGATTGTACCGTGTTCCGGGGCGAAGTATGGAGACGCCGTTCTTGGTGTACCTACGCTGTTACGCTGAATACGTCATCGTCGAACCGACAAACATTTCAGCGCCTCGTCAACGACGTTAACACGACGTGTGATGCTAGTCAAACAGCTATCAAATATAAAAAATAGAACCTACATCACCCGAATACAAGGTGGGCGCACTGATCATCTTGCAGCGACTGTTCACGGTCTCATCGCTGCGAAACATCAAGTTTACGGTGTATTTACAGGAGCAGAAATAATCTATGGGAAATGACGAATATAGAGAAACAGACAGATGACTTCATGTTCATGTTGTAACTAAAGCTCGTAGCTAAATTTACATTGGCTCCGGACCAAGAAGATATTTAACTAATGGTGTAGTACAACCATGGCACAACTAACTAACCCATAAATTCAACGACGCTGTAAAAATAGGCTGTCTGTACTGTCAGTTTGATGTGTAAAACGATAACCGCTATGTTATTGGGATAGCAAAGCTTGCGCCATGGAACTGTCGTACAATATCTTAGCGGAAACGTTTCTCGAGCCACTTTCACTGCCGTAGTAAAAGACAGCGTGCGTACAAAACACGTTTGACCACTTTTACTGGCATACAACATTTTTTACCGTATAAAATTGATTCTCAATCCATGAAACAAAATATAGGTACCTGCACAAGTTTAGTACCTCTACAATACTCTACATAGAGTTACAACAAGTGAATTCAGTGTTTCTTTAGTAGATAAGACGTAATGGAGTGCATAACGTGCACATCCGATGGACGTCATCCGGAAAAAGATAGCGCTGTGCTGGGTAAGCCCCACGGATACTGTTACCAGGTGCCTCATCCTGCCGTATAGGAAAGAGGTTCCAAAAAGCGATGGATTAAACTGCGGATGCGAGAGCCAACGACTTTCAACAGGAGAATGCTGAAGTCCGGGCAACATGGAGGAGGAACCGACCATGGTAGAACGGGATTAATCGCTAGGATGATAACTCTACTTGTACCTACTCGTAGGGCAATGCAGGGCAGAATATTGAACTATCAACTTCAACATCGTCTTACTTATTTCCCAAGCCTATACACTCACTTTCTCTCGAATTTTTCGGAACGTCATTAAAAGTTCGTCAGTGATATCACTTTCCATTGCCATTCTGGTAGCATTCCGTGGTAAGTAAATAACATTAAACCGGTATGACATCGTTTCACAAACAAGTTGACTTACGGCCAAAATGATAATTGGTAAGACCTACCTACAGTAACTTTTGTACAGTGGCGCCAACTTATCTGTACAGTAGTCAAATTCGGAACTAAAGTGACAGCTTTTTAAGGGTATGTTCCGGGTTTCTTACCGCGTACCTTTGTTGACGATTAGCCCGATATTTTGACACAGTTGCATGCATTATCGGGACTAATGGAGATCTACGAGCGCCGGACGGTGTTGGTTAGCGATAAAGCGGTCGAAACCCGGAACATACACCTAAAATGTGTGATAATAACCGCGATAGTTTAAAACATTATGTTAACGTGACAGCTTGTACTAAAATGGCATTTTAGTTAATAAGTTTCTTGTCATGTTGGTTACTGAACAGATAAGCTCAGACCAAATAAGAAATAAAGACAGAATCCTGCGAACAACATACTGACGCAACAAAAGTAAGCCATGCTCTGTGTACATATACGATCAAACCACACTTTGGCAACCAAAACTACGCATGCTATGGTCGATTGACAACCAAACTACGCCATGCACACATGTTTTCGAAACCAGCCGCATGTCACTGTTGACAGTGCGCCACCTATATTTCTTATTTGACCTGAGCAGTGGCACTATAAGGCATGAGATACATGATCGAAGGTTATCGTGTAGTAATGATATAAGTAATGCATTATTTATCCTTATTTTCGTAACGGATAGTTCTTGTGGTCCAGGAGAAATGGCACCCTTTGCTATTTCCAGCTCATAAAGTTATGTTATATTATCATTTTAATAATTTCGTGGTTAATCACTACACTATTATCGCACATATCATCAGGTTTATTACCACGGTTAGTATTATTTTTGCCTCGATATTTCGACGCAGTTGCATGTGTAGTCTACTCGTGACGATGACGGATGCAACCGTGGTAATAACCCCGCGATGACATGTGCGATAATAGTATATTATAATTGTAATTATACCGTATTGTTCCGCACACATAGTGTGCAATATGAGACAAAATCAATAGAAAAATGCAAACTTTCATATTCATTATATTCGTAGAACTCCACAGACAGTCCACAGGATCACGTTCTCTATACATTTTTTCGGAACTGATTTTATAACTCAATAGGTATAAGCCGCTTCCCGTAAACATCATTCTATGTAGAAATTAAATACGTAGGATCGGACCAAGTTTTAAAAACTAGTGAAATTAGCATACGTTAGATACATAAATGAGATCAACAACCTCTTAGTAAACTTATCGATAAAAGAAACTAACTTATCGATATTAATATAATCGACTTTTAAGAAACACTGACCCGAATAAATATTTAAAGCGTTCATAATTTAAAGACATTAAATTGTATCTATTCTAAATTTAAAGAATTTTCTGATCACTTGTTGAAACCCGAGTTTATGATTATGATTGTAGCGGCCATGGCCCATGTGCCTATTTGAAGTTTTCCGACGAGATAATTTTAAGTTCAAGCTATCAATGAGTTAAGAAAAAATTAGGTAGGTAACAAATGAGTATTAAAACAGACAACAGTGATAGCATGTAACGCTAATTTATTTCATCATTTATTGTCTTAAAGTATAATAAAAATAATCGTATAAAACCTTAGCTATTTGTATCAAGAGATACCTACTAAGTTATAGTCACTATGAAAACATATGTGGCCATAACATCATTCACACTTCTAAATTGTAGGTACTAAGGTACCTTAAATACCATGGCAATGACTGGAGACAAACTACGAATACAAGGTATGATAAAACTTACTTCAAGCAGCTAACAGTTCGTTGTAAATAAAAAAAATAAACAGCTCGTAACGTGCAATAAAAAAAACTCGTGCCCATTTTCCTCACACCTCACTTCTGGTCCAGTAACCACCTTGTAAACTACCAAGTGACCACGTAATAGTGCCTTCTTAAAATTCATAACAAGTTCACAGTACCTACAATATAGAATCAGTTGTATTCGTCACGTACAACAATAATTTATTGTACTTGCGTTGTTGTTCCTACTATGGAGTTTCACTCAAGGAATGCTTAGGTGCATTAACTGTCACGTTTCAAAAGTAAAAATATCAAATCTTACAAACCATTACCATTCAACTAAGTCTTTTCGATGTATATACCCTGAACTTAAACGTACGATTACATTACAAATTATAAACAAATTATCACCTACAACAGTACAACTTCTTAAGGCAATTAGGTTTTATACTGGTCGTAGGATATGTCAAGCCTGTCTGTGGCCGTCTCGATAGATCTGACCTATATCATCATCTTCATCATCATCCTAGCGGCTGATGTAACTTCTCCCAGGTTTCAATTTCCTACTATTCCTCGTCCACTTCGCTCTTTCTTTAGAATCCTCTCGTTGTAAGCCGTTGACTCTCGCATCCGACTGAGTGATGACAGTCCATCGCGTCTTGGGCGTCCCGGACGTATGTTGAAAACTAATATTTGTGTTATATTGCTGTTTGAAGGATAAAGTAGCCAGCACAATTACCTACCGGTGTCAGGTATGACACCTTACCTTAGTTCTCAAAGTGAGTGTACAACAACCTACATTAAAATGTATGTACATACCTAATATTGTAGACATCCATCTTCCATTAGGTACGTTCAATTAGATGGACCCTCTAGTGGTGTTTACGCGAAGATTCGAAAAAACGTTACTCGCTCGTACGAGCTCCCAGCCACAGTGTTTCCTTTGGACTATAACAAGGGATCATTTAAGAGGTATATTAGAGGTTTCCTTAGAGGCGGGCAACGCATTAGTAGCACCTCTGGTGTTGCTGATGTCCATAGGCGGCGGTGACCACTTTCCATCAGGTGGCCCGCATGCCTGTTCGTCTGTAGTATTACATAAAAAAATGTACATACCTAATCGTGTAGGCAACCGTTTTCCATTAGGTAGTCTGCGCATGTAATCGGTGCACCACAAAGTTCAGAAACATTCCCAAGATCTCTATGACATCATTCGCGAAGTAAACTGTAGGAAAACTCCGCGCTTCCCAATATTGTTACACCGGTCGTCCCTAAAAGCTATTAATGACTTTTATAGCCCAAGGGCAACTGCGCAAACATCAATATTTATTATTCCCCAAACCAAATGAGATTCCAGATTTACGACATATTTATGGACATTGCATTGAGGCTGTTACATTTATCCTTCAGATTTAGAACCAATAATAAGGCTAGGGCAGGACACTTCGGTACTTAAACAACGCCTAATCGATCGATTTTTGAATCCGTATAGTTTCAATTTAACGTTCCGTATCCCTGGTGTCGTGTGTCGAAAGAAATTTCTTGGGTGAAATTTACTTTACATAGATATTAGGTACTTGAAGAAATTCCCTCTGCCACGAGTATAAGTAAATATACAATTGATTCCGTTCTGATTCCCACAATTTAGTTATTTCCTCATAATTATAGGTGCGAAAGTTTTTCCATTTAATATGAGCTTGGTCGGATTTTTAAGGTCCAACTCATCATTTTCAAGTGAATTCAAGTCATTAATATTCAGGTATTAAAATATATACAAGACGATAGTGACAGTGTACAATACGTGGTGCAATAAGAAAACTACCTGAACTGTAGCACGTCGCATAAGTAATCTACAATATATATCTATCGCTGTACTCTCTACCTACGTACCTATCGCCTAACCAAAGCATTAGGTACCTTTTGTCATAACTTCCTACAAACGATATTACAAACCAATACTACATACTATTTCTATTACAGTGCTTGTAACACACCTAATTGATACCTACCTACTTCCTCCGAGAAGGAGCGATCTCATAAAGAACTATAAACGTTAAAAACTAACAACTTAAATGCCATTCTCACTCAAAATGCAAGGTAGAGCCAAGGTAGAGCGGATTTTTATTACATTGGCGCCGCCTGGCGTAAATGTTATTCAGTATAATTATCACAACAACACCCTTTCAGCATAGTCCATCCTTTATATTTCACCTTCTCACCCTGCTGCGTATATTGTGCCTACACGAGTACGCACTTTCGAAAGTTGAATGAATAATACTTAAGCGTATAAGTGTGCGTGCATACATGCGTGCCAAAACCAATTCACGTCAACAATTTAAGGGCAGTGCAGTGTCGTGACCCGGTGCCCTAAAAACTTACAATAAACAGCGAACTGTGGCCATGCTTTACGTACCTTTACCCACAGATATACCTGTGTATAGCGAGTGTCCTTGCTTACCTTATTAAGTGAAGCAAAGTAAACATCTATCAAGTTGTGAACCACGGCACGTCAACGTCGTTGTATCGACCTAGAAAATCGGAATCTAACTTATAGGTAAGGTATTTAGTTATAAGGTCGAAACAACAGTTTATTCGACTGTTCTTTGGCACAGATTAAGGAACGGGGAAGGACATGCACCCGTTTTCACTAAACTCGAATTGCGCATTATCGAACTAGGTAACTCTTGTCTTTAGGATGGCCTTATGACCTTAGCCAATTGGTCCATTTCACCGAGCCTCTAGCTCTCGGCGAGATTTATCTGTGCAGTCGCGTTGTAATGTTGGTAAACTTGTAGAGTGCAACAAAGTGACATTTCAGGTCAGATAAGTTTGCTGTGGGAAACAGAACGCAACTGTCATTTTAGGCGATACCTAGGGACTAATCCACTTCATGATCAGGATATCATGGTCTTCAGCTAGATAGTAAGAGTATAATAATCATATAATACTTAATTTTAATTTTTTTACACTCCGCAGTGACAAACAAACAGTACCCTACCTGATGGTAACCCTATGCGGTGCTTATATTTTGAAAATAACGCAAAAATTACATATAAATATGCTACGAACAGTAGCTAACGACCCATGCTAAAAACATTGGACGCAACCTCCTATGACCGTGTAAGTGTTTAAACATACTTAGGTACATGTCTGTGAATGAATGTGGCACGATCTCGCTTATTATAGGGCATTAAAGAACGAGGTTAATAAGATCACAGTGCATATGGCTATTGGGTGTGGGATATATTAAACGAAAAATACATTTCTAGATCTAATTTTATTTATCCTTAAGATGGGTTAGAGTAAAACGTGAAAGTAAATGTAGTAGCGAAGTACCTACCAGTCTGAAATGGCATCTAAGTTTATTTTAATAAACTCGTTATTTACGTGTAAAACTGATAATTCAAAACAAAATATGTACCTACATATCTTTAAACTTTTGTAAAGTTTTAATAATAATAATATGCTTGGATAATTTACACAACGCCATCTAGCCCCAAAGTAAGCAAAGCTTGTGTTATGGATGCCAGAAAACTGATAAACTACTTATATATTTTTAAATACTTTTTATACATAATATTATTAAGTGGGCACGTTTTTGCTTGTAAGGTCAACATGGACCATAATTTTTACAAGATGACAACTTAAAATAACCGCTTCCTCAGTGCACAAAAACAAAATTGGGCAATGGACTGGACAGTAACGAATGACAAAGTAGACACATTTTCTCAGGATTTTTTCATCAAACCAGAAACCAACAACAACAATAAAATAACCCACCGCACTAAGTAATATAACATGACATAACATACATTTATAAATAGCCACACGAATCCTGCTATTGTAGGAAAGACAACGGATGATAATATTCCAAATGATTGTTGCGTAACTATATTCACAAGGAATTAGCATCCAACATAGACATATCATACACAAACATCATACATAGGTAGTAGTAGTTAATCGCTAATAACGTATAATGACATGATTGAACCTTTATCTAATTTCCTGCGTTGTCTTGTTGAACTGCACTTAACACTTAGTGGAAAGATCTGTTGTTATCTATTGTTTATTTTAACTTCCACATATCAAGAAGACATTGAATGTCAATAATAATTAGGTAAATTTTTGCAATAATAAGATACCCGATACCCGAGGTGGCGAACTCTGGTGTCAGAGGCCAAGATCCTCTTTGGGTCGCTGAGCCAGCGCAGTAAGTAAGTAAGTATATCCGATATCGTTACGGGGTGCCAATCGATTTATTTTAGTACCGAGATTATTTTAGTCATAACAAAATATACGTAATACGTAACGTTATATTTGTGACCAATATCATCTGAAAATACTCTCATTCCTAAAGCCTATTGCATCCTTAAGTGATATTTTATTTCCTAACCCATTAGCTTAGGTAACTGCCCTAGAACTTCAAATAACGGAAAATGTGTCACTACGGCCTTTATTTATAACCCTACTCATGTTTTGTCGTTGTTCGTGATCACGGCAGAGGTAAAATGAAGCTGTTACAAGCAAGTACCTTCTTCCATTGTCGACGAGCATTGTACCGTGAAAACCGTAGGAAAAACTACTCCAGTACCCAAGGGCCTTGCGAGACCACTATACTGTTTTTATTGGCGCTTTCGAAGGTTGCATGCATTGGTTTCGGTATCGAGAAAAAACTAAAAGCGAATTCTCAACAGCGGGCGGTAAGGAATGATATTTGCATTGAATCGAAGATTACAAAAGAAAATGTCGTGAGCGGAAAGGGTTTTCTTTCATAGACAATAAGAGATTCGCTCAGAGAAATCACTCAAACCGTTCTAGATAGGCAAACACTGTCTTGCTTGAGTGTCTGGCCTATTACATTTGGAAGTTTGGTAGCTTTTTACAAGTAGTTTTGGTTTCCGAATCTCAGGCAGCTTAAAAAAGTTGTGATCAACTAAGATTACCTATATCCGACTTTTCATTAACAATTAAGTAGGTAGGTACCTAAACCAGCCTACTCTGTAAAACTTTATTGAAGCAATGACATATCTTAAAACGTAGTTTATTAGTGGATGATCCTTACAGAAACCTTGACTGTAAATTGTACAAGTAACAGGTACGTAGTAGATATTGTTAAAAACAACTTAATTAATGATGAGTAAGAGCGGTAATCGCGGCTATTAACGGTAACCATGGGAAGGCAGCGTCTTTGTTACGACTCGTGTTCTATTCTCCGAGTCGAAGCTAACCGTGGTTACGCAACGCAACAGTCGGCTCAATATATTCAAATTGATATGACGACTTCTGCCGAAGTACTATCGAACTGTTTTATAGAACATCAGTTGGTACTCTTTTAGTTAAGGTGTTGCATATTTAGTCTATCTGTTCCATACCAAACTAGAGTACCTACCTATCTACCTGTACCTAGTACTTCTACCCGTAGTATAAAACAAAGTCGCTTCCCGCCATCTGCCCAGTTATATGTATCTATGTTCGATTGGATCTTTCAAAGTACGCAACAAATTTTAATGCGATTTTCAACAATAGATACAGCGATTCAAGATAGAGGTTTATAAGCAAGAAAAATGGGTAGGTAAGGGTAAAGTAGGTGTACGCGAACGATGTCGCGCCGAGTCCACTATATCAAATAAAATAATGTATCTGCTGACCGCTAGCAGTGTGGTGTGAAGACCCATACGACGACAACTCTCAATAAAGTATTTTCCAAATTTAAGCTGCTTTTTTATACAACTAAGGTAATGGTCATCAAACAAGCGATGGTAAGCAACTTCTGCAGCCTATCACTTCCGTTTTGCCAATACTATAAAAGCCTTTTCCCTGCTTTATTGAAAACTCCATGTTATACTATCCAGAGAAAACCTCTAGATCTCTAACTAAGACCTTAGTTGTCTTTTACGATAAGTCGAATTGAAAAGGTTGGTGCAATTCTACTCTGCCGGACACCACACGGCTTTTCTACCGACATATATGACCACAGAATATATTCATTGTAATCATAACGTCACGAATTTTTCTCGCACTGGTAACCAAATACCACCTCTAATGTATTTCATCTATCCACATCGATGTCTAAACACCACTTACCTCCAATTCCAGGCGAGTCAGTCCGCTGCTGGACCTGCTCTTCGGACCTGAACCCTCTCTGCGGTGACCCGTTCATCCTCGGCCGCTCCGACAGCAACTACATCTTCAAACTGGAGAACTGCGACGCAAACGCCGCCAGCACCTACCCGTACCTCAGCTCATCGAAATCTACGTGCAAGAAGATGAAGAAATACAGTGAGTATCTATATCTATACCAGTGGTTCCTAACTGGTGGTCCGCGGACCACCGGTGGTCCGTAGAGGCTACCGAAGTGGTCCGCGAAGTCTACTATTTCGAGGACCAATGAATGAATGCTTATTTATTGTTTCAAAACGTGGTACAAACAGATGTTACAATCATAATATACTCGCTTCTCACACTTTACCAGAATCTGGCATGCAATATTTAAAGTTACTATAAGTTAATCTGATTAATGGCAAAATGACCGTAGGTAACAAATTTCATAAATAATCATTAATAGCTACAAAATAAAGATATCATTCTAAATAATCAAAATCCCTTGACTCGAGATATTTCGTGACAAGACCTTTTCCTCCTACTAATCCTCAGTAAGAAGGCGGACCTCGAGCCCTCGCGTGCCGCGCAAGAGCGAAATACGGATTTACGCCAAGATGATGATGACTTTAACTTAACTTTTAACTAAGAAAATCTTTCTTATAATTTGGCTACTCTTAACCAAACTAGTATCTTCCACAAAATTTGTATTGCAATGGCAAAACATTCTACTCCCACTAAGCTTTTCACGGTTGTCCTTCAGATGTTTGCCATTCACTGCTTGCGTATAATGCCACAGAACATATAATGGTAGGTACCTGCCTAGCTACACTTTATAATGCGCAATGGTTTTAGATTGAGACTTAGAGTTATGATGGTAACTACTAGCTATTGGCAATGGGTAGAGCTACTGCAACCATAATAGCTACAGCTACTGCAGGCCTAACTTGTGTAATGCAATACTGGACGGTTACGATTGATTATCCAGCTGAAAGTAGCAGAGTATCTGATTCCAGAAGACATAGTCTTTACGAAATAGAGGTAGGTTGTATTTTTTATCGATGACGAACATTTTCACACACATTCGGGTTTTCTGTACGAAATAGACTGCATCATATTAATTCGCAGCGGTTTAAAGTTTAAACCTACCTACTTAATTAAACTATATGTGTAAAATACCACTGTAAGGTGAAGTGAGTAACTTAAATGCAAATATTGCAAACCAATGTTAATTGAACGCATGTTTCGCTGTGACAAAAACAAATCCACCCACAATCGTTTTTGTTAATTATAGTACAGGTGAAGTGCAAATTCTTATTAGCAAACCATAAAGAAAAGTCAATGTAAAACAATTCTTAATACTAAAGACATTCGGCACATTTTACTGTAAACTGTAAACTCTCTTGCTGTGTATACTGTGTATATTATTTACATACATGCATGTGTCATTCCTATTCGTCATTCAGTGCTTCAGTCACCTTTACACATTCAATGTCAAGTCAAATCACTCAAATTGCCTTCACCTTGTACGGAAGCCGTATTCATGTGATGTTCCTCTTCTATTGTTCTAGCTAAACACTCTAATTAGCTGCTCTGAAAACTATGAGAAAACGTAGAACCAAGGCCACTAAAGTGGTTTCTGAACAACTGGTGCATCAATACTTAAACCCCAGTCTTTAAATTATCTGAGACAGTTAGGTACCTTCATCATCCAGTTTGCAATAGATTTCGAAATCGTCGCACTTGCAGTTGTTTCACATATATATTTACTCATCCTTTTATCTACCCAGGTACTAAACAAGATAGTAAAGATAAAGAAAACGACCTGGTTATGAGCTAAAATTGGACATCAACAAAATCCACTCATTGTACAAGTGGGTAGTCTCTTGCCAGTTGCATTCAGTGTATAATAGCGAAATAATAGCTCACAAATTGTGTAAATAGCTACCGCTACCCACATGTTATTTCAGTGTGTAACATCACCGTCATCGATATTTTGAGGTCTATTTTACTGTTCTCAGCTGATAATAAATTAGAACAGATCTTTTTACTATTCTTATAGGTATTACAGCCGTTATTTAAATAAGACACAACTCCATTAGGTAGATGAAACACCTATTTTATCTTTACTAAAATCGGTGTACCTAAGTGAGAAATACATCAAGTAATTAGCTTTACTTCATGCCTTTCTGCTACTATTCCGCCCGTCAGTTACGTAACTAGTCGACTCTATATGTTTATAACAACTAGAGTAACAAGACTAACTAGAATAATAAGAATATAATTTTGGACAAATCGCGATTTGGACGTATCGCGAATTGGACCAATTGCGAATTGTACCAACCGCAAACAAATTTTTCACTCCAATCAAAATGTCGACGTCTCACACGGTATTAATTTTCCATTCCAGTCAACGGGCAACTGGTTGTCTCCCGCGGGTGCACGTGGAAGAGGCAGGATGACTTCAGCAGTTACTGTCCCAGCTCGTCGAACGGGCCCAATGAGGTGATGTCCTTCTGCGAAACTTGCGACTACGACGGCTGCAACGGCGCTGCTACCATCGGCAAGACGATTGCGCTCTTGATCGCCCCTCTGGGTCTGCTGCTCTTCAAATAACTCTGTGCCATTCCGTCGACCCGTCGTCTAACTGATCTGGATCATTCTGGAAGTTTCTAGAACGCATTCTCAACGACCCCACAGTGACGTTGTGGCTCACGTGGGAGATGGACTGTTCCGGAATTGTCTATTATTGAGTTAGATAACGGAGGTGCAGAATCTATAGTTTTAAGTTAGTGAATCAACGCAACGTTCGCAGTACACGGGACCATTGTGATTTCACACCATTATTGTTCCCACCGCATTTGGAAAGCAATAAATACATAGATGTATATATTACTTACTTATAGATCCAGCATAACGTATGATGAGCTTTATTTCATTTAAACCTACTGTTGTGATAGATTTTCAAAAAGCTTTTATTTGCAGGAAAAAGCTATTTAATATAGTCTTGTTTTTTATACGTACTTCTTTCCCAGACTGCAGTTTAGGCGAAAATTCACAAAGTGCTCTTAAAAGGCGCTCCTTCTATCTGGAGTACCTAATACAATACAAACTATTTTCTAAGTTTCCTCACTTCTCTGTTGTAAAATTAAGTAAATTTATCTTTGATGTGTAAATATTTCTAAGTTTCATTCGATGTTATAGCATAATGAATGAGTTTTCTATTTTCATTTTGACTGTAAAGCAATTAAGACACTACCTACACTACATAAAAATAGTAACAGTATGTGGTACACTACACACTTTTAAATGTAATTTAAAAGTGTTTCTGTTTAAAAGTACCTGCCGTATTAGAATTAGTCTTAGATTAGTCTTTCTATAATCTAAGTTTTTATCTGTTTCTTGGTTGTTACTAATTCTACCAAATATCCGTTACACCATATTACAACATTATTTACGAATATCACTTTAATTTTTTTTATAGAAATAAAAGTTTCTCTGTTAATTTAAATAAAGTTACTTATTTAAACTAGACTACTTTTTGTGGTATTTATTTCTTACTTTTAATTCGAAGTTGTTGACTCTACTGGACTCTACGTAGGACATTGATACTGTTCAGTCAGGCATGTTCAACTTTGAGAAAGAGGACAATCGATGGATTTTTTGCAAGATGAAAGTCTCGCACCATTGCATTGAAGTTTTCCAAGTCAGCGTTGCGTACCATGGTACATACATAGGTAGGTAACCTACAACGCTTGCACCACTTGCGTGCTGCACTTAGCTATATAACCATAGCTAAGTGCAGCACGCAAGTGGTGCAAGCGTTGTAGGTTACATATATATAACCTTAGCCTTAGCTATATAACCATAGCTTAATAACCAAAAGTTCGCTGGTTCGATATCCGGCCCGGGACTACTCTGACAATATTAGGCTGAATTGAAATAGATCTTTGGTGGGTGAAGGGATGAGGCTGCCGGCAATGTTGGCAAGCGAAGATGGAGGAAAAGGGTAAAAACCCACCTGGCCGGGTGTTGTGACCAGGGGACCAAGGGTCCGACGGTTGATCGTCGAAAGTTGTATATGTATATGCCGTGGAAGTTGGCATATTTCGCTAGCGCGATTTAAGACTGTCAGCGCCATATATGTGCGTATGCTTGCTAACCTTGTGTTCGTGTACTCGTAATGTGAGTATCGTTGAGTTTCCCTATTGGAGCGATAGATGTCGCTACAGATCCTACTACCACTTTCTGCAGGTAGAAACCACTGTAGGTACTCTGTCAAGCCTGAGGTGTCCGCCTGGGTGAGTACTACCGCCTTATCTATTTCTGCCGACGGTTCCGGTTTGAAGAATAAGGTAGCCAGCGCAATTACAGGCATGAGGCATTTCATCTTAGTCCTCACAGTGACAACGCACCTGCGGTTCTGCATTATTGTTACCTGCAACCTAAATGTATGAATTGTAGATGTTATGGGCGACAGCTACCGCTTACTATCAGGTGCTCTGTTTGCTCGTTTGTCTCTGAGTAGCATACAACAAATACCACTTAGGTACCACACCTACTCAATACCTCAACCTATCTCAATAGGACAAGTGGCGAATATAACCATTTGCGAATAGGACAAGCTGCGAATAGGACGAGCTACGAATGGGAAATGCTGCAAAAGGGACGAGCTGCAAATGAGACAAGCTGCGAACGGGACGAGTTGCTATGAAGTCAGCTAATCAGATGCTTTGTTAGCCTGCTGTAACCCGGGGATTTTTTGCACATCCCGGCCCCCATCGGCACATGAACGTAACAGTAGTAGCCAGGATTAGAGGTATCGCCATACTACTAGGATTAGTTATACTACTAGATACTTAGCATAGAGTTAGGCGCAGTAATGAGCAGGGGAGGGAGGAATGGGGAGGTTTTAGGAGGATATTTGGCACATAAAAACTGGTGTATTTATGAAAATAACTTAAACTAAATCATTGAACAAGCGAGCGCTATTGCGTTTGGGGTCCAAAAGTCCTCCATGCTCAGCCCACTTCTGTTCAGTGTGATATTAGACGTAGGTAGGTACTGTCAGACAGCATACGAGACAATAACGAGCAACTTCTATAGCTGCTAGTGTATTTATGACAAGAAATCCTTGGTATGTAATGTCTTACTCGCACGTTTCGCGAGAATACCGTAAGAATCGATTGTACTTTCGGCATTCCA